>OY728143.1:265447784-266836534 GCA_963277665.1 Viscum album | reverse complement strand
CTAAATATTTCTCATTAATGTCAATGTCTTCAAAATGGGTTTTAAGGATTTATTTATATGGATATTAATGTTTTCAAAATGTTAATTCCTTTCAAAAGTTTCAAAGTGTTTTGGGAAACTTTGATTCCAAAATGTCTTTAAATTAATTCTTTTCCAAATTGTGTGACATTTAAATGTTTTCATGAAATAGAGATATTTCTCTCAAATAGTTTTGATTTCATCTATGTCAACATCCTTTGATAAATTTTACACTTGTTTGAAGCTGATTTATTATGATAAAAATATTCCACATTGTATTTAAGGTTTTGTGATATGTTTTACTATGGATGAGTAATCTTTATGCTATTAATGGTTTATGATAAATGTTTTTTCATTTCTTATGCTAGTTTTAATACGAATGTTTATGTTATACTTCATCCTCTTTTCAAGATTAATGTGTTGGACTAGTATGTTCCGGGTTGGGGACCAGTAAAAGTAAGCCCTCCGAGTTGGTGTTCGGTTACAGCAGACCCTCCGGGTTGGTGTCCGGTTATTAGAGGCACTCCGGGTTGGTGACCGGTTATTAGAGGCACTCCAGGTTGGTGTATGGTTATTAGAGGCACTCCGGGTTGGTATCGGGTTATTAGAGGCACTCCAGGTTGCAGTCCGATTACAGAGGCTCTCTGGGTTGGGTTCCGGTTACAGTTATCCCTTAGGTATTGGCATGAGGCCTTGAAATAGAAATTAAAGTTCGGCATTATGCATTCCATCATTATGAAAGTGGTTAGTGATATTGCTTTTGATTATTAGACTAGTACAATATCCATGTGAATAAGTAAATGGAATTACTTCTTTTTATTTTTTCCATATTATGCTGAAGTTCATGTTTAAAAGGCTTTTGTTTTAGTTATACATATCCTTAAATGTTTATGATTATTTATTAAAGTTTCCTCTGTATTGTTATCCTTACTAAGCATCTGAGGTCACCCCTTTCTATGTTTTATTTTTCCCAGGATTCCACGAAGTGTATCGTTATTGACATGTAGGGTTAAGCCAAGGGAATAATGGTGTTCGTGAAGGATTATTTATGTTGTTTTGTATGTTATGAAGTGTAATGTAACATTCATGTATGTAATCTATTTTCCAAGACTGCTAAACTGATCGGTCCTTCGGGACTTGATTTCTTGTCATCATGCCAATGTATTAAAATAATGCACCGACTCTGGGTAACTGGGGTCGGGGTGTTACAGTTGGTATTAGAGGAAGTTTACCAATAACTTTGGAAACAAGATTTAGATAAACTCTGATTAGATCACAGAACCCTAATATGGACATTGAAGATTAGTATAGAATAACTTCCTAGAATTTTGGTATTGTAGAGATTTTGTGAGTTTTCTGAGAAACACATCTCTGTCTGGATACAAGCAGGTAGAGGCGGCTCTAGCACAGATGTACCTATGGGTAAAACCCGAAAACACCGCTTTGAGCTAGACTCGAATGAGAACCATTGAACGAAAATGGGCCTTGCTACACTCCTAGTTATGAAACTCCCGGGGGATATGATTAGGATAATTATCATTTTCTTTACAAACCATTATGAAGGGATTATGAGTATATACTTACTCAAATAAAACATTTTTATGATTATGGGTTATATCCATAAACTGTTTAATTTATGTTAAGTGTTTTACAAGTTCGGGATCAGGTATTTCAATTCATAAACTAATCTAGTGAATGTCATTGTTTATAAATGGTTCCCAGTATAAGGAATGAGAACTCCAACAATACACATGATCCAAAGAGTAAGTAGGATCATATCTTTCATGGTCCTAAGCCAGAATTTAGAAGGGAAATATTCTCCCACATATTATCATCATATGAAGAAATAGTATCATGTGTTGATATGATAAGTAATGAATTCTTAGAGTCCTATAGCTTTTAAGGGAAGGCAGAGAAGGAAAGGATGGTAGAGGGAAGAACAGATAAAGGGAATAAGGTAAAGAAGGATTTTCCCATATGTGATAACTGTATAAATAATCATCTCGGAAAATTCTTGAAGGGAATGAGAGTATGTTATAAGTGTAGAGAAAAAGGACACCAAGTACGTGACTACAAGGGTAAGAAAAATGTTTCAAATGTACAATGCTTCATCTGCAAGGAGTTTAGACACTACGCGAACCAATGTCCTAGTAATCAGACTATGCCACAAATGATGCTATTGGATAATAGTCAAGTTATGATACTACCACAAATGAAGAGGAATGACTAGTGTTCTTATGTTGTTATTTTGGAATTATTTCATTTAAGTGTTGTATCAATGATGTTATGAAAATAAATAAGGATTGTACTACAATACTATTTCATTGAGGATTTGAGATTTTATAGTACTAAGAAAAGTGACTCTACAGCGAGTTAAAGTTTTTGGAAATTACATGGAAAAAAGGATCTTCATTGTGTTTAAATTCCTTATAAATTTTGGACTATGATTTTGGATATTAGTATTTTGGACAAGTCTATAGGTTGGAATGGATTAAGTTAGAAAGGTTATTTTTGGATTTTTATAAAAGGACAACACACAGACCGTGTGACAACCCGTCGAGTCGGACAAAGCTACGGGAATTGAACCCACAACTATAGTGTGATTGGGATTTATCACCTACCACTGGACTACATGAATTACCTAGATTGTATAATGTAGTTTCTTTTTTTAATGTGTCTGATATGTGAATTATACATTCATTATATTTGGAACCCTATACGATTAGGATAAATAGAGCATTTTTGAGTTGTCTTATGTTTTGTAGTGAAAGATGAGTTTGTGGTAGAAATTTATTAATGTATAAAACTCTAATTATAAAGTAATTATATCTCCTTATGATCTTATAAAATCTCATAAATAAATTCCTCAACATTAAGAAAAGGAAATTTGAATAAAAATGTTGTCCTAGATTGTACCTTAGATAATCACAAATTTTTGGCTTTCGGATTGTTGGCCTTTTCATAGCTATGTTCTCTACTACTCTCCATCAGATATTAATGGTTATATTTCTCTTCCATATCAATATTTTCCTACATGGAACCCTATTATGTGTTATTTTCGGTAACCTTCATACTTACCATTCTTTATTTTCAATAGAGGCCTCATTAATCCATTTTTCCGATGTGGGATTTAAACTAAGATATTTTGAAATGTCAACCCCAACTTTCCAATACCGAGTATAAATTGCGAGGATGCTATTTATTGAAGAGGGGAGAATGTAAAAACCCAAGATTCTACGGTACTCTTCTCTTTGAATAATACAGTAGCATGTGTTGTACACAACTTCGAGTTCTAACACACACCATGACCAATCAAAATAGTTGTTATGAATAGTAATACCAACTTTTTGAAATTTTATAAATTTTATCTCTCAAAATGGACTTCATTTTTGGATTTGGAATATCAAAATTAGCCTAGGGAAATATTTTGGTACTTTTCGGATAACTCTCATATTTTGATGAATAGTGAAAATGACTAAATTTTAAATAAAAACAACTTTTTTAATCGAAATAATTATAGTGATAAATTATGAATTTGATTGGTTTTAAATTATATTTAGAATATATTTTTACCATTTAATACAATGTTGGTCATTGGACATAATTTCACAATTAAACCAGACATAAACAAGTATCAATCTTTTGATAGTTATTATATCTTAAAAACACGCTTTTTGTTTTGACAGCGGGAATTAATTTTAAATTAATTTATGCCCCTTCTATGATTTGAATTTGGGAAAATATATTCCATATTTGGAATCAGGATGTCCGAATTGTGTAAATAGGTAATTTTTATTTTTATACATTTTGAATAATTATTTCGGTAAATATTTTATTTACCATGGTTAAAGGGTAAATCCGGTAAATAAGGGTCAAAAAATAATATTATAATAATACTAAATTACCCTAAAACGTGTCCTAACCTTATTGGTGGATACATGGCTGACCATGGGCATCTTCGGGTCGATTTGGGGACCCCATGGAGCCACTTGTAGGTGATAGGGACACATTATTAAGTTAAAATAAATACAAAAATGACATAAGAATATATCTTTTAGAAAAACAATTTTTACATAGGGTTATATATGTTGGGTTTTAGACTATAAATATTCATTAGAAATATAAAATTATTTCCTACATAATCGTATTTTATTTGTAATTTTTAGACAATATATAATTTAATTTATTTATGACACAATGGTGATGTAGTAATTACCTAATTAATGAAAAATTAGAATAATTGATATTATAAATACCCAAATAAATGTAATATGAGACTTTTTATAGATACCAATAATTTTATAGGATAATATGACATTTTAGGCTTTATTTAGCTAACTTTTTTCGAAGTAATCTTTCTGTTCTGATTTTTACAAAAATCAATTATTGAATAGTGTCAAAATTGACATAAAAGAGTTTTTTTAAAAAAATTATATTATTAATTGATATTAAATTCATAAAAATATAAGGTTCATCCAAGGGACTTATATCATGATATGTGTATCATTAATGGACCACTTGGGGGGCGCTTGGATTTATATAGTAAGTTTATTAACCATATAATATAAAAATAGAAAGAGACATTATAAAAGTGAAACTAATTAACTAAGAGTTAATACTTAAATATAAGGTTAATATAGTAACCCAAACCTGTCTAAATACTATTGGTTGAGTGGTTTTCGATATATCCCCACATTAACCTTTAAATAATCCACTTTGGAGCCATTATAAACCGATTATGAATTTATTATAAAATAATATTTCTAGCTTTTCCAAAGGTGCCTCTCACCCCTCTTATAAAAGTGCACTCCCCCTTCTCATAAATTTAAACCTTCAAAGATTTTTGGCTCATCCAACCCCTACCCAAATACTCTCTCAACTTCCCTCACTACAACCTAGAGTCCTTAGTTTAATCAGAAAGCCAACCTATGGAGCCCTTTTGATCAAATAAAATGGAAGAACCCGAAGAAGAGGAGGCTAAACGTACCCTCGACTAAAGGAAAGTGCAAGGTAAGGGGTTCTCATCTCACTCCATATTTCCATGAGATTCATGCCATATTTCCAATATTACATTTTGTGTGGTGTATGTACTGCCCATAATTTTATTCTTTGTGTAATACATTTTAATTTATGTTTATTTACATATTCATTGTATGGCACATCTTTCATGAGTTGTATGTTTCGTAAGTTACGAAATTGGTAAGGGTTAATTTCACAACCTCTTTATTATACGAGGTTGTTTTTACGTAAGTATCTATTGGGACATATTTATTATCCATATCCATGTTTTATGAAATAGTTTTCAAAGGGATTCTTTTAAGGTACTTTTTACTAAAACATCATTTCAAAGATTTTAAATATTTATTATTCTAAATCTTTCTCATTAATGTCCATGTATTCAAAATGGGTTTTAAAGATTTATTTATATGGATATGAATGTTTTTAAAATGTTAATTCCTTTCAAAAGTTTCAAAGTGGTATGGGACACTTTGATTCAAAAATGTCTTTAAATGAATTCTTTTCCAAATTGTGTGACATTTAAATGTTTTCATGAAATAAAGATATTTCTCTCAAATAGTATTGATTTCATCTACGTCAACATCCTTTGATAAATTTTACACTTGTTTGAAGCTGATTTATTATGATACAAATATTACATATTGTATTTAAGGTTTTGTGATATGTTTGACTATCGATGAGTAATCTCTATGCCATTAATGTTTTATGATTAATGTTTTTGCATTTATTATGCTAGTTTTAATACGAATGTTTATGTTATATTTCATCCTCTTTTCAAAATTAATGTGTTGGACTAGTATGTTCTGGGATGGGGACCGGTAAAAGTAAGCCCTTCGGGTTGTGGTTCGGTTACAGCAGACCCTCAGGGTTGGTGTCCGGTTATTAGAGGCACTCCGGGTTAGTGTCTGGTTATTAGAGGCACTCCAGGTTGGTGTATGGTTATTAAAGGCACTCCGGGTTGGTGTCAGGTTATTAGAGGCACTCTGGGTTGGAGTCCAGTTACAGAGGCTCTCCGGGTTGGGGTTCAGTTACAGTTATCCCTTAGGTCTTGGCACGAGGCCTTGACACAGAAATTAAAGTTCGTCATTATGCATTCCATCATTATAAAAGTGGTTAGTGATATTTCTTGTGATTATTAGACTAGCAGAATATCCATGTGAATAAGTAAATGGAATTACTTCATTTTATTTTTTCCATATTATGATGAAGTTAATGTTTAAAAGGCTTTTGTTTTAGTTATACATATCCTTAAATTTTTATGCTTATTTATGAAAGTTTCCACTGTATTGTTATCCTTACTAAGCATCTGAGCTCACCCCTTTCTATGTTTTATTTTTCCCAGGATTCCAAGAAGTGTATAGTGATTGATATGAAGGGTTAATACAAGTGAATAATGGAATTCGTGAAGGATTATTTATGTTGTTTTGTATGTTATGAAGTGTAATGTAACGTTCATGTATGCAATCTATTTTCAAAGACTGCTAAACTGATCAGTCCTTCGGGACATGATTCCTCGTAATCATGCCAATGTATTAAAATAATGCACCGACTCTGGGTAACTGGGGTCGGGGTGTTACAGGTCTAGATTTTCCTTTTTCAGTAATGAGACATGGAACACATTGTGTAATTTATAGAGGCTAGGTGACATAGCCAAATGATACGAAATAGCTCCAATTATCTCCATAATTTCAAAAGGTTCTATGTACCTTGGGCTCAGTTTCCTTTTCTTCCCAAATTATATAACACCCTTCCTTGGAGATACTTTTAAGAAAACATGATCTCCCACTTTAAATTCCAAATCATTACTTTAATTATCATAATAGTTTTTTCTGGTTTGAGATGCTTTGATATGGACTTAAATAGTCTTTACATCTGTATTGCTTCCTCCACAAGATCTAGGCATGCTGGCTTCTTTTCACCAACCTCATCCTCACATGTTAATGTACGCCATCTCTTTCAATACAATGCTTCATATGGTGCCATTTGAATACTATAATGGAAACTATTATTGTAGTAAAACTAAACCAAGGGTAAATATTGATCCCACATACCTTGAAAGTCAAGTGTGCATTATCTCAACATGTCTTCTAATGTTTGGATCATCCTTTCTGATTGCTTATTAGTTTGAAGAGGATAATCCGTACCCAAATGAATCTCAGTATCAAAATATTTCTAATGATTTTTCTAGAATTTTGATGTAAATAGAGGATCATGATTAGACAATATTGAAAGAGGTTCTCCCTGGAGTCTTAAAAAATCATTGATATAGAGTCATGATAGCCACTCTAGTGAAAAATCCTCCCTTATAGCAAGGAAATGTGCATAATTTGTAAGTCTATAAACAATTACCCATATTGCATCATTATTTATTGGTAATTTGTGTAATATAGTGAAAAAATACAGGGTGATGTCACTCCATTTCCTTGTAGGAATAGTTAGAGGTTGCATTAATCCTCTAGGATGTTGTCGTTCAGCCTTTACTTGTTGACAGACTAAACATCTTGATACATAATCATAAATTTCCCACTTTATGTTGTCCAACGAGAAATATTCCATCAAATATCTATACATTTTAGTTCTAACATGGTGTATATAAATATTCAAGCTATGTTTATCATATTATAACTCCATTTTTAGCTTCGGTATTGAGGGAACACATAGCCTCTTGCCAAATTTCAAAATTCTAGCTTCACATACAAAGTCATCTAACTTACCATATTTCACACCATTAATTTTCTTTTGATGGTTATAATCATCAGGTGGAGAAATTTTAATCCTTTATAATAAACATGGTTGGGAAACCATTTAAAAATGAATTGATGTTTGACCTACATTGATAATTCCCATGTCTACCCTTATTAGATCTATAAATACATGATCCCTTTAAATCCTTATTTTTTTAAACACCATGATCCTTCCTCCTCAATTCATCAGCTACATTATTTTCCTTTCCTGGTTGGTATTGTATGAAACAATTATAATCCTTGATTAGTTTGAGATATCATCTTTTCCTCATGATGAATTATTTCTGAGAGAGTATATACTTTAGACTCTTGTGATCTATATATATATCACATCTTTAACCATAGAGATAGTGAATCCATATTTTTAAATAAAAGACCACAGAAGCTCACTGAAGTTTGTTAGTATGATAGTTTTGATCATGATTTTTTGAACTACCTTGATGCATAGAAAATAACTCTATCATTCTATATAAGAAAACAACGAGGTCCTTTATTTGATGCATCACTATAGATTGAAAACCCATCAATCCCCGATGGTATAGTTAGGATCAGATCATTCTATAACATAATCTTAAATTCTTCAAAACAATCCCCACATTCTTTTGTACATACGAACGTAACCCCTTTTCATGCAAGATTGGTCATTGGGTTGGATAAATGAGTGTAGTTATGAAAGAAACGATGATAATAACCTGCTAAACCAATAAAAATATGAACCTCAGTTATGTTTGTTGTAGTAGGACATTCTTGAGAAACCTTTTTCTTCATAGGATAAAAAAATATTCCATCTTTAGAGACAATGTGTCCAATAAAGGAAACTAATTAAATCCATAATTCACCCTTCCTAAACTTCCCATATAAATAATTTCTTATAAGACTCTTCAGAATAATGCGGAAGTGATTTTACTGATCATTATAGATTTTGGAGTATACCAATATATCATCAATAAATACCACCATAGATTCATCATGATATTCCTTGAGAATCCTATTCATTAGATCCATGAAGATAGATAGTGTATTATTCACTCGAAAAGGAATTATTGTAAACTCATAATGCCCATACCTGGTTTGAAATGCTGTCTTTCGAATATATTCATTCCTCACTCACATCTGATGACATGCAAATGAAAGGTAAATATTTGAAAAAATATTGGGCTCCATGAAGTTGATCAAATAAATCATCAATGTGAGGTAAGGGATACTTGTTCTTTATTGTTATAACATTGATCTCCCTATAGTCAATGCACAACCTCAAGGGTCCTTATTTATTATTAACAAAAATAAAATGGGATCCCCTTAGTGATACACTAGGGAGAATAAATACTCTATCAGTCAATTCCTGTAGTTTTTCCAGTTCTAATAATTTCATAGTGTCCATTCTATAAGGAGTCCTTGATATAGGCCTTGATCCTAGAATTAAATCAATGGAAAACTCAATTTTCTGCTCTATAGGATGTCTAGGTAAATCCTATAGAAACACATCAACATATTATTGACCAATAGGTATGTAATCCATTTGAACATTCCTTTCCTCACCCATATAAATGGGATTCCATTCCTCCCCAATAATTTAATTCAGTAGAGCTACTAGGGGTGGATCTAGTTAAGAATCAGCTGGCTAGGTTTCTTCTCTAAATATAAGGGATTAAACACCATTCTCAAAACTCATAACTTCCCTCTTATTACAGGAGATATTTTACTAATAACACGAAATACAACTCATACCAAGGATTATATCGAAGTCAATCATGGGTATGTTGATAAAGTTAGAACCTAAAGCACATTTATGTGTCATGAGGGGACTGATCGAAATTTTTTGGTTCCAATGATACATCCCCTAAGAGTTTTGACTAGAAACTCATTTATTAAAACAAATTGAACATGTATAATTTTCAGAGAAAACTGGGTAGATATAAAACACTGCGGTGATCTAGAATCAAATAAAGCATTGGCTAAGTTTGAGGAAACTATTAATGTACCTCCCCACATCGTTAGGAACTTTAACATCCATAGTTGTGACTGCATCATCCTAGACTTTCTACTTTTTCCCTCTTTGGGGAAATTTTCTTTGACACCTTGGAAATAATTTTCATAATGTACCCTCTCCCTGCAATTGTATCTTTAAACACCGGTAACTACTTTCATCCCCACACAATCCCAGGATAGGTGGCCATTTTCTCCACACATTCATCAAACACCCATGCCCTTTAGAAAAGTACCAGGGTGTCTCTTCACACAATTATCATAGGGTGGAAGGTCAACTATTCTCTTCTTCCCAATTTCCTTATTTTATTTTCTAGAGTTTTCAGCATCCCTCTTCTTCTCTTTATTTCCCTTAAAATCATAAGAATTAGAGAATTCCTTTTCGATCCTGATAACACTTGAGACTATATCTTCATATGATAATAATATTTGGGAGACTAGATCCCTTCAGAAGAATGGTTTTAAAACATGAAATAATTGATCAATATTCTTCCTTGGATTATATATGTAGTCCAGAACATGTCTTCATAACCTTGTGAAGTTAGCTTCATACTTTTTCACATTCTCATCTTCTTTTTTCCTAGTATTCAAAAACTGCCTTTCCATATATGCTCTTTGTTCATGAGGGAATTATTTTTCTAAGAATATTTCCATAAAATCCATGCATTCAATTTCTTCAATTTCTTCCTCCTCCTTTGTGTTTCAGAATAAAGACCACCATTAATTATCATCTCCTGATAGTCGATAAACTGATATGAAACCCTTCTCAATTTCATTACATCCCAAAGCGAGAAATATCTCCTCTAATGAACTTATCCCCTGATACACTATGAATGGGTTTGTAGTCCCATTAAATTATTAAGGATTTTGTTGTATTAAGTGGTCTAACATAGCTCCCCCACATTGTGGATCTGGATTCTCCCTATGGGTAAGGTTATTATTCATAATCTAATTCCTCTATCCTATTGTAGTTATAATTTTCTCGACACTAGTCACAACATCAGAGCCAACATCATTATCTTAAATATTAGGGAAATCCCTACATGGGACATGATCCTTCACATAGTTTCCATTCCTTCCAATAGGAACCATTTCTAAATAATGGAATACATCATATTAGTTTATGAATTATAATGTATAATATCCACATAGAAAAATTCTTAACATTAATTAATATTCTATCCTAAGCTAATTTCATAATCATAAAAATGGTTTTTTGAGAAAAATTTTCATTTAAATCCTTTATAATGTCTTGCAAAGAATATATGAATTATCCTAATAATATCCCATGGGAGTGTCAAACCAGGTGTGTAGTAAGACCCGTTGTCATGTACTAAGATACCCCAAGTTAAGCCCAAATCTTTTTATCAGATTTGTTACTCCTAGGTATATATGTGTTAGAACCACATGCACGTGTAGTATCCAGACATGGATTTATTTTCTAGAAATATCCACATAATCTATTCTTTACCAAAAAATTATAAGATTTTATTGCATGCTTATCTTCAAAGACTATCTTAGGGTTTTTTTCCCTAATCTAATATTTCAAAATATAGTTTTCATATTTTCTACAAAACATCCTATGATACCAACTATAAGGACATGATCCCAGTTTCCCAAAGAAATTGTCTTAATTTATTACTTTAATATATAAAAAATGGATAATAATCCCAAGGGAACGAGTAGTTCAGTATCTTTGGAAACAATATACATACATAAGTTAAACATTAAAACTTTATAGGAAAAAAAATTTAGAAACTCCTTTGACAACATCCACAAATCCTATGTTGTTTATTCATGTCATTCATAATATACATATTCATGTAATGGAAAATGAAACATAAGAAAAGGGTGAGCTAAATTACTTAGTAAGGGTGACCATTACAATAGAAGATACCATATATATAAACATTAGGCATGGTGAATAATTAAAAACAAGTTCCTTTAAAAATGATTTTGAACAGATTATGATAGGAATAAGAGTTGAATAAATAATTACTTAATAAAGCATAATCATGGGTATTCTACTAGTCAAAAAACCTCATGAAAATTCAATTACTAGTTTCATAATTAGGGAAGGAATAATGGCGGACATCATAACCAAACCATCAAGGCCCCATGCCAAGACCATATATAAGCATTTTATTAAAGACTTATTCAAAGGCAGTAGGTTGTATCATGAGAACTACTGACACATCAAGGCGTTATAGTGGGCCCCAATAATCACTTAATATGCCTCATTAATTACTCATATTAATTTTGACAATCATAAAAAACATATACATTCATATGGAAACTAACATTTCAAATGTCAAAAACGTTCCCTGAATATTAAGTATAGACACTAACCATTCAGAGTAAATTGTTGAATGGTTTTAATATTGAACATCCAAAATCAAAATAATAATAAACCATTATATTAAATAAGGTAGATGATATCATACATAAGAATCATCAAGATTGTTGAAATAGATTAGGGTAATCTTATAAATGCATCGAGTAATTCATTAGATACAACTGTTTTACATTAAAAAGAAGAGTATTTTGAGAATAGTATTTGTATAAAACCAGAAGTGAAGAAATAAATTATTTTAATAAAAAAATGAGTTATTTTATAAAGTTAATGGTTTCTAAAAACATATTATATAGTTCCCTTGAAAATAGGTAAGATCATGAGAAATTCCCTTGAACTGGGCTTGCATTCTAGGAATAATTTTTGAAAGATCATTTTAAAACATATACCTCCCAATAAATTAAAGTAGGATTCTGGTTGGTACACTTATATAGAAAATTATCACAGAATAAATGAGTATTAAATATTAATAAATAATAATTTAATTGAGTTATGTATAGAATAAGAGTAACCCGAATGAAAATGGAGGTTCGGGAAGAAAACCCATACCTTATGTTAGAAGGTGTTCCTCACTTGAACTTAAAGTCTTGAATAATAAAATTAAATCCATTAATTTACTAATTCAGAACCTTATATACAAATATTTGATTCATTAATGTTTTATTACGTTTATTTATGTCTATTATGATAAGTTATATGATTGAATTCTGTCACTATGGAGTGTTAATTTCCTTGATTTCATGATCAATTCGCTTGATTATAAGTAATGGAGTTTATGTGGAATGGATATAAGTCTCCAAAACTGAACTTATATATTATTATTGAACATGGAGAAGTGTAAATGGTTTTATATATCACTTGGTTACATGGTATGGGGATGATTTATTAGAAATAACATTAGTGATAACCATTTAAATTATTTTAGCAATATCAGAATTATTACCAACTGGTTTGTCGTATGAATTAGTATAATGCATCTATAATAGTTCTAGAAAATTGAATAGGTTATAATACAAAACTAATATTTGGGTTAAACCATAAAAATGTTTTCATTTCCATCAATAAATATAGTAATATAAATTGAGAACACATCATCCTTCAATGCAATAAGTTAACACATCTCAGACGGTGTTTTTATTTTTTTAAAAGAAGGGGAAAGGAGAGATGATGATGAATTATTCTATTATAATAAAAATATTATAGTACATTTAAGGTACTATAGTTATAATAAATTATGGATTAATGTATGTGAGGAAAGAAAAATAAAAGAATGAAACTTGAAATAAAAATAGATGTTGAGAAATCCTTATGAAAATTCAGCAGCCTAACGACGTCATGTAAAATTCATAAAATATTTTTATGAGATAAAAAAGGGTATCTCATTATTATTACATAATATTTAAAGTATGTATGATATTAAATTACATATCTCAACATAATCCAAAATATATTAAAATAGATAAACATAAAAAGAGTGCTTTAAAAAGAGAAGGGTGGTAGATTCCCTTACCATGTAGAGTAACTCCTAAAACTTGATGGTTGGGACATTGGGGCCTTGAGGACACCTTGGTAGGACTTCATAGGAGGTAAAAATATAGTATCATATATCATGATTAATTATTAATTAAATAAAATGAAGGAATGATTGGGTATTTATAGTAAAAGAGAGGGAGTTTATTTTATTAATTCCAAAGAACACCTCATTAGTGGTATTTCCCAAACCATGGGCCTTACTAGGGTATTATCTCATGTTATTGACCACTTGGGACACCTTATATCATATATTAATGTAAAAAAGTTAATCATCATTTTATATTAATTATTACGTCATTATGATGTCATTAATCATTCGAAAAACATCAAATTGTTATTGTACTATTCATGAAAAACTAAAGTATTTTATAAAATTATCATATATTCAGTGTAACCTAATATCAACGTTCTAAATTCAAAAATGAAATCCCTTTTTTTAATTTTTTTATAAATATGATTAATTTAATAATTAAATAAAATCAAATTTATTCAATAAATCACAATTTTAAAGCTATAATTCGTTTAATATCAATTTGAATAATTAATCAAGATCTCATTACACTACTGAAAATTAGATATTTCCCAACGCTTCTATACCAACGGTTTGCAAAAACCGTTGGTATAGGTCCCCTTTCCCAACGGTTTGTCCAAACCATTTGGAAAGGCCCCCAAATTGGCCACTTTTCCCAACGGTTTGGCCAAACCGTTGGGAAAGGCCCCCAAATTGGCCTCCTTTCCCAACGGTTTGGCGAAACCGTTGGGAAAGGTCCCCAAATATGCCACATTTCCCAATGGTTTGGCCAAACCATTGGGAAAGGTGGCCCAAAAATTCAACAAACTACACAGAATCAAAATCTCAACCAATGACCTATACCAATGGTTGTAAAAACCGTTGGTATAGGTCTATACCAACGGTTTTAACAACTGTTGGTATAGGTACTTTCATTTTTTATCAGACCTTCGTACCGAGAACATTATATATATCAAAATTTAAAATATTTATGAGAATACATATATATATTTATGTAATTATGTTCACAAAAGTCATGTTAGGTTAGTGGTTGAGTCGTTCAATGGTAAACGAGGGGTCCTGGGTTCAAATCCTAGCGGATGTTTTATTTTTTGAATTTATATACCAACGGTTCCATTACCGTTGGTATAGATTTCATATTACCTATACCAACGGTTTCCAAAACCATTGTCATAGGTCTATACCAACGGTTTTTGGAAAACCGTTGGTATAGACCTATCCCAACGGCTTACTTGGCTACGGTTCTCCAAACCGTTGGTAAAGGTTAGTTTTCCAGTAGTGTTAACTTATAAATTTAAGACAATAAAATAATAGTATGATTAGCTATTCATAAGTGTGAAATTACTATTCACATTACTATTCATAATGGTATGTTACTCTTCATCAAAAATTATGATTGTTTTATCAGACTCTAAATATCAGACTAAATGAAACCGTGTTGGTCAGTTTTTCAAAATTCAAATCACAGTGGTGGAAAATTATGTTTACTCACTAGGTTACAACAACGTGGTGTTTTTTGAGACTCATTGTTTCGGGAATTTATTTATAAATCCTTGGGGTGTTACATTATCCCCTCCTTACAAAAATTTAATAATCAAAATTACTAGAATGTTACCTCACAAAAATATTTGAGAAGTTCTTCATCAAAAGCACCTCAGGATACCTTGTTGCCTCTTTGATTTTATGATTTTTCCAAAGTATCTTTACATGTTGAATCATACTATTCCTAAACACTTGCTCTTTAGTGTATAGAATCTGGATAGTCTCTTCACAGAAATACAGGTCAGGCTCCAATTCAATACCTTTAGAAGTAAGGGCATGATTTGGGTCTGTCATGTACTTTCTTAGCAATGAGACTTGGAACACATTTTGTACTTTAGATAGGATATGCTTCATAGAAAAATGATATGATATAAATCCAATTCTCCCCAGAATTTCAAAAGGGCTTTTGTGCCTAGGGCTTAGTTTCCCTTTCATCCGAAATCTTATAACACCCTTCCATGGAGATTTATTTAATAAACATGATCTCCCACTTGAAATTCAAAATCCTTCCTTTGATTATTAGAAGAGTTTTTTTATTCTTTGATCATATTTGATATGGCCTTGAATAGTATTTACTTTCGTTTTTGTTTCCTCCAAAAGCTAGAGTCCCACTAGCTTCTTTTCACTAATCGCATCCCAATATGTTGGTGTAAGGAATCTATTTGCGTACAATTCTTCATATGGTTCCTCTTGAATACTGGAATGGAAACTACTATTGTAGGAAAACATCACCAATGGTAAATACTGATCCCACATACCTTTAATGTCGAGAAATCATGATATCAACATGTCTTATAATGTTTGAATCATCCTTTCTGATTTCCCATCAGTTTGAGGAGGGTAAGAAGCACTCAAGCGAAGCTCCGTATCCAACAATTTATGGATACTTTTCTTGAATTTATATATAAATCAAGTATCATGACTAGACATTATTAAATGATGAGCTCTATGATTTCTTGAAACTTCATTGATATATATTTGTACAAGCCACATTAGTAGAAAATCCTCGCTTATAGTGAGGAAATGTGCAAAATGTTTATATTGATCAATAATTAATCATATTGCACCATTATTTCCTGTTAATTGGGGTAATACAATGAAAACATATAGGATGGTGTCATCCCATTTCAATGTAGGAATAGGAATAGTTTCCATGACTTCTCTAGGATGTTTTCATTCAGACTTCACTTATTGACCGACTGAACATCTTGATACATAATCAGTAATTTTCCGCTTCATGTTGTCCCACTAGAAATGTTCCTCCAAATTTCAATACACTTTATTGAAACTAGGTTGTATAGATAAATTATAGCTATAGTCATCATCCAATAACTCCCTTTTAAGCTTGGGTATAGAGGAAACACATAGCCACTTCCCAAATTTCAGAATTCCAGCTTCACATAAGAAGTCATCTAACTTCCCATCTTTCACACCATTAATTTTTTTTTTGAAGGTTCTCATCATCAGGTTTAGGGATTTTAATTCTTTATAATTAATATTTCTGGGAAACCATTCGAAAAATAATTATGTTTCACCTTATTTGGTAATTCCCATGTCTATCTTTATTAGATCCAGGAATACAAGTTCCCTTTCAATCCACATTTTGTTTAAAACTCCATGATCCTTCCCGCTCAATGCATCAACTACCATATTTTCCATTCCTGGGTGGTAGTTTATAGAACAATTATAATCCTTGAGTAGTTCGATCCATCTCCTCTACCTCATGTTGGGTTCTTTCTATGATAATATATACTTCAGATTCTTGTGATCCGTATATATCTCACATCATTCACCATAAAGATAGTTTCTCCATATTTTTAGAGAAATGATCACGACATATAACTCAAGATCATGAGTAGGATAGTTTTTTTCATGAATTTTATACTTTCGTGATGCATATGCAATAAATCTATCATTCTTCATAATAAAACATCTAAGTCTTTTCTGTGATGCATCACTATAGATCCCAATCCCATTATTCTGTGATGGTAGAGTTAGGATCAGAGCATTCACTAATCTCCTATTAAATTCATCGAAACAATACTCACATTCTTTTATCCATAGGAACTTAACCCCTTTATGTGTAATCTTGGTCATTGGCTTGGATAAAAGGGAGAATTTCTGAATGAAATGTTGATAAGAAAATGTGAAACGAATAAAAATATGTACCTCATTTATGTTCGTTGCTGTAGGCCATTCATGAAAATCTATTGTCTTTGTTAGATCAATAGATATTCCATACTTAGTGACAATTTGGAATATAAAGGAAACTAATTGAATAAAAAATTCACACTTGATAAACATCCCATATAATTCATTTCTTGTAAGAGTCTTCATAATATTTCACAAGTAATTTTCATAATCTTAGTATATTTTGGAGTACACAAAAATATCATCAATAAATACCACCACAAAGTCATCATGATATTCCCTGAAAACACTATTCATTATATCCGTGAAGATCGAGGGTGAATTAATCAGTCTAAAAGGCATTACTATAAACATGGAATGCCCATACCCGGTTCGAAATTCAATCTTTGGAATATCTTCCATCCTTACTCACAAATGATGATATCCATATTGAAGGTAAATATTTGAAAAATATTGAGCTCCATGAAGTTGATCAAATAAATCATCAATTTGAGGTAGGGGATACTTGTTCTTTATTGTTATAACATTGATCTCCCTATAGTAAATGTAAAACTTCATTGACACATCCTTCTTCATAACGAATAGAACATGGGATCTCTATAGAGATACACTAGGGTGAATAAATCTTTTATCACTCAATTCCTCTAGTTTTTTCTTCATTTATACTAATTCCAAAGTGGCTATTATATAAGTATTCATTGATATAGGCCTTCATCCTAGAATTAAATCAATGGAAAACTCAATTTCCCTCTACGGAGAATGTCTAATTAAATACTTTAGAAACACATTAATATATTCATGCACAATAGGTACATCCTATATTTCAACATTCCTTTACTCACCCATAGACATAGAATTCCATTCCTCCACAATAATTGAATCCTGTAGAGCTACTAAGGGTGGATCTAAATAAGAATTAGATGGCGAGGTTTCTCCTCTAATGATAAGGGAGTCAACACCATTCTCAAAAATCGTAACTCCCCCTTCTTAAAATAATTCTTCTCATAATAATGTGAAATCCATCTAATAACATGGATTATATCAAATTCAATCATGGGAATGATGATAAGGTTAGTAACTAAAAAATATTTATGTCTCATGAGGGGGACTGATCGAAACATCTTGGTTGCAATGATACATCACCTAAGAGTTTTGACTGACAAATCCTTTATTAAATCAAATTGAACATGTCTATTTTTCTTGGAAAAATAGGATGATATAAAAGAATTAATTGATCTAGAATCAAATAATTCATTTTCTACATTCATGGAAATGATTAAAGTACCTCCCACAACATTATTAAGAACTTCAACCTCCATAGTTGTGAACGTATAAGCATGGACTTGCTCCCTTGGCCTTATTTGGGGAAATTTCCTTGACCCCTAGGATAATAATTTTCATAATTTTCCATCCCCCTGAAATTGTAGCATTTAACATTTGTAACTTCTTTCTTCCTCTTACAATACCAAGATAGGTGGCCTTTTTCTCCGCACTTGTGAGAAACACCCATACCCTTTAGGAAAGTATTAGGGTGTCTCTGGCCACAATTATCATATGGTGGAAGGTCAACTCTTCTTTTCTTCCCCATTTCCATATTTCCTTTTCTAGTGTTTCCACATCCCTCTTCTTCTCTTACTTTCCCTTAAAGTCAAAATACTTATAGAATTTCTTTTTCATGTTGATAACACTTAAGACGATATCTTCCAATGATGTGAATATTTGGGAGACTAGATACCTTTAGAGGAATGGTTTTAAACCATCAAATAATCTATCAATATTGCTCCTTGAATTAAATATGTAGTCCATGACATGGCTTTCTAAACTTGTGAAGTCAGTTTCATACTTTGAAACATTATCATCCACTTTTTTCCTCAGATTCAGAAACTACCTTCTATATCTTATTGATGTTCACAAGGGAACTATTTTACTAACAAAATTTTAAAAAAAATAACTTCATTCCATTTAATCTATTTATTCTACCTCCTTTGTGTTTTGGATTAAAGACCACCACTGATCTGCATCTCCTGATAGTCGATAAACTGCCATGACAACCTTATCTCTTTAGTTACATCCCAAAGCTCAAAACATTTTCTCTAATGAATATATCCCCTACTCTGATATGAATGGGTTTTTAGTTCCAATAAATGATGGAGGCTATTATCACATAAAGCTATATATTATAGCTCCCCTGAATTTTGGATCCAGATTCTCCATATAGGTAAGTATATTATTCATAATCTGATTTAGTTATCCCAGTATAGATATAAGTTGTTCGGCCCAGTCATAACACCTAAGCTAACATCATTATCTAACATCGTAGGGAAATTCCTAATTTTGACCTGTTTATTCATGTAGTTTCTATTCCTTCCAATAGGCATCATTTCTAAATAATGACATACACAATATTATGATATGAATCATAATGCATAATATCCACATCAAAAAATGATCAACATAAATTGAAATTATATACATTGCTAATCATATAATCATAAGAATGTATTTTTGAGGAAACATTTATATTTAAATATTTCATAATGGCTTGTTAATAATATATGAACTTATCCTAAGAATATCCCCTAAGAGTGTAAAACAAGGTTCATAGTTAGAACCATTATCATGTACCAGGATACACAGAGTCAAGCTTGAAACTACTTATCTGAGTTGTTACTCCTAGGTACATCTATTCCAGAACCATGTCCACTTGTAGTATCTAGACATGGATTTATATTCTATAAATATCCACATAATATATATCTTACCAAAAATTACAGGATGTTCTTGTATGTTTATCCTCAATGAGATATGAGGGTTTTTTTCTTAATCAACGTTTTCTAAATCTAGTTTCCATGTTTTCTACTAAACCTCATCTGACACCAACTATAATGACCCAACCCCTGATTCCTAAAACTGGTGCCTTTTTTTTGACATTGGAATATAAAAAAGGAATATGAATACCAAAGGACCCATTAGTTTAGTAGATTTGGAAACAATATACACATATAATTTCAATATTATAACTTGATAGGAAAAACAATTTAGAAACTCATTTAGAAATATACATAACACCTAGGTTATTTCTTCATGTTATTCATAATATAATTATTCATGTATTAGGAAAATGAAACATAAGAAAAAAATGATCGCAAATTCTCAGTAAGGGTGATCAATACATTGTAATATATCATAAACACAAACATTAGGCATAGTGAATAATTAAAAACACATGACTTCAAAAGTGAACTTGAACACATTATGAAAGGAATAACAGCTGAATAAATAATTCCATAATAAATCCTAATCATACTAATTATATTAGTTGAATGACCTCATGAAATTTCAATTACTATATTCATAATTAGGGAATTCATAATGTAAGTCATCATAACTATACCGTCAAGCCCTCAGGACGAGACTATAAATAAAATTTTTGTCATGGTCTTATGTCAAGATCATAGTTTGTCTCATGAGACCTACTGATATAAAGTGGGGCTATAGAGGGCCCCAACCATAACTTACTAAATCTCATGAATTCTTCATATGAATGGGGATAAAGATAACCAACATATAAATTCATACTGAAACTAATATTTGAAATGTCAATAACCTTCCCCGAACATTAAGCATAAACACTAACCATTCAGAGTAAATTGGTGAAGGGTTTTAATATTGCAAATCCATAGTCAAAATAATAATATTAAATTATATTAAATAAGGTATATGATTTCATACATAATAATAAACAAGAATGTTGCAATAGATGAGGATACTCTTATAAAATCATCGAGTAATTCCTAAGATAAATACTCTTTTACTTTGAAAAGAAGAGTTATTTGGGAAAAGTATTTGTATAAACCAAGAAGTGAAGTATAAAAGTATTTTTATAATAATATTATTTATTTTACAAAGGAAATTGTTTGTAAAAACATATTATACTATGCCTTTTATAATAGAAAATAATATGAGAAATTCCATTGAATTGGGATTGTATTCCGGGAATAATTTTTGGAAGATTCATTTAAAACATATATCTACACATAAATTCAAGTATTATTCTGGTTAATACACATATATAGAACATTATCACAGAACATATGAGGAGTAAATATGAATTAATAAGTATTTAATTGAGTTAAGTAGGGAATACGAGTAACCCGGATGAAAATGGATGTTCGGGTAGAAAACCCTTACCTCAAGTCAAAAGGTGTTCCTCACTTGATCTTAATGTTATGTAAAATACATTTAAATTCATTAATTAACTAATTAGAAACCATATATACATATATTTAATTCATTAATGTTTTATTGAGTTCATTTATGTTTGTTTTTATAAGTTATATGATTGAATTCCGTCGTTCTGGAGTGTCTGTTTCTGTGATTTAATGATCATTTTGCTTGATTATAAGTAATGGAGTTTATGTGGAATGGATATAATTTTCAATAATTGATCATATTTATTATTTATGAACATAAAAAAGTTTAATTGTTTATATATATCACTTTTTTACATGGTATGTGGATGATTTACTAGATAGAACATTAGTGTTAACCATTGAAAATATTTTGGTGATATCACAATTGCTACCAACATGTTTGTATTATGAATTAGTATTGTGTATATATATTGTAAAATAACATTGAATAGGTTATATTAAATATATTATAGTCTGTTTAAACCATAAAATTGGTTTAATGGGTATCCATGAATAGTGTAATAGAAATTGAAAACCAGTCGTCCTTGAATGCTAATTTAACACATCTCTGATAGTGTTTTCATTTTTTGTATAAAACAAGGGAAAAAGAGAGATGATGATGAATTATTAATTTTACAACAAAAAAATTACATTACATTTAATGTAATGGAGTTATCATAAATTTTTTTTAGAGGATGTGTGGTAAGGAAATTAAATGAAAGGATCTCGAAATAAAAAGAGAATTTGAGAAATCCCTTATGAAAATTCAGCAGCCTAACGACGTCACTTAAATTTTAAAAAATATTTTGATGGGAGAAAAAGGGGTATCTAATATTTATTAAATAATATGTATAGTAAGGGGGATATGTAATGATATATTCCATCATAATCCGAAATAAATTAAAAGAGAATAACATTAAAAGAGTAATGGAAATAGAGAAGGGTGGTAGATTCCTTTACAATGTAGAGTAACTCCTAACAAATAATGGTTGGGAACTTAGGGGCTTGAGGACACCTTGGGATGAATCATAGGGAGGTAAAAATACAAAATATTTTAGGATAATGTGTTTTTAATGAAATTAAATGAAGGAATGAGTGGGTATTTATAGTAAAAGAGAGGGAGTTTTTATTAATTTCAAAGGACACTTCATTAGTGGTATTTGAAAAATATGGTATTGACCACTTGGGACACGTCATATAATATTTTAATGTACACAAGTCTAACATCAGTTTATATTTATAATTACATCATTATTATGTCATTAATCATACCAAAAACTCAAAACTGTATTTTTACTATTCATGAAAAACTAAATTATTTTATAAAATTATCAGAAATTCAGTTTGTCCTAATATCAACGTTCTGAATTCAAAAATGAACTCCATTTTTCAAAAAATAATTTTCAAAATATTATGAATTAATTTTTAATTAAAGTCATAGTTTATTAAAAAAATAAAAATTTTAAAACTATAATTTGTTTAATATCACATTGAAAAAATTAATCAATATATCATTATCTTATAACATTAAGACAATAAAATAATAATATAAATTACTATTCATAAGTGTTATATTACTATTCATATTACAATTCATAAGGTTATGTTATTATTAATAAAAAATTATATTTGTCTTATCCGAATCTAAATATTTAACTAAACGTTACATTATATAAATGTTTTTTGAAATTCAAATCACATAGGTGGGAAACTTTTGTTTATTGGCCAGGTTATAACAAAGTGGTGTTTTTTCGAGACTCACTGTTTGATTAATTTATTAATAAATCCTTGGGGTGTTACATAATCCCCTCCATAAAAAAAATTATCCTCAAAATTACCAGAATGTTACATAACAAATATATTTGGGCAGTTCTTCATCATATTCTCTTCAGGCTCCACTGTTGTCTCTTTGATTTTATGATTTTTACAATGTTTCTTTACCGGTTGAGTTGTCTGATTCTTCAACACCTGTTATTTAGTGTCTAGAATCTAGATAGGTTCTTCACAGTAAGATAGCTCAGGTTCCAATTCAATACCTTCTTAAGTGAGGACATGTTTTTATCTAGCATGTACTTTCTCAGAAATGAGACATGGAACACATTGTGTAATTTAGAAAGACAAGGAGGTATAGCCAAACGATATACAATAGCTCCAATTCTCTCCAGAATTTCAAAATTGCCTATATACCTAGGGCTCATTTTTCATTTCATCCCAAATCTTATGATGCCCTTCCATGGGGATAATTTTATGAAAACATGATCCCCCACTTGAAATTCCAAATCCATCCTTTTATTATCAGCATAGTTTTTTTATACTTTGAACTGATTTGATATGTCCTTGATTAGTATTTACCTTCATTGTTTTTACCTCTACAAGATATAGGCCCAATAGCTTCCGTTCACCAAACTCATCCCAAATTTTTGGTATACGACATCCCTTTCCATAAAATGCTTCATTTTGTGCCATTTGAATACTGGAATGGAAACTATTATTGTATGAAAACTCCTCCAAGGGTAAATACTAATCCCACGTACCTTGAAATTCGAGAAACCATGATATCAACATGTATTATAATGTTTGGATCGTCCATTCTGATTTCCCATCAATTTGAGGATGATAAGAAGTACTCAAACGAATCTCAGTATACAACGCTTTCTAAATAATTTTCTAGAATTTCAATGAAAATCAAGGATTGTGATCAGACACAATTTAAAGAAGTGATCCATTAAGTCTGAAAACATTTTTGATAAATAGTTTCTCAAGCCACTCTACTGTAAAATCCTCCCTTATAGAGAGGAAATGTGTAGATTTTGTAAGTCGATCAACAATTACCCATAATTCATCATTATTTCTTGGTGTTTTGGGTAATCCAGTGAAAATATCCATGGTGATGTCATCCCATTTCCATGAATGAATTGGTAGAGGTTTCATGACTCATCTAGGATGTTTTCATTCAACCTTAACTTGTTTAAAGACTAAACATCTTGATACATAATCATCAATTTCCCAGTTCATGTTGTCCCACCAAAAATGTTCCATCAAATCTCTATACATTTTAGTGCTATTATAGTGTATAGAGAAATTGAGGCTATGGGTATCGTCCAATAACTCCCATTTTATATTGGGCATAGAGGGAACACATAGCCTTTACCCATATTTCCGAATTCCATCCTCACATATGGAGTCAGCCAATTTCCAATATTTAACACCATTAATTTTCATTGGAAGTTTCTTATCATCAGGTTAAGATCTTTTAGTCCTTTATAAAATATATGGTTGAGAAAAAATTTGAAAAAGTTATTATGTTTCACCTTCTTTGATAATTCCTTGGTCCATCTTTGTTAGATCCATGAATACATGATCCCTTTCAATCCTCATTTTGTTTAAAACTCCATGACCCTTCCTCCTCAATGAATCATCTACCTTATTTTCCTTTATTGGGAGTTAGTGTATAGAACAATCATAATACATTAGTAGTTTGAGCCATCACATTTTCCTCAAGTTTATTTCTTTCTATGAGAATATGTACTTCAGACTCTTGTGATCTATACATATCTCACATCCTTAACCATAGAGATAGTTTCCCCATATTTTTAGAGAAAATATCACAGAAACAAACTCAATATCATGAGTAAGATAGTTTTGTTCATGCATTTTTATTTGCCTTGATGCATAGGCAATAACTCTACCATTCAACATATGGACACAACCAAGTCATTTCTTTGATGCATCACTATAGATCAGAAACCCATCATTCCCCGATGGTAGAGATTGGATTTGATAATTCACTAATCTTCTCTTAAACTCTTCAAAAAAATCTTCAAATTCTTTTATCCATATGTACTTAACACCTTTACGTGTATGCTTGTTCATTGTGTTGGATTAATGGGTGATGTACTGAAAACAATGTCGATAATAACTTGCTAAACCAATAAAACTACATACCTCAGTTATGTTCATTGTAGTAGGACATTATTGAATATCCTTTGTCTTCATAGGTTCAATAGATATTCCATCCTTAGATAAAATGTGGACAATAAAGTATATTTATTGAAGCCAAAATTCACACTTGTAAAATATCCCATATAATTCATTTCATCTAAAATTATTTGGAATAGTTTGCATGTTATTTTCATGATCTTTTTAGCTTTTTAAGTATACCAAGATATTATCAACAAATACCACAAAATATTCATCAATATATTCATTCAAAAAAAATTCATTAGATCATTGATGACAAATAGTGCATTAGTCAGTCCAAAATGCATTACTGTAGACTCATTATGCCCTTACCTCATTCAAAACACCGTCTTTGGAATATCTTCCTTCTCTCAAATGATGATATCTAGATCGAAGTTCAATATTCAAAAAATATTGGGCTCCGTGAAGTTGATAAAATTAATCATCAAGGGGAGGTAGGGGATACATGTTCTTTCTTGTTATAGAATTGATCTCGTTGTTGTCAGTACACAACCTCATGGATCCATCTTTCTTCTTAACAAAAAGAACATGGTATCCCTATGAAGACACACTGGGGTGAATAAATCATTTAACACTCAATTAATCTAGTTGTTTATTTAGTTTTACTAATTACACATTGGCCATTCTATAAGGAGTATTTGATTTAGGCCTTGATCCAAAAATTAAATCAATGGAAAACTCAATTTCCCACTCTGGAGGATGTATATGTAAATCCTCTAGAAACACATCAATATATTCTTGCACAATAATTAAATCCTCTATTTGGGCATTCCTTTCCTCATCCATAGAAATGAAATTTACTTCCTCTAAAATAATTGAATTATGTAGAGCTACTGGGGGTGGATGTAGATAATAATCAGCTTGCGAGGTTTCTACTCTAAATACAAGGGATTCAACACTGTTCTCAAAAATGATAACTTCCCTTTTCCTAAAATAGATCTTCACATCATAACAGGAAATAAAACTCATTACATGGATTATATGAAATTCATTCATGGATACGATGCTATTTTCAGCAACTAAAGAATGCTTATGTGTTATCAGGGAGACTCATCGAAACATCTTGGTTGCAATGATAGATCCCCTAGGAGTTCTGAATGAAAACTACTTTATTAAATCAAATTGTACATTTCAAAGTTTCTTGGAAAACTGGTATGATATAAAAGAATGTGATGATCTAGAATCAAATTAAGCATTGGATATGTTAAGGGAAACAATTAATGTACCTGTCACCAATTCATTAGGAACTTCAACCTCCGCAGTTAGGACCTGCATAAGCTTGGCCTTTCTCCCTTGTCCTTCTTTGGGGAAGGCTTCCATGCCGCCCAGGAAAATCATTTTAATAATTTACCCTCTCTCTCCAATTATAGAATTTAATATTGTTAATGTCTTTCTTCCCCTTACAATATCGGGATAGGTGGCCTTTTTCTCCATACTTGTAACAAACACCAATACACTTTAGGAAAGTACCAAGGTATCTCTTCCGTCAATTATCACAGGGTGGATGGTCAATGGTTCCCTTCTTACCAATTTCATTATTTCCTTTTCCATAAATTTAACAACCCTATTCCTCTCTTTATTTCCCTCAAAATCATAAGACTTAGAGAATTCCTTTTCCATATAGATAGAAATCGATACTATATCTTCATATTATGAGAAGATTTGCGAGACTAGATACCTTCAGAGGAATGGTTTTAAACTATAAAATAATCAATCAATCATTCTCCAGGGATTACGTATGTAGTATGCATCATGAATTGATAACCTTGTGTAGTTTTCTTCAAAATTTGAAACATTCTCATGCTCTTTTCACCTCAGATTTAGAAACTTCATTTCCATATCTACTTGTTATTCATGAGGGAAGTATTTTTCTATGAAGATTTACATAAAATCCCTTCATTCCATTTATTATATTTCTTCCTCTTCCTATGTGTTTTGTATTAAAGAAAACCGATGATCTGTATCTCCTAATAATCAATAAACTACCATGACAACCTTCTCAATTTTGTTATATAAAAAAGAGAGAAATACCTTCTCTAATGAACTTATCAACTACTACACTATGAATGTGTTTGTAGTCTCATTAGATAAAGCAGTTTTTTTTCGAATAACGCGGTCTATCATAACTCCCCCACATTCTGGATATGGATTCTTTATACGGGTAAGGTTATTATTCATAACCTGAGTCAGTTGTCCTGGTATATTTATAAGTTTCCTGACTCTAGTCACAACACCATATCAAACACCATTATCTTTCCTTGTAGGGAAATCCCTATATGAGACTTTCATATTCATTCAGTTTCCATTTCTTCCAATATGAGACATTTCTAAAAAATGGCATACACTATATTAGGTTATGAATCATATTGTATAATATCAACTTTGAAAAATACATAGTATAAATTGAAATTCTATACAAAATTAATCTCATTATCATAAACATGGAATTTTAAGGAAAAATTTACATTTAAATCATTAATAATGTCTCGTAATGAAAATATGAATTATCCTAAGAATATCCATCAGGAGTGTCAAACCAGGTGCCCAGTATGGCTCGTTGTTGGGTACCAGGATACCCCTAGTTAGGGAAAAAACTTCTTATCGATGTAGTTACTCCTAGGTACATCTATGCTAGAATGATGTCCACTTATTGTATCTAGTCTGGGATTTATTTTCTAAAAAGATCCACAAAATTTATTCCTTATAAAAAATTCAAGGATGTTCTTCTATGATTATCCTCAAAGACTATATCACGGTTTTGTTCTCTAATCTATTTTTTCTAAATATAGTTTCCATGTTTTATACTAAACTTCCTATGATACCAACTGTAAGGACCCGACCCGAGTTTCCCAAATCTAGTGCTTTATTTTTTTTACATTGTAATAAAAATAAGGAATATTCATCCTAAAGGAAGGAGTAGTTTATTATAATTTCAAACAATATACATACCTATGTTAAATATTAAAACATGAGAGGAAAATCAATTTAGAAACTACTTTGACAAAATCCATAACTCCTAGGTTATTTATACATGTCCTTCATAATACACCGCTTTATGTCCTGGAATAATGAAACATAAGAAAGGGGTGATCTCAAATTATTATTAATGGTGATTAATATAGTGTAAGATATCTTAAATATAAAATTAGGCATGGTGAATAACTAAAAACACATGCCTTTATAAATGAACATGAATACATTATCGAAGGAATACGATCTGAATAAATAATCCCACAATAAATAATAATCATGGGTATTCTACTAGTCTAATAACCTCAAGAATATTCAATTACTTGTTTCATAATGATGAAATGCATAATGTCGGACATCATAACCAAACCGTCAAGGCCTCATGCCAAGACCATAAATAAACATTTTCACAAGGCCTTGTGCCAAGACCATAGTTTGTCTCAGGAGTCCTACCAATGAATCAAGGGGTTATTGCGGGCCTAACCCATCACATAAAAATTCCAATTCATTCCTCATATGAACTTGGATAAAAATAAAAAAACATATGCATTAATATTGAAACTAACATATGAAATGTCAATAATGTTCCCTGAACAATAAGCATAAACACTAACCATTCGGAGTAAATTGGGGAATGGTTTTAAGATAAAAAATCCACATTAAAAATAATAATAAACCATTATATTAAATAATTTATATGATAAAATACAAAATAATCAACAATAGTGTTGATATAGATGAGGATACTATTATAAAATTACAGAGTAATTGATGTGATAAATACTGTTTTACGTTGAAAAAAGTAGTTCTTTTGGAAACATATTTGTATAAAACCAGATGTCAATTATGAAAGTACTTTCATAAAAAAATTAGTGATATTAATATGGTAATGTTTTATAAAAACATATTTATATAGTTCCCATTAAAATAGGTAAGAATTTGATAAATTCCATTGAATCATGCTTGCATTATAGGAAGAGTTTTTGAAAGATCCTATTAAAACATATAACTCTACATAAATCAAAGTACGATTATGGTTTGTAAAACTCTATAGAAAATTATCACCGAATAAATTAGGAGTGAATATGAATAATTAATAATTTAATTGAGTTATGTATAGAATAAGAGTAACCTGAATGAAAATGGAGGTTCGGGTAGAAAACCCTTACCCTATGTCTGAAGGTATTCCTCACATGATATTAATATATTGTATAAAAAAATTAAATCAATAAATTAACTAATTCAGAACTTTATATAAATATATTTTATTCATTAATGTTTTATTATGTTCATTTATGTTCTTTATGATAAGTTATAAGATTTAATTCTGTCGTTCCGGTGTGTTCGTTTCCTTGATTTCATGATAGATTTGTTTGATTATAAGTAACAGAGTTTATGTGGAATGTATATAATTCTCCATAATGGAAATTATATATTATTTATAAACATAAAAAAATATAAATTTTTATATATATCACTTGGTTACATGGTATTAGGATGATTTATTAGATAGAACATTAGTGTTAACTATTTAAAATATTTTGGCGATATCTTTATTTTTATCAACTAGTTTGTCATATGAATAAGTATTATGTACATATACTAGTTATAGAATATTTAATAGGTTATAATAAAAATATTATAGTATTTATAAACAATAAAAATGGTTTCATGACCACATATGAAAACAGTAATAAAAATTGAAAACCTGTCATCCTTGAAATCGAAAACACAACACATGTCGGACGATGTTTTCATTTTCTTTATAAAAGAAGGGGAAAAGAGAAATTATGAAAAATTATTACTTTATAATATCAATATTTCTTTACATTTATGTTAATTTAGTTATCATAACATTTGGATGAAATTAGGTGAGGAGCGAAAAAGAAAATAAAGGAACTTGAAATAAAAAAGAGAAGTTCAAAAATCCAACACGAAAAATCGGCTGCCTAAGGGTATAACATAAAATTCATAAAATATTTTGAAGAGAGAAAAAGGGGTATCTCAACATTATTACATAATATGGAAATTTATGGGGATATGTAATGGAATTTACCATCATAATCTAATATAAATTAAAAGAGAATAACATAAAAAGAGAGCTTGAAAAAAAGAGGGGTGGTTGATTCCCTTACATTGTAGAGTGACTCCTTAAACCTGAAGGTTGGGACCTTGGGGGATTGATTAAACCTTAAAGGACTTATAGGGAGGTAAAACTAACATAAATTCTATAATGGTAAGTTTTTAATGAATGAAAATGATGTAATTAGTGGGTATATATAGTAAAAGAGAGGGAGTTTTTTTATTAATTTCAAAGGACACTGCATTGGTGGTATTTGCAAAACTATGGGCTTGCCTATGAAATTTTCCAATGTTATTGGCCACTTGGGACACCTCATATCATATATTAATTGAAACAATTATCACATACTTTTGTATTAATTATTACATCATTATGATTTCATTAATCACACCTAAAACACAAAATTGTATTTTTACTATTCAAGAAAAACTAATGTATTTTATAAAATTCTCTTAAATTTAGTGTAAACTAATATTTATGTTTGGAATGAAAAATTGTACTACCTTTTTTGAAAATAATTTTTTAAATATTATTAATTTAATTTTTTAATAAAATTATAGTTTATTCAAAAAAATATCAATTTTAAAACTATAATTCATTTAATATCACTTTGAAAAATTAATCAAGATCTCATTATCTTATATCCATAAGACAATAAAATAATAATATGATTTACTATTTTTATGGGTCATATTACTATTCATATTACTACTCATAAGGGTATGTTACAATTCATCAGAAATTATTTTTGTCCTATGAGACACTAAATATCTTATTGAACTCAACTGTGTATGTCAGTTTTTTAAAATTCAAATCATAAATGTAGAAAAAATATGTTTTTTGGCTAGGTTTTAAAAAAGCGTTTTTCTTGGAGACTCAATATTTCATGAATTTATTTATTATTCCTTGGGGTATTATAACTTGTTCCTAGAGAATCAGTCTGACACCTAAACAATGGGTCAATAATATTGGTTCCTCGAGATTCAGTTTGGAACCTAAACCATGGATCAATAATTTTGGTGACTAGAGAATCACTATGGAACCTAAACCATGGTTACAAAGCATCATCCCAAAAACCCAAATACTATAGCATGATATTGATTCCTAGATCATCATTCTGACACCTAAACCATGGTTGCAGAGTTCTATATCCAATATCCAAATCCATACAATGTTATATCAGTGCGTAGAGCATCATTATGACACCTAATATATGGATACATAGTTTCATGTTAGGAATCCTAATCCATACAACATAATATCGGTGCATAGAGAATCAATGCGACACCTAAACCATGGATGTAGAGCATCATGTGTGACTTCCCAAACCGTTCTTTCATTTACCACTTTCTATGGTTCAACACAATAAAACATTCAAAAAAATTAAAATATGAAAAACTGTTCAAAAATAAATTTTAATGATTCCATCACACCATTAAACTGGGGTTTTCGTCTTCGAAAACCAAAAAAATGAAAAAGCCCTTAATTTCCATCAAATACCATTAAAGACCCTTTAGGACATTTTCTCTAAAAGTTAAACTTCACACTCACATCAAATAAACATTTTAAATTCATTTAAAACCCTATTTTTAAATTAGTTTTAGGTTAACAAATTTTTTTAAGGAACACCTACTTTAAAATATATATTTCACTCTTTAAGAACCAAAGCTGACTCAAAAACCAACCCCATACTATCAAAACAGTTTCAAAATCCCCACATGAATTTCAAAAATATTAACATTTAAACACATTCCTTTTCATCCACTTAACATTTTAGTATGTACTAATTCCCTTTTTATTCCATGTGTCCCCATTATACATTCTAAAAATACAATCCATGAGGATAACTGGTTTACATTCATAAACCACCAATTTCACTATATTAACTCCCACTTTACCATTTCCAGGAATTAGCACACCCCATGGGTTGCTGTAGGTTTAGTATCATAATCACCAACAAACCTGACTATATTTCTGGAAGGTAGAAAGCATCAATTTGAAGCCTAAAATATTTTCTTAAACCCAAGGATAAAATTCACTACACATTGGCTCTATCCCACATGCTACATACACATAAAAAGAAATAACAAGACTATGGGGTAAATATTTTAGGACACCAACCTTATATGGAGATTTTAGACTTTAACACCAAGGGTCTGTTACTTTCCAAGGCTTTTTAGGATCGCATTACCAACCAGGTACCTAACTCAATCCAATAAAACATGAACAATTAATTATAAACAACAATTTGTAATAATTTAATATAAAACTACACGTTGATGTAAAATACGAAAACCTAGAAGAATATCTTGCTGCACCAGAACCAGGGAAAAGTTCTTTTAAATTTTCATGGTAGACCCCCAACCATATTTCGGGTGAATTCCCTAAGTATAGGAACCATTTACAAGGTTAAATAAAAACCCACCTGATGAAAAACCTAATAAAATTTCTCTATGGTCTCATACGTTATGTAAACTCAGACCAATGAAATGTAGAAGTCTCCTCTGGACCTCTTCTACAAAACCTACCTTAAATCCTTATGATAAATGAGATATTCCACCATGATCCTATGGAATATCAATAAAAAACATAAAGTAGTGAAATATAAAATTAGATTTGAGGAATAATAGGAGGATGTAAATACACTGAATGTTAGTTGTTACCTCAAAAATGTAGAAGAAACGAGCTATAATCGACCAAAATCGACGGTGGTTGAAGGTGGAAAGTGGAGGGAGACGATGTGGGTTGTGAAAACAAGAAAATAAGAGAAATATGGGATAGGGGATTGAAATATTAGTTAGTAAAAATAGTCATTATATATTTTTTAAAGCGGGAATAGTTTGGATTCATAGTTTACCAAACTATGTGCCAACTATGCATCCAAAACAACCCATAATCTCTACACCATGCATGGTAATAGTGAATATCTTTCCAAATTATGATCCAATAATGAGATAACCTTTGAAGTTTACTATAGGTTCACATATCATTTAATAAACCATAACATTTTTAAAACTGAGATGCACTGTTAGGGTGTAGAGTTAACACTAATGGTGTTCTAATCTTGTTTCCTATAGCACGACTCAAAAAACCCAAACTCCAGGACTTCAAGAATTAAGACACTTAAGAAACCTATAAAACCTATGTAGAACATTATTCCATCTCTAAATGGGTCTTTTATGAGGATCCAGCTCAAGCGATTAAATTTTGATTCTCAATTTTAATACTGGCAAGTAAACTACTTTGAAATGTAATTTTCATGTTAAATTATAATCACCTATATAGATGAGGGACTTTACAACAATTATCATTAACCATTAATAAAAATAAATTTTATTTTCATATTTTTTCTAGATTGAGTAAAAGTTTTATTCGTAATAAAGAAAATATATTTTTCCATTTATATGATTAAAATATTTTATGGTTATTATAACATATTTAATTAAATATATAGAGTCCTTAAGATTTCTTGGACTACTAATTCATAGTTTAATAGTTCTAGAGTAGATCTTGCAGGGAATTTGGAAATAAAAAATTGAGGTTTATCTTCCCAAGGTTCAAAAAAATCATTTGGAGAAGGCATATCCCATGGTGGATGTTATGGTCACATATGTGGTAAGGAAGGTTAGCTGTATTGTTGGGTTTCTTGAGTTAATGTATGAAACAACCATTTTGAGATGATTTATAATACCAGTGTGCTTAATATCATAATAACTAGAATTTTGGTGGGTTTGGTATATTTGTTGGATATTTATAAGTAATGGGGATGAATGAATCTCTCATTTCCATTTCTATAGTGCTCTATGACCTTTTCCAAGATATTTCTATGTAGTAATCCATACTTGGAAGAAGGTTTGAAAATATGAATGAAATATAATCTACTTTGTCATGGTTATTGGTAGGAGTTGGTGTTTTGGCCCAAAATATCCATGGATGGAACAACTATTCCATAGAAGTGGTATAAGTTGTGTTTATATAGTGAAAAGATCCAGTGATTATGGAGTTTGTTGTATTTTTTAAGTAATTTAGATTTAGGATCACATTTTATTTGGTCACTTTATTCCATGTAGAAGGTCTCACAACACCATTCGAGGGTCACTTGAATTTGTAATATAAAATTTACCCATCTATTCCATTATATTAGTCTTTTAGTCCTTTTTCAAACCATAGATGTCCTTTAGATTTCTTGTGTAACTCCTTGGAAATTACCTTCAAGATCTAAGGATCTTGCTCTATGTGATTGGATCCTTTTGATCCAAGGTGAATTCATGCTCCCTTTCTCTCAATTCACATCTATATTATTTATTTATCTTATATTCTTCTCCTTTGAAAAGGTAAGATATGGGATATGGGCCTTGATTTTGTTGGTTTTGGATAAAGTCTTATTGTGTAGATGTTTTTACTCCTTTTGGGTATCAAATTGGGAATCCATGGAGTCATGATCATTAGTTATTTCCAATTTTTATGTTGTGATTATTGAATCCATACTTGATGTCAAATATTTTGAATCCCGCTTCACTTTATTATTTTTGTATTTAATATGTTAGGTCAGATAGGTTAATGAAAAATGGTTTAGAGGGGGGAGTGTGAATTGTAACACCCCAAGGTTTTGAAAAGAAATATGGAATTAATTTTATAATATATCCATTAAACACAACTTTCCCTCTACTATGTTTTGAATTTCAAAAAATGGTCATCTAGCATTGTGATCAGTAAGTCATTAAGAGTCTGATAGAAAAAAAATTAATTTTGGTGAATAGTAACATAAACTTAGGAATAGTAATATGAATATTAATATAAACCTTATGAATAGTAAATAATGATATTATTATATTTTATTAGGGTAATAAGATAATGATATCTTAACTAATTTTTCAATGTGATATAAAACTATTTATACATTTGAAATTGTTATTTTTCTAATTAACTATGATTTTATTTAAAAATTAAATTAATAATAATTAGAAAATTATTTTGGAAAAATGGATTTCATTTTCGAATTCCACATATTGAAAAATGGTAGGGGTGAATTTTTGGGAGTTTTCTAAAATTTTGGAATTTTTGATGAATAGTGAAATATGGTAAAATACCATCTATTCAAATTATCAGTTAAATACACTATTTTGACAACATAAGTGATTTAAGGACACTTGGTTCCAACTCACATGCACTTATTACAATTATGAGCAACATTAAACACAACTATTGTCTGTCTTGATGGAAATAATAAAATAGTGAATTAAATATTCAAAAAGTACCCCTCTCCTCCAATATAACCCCCCTCACTCCCTCTTATCTTCACTGCTCTATGCCTTGATGATCCTAACAAATCTACCCAATTACTCTTACCTAGTCACTCCCCACTCTGACAAAGCTCTTGGTCTTTCCAAATGACAAAAACTCCTTCCCCTAAATAGGTTCTCAAGGAGGTTATTTCAAGAGGTAAAACCCCTTCTTTTTCATTTAGTCTCATTTCAATTTATCATCTTCTGTTATACTATCCTCTCCTCCATTGTTCAAATTAACATTATTACTTTATTATCATCTATATAATGAACGTATATCATGTTAATGTAAGAAACATCCACAATTTTCTTACTTACTCCCTTTTATTTTTATAAACGAAATCAACGTCCATGAGGTTTCAATTTATAACCTTCGTAGATAACGAAGTTTTGTACTTCAATTTATACTTCATTACTAGTAATGAAACCATTTTTATAGTTTAAAGAGACTATAATATATTTATTATAACCTAATTAATATTCATTAACTAGTATATATACATATTGTTAATTTTTATGATAAAACTAGTTCATAATAATCCAAATACCACCAAATAATCGAAGTGGTTGTCATCTAATGATTCATCCTCATTCAATGTAACCAAATGATAGAAATGAACATTTGAAATTATGTATGTTCATAAATATTATTTAATTTCAATTTTATAGTTTTACATTGATTCCACATGAACTACAATACCTAAAAAAAGTGAAGTGATTATGAAAATCAAGAAAACAAACACTCCGCAATGATGGAATTCGATATTATAATTTATCCTTAGGGAAATAAATAAAATAAAAAAACTATTATAAATCAAATAAATGAATAATAGGTTATTAATTAAGTTATTAATGAATATAATTTCATATTCCAGGACCATATGTTCAATAGGGGAACACATTCATTCTTAAGGTATGAGTTTTCTCACCCGAACCTCCAATTTCATTTGTGTTGCTTTTATTGTCTAATTAACTCAATGAAATTATTGTATATTATTATTTAATCCACATAAAATCTATTTGAGTGTTATATATATTTTTATCAAACATAAACCTTCCTTATTTTGTGGATAGTTACACATTTTAAAAGGAACTTTCATAATTGTTTCCAAAATACAAGCCTGATTCAAGGGAATTTCTCAAGTTTTTACATATTTTCAAGGGAAATATATAATATGTTTTTTGGAAACCATTATCTTTATAAAATAACTTGATTTATTATGAAAATACTTCCTTACTTCAGTTCTGGTTTTATACAATGATTTTTCCAAATGAACTATTCTTTTCAAAATAAAAGAGTATTTATCTCAAGAATTTCTTAATGATTTTATAAGGGTATTTTTGTCTGATTCAACACTCTTGTAGATTCTTATGTATTATTGTGTTTATTAATTTATGACTTCACATACCATATTTTATTTAATGGTTTATGACTAATTTTATTATGGATGACCTATCCTAAAACCATTCACCATACTACTCGGAATTGTCAGTGTTTTATGTTTAATGATTGGGGAAAGTTAGTTACATTCCATATGATTGTTTCAATATGAATTTATATGTTGTTTATGTTTATCCCCACTCATATGAGTAATTAATTGGACTTATTATGTGATGGGTGGGTCCTTCTATAGCCCCTCAATGCATCGGTAGGACTCATGAGAAAAATATACTTGGAATTGGATGAGGACTTTCCCAATTTAATATATGGTTTTGGCCAAGGACTTAATAATTTTTAGACGCCTTGGCTGAGTCCTTGAAAAAAAGTTTTAGAATGTCTGGAATATGAACTTCCCTCATTATAAATCTAGTAATTTAATGTTCTTGTGGTTATTCAACTAGTATAATACCCATGATTAATTTTTATTATGACATTATTTACTCAACTAATATTCCTACCATAATGTGTTAAAGTTTATTATTTATAAAGGCATGTGTTTTCAATTATTCACCTTGACTAATGTTTATGTTTATGTTATATTTTGCTATATTTCATACTCTTACTGAGCATTTGAGCTCACTGCATTCTTATGTTTCATTTTCCCAGGATATGAAGAAGTTAGTTATGAGTTACTTTCATGCATAATCTAGGAGGATTGGGTGTTTTTAATGGAATAAATTTGTGTTTTATTTCCCTTCATGATGTAATGTTAATATTATATATGTATATTGATTCCAAATCTAGTAAACTACTTGTTGCATTGGGATACATATTCCTTGTTTATATGAAAATGTAATAAAATAAGGTACCGACTCTAGAAAATTGGGGTCAAGTCGTTACAGTTGGTATCAAAGGAATTTTAGTAAAAACAACATGGAAACTGTATTTAGAAAACATTGATTAGGGATGAAATCCATAATATATTATTTGAATATAAGAATACAAGAATATCAGGGTATTTTTTTAATGAATAGATTATGCATATATTTCTATAAAATGCATCCTTTTCTGGATACAAATAGGTACATGTGGATTTGGAAGAGATGTACCTGGAATTGAATGCTCTGAAACGGAGTTTCGGGCTTCACCTAGGGTATCCTGGTAGATGAAATTGGGCCTAGCTACAATATTGGTATAGAAACTCCCGGGGGATATTCTTAGGATAATTCACATTTTCTTTACAAGCCATTACGAGGGATTTAAATATAATTTTTTCATCAAAGAAACCATTTTTGTGATTATGGGATTATCCATGAATATGATCTCAATTTATGCTATGTATTTTTGTTAAGTTAAGTTTAAACATTATGATTCATAACCTAATATAGTGTATTCCATCATCTAGAAATGATTCCTAGTGGATGAAATGGAAACCACATGAACATGCGTATCTCATGTAGAGATTTCCCTCCATCACAAGATAATGATGTAGTCTTGGGTGCTGCAACTGGTGAAGAGAAGCTTATAATTATATTGGGAAAACATACTCTGGTTATGAAACATAACCTTACACATATGGAGCATCCAGATCCTCCACGTGGAGGAGGCTTATAAGATTTATTTAGGCAACAACAACCTCCACCATTCAGTGGGACTACAAACCCATTTGTTGATGAACAATGAAAAATTTCCCTAGAGAAGATATTTCTTGCTTTGGGATGTAACGAAAGAGAGAACATCTTCATGGAAGTTAATCATCTCTTGGGAGATGCGGATCATTGGTGGTCATTAATAAATAACACGAATGAGGAGGAAGAGATAGAAGATATGGAATGGAGGGACTTTAAGAAAATGTTCCGAGATAAATACTTTCCTAATGAACAATGAGCCGATATGGAAAGGAAGTTTTTGAATTTGACGCAAAGGAAAGATGAAAATTTTGCAAAGTTGGAAGTTAATTTCACAAGGATATAAAGGCATGACGTGGACTACATATGGAATCCAAGGAGCATGATTGATCGATTCTTTGATGGACTGAATCCATTCCCCCGGCGGGCTCTGGTCTCCCAGAGTTTCTCATCATATTAAGATATAGTTTCATGTGCTATCAAAACAGAAATGAAAATTTCTATGTCTTATGACTTTAAGGGAGGTCAAGAGAAGAATAGGGATTCTGAAAACTCTATAAAAGGAAATAAAGAAAAATGTAAGAATGGAATAGTTCAATTTACACCCTGCAACAATTTTGGAAAGAAACAACTAGGTTCCTTCTTAAAAGGAAAATGAGTAATCTACAAAGGTGGATAGAAAGGCCATCTTGATAGTGATTTCAATGGGAAGAAATTGGCCATTAATGATCAATGTTATAATTTCCAAGAGATGGGACACTATGCTAATGATTCTCCAAAGAGTCATGGAAACATGCAACGAAAAAGGTCAAGGGAGAAGGGACAAGCTTATGCGATCACAACCGCGGATATTGAAGTTCCAAATTAAGTTGTAGTAGGTACATTAAAAATTTCATCAAACTTGGCCAATGCTTCATTTTATTCTAGATCGTCACATTCATTTATATCTTCCCATTCTTCCAAGAAAATTATACATGTATAATTTGATTTAATAAAGGGGTTATCAGAAAAAACTTCTATTTGATGTATCATTCTAACAAAAGTGTGTCGACCAGTCCTCCTCATGTCACCTAAATGTGATTTAGTTTCTAACCTTATCATCATAAAAATGACTTAATTTGATACAATTCTCAGTATTAATTGGATATCAAATTATTATTCAATGATCTATTGCAGAAATAAGGAAGTTACAATTTTTGAGAATGGTGTAGAATCCCATATATTCAGAGCAGAAACCATGCAATGTTATTCTCATCTAGATCCACCCCCAATATCTCTATTGAATTCAATTATTGGGGAGGATGGGAATGCAATAACTATGGGTGAAGAAATGAATTTTCAAATAGAATATGTACCTTTTGTGAAAGAATACATTGACATCTTTCCATAGGATTTACAGGGGAATCCTCTCGAGTGGGAAATTGAGTTTTTCATTGACTTAATTCTTAGTTCATGTCCCATATCAAATACACCTTATGGAATGGAAACTATAGAGTTTGTGGAACTAAAGAAAAAAATAGTGGAATTGAGTGATAAAGGATTTATTCGCCCAAGCATTTCTCCATGGGGAGCCCCTGTTCTATTTGTTAAGAAGAAAGATGGGTCTGTGAGGTTCTGCATTGACTATAAGAAGATCAATGCTATAAAAATAAAGAACAAGTATCCCCTACCTCACATTGATGATTTATTGGGTCAACTTAATAGAGACCGATATTTTTAAAGATTTATCTTCGATTGGGATATCATTAGTTGCTTGTGAGGAAGGAAGACATTCCAAAAATAGCATTCAAAACCAGGTACGAGCATTACAAGTGTACAGTAATGCCTTTTTGAAAAACTAATGCACCATCTGTTTTCATGGATATAATGAATAGAGTTTTCAAGGAATATCTTGATGAATTTGTGGTGGTGTTTATTGATGATATAACGGTATACTATAAAATATATAAAGATCATGAAAACCAATTGCTCAATATACTGAAGACTCTTAGAAGAAATAAATTATATGAGATGTTTAGAAAGTTCTATTTTTTGCTACAACCAGTTTCCTTTCTGGGCTACATTGTCTCTAAAGATGGAATATCTTTAGATACTATGAATAAAAAGGCTCTAAAAATAATGTCCTACTCCAAATAACATAAATAAGGTACATAGTTTTATTGGTTTAGTAGCTCATTATCGGAGTTTCATTCAGAACTTCGCCCGTTTAGCCAACCCAATGACCAAGTTTACACGAAAAGGGGTTAAGTTCATATGGACAACAGAATGTGAAGAATGTTTTAAAGAATTGAAGAGATGATTTGTGAATGATCTAATTTTGAATCTACCATTGAGGATTGATGGATTTGTGATCTTTATCAATGCATCAAAGATTGTACTTGGCTATGTCCATATGTAGAATGATAGAGTGATTGCCTATGCATCTAGGCAGCTAAATATTAATGAAAAAAACTATCCAACTCATGATATTTAGTTACAATTGGTAATATTTGCTCTAAATATTTAGAGAAATTACCACTATGGAAAAAATGTGAGATATATATAGATCATAAGAGTTTGAAATATATCTTCTAACAAAAGAAATCAATGTGTGACAAAGGAGACGAATTTAGCTACTCAAGGATTATGATTCCACAATACACTACCACCCGGGGAAGGAAAATAGGGTGACAGACTCTTTGAGTAGAAAGGACCATGGAATTCTGAACAAGATGAGAGTTGAAAGCGATCCTTTGTTCATGGATCTAGTAAAGATGGATATGGGAATTGTCAAGGAAGGTAACAGAATAGTAATTTTTCAAATAGTTTCTAAAACATCTTTACTAGAAAGGATAAAAAGTTCCCAGGATGATGATGAGGAGTTTGAAAAGAAAATTAATGCTATAAATGATGGGAAGTTTATTGACTTCAAAGATGAAGGTGGCATTTAGAAATTCATATAGAGGCTTTGTGGTCTCGCAATTCTTGATCTAAAGAGGGAACCATTGGAAGATGGTCATAGCTCTAATTTTTCAATAATCCATGGTAGAAAAAAGATGTATATAGATCTAAATGAACATTTTTTGTGGGAAATCATGAAGAGGTCGATTGCTGATTATTTGTCGAGATGTTTGGTATGTCAATAGGATAAGGCTGGAAGACAATTTCCTATAGGATTCATGCATCCCCTTCATATTTCTATGAGGAAATGTGATGATATTATAGTGGAATTTTTCATGGGGCTACCAAAGACTCCAAGAAATAATGATGTGAAATGGGTCATTGTTGACCATATTATAAAATCATCGCATTTTATTACTATAATAGAATATTTACCACTTGAACGTTTAGCAAGACTATATATTAATGAGTTTGTAAGACTTCATGGTGTACCCTTATCAATTGTTTCTGATCATGATACCAATTTTATATTACAATTATGGAAAAGTCATCAGAAGGCCCTAGATACTGATCTTTGTTTGAGCACTGCCTACCACCCAAAAACTAATGGACAATCAGAATGGACTATTCAAACTTTGGAAGACATGTTGAGGTCTTTTTCACCTGCCTTTCATGGTATGTGGGATCAATATTTAACTCCTATAGAATTTTCATTTAACTATAGCTTCCTTTCAAGTAGTCTGATGGCACCATATGAGGCGTTATATGGAAAAAGATTCCAGACACCAACTTGCTGGGATGATGTTGGTGAAAGAAATCTCATAGGCCTAGAACATGTTGAGGGACCAATGGAAAAGGTGAAGATTATCCAAACCCATATCAAAATATCTCAATGTAAGAAAAAGATCTATGTTGATAATTAAAGGAAGGATTTGGAATTTCAAGAAGGGGAACATGTTTTCTTAAAGGTATCTCCATGGAAGGGTATTATACTATTTGGTAAGAAGGGAAAATTAAGTCCCAAGTATATCAGACCTTTTCAAATTCTGGAATAAATTGGAATCGTATCTTACCATTTGGAAATGCTACCAAGTCTCTCAAAAGGTCAAATTTTTTTTCCACATGTCAATGTTAAAGAAATACATGCCATACCCAACACATGTACCCACCTGTGAAGAAATAGATCTTGGGCCCGATCTACCTTATTTTGAAGAGCCTATCAAGATTATTGATACCAGAGAACAAATTCTGTTAAATCAGAATACTCATCTGGTAATGGTTCATTGGAGGAACCATATGATAGAGGAAGTAACATGGGAGCCTAAGGAGCTTATGTAGAAGACACTGTGGAATATTTTTAGTTAACATTTTTGTGAATTTCAAGGATGAAATTTTTGTAAGGAGGGGAGAATGTAACACCCAAAGGTTTTGAAAATTAATATTGAATACATTTTATAATCTATAAATTAAACACAACTTCTCCTCTACTATGTTTTTAATTTTGGAAGACCGTCATCTAGAGTTGTGATCAGTTTGTCATTTGGAGTCTGATAGAAAAAACTGGATTTTTGGTGAATAGTAACATTCCCTTTTGAATAGTAATATGAATAGTAATATGAAAATTATTAATAGTAAATAATGATATTAGTTTATTTTCTTATGTTTATAATATAACGCGGTCTTAATTAATTTTTCAATGTGATATAAAACTAATTATACCTTTAAAATATTTATTTTTTTGAATTGACTATGACATTATTAAATAATTTTAATTAATAATATTTATGAAATTATTTTTGAAAAATAGAGTTCATTTTTGAACTCTACATATCAAAAAAATGGTTGTGGTGAATTTTTGGTATTTTTATGAAATTCTTTAATTCATGATGAATAGTGAAATACAGTAAAATACCATATATTCAAATTATCAGTTAAATAAACTATTTATGACATCATAAGTGATGTAAGGCCACTTGGTTCTAACTAAAATTCACTTAGTAATATTTGGTGTCACATGAAACAATACTTTTGATTTTCTTGATGGAAATAATAAAATAATGAATAAAATATCCAAAATTTACCTGTCTCTTCCACTATAACCCCCCCTGAATCCCTCTTCTCGTCACTAATATAAGCCATGAATATCCAAAAAGATCTAACAAATTACCCTTACCTAGTCACTCACCGTGCCCAAGAATCTCTTGGTCTTTCCAAAATACCAAAACCCCTTCCCCTAAGGAGGTTCTCAAGGAGGTTATTTCAAGAGGTAAATCACCCTTATTTTTCATTAAGTGTCATTTCAATTTATCTTCTTTTGTTATCCTATCCTAACATACTCTATAAAAATGACCATGATAACTGAATTATAATCTATATAATTAAATTATATAATATTTATGTAATAACCATCACCAATATTCTTACTCCCTCCATTTTATTTTTATAAATGAAATCAATGTCCATGAGGTTCCAATTTATAACCTTCATGGACGAAGAAGTTTAATTCTTCAATTTCTCCTTAATTACTAGTCATGAAACCATTTTTATGGTTGAAATAGAATATAATATATTCATTATAACCTAATTAATATTCAATAACCCTTATATGTACATATAATTAATTTTTTGATAAAACTAGTACATAATAATCCAAATACCGCCAAATAATTGAACTTGTTGTCATCTAATGATTCATCCCAATTACATGTATAAAAATGATATGAATTACAATTAAAAATTATTTATTTTCATAAATAATATTTAATTTCAATTTTGGAGAATTAAAAACACTCCACTTGAACATAATTAATTAAAAACAAGTGAGCTGATTATGAAAATCAGGAAAATGAACACACCAGAATGACAGAATTCGATATTATAACCTATCAATAAGTACATAAATGAACTAAAAATAATTATGATAAAATAAATACATGTATAATAGGTTCTTAATTAAGTTATTAATGAGTATAATTTCATATTACATGTCCTTAAGTTCCAGAGGAGAACACATTCAGACTTAAGGTTAGGGATTTCTCGCCTGAACATCAATTTTCATTCGGGTTACTTTTATTGTCTAATTACCTCAATGAAATTCCTCTATATTATTATATAATCCTCATAAAATCTATTTTAGTGTTATATATATGTTTATCAACCATAAACCTTCTTATTTTTTGGATAGTTACAAGTTTTGAAAGGAAATTTCAAAATTGGTTCCAAAATATAAGCCCGATTCAAGGGAACTTCTCAAATTCTTACATATTTTAAAGGGAACTCTATAATATATTTTTTGGAAACCATTATCTTTATAAAATCACTCATATTATTGTGAAAATACTAACTTACTTCACATCTGGTTTTATAAAAATATTTTTCCAAAAGAACTCTACTTTTCAAAATAAAAGAGTATTTATCTCAAAAATTGCTTAACGAATTTAAAAGGGCATTTTCGTATCATCATCACTCTTATTGATTCTTATGTATTATTGAGTTTAATAATTTATTATGTCATATAACATAATTTATTTAATGTTTTATGAATAATTTTATTGGGGATGATCTATCTTAAAACCATTCACCATATTACTCGGAATGGTTACTGTTTTATGTTTAATGATTGGGGAAAGTTAGTTACATTTCATATGATAGTTTCAATATGAATTTATAAGTTGTTTATGTTTATCCCCGAAAATAAGAGGAATTAATTAGACTTATTATGTGATGGATGGGGCCTACTATAGCCCCTCTATGCATTAGTGGGTCTCATGAGACAAATAGATGTGGAATTGGCTGAGGCCTTTCCCAATTTGATATATGGTTTTTGCTGAGGCCTTAATAATTTTTAGATGTCTTGGATGAGGCATTGAAAAAAGTATTCAGAATGTCTGAAATATTCACTTCTCTCATTATGAAGCTTGTAATTTAAAGTTCATGTGGTTATTAGGCTAGTATAATACCCCTGATTATGTTTTATTATAGAATTATTTACTCATCTCATATTCCTGCCATAACGTGTTCAAGTTTATTATTTATAAAGGATTGTGTTTTCAATTATTCACCTTTAATAATGATTATTTTTATGTTATATTCTTATGTATTTTATTACTCTTATGAAGCGTTTGATCTCACCCATTTCTTATGTTTCATTTTCCCAGGATATGAAGAAGTTAGTTATGAGTGACCTTCAGAAATAATCATGGAGGCTTGGATGTTTCTAATGGAATAAATTAGTGTTGTATTTCTCTTAATTTTGTAATGTTAAACTTATATATGTATTTTGTTTCCAAAATATACTAAAATACTTGGTCCTTCAGGATACATATTCCATATTTATATTCCAATTTAATAAAATAAGGCACTGAATCGGGGCAACTGTGTAAGGTCCTTACATGAAGAGACTAAATTAAAAAATAAAAAATAAAAGAGATTCATTATTTATATTAATTATGAAAGTTAATTATTAGATGTTTTAATTAGAAAAAATATAATAGAACACATGGATGTTTTTATAGTAGTTTGATCTAAAATGGTCCTACTCTACTCTTATGCCTCTCTAAATGGCGAAACATACATGTGAACTAATATAATAATTGAGGGGGAATCATAACCAAATTACAAGATCCTTTTATTGGTGAGGTATAACCAGGACACACTGACTTTTGTACTGGGATTCACAACCTAATTACAACACTGACATTAGAAAAAGGAAGTCAAAATCTATATGGTTTTGAATTTAGAATGTGGTAGTCATAACATGATGATTTATTAAAAGAATAATTACTTTTTTTTATAATTTATAAAATATAAAATAGAGAGTGTGTATAAGAGATTAGAAGTATTATTATAGACTCAGAATCCAGAACAAAGTAGAAGATGAATAATGAAATCACAAGTATTAGTTCTCAAGAAATAGATATGTATTTTCCTGGAATTAGTAGGTGTAGAATAATTTTTTCAGACTGGGAGACTATCTAGTATATGATTACTTTATTTTAAAATTTAATGGATAATAAATATAGTAAATATATGTTCCAAGAAATGATCATATTCTAAAAAGAATCATGTCAGTATATTGTTACAAACATTTTCAATGCACCTGATTCCATTAAATAGGATATGTAAAGACTAACAATCCAAACTTCAACCAATTAAATCCAATCAAATTAAAATAACATAATTATCCAGGAGATAAAATATTACTATCGAAAATAATGGTAAAAAAATTCGGTTTAATTCAAAAACTAAATATTAATTCAAACCATTTTTAATTAGCCATTAAATGATAACAATAATTCAAAGAAATCGCATAAAAATTGCAAGACTATTTAATTGAAAATATTAGATACATTTTTATTTAATGAAGTGTGTAATTTAAAAAATAATTATACTGCATTAAAAACCATAAATTGTGTCTGAATAAATTTAATGTCATGAATATTAATTTAGAAAAGGATTAGTTAAAGAAACTAACTCAGAATAGTTGAAAAGAAAATAAGTTGTAAGTGTTATGTGAGAATAATGAATAGGTTTTAAAACATATTTAAAACAAATTAAAATATTATAAAGATACTTTTCATGGATTATATGTAATATAATTTTATTTAAATTAATAAATAACACAAAATTAAAATAAATTTATAGTTAACAAAAATATTAAAAATGTTGAAAAATTGATCATGGAATTTTTTTCAAAACAATAACATTAATTCATGGTAACATAAATTTTTTAAATGGTAGTATCATATTTTAATACTGGAGGTAGAATAAAAAATTATTCTTGGAAGCATCAAGAATATGCATCCATTATAGATCTACCATTGATTTGTGCCGTAAAATAGTTATTGCGGAAGATCCTCTATTCCAGACAGATAATCTACTATTGACATAAATTGATCTACCATTGATAAATAAAATTATATACCATTGGAACTAATATACATTTAGAACTAATCTACCATCATAAGATATCTACCACTGAGTTTTATGATCTACCGTTGAGTTTGGAAATTGACCTACCATTGGATTTGGAAGATATATGGTTGGATTTTAAGATCTAACATTGAGTTGGGAAATTTATCTACCATTGGATTTTTAAGATATAAAATTTTTATAAACTTTATCTACCCTTAGCTAAAACATCATCTACCATTGGAAGAAACATCATTTTCCATTGTTACTATAGATCTTCGGTTGAGTTTTTAAAAAAAATTATACGAGTGACATTTAAAAATGATCTACCATTGAGTTTTAAAAATTGATCAACTATTGGATAATAGGGAGACCTTATGTTGAAAGTGAAATTAATATACAAATGGAATTAAGTATATATATACCATTGTAATTAATAGTGATAAATTGGTAACTACTATCAGAATAAATATTGATCTACCAGTGGAAAAAAATTTATTTAATATTACTACTATTTTATCTACCGTTGAAAGATATATTTTATCTGAAATTACTATTAATACATATACCATTGAAATATAAAATTTATCTTCCATCACTATAACTACATATACCATTTAAATAAATGGTTTTACTACTATCATTATTACCACATCTATCATTAAAAATTGAAACTGGTCTTCCATGAAATTTTCGAGGTAGAAGGAGTGCTTGACATGATGTGCAGGTGGTGCTACTAGATGAGTTGAATTGAAGAGGATGAACTAGATCTAGTGGTTATTATATTTAAGTATAATGTACATAGTAAGATGAATAAACTTTCTATTAGTATGGTGGAAAATCTAAAAGTTATTCCATTGTGGAAAGCAAGTGATTAGATCTTGAAGATGAAATAGATGATGAATAGTTTATCATTCTATGCACGAACTTGACATAGAATATTTAGAGACTTTTGAATCCATTTAAATGATTTAATTAGAAGTTGGTTGATCAGAAATAAATGAATATAATTTTTAGGGAATTGCAATGAATTAATAATATTTTCATTCAGACAAGTATATTATGATATATGTATGATAAAATTGAAAACATGATTTGAACACGGTCAAAGATATTACAGTAATTAAGAAATTTTTATTACACCAAAATTACATTTTTATATTTTTCATGTATTTGAATGAAATTTTTAATACATTATATTATTTATAACCCAATAAAATATGAGAGATTCTTATTTTAACTTAAATATATATCAAATAAAAAAATATATTTTGAATTCTAGAAAATCAATTATTCTAGAACTTCTGTAAGATCTTAAGAAATGTTATGAGTGAATTATCAGGAAGAACATTGTTTAGTATGTGATAGGGATCATGGATTAAAAGGATAGTGTATTTCATTGGAAATTGATTCCCCTTGTGAGTTTCTAGTGGTAACATGAGAATCTTTCGAAGATCATCTAGGAGATGGAGACCCACATATTGGCCCAATACCATCATATTTTTCAGTATTTTTTTCTCTTTTCATGATGAAAATACTTAATATGGGGAGCATGTCACCACTCAAAATTTTCCATATATTAATTTATAATAATATATATATTATTTTCAGATCTAGGAACTGAGACGAAATGAGATTCAGAAGCTTGATATGCTGAGAATGAATTTTTGATATGTATATATAAAGGATATTAAAATCATGCTCCTATAGTTCTCCTAAAAAATTAGAATAAATATAAAATAGGGGCCCTAATTAGAAAACTGAAGGAACCATTGATTTCATAACATGGGTTTTACTCTATGTGATACATAACCTTCATCATCACTGGGAATTTGTGTAAAGTTAGTCAGGATTGTGAAATTAATAAAATAAATAAATTTATTGATTTATTTTATTTTTCATTGACACAAAAACCTACTTCCTCTATTTAATAATGGATATGAATCAACCCTAGGGTTAGCCTCATAACCAATGGATTGAGAGGATTCATTGGAGAGGATCCATTGAAGGATTTTTGGTAGACTAAGTTAGATCATATTTCATCACGGATCATGCAATAATGGAATTTGTGGATCTCTCTAATGATGACAAAAAAAACTATTTTTAATCAGTGATCGATTCAGACACAAGGTATGATGTTTGATATGTTTATAGAGTATATTTTTGTTCATTATTTGAAACCCTTTTTGTTCTTCGAAAAAAATAACAGATCGAGGCTGAATAAAAGAAGGCCAAAGTTCATTCCAAACTTATTGGGGTTAATTTATCTCTCCCTCTTTCTTTTTTAGGTTCATAATTGGTATTTTATTCGGACAAATATTTGAAAAAAACCTGATATTTATTCATTGGGTGACCATTATTTAGTATAATGGATCAATACGAGGGGTTCAATTTGCGATCGAAGTTGATATCGAGATGTGATGACGATGAAGGAAAATCATCGGTGGATGAAATTAGATTGGTGGTACCCATTCATCATGTTTTGATGGTGTATTTATGAATGAAACATGTGGGTGCTTACAGAGTGAATTTGAAGACTAGAATTTTGATCTCCTATGACGGGAAGGTAAAAATACCTCAGATCTATGATATTTGGAAAGTTAGGAAATAATGATTATGTGGAGGATGATGTAGAAGAGGTATTAGTGGGATCTATAGTCTTGAGTCACACGAAATATAATCCGGAATGACACATCATGTGGGAACTCTTGGCTACAATGCTAGCATTTCCACCAAAAATAAATATAATAATCCATATTATCATTTCCCACACCATGTGACCCCTGCTGGGAAGCTTGTAATGTAACAAATAGGTTAGATGGGAACAAGAATGTTAAAGTTCCCAGACACAACACGAGTAAGTAGACATGGTATGGTGTACACGGGAATGGCCAGGTTGCACGATTAGAGTACTGACTAATCTCTATACAATTTGTACTATTCCGAAATGCCGTGTTTTTGGAGATTCACATTCTATATGAGGTATCACCACAAAGGTGGATCAAGGGTTGGATGGACACACTGTGTACCCCTAGAACACACCAGGTACCCCCTTTGAGAGAGTTTACCATTATCATCATCATTTTATTAATAAAGAAGGCAGAAAAGTGGGATAAACTAAGGGGGCCAAATGAAATTGGAGGAAAATGGAATCTCTAATAAGAATTTCAACACCCCCAATATGGTGGGATCCAGTTCAAGAGAAAACCATAATATGGGAAATATGAGAATCCTGGGATGCTAAGAAATCTACAACGTGATTACCATCTCCCAATGTATGTAGGAACTCAATGTCGTTAGACATGATGGACATGAATTTGTGGATTAAGTAGGTGATATACATGGGGTGGAGAGGAGATATTTTAGAGAGTTCCATACAATCGTTGAGTTCATCTACATTTTAGATATGGTGATATGGTTGGAATGACATAGTCCAAGGCCTTGGAAAATGGACTTCACCTCTGCCTTGAGAGATTCATCGGTCCTATATAATGTGTTGAAGGAAAAAAAATAAACCATATAAATCACTAGTAGAACCTCCAACCCGCATGAATCCTTTGATACAAGATCCATGAACATTGAGTTTGAGGCCCTGGAGGGGGGGGGTAGGTCCAACTCACCCACTTCCCCATTGACGTGGGTCTAGAAGGAAAAGGGAGGAGACCTATACCCATATACCACCTCAGGGTGGGAACCTACTCTCAATGATAAATAATTTGAACAAGGTCTATGATGAGGGATCATTCTCAAACCAAAAAGGCCTGATGATACACTCAGGGGCGTCCATTCCAAGACTGGTTCCTTGCCTCCCATACGCACCAACACCCAGTTGCCAAGAGCAGAACCCAGTCCGATTCTTCCCACTTTTTAGTGTTCTCCCCATTAAACCATTGTTGAATGAAGTACTCCATAGAGTCAACCTCCACATAATATCCTAATAACCCTCCCAAGGAGGACCACCGTTTGATATCCTACTCTCTTCAAAAAGATAGGTTTATAGTAGAGTACTCTTTTAGAGACAGATAATAGGAGAACATGGAGGATAACCAAACCCACATTACATTAATTTCCATGTCAGTAAGAAGTGCATGGTTCTGGATCCTCCAAAACAAGATGTCAAGTTTATTCTGTATTTTTATGCACATGAGAAAACCACCCCACATGTAACTACTTTTGTATTAGCCCATCACCTTTTTGTATGTCTTCATCGAGAAGGTATCATTGGCAGTACCAATAGATTTTCATGCATAAGAGACATCTCCGATTATGATGTACTCATAGATGGTTTTCTGCATGGGGATTATGATTCAATGGGTGAATTATAGGTATTATGTGAACATTATTAAAGTTAACTCCATGGATGGATAGGTTGGATAGGGTATACCTGACCTACCTAGTTATAGTACCAAAATTTAATATCCCTACACCAGATAACAAACTGAGAGTGGAGCTAAAGAACTACAATATAGCGTTGAACAAATCTCTATAGGGGATTGGGGTGTATATTTTGAGTACATATTAGGTTTTCATACTTATTGTAGATGAATCCTCTCTGAAGATTATTCCCCTTAATCACTTCCCAAGGATGTTTTCCTTAAAGATATTTCATTGACTCTCCAACATTCCCTATGATGATACCCCACTCATCAACCGTCTAGCTAGCTTCAACCAGGAAGCCCAAATTACACCTCCTTTCCCAATGGGCATCACAAATAAAGGAGCATAGAAACTTATCAATCTCTCTCACAATCTGTTTTGGAACTTTTATCTCTAACGTGATATATATTAGGATGGAGGAAACAATACAATTAAAGAGGGTGATCTATCCACCAAATGATAGAAATAGGTTCTTCTAGTTAGAGATAAGATTGGTGATACTGCATACCAACACATCATTATGCCTAATCCAATCCCTTCTAGGTTCTAGTGGATCCCCAATTTAGTCTATAGGAAAGTCCATATTGTTCATACCCAAAATAGAACCAATGTTGTGCTTCCAACTCTCCATTAACATGGATGAGAATAACACCCATCCTTTTTCATGGTTAATGACTAGCCCACTATGTTTGTAATAAAAATCCATGGATTCATTAAATACCCTTACATAATCACTAAAATAATTGAAATAGAAAACCATATCATCTTCAAAAAGAAGGTGGGACACCCCGTAGGAATAAGCTATGCGCATATATGAAGTAACCAGTCTCGTCTGCATGCATGCATTAACAAATCCACTAAGGCTTTCTTGAATCGTCATAAAAATTATAATACATAGAGGATCACCTTGACATAAACGTAGAATATATTTCATGAACCTATAGCTCCATCCAATGAAGAGGATGTTGAACCAGTCGAAGATGTAATAGTAAAAAAATAGATCAACCCTGCACACTAAGATCCCCATGATCTTCGTGAAAAAAAAAAATTCTATTCTAGGTTGTCAGATTCCTTGTATATATCCACTTGAAAGACAATGTTGGAGCGAGTAACCTTCCAGATAATTTCTCACACCATCTTCTGGTCTATGCCAATAACATATTGAATGGATCATCGCTTGATGAAGGCATGCTTCTCCTCCAAGACCGAGTTTGGGATGAAATGGGAGATACTTTTGATGATGATAGAGGCCAGAATCTTGTAAGAAAAGCTACAAATGCTAATCAATATGAATTTCTTGATGGCGGAGGGATCGTTGAATGTGGGTTTTAGGACCATGGTAGTGTAACTAATCACTCAAGGTAGGGAACCACCCTGAAAAAATTCTTTCACAATTCCTACTAGAACATTCTTGATGGTATCTCAGTATGTAACATAAAATGACCCTAGAAAGAAATACATGTGGGGCGGAGCTCTCTTGGTTGGAAAAAATAGTCTTCAACATGTCTTACTCACATAGGATGTACTCTAGGAAATCATTTTATAAGGAAAATACCACCTTATGGATGATGTTAAAGACTATTTATTGTCCACCATGTTATACATCCTGTATACTTAGATTAGTGTCACAATGAAAGAAAGTAAAATGGGAAAGTATTAAACCCCAGATCACCTCTGGGTCACTAGAGAAGGATCCATCCTCCAATATGATGTTCTGAGACCACCTGAAACATTTCTCCTTGATGCATTCATGAAAGTCGGTGGTGTTGTGGTCCCCATCTCTAATACTGGTTACCTTGGATCTTTCATGTAGGATCATCTCCTAGTCAATCAATGACATGTTAAACCACATTTTTAGTGATCCTAGTGAGGAATGGGAGTCCTCAACCCATACACCCTATGGACTAGGTTTTTACTTTTCAATATCAGCTTCCATGTGATCCTAGTTAAGGTTGTCCATAGAGAGGTAGTGGGACAATGATGTCAAGTCTTTTTTCATATGACAAAGATTGATATGGAAGCCAATCCATATGATGATTATGTGGTTTTATCCCATGACTCTTGTATTGTTGATCATAAGGATGGATATAATATCCACCACTTTGAAAAGGATAAGTGATCCCTTCAATGGTTACGTCACTTTAGATTTATAAATAAGGGAGAGTGATCCGAAATCATCTGAACTAGGTGAATGAAATCTATATTGGTAAAGGAGGAGATTTCAACAAGGTTTCTTAGGGACAGATCCAGTTTATAACACATTCGCTGATTACCTCTCGAGTTGTTACACCAATGAATCTGTTTCCATGTAAACCAAAGATGACGAGGCCTTCATGGGCAGAAAAGGAGGAGAAAATAGAAATATCCCTATGGGAGAAAGGGCTATCACAATTCTTCTTAGAAGAATCCATAATTGTTTTAAATTTACCTCCCAATAACGAGGCTAAAGCACCTAGGTTGATGGATTCAAAATACCTCCAAAGATGACCTCTAGATTGTAAATCACATTTCACATAAAAAAAGATGAGAGATAGTCCATGTTGTTGAAGATTATTTTCACCAGTATCTATTTATTAGAAACCATCATTTGATCCACCTTGATGGTAGCCTTCTAGAAAGCTCTAATATGGTGGTTATCTAGCTCCCTATGGAAGAATTTATGTATTCCGATCCTTTGAGTGAATTCCCCAATATTTTGGGAACATTACTTTGGTCTCAATACCACAGCTATAGCCACATTATGCCTTGAAACCATGAGGGAGAGTAATTCCATATTTTCTCAGGCATTGATTCTATTATATGTTTAGATGATTAGATGGATCATTGATGGAGTAGGTCCTATAATATAGACCTTGATGAGGACTGCCTCTTAGCCATGGACTATAGTGAAAATGATAATTTCTTAGATTGGGATATTGTTCATACTCTCAAGGGGGGGGGATAGTGGAATTATAGGGATATGGGGATTATCTAGAGAATTCTAGGGGCATCCCTAGGGTTTCATGGGCCATATAATGGAGGTGGTTTGATCCTGTCATGTAGAAAAATACATTGTACATGTTAGTTAAGCGGACCTAGAGCCTCGTAGATGAACCCAATTTAGTCTGAGAGGAGAAGCATGAAGATGAGGGAAGTGTGAGAGAACTATTTTCCTTTATGGTCCATCCTTTCTTGCCAGGATAGGGAGGTATGAAGAAAAGGAGACTGAAGTAGATGAGCTTTAGGAATGTTTGGAACAAGGGCCATGCATTGAAACATAGGAGGGGGAAGGCCACTACTGATGAAAAATAAGAGAGTGAAGGGCCATCCAATGATGGGGATGAGGAATGGTCACTATACACATAACCAGCTAATGATGGACCAGCTGGAAGACAAGATCCACTAGTCATTGAAAACTGGGATTCATTCCTGACCATAAGATTCTCCAGAAACATTGGTGGATGATGTAATGGTGTCCGCCTGCATTTTGACACCATATGGTCATAGAGGTGACAAGAGGGGAATAACCGAGGCATTGATGGAAATACCACCAGATTCCTCTAGTCCTAAAATTCCTTGATGTGGAGAATCAACTACGATGGGAAAGGAAGACTCAGATCCTGAGACATGTATATCCTAGGAGAAGAATATTACTTTAGCTAGAGAATCCGATCATTTTCAAATAGGTGTTCCATGGGTGAATCTCCAATTTTAACCACAAATGTAGGGTTCTGGAAGGGGAGTGAGAGACTAGGAAACTTTGTCCAAATAGACTATAGGTGAGACTCCCAAACCTGGTTAGACTCCATCTACCATGAGGATAGATGAAAAACCAATGGTTGTAGGATCTGGGAGCATAAGCCTAGGATTTGACAAAGTCTTAATCGATATCCAACACAATGATAACAGATATTATTTTTAGACTTAACACCCTAACCAGATGATTCAACCTACAGGAGAGAACCAAAATTTGAAAGAAGCTCACCTTAGGGTTTATCTACCTCAAATCTAGCTACCAACATCCACATAAGGAGTGATGATGCATCTTCAGACATTAAAGATATGAACGAAAGCACAAGAATTCCATCTGACAACCACACACTTGAAGAGGCCATATATATCGATGGAATTTTAGGGGGAACCAGGTGATATATCAGAAGGACTTCCTTTATCGATAGACCCAGAGGGAGTTGAATAAATTCCGATCCTGTTACAATTGACTGAGAGGGGGAGTCCCAAACCCTATATCCACTATGTTCTAAGGGAATTGGAGGCTTCGATGCTACCGCCGCCACCACTTGGGATGGAGCTGAGTCCACCATAACGGATGGAGAAATTTTACTTGGTGTAGTTGCTTAAAATGAATTATTATGAGGTCATGAAAAATTTCCTCAGTAGTCCCTTTAATGGTGGATGGAGAATTTCATTTCTTAATTCTGGATCAATATCTGTTGAGTGTGTTCCCATGGGACATACCCTCAAGGATACATTGAGAAATTAAATTCAAATCTTTTGATTGTGATCCCTTATAGAGGATGAGTCTGATATAGAGTTTGTGTTTTCCCTTAGTGGGACTAATGTGTGATCCTCTATCATTCAATATTATACCCTAGGCGGGGTTCATCGTATTGGTCTGACCTCCATTCACAAGGCATTGATACTCTATCTAGAATTCTATTTGATTAGGGTCACAATATCATTGGTATATGATACCCTATAAAGAAGGTTGATCTAGATTAGGTTTGTGGGGTCCCCATGTAGTATTGGGTGTGATCCACTATCTCTGGATCATGATTTTACAAGACTAGTGAGTTTTCTGAGGTGTGTCCCACTATTGGATGAGTGTCTTTGGTGATAGCATGGCTTGTAGAGTGGGTTATCTCAAAATGAGTTATTATTTTACCATAATCCTCTAGTTGATAGTTTGATTGTGACCACCTGGGGGAGAAATTTCCTTCCAGAGTATATCCAGGTTTCTCTAATCCATGATTTCTATATCCTTGTTTTCAGATGACTATCCTTGATTCTTTGTGTTTATGGTTTTTATAGTTCCCTAATAGGTATTGTTATACTCACCCCTTCGTGGGCTCTACCCACACATTTCATGTCTTATACAGATGATGAACCCTATCATAGTGTCCTCATAGGATATAAATATTGTGAAACATATCCTGAGCTAGACAGACATAGGTGGTTTTTGGGTCTATTGATTTGATTATAGATATCGCCTTTAGAGAAGGTTGGAGCTTCTACAGTTTTTCGTTAGGCTCATATTTGTCCCCATTATCACTTTATGTAATTTACTATCATACTATGATTGGGGGATCATAGATTCATGAATGAATTGGTTACAATTGCGTTATATTTAGTCATTTTATGGGTGTAGACATGTGTACGTGAGTACATATACATTAGTCTAATTCCTTCCAGGTGTGTGATATACCATCTCTCTTTTGGTTTCCATCCCTAGGACAATTTGAAGTAGGCTTGGGGTAGTCATGGTTCAGGCCCCATTGGGTGGGTCGTGACAATAATTAATATAAATAAGATAATGAACCATAATTATGTAATTTAAAAAGGGAGACCTGACTCACATGTGCTTTATATATTTTTTTTGGATATAGTTCGTACATTATTTCATAGTATTGACTGATAAGTTCTGATTTAATATTCTAAATATTATTTTGAATATATTTTATCACATTGAAATTGAGTTAATAATCTAAATATGGTAAAGGAAAAAGGTAATGTGAAATATAGAATTTGATATGTTATATTATTGTATGGATTTTTAAAATTAAGTGAAGAATGATTTGGTATGATATATTTTCCTATAAATTCTATTATTTATGATGTTGACTATAGTAATTATTATTGGTTTTAATACTTATTATCGTTAATATATTTTTTGTAAGATTATTTAACATTAATTTAGAAAGACATGATGATGTATATTGCGCAAGTGACATGACTTTATTAATGTTGTTTGTTGGTTGGAGAGAGTAATTCATGTGGGGGGGGGGGGGGTGAATTGAGTACCCAATAAAAAATTCAGTTTAAAATGTTTATATTTTATACCTAAAATAAATTAAAATCACATAATTAATCAAAAATATATACTAATATAAGTTTTGTCTTTTAAATAACTCCTCAAAGTTTGATAACTGATCAGTTAAAAGAGCATGAAAAATGCTTTTAATTTTGAAATCCATTTACCTAATCAAATACTTATATACAAAATGATTAAGAATAATTATCAATGAATTGTATTTTTTAAAGTTAAAAAAATTAATTTTTAATATTTTTAAATGATGAAACCAAAAAACACAACAGAAAAAAACAAGAAGTTCGGTATCAAGAAAAGACCTAATCCTCTCCACTAGAAATCAGTCACTTCCAAGAAGATTATAAAAATATAATCATATCCACAACCTGGATTGGTTATTCATACAATGACACAAAATATGTTCAAGCCACATAGGGATGTATTCCATAATAACTATAGAAAAAAACAAACATAGTTCACAGAAGGACCTCTTCTCTAAACACTATGGGTATATATATTAAACGAGAGTTGATAGAATATATAGTATTCTCTTGTTATAGTGATGTAGTCAGTGCATGTTTATAAACCTGAAAAACAACACTCTGCTCAAAATTAAATGAAAAAAATAGAATGATCCAGAAGTAAGATATATAAAATAGTAGTGTTTCTCGGTCTTGTGTGGTACAGAAGCTTGAGACTCATCTAATGGGGCTTGGAGATAAGCTCAAGCCATTTATTGAAAAATAGTAGTGAAATAGAGTGTCATAGAGCTCCCTTTTTATAACTATAGAAAGGATTTGTATGTTCGATGTCGTATAATATTTCACACTCTAAATGTAGAAAATAATACTATGTGTAAGATCTTGTGGAATAATCCTTCTAATATTCCGAAATTATGGATTTTCTCTTGGTTAGTACATTATCACTCCCTACATGAGATAATCTTCTTGAATATAAATGATTACATGAAGGAGGTTCCATTTGAAGAAAAATCATCACGATCCTCTACACACTCTTATTGAGTTCTCTATAATGGACTATAATGTTCCATGAAATAGTTAATAATATAATTATAAAATATATATTAACATTAATTTCACTAATATATCCATTGGGATCATTTAATTCAGATGTCCCAAAACAGGTGCGGTGGAACAAGCACATGGTGACTCATATATTGGTGTGATTTAGGTCAATGGTGAGTCTGGATGGTGGTAGTTTATCTAGAGGTGGGTCACACTCAGTGGTGAATCAGGTCTGGAGGTTGGCCTTTTTCAACAGTGGATTATTTTTTATGGTACGTCATCTTTAATGGTAACTAATTCCTGATGGTAGGTCATGTCTGATGGTAGATAAATTCCAGTAGTGAATCTTTTAATACAGTGAATCAATATCAATAGTGTAACATCCTGTGTTATTGAACCAGAAGAAAAACCAAATAAATTTAAAAAGTTTTCTTTTTTTGAACATGATATTTTACAAACAGAGATTTAGATCATAATTACATGAGATGAAACACTTCAATGTGGTTTTTGAAGAATTTAAATTTAAATTAAATGAAAATAAATTGGGGAAAAATAAAGAAATGTTTTAATATTAATAATAATGATGATAATAATAATATTATGATTATGGTGAAGACGATGAATATTAATATTAATAAGTTTTTTTAAAGTTACCCAAGGTGTCACCCCCTTCTCCTTATTCCCAACATTGCACACCCCCCTTAGAGTCCCCCTGCAGTATGTAACCTCTCTCTCCCAGCTCCCTCTCCATTAACTATTTTCTCTTGGATCATTCATGATTTCCCTTTGAATCCACAAGTTAAGGACCTATACTCTCATTTACTCCATCACTTTGGCAGTTTTTCTCTCTTTTCGCACCTAGGGAGGTACGTCCAAACCAAGGGTTTGAGGCTAACCCAATTTTGTGTTTTTCTTTCGATGTTAGGGTATGTTAAGGGTCTCTGGGACCCCTTCGTGTGTAATCTGGTATCCACCACCAAAGGTGAGGTGGATGTATTTGATTTGGTTCTCTTCCAATAGTTTAAGGTAGGGTTTTCATCCATTCTTTTTTATTTCCATGTTTATAATTGTGTTTTTTATTTTATTTTTCTCGGTAAATTTCCATAAGTGTGTTAGACTCCCCATTATGGTTTCGAGTATAAATTGTCAAATTTTTAAAATTTCAAGTGTTCTTCTTGGTAACATATTGTGGCAGGGTCCCATTCCATTCCACTTAAATTTAATTATTCATTAATTAATTTCCTTCAATCCTTTAATTAATTATTTTCCATGTATGGTCGTTTTTCTAAAATTATTTCATTTTGAATACTATATATGATGTTTAATTGAAAAAAAATGATTTTTTAATAAATTTTTTTATGATTTGATAAGAAAACCCCTCCATCATAGGTGTTCTATTTTCAAGGAAAAAAGTAATATTACAATATTATTTAATTATTGGAATATTTAATTGATGTTTCCTTATGCTTGAGGTTATGTTTGGAATATGGAATGTTTTGTGTATGACCATATTTGATATTATGAAATGGATTTTTCCACCCCTGGGAAGATGTTTAATAACCCGAAGAACCTTAATTGTTTGGAATGTCTTATATATACAATGGAATTATTTATAAATGGGGACTACCCATGTATTTAATCACCCTTTTTCCAATGACACTTCCATTTTCACCTACTAAGCCTTGTTAGTAAATTTTCCATATTTTGGTAATTTGAATGAGTTGATTTAAAAAAATAGTTAATGTGTAATAGGGATTTCTCTATTAAAATAAATCAATTGGTATTAAATATATTGGGCCTTAGTTATATTAAGTTCATGCGGTTTTGATTACACATAAGTAAATTATTATAATGAAATTTATTTCTTTAATGAATTTGGAATTGTCTGTTGCTATGAACGAGATAACTTTTCCTAATGTATTAAATAATGAATATGAATATGTGTCACATACAATATGAAAAAATTATTGCTTTCTTCATGGTTCCACAGGTAGGTGGTATAAACTAAATCCATTTTTATTTGATAGAAATATTTATAATAATTTTTATATGCATGATCACTTCATCACGTCGTGGTCACAAAAAAATAAATTAGACAATTCCTATTAAATTATAATTGTTCATTTAAAACCATTCCTTGGATCTCTTTGGGTCAATTGGGGGGAATATTCAAATCTATAACCACCTGATTGGTGTGCCATCCTTGGATGTTATAATGACACGGTCTGTTTGACTTTAAATCCCTACAATAAATTGGATAAATTGTTGATTAATTTCTCAGAACTTTGAATTGGTTTAATGATAAATTGTGTTTTTTATGTCAGAATCATCTTGTATAAATTGGTTAATTAATATATTAATTACCTTAGAATTGAATGATTAATTCAATAGGTTTTATATAATTTTGATGATAATTAGGAAACTAGATTAATTAAATGTATTGGTTTGGAAGAGGGTAATTTTTTTAAAATTTAACATGATGACTTATAATGATAATTCTGGTATGTTTGAAACTAGAATTTTGATTTCTCTTGCTTAAATTATGATCTTATATGATATCAATGGGATTGATCCCGAGGGTTTGATATTTTTTTGCATGTTGAGTTTTTCTTGATACGACTCATGTTTAATATGACTACTGAGGGTTTATTGAATGATATTATGTAATTCCCGAGGGAAATTCACTCAGGTAATCATTTCACAGGGGAAGATTATATGTTTATTTTGGATGCCTGAGGGGTAGATGCACAGTCACATGATTCCAAAGGGTGAGATTCTAGTTATACCAAAGGGAAATATTCTAGTGATGCCAGAGGGCTTTGTGCATGTTTTAATTCCACCCGCGGACTAGGCACACTAGTAATAAATGGATGAGGAAAACTAATATTTTAATGTTGGACGACTAAGGGAAGGATGCATAGTCACATGATGGATGAGGGTGATATTCTTGTTACTCCTAAGGACAATTATTTTGTTAGCCTGAGGGGAGAGGCCATACATTTATAGTATTTTATGAGTGATTCATCATTGGTAGGAGAATATTGCATTAATTTTGGTGATCCATCATGATGTAGGAGGATATAACCAACAATAATGATACCTATCAGGTAATGAAAGTATGTATGGCCTCAAAGTGTCCTTTAGGAACCTAGTCGGGTTTCTGTTTATTTATTCAACATTGCTTCTTTATTTGTATGATTATACATTCTCAAATATTTACATTATATAAATCATCTAATGGATTGATATAGACATAGTGGGTGCTGGACTACTGAGATCATTATCTCACAACTAGATCTAGTTCCATTTGGAACATATTTATATCTTCTTTCTTGGAGGTCTTTAGAGTCATTGCTTGTGTTGTGATGTGTACATGGGAGTTAAGGAGTACAAGACGTGACTCTTGTTCAGGATTATCGAGGAGTTTACCATTGGCATTTTTATTTTATTTTGTTATTTTTTACTTCATGTACCTTATATTGTCACCTAAAAATACATGAATCACTATATAGAATTGTCGTTGGCCATTTAATTTTATTCAGATATTAAAATATTCTTCTCCTTCTTTTTTTCTTATTATTACTACTTATTCATTTTTCTATTATTCGTTATCAGATAAATCAATGTGCTAATCTGATATAGAGGGTATAATATCCCCACCATACCATCAAAAAACCCCTACTTCTAGTTGTGGGACACTGGCATACCAGGAGGCATTCCTGAGCCATCTGACACATAGGTCCAACCACGGTCTTAACGGTGAGCTGGACTAAGAAGTTACAATGTGGCATTAGAGGTTTCTTTTTCTCTATTCATTCTATTTTTAGATTATATTCCAGAGTCTAGGAAAGTATCGAAACATGGAAAATATCAATTTCTACTATTGATCACCCCACCCACATGAAAATAACCATGTTTTCAGGGCTGGGATTGTTGTTTATGCTATTTTTTTATTATACTTGGATTTGATTTAACCCTGAGTGATTGGTATATATATCACTTCTTATGATTTATGTAATTTCTAGAATTTTTAACCTTATCCTAGTCCGGCAAGGACAGAGCATAATATTCATCATAATAGGCACATATTAATTAAAATGTTAGGAATAGAAATTTTTTGTGGTTTCATTTCAGTTTTCTTGATGATTTGACTGTACTCCTTGAGTGCTATGCCATGATTTTACATTCTTCATCATGCTTGAATAGTTAAAATTCTTGGGTGTTCAATTTAAACATGCTTTTCCTTACTTTATTGTTTTTATGCCACAATTTTTGTGTCATAGATTTCTCCTTTGTGTTCATTTCTAGATGATATGCTACTTTTCATTAATAGATATAAAGGGTTGTATATTGTTGTTAAAATGTAAAAGGCTAAAAAAGAAAAAAATTTAATTTGGATTGGATTCAATTAATGGGATACAATTTTCAATACAGGAAGTGTATTTGTGCTTTATGTATTGAGAAATGGAATCTCATGTAATCAAACATTTTTTATCAAACAATCATGTATTTTGAGATGGTTTTAATTTGAAAAGTTTGTTTAACTATGTTCTAAGTGAATTATTCCCCTTAATAAAATACCCAACTAGAGACAAGTTGTTTTGTTGAGGCATGTATCTTTTGAGATAACACTTAATGGGTGTTTATAACTTTAATGGTTAAGAAACTACAATTGGTCTTCTTTTTGAAGAACCCAGAATGAATTAATGGGACCCTCATAGGTCTTCTTTTTTAAAAAAATTGGTTCAATTTCCTAATAAATATGGGATGTCAATGATTTTTAATGATAAAATGTAAGTTTGATATAACTTTCATATTTTTTCCCTTGGGGAATTGGTTAAAATAAAGTGCATATTGTTTTGAAATGGTACTTGATGTTTCAAATTAAAAATTTTAGATGTTTATTTTTTTAAAAGTGAATAAATGAAATGGAATTCAAATGGAACCCCAGGAGGGATCCTTTTTTATCCCTTGAGGAAGGGTAGCTTGAGATTTCCTTTTTGAGTTTCCTTTGGATGAAAATGTGTGCATTTTCCATAGGCATTATTTCTGGTTAGCAATGGATTAAATGGAAGTCTTTTGATCCCAATTAATTTTCTTTTGGCATGAAATAGTGATAGGGGTGATGCGTGTTCTTTTTAAGTGGATAACACCTTGTAGGTATCACCCTTAGAACATAAATTTATTGATAAAACCTGTGAGATTTATGATATATGGTGTCGTTTGAGTGTCATCATCCTTAGTCAGACCCCCTTTACTTTCTAAATGACATCCTTATCAAATGAGAGGTCATGGTATCTTTAACCCTATTTATGGTTATGAGAATCAAGCAATGCTCGTTTTCAGTAGGTTAGACATGTCTCTGGCATGATCAACCACTTAAAAGGCCACTTTACGCTTTCATTATCTTCAGGAAGATGAATAGGTCGCTAGATGACTTAAAGTCATATGGGGTAATAAGAATATAATCTAAATCTCTTGTATGGACCATCTGTTACTTGAATTCATAGTGCAGATAACCTATAGATAATATCCAAAATGTGTTTATATCTTTTATAATCATTGGGTAGTATACGTTGGTATAAATGATATCTGTCATTTTCCTTATTGGTGTAATGAACAGATTGAGTTTGGTGAATTCATTGAGCCTTGTGGCATTTTGTAGGGTATCAGGTCATCTATAATGTAGAGTTACCTGTGTTTTTAATAAAAATGTTCACCCCAATGCTCTATAAGAATTTCTAGAGACTCAGGTGTTTTTAAGAAATGATAAGTTTGGTTTTAGCTTTCTTGGTATGCTTCGTTGTGTGTGATCGTGACTCAGAGGAGCGACACACATGAATTTAAGTTAATTTTTTCTACCATACTTATGATAGGATGTCATATATTTTATTTGGATGATGAGAAAACTTATAAGGTTGGGAGAATAATGTCTAATATGGTAAAAATCTCCTTCCAATTAGGAGGAACATAACCAAGGAGGACCATTGGGAAGGGTTGGTTATTCCTGAATGCCCTTGTGTCTTGCATGTTTTGAATCGTGTTGGTGCTTTCTTGTCAGCACAATGTTAAAGTGGTTGGAAGTGCATGAAAACATGGATAAACACCGTTAGATTTGGATTGGATTCCATGGTAAATATTGAACGATAACGATATGAGTTTTGGTTGTAAATCCATGTGTTTAGATAATGGAAGTGCGTCTGCATGTGAAGTCAAGTTTCTTATAAGGTATCAATCAGTATTTGTTCGGATAATTTCTTTATTGTAATATTTAAAACCCACTTAGTGTAATCTTATTTGAGAGACCTGAATTTCCCCTATCTTGATGTTATCCTTGATACACTAAGAGATCATTTGTCTTATCCACACTATAGTTTAAAATTTATTAGGATGTTTAAATGGTATCATGTTGTTGCATGCTGAATGTTAGATTTTTATCAAGGCTTGGTTAATATTGTGTGACCCTTTGATTCATGGATAGGAACTTATCAGAGGAACTATTATACACATGATATTCACTCTTAATTGACCGCCTGTCCGATGTTGCTCTGGGCTCAGTCAATGGTTTGATGTAGAATTATTGCCTTTCTACCAACATCCCACTCATAAACATGGAGTATTAAATACATTGGGTTAGTTCCTTATAGTACAGACATTATAATATGGGGTTATCCAAAACGTTTTTTTGGCATCAGTGATGCTTAAATCAAGGAATTCACCAGAAGTCAGGTATGGACTTTGGTGGACTTTTTCCTGGTGAATGCAAGATAACATAGAAGAAGAAATCATAGTTCAGTTTGTAAAATGTTGTCCATTTAAGCCGAGTGTCTTCTTGAATGGATGGATAGAGTGGATCAATTTTTTGTCCCTCTTGGTCAATGGAATAGACAATGAATGACCATTTCTAGCATCTCGTTAGGTGAGACGATTGTAGTTTGTTTTGACCAAGGATTTTCATGAGGAATTATCACGACTAGGCTAAATAAGGTCGATGGGGAATCAACTATCTAAATATTTCCAAAATCATGTGATAAGAATAACTAGAATTCTTAGAGGTGTGTATTGTAGGAAACTTCAATGGTGATAAGTATTATGGCTCAAAATTGGCCCTCTTTAATGTTAAATCCTATGTTGGGATGTAAATTGGGCTAGATTTGTAAAGATATGATGATGTGATCATGTATCTTACTAAACGGGCTCAGGTAAGATCCTTCTTAGTGTTTCAGTTAGAGAACGAGTGTTATCTCAAGTTTTAAAGGCGTAAGTAGTCGTATTCCTGAATGGTTCTTGAAAGTGCATTGGGTGTTTGGAAATGAAAAATGACCCTTTCAACAAAGCTTCCTGGCCATTGTAGGTCGGGTGACTTTTACATTATTCCTATAGGTTTATCAGGGAGGAGATGTTCCAAGGTGGGATGGTTGTGAAATTATGAGTTTTTGAACTTGAATAAAAACAAAATAAATTTAATTATTTCCCATTACTAGATGTGTCATTTTAGAAACCAATTTTATAATCTTATTTTCATGAGTTATAACAATGCGATGTGTTTTTTTAAAGAAATTAAATCAATTAAATTAACGTTAAATGAAAATAAATGGGGAGTAAAAAAATACAGAAGTTTTTGAATAATAATAATAATATTATGATGATGATGATTATTATTATTATAATTATGAGGTTATTCTTTTTAAGTGACCCAATTGATCTCCACCCTTCTCCTTATTCCAAGTGTCGCACACCCACCTTAAAGACCCCCTGCAGCGCACAACCCCACCTCTCTCAGCTCCCTCTCCATTCTCTATTTTATCCTGGATCATTTATGATTTCCCTAAAAATCATCAAGGTAAATACTTATTCTTTAATCTCTTCCCTCAATTTTGTAGTTTTCCTCTCTTTCGGTGCCTACTGAGGTGGGGTCGAACATAAGGTTTGAGGCTAGCCCGACTTTCTGGATTTCTTTGTATGTTAGGTTATGTAAAGGGTCTCTCGGGGCCACTTTGTCTGTATTAAAACATCCTCCACCAATGTTAAGTCATATTGTGTTTGATTTGGTTCACCGCCAATGGTTTAAGGTAGGGTGTTATTCAGTTTATTATTGATTCTCAATTTATAATTTGTGACTTTTTAGTTTATGTGTTCCTAGTAATTTTCCATAAGTGTGTTGGTATCACAGTGATGGTTTCATGTTTCTGTCATAAATTTTTTCAAATGATGAGTTCTAAAAATGGATCTTTATTAAAGAAGGTTCCCATTACTTTTCCCTTAAATTTAATTATGAATTAATTAATTTCCTTCACACATTTAATTAATTTGTTTCCATGTATGGTAGTTTTTCTAAAATGATTTCCTTTCAAAAATTGGATATGTTGATTAATTGAACAAATTAATTGTTTTATAAGAGATGTCATGACTTAATAATAAAACACCTATTGTGGTTGTGCACTATATTCAAGATAAAAATTATTGTTTAGATATTATTTCTTTCATGGACTATTTCGTTGGTGTTTCCTTATAGCTGAGGTTATGTTTGGGATATGGAATGTTTTGTGTATGACCATCTTTTATATTCATAAATGGATTTTCCCACCATTAGAAAGATGTTTAATAAGACAAATCATCTCCAGTGTTTGGAATTTCTTCTAAACTAATGGCTTGATTTATAAATAGGGATTTCTAGTGCTGGTAATTGACCTTTTCCCAATGACACTTTCCTTTTGACCTGTTGAGCCTTATACAAGAATTTTCCATGTTTTGGTAATTTGAATGAATTGTTTTAAAATAGATTGATAATGAATTATTGGATTTCCTATCTTAAAGTGAATCATATGGTATTTAATGGATTGACCCCAAGGGATGATAAGGCCATTCCTTTTTTATTATGCTTAAGTAAATGCCTAAAATGAAATATATATCCTTAATGGATTTGTCTATGGATAGTGATAATCATGAGATGCATTTTACTAATTTTTTAAATCATGAATATGAAAATGTGTATTATACCTTATGACACACTAATTGCATTCTTCTTGTTACCACAAGTGGGTGGTATAAACTAAATCCCTTTTTATTTGATACAATTAATTATAGTAAATGTGATATATGTGATCACTCCAGCAAGTCACTGGCTTGAAAAAATAAATTAGATAATCATTATTAAATTATTATTGGTCATTTCAAACCATCCCTTTGATATATTGTTGTCTATAGGTGGGGATATTCAAACCTGTGGCCACTCAATTGGTGTGCCATCCTTAGACATTATTAAGACTTGTTCAGTTTGAATTTAAATCCTCAGAATAAATTGAATAAATTGTTGATTTATGGATTAGAATATTGAATTGTAATAATGAAAAATTATGTGATTTATTATGGTAAAATCACCCTGGATAATCTGGGTAATTAATATATTAATTATTGTAGGGTCGATAGATTAATTAAACATGTTTCATATAATTATGGTGATAATTAGGAACCTAGACTAATCAAATGAATTGGTTTAATAGATAATAATTTTTATAAATTAACGGTTGTGTCTTATGATGGGAAACAAGGTATAATCGATACTATAATTGTGATTTTTCTTGAATAGATTTTTAGATGACGTGATATCAATGTGATTGATATTTGATGGTTTGATACTGTTTGGCATGTTGAGTTTTTCTTGATACAACTCATGTTTAATGTGACGCCTAAGGGCATGGTGCATGATTTCCTATACTACAAGAGGGAATGACACTTCAACACTTGATTAATGAGGGTAGATTATATATTTATGTCAGATTCCTAGGGGCTAGATATATAGTCACATGGAACTAGAGGGTGAGATTCTTGTTATTCATGAGGGAGAGATTCTAGGGGCTTGGTGAATGTTTTCAAACTTCCTAAGGGATAAGGTAATTTGGTAAAAAATTCATCAAGATAGATTATATATTTATATTATATTATTTAGGGAATGATTCACAGTCACACGATGCCTAAGGGAGAGATTCTAGATTTTTTTGAGGGTGAGATTTTGGTTTTCCTGGGGGTAGAGGCCATACATTTATGGTATTTTTTGAGTTATTTATCCTCAGAAGGAGAATATTCCATTGATTTGGGTGATCCATCCTGATGCGGGAGGATCTACCCAAATACATAGATGACCGGAAGGGCTCTAAAGAATTTATATAATCTAGATGTCCTTTTGGAACCTGGTCGGGTTTTTTATTTATTTAGCAATTCTTGTTTATTTGTTTGCTTATACCTGCTCACTAATTTATATTATATAGAAAGTAATTGATTTTTATTGACATCATGGGTGCCAGCCCACTGAGATTATTATCTCAAACACTCCTCTAGAACAATTTGGTACATGAGTAAATATTTTTTCTCAATGTTATTTGAATTCATTGCTCATGTTGTGCAATGTACATGGGAGCTAGGGAGCACAAGAATGTGTTCTTACTCAGGATGCTCAAGGATTTTACTATTGGTTTTCTCTATTATTTTTCTATTTTGATGTACTTTTACCTTGTAATAACACACAAAATTACATGTATCATTATGTAGAAATGTAATTGGACATTTTATTTTAATTCAGATATTATTTTATTCCTCGACTGCTTGTTTTCCTATTATTACTACTTCTCCATTTGTCTGTTATTTATTATTTTATAAACAACTATGGTAATCTTAACTAGAGAATATAGTACCCCACCATACCATAAATATACCTTTGATGCTAGTTGGCAGTATCTGGTGTATGTGGAGGTGCACCTATGTCCATGTGACCAACCGGCCTGACCACCATCTTAGTGTTTAGCTAGGATGGGATGTTGCAAATGGTGAATCATTTGACTATAAGACTTTTTTAGTGGTGATTGATTCCTATTTCATACTCTTTTATAGTGGTTAATAATCTATGAAAGTGACTCCTTTTAAATGGATAGTCATTCCTGGGGGTGAATCTTTTCTTGTGGGGACACAACTTTGATAGTGAGTTCTTACTAGTGGCGAGTCTTTCTCAATGGTGATTCATTCCTAACAGTGAGTAATTATTGATAGTGACTCCTTTCAACACATAGAAAATTTTTCACTAGATTTACCTTTATTATAAAATTCTATTATAAAATAAAAAAACCTTTAAAAATAATTATCATGATTTATGAGCATTAAAATAAGGAGGATCCAATAATATCCCCCATTCTGATGATCAAAAATCATGAAATCTATGAAACCATGAAAAAATTGTAATTTTTAAAAAATATACATTCTTAAAACGTTGAAAATATCATGTGAGAGTTTGAACATAAATTTTAAAACATTAAAAAAATAAAGATGGTAACAAGGATAGTAAATAAAAATGACATAGTGTTATGGTATCAAGGAATAACATAAATGAAATAAAAAAGAAAAGGCTCATGATTAGTCTGATCAAATAAATTCCATATGTATTATCTCTCTTTTGATAATATCAAAAAGTGAGAATAAAAAATAGTAAAGATAACTTAGTAATGAAGAAAAAGATGAACAATAAGAGATATTCCATTAATCAATAAAAATGATTACATTATATCCAAAAGGAAAGATATAAGAAATTCCCTATCGAAGAGAAAATACAATATCAAGAACTCACAGCCCATGTACTACGGTCAGTAGGTTCTTTTCCCTTGTCAGAGGAAGGGGAAAAGAGGTAGAATTTGAGGATTTGGTAGTATCTTTAGGGACATATGAAGATGAAGGATGAACAGAAGGGAAATAAAGAGTGGATAACTCTACGATGATCGCTGGTCGAAGATAGTGCACTACTTCCCTCCGAGAAAAACCGAGAGTCTGAAACTAAGGATAGAAAGAATAATTTGGATCCCGAAAAATATTTTATCTTAACAACACAGTGGTAGTGTCTATAGGAGTCAGATGATAAGTCTATAGAATGGTCTCAGGAGCTATTACAGTAGTTCTAGACACATTAATAATAGTCTTTATCATATTTATGATGTTAATGTTAATGTTTCCTATGTGATCCATTTCACTAAATAAAGCCTTATTTTTCTCCTTATATAACTTAACCACTATAGGAATCAAAATCAAATGATTAAATTTATATTTCAATGCTTGAGTAACTAGTGGCATACAAAAGTTCTCAACAAGGAACTTGAAATGAGAGTTTGGTTCACACTTGGTGTAAACATGAGAAAAGTAATACTTTATGGACTTTAAAATTGTTTCCTAATCAAATATGACTATATTTATTCATTACCATACAATATTATAAACATGATCACTATTGTGAATAATATACCTCAAAATCTCTTAAGGATTATAAGGATCATCTCCTAAAATATCCTGAAGATCCTCTCTTACAACTGATCGAACAACTCAATGGCGAAAGAATGAGTGGGAGGTGGAGAAATGGAAGTAGAATTCAGTGATGAAATTGTATCCTAACTTAACAAAAAATTTTATAGACTCTTATAAAAATATTTCTTCACCTCGTTCATTATATTCCAAGAATATTCCCACTCATTATCCATCCTTCGGTTCACTATCTCCACTTTATGGATGAAATGATTCATTTTCGGCTAAATATGGTATACAAATAGCTCAAAAATATATATAGTATTTCCCACTGAGATTTGCGGCCATAGTTTAAGATTCATCATTAACTATAAAATTCATAAATAATACTTTCCTTAAAATATTATAAGTTAGCTCTGGTAAGTGTTACAATAGGTATAGAAGCACCAACAGGTGGCACACAAACCTCTGCTAGATTAAATTGGGTAGGAACAACTATATAAAATCTCTGAAGCTCTCCTACAATATCTATCTGTACAACATTGGATCCCTTAGTATCTAACTCAACTCAAAATAAAACATCTGGTCCACCATTCTTTGGTGGAAATCTCTCATCAACATCTAAATTAGAATACTCCAAGCTAAATATCAATTATCTTGGGAATCCTTCGTACTCATCAAAGACATATACATCCAATCTAGATTAAGAAACAATTATAGTCTAAACATCATCGTGATCAACCTATTGATTAACAAAAATATTAGTTTAATATCTCTTAACTGATGCCATTAATTCATCTCAGACAGCTTTATCAACATCTCAAACAAATCTTGGTCTCTCCTCAGACCTAAAAGAAACAAACAAAACTAGAGAATAAATGCATGCCTAAGCGATACCAAGATCCTAAAGACCGCCATGGTCTGATCTACCATCACTATCATATTCCTCAAAATACCCTTCATCATTACCATATTATTCTTCTTTTTCATATCCATTTTAATCACTTACCTCATCTCCATTTCTTTCACCATTTCCATCAATGGTATACACAATTTTTTGAAAAGAATTAGATGTGGGAATATTAAAATATTATTTTTTTGACATTGTTGTTTCATATTCTTGACATCCTTAACATAAAAGAGTTTCTCTAATAGGTAGAGATCTAGGATTAATAACTGGACCAAATATGACAACTAGGATATTAGATATGTATAGATCGCTATCCTCATCTACTAAGAACTAATCCTCAACAATAGTTTCATCAGCATCCTCTTTTTCTTACCTTATTATCTGAGAAATCTAACACATCATTTAGATCCAAGCCAAGATCCTCATGATATTTTGGTCTGGAACGGTTATCAAAAAGATTAAAATCCTCAAATATTTTATCAACATCATCAACCCATTTCCTCTTCCATGGGTTCCAATTAATATTTATTAACTTAAAAATAACTCTGGTCAAACAAAAACATCCACACTTCGACTTAGTTTATTATTCCCTTTCAACCAATCTTTTGTCCTCTAGAACGTATGAAAAAAACATTGGATTTATGAGAGAGTTTTACATGGATGATAGTTTTCACATGTCTATCCTATGTTCTATCATATACCTGAACATTTTGATTATGTCTCCTCTTTTCATAATATATAGTAGATATACCAACTTTTATATCATAACACTAAAGTCTCCTTTTCTCACCCATAACATGTGATACATAAACTGGAAAATCAATTAGAACTAATCATCTCTCTTAGTTACAATAGGTCTTATTAAGGTTATATCTTCTGTCAGCTCTTCCAAGTCATTTCCACACACAAATGATTCATTGTCTCTAGGGATCAATCCTTTATAATCATTTGAAACTCCTTCCTAAAGAACATTATAGAACCTATCCCATTTTCTTTAAGAGAATACTACATTATTTCCATTTATTCTACTTTCAATCTAATATTTATCTTCCCTAAAACTAATCTCAATTCACTAATAAAAGCGATATACCAACAAAGGATAGAATTGTCTCTCGTTACTTGAGAACCACTTTACCCATCCCTAGTCTTAGATTACCTTATGAAACATAGATACGCTAGAAAATGACCATTCCAAATTCAATTATTTCTTAGTTACCATTGTATGATTCATGAGTTGTGGGTTATGTGGCTCCACAACTATTCGGATCGAATATCCTCTGTGCTTCTTTGAAGGTCACTACTCCTTGGGAGTCAAATTAGTAGGTCTCTTCACTAAAACCATGGAAAAATTTGGAATATACATGCAATGTTGGGGGAAGGATAACGGTTGGGAGATAACAAGTCGTGTAGAAGTTTGGAATTTTAGGGAGCAAGGATGAGAGTGCATCAAAATTATATAAAATTCCTCAGTTTATATCACTTAGGGATTTCAAAAATCGAAATCAAAACAAATAATAAAATATAAATGTTTAAATAAATAAAATAATCAATTAAAATACAAAAATTTGAATCAATGGATTAATACCAATGGATTTCTATTTCCAATGGTGGGGTTTTCCATGATGGGATGTCTGATGGTGGGTTATTTCCAATGGTTGGTAATTTCCAAGAGTAATTAATTCTAATAGTTGGTAAATCCAGTAGTGGGTAATTTCCAGTGGTTGGTAAATTACAATTCTATGTAATTTCCAATGGTGGGTAATTTCTAATGGTGGTTCCCCAAACATAATGTTTGTTAAAATGATAACATGAATAATTTAGGTTTGATGTAGTTTAATCTCTCATAATTCATTGGATTAGTAAAATATCATCAAGAGGATGTTCATTTCCTATGAATTCAAGAGTGATATCTTGCTTTTGAAAATGATCTCTCAAAACGTGATGATTTACATCATTGTGTTTTTTCAAGAGTGATTCAAAATATTGTTTAAAATATTTATAGAACTTGTATTGTTAGAATTTAGTGGGATATGTCTGAATTGATACACGTAGTCCAGAAGAGTGTATTTCACATTAAAAATTTGAAACTAGTAACTTCTTTCATCTATGTATTCATCTTAAATATTGGACAATGCAACACAATTTCTTTCCTACTAAATTAAGATACTAGAGAAATTCCCAAAATATGATATGGTTCAGAGATGATTTTCCTATCTAACTTTCAACCACCAAAAATAGTATATAAATAACTCACTAAGTCAAATTATTGTCCAATAAAGTAGAAAAATACTAAATTGGGGGTATATTTGAGTTATTTGAAAGTTATTTTAACCAAAATTAAATTAGAATATTTTTGGATTGCTTTAAAATTAAGACACATACCCACAGTAAACATAATATCAGACTGGATATCAGTTAATTATAGAGAAATTCCAATCATTCCTCTGTAACTGGTTTGATCCAATGGTTCCCCAGCTTCAGGAAGACCATACAAACAGGAGTTACTCATAGGATTGTAACTACTTTTAGTTATATCCAAAACAAAACGTTTTAAAAGATATTAGGTGTACTTAGAATGATTTAATATATTACATTCTGTATTTTCAAAAATATGAAAACCATGGAAGGATATTATTTTACCCACTAAACTCATTTCAAATTCATTTTGAATCATTTTCAAAAAATTACTACATAGAGTATTTTTAGATGATCCATGTATAATATAATCTACATAGATTTTTACAAAGAAAACATATTTTAAAATTATTTTTTAAAAACTCTTAGGTTCATATATACCTTTTCCAAAACCATTAGAAATAATAAAAGAGGTGATCCTATCATTCATAACTCTAGGAGCCTATTTTAAACCATATAAACCTTTTCTTAATTTAAAAAAAATGATTTAGTAAATAAGTATTTTGAAAACTGGGGGGTTGTTCTTTAAATACATCCTCAACTATATAAACATTCATTAATTCACTTTTGACATCTATATTATAAATCATGAAATAAATTGAGCTATAGAGGAAAGTGGTATTCTGATGGACTCAAGTATGTGATATAGGAAAAAAGCTTTCCTTATAGTCCATACCTTCTTCTTGAATATAACATTGTGCAACCAACCAAGCCTTATTTCTTATTATTGTTCTAGATTCATCAACCATATTTCTAAGTACACGTTTTGTGATAATAGTCAATGTGTCATTATTCTTATAAACAAATTCCCAAAATTTATTTCTCTAAAATTTATTAATTTCTTCTTGCATAATCATTATAAGGAATTTATCATTAATTTAATCATTGATGTTCTTAGGTTCAAGTTGTGACAAGAATGGTTGATCTTCATCCTAATTTCTAATATAATCTCTACTCTGTATACCCATACCTATGTCACCTATAATAGCATATAGAGGATGGTATTTATGATTCTGAATAGCTCTTGAAAAACAAGGGATATTCATCTCATTGTCATCTATAGTTTTGTGTTCGGGTTTTAGAAGTTCCTCAGAACTAGATGATTTTTTATGCTTGTTCCATAAAAGTGTCATAAGGTTTTTCATTTATATTCCTATTTAAAAAATCATCCTCAATGTTTTATAATGTAGTTTTAGTCTCATGTGGATATGTCACATCAGAATTGATATGAATAGACTCTTACATAACTTTGGTTATTTTATTAAACAATATATAAGATTTACTAGTAGTATAGAAACCAAGGAAAAATCATTTATCTCTGTTAGAAGTAAATATGTCAATATTATCCTTAGTGTTAAGAATAGTGACCTTGAAACCAAAAAATCTAAAATAATTAACCTTAGGATTTATACTATTGCAGTTTCCATAGATGGTTTTCTTTAAGAATTGTCTAATTAAAACTATATTAATTATATAGAAGGTTGTATTCATAGGTTCTTCCCAAGAAGATTTGGGTATCAAAATAATTTTTGGTATAAATTGTTTTAGGGTTCCTTCTTGAAGATCCCCAATAGAAACCTGACACCCATTGTTAACATTTTATAAAGGATGAAAAAAACAAACAACGAAAAAAAATATGGGTTTCATTCTAAATCCAAGACATGTTCCTCTGTACTTAAAAATAACCCATTTTTAAGAGTATTATATAAATATAATCTAATCCACAACCTGTATCATTCATTCTTACAATAGCGTAAAAGCTTCTCAGGCCACGCATGGACCTCTTCCATAATAATAGTGGGAAGAAAACATTAAGATGTCACAAAAGGACCTCTTCCAAATAAAACCATGGGTATACATATGAAAAATTATTTAAGGAATATCTTTTATTCTATATTTACCGCACACGAGACAATGAAATCTTATAAACACAACAATCAACACATTAATCAAAATAAATGATACAAATAGAAGGATAATGAAGTAAGATATAGATAATACAAGTGCTGCTCAGTAAGATTTTCTTCAGAAGTTTGAGACTCCTAGAAAGTGTATTTGAGGGAATTGAGATTCATTTCTCTAAAAATAGTAGTAAAATATAATTTCATAGAGATCCCTTTGTTCTGATTGTAGGAATAATCAATACATTCTATGTACTCTAATCTAAAATAGTTTAAATGTTAGTAAGACTGATGGTTGTAAGATCTCCTGGAATGATCCTTCAAGTATTCAGAAATTATGGGTTTAATCTTGTCCTATAAAATGTATATCTCTGCATGAGGGAAGCTTCTTGAATATATAGCATTGCATGTTGGACAGTCCATTTGGAAAACAATCATTTAGATCCTATATATCATTGTACTGAGTGATCTAATATAATATTTACTTTTCCCTAAAACATCTAGGAATATAAATATAAAATAACTCTTGAAATTAATTTTATTAATATTGTCATTAGGATCATTTAATTAAAATGTCTCGGAATAAAGACAATGTCACTAGCTGACAATGAATCATGTTTGGTGGTGTGCTAGGACAACAATGATTTCAGATAGTGGTAAGTCATCTAGTTGTATGTCATGCTCAGCTGTTAATCTGGTCTAATGATAGGCCATCTTTAGTGGAGACTCATTCCTAATGGTAGGTCATCTTTAGTGGTTACTCATTCATGATGTTGGTTATGTCTGATGGTAGGTAATGTATAGAGGCTACTCTTTCTGGTGGTGAATTTAAGTCAACAATGACTCAACTGATTTTTGTTCAGTTTCAACAGGGATTCATTCCTAGCAGTGACTATTTTATGGCAGTGACTCGGCTCTATCTGTGAGTCCTTTCTACTAGTGATTCATTCATAGTGGTGAATCTTTTATGGCGGTAACTCATGTATGATCGTGATTCTCTCTTAGTGCTGAGTCAATCCAAATGTCGAATCATTCTTATTGGTGACCTTTTTTAATACATAGAAAATTTTTCACCATATTTCTTTATATTATAAAATTATATCATAAAACATTAATATGATTAAAAACATAATTAACATGATTTGTGATCATTAAAACTTTGTGGTTCCAACATTTCTTGTGGGAAAATGTGCATGATGGTTTGAAATATGTTGGATTTTTGTTGTGAATATTTGCATGAGATGATTCTATTATATTGGCAGTATAAGGATATTGATGTGTGGTTATTTCATAGATTCTCAGATGTATTTAAATGTAATGTATTAATAAACTGATTAATAGAAATGTGTTTTGATGATATATATAGTGTTAATGTAAATGAATAAATGTATAAATAAGTGTTTCAAATGATTAATTGAATTTGAAATTCGATATGGTGCAATGGATATCTATATGTAATTAATGAAAAATTTATTTGATAAATGATGTGTGGTGATATAATTACAAATTTTTAAATGAAAGAGATTATATGTAATGGTAATGGTTTAAAGTATATATCGAATAATGAATTTAATGTGGGTAATAATTATGTGGGAATTGAAAGTATAAATAATTGAATTAATGATGAAATAAAATGTGGTTATTAGTTGAATAATTTTTGTATTGTAACATGACAAGAAATGGGATTGATATTCTCTGTTATGAAACAATGGAAATGTGATGTAATTATGGAGATAGATCATGTTCTATCTAGATGTGGAAAAAATGTTGATGTGTAGTGATGATGGTTGTGGATATAATTTCATGTGTTTTATAGTTTAAATTAGGTTGGGTATGTGTTTTATTAAATATTCAATATGGTTTTGTTATTTTTTTACACAGCACCACTCGAGTAATGTAATTCAACCAACACCCATATGAGATTTTGTGTTCTAGGTGTTTTCAACAATATCTAGTATGTAGGTGATATGAAAGGATGACTAATCCCCCTTTACTTATCTCTCATCTGGATATATTATAGTCTATAATGGATTTAGATTATAAATTTATAATATGTGTTCATGGTATGGTGTACTTATAAGGAAGAGGGAATGGGGTGGGTATTCTTTATGATTATGAAATCTATCATGTTCTTGTCTCTAGATGTAATAGGGATTTTAATATATTTTATATGAATATAAGAATGTGATGATGAGGCTATGGTATTTGATATATTTATTATGAATGTGATGAGGCAATGTGGTTATGCAGATATATGAATATAGAAGGGATGAGAGCACAAAGACCTATGTCATTGGGGGGTGAGGTAGACTAGTTTAGTGGGAAAGTGTATATGGGGTACCTTTCTAATATATTTTCATTATTATTATATTAAAAATACTTCTAATGTATATTTCAGTGAGTGAACCTCATTGTGGTTAGGAAATTAATTGACCTAATATGGGTAACAAGTTATTTTCAACATTTATCCAGCACAATATTATTAGGATTCTTCCACATCTGCAAAAGTGGTTTTTGGGATGAACCTATTGAGTATAAATTTATACTCATCAACATATATATAAATATATATATATATATATATATATATCTTTTTTTCGGTATATAGAAAAAGGATTGTGAAAAGGATAAGCATTACTATATCGTAATGGTTGTTAGAGTTGGATGGTGTTCATGGAGTTTCTATTATTATAGTTGTCTCATTGTATTTAACTTGAAACTTTTTTTTATGTATGATATTTCATGCATTATAAGAATGGATTATTTATTATATAACTATGTTTATTATTGGTTCCTTCTTTATTTCCTTGATCTATGAAGGTAATTCATACCATATGTGTTCTTAACACCCTTAGTGCTTGTCACCAACCCATGGCCTATTGAAGGTATGTTTGAGGAGTCACACTTGTCTTAAATATTGTCCAAAGAGAGGTTCCAATGGGGGTGATTCATGAAAATGTTGTATCAAAGAATTGGTTTAGATTTAGGATATATAATGTAGTTATGAATTGGTGATAGTTTCATGGGGTTGGAAGGGAAAAAATATCATCCAAACCAAGTACTTTTTGAAGGAAATGGAGAGTGAATATGACACATGTGATTAGGTCTGTGATCTGATAAATGTACCATTTTTTTACTAAACACACAAAGTGATATGATATGTATATTCTGGTAGAGATGTATTTTTAGATCATTCCTCATTCTTTATTGCACATACAAATAAAAAACAATAGAGGAACAAGGAATGTTTTAGCCCTTAAATTTGATACCACTCAATTAATAATCATCCTTGAGAATCTAAAAAAATGGAAATAGAAAAAAAAAATCAAACATGAAACTCCAGGATATACATCTCAAAAAATAATCTATGTGTTAGTAAAATCATAGTCACAACATAATGGAGAAAATAATATCAATCAAACCAGTATAAAACAATAAAAATATCTCAATCATGAACATATGATCAAACACGTCTACTCAACAATAATCATGCATAAAAAACATTTTTTACTAAGAATGTGTCTATGACTCACGTTCCTACGTATATTCCTCTATGAAACCATGGCCCATAATACATGAACAAAACTTATGATGCACCAATGAAACACATTCTATAATTGATCCATAATCCTAATTGGTAAATATGTGAACATCATATCATCCTCAACATAAAACTCTCCCTAATCAATGACATGAGAGTATTCATGTAGATACCACGGAATCCACAACACAAGGAAAACATCATGGATTTTGTCCATTTATTGAAAAATCACCAATCAATATGACACGTCGCCTATATATATGAGTACATTGAACAGTCCAAAAAATCAAGGATAAATGTTAGTAACTTGACTGGACCTTTTCTTCCCAGTATGAGGAGAAACTATCTAGAACACGTTATCTCTAACATAAAACTCTAAAAGTCTCCTCCCTCGTTTTTTATAATACTTTTAAAGGTATTCAGTAGACGTTATCCACACCGGAATAACCTAAAACTTTTCTTCCTTTCTCTATACCAAATCCTGTATAGGAATCACCAACTTAATGAACATAATATAATATAATATTGATATTCAAGGCCAAACACAATACACATTAAATGGATCCATACCAAAGGATGAGTCATTGCTATTGTTATTGGAAAACTCAACAAGAGGTTGGTGCTTCCTCCATAAATGGAATTTATGTTTAATGAACATATTATGCGGGATGATATTAATTTAAGTGTAGATACATTGTTTTATATCATTCCATAAGATTTATTTCACTTTTTATTTAATTTGAAATGTTTTGAGAAATTAAAATGTAGGTAAAAAAGTGAACATAAATAAATTCATCATTCTTAGGATTAATAGTCCTAGATATTCATTTATAAATGGATCATGATTGTAATCTTCATTAGGATTAGGATAATTAATTATAGTAAGATTCTCTAATGAATCAATGGAGTTTTTATGTTGATAAATAAGAATCTAGTATGAATTCACCATGTGAGTTCTAGCGTTAGGGATTACTGAAGTATGAAGGGGCTATTTTATATCAAAAGACTAAATGGTACTTTGAGGAAATAGAGATCACCCTTTTTTACTTGAACCTTTGAAAGAGGGATAACTATAAACTATTAGTATTTACCTTACTTTATATTTTTTCCGAAAAGAAGGATTAATTTAGATACCAAGACAACGAAGAATAGGGATGAAGGTATGCGCCAGAACCTCTTCAGCTCAAATCTACCGAAGTGATGCAGAACCCTTCTTGATCTAAATTTTTCATATAGATTCATTTAATCAGGAGTGGTAAAGATCATTTTAACCTCATAAAAGGGATCCAGGGGGAAGCTTGGAAACCTCTGCTAATTCATGAAAAACAATCTCCTTCGTGGATGCTATTGCAGGAATTACCTCCACGGAGTCGATCCAAAAAAAATCCCCCATTATCAAATTTACGGGAGAAGGTGATATCACTATGGTAGCAGATCTGGAAGTGATAAAGAAAAGGTTAGAATAATGAAAATTTTCAGTGCTGGGTGGTATCTCATATAAAAAAGGGGCCAATCCCTGGACCTATGAGACAATAAATTAGCGAATCTCCCATTGCTGGAGATTCTCCAACTAAAGACTGATTCTGATTGGAAAGGGTTACTTCCATGTTGTATTGAATTTTCAGGAGGAGCTTAGTGTGGTTTGGATACTGGGAACCCTTAATTTGATGCCAGGTATCTTACACCTCCCGGAGTGGGATGCCAACTTCAATCCACTTCCTCAAAAGTACTCCATTGCGGAAGTTTGGGCCAAAATCTATGGGATTCCATATATTTACTGGAATCCTAAGAATTTAAATGACCTGGAATATGGCATTGGAATTCCTTCAAGAATTTATCAACACACAATCATTGGAGATTTTTGGATTTATGCTCGAGTTGTCATTGAAATTGATATGGAAACATCACCCCCAGACCATGTGTCACTGGAGGTTCATGATCACCTAATAAAGGTACGATTTGAAATTGAGAATCTTCCAAAATATTGTGGGCATTTCAGAATTGGCGGACATGTTATAGAAAATTTCATAGTTCTCCAGAGAATTGATCGGAGAACCCCTAGTAGTGCATCAAGAAAAAGAATCCCTAAAGCAAAGAACCTAGTGTTACAACAGCATGTTTAGAAGACAATTAATCCCTACTTGAAGGAGTTTAAAGGAAGAAATGCAGTTGGTATGAGCACAAAATGGGATGACTTAGTGGAAATAGAATAGACACATGTCTGTCACGATAAGATGGATGATGGTGGTATAACAACTCAAACACATGGCATATGCATTGACAATGAAAATGAGGAGATGGTGTATCATGAACTATCATATGACATCCTTACATTATTCATTAGTATTCAAGTTGAGGTGCTCACACCAGATCTTGTATTCTCACATCTAATTAAATCCTCTGAAACAAAAAATATTATAGGGGGAATGAAACATTAGGATCCTCTACCGGTCCATATATTGAGTGTCCTTCAATTGAGGAGCACTGATTCACATATGGCAGTCACCCCCTCACATGTTCGCACCAAATGAAAACAAGGGGTGATATTTCAAGACAGTTTTGAGACTCATCCAAAGCAAATACTACTTCCTAGTGCTCCTAAGAAAGTTGGCCCAAGGAGATATTCCAGGAATAAGGCGTTGGAACTGAATGGAAAAGTGGGAATTTTCCCCAAGAGAAACTCATCATAGAGATCCTCTTTTGGAACTTCTAGGGACTGGCCAACCCTAGAACATTAAGTTCCCCCAGGCTGCAGCTATGAAATACAAGCTAGGCATAATTGGAATTTCTGATCCTAAAAGAAACTCATCAGTAAAAAACCTCAACTAGAAAGCAAGTGTTAAGTACTACATTGTTCTGTTCAAAATTCCCCTAGTTTCGACAGACTTTGGGTTCTTATTCATATTAGTATTATCAATCTAGATCTAGTTCATTTAGATGAGCAAATAATCACCTACAGGTTCCTCACTTAAGGTCAGTCTACATATTACTCAATGGTCTATGGCTTTAATAATTATTGTGACAAATGATTTTTATGGCTGTAAATTGAGGAGTTGTCTAGTAAAATCTTTGACCCATGGGTTGTCATGGGAGACTTTAATTCTATACTCTATGTGAATGAAATTACTAGACATGGGTCTAGTAGTTTATCCATCAGTGATTTCAGAGCTTGTATGGAGGATTCCAATCATCGTGAGATTAACTTGGTGGGAGCCAAATATACCTAGTATAGGAGGAATCTTAACTGCATGAGAGCAAGAAGGATTGACTGTTCCTTCGAAAATGACTATCTACTTGACAGTTGGAAATCAATTTTTGTGTCACCCTTGCAAGGAAAAATTCGAACCACCATCCAATTTTACTTAATTTCACTGCGAAGGAAGATAAGTTACCTCTCCCTTTTTGGTTTAATAATGCCTAGAAAGCCCTTCCATAATCCTCCCAAATTGTGAAGGATACATGGGAAGTGGAGGATTATAACAGAAATCCATTAGCCTAAATTCTTAAACTCAATATCCTCAAAATCAGGATGAAACAGTGGTGCAAACAAAGATTTATCCTCCCTGATCAGAAGATTGACACTTCCGAAACTCACTTCATCAGATTTAAGAGTCCATCAACAAAGAGGACTTCAATGTGGACCTTGCACAAGAATCCATAATGTGCTTTAAGCTTTGAAAACTTATCAGGCTTAAAGAATGAATTCAAAGTGAACTGTTCAGGGTTAGGAGCCTCCCAAATGGGGATAGACACACCATGTTTTTTTAATTCCCATCAAAGGGACAAAAAGCTTAATAGGAATTTATATCTCTTAAAGGATGGAGACAAAATCATGGATGATAGAAAAGTCCTCTCACATCATATTATATCTTAATATGTGAATCTCTTCAATGGTCCGATTAAAAAAACGAAATTATGGAAGGCATCATTCCCAAACTTTTCACCGAGGCTAAAAACATTCCGCTCAATTCAATTCCACTTGATTTTGAAATAAAATATGATATCTTTGGTCTCAAAAAAAGACATCTCACTGGGACCATATGGTTTCAAAAACCACATCTACCAGTTTTATTGGTATATCATTAATATTTATGTGTGTAGATTGGTTAAAAAAATTTCACATATAGATCTCTCTCCCACAGCTATAATGCCCAGTTTGTTACCATAATTCCTAAGGTAAAGAATTCTAGTTATGCCAGCCAGTTCAGAATAGTGGATTTGGTAAATAATGTCTATAATATCATCTCCAAAATCCTAGATAATTTTGTCTCTCATATTTTTGTAATGATTATTTCAGGTAATCAGTTTAGTTATGTTAAAGGGAGGAAAATTCTGGATTTCCTCCTAACTGCCTCCGAATGCATGAACCTTCTTCCAAAGTCTACATGAGGAGGAAATATTTCCCTTAAACATGACATTCAAAAGTACTTTGACACTATTGACTGGGGTTTTATTGGACACATTCTTCATGGGTTTCGATTTCAAATGATCTTCATTCAAAGAGTCAATGATATTATCAGCTCTGTCCAAATTTCCATTCTTATTAATGGTTCCCTATAAGGATACATTAAAATCTCCATAGGTGTGGGGAAAAAAGACCCTCTCTTCTATATTAATTTTTCAGTAGAAGAGGATTACTTGAGCAGGATTCTACTATATATGGTCAACAAAGGTGACCTATATAAAATCAGAGTAGCTCGGGGAATTACTGATTCTTCTCACCTTCTCTTTGTCGAAGACATTATTATCTTTTCACAGCAAGATAAAAAACCATGATACACATAAAGAGGTTCCTTCTTCATTATGAAAAATTCTTTGGATAGGAGTTTAAATGGAAGAAATTCTTCATATTTTTCTGGAAAAACATGTCACCTTCCAGGAAATACAGAATGATATGTTATATGGGAATTAAAGAAGGGTATTTCCCCTTAAAATTATCTTGGAGTTCCCACGTTCTATGGAAGGCCTCCCCCTATCACTTTTTAGAGGTTATGAGACAAATTTAATGAAACCTTTCCTCTTGGATGGGAAAATACATTTCAATGGTAGGAAGGATGTGTCTTGTTAAACATGTTGTTACCTAAATTCATGATTATTCTTTCAAGGTTTATTCCTCACCTCCCTCTAACATTGAAACCATAAATTCCCTCATGAGAATTTTTTTGTGGAGTGGGAATATTCTGGAAAGGAAAGTTATCAAACCACCATGGAAAATATGTTGTGTGCCACAAAATAAAGGAGGTCTTGGTCTCAAGAAGATTTAGTCCTTTAACCGCTCCTTGTACGAAAACTTAATTTGGAGACTCATTCATGATAAACCCCCCTCCATGAACATTCTCTTTTCTAAGCTTCTTGACATGCTGATTATTGTAAATATGGATCTTATTCAGTCCTATATCTGACCAGGTCTGAGGAAATCCTTTCAAGAGATTACAAATAACTCCCATTGGTTAGTGACTGCCAATTCCTCTATGAAATTATGGAGAGAAAATTAGAATGCCACTCCCCTAATTTATATTGTTGATGACACTGAGCAAAATATGGACTATGACTCCTCTATTAATGACCAGATGTCTCATAGGGGAATGTTTCCACCTCACATTGAACTCAATATCTCCAACTATGTCTTTTTTAGGAAAAAAATGACATACTTATATGGGAACCTAGTCCAAAATGTATTCCTGACTCCAAGAGCTACTGCAACTATCTGAACCAAGGAACCAGAACTGTGATTGAGACTTTCAATAAAAAATGGTTACATCCATCTTGCTTCACATTGACGTGGATGATTTTCTCAGCAAACTACCAGTCAATGGAAACCTACAATGAGTGGGGATCACCCTTGGTTCATGTTGTGCTTTGTGCCAACAACATCGCGATGATGTTAATCATATGTTCTTATCCTACGACACAACCACAACTATCTAGAATTCAGTTTTTCATGGGTCAGGTTGCATACTATACAGAATACTGATGTATCAAGTTTTATACTGGACCTAATTGTTGTCCACCTCTCTCTAAAGGTACACATTATATTTCTGGTTTCCTGTGAAGAAGTGTTTTACCTTATCTAGAAAGAATGGAACAAAATGATTCATGAAGGCGTTGACTTCAACTTCAATATCACACTCTTAGAGACCCTGTTTGCGGTGAAACATGAAAATTCCCTGCATAATGATCACTATGATAACTCAGTCCAGGATCTTGTTATTATGAAAAAATTTCAGATTCAAGGAAACTACCCTCGACCCTAAGGTAGAATGGAAGTATTCTAGACTCTCCCATTTGAGGGATGAATTAAATGCATTACAGATGGTGATTCACAGGGTAATCCAGAACTCTAATGATATGAAATAATCTTTAGGGACCACAACAGAGATTTTATTGAAGGTATTCATGGACCCTACGGTTCTACCACAACCCTTGAGGCTGAAATGATGGGCTTCATCAAAGAAGTTGAGATTGCATGCCGAAGAAATTATAACAAAGTGTGGTTCGAAACTGACTCAACGACATTTGTCAATGAGGTTTGAATGGAAAAGAAACATCTGGCATGGAAACTCTCTGCCAAATCGAAAATATGCCTAAAAAAACATTGCTTAGTGAATCATATTATTACACACACCTATCGTGAAGCAAATCAGCCAGATGACTACCATAAAAACAAGGGAGTCCTCATCAGCTTGTGTGTTCACTACTCTAGTATCCCTTTGGAGCTAATTGATATTCACCAAAGGGATAAATATACATATCTTTCACTTAGACTCTCGTAGCTATTTATTCAATATTTTAATCCATGTTTCTTTCTTTTTTTAAAAAAATTAGAGTTTTCCATTATTATTAGATCTTATTTCACTATGATTTAAAGGAGTTAAAAGAATCAAGGGGTATGTTTTGTGATTAATTTCATACAATGATTCTTTATTCAATGTTGAATGTAGTGAAATGGTAGTATTTTATTTCACTAAATCATATAATCTCTATTTTTTGGAGTTTAAAATATATTTCAAGGATCTTATTAATTATTATTTCGACATTATTATTGAGGAAGAGGCAAGGGTTCATCATTTTGATGAGGTGTTGTATACATATTTTTATCTTCGGGTCACCCCATTTACATTGAATATGTATCTCAAGGTGTTGAAAAATATTTAGGTAGTATATAATATTCAAGAATAGACATACGCATCTCAAGAGATAATTTATGAAAACTTTATGAAATGGATAGTTATGGATATAAGTTCTAAGTTATCTAAAAATTCAATGTTTTGATTGATAGAGATATTGAATCATATCAATACTTATCATTTATTTAAATTTATAAGTTCTCTAAGATATACTAAATTCCAATGTTTGATTGGTTTTGTGTGAATATGTGATGATCATAAAAAATTACAATGTAAAAACTTAATTTGTAGTCAGTATGGACCTAGTGGTATGATTGAAGGGTAGTTCCTATAGCAGTTAACTATAAAGACTTATCTATATAAAAAAAAGTATATTATGCCTTTGAAAAACATAGAGTATATGTATTAGGTAAAGGATATACCTATGAAATCTCTCATACTTAAGTAAATAATGATGGGATTGATCATACTGGTAGTCAACATCAGGTTCAGTGAGCTAGTGGACTAGGGCGTTGTCAGATGCACACTAGGTGGTAATAGTCACCATGAATAAGTGATTTAATTTGAGGTGAGATCTATTTATATTATACCCTATTATAAGATTTTTTGATTTAGTAGCTTCATTATATTCATATCACCTACCTTGTTTTGAGATTTAGGATTTATGGTAGAGAAACTTCCAGTTCCCTTAATACCAACTCTGTCACTTAGAGGCCAATCTAACTTGTTTGAGGTGAGTTTTGATTGTAATATAATTATAAGGAAGCATCATTTGGATGAGGTGTTATTATCATCAAGGATATAAACATAATATATCATCCCTGACATGAATTTGTTTTATTTCTTGTATGATTTTATTTATTATTTCCATAAGAGATATTTTTTATTTTATGAGGAAGGATGATGTGTAGAGTTCATTAGAGATTGAAATAATAAGACAGATTAGAGGTATTTAGAAAATATTTATTCTTAGATAGAAGTGATTTAATTGGGATAAATTAAAGATTAATAAATGGTGTTTCCAAAGGGTTTGGAAGAGTTATATGAAATTTATTTAGAATAGATTATGCCCTTACCTTATCAATGTGATATTGAGTTTTTAATATTGTTGAAACATGTTTTCTCGCAGATTCTGATGTCTCCTTACAAAATGGTTCCTTAAAAGTTGTATGAGTTATGGATTTAGTTCGATTAGCTATGATAGAAGGGTTTCATTTGACTATGTTTGTCTTATTGGGGTGATTTAATGTTGTTCATAAAGAAAGAGGATGACAATTTATGGTTGTACATCGACTACAATTAGTTGAATCTAGTGGAGGTGAATAATTTCAATCCCCTAATAATGAATGTAAATATATTTGATTAGTTAAAGGGATGTAGATATTTCTCAAACAATAATTTTTTTCTCAATGTATCACCAAATGAGGTTGATGGAAGAATATATCACAAAAAATAATTTTAGATGTTCTTATAGACACTTTTTATTCTTGGTAATACCTTTCAATGTCATGAACACCATATATATTCTCATGGGACTTATGAAATTAGTGTTCAATGTGTTCTTTTAAAAGTTGAGGGTTGTCTTCATTGATGAAATTATCTTATATTTAATATTATATGAGGATCATATGGAGCATTTGACAACCATTCTAGAAGTTCTTCACCAACATCAACTATATGGAAATCATTAAAAGTTAATGTTTTGAACATGATAATAGAAATTAATTGGGAATATTATATCTTAGATTTTTGTGGTGGATGATTCTTTGAATATTGGTCTGATTTTCTATTCGGTGGATCTCTGGAATAATACCGATCTTTCTAGTTTCCATGATATTACAATCCATTTTCATAGGTTTTAGACTAATTTCTATTTAGTTATGACTCCTTTTATAGAATTTCTCATGAATGACAAAGACTTATTATATAAAGATCATTGTAATATTTTTTGTGAGTATATGGATATTATTTTCCATGATCCTTTCCTACACTCTTTAGAGTAGGGTGACATGTTTGAGGATTTTTTTGATTCTTTTTATCGTGGTCTGGGGTGTTCTAATGGAATGGGGGAAATCATCTTATATGGGTCATAGAAGTTATGAATTCATGAACATAACTACATTAACCATATTCTTTATATTGATGTAATTTTTTTTGTTATAGACAAGATGACACTATCTTATAGAAGAGTGTTTTGTGGACTTCAAAAATCACACGATTTTTTAGTATACTTTATCTTAATAGGATTTGAATCTATGTCAATGGAGGTGTACATATTTCTTGTATGATTATGATTTCAAGATCTTCACTATTTTTTTGAATGGTATTATAGTAGGTGATTCAATAATAATGAATTCTGGCAGGGATGTTGCTCAAGATTCTAGAGATGTATGAAGGAGGGTAAAACAATATTATATCATTATATCTTAATGAGGATGACGTTATTGTGATAGGATCTCTATATAATATTAGAATAAATTAATACATGATACATAAGGTGGATGATTCTTAGCTAATAGTTATTGTGGTATAGGTTTAGCATGATCATTTTATCGTTGGGGATTCTACTAATAGACAATCAGAGGATATTTGACATCAGGTATTGTCTAAAGGGATGTTGTTTACACCATGATAAGTGTGAAAGGTTTTTATATATGGCTTCCATAGATCACATTTAGAAGTGAATCCTTGTATTATAATTATTTATCCTACGTTGAGTAGTCTATTTTTATGTATGGGGATAAATAGCCTAGTATTAGAGCCTGTGTCTTTTTTCTTGGTCTGTTGAAAGGTGAATGCTGAAAATCATGTTCCTAATGGACTATTTGTGCCATTGGGTAATCCTTAGTGAAAGTAAAAGGAAATATTAATGGATTTTATTAAAAAAAATCATGTAGATCAAGGGGGATGCGATTCCATATTGGTTATTATTTATTAGCTAATAAATTATGCTGATTTCATGGTGATAAAGGATTTGTGTTTCATAGATTGGTTTCAAGGAAATATATAGAAAAGATTTTGTTGCTTCATGGGGTGCCGATGGTGATGATATGTTATCATTATCCTCGCTTTACCTTATGAGTGTATAAGGGTCTTAAAGATTATTTTTTCTCTTAATTATAACATAAAATTGTATTCCATCCTTAGATAGATGATCAGATGGAGTAAACTATGTGGATACTTGACGACATGTTGCATGCATGTGTTTAGGAATTTGGAGGTTCATGAGTAGAGAGACTACATTTGGTTGAGATTTCCCATAAAAATATCAACCACCCGTCCATTTATATGATTTTTTTTGAATAATTATGCGGGTTTCATTACATATATCCATTATGTTGGATTGAGGTTGAAGAGTCATAAATTCTTGGAATTAATTTAGTACCAATCAGGATAGAGAAATAGCATGTGACTTGTGAGTGTGTGGAGGCTTCTCACGACCATTATATGTCTTATTATTATTTTAGGAATAGACATATAGAGTGAATGGTAATAAGTCATTGATTTTTAAATTTATATCCTCATCATGGGTAGTATTAGGTAATAATGTTTCTCCACTATTTATTGTACCTTTTTAGGTGATGGGCATGCTAGTGAGACAAAAAAAGTTAGCGTTGTATAAAGATATAGAAAATATCCGTGACATTTTCTATGTGTCACAAATTTAATGGTATCTATATGATGAATTTCATGTCGTTGATTTGGGTGAGATAGTTAATGCCATATATGTGATGATTATTGAGTGACTTTTTGAGATTGAGGATCATTAAGAGAATTTTCTCTATGGGTGTGTCGTACCTTTGTTTTGTTCTTATGGTTACATGGTATCTTGAAGGAATAAAATGGCAATGTGTGTGTAAAATATTATTCTATATCATAAATTAGTTGATGATTTTAATCTTATTTATATGAGGAGTTTAATCTTATGTTGATTATTGTGAGGTTTAATAGGTTTATAAAAACATTCCATAAGGTATTTCCTCCTTTATGTTTGGATTATTCCAATTGTGATAGTAGAATTTTTTTATAAATTATCTCATGAGGTCTTTAGTTTCATGTTTGATTTGTTCTTTTTACATGTTTTGGTTTTGATTCTGAATTATGATACTATTTTTATATCTATCTAATATAGAGTTCTAAACCTAAATTGGTCTTCTTCTTATGGTTTAGATGTGGTAGAGGTGTTAGAGTAGATCTTGGAGAGAGTTAATAGGTATAGAACTAAGTTTTTTATTCCAAAGTCTCAAAAAAGATTTTAGAAAATACATGTATTATAGTGGATATCATGGACTAATTTTTGACTTTATAGGTTAGATGTTTATATGTTTTTATAAAGGTGAGGTCTAAAAGGATATTTTTTGTAGTCTTTTAAACCATGGTTGTTTTCTATGCTATTGGAGATAGAATTTTGGTGGGTGTAGTAGGTTGTTGAGATATTTATATGAAAAAAGAGTTATTAAATTAATATTTCATATTCTATGGTTGTCTAAGACTATTCCTAAGAGTTTTCTAGGTTATTTTTGAGTCATTATAGAATGGTGGAAATAATGAGGGCAAAATAATCTATGTCGTGGTTATTTATGGAAGTACATATGGATTTAGGATGAAAGGGTCATGAATAAAGACACTTTGTCATGGAGGTAGTGAAAATAATTTTTAATAGAAAGAGATTAATTAATGTTTGAGGGTTATGAGATATTTAATAGCCATAGATTCATGATCTTGTCTGACCAATCTCGTTCATGTTCCTATGTAGGAGTCACTACACCATGATAGAGACTCATAGATTTTTAGTATAAATTTGAACCCTCTTTCTCCCTGGTTAATATTTTTAGCCACACCGTATCCTTTACCAATCCTTATATCCCCTTTGGTTCTCCTTGGTCATTTCCTTATGTATATTTGGCTATTTGCTTACAAGATCATTCTCTTTTAATATATGGTTTCATCTTTTTTTACTTTCACTCAACTCAATTCATTTACATCATTTTGGTTATATTATTATCCTTTTTAAATACATGATACGATCTCTAGGACATGGTTTTTTTGGTTTTGTATGATGTCTTATTGGGTCAATGTAGTTAGGTATTTAAGTTCCTCTTACGAATCCTTGGTGTTCTGATCATCGATTATTTCTTATTTATGTACGGTGATTATTAAATTTCTATTTGAGGTAGGGGACTACAAATATCTAGCCAAATTACTATTTATGACTATATAATTATCATATATTTGTTTTTAATGAGTATTGGGTTAAAATTTACCAAAATAATGTAATGTAATAGAAATATGGAACTGAAAACTTAATATGAGACTCAAACATTCTTTATATATTTTTCATGATATTGATACTTTATTATTTATTAGGATTGATTGATAAGTGTTACTGTGATATCCTTGTAATTGACGAGAATATGTTTTATAAAATTCATAATGAGTTAATAATCATAATATAGTAAATGAAAAAGGTAATCTAAAATATGGAATTTGATATGTAATTATTAAATCATGAGTTGTTTAAAATTTATTGAATCATTATTGGGTATGGAATATTTTATTTTTCTTTCACTGTGATTGATGTGATTTTGAAGTATTTTTTTATTAATTATTCTTAGGGTTAGAGTAGTTTTAGTATAACTGTATCACTTTGGAATAGAAATACTTGAAGTCATGTTATTTTTGTGGTTATTTTTGGACATTATTGTAACAATATATTGTGGATGATGTTTAGAAAGATCTGGAATTAATGTGGTGGATGGTTAAAAGAGATGATGTAGCTATTGAAGTTGTATAATTGTTGATGTTTGGTTATGTCATGGTTTCATGAAAGTATGAAATAGTAATAAATTTATGAAATGATTAAGTGGAATGGGTATTTATGATATATATGGTGTTGTGGTAAATTGTTAAATGAATAAATAAATGTATTAAAAGACTATTAGAAATAGGAACTAGTTTTGGTGAAATTATGATGCATTATAGTTAATGAATAACTTTTTGGGTAGATTATGTGTGGTGATTGAATTTTTAATGATGAAATAGAAGATATTAGGTGTAATTTTCATGGTTATATATATATATGTGGAATACTATATTTAATGTGGATAGTAAATGTTAATATGGATAATAATGAAGTTGGTATTGAATATATAAATAACTAATGAATGAGGAGACATATTTTGTTTTTGTAAATTATTAATATAGAAATAATTATGAGATATTAAATGGGATGAACATTAATTTTTTGAGAAACAATGGTAATGGTTGTTAGTGGTTTAGTTGGTTCATGTTTTGGGAAGTGTTGATAGTGATGTTGATGTGAATTAATTATGGTTGTTGATATTATGCTGACCCATGATTTTCTTACATATATATTACATCTTTTTAGATGAATATTCAATAAATTTCACATATACACACCGATGAACATAATGGGTTAGTATCTTTTGTGACTATATAAACAATATTCATATTTTATGAAATATATTCAAAATTTTACAATAAATATCTCCCCATTTAATACTCTTTATTTACATATGATACATAAAACCTGGTAAAAATAACCATAAGGATGAAATCAAATTCTTTGTAAGGGTAAACAAGGGTGATATCAATGATCACATAGTAATATCATGAACATAAGGGTATGGAATCATTAGATTAACATTTTATAACAATATCTTGTATAACAGATGTCATATAACTGAGTCATGGATTAAATTTTGGCAGTTCATAAGACATGAATAATAATGTAGATTAATAAACACGATCTATGAGACTATAACATAGTCATAAGATGCTGGTAAAAATATATTCTTATAATAGTGAAAATTTATACATAGAAACATGTTCACTCATTAAGTTAAGGATATGAAATTAGGCACTCACATAAACATATATACATGAAAACAAAGTCCACACATAATCTTTGGTACATGTATAAAGGTCCATCAATAAACTTAAAGGAATGAAAACTTGGACTATTGATAATATTATTGGCATGAAACAAGTTCCACACATAACCTTATGGATGTGACACTAGTTCCACATATAAATTTGTGGATAAGAAAACACATCCACAAATAACATTATGAATATGAAACCAAGTCCACATATAAAATTATGAACATGAAATCAGGTTCACACATAACCTAATTAACTCGTGAGTTATCCATAATTACCCAATGAATTGGAGAAATTTAATGGACCCAACCGTCACATAATTATAATCCATTCATTTAAATTTCATAAAAAAATCACTATATTCATAACTTATGGAGAAGGACTAGGATTAACAAAAATTTAATCTTTGAATAGCCTATGGAAATGAAATGGGTTTCCTAGACATTTCATCATTAAATCATAGCATAACCTGAATAAAAGAAACATTTTTTATAAAAATATCATCACCATAATAATAAACCAGATAGAGAAACAATAAGGATGGTAATATTGTATCATATTATTAGTTAAACATAATCACAACTAATGTTTGTTGCCTTTGGAAAATATAAATTCCATAAAAAGATCATTAAAATATACTTGAGGATAATATAATTTAAATTTTCAAAAAACTTATTTAAAATCTAAAACATTAAAAAATATAAAAAAACATTTTCCTTGAAAAGAGAATTCAAAATATGTAAGGGAATATTAAATCATTAAGTAGTCATGTTGGTGGATAATACATGTCATGGAGTACATGTTAAAATAAATATTCCTTTCACATTTTAGATAAAAAGTAAAAAGTTCTCCATTTTGGAAAATGAAAAGAATATTCCATTTAAAAAATTATTTTAAACAGTACAAAATGGTTAAAATGGCTTCAAAAAATATTTTATAATAGTAAAAACATTCATTAAACAATTGTTAAAAAACATTTACATGAATGAAAATATTTTTGATCGAAGAGAGAGCTGATGTTAATTATCATTAAAAAAATTCTTCTGGACTATTTAGCTATTAGAGAGAGGAAAAAAATTAAACCATGTATTCTATAGAAATTAACTGATTAGAATAAAGTTAATGTCTTTTTAAGAGGAATATCATAATATATCTTCATCAAAATCATAATCAAAATCAATTTCGATAAATAATGAGATTATAACATAAAACCCCTACCACTTTGGTAACCTTTGAATCACATGCCTCATGAAAGAAATAATCATATATGGATATTTAAATCTCCCTATATTCCATAATAATAATCATGAATTTATTTCATGGGAATTATATACTCCACACAAATGAAACAAGTGGTGAATATGGCATGTGTCTCATAGAAATAAAGTTGATATGAAAATACCTATCTTAATGTCTGGACATTATTCGTACATGTTTGAACAACCTTTATAATAAATATAGATTTATTATAAATATATAATATAACCATTATTTTATATATAATACCACATGTTATTTTCTTATAACCTTTTACCACCCATTCAATAATAATCCTTTATTGAAACCACTGTTACAGGTGATAACTGCTTTATTATTCATATATGTTCTAATTTAGTATTTACGGTACTTTTAAATTGATTATAATTCCATAATTTCAAGAATTTTAATGATTATATAATATAATAAATAATATTTATATACATATTTATAGTCATTCTTAAAAGTCAGAGATGAAAAAACGAATTACACTATTTATGGAGACGACATGCTGTAAATACGCATAAACATGGATTCCATTTTTTCATCCAATGGAACAAAATAAATATAAAAATAAATTCGAATTTATATAATCATATTTATATCAAATATATTATATATATTCCTTAAATATATTTTTATTTCCATCCATGTGAATATAAAATTAAAAACATATCACATCACTTTATGGAGGCAGTAGTCCACACGTACACATAAGCAACATTGTCATTTTCAAACATATTGGTGGATATGAATGTATAAGTGATATTATAATTAAACAAGTATAATTATGTCATAAATATTATATATATATCAAATATATTATAATATCCAATAGTGATATACGGTGATCGAAAACAAATTATATCATTTCACGAGTAGGTAGTACGCCGTACAAACGATCAATGGTTTCTATTTCAATTTGACGGATAAGGAGTTGGAAATAGGTTTTGAAATTAACATAATAAAATATTATTATATGGAATATACAGATTTTATAATATATTAATAGTATAATATTATATTATGGATGTGTAAGAAGAATAAAAGAATAACCCTTAGTTTAGAATGACACCTCTACATACGACAATCTCTTTTGTTTTACACCAAAAGAATTAATTTTAGGGTTTAATAATCAAAATAATAACGCTAGGGAATTTTCATGGAGGTATTAAAATGATTTAGTTCTGTATTGGCTAATACAAAAGGCTTTTAAAGGGTTAATATAACAAGGGGGGTTCCCTTTCATAAGTGGAAGAGTGAAGACACTAGTATTTTTTGTAAAGAAAAAGATATACCCACATTTTACACATTTCAAAGAGGGTAAAAAATGGATAATTTTAGAAAATATTATGACATATGGTCAATATATTTCTATAAAGTAGTAATTGGACAATTTTTTAGGTTATCTTAACCCTTATTTTTTATGTTTAACCCTCATAAACTCGTTTTAACCTAAACCATGAAAATTAATTTTTATTGTTTTTACTATTAATTATAATCATAAAATAATTTTAAATTATTATATAATATTAATTTATCTGATTAAAAATATGGAATCAATTTATTCAAATTAAATTCACAAAATTGATAGAATTTAATTTTAAATTAAAACTGTAGTTACAATATAAAAATGAGTTTCCAAAGACAAATACTCCAAATGTATAAACGATTTGTATATAAAAATTCACCATAAAATTGTTATCAAATAAATAAACTGAATTTATTATAATATTATTGAACGAATTTAAAATTTAAAAAAATTTAAATCATTATGTAACTATATAAAAACATTAAAAAATGTAGTTTTTAATAAAAATTGTTATTTCCCAGTACTCATTAAAAAATTAATGTTTTTAAAATATTATATAAATCTAAATATAAGATGATTAATAAATTTATTTTTCAGAAAATAATTTTACACTTTTCAACTAAATTTTCTACATTTTTTAAAAACTAATTTTAAAATAAGTGTGCTAATGGAGACAAAAAAACTTATTTGAAAAAATATAGTTTTTAAGAATAAAACTGAATTTATTCATATCCCATTACTAGAAAAAAATTTATATTAATGATAAATTTTTTATTAGATATATAATATAGAAATTTTAGAAAAATTATTCACCAATTTTTATTAATTTAAATTATTATTATAAAAATTTATTACAAGCATATAAAATAGTATTTTCATAAAAAAATTTCTTTGACATTCAGTTTTTTATTTTTATTAATTGGTAACAAAATAATTTATTTTAGAAAAATGTAAACAATATAATTTTATAAATATAGTTAGTAATTTTCATACCAACAAATTTAATTACTAGGTTATAATGATGTACTATATTATAGTTTTTTAAAACATGGTGTTGTGTATAATGAAAGCTATCAAAAAATTAAATTTATTCAAGAGAAAAAATATTTCACAGAATCTTGAGTTGTTACATTCTATCCCCTAAAATAATTTTTACCCTCAAAATAATTTCTTTTTCAAGAAATGGATCAAAATTTTCTTAAAACCCTCATCATATATAGGTATAATAAAACGTTATTTGAAAGAAGGGAGAAATAAATGTGATAGACCTCTAGAATAATTAAAATTTATGTTTAAAAATAATATATCATTAATTTTTAGTGAATATATGGACATGGATGAGAAAAATAACATCCAAGGACAAATAGCTAGTGATGAGGCACATGTTCAATAGAAATTTAAAAACCATAAAATCATAAATTTATAAAGGGTGAAAAGACCATAGATTCATTAGAAATGAAGGTATAAGTATCATTTTTTGTATCAAGAAATTTTTAACAAATTTAAGAAATTTTTACTCTAAGGTAGAAATCCTGAGAAATTTAATATCTTGATTTTTTATATTCCATAATAACAATATAATCTTATGGTTGGGGTTCAATAAATTTCAACATCATCTCTTAATCTATGAAATGGATAATCAAGATAGATTTTTCATGGCTAATGCACTAAAAATTATCTTTTAATGGATCACATGATCCATAAAAGGATGGAAAGTTAGTACTACCATATATACATATTTTCTGATATCAATATCATTTTCATAAGTTATAAAATTCAATAAGTTCTAGTACATAGACAATAAAAATAAATGTTCAACCAAACCCATTATATAAATAGGTAACCTTGAGGCCCCTCCAGAAAACATTTAGCCAAAATTATATCCCAATGATTGGAATGGTTTGATCTCCCATACTCCCATGATCAACATTACAATTGTCTTGAAATAACATATAAGGTCTCATACAAAAATGTATATACCTTAATAATTTTACAAAATAAAATTAGATATTTTTTCAAAAGATATTTCCCCATTTATTCATTAAACCACTCATATCGTAGACAAAATAATATGATTAGAATATTGGTTTCATCCATGCATTGATAGATGATCATAGGTTGATTGAAAATATCAAATGTGATATCATTATTTCAGAATCTATGTGGAGATAGATAATGAATTATAAGAATCAAATAAAATTTCACTAAATGATGAAAACTAATATTTTCGTTGTGATCATTTACATAAGCTCTAATATGAAATTCCTGACATTGGAGTGGAGGATAAATTTTTACTAATTATAATGACTCACTTCAGAAATTATGATTCCATAAACCTTAAATTTTTTCTTTTACTTTGGATATTTTTCTAGTATATTATCCAAATTATCCCAAGGATTAGGGAATTGATTCATATAATTCTAAAACTCATTGGATCTGAAGGACTAAAGTGTGGGTGGTGTATTCTGTTGAACCATATTTTCATTCCTTTCATGGACGGGATTGTTGACATTAATATGACATTTTTTTCTATATGAGAAAGTTTCCCTCAATTGAAACATATTCATGTTCCTTTCATGTATTCACTAGAGTTTTCCTTCCCACATTTTTGGAAAGTAGAAGCTTGAAGCATTATATTTCGTCCATGTTATATTCAACTGTATTTTTCAAGAAACCCTATCATTATTTTCTTATCACCTGGACCATGAGGATTTCCAACTCCATTTCCACTTTTAGTGCACACCAAACTATTTCTTTATAGTTCCCGAATTCTCTTATAGCTAGCATCTTTTTAAGAATTTGTTATAAAATTATAAATAATCAATCAATTTTTATTTCAAAGATAATGTTTAAACAATAAGTATGACTTTATATCCTTGTAAAATTTCAAATATATGTGCCAATGTTTTATCATACCTTTTCTTAATCTTGAGGAAATAATTCCTTATTTTTATTAATATAATACAATATAACTACATACTGAAAAATTACTCTTAAACTCATCCCATTACAGAGATTCAATTTCATCCTCTCACATCATATTCATAATAATATTCGACCATTTATATTCTTCACCTTCCAAATTATAATGGGATAGAAACAAATTTCATTGTTTGTGCACTAAAGAACATAAAGTATCTTTTCCCTCATATTGATTCATTAATCAATAAGTACTGTACTAGAGGTCTCATATAAGGAGGGTGTACATTGTAAAATAAAATACCCGATTACTTTTTATCCGTCCTTGGTAAATTAATAATTTCAACAAGATCGACGTAATCACCTATAAATTGAGAGAGTTGAGTGAGAATAATAAAAAAATGATGCATCATAGCTCTTAATACATTTATTTTCTCATGATTATAACTATATCATGGTCGATCGCATTAATTATTCAAAGTATTTATTCAGGTTTTATTTATTGACTAAAACGAAATCTAATAGTGTGAGTAATAGTAATCATAGTGGGAAAACCACATAATCATGAAAAATAAGTTATATTATATCTAAATCATGAAACATTATTATCAATATATGAAACCTTAGTTTTAAACTATGTCATTTTGGGTCATAATATATTCAAATCATTCATTATTTTTTGTAAAGAGTTTGTTAATTTCAAAAAAAATATCTATTGGGAGTATCAAACTAGATGTACAAAATTTTTGAATAACATGCACTTAGTAACAATCATGTCAAGGAAAAATAAAACCTTTTTGGAGTATAAAACATTTTTAAAATAATGATAGAGCCAATTTTTTGGGAAAAAATACCACAAGGTATCATTGAATAATTTTTAAGTGATGTTTTTTGTTTAAAAAGTGGGCCTCTATGTTTTGTTTCTAGAAAAAGGAGACCACAATGATCAATTTTTTGAAAAAGGGGGTTTACATGGTGAGTTTTCATGTTAAATAGATTTTTTTTGAAAATACCTGATTGAATAAAGAACCTTGAAAAAGGAATAGACAATCTGGAGGCAGTACAAAAAGGGAAAATACAAGGTGGCATTGTTTTGTAATGTTTTCCAAATTTTTGGGCCTCAAAATCAAAAAGGAGAATGTTTTTTTTGGCCATGGGACTTGCACCCCAATTTCACGGTGGCTTAGAAAGTTTTGCACCATATTTTTTCAGGTTCATAAAATCAAAATATGGAAAATGAAAAATGGGCGCCAAAGTTATGGTTTTGGCACACAAGGTAACTAGGGCGACAGAGGCTAAGATAGCTGGACTTGCACGCCGGGAGGATACTTTCTCGCAGCACTCAGGGTGAAAAAATGCCTATAAATAGAGGGCCATACCTCCTCATTTTGAATTAATCTCAATACTTAAAGATAAATCAGGTTCCAATCACGCATGTGGTTTGGGCGCACAAGTAGTGGTTTGGGTGTGCAAGTATAAAGATATAAAGAAGTTGCACGCTAGTTGATAGTTGCGCGCCAGAATTAGATAGGGCCTAAAAGGGTGTTAGTTTCCCATGTAATGAGTTGGAGAAGGGAGTGTCATGCAAGTGGTTAGGTGACAATTGCGCGTCAAGAGTTCAGAATCATTCCAGTTATTGAGAAGCATGGTAGGCTTGGAGATGTGTGCTAGTCATTCTAGAGTTGTAGAAATGTTGGGAGATTGCCCGGTACATATGTGGTAAAGTTGTATTCATCCGTGGATAAAAGTGGAACTTCAACTGAGAATTTACGTAAAGATGAATATTCATTCATTTTTGATAATGAAGGGACCTAAAATTCCTTAAACTATGAGTGGATTTTCTGAATAAGTAGTGAGCACACTTTAGTTGAGCAAGTAGTGAGCTTTCAAATTATGAATGGTTGTAAACAAAGAGGGATAACGATTCATCTCTGAATATTGTAAACATCAGTGTGCTTTTAGTGGATTTGGTACATTGGCACATTACTAGAGTATTCTCCTTGAAAGTATCCCAGTGAGGGTGAACTAAGTAAAATTGATGTGTCATATGATTGCTTTATGATTTGGACATACTCTACAATGGGCAGGGTAGAGAAGAGTGTTTTGTTTAACAATTAAACAAGATCAATAGGTGCGGTTGTTTTAATCAGTCATACCCTGATTCACCCCCCCTTTGAGGGTATCTATCATAGTGGACCTAACACACATCTACTTATAGTATCTAGATATGGATGTAATTTCATGAAAACTACTCTATCAATTCTTCACCAAAATTCCATGAAATTTTTGTTGAGCAATGTATTGTTTTCAAACAATTCAAAATAATGTTTTTTTAAGGGGGAGATTATTTTAAATAATACTCTGTCTCTTTATGATGATTTTGATGCTCACAAATACCCTTAATTATTTACTAATTATTTCGTTGAGTATTTTGCAGGAATTTATTTTATTTATTTATTTCATACAATAAGATTTCATACTTCATTTATTTCGAGATCAATTTTAGCGCGTTCTGGAATCACTGTAGCGCGAGATCAATTTTAGCGCGTTCTGGAATCACTGTAGCGCGAGATCAGTTTTTAGCGCGTACTGGAATCACTGTTCATACCCTACGTTGATGAACGTAACGTATGGATGAAAAGTTTACTTTTTATGTTAAAAGAAATGTATGGTTAAGGAACCTTACGTTATTTTGAAACGTATGGTTAATGAACCTTACGTTGTTGAAAAGTATGGAAGAAGAACATTACGTTTGGAAGGAACCTTACATTTTTGTTGTTGGACAAGTATGGAAGAGAAACCGTACGGTAGTTTTCAGTGTTGAGTTTGTTTCTCAAAAGTATGGATCATCAACCTTACTTTTATAATCAACCGTACGTTCTTTGGAGAGTTGAAGCAAGACAAAGTATGGATGATCAACCCTACGTTTGAATGCTGAAGAGAAAGTATGTATGTTCAACCTTACGTTCTGAACCTTACGTTCTGAACCTTATGTTTGTGAACCCTACGTTTGGAGCCACGTCATCAACCCTACGTTTGGCGTCGGGATATTTTTGACAGACGATATTTCCTTTAGCATTGGTCAAACAGGCGGATTATTAAGCAGATTTCGAGCCGATTCTTAAGTACGACTTTGAATGAATCAAAGACGATTTTCAACGGATTAATGATTGATTTAAACGGAGCTTTTTATGCCGATTCTTCAGGGGAGTTACAACGGCTCTGTTATTTCATTTAATATCACGAATCTAAAGGAGATTTTCATGGATCTATTTATGCGGAAGATTTTCTCAGATTTGAATATATATGTTCTATCTTGGAAACTTCGGATATATATATACACAGGAAAGTGTATGAAACATATAGATTGATCTTTTAACGAGTAAGAAATAGAGACTGTGTGAAAGCGTTCTTTTCTGGTGATCGAGAAGAAGTGTAAAACCTTTTTTTACCGAAGGAAGATCTTGATAGCAGATTCACGTGTTCTACATCGACTATCTGTTGTGAATCTACTGCTGCTGAAGTTGTGAAGTTTCTTGTAATATCTATTGCAACTGGATCGACTCAGAACTGTTTTTGATTACAGATCTTTATTTTCTGAAGATGACGATCTATCTACTGTCAATTGCATTCTGTTGCAATTGTGAAGAACAACTGGAGAAGTGTTTTCTTTATCGAAACTCTTTTTATTTTTGAGTGATCAGCTTCTCGTTCTAAGCTGTGTGAGTTCGTGTTTGAACCAGGAAGGCTGTGTTTGCATGAAACTTGTAAAGGTGTCAACTGCCTGTACTCAGTTGTGAACAGGTCTGTGGAAACGAGGACCAGATAGTGAAAATTGCCAAGCTCATGGATTTGAGCGTTGGTGGAGTGGACTAGGGGCCTTCTGTTCCCCGAACCACTATACATCTGTGTGTTCATGCTTTTACTTTTTCCGCTGCATATTTAATCGTGCTAAAAGCATAGTGAACAGAATTTGTCTAAATTGAAGAGATTGTAATAATTTTGAAAAGACACAATTCACCCCCCCTCTTGTGTGTAATCCGTAGATTCAGATCCAACAATTGGTATCAAAGGAGGAGCTTCTTATTTTTAATGTCTTATCAAGCTAGAAGTGTTTAAAGATTATACATAGTGTATCATGGCTGATACGAGAGAGGGAATGTCAATGGTCAGAGCACCTTACTTTAATGGAGATAATTATGGCTGCTGGAAATCACGTATGATTATTTATCTGAAAAATATTGGTTACAGAGTCTATTCAAAGATTCTGACTCCCTATGAAATTCCTGAAAATCCCGATACATGGAGTGCTGCTACAGAGGCTGAGTATGACATGAATTCAAAAGCTATGAATGCAATCATCTGTGGTCTAGGACCGGAGGAATTTAACAGAGTATCTCAATGCCCGACTGCATATGAAATGTGGCAAACAATAGCTGTTGCTTATGAAGGAACAGATAATGTAAGACAGATGAGATATGCAACTGCTAAATTAAAATTCGATACTTTCAGAATGATTGAAGGAGAGAGCATCACTCAGATGAATGGAAGATTGACAGAAATTGTCAATAATATAACAGCTCTAGGAGAACCAATCAAGCAGGCTGATCAAGCGTTAAAGGTACTGAGAGTACTTCCTACTCGATGGAATGGAATCTCTGCAGCAATCAGACAATCAACTTCTGTTAAAGATCTAACTATGAGAGAGCTGATTGGTACATTGATGATGTACGAGGCTGAAATGCAAGATGAGGTAAATGAGCATAAAGTCTACATAAAAGGGAAAATACTGCTTTGAAAGTGACTTCTCAACAAAAGGATAGAAAGATGAAGAACAGAGAAGTAAGTGCTAAATCAGAAAGCTCCGATTCTTCAAATTCGGATGAAGAACTGGCTCAGCTAGCCAGAAAATTCAGAAAGTTCTATAGTAAGAAGAAAGACTTCAAGAAATCCTTCAAAAAGGATAGCAAGGAAGTGAGATGTTATGAATGCAAAAAGATGGGACATATCAGACCGGATTGCCCAAAATTGAAAAATGCAAAGAAGAAGAAATTCTTCAAAATAGATGATTATGAGCAGAAAGACAAGAAAGCTATGAAAGCTACTTGGAGTGTTTCTGAAGACTCAAGTAATTCTTCTGAATCAAGCTCAGAGAAGGAGGAAGCCAATTTAAAAGCAAATATGTGTTTCATGGCTGAAACTGATGAGGTACACTCATACTACTCCTCTGACTCAAATAATGAATCAAACTCTGAAACAAGCTTCTCAAATAAAAAACTTGCAGCTTACTGCAATATGATTGAAGAAAGGTATGACTCATTATTTAAAAAATATAAATCTATAAAGAACTTGCATAAAGCTATTTTAGATGAGAGAAATACTTTGCTAAAACAACATAAGGAATTAATTGACAAATACAACTCTGCTGACTCAAATAAAATTAATTTTGAATCAAAAATAAAAACTCTACAGGATGAAGTAGAATCTTATAAAAAGGCTGCATTAGTTTTTACAAAAGGAGAAAACGCCTTAAATGAGATACTTGGAAAAACTGTAATTAAAAAGGAAAGGTTTGGAATTGGAAGTAAAGGAGAAAAACCTAAGTTATACAAAAATTATTTTGTTCCTAGCACTAAACAGGTTATTTGTAACTTCTGTGGAACAAAAGGTCATATAGCTAAAAACTGTTTTCTAAGACAACCTCAAATATGTGGAATTAAGAAAGCTTATATTTCCAATGATCTATATGATTCAATCAATTTTAAGAAAACAAAGAAAATCTGGATACCCAGATCACTGCTTGCTAACACTCCTGGACCCAACAAAATATGGGTACCAAAGCAATTTGTTTGAATGTCTTTGCAGGTAGCAGGTCACCAAAGAAAGAAAGAAATATGGTATATGGACAGTGGCTGCTCAAGACACATGAGTGGAACTTCAGCTAATTTCTCTTCTCTTACTCGAAAGGAAGGAGGACTTGTCACCTTTGGTGACAATGCCAAAGGAAAGATTATTGGTATTGGAACAGTTGGAGATCCAAAGACAGTCTCAATCAACAATGTACTTTATGTACAAGGGTTAAAACACAATCTGATAAGTATCTCTCAACTCTGTGATGATGGATACACTGTTGATTTTACTAACAATAGTTGTACTGTTTCTAAAGATAAACTGTTTAAGTTTAGAGCACCCAGAACTGATAATGTTTATACTTTGGATTTGTATTCCTTGTGTAAACAACAAGTAAACTGCTTAACTGCTAATATAAGTGAATCTTGGATCTGGCATAGAAGACTTGGTCATTGCAATATATATGCTTTACATAAATTATCTAAGAAAAATCTAGTTTCTGATTTTCCTAGTCTCAAATTTGAAAATGACAGATTCTGTGATGCATGTCATCTTGGAAAGCAACACAAATCATCATTCAAATCTGTTAATAAAGTTGCTACAACTAAACCTCTAGAACTTATCCATATGGATTTGTTTGGACCTTCAAGAGTAGCAAGTTTAGCTGGTAAATTATATGTTTATGTATTAGTTGATGATTATTCTAGATTTACTTGGATTTTCTTTTTGAAATTTAAAAGTGAAGCTTTTAGTTTATTTGAAGGTTTTTGTAAATCTATTCAAAATGAAAAAGGTTTTAATATAATCTCATTGAGAAGTGATCATGGTGGAGAATTTGAGAACCAGGAATTTAATTCCTTTTGCTCAAAAATGGGTATTAAACACACCTTCTCTGCTCCAAGAACACCTCAACAGAATGGGATTGTAGAAAGAATAAATAGAACTATTCAAGAAATGGCTAGAACTATGTTAAATGAATATAGCCTACCTATATATTTCTGGGCAGAAGCTGTTAATACATCTTGTTATATAATGAATAGAATTTTAATAAGACCTATTTTGAAAAAGACACCCTATGAACTATGGAATAACAGAAAACATAAAGTAAATTACTTTAAAGTTTTTGGATGCAAGGTTTACATCTTGAATACCCAAGATAATCTTGGTAAATTTGATCCAAAATCTGATAAAGGTATTTTCTTAGGATATTCTGCAACCTCCAAAGCTTATAGAGTCTATAATAAAAAGTCAAGGATTGTTGAAGAATCAGTTCATGTGAAATTTAATGAATCTGATCCTTTTGAGAAAAGGATAGAACAAATAGATGAACCTGATTCTAATGAAAACATGAGACTTGAGAATTCAATGAATGATTTTGAAAATGATATAAATGAAATTCAGTCCAGTTCAGAAGAACATGACACTGAAGAACCTTTGAATGTAATTCCTAGACAGTCTAGAACCTTAAAGAATCATCCTTTAGAATCTGTGATAGGTGACTTAGAGACTGGTATTCAAACTAGAAGAAACCTTGGAAATATAGTTGAATTCTCTGCTTTCCTATCCCAACAAGAACCTAAGACCATAGAAGAAGCCTTAGATGATGAGAGCTGGGTAATAACAATGCAGGATGAATTGAACCAGTTCAAGAGAAATAAGGTTTGGGAATTAGTTGAAAGACCACATGATTATCCAGTAATAGGAACTAAATGGGTCTTTAGGAATAAACAGGATGATCAAGGGATAATAACTAGAAATAAAGAAAGATTAGTAGCTAAAGGATATAATCAAGAAGAAGGAATAGATTATGATGAGACCTTTGCACCTATAGCCAGGTTAGAAGCCATTAGAATCCTTTTAGCCTATGCATCTTATATGAATTTTAAATTATTTCAGATGGATGTTAAATATGCCTTTTTAAATGGTTATTTATTGGAGGAAGTTTATGTTGAGCAACCTCCGGGTTTTGAAAATTCTCAAAAACCAGATTCTGTTTTCAAACTTACTAAAGCTCTTTATGGCCTTAAACAAGCACCTAGAGCTTGGTATGAAAGACTAAGTTCTTTTCTTTTGAAAAATGATTTTACTGTTGGACTGGAAGATCCAACACTCTTTAAGAAAACTGTGAAAAATAATGTTTTGTTGGTTCAAATTTATGTTGATGATGTAATTTTTGGATCAACCAATAAAATTCTTTGTCATGAATTTTCAGAATTAATGCAAAAAGAATTTGAAATGAGTATGATGGGAGAATTAAATTTCTTTTTGGGTCTTCAAATATTTCAAAAAGATTTTGGAAATGTTTTAAATCAATGCAAATACATTACTGATTTTTTTAAGAAATTTGGACTTGAAAACAGCAAGCCATTTACAACTCCTATGTGTACTAATATAAAACTTGATTTGGATGAAACTGGAAAATCAGTGGACAACAAGTTATATAGAGGTATGATTGGTAGTTTGTTATATCTTACTGCTAGTAGACCAGATATAATTTATCCAGTATGTCTTTGTGCTCGATTTCAATCAAATCCCAAAGAATCCCATTTAACTGCTGTTAAAAGAATTTTTAGATATTACAAAGGTACTATTTATCAATCTCTGCTTTATCCAAAAACCTCTAATTTTAATTTAATTTCATATTCAGATGCTGACTTTGGAAGCTGTAGATTAGATAGGAAGAGTACTTCAGGAACATGTCACTTTTTAGGGAAGTATTTAGTATCATGGTCTAGTAAGAAACAACACTCAGTTGCCCTGTCAACAGCCGAGGCAGAATATGTGTCTGCAGGTAGTTTCTGTGCACAGGTGTTGTGGATGAAAAACACTCTTATGGACTTTGGATTAAATTTCATTAATACACCTATTTTATGTGATAATACTAGTGCAATTAATATTTCAAAAAATCCAATTAGTCATTCTAGAACTAAGCACATTGATATAAGACATCACTTTTTAAGAGATCATGTATTTAAAAAGGATATATTTTTAGAATTTGTAAATACAGAAAATCAATTAGCAGATATTTTTACTAAACCACTTCCCACGGAAAGGTTTGAATTTATTAAGGGGGAGTTAGGTTTATTTAATTTTAAATAGTTTTTTTTTTAAAATCTTATTCTGTTTTCGAATTCTGATTAATTTCTGTTTCCCACTATAAGTAATTTTATTTTGTTTTAAATAAAAGTAATGATTAGTGATTACACGGGAATCAAGGCTGTCAGAACCGTTTCACCTTCTAAACTGCTTCACCTTTTTCGGAAACCCTTTCGAAAACCTAAAACCGCACATCTTCTCCAAAACCCTTTTCTGAATCTTCAAACCCTAAACTTACGAACCTTCAGAAATCGTTGTTGGAATGGCAAAGACTAAGCGTCCAGATGATGCCGAGAGCAGTGCTGCAAAGAAACCTAAGGTAGTTGGTCGGAAAATACTGCAAGGTAAAGTCATAGATTTAGAGTGGCTGTTTGAAACTAATTTACTGTTGAAGCAAGCGTTGTCGTTTCAAAGCCTTGAGCAAGATTTTAATAGTGCAAATTCTGAGTTTCTATATGAGGCAGAAATGAGATATTTCTTTAGAACTGTTCAGTTTATCCTTGGAGATACATAGGATAGTTTATTGGCTCAAATAGAGGATAAGGACTTTTCAATATCATCTGTAGAGATAAGTCAAATTCTTAACTGCCCTCATGAAGGAGTTTTTCATTTCGATTTACGGAATATTGGAGATTATGTACATAAGTCTGAAGACATTATGTCTTTTCTGTTTGGAACCAGAGAGATAAAGAAGATGTTTATTAAGGATTTGGATCCCGATCAGAAAATTTTGGTAAAATTTGTTCAGACTGGTTTAGCACCAAGAATGGCTGAGTTGGAGAAAATCCTATACCCTGACATGTACATAATGTATCTTCTGATGTGTGATATTAAGTTTAATTTTCCTCGGTTTATGATAAGATATCTGAGTTACTGCTGTCAGAGTGAAGCAAGAATGACCTTTTTCCCTTATGGAAGGTTCATTTCTTTGTTTTTGTTTAAAAGAGGAATGATCAGATTGGTAGATGCTGGGGTGAAATGTCACCACAGTAATGTTTTCAATGCTGGAACTTTAAGGAAAGTAGGATACTTCTGGAGCACAATTAAAGGAAAAATCTTACCTGTTGGAGCTGAGGAAAACTCGGAGAGTGCTCAGGCTCAACCGGCTAAGTCCAAGGAGGGACAAGAAGAATCAAGAGTTAGTACAGTGGCATGGAGAATTCGTTTTGAGATGGAGGATGTTGAGGAAGAGAGAAGTCAAGAAGCACTTCAATCTAGAAGGAAGAGGTCAATTGATGAAGAAATTATCTCTCCTGCCTTGAAATCATCTGAACCAGTATTTACTTATTCATTTGTGAGAGAAGCTGTTGTGGAGCAGACTGCACCGATAGAGGAACCAGCAGCTCAAACAGAAAATCAAGAAGAACCTCAATCTGCTGCTGTGGCTGTTGAAAAAGTAATTCAACAAGAACAACTTATGGAGGCAGTGCCTGGTGAAGAAGTGGCCGGACCTCAAGATTTACATGAAAATATTGTTCTTGACCAATCAATAGAAGTCAGAGAGACTACTATTCGTGATGAACATACTTCTGAAGCTAATACAGAGGTACATCAGGAAGATTTTTCAGTGGAAGAGTTTCAGGCTTCAAAAGATAGTTCAGTGGATCAACCTCATCAGGACAAGGACAAAGAACAGTCAGATGCAGATTCCTTACCACTTGCCCTGCTTCATCAACCTAATTCTGGACATGAGAATCGAGCACAGGGTGCCCCTGATTCGAGAAAAGAAGAAGTTGTTGAGTTGTACAAGCGTATCTCTCAGTTAGAATCTGAGAATGTTAGTCTCAGAAATTCTCTGAACTTAGAGCAGTTGAAGTTTCAGAAGCTGAAAGAATGTACTGTTTCAAGGCAGGAAGTAGATTTGTTTAAGACTGATATGCTGCATGCTGTTGATCAGTTAAAATCAGAGATGGTAAAGAAAGATGATTTGTCTGAGTTGAAGATTTACATGGAGAATAAATTTGAGTCTGTTGCAAACAGTGCTGTGAGTGGATCAGGCTATTCACCTGATTTGATTCGGAGATTTCAAGCAATTACTGGAGCAATGAGCAATATGAGTGACAGATTACACGATATTCAGTGTAATAGTGCCCCTTTGTCAGTTTTTCTAGATAATCAGAGATTTTTAGTGGATCAGTTGACATCTGGAGAGCAACCGATTAGGATTCTTTTGAATCAGTTATCAGAAAAACTGACTCTTTTTGTTGAAAAAGAAGAAAGAATGCATGAGTTTTTCAGAGTTAATTTGATTGAAGATATTCATATGACTCAAGAGAACAGAGATCTTATCATCAAATTAGGAGATGGGATGATGAAGAGGCTCAGGGAACAGTTTACAGAGATAATGACCGCGATTCAAAGGAGATAGAAACCTTTTTTCCCTGTCTTATCTATGAACCTTGATTCCTCTGTATATCACAATAGTTTATATATAACATCTTGTGAATGAAAATTCTTTTCTTACTTTTTTTTGTTTTGTTGTTTATTGATTTATGATTGAGTTAGCCAGTATAACAAATTCACTTATTCATACACAATTAATTATAGCATTTACTTATAGTTCAGTGCAATATTGAATGTGTTCAAATCCGTAATTTTTCATTCTTTTTGATATCACAAAAAGGGGGAGAATTTGGATAAACACAACATTTAAATTTATTTGTTTCCTATGGAGAAATTTGGATATATGGGAGAATTTGGATATATACGACATTTATCTTTTATCTATTTTTAGCTGAAAATTTATTTTTATGGGGGAGAAATTTTATTATAATTAAATATTATTCTAATCCTTTCAAAATTCTAAAATTTTATAAAACTAATTTTTCAATAAAGATTGCAATTAAATTAGTTCTATTATTTTATGGGTTTTGTGATCATCAAAAAGGGGGAGATTGTTGAGCAATGTATTATTTTCAAACAATTCAAAATAATGTTTTTTTAAAGGGGGAGATTATTTTAAATAATACTCTGTCTCTTTATGATGATTTTGATGCTCACAAATACCCTTAATTATTTACTAATTATTTCGTTGAGTATTTTGCAGGAATTTATTTTATTTATTTATTTCATACAACAAGATTTCATACTTCATTTATTCCGAGATCAATTTTAGCGCGTTCTGGAATCACTGTAGCGCGATATCAGTTTTTAGCGCGTACTGGAATCACTGTTCATACCCTACGTTGATGAACGTAACGTATGGATGAAAAGTTTACTTTTTATGTTAAAAGAAATGTATGGTTAAGGAACCTTACGTTATTTTGAAACATATGGTTAATGAACCTTACGTTGTTGAAAAGTATGGAAGAAGAACATTACGTTTGGAAGGAACCTTACATTTTTGTTGTTGGACAAGTATGGAAGAGAAACCGTACGTTAGTTTTCAGTGTTGAGTTTGTTTCTCAAAAGTATGGATCATCAACCTTACTTTTATAATCAACCGTACGTTCTTTGGAGAGTTGAAGCAAGACAAAGTATGGATGATCAACCCTACGTTTGAATGCTGAAGAGAAAGTATGTATGTTCAACCTTACGTTCTGAACCTTACGTTCTGAACCTTACGTTTGTGAACCCTACGTTTGGAGCCACGTCATCAACCCTACGTTTGGCGTCGGTATATTTTTGACAGACGATATTTCCTTTTGCATTGGTCAAACAGGCGGATTATTAAGCGGATTTCGAGCCGATTATTAAGTACGACTTTGAATGAATCAAAGACGATTTTCAACGGATTAATGATTGATTTAAACGGAGCTTTTTATGCCGATTCTTCAGGGGAGTTACAACGGCTCTGTTATTTCATTTAATATTGCGAATCTAAAAGAGATTTTCATGGATCTATTTATGCGGAAGATTTTCTCAGATTTGAATATATATGTTCTATCTTGGAAACTTCGGATATATATATACACAGGAAAGTGTATGAAACATATAGATTGATCTTTTAACGAGCAAGACATAGAGACTGTGTGAAAGCGTTCTTTTCTGGTGATCGAGAAGAAGTGTAAAACCTTTTTTTTTCCGAAGGAAGATCTTGATAGCAGATTCACGTGTTCTACATCAACTATCTGTTGTGAATCTACTGCTGCTGAAGTTGTGAAGTTTCTTGTAATATCTATTGCAACTGGATCGACTCAGAACTGTTTTTGATTACAGATCTTTATTTTCTGAAGACGACGATCTATCTACTGTCAATTGCATTCTGTTGCAATTGTGAAGAACAACTGGAGAAGTGTTTTCTTTATCGAAACTCTTTTTGTTTTTGAGTGATCAGCTTCTCGTTCTAAGCTGTGTGAGTTCGTGTTTGAACCAGGAAGGCTGTGTTTGCCTGAAACTTGTAAAGGTGTCAACTGCCTGTACTCAGTTGTGAACAGGTCTGTGGAAACGAGGACCAGATAGTGAAAATCGCCAAGCTCGTGGATTTGAGCGTTGGTGGAGTGGACTAGGGGCCTTCTGTTCCCCGAACCACTATACATCCGTGTGTTCATGCTTTTAATTTTTCCGCTGCATATTTAATCGTGCTAAAAGCATAGTGGACAGAATTTGTCTAAATTGAATAGATTGTAATAATTTTGAAAAGACACAATTCACCCCCCTCTTGTGTGTAATCCGTAGATTCAGATCCAACAATTTTCTTATACTTTGACTTATCTATAGGGTTTTTACTAAAGATTTCTAACCCTAATCTCGGAATATTAACCAAACCCTAGTCGAATACCAACTATAGTTACCTAATATTTTTATAGATAAATATTACATATTTTAATACGAATATTCAATACATTTTACAAATACACACATAATGAAAATATAGATTTAGTGTCGTTGGATACTAGATAAACAATATTATTATTTGATAAAGGATATTAAATGTTTTAGTACAAATATCTCCCCATTTTTTACTCTTCATATACATACCCAACTTTAAACCTATATTCAAAACTTGGGGAAAGGAAACGTAAGAATCGGTGATCTTAGATGCCTTGTAAGGGTTAAAAAGGGTGATATCAATGATCAATTAGGCATAAAATGAGAATAACGTTATGTGAACATGAGATTAATATTTTAAAACCTTAACCTATATAACATATTCCATAATTCAGATTCATGGTATAAAGATTTACAATTTATAAGTCATGAATCATAAAGGAAATCAATGAACATGAACCTTGAGAGCATAATGTAGACATAAGAATGTGGTAAATACGTATTCTTATAAGATTTTGAACATGTATAAATAAAATTATTCTCACACATTCAGTTAAGGACCTAAAATTATGACCTCACATAAACTTATGGACATGAAAACTATGTCTATTCATAATTTAATAGACATGGAATCTAGGTCCACAAAAAAACATATGGGCATGCAAACTAGGCCCACAAATAATATTATGTAAATAAAACTAGGTCTATACATAACCATATGTATATGAAAAAAAGTCCACATATAACCTTATTGACATGAAAATTGGTCCACACATAAGCTTTTGTACATGAAACCAAATCCATAAAAAACATTTTGAACATGGAATCAGGTTCACTCATAACATAATTAACTCAAGAGTTATAAATATTTAACCAAATAATTGATGATTTTTAATGGACCCAACCATCACATAAATACAATCCTTTCATATAAATTCCAAAAAACATTAATCATAATCATATTCTATGGAAAATTAATGGGTTTCATAAAAATTTCAATGTACCCTAACCTATGTAAAAGAAGAGAGTTTGATAAAAAAAATTAATCATTTATTCATAGAATAACCTATGGAAAAGAGATGGATTTCATAAACACATAATCATCATAATCAAAACCCATCCTAAAAAAAAGAATAAATCTAGTATCATTGGATCATATACCTAGTAAAACATAAGAAATAATAAAGATCTTTTTTCATTGATGAAGAGAAATTCCAAAAGAAGATCATTGAAACTTTATTTCAGAAAATATATTTTTGATTTTGAAATTACATCATTATAATATAAAACACATCCAAATATAAAATAAAAAAAATTATTATAAAATAAACTTATAAAATTTTAAGTTAATATTTAAATCATTGAGTGTTAATGATGGTATAAAACACCATTGATGCCATACATGTTAAAACAACGATTCATTTCACATTTTTGGAAAAAATGAAAAAGTATCTCATTTAGAAAAATGTCAAGAAGATTTATTTTAAAGAATTTTTTTAAAATTAAAACATGGTTAGAAATTAATATAAAAAATAATATATAATAGTAATAAATTAATTTATTTTTTTGAAAATAAGAACTTTAAAGTGAATATTTTCGATCAAAAATAGAACGAAAGATGATTTTACATAAAAACATTATTTTGGTCTCTTTAGTTATTAATTTTTGAAAAATTAATGAAAAACATGTATTTTATTGAAATAAAATAATTATAATAAAATTCATGAGTTTATTCAGAGTTATATTTTAATAGTTCTTCATCATAATAATAATCATTATCAATCATGACAAACAATGAGATTGTAAGATAATAACTTTACCAATTTTGTAAACTCTTTATCATAATACCCATGAAGGAAAGATACTTAGATGGATATGTAAATCCACATAAATTACATAATAATAATAATAAAATATATTCATGGGTAGAATATGTAGCATAAAAAATAATTATGTGTTGAATATGGAATGTGTATAAAAAAATTGATATGAAAATCACTTACCTTAAGCTTCAACTTTCATTAGACACATTCAGATCTCAGGTATAATAAATATAAATTTATAATAAATATATTAAAAAACCATAATCCTATATATCAAAAAATTTATGATTTACATGAATCCTCTTACCACCATTTTTAAAAAATTCTTTATTGAAATCCCTATTTGATGTGATAACTAATTCATTTTTCATGTATGTTTTATTTCAGTTGTTTTGGTCCTTGTACTTTGATTATGGTTCCATAATTTACATAATTATAATAATGATATAATATCACAAACACACAATATATATATATATTCATTATATTCATATTTGTATTCATTCATAAAAGTTATAGATGAAAAAATGAATTATACTGCTTATGGAGAGTGTAGATCGTATATACGGATGAACACAATTTCCATTTATTGAAAAAATAGAAGTAAAGAAAGATAGATAATAATTAAAATTTAGAACATCATATTTATATAATATTTATATCATATATATTCATTAATTATATCTTTATTACCATCATAATTAAAATAAAATGAAAAATGTATCATATCGCTTCATGGATGTGGTAGTCCACACGCATGCCCAAGAAATGTTCTTATTTTATAAAATATTGTGAGGTAAGAAGTTAGATGGGTTATATTAATTAAATAAGTATAATTATGTAATAAAAATAATATATATAAATTAAATTCCTCATTGTATCCAACTATGAGAGGCGGCGACAGAAAAAAAACTACATTGGTTCATGTGGTGGTTGTCCGCCTTACACACGATCAATGGTCTTATTTTCTATGTAATGAAAGAGGTGATGGATACATGTTATTAAAATAAAATAATAAATTCTTATTATGTGGGAGATAAATATGTTTTTATAGCGTCATAGTTTAATAATAATTTAAGGATATGGAACATGAAATAAAACAAAAATTCTCAGATGAAAATAATACCTCTTATTCCAAAAACCCCTTTATGTTTGCACTAATAGAAATGTTATGATGGTTTTATAATAAAAACAAGGAATCTAATATGTTAGGAGGTAATTTATTAATATTTTTATACTGGTCTTGAATGAACCAAAATCATTTGGATGTTTTAATAGAATAGAATAAGCAGTTCTATTTTAAAAGTGTAGAGAGGACGCACTATAATGTTTTTAAAATAAAAATATATAACCATGTTTTTTACATTAAAAAAGTCTAAAAAGTGGACCATTATGATAAATTATCAAAAATAAGGTCTAAATATGGACATTAAATAGGAGTTGGACGTGTTTTTATGTCATTTTAACAATAATAGTTTTAGATTAACCCAAAGTAAACTCATTTTAACCTTAAATGTGTTATTACTTTTTACTATTATACTATTCATAATGAGAAAAAATTAAGTCAAACATGTTATAAAATATTAAAAATTATTATTATAAATATGGATTCCATTTTTATAAATTAAATTCATTTAATATTTAAAATTTAATTTTAAATTAAACTTGTAGATGCGATGAAAAACTATTTTCTAAAGGAAACAATTTAAAAATTATAAAAAGTTTTTATATCAGAATTTGACATTAAATTAATTCCAATGAACTAAATAGGATTAATATAAAAATAATTTAACTTATTTTACTTTTAAAACATTTAAAAACAATATGTAACTTTGTAAATATTTTAAATATAAATAAATGTTTTAGTATAAATATGAATTTCTCACAAATTATCAAAATATTATTTCCTTAGAAAATTATCAAAATTTCACTCTAAGATAATTATTAAATATTTATTCCATAAATTAATATTACTTTTTCATTTTTTTTATAAAATAAGATAAAATATTTCTTATAATAAGTGTTCAAAACTTGATGGAAACACTTTTTAGGAAAAATACAATTTTAAGCATAAAATAATATTTATTCTTTTCCCATTCCAAGAGAAAAATACACGGTTAATGAAATTTTTTATCAAATATATTATATATAAATATAGTAAATATTATCACCATTAGTTATTATTTAAATTTATTAAGATAAAAACACATTGTGTGTATAAAAACAAATTTTTTAATAAAAACATTTCTTTTTAACATTCAAATGATTTTTAATTTTCAATAATTTATAACAAATTAATTCATTTTTTACATGTGTAAAGAATATAATTTTCATAATGTATTTATTAATAGTAATACCATCCAATTTAATAGCTAGGTTATAATGTTATACTATATTAAAGTTTGTTAAACTTGTAGTTTCTTGTAATTCAAGATGCTGAAGAATATAAATTTATTTTAAAAAATATTTCCAAAAATATTTTGGTGTGATAGATATATTAATTTTTGTTATATATTTGGCCTCAAGATTGGTTTATTTTCTAATATATATTCATTTTTAGCTTATTTCTTAAACACCAGCACCTGAATCTAGATACAAAATCCATGGGGACTAATTGGGATATAAAAAAATGAGGGGGGGATTAGTTTTGGTAAGACTTGATCTAATTAAAAGGAATTGAATTTTATAACCTTTAAATTTACCCCTATCCCTTGTTAAGATGAAAAAATAACACTTATTATCTATTTATTTATCACTTTCTTACATCACCACTAAACACACACCCATAAGAAACCCAATAGTTTAAAAGGTTAACCACACAACGTGAGATGGCTAGTCCTTGGTGGGAACAAGATTCTTTTGTGATCATACAACCCACTAGATTCCACCTGTAGACTAAAATGTGTCATCTATAACCACAAGATCCATGTTTTGAAATATCCCAACTATGCCTTGGTACATCCCATACATGGGTGAATTCAACACCTTACAATGATAAACATTTAGATAATAGCAAGTAATTTAGATACCATGATAGAATTATGTATTGTTGTATATGTATTTCCTTGAAATATTGGTCCTTATTATTTATAGCATCTCTCCTTTTTATCACATAAACTTTCATTACATTTTACAAAACAGAGGATCTTTAAGATTTAGTGTCATGGAAACCATGAACTTAAAAAAAGAAAACATAAAACATTCTTCTTAAACACATGAAAGGATTCTCCTTATGTTAATCCTAGGTTCATTACTGCATCTCATAACCTGGGGACATACATCAAAAGAAAGGGTGAGCAGAAGGTCCAGTAAGGGAAACAAGGGGAAACATTTAACATGTGAACTTGAGATACGTCAACAATATCATGAAAATGAACTTGAAGGCATGAGAAATAAATAATGAGGCATTTCATAATAAAAATAAAATATTTCATAACATGAAGATGTGGATACAACAGTTAGTATTTATAATCATTTCCGTTTCACCAAGGTCCACCCCCAAGGTGTCATTAAAAATTACCAAGGTTATTCACGAAGGCGTCATTAAAAATGGTCATCTCTAGAGATTAAGTCTTTACCCAATGCATTGGAGTGCTATCAGGGCGCACCCTTAATTTTTCTTTATTATCATGTCAGCCAAATATATCATCATCAATCATTTCATAAACAACCCATATAGAATAAAAGAAATGGGTTTCATTTCATAATCATAACGTTTTAAAAACTGCTTTAAAGACATGATCTTTATGTCACTTTAAACCCATGGAAAGGGAAAGAGGGTATCATGTATGTAAATCACAGAATTTAAAATAGAAAATTTTAGTATATATGTGAATACCCCTTTATAATAAAGAGCTTTGAGTATTCACTTAATAAAATAAATGAATTTGAGAATAAGAGAGAGACATTTTGAGACGGAAATTCTGCAGCATAACGGCTATGTTACGAGGTTTTAGAAAACATTGAAAAGAGAGGGGACATGGGTCACCCACTCATAAATGATCCATAACCAAGTAGGGGTACAGAATATAAAGGATTTAAGAACATGTTAATGAAATTTGAAAGATATACCATATGAAATGAAGAACATGAAAGGAATACAAAAATAAGATTTCTCTTATGAAAATTCGGTAGCCTAACAGCGTCACATAAACTTCAAAAAAATAAGAACTGACGAGATCAAATAGGGTCTATCATCATATGAAAATAAAAGATCAGTATGATAGATATAGAGATCATACCCCCACATAATAAAATGGAACTTGAAAGACCTAACTTGAAAGTAGAACATTGAAAAATGAGAAAGGTGAACGAATCCCTTAAAAATTCGGCAGCGTAACAGTGTTACCTAAACAACAAAAAATGAATTGATGAGATAAAATAGGGTCTCTAATCATATGAACATAAAAGATCAGTATGATATATATAGAGATAATACCCCAACATAATAAAAAGGAACTTGAAAGATATGACATGAAAGTAGAACTTTGAAAAATGAGAAAGGTGAACGAATCCCTTAAAAATTCGGCAGCCTAACGACGCCACTTAAACTTTCATAAAACGAATTGATGAGAGAAAGAGGGGGTATCTAATCATATGAACATGAAAAGGTAATTAATATTAATAAAAAATATTATCCTCGAACATAAGATCATGGAGCAGAAAATAAATGAAATAAAATAGATTACTTGAAAAGAAAGAGAGAGGTAGGATCCCTTACCTTAAACGTAACTCTTAAAACTCAAAGGTTGGGACCGTGAGGGCTTGGGGGAACCTTGAAAGGACTCCTTGGGAGGTAATGAGACCAGAGCTTCTTTTCGGGAGAGTTGGGAGTGAAAACTAAAGGAGGTAAGAGTGGGTATTTATAGGGAATGTTTGGGGACAAGGCATTAATGGCCAAGGGACACCTCACAAGTGGTTTTCTCAAAACCATGGGCTCTCCCATGGTATTTCCCATGAAGTTAGGCCGCATGAGGCCCCCCATACAATAATTCATCACCTTTGGTTGGTCAACCGTTAAAATATATCATGAAATCATCATGACATAGTTATGATGTCATTAAACATACTGAAACCCTAAAACTGTATTTTTACTATTCACTGAAAATTCAACTTTCTCAGAAAAATCCCAAAATTTCACCTTAACGAAATATCAATTCTCTGATTTCAAAAATGAACTCCATTTTATAAAAATAATTTTCTAAATATTTTTAATTTAATTTTTAAATAAATAAACTATTCACCGAAAATTCATTTTTTTTTCTTCAGAAAAATCCGCAAAAATTAATTTAACATAATATCGATGCTCTGAGTTGAAAAAATGAGATCCATTTTATAAAAATATTTTTATAAATATTTTCAATTTAATTTTTAATTAAAAAACACTATTCACCCGATAAAACTAATACTTGACTAATAATTTCTGAAACAGTTATTTACCTATTTTATTGAATCTCCTTACTTAATCAAGGTGCCTAGATTATATTAATACTTTCTTTATGTGAGATTACTAATCCATTTGGTCACATTACTAATCCTAAGAAGAAAATCACTATTCATAATTTACTATTCATCAAAAATTAAGTTGATCTTATTATACTCTAAATTTCGTACTGAACATAATTGTAGAAGATTATTTTCTGAAAATCATTACACATTTTTAATTATATAGGGTTTATGTAAACATTTTTAAAATATCCTTTCTCTAAAATTCAACAAAAATATGCACACTATATTTATCCAGACATTTGAAAATTCAAAAGCTTCATCAAAAGAAGAAATAAATTTTTTTATTAAAAAAAAGGATTAAACAAGGTAGTTGCGGTCTCCTTATATATCCCCTTATAACCCTAGCATAGGACCTAAGTGTAAGGTGTGATAAGGTGAGAGAATCTGAGGGTGGATCATCCAACATTGCACAAGTAGTAATTTCTATCAGTTTGAACTTATCGCGAAGGAGATTCTGTTCTAGCTTCACATGATGAAGTTCGGCTTGAGTTTGGTACAGAGCAAAGCCCAGTGGTTCTACCTCCTTCCCATGTTCCGTTAGATGGTCTTCAATTGGCCCGAGAGTACTGGATGAGGCCATTGAATCTTCTTTCAATATTAGTTAACCAAGATCACTTGTATTTAGAGACAATAATAGAAACATTTAGTTTCCCATGGACATATTGACTAATGGTCATATAATAGTCAAAACCCAACGGTCTCATTTTAATTATACTCATGTTAACAAATGAAACAATTTTGTTGAGTATAACAATAAAATAACACAAAAAATTAGGAAACAAGATTTATTCAAAATTTCAGGTCATTACAATCTTCCCCCCTTAAGAAATTGCGTCCTCGCAATTTTTAAAATTGGGTTTTGAAAATTCATTGAAAGTCCCACATTGGAAAAAGAGTCATTAAAACTATTACTTTAAAATAAAGAAAGGGAAGTACAAAGGTCACCTGAGTTAACCCACACTAGGATTCTATGTAGGAAAACATGGGAATGGAGGAGAAAACAAAGGGTCAAGTTCTGAGGGAGAGTGATAGAAAACATGATTAGGAGAAAGTTAACCACAATGAAATAACAAACTTATGATGTGTGTAAATGGACTTTGATTACCTGGTAGGAAACGTAAACCAACAAAGTTTTTTTTACATTCCTTTTCATAATTTCGAGGAATTTATTTACTACATAGAACAAAAACATAAGGAAATATATCTACCTTCAAGTAGAGTTTCATCCTTTAATAAGTTTTTACCAAAACTAATCTTTTCTCTAAACGATGAGCATTCAAAACACTTGGTCACTTCAAAACACAATAATCATCTTCTTGAGAGTCATGTAATCCACAAAATATTAACTATCCATTTCTCCTCTCTTTAAACATTATCCCAAAAATAGAAAGGGTAAGATAAAACAACTCTTCAAAAAGAAAGAATCCCATAGGAAGGGAAACTACTTTTAAATCTTCATAGTTCCATGGTACTAACCAAAGTTCATCATAAACCATTCCATACATAACTGTAATTAAAATTCCTCAAAATAAACCAAACTATGGTTGAAACTAAATAATAAGCACGATCTCATAACATAGTCTGCCAAGATAGACTTTATCGTTCATCTCCAAAAAACATCAACCACCCATATCATCTTATAACAAATGTAACTAACCTAATCACATTTTCCCCAAGATAGGTTAATCATTTCCATATGTAACCTAAATTACTATAAGTTCACCTTAAATTCATTGATTCATCAAAATATAAGTCAACCTTTACTCCTCAAAGAAAATACCGTAGTAATCTATTTACCTCGATCATATAGGGTTCCCAAAATAGTGAATGTCTTCCAAAATAATAATCATCTTTTAATCCCCTAATCACCTTATTTTTAAGAAGAACAGCTTCACTACATCAACATGTGGTACATAAAAATAGATATTTTCCTTAATGATATAAAATCATCTTAGGTAGTGACTCGATTATCTTAGAAAACATTAAAGATATGCTCATAGAGCACGAACTAAAATACAACATGACATAGAAAATTATTGTGAAGAAGTTACATGTACATCAGTCATCATGATCCATCTCAGTATATGACTTTCATTGTTCCCTTGTCCTCAATGATTTTTTATGATCATCATGCTTCCCATCCATTCTAAGAGAGAATTGCCTTGGATAATGTCTATCTTCTCCACATTTACGACATCGAAATGTATAAGGTAGATTAGATAGAACATTATATCCATTCATCACATTATCCATTTTTTAAAGTAATTGGCTACTTTATGCCATATCTTCCTACACTTAAAACATCTCCCGGTTCCTTTGTGACATTATACTTGGTTCCTTTTCCCACACTTTTTTCAAAAAATAAATTAGGTCTTCTTTCCCTTATCAACTTTATCAGATGAACATCCTTGAGACTTTGTCTTCTTCTTCCTTGATGAATTTGGACATTCAACTAGGTACCAATTATTAATTGTGATTTTTGATAGCTGGTTTTGCATAATCACAATATGTTCAACCTGATCTTTCGTCATCTCTTTCTCATTAATAGGGAAATTGTCACATTTCCTATCACATTGGTTGTTGGGACATGCTCTTCCATTTCCTGCCATTAACTAAGAAAAGAACGTATAATTAGGGGGCTTAAATACATAGCCAATAATCATGAAATGGAAACTTTAAGAATAGAAGAATAAACTTGTAGAAGAAGAGTATATCCTAACTTGTGATCCCTTAGGTTACAATCTAGGTTATCCATGATCATATTCTCTTATGTGAATCTTTATTTTATTTTATCTTTGTTCATTTAATAATGGTTCATACTAAGCTTATGAATTTACCAATGCATATCCCCCGGGAGTGTCGTAACCAACAGTACAGCAAGGCCCGTTGTCGTGTACCAGTTCCCGTTCAAGTCTCGCTCAAAGCGGTGTTTTCAGGTTTTACCCCTACGTACATCTTTGCCAGAGCCACCTCTACATGCTCGTATCCAGTCATGGATGTATTTGTTTGGCAATCCCTTAATCAATACTCACCAAAATACTGGGAAGATTTCCTATATTTAAAATTTTTTATAGGGCTATTCATAGAGTTTTCATATCCTAATTTCCACATATATCTAAACCATCCTTTGATACCAACTATAGCATCCCGCCTTTTTATCACATAAACTTTCATTACATTTTACAAAACCGAGGATCTTTAAGGTTTAGTGTCTTGGAAACCAGGAAATTAAAACATGAAAACATAAAACATTCTTCTTAAGAACTTGAAAGGATTCTCCTTATGTTTATCCTAGGTTATTTAATGAATCTCATAACCTGGGGACATACATCAAAAGAAAGGGTGAGCAGAAGGCCCAGTAAGGGAAACAAGGGGAAACATTTAACATGTGAACTTGAGATACATCAACAATGTCTTGAAAAAGAACTTGAAGGCATGAGAAAGAAATCATGAGGCATATCATAATAAAAATAACGTATTTAATAACTTGAATATGTGGCTACAACATATAATATTGACAATCATTTCTGTTTCACCAAGGTCCATCACCAAGGTGTCATTAAAAATTACAGAGGTTATTCACCAAGGCGTCGTTAAAAATGGTCATCTCTAGAGATTAAGTCTTTACCCAACGCATTGGATCGCTATCAAGGAAAAACATTAATTTGACTTTATTATCATGTGATACACATATACCATCATCAATCATTTCATAAAAAACCCATATATCATAAAAGAAATGGGTTTCATTTCATAATCATAACGTTTTAAAAACTGCTTTAAAGACATGATCTTTATGTCACATTAAACCCACGGAAAGGTAAAGCGGGACTCATGTATGTAAATCCCAGAATTTAAAATAGAAAATTTTGGTATATATGTGAATTACCATTTATTATAAAGATCTTTGAGTATTCACTTAATAAAATCAATCAATTTGAGAATAAGAGAGAGACATTTTGAGACGGAAATTCTGTAGCATAACGGCTATGTTACGAGGTTTTAGAAAACATTGAAAAGAGAGAGGACATGGGTCAACCACTCATAAATGATCCATAAAACAGGAGGGGAAGAAAATATAAAGGATTTAAGAACTTGGTAATGAAATTTGAATGATATACCATATGAAATGAAGAACATGAAAGGAAGACAAAAATAAGATTTCTCTTATGAAAATTCTGCAGCCTAACGGCGTCACTTAAACTTCAAAAAAAATAATTAACGAGATCATCTAGGGTATATAATCAAATTAGCATAAAAGATCAGTATTATAGATATAGATATCATACCCCATCATAATAAAAAGAAACTTGAAAGACTTTACATGAAAGTAGAACTTTGAAAAATGAGAAAGGTAAACGAATCCCTTAAAAATTTGGCAGCCTAACAGCGTCACCTAAACTTCAACAAAAATGAATTGACGAGATAAAATAGGATCTCTCATAATATGAACACAATAGATCAGTATGATATATATAGATATAATTCCCCAACAAAATAAAAAGGAACTTGAAAGACTTGACATGAAAATAGAACTTTGAAAAAAGAGAAAGGTGAACGAATCCCTTAAAAATTCGGCAGCCTAACGGCGCCAATTAAACTTTCTTAAAACGAATTGATGAGATAAAGAGGGGGTATCTCATCATATGAACATGAAATGTTCATTAATATGAATATAAAAGATAATCCTACAACATAAGATCATGGAGTATAAAAGAAATGACATAAAAGAGATTACTTGAAAAGAAAGAGAGAGGTAGGATCCCTTACCTTAAACGTAATGCTTAAAACTAAAAGGTCGGGACCCTGAGGGATTGGGGGAACCTTGGGAGGACTCCTTGGGAGGTACTAAGACAAGATCTTTGTTGGGGTGAGTTGGGAGTGAAAACTAAAGGAGGTAAGGGTGGGTATTTATAGGGAAAGTGAGGGGACAAGTCATTAATGTCCAAGGGACACCTTACAAGTGGTTTTCTCAAAACCGTGGGCTCTCCCATGGTATTTACCATGGAGTTAGGCCACATGGGGCCCCCCATATAATAATTCATCACCTTTGGTCGGAAAAACCTTAAAATATCTCATGACATCATGATGACATAGTTATGATGTCATTAAACATACCGAAACCCTAAAACTGTATTTTTACAATTCACTGAAAATTCAACTTTTCAGAAAAATACCAAAATTTCACCTTAACCAAATATCAATGCTCTGATTTCAAAAATGAACTCCATTTTATAGAAATAATTTTCTAAATATTTTTAATGTAATTTTTAAATAAATACACTATTCACCGAAAATTCAATTTTTTCTGAAAAATCCCCAAAAATTACTTTAACATAATATCGATGCTCTGAGTTCAAAAATGAAATCCATTTTATAAAAATAATTTTCTAAATAATTTAATTTTAATTTTTAATTAAAAAACACTATTCACCCAAAAAAACTAATACTTGAATAATAATTTCTGAAATAGTTATTTACCTATTTTATTGAATCTCATTACTTAATCAAGGTGCCTTGATTATATTAATACTTTCTTTAAGTGAGATTACTAATCCATTTGGTCACATTACTAATCCTAAGAAGAAAATCACTATTCATAATTTACTATTCATCAAAAATTAAGTTGATCTTATTATACTCTAAATTTCGTACTAAACATTATTAGAGAAGATCATTTTTTGAAAATCATTACACATTTTAAATTATTTAGGGTTCACACAAACATTTTTAAAATATCCTTTCTCTAAAATTCATCAAAAATATGCACACTATATTTATCCGGACATTTGAAAATTCGTAAGCTTCATCATAAGAAGAAATCAAAATTTTTATTTAAAATAAAGGATTACACAAGGTAGTTACAGCCTCCTTACATTGCCCCTTATTACCCCAGCATAGGACCTAAGTGTAAGGTGTGCTATGGTGAGAGAATCTGAGGGTGGCTCAGCCAACATTTCCTGAGTAGTAATTTCTATCAGTTTGAACTTCTCGCGAAGGCGATTCCATTCTAGCTTCACACGATGAAGTTCGGCTTGGGTTTAGTCCAGGGAAAATCCCAGTGGTGCTACCTCCTTCCCAAGTTCCGTTAGATGGGATTCGATTGGCCCGAGACTACTGGATGAGGCCATCTAATATTCTTTCTATACTACTTAACCAAGATCACTTCTATTTAGATACAATAATCGAAACGTTTAGTTTCCAGCGGTTATATTGACCAATGGTCATATAATAGTCAAAACCCAATGGTATCATTTTAATTATACTCATGTTATCAAATGAACCATATTTGTGGAGTATAAAAATAAAATAACACGCAAAATTAGGAAACATGATTTATTCAAAGATTCGGGTCGTTACATTATTTCACTTGAAAAACAACAAGTAATGAATTCCTATTATTTTATTCAAAGTAATATTGAACAAAATATTTTATTTCTCTTTACAAATACAAGTAATGGATTCCTATCCTGAACATACTATGAAACTCTTCTTCACTTCACGAAAACATTATCTAATCAACCTTATTATTTTTCTTCCCCTTATACTTCAATTCAAAAAATACTAGACTCATTGCAACGTCTCATATTTTCTATTCATTTTTTTAAAATTTAATATGGATTTTTTTCAAGACTAGGCAATGAGACGACGTGAGATTTTGAATCCCTATGTTCCCAAAATAAATGTTTTAAGTATATTGAATATATATATAATAGCACGCACACTCTATTTTTATCAAAAAAAGTATAGTAATTTCTAAATGGGTAGCCATATCAAAAATTTGAGGGCACCGTTGAGTTCAGTATAGCAGTTTTATCCTATGCGTGAAGTAACATTAGTCAGCATGGATCTTCTTTGTAAAATTCTTCGCAAGCACCAAAATGAAAAAAATTATTTAATAAAATAATTTTATTTCTTTTTTTATGTGGAGATTGATCAATATTTAAATACATTCTTATGTTGGAAATCAAGGTTTCGCCTCATAGCCCTGGAGATGTTGGAGTACCATTGGAGAGAGCTCTGGTGAATTATCTCATGAAAACTGTGACATTATCATGGATTGACAATAGACATGCTACCGATTTGAGGGATCTTTCCAATGAATATGACAACAGATTATGCATCATTACCGATCGAACTGAATCAAGGAATGACATTATTTTATATAGATTTCTTCGCCATTTTTTATTCCTACAATGAACATAGATCTATCGACCAACATATTGATCCATGTATTGTGCGTATTTTCCAAATGGGTTTATCACTGGGTTATTTGGGATAATTGATGTTAATATCTTCATTTTTTACGTTATGGAAACAAATTGATATCGACATGAATATCAATGTAGTTTCAATCAACTGGTTTTATGTGATTTTCTCCTCTAGTTTTGAGAATCACCATAGATGATCTTCCTTTTTCACGAGGATAGACTATTCCTGATCAATAAATAATTTTGCACATGTCTCCTAGTGCAAGTATCCGATATCATGGATATGGGATTGGAATGGAATAATAGAGGCTCAATGACAGAGATAGATTAATTTAGATTAAAGAGGATTCCTTATTCCATGTTCTTCATAATTAAATATTGAATGACAATTTAATACATATTCCCAGCAGATCTGGAGATGAAATCCATTGTTCGATGCTGTTGTGGTATGGATGACCCTGGATCTTTCATTATATGGTGAATCGATCTCCAGAACGAAGGGGGAGTATCAAATAGAATGGATGGAGGAAGAATGAGAAATTTTGTAAAATTGAAATCCACCCGGCGTGAAATCTGGGATTACATGACATATGTGGTCCCCTAGTTATGACGCTAGGGTTTGGTCAATATTAAAGATTACTCATCATGTGACCCTCCTCGGTTGACTCGATGTGTACTTCAGAAGTACACAGACAATGATTAGAGTACACGGGCATAGACATGTTGTGTACTCACACATAGACACTACTTGGCATACACAGATCGGTACACAAACACAACTTCGGTGCATGGAAACCACCAAGAGACACGACCATGACACCGTGTGCCTCTAAATTCCATTCAATCATTCTACATTTCATGTACATAGAGATTACATGTCGTGTGAGGCTCTCCCACACAATCAAGACTTGGGGTAACTGGACAAATCTTGTACCCCTTGGGACACATCATGTAGTCCCATCAAGAGAGTTTTAGGTTCTTCATTTTCTTAGTTTTGACCAGTGTATGTTGAGTGCATTCCATTGGTCCTTTACCTAGAGGGTGCAACATGATATTACATCCAAATCACGGGATTGTGATCTCATCTAGAGTTTGTGTCTTAGATAGAGTTGCAGTGGATCTCCCCAATACTGGAGTTTGATCCCATATCATACCTTGTTAGATTTTGTGGAATCGTTGTGACCTTCCTGAGCATGGAATTAATCCTCCATCATGCAATTCATATCGGTAGGGTTTGTGGAATCATTGATTTATGATCCAATACATAGCGGGTTGATGCAGACTAGGTTCGTGGTTCCCTCCAGTTGTTCTGGGCATGACCCCCTATCTGTGTATCTTGGTCCCCTTACAATAGTGAGCTTTTATTAGCTAGACTCAGTGTCCTAGAAATCTTTTTCGAGTGTCTCCAATGGTAGCATGGGTCAGGGAATGAGTTCTCCTGAAATGGGTATTGCCTTAAGTAGAATCCTATGGATAGTAGTTGTTTATGAACTCCTTAAGGCATGGTGTCTTTCCTGAGTATAGATGGGTTCCTTTTCAATTATGTTATACATATATTATTATATTTTCTATCGATTGACTCTACATGGATCATTGTGTTTTTGTTTTCAGTGTGTTCTAATGAGTATTTTTATACTCATCCATACGGGCTTTTCCCACCTTTGTACTGTCTTATGTAGATGAAAACCATTTTAATGGTGTCCAAAGAGGACCCAGAGTGGGTGAATCTTATCAGGAGCTTGAATAACTGAGGTATCTACCCATACTATACTCTTAACTTAGTCGACACCCTTGGAATAGTTTGGACACTTTATAGTTTTTGGTTGGTCTTGTATTTATCCCCCTTTCCCCCTTTCTATACTTTATTTCCATACACTGTTGGGGGATCTTAGATGTATTCATGCATTGATTTAGTTTTTTAACATTTCAGCATTATGTGGGATTGTAAATGTGTGTGTGTACATGTATATCAAGATAACACATCCCATTTGTGGGATATTCGTACTCGATGTTAGTTTCCATCCCCTAGATATTAAAGGAAGGCTTAGGGTAGTTAGGATAAGGGCCCATATGGGACAGGCCATGATAGAGTGGAACGAGAGGAGGTCGGTAATGCATTTGGACCTTAGTCAGTGTGAATGGTTTGGGGAAATAGTGTTTAGTGTTTCGAGTTTACCATTCAGGAAAATGATTCTAGTGTTTTTGTGGTGTTAGATGTATCCATACACCAGGACTATGATCACCTGCCTTTGGACTCCGTACATGAAACCAATGATTGTAGGGAAAATAGTGGAACATTAATCATATTTTAATGGTTTTGTTTTCCATTTATTTCTTGAGTTATCTCCCCATATATACTCTTTTTACCATGGTGTGTCTTTTTTTATTTCATGATGACTCCATTTAGACTTCCATATAGGAGTCCACCATGTTATCTTGTGGATGATCCACCAAGTGATGAGGAACTGGTATAGATACTTGTACCAGAGATAGCTTATTCAGGCAGTTTACTAGTTATACCATGACCTACTGTGCAGTAGATATCACAAGACCTACCAGTTGAGGATGCATGTAGGATGAATGAATTACGTGAGTTTCAGAGTTAGAGACCTCCTAGGTTTCATAGTGATCCATACCCCCTGAGTGGATGAGGACTGGCTAGATGCAGTCACTCAAATTTTCCTCCTTGTAAGGATTCTGGCAGTTCATATGGAAGTCCTTACATCAAGTATTCTTCAGAGATCTATGGGGATATGGTGGAGTTTGGTGACTTAGTCACATGGTGAGAAAACACTATATTGGATAGACATCGAGCGTATCTTACAAGAGGAATTCTATCTTGCCAGGTTGCGATCAGTACGCATACATGGTCTTCTGTAGTAGTGGTAGGCTTGTATGACCATGGAAGAGTACCCAGAGAGATTCAATGATCTCTTTCATTACTCCTTGGATATGGTAAGAGATCAGTTCTTCATGGTTCATACTTTTGAGTATGTATTTCACCCAGACATCAGGGAATCAATGATATCTCTTTTCATTTCCACCAATGTTGGAGTTTTAGAGGATGCCTTGCTTGTATAACGTTTTCTGGAAAAGCAAACATGAGTAGTGGGAGATAGATGTCGAAAATCAGTAGTTGAGACCTCGACAATAGGTATTTGAAGATAGTCACAAGGATCCAAGTAGGTCATATGCTTCAAGAGGTGAACCCATGACTCATATTTAGTTGTTTAGGGCTCTCTGGGTGGGTAAAATTAACCAAGGGATTGGTGGTGTTTCTCTAGTGATGGTCGAGGACATCTGGCATGAGATTGATTGAACTATCATACATCTTATTGGGAAACCATCAAGGGACCATCAAGACAGAGGTAGGGGAAAGAGTAGGGTGGTCTGTAGGGAATTTTATGTGGAAGAGGGTCTGACATGGCAGTAGTTGGTGTTCATTGGTTCAAACTATTACCAACACCAATTCCATGTGGTCCACACCTGGCTTAGGGAGCTGGTGGGTAGGGATGAGTCTTTCTACAAGAAATGGAGGCCTTTAACCCCAAGGATGTAGGGATGATATGAGGTAATATCTATGTCTTTGGTATTTTATCTTCAATATTAATAGTCACAAGTTCTAGACATTACTTCTTTTCCTCTTCCCTAGATTTACACTTATAGTTTCTAGTTCAGATTTTGAATTGGTCCTTATGGTTGGAGTCTCCGACAGGTGGTGAATCAGTTATTTTTCACTTGTAATGACAGTGTGACCTAATTTTTAGAGGAAAGAGTTTTGTATGGGATATATTTCTTGAAGCAATGAGTCCTTATGACGTCATATTAGGTATGTCCTAGTTATCTACAGTTTATGCCCATAATGACTTTTTTAGGTGAAAGTTGGACTGTGTTTATAGTGAGGGATGATGTTTTATTTTGTGGATGAAAAGGAAACAAAGGTAGCATGAGACATTCTCATGTATAGGAGGGTGTATCTGATTACTCATTAGTTGGATAGACTGACCCTGGGTTCTAGGGATGTTGTGAGTTTTCAGATTTCGATAGTGGTGGTGGAGTATGAGGAAGTCATTCATAAGGAAATGCCTAGTTTACCTTCCCTTTGAGAGGTAGATTTATACATCAACTTTCATCCTGATATAGCAATGATATTTATACCAGTATATCAGATAGATCCCATAGAGCTTTGAGAGATAAGGATTTAGTTGAAGTATTTGAAGGATAGAGGATTTGTGATTCCCGGTGTTTCCCCAATTGTAACCCCAGTTTTGTTTTCCAAGAAGGTAGAGGGATGATTGAGGTTATGTGTGGATTATCTATGCTTCAACCAAGTGAACATGAAGAACAAGTATCCAGTACTATGGACCAATGACCTATTTGATCGGTTTAAAGGGGCACAATGGTTCTTGATGATTGACCTCAGATCAAGATATCAATAGCTATGAGTACATGATTAGGATATATAGAAGATAACCTCTAGATTTCGTTATAATCACTATGAGTATCTGTTGATTTAGGTTGTCGTGAAAGACACCACACAATTGTTCATGGGACTCATGAACCAGATATTTTAGGATATCTTAGACTAGTTCACGGTAGTTTCCATCGAATAAATCCTAGGGTATTCGGTGTACAAGTAGGAGCACATGAGAAACATTAGGTTATTCCTAGGCACACTTCAAGAGAAACCACTTTTCATGAAGATCTCAAAGTGTTGGTTTTTTATTGGATAGATCCATTTCTTGGGACATGTCATCTTATAGGTGGGAGTTGCAGTGGATCTAGAAAATTTTGAATAACTTCTTTTTCAGTATCCACCCAATAGTGTTACCAAGGTGTGGAGTTTCCTTGTATTGGATGGGTACTATCAAAGGTTTTTAATTAACATATCCAGAGTGAAAAAATGCATGAATTCCTTTACCAAGAAAGGGAATCCTTTCTTATTGAAGGAAAAGTATCAACAGTGCTTTCAGGAGATGATGAAGTGGTTGATGATCACTCCTATACTAGGGGTACTTGAGGAGCACGTCTTGTATATAGTTTTCTGCAATGCATCAGGGACCAGACTTTGTTGTCTTCTGATGAAGATGAAAGAATTTATTTCCTATGGTTCATTTAATTTTAAACCACATGTGTAGAACTATGTAATCCATAACCTTGAGTTATCAGTAGTAGTTGTCACATTGAAGATGTGGTAAAACTACCTGATTGGTGAGAAATTTATCACGTACTTTGTCCACAATAGTCTCATGTATATCTTCTCTCATAAGGTTCTTAACTTAAGTCAGAGGAGATAGATATAGTTCCTCCAGGGATATGACTTTGAGATTTTATATACTCATGGTAATGGGAACATGGTAGTATATTCTCTCAGTAGGACATATAGATTGTAGTTTCTAAATGAGTCATTGGAGTAGTTAGCCTCATACTAGTCATCCTTTATGGATTGTGATGGAGTATCATTCCCTTTATCGATGGTTTTCACCCATCCACTAATAAAATGAGTTAGGGAGGCACAAATTGGGGATAATAATAGTGAGACACTATGTACTTCGATAACTAATGGACATGCTCCTGATGGATTTTTCAATGTTGGGAAAAAAGTTGTTATTTTCATTGGAAGGACGATGGTAATAATGGCATTGTAGGAGGATGTTTTGAGAGAGTTTCACACATCTCTTTTGGAAATACATCAAGTTGTGGAAAATATGTATAAAGAGATGCGACATCAGTTTTGGTGGACAAGGATGAAGAATTGGGTTCCAGAGTTTGTCTCTCAATGCCTTACTTATCAGAAAGTGATGGATTAGAACCAATATCCAATGGGTTTATCTCAAACCATTGAGGTTATAAAGTGGAAGTGGGATTGGATATCCATGGACCGTGTGATGATCTTACCACATATTTATAGGGGACTTGATTCCATCTGATTGATCATAGACAAAGTCACCAAGTCATCCCACTTATTAGCAATATGATTAAAAAATTTAGTAGAGATATTAGGATGACTCTATGTGTAGGAGATAGTTCGACTCCAAAGTGATCCATCGATGATCATATATGATCGAAATACTCGCTTTAAATCCTGGTTGTGTAAGGAATTACATGAGGGTTTTGGAACCTAATTATGCATGATCACAACATTTCATCCATGAAATGATAGCCAGACTAAGTGGAACATTCAAGTACTGGGAGAAATTCTATGATCTTTCATTGTAGATTTTGGCTATATTTGAGAGTATAACCTACCACTAGTGGAGTTTTCGTACAACAACACCTACTATTTCATCATTGGTGTGACACCATTTGAGGCTTTGTACGAGTGAACATGTAGGTCACCAATTTTCTAGACTAGCCTAGGAGAGTCGGAACTCATGGGCTCAGAGTTGGTGTGAGATACAATATAGAAGGTTTAGATCATCCATTAATAGATGAAGACTACAAAATGTTTTCAGTTTCCTTATGTTGACAGGAAAAAGAGGCCTTTGGAGTTCATGGAAGGAGAACAAGTTTTCCTACAGGTTTCACTTTTATGTGGATTATAGATATTTGGAAAAGGAATCAAGAACTATCAAAGGTTTATCAACCCATTCATGATATTGTGTAGATTTTTTGAGTAGGAATTCTGCTTAGCTCTAACTCTAATGTTATACCGGGTACACAATATCTTCCACATGTGTGCAGGTGAGGTGGTACATGCATGACCCATCTCACGTTATCGACTATGGAAAGATAGAAATCAGGAATGGAGAAACCTTTTCTGAGTACCATATAGAGATACAAGATTTGCAGGAGATGATCCTTCATGGGATATTGATTCATTTGGTGTATGTATGATGATAGAACATGAATCTCTAGGAGATCACTTTGGAGTGGGTGGGTTAGATTCGTTCTCAGTACCCACATCTTTCTAAGTATACCATATTTTGGATTTTTGGGGATGTAAATCCCCAAGGTTGGGAGAATAAAACATCTTAGATTTTACCTGTATTATTTTTAAATATTATATGGATTTCTGTCAAGAACATGCACTGAGACAACATGTGATTTTGAGTCCTAGTGTTCCCCAAATAAACATTTAAAATATATTAAATATATTTAATAACAATCATGAACATTTTTTCTAGAAAAGTAAAATTTCATGTAAATTGGTGGTTGGATCAGAAATATGAGGGCACAATTGAGTTCTGTATGGATGTTTTACCCTAGGTGCAACTTAACATTAGTCAGTGTGGGTATTTTTTGGAAAAGTATACCAAAGCATGAAAATAAAAAAATTATTTTACGAAAATTATTTTATTAGGTTTCACTGACACATCGATTGATCAATCTTTAATTATATTGATATGGTAGAAATCTAGGGTTAGCTGCATAACCCTAGATAAACCAAAGGACCGTTGGAGAGATCATTGGAGAATTCTCTCAAGCAAATATCTACATGATCATGGATTGACGATTGACGTGCAACCGATTTGACAGATCTTTCCAAAGTTAATGAAGTTGCCTCATTCTTAATCATAGATCAAACCAAATCATGGTAGGATTTTTTATTTTTATTTATTCCTTGTTATTGATTTCTACGATGAGTGCGGACAAATCGACCAATAGATGGATCCATGGAACATGTGTACATACGGTATGGGTTTGTTACAGGGTAACTTAGAGGAATTAATTTGAATCTCTTCATTGTTTATATTATAGATATGAATCAAGATCGAAATGATTATTGATTCAGGTTCATTCCTATCATTTTTTCTTGTTCTTTTCACCCACAGTTATAGGAATCACCACATGTATTATTCGTTGGGTCATGGTTCGACTATTCTCGATCAGTCTATTGTTGCACACATGTGTCTCGGTGAAACTATTTTATATCGTGGATCTAGGATCAACATGACATGACAGAGGTGTGATTATGAAGACATAGCGATTTTGATGACGGATGATTCCCAATTTCATGTTCTTTGGCGTTTATTGACACAACATGCAGAATAATGATTTAATCTATTTTATAAGATGATTTGTATATAGAACGTTTTATTTGATAATGGAGAAGTATGTAAAATCTTTGATCTCAGATTTGGTGGTGAATCAATCAACAGATTGAAATTGGAGCATAAACTAACATGCACGAAGGAAGAATGAGCGATTCTTGAAAATCGTCTTCTATACGGAATGTAATTTGGTACTACACAGCATGTGAGGTCCCCTAGTTGTGGTGCTAGGGTTTATCCAATGTTAAGGATCACACAATGTGTGACCCCTATCCCACGGCATGTGAACATCCTTAAATGACTCTCAATGTACTTCAAAAGTACATAGACATGGGTTGGAGTAATTTGGCATGGACACACCGTTTACTCCCACATGGACATGACTTGGCCTATATTAACTAATACACAAAAACAGGTTCGATACATAGACATGTCCGAACAAAACTGGTAGGGCACTATGTTTCTATACAAATGATTTACTCATTCTAAATGGCTTGTATATGGATACAACATGTTGCGTGAGGCTCTTGATCATGAGAAAGACTTTAGGATAGCTAGACACACCATGTACTACCTTTAATAGGGCTTGAGACTCCACATTTTAATATTTTGGACTAATATAGGTTGATTTTTTTCCTTGGTCCATTCCCTCAATTGTATAATTCAAAATTACATCCACATCAGTAGATTTTGGTCTCATGTAGAGGCCGAGTATCAAAGAGAGTTGTGGTGTCCCTCTACGAGACTAGAGTGCGACCCTCTATCATCCCTGGTAGGAGGTTGTGGAATCAACATGACATCCCTAAGTAGGAATTTAATCCTCCATCTATAAAAATTTATTAGTAGGGTTTTTCTAATAGTTGATATACGATCCCCTATGTAGTGGGTTGATCCGGACTAGGTTCATGGTGTCCCCCAGCTGTTTTGGGTGTGACCCCCTATCTGTGTATCATGTTTCCCTTAGAACAGTGTGATTATTTGGGCACGAACTAATGACCTAGAACTATTCATCAAGTTTCTCTGATTGAACAATTTCTCATGGTGTCATTTCTATCAGAAATGGAATTTCTTTGAGCATAATCTTGTCGGTGTAAGTTAGTTATGACCGCTATATTGCGTGGTGTCTTTCCTAAGTATCTATGAGTTCTTTTTCATTTCTGCTATACATAGATTAGTATATCATTTATTGGTTTGAATATACATGGTGCTTATTGTTTAGTGTTTTTGCTGTGTCCAACTGAGTATTGTTATACTCACCCCTACATAGGATTTTCCCACACATATCATGTCTTATGTAGACAATTACCCTTTTGAAGATTCCCTATGAGGATTGGGATTAGGTGGAGCTTAGATGGAACTTGACAGATGGAGTTGTTTACTCAGAGCATAATGTTGACTTACTCTTCACCCATGGAGAAGTTTGGACTCTTTAAATTTTTTGGTTGGTCCTGTATTTGGCCTCTTTTTCCTATTTCATCACTTTCCTATCATAACTTATTGTGGGATCTTAGATTTATGCATGAATTGTTTCATTTGTTTTACATTTAAGCATTGTGTGGGCTCAGAGATGTGTGCATCTGCATAGGTACATTAGTCCATGCCTCAGATTTCTAGGATATTCCTACTAGGCACTGGTCTATATCCCCTATCCTATCGGAGGAAGGCTTGGGGTAGTCACAACATGGTCCCCCTAGGATGGGTCATGACAATCATGCTTTCCTTTTTTATCTACAAATTTATTTTACTAATAGAAATACCCAGGTTTGTTTTCATGATATCTTAGCACATTGAATTTTTCTCTATTATAATTGTGATAAACTCCCTATTTTTTTTCTTTTCACTTCATTTATATATATATATATATCTTAACATTACCCCAATTACCCTAGTTTGAATTTGAATGTCAAATTAAAATTCAGAACACCAACTTCATGGGACTCTTTCAACTCTTCATTTGGATCATTTTTTAATAGATCCTCATCATTTAAATAAAATTGGATGTTATTTGTAGATGAATTGACCACTAAATTTATCAGATGAAGTGAATTCACAACTCTTGGTTGAACTACCTAGATTTACCAAAAACACCACTTCTAAAATGTGATCTCAACCATCATGATGTGAGGTGGTAATTCAAACCAATTAATTTTTTAACATCCAGAACATTTTATTGCATGATAGGTTACTGTGTTGTGGTAGTGTCCAGAAATCCAGTGGAGAAAAACTTCATAAAACATCCTTGTGGAATGATTCCCACATTATTGTGTGGTCTTTTACAATTTTTCTTGACTATGTCATAGAATATGAGTTGTGGAATAGAAGTCCCAAATTCTACAGATCCACTAAAACCATTCCCCAAGATTCATTGAAACATGACATTGGTTACAAAAAATATACTCTTTATTTAAATTATTCTTATGATGAAATAATATCATTACAACATAATACCAATACACAAAAAGAGTTACAAAAACTTGACCTTTCATCTTTGCGATGTTGTATCTCTTATACAACATAAGCACATAATTTATCTTATTTTTTTAATGAAATAATAAATACTATGGAATGGAGGTATTTGATAGAACCTCTCATGGTGCATGGTCACTTAATATAATATGTGATGTACTATAGACCATTTTTCATCCCATTATAAAATTAAACATCTTCACTGAATAGACACTTCTTCAATGGAATATTCTAACATGATGTCAGATATCTATAATAGGTACATCAAATATACATCTTATACAATAAGATTCTAGGGCACAATACTGTCATTTTTGTCATGGGACACCTTATTATTTTCTATTCTATCTGTTATCATAATGAACTCTTCTCTTGATATATAAACACATTGAATTGGATTTAGAGTCATCTGAATTTATTTATAAACTCCATCAAAACATCATACAAATATCATGGATAAACCTTCTTCTTAAGAACTCCTTCATCATATAGATATAGAACTTCATAAGTAATACTGTAACTCTATGGAACTTATAGTATTTCTAATAACTTTTTCCATCAATATATCAATTACTTATAAGATAATAACTATAACAAAATTAAAAAAAATCCAAGAAATTTCAACTTATATTAAAACACATTGTGATAAATAAACACTTTCATGGGAACTTCTCCTATGTTATAAAAATCTTGGATAGTTCCCCATTCATGACCAGAATTTAGTTATGACATCATTTCAATATCCAAGATACATATTTTTGAACAATAGGATTGGATTATTCAACTAATATTAACTTCGAATCTATATCATGTTCACTCTAATTCTTAAATATATTGACATAAATAAAATATTCTTTATATATTATTATTAAAAAAATACATCACACACAAAATGAGATAAAAAACACCCTTTATATTTTTAGAATTACCAAAACAAAATGATGTGTCAATATCTAAAACTCACTTCTTTTAAAAAATTAACTTTCTATCCCCTAGGAATATCAACATTCACTTAATTGTCTCCCCAATTTCTCATTAATCATTTTATTTTTATTTATCTCTATATTCTTAAGATAAAAAATAATGTAGTCAAGAAAAAGATAACAATTAATACTTAGAAAAGAACCATCATCCATTCCACTCTAAGTCTACTAAGCCATGATTGATATAGAAAACAAGAGAGTTTGATTTAGAATACTATGATTTACTTTAAAAATTTAAATGACACCAAATGAAGTGGGAAAACTCAAAAAAATGTATTTATGGAATGTTCAATACTAATTAGTTTGAGATATTTTATAGATACTATTTGAGATACATATTTCTCATGAACATTAACCTAATATTTCTGTACTTACTTTAACACCCAGTTCAAAAACACTCAAGTAAAAATAACAGGACATAACCAACATGAATCGCCTTCAACCATCCACTTTTATGTCATGGATAGAAATAAATTTATTCCATTTTAATTTATAATATAATTCTGATTATCAAGGATAAGAGATAAAAATAAAATAACTCTTAAATTATATAATCAACAAAAACCTTCCATGATATTTATATTTTCATGAGACAAAAATTCTAGTATATACTTTAACATTCGTTATTTTCTCCCCCTCAAAAAGATACTCCACCTGATCGTTATAATTGAGAATATATTTAATATACATTATTCATGATTTCTACAATGATAATATTAAAAAATTAAAATCTTCATGTAGCTATCTATATTTGAAAACATCCATATATTCATAATTGATGATCACTTTAATGTATTCCCATTAGAATACCAACTTATGAGATCAATATAGGATGTGATATTCATATTATTGTGGTCATGTGTAGATGGAACCTTCCTCAACCTCATAAAATATTATTCTACATCATATTTTTATTTTAATACCAATTTATAAATCATTCATGGATGATGATTTCTTAATATTTACTATTCAAAATTGATAGTATCACCTTTACTCATGTTCTCCCCTTCAGATCAAGCTTCACCTTCAATTCCCAACATTATAAAAATAAATAAAATAAAAATATGTTAAAGGAATAAGGTGGATATTCATATTACTCAATGTGAACATAAAGGTTGAGATATTTTTTCCAGTTGTTTTTACTCCTTTCATTCTTGCAGATATGATTTTAAAATCTGTTTTGACCTTTTTTATCCTGGATCTCTTCACATACTCTTCTTACTTGTATGAGATATCAAAATTTATTATCATTGTATCTTGAATTCATTTCAATTATTTCTCTTATTTGGGAAATATGGTTAAAAAGCATTATAATTATGTTCATTAATCATACATATCCAATGTAGATCTTCCTTAACAAAAGAGTTTTAATTTTTTGAAAACACCTCATGAAATTTAGAATCTTCATGTGGAAATTTTTTATTCCTTCAACACTAGATTTTTATTATGATTATTCCAATTTATTTTATTTCTCTAAATCTAATAGATAGATTAAAATATTTTTTTTGAAACTATGGTATCCTTCTTAGAGTCTCCATATAGATTAATGAGTGGGGTTTTCCCTTTTAACATAGCACTCCTCCAAAATTTATTGGACTTTCTTTGAATATGATTTTCATTTCGTTTTTTATCAAAGAACCTATTACCAAAATTCTTATAATTCATAGGTATAATTTGTTTTATAACCCTTTTTATGTTACTACCTAGGGTTAAACCTTTCTTATTATCAAGTGGTATTATCTGATTATTTTTATTTGATACATATTGAGATGAAAACATGTCAGTTCTGTGACCACTAACACCAAAAACCTTACATATATTTTCATGTTATTTGAATCTGTTTGAGTAGTAATGATTCTTAATAATATTTTTGATGTTTTATATTCTTTATTTCCCTAAATTAGAATAGTATTCCATTGTGCTTATTAATTTACAAGACAATAACAACAGTCCTACACACAATTCCCAAACCTATTTTTCCATAAGAATCACCCTATAAATATGTTTCTCCTCTTCTTCAATACATGTTTTCTAGATTTTCCAAATTTATTATCATGTTTTTAGGTCATATTTATCAATGGATTATATTTATTGGGGAGTCGACACTCACACTTCTTAATCTACCAAATATAGACATGGTTTTTTATCATTACTTTTTCTTATCCAAGAATGTACATATTTTTTATTTGAACATATATTTATCATGAAAATGGATTTCATATAATATTTAAATCAAATTATGGAAGGGATGTCATTTTTTGTGATGTCTTTAGAAATATCATCAAAATATTTCATGATATACTTGTAACATAATAGAATTACATTGGTATTAGAATAATCCGTATAATTTTTAGTGACAACGAATATGCACTTCATTGATTGTGAATACTCAATATGTGTCATTTACAAATTCACTAATTTAATTTACAGCTATAAATTTTTCATAATGATAGAAATTATTCTAATAGTAAATAAATTAAATTTTATAATAATATTACGTCCTCATATTTTCAACATCTTCAACATCTATTTTGTTCTTATCACTTCCAAATTGTCAAGGTATTTGATCCTCTTGGATTTAATATCCAATTGCATATTCATCAAATCATTTCTATTTTTCAAATTTTCTTATAATTCATGGTTCTTATTATTGTACTATTTAATGGATTCAATCATATCTTAGATTCCACCAAGAAACATCTCTTAAAATTTGGAGCATCTCTATTCAAGTTAATCATTCACATATTCATTGATAGAAACATTTTTTAAATATTTATACTGGTTAGATATCCTTCCCTCAATGATTTATCTTTGTTATATATATCACCATCAATTGGAGTTATCTTTTTATTTCTTGGATCACTTGATGCTTATTCCTCTTTTAATAATTGGGGAATCTTGCTCATATTTTTCTTCTCATTTATTTTCTTATTCATTAATGTATTGGAAGAAACATATTTTTTATTTGAAAAAGAAATAATTTATCCAAAAAATAAATTCCTAATAATTTCAACAAAGAAAATTAAAAATTTTAAAGAGAAAAATTTCCAATTGAGAATCAAATATAGGTGAATTAGGATCTGATAATAATTGAGGGGAATAATTATTAAATGGACCACATTGAGATGGGTTTGAATCAGTGTTGGTAAGTCTTGATATGATTTAAATTAATTTACTTTTATCCCTTTTCAATTTACCTTTATCCCATGTTAAGGTGAATTAATCCCTCTTTTTCTCTATTTAATTCTCTATTTATAACAGCACAAATGACACAAACTAGTTTTGGGGTGTAGAAAAATATAATTATTTCCCTCTAAGGATGTATTTATAGTTGTGAGAAAATTCATCTTCAAATAGTAGTGTATTTAATAAATATATTACAAAAGGGAATGAAAATTAAAGTAAAATAATTATATAAATATAAAGAAGATAAATTGATTTATGAAAATCAGATTAGAGAAAATTTATTGAGTTTATACTTGGATTCACTTCTATAATACTATCATGGTCCTTAAGAAATTTAATTTATTGATTTTATTAATTTTTTTACAGAATGTATTAACATTATTTTATCTTATTCCATTATAGATTAATATTTAGTGATATTGAAAATAGTCCACCCAATTTCCTTGGATCGAATATTCTCCTTCCAAATTTTGAAAGGAAAAATGGGTCTACCTTGGATAACATAGGAAAATAAAAATTAGAAATTTAGTATCCCAAATTCCTAAATTAGTCCAATATGTATTCTCCATGCGTTCAGTGATAACTAAACACTTCTCTACTAGAACCTTGAACACCCAATCTGTGTGATAAAAAACCAAGAATATGGAGATTAATTTACTTATTCAATAAAATTTAGAATATTTATATTTGAAGTAAAAATACAATCAAATCACATTAAAACAATAAAATAATTAATTGAAAACCATTTAATGAACCAAAAGAGATAGAATAATTTGATAAGACTATGAATCAATCATTACATAATATCACCTACCCTTCGACCAACCACCAAAAGGTTATACTCCTCTATTGGAAGGGAAATAATGAGGGTATACTAGGAAGATTTCATAATAAACAAATAGAAATAAATTTTGTAGAAACAAAGTATCCCGAAGCTTCTGTGGGTTTCCTCTATTGATTCTTTGATACTCCCCTCTGGAGCATCCTCCTTTTATTTATAATGTAAGTAACCTCTTAATATTACTCAGCTAAATCTTCCCAAATAATTGGGGAAATTTAATATATATTTTCAAATATATTCAATGTTGAGTATAATGATTTGTTGGTTATTTTGAAATTCCATCACTAGGATAAAATTTCCAAGGTATGATAGCATAATCATGCATTGGATTTCATCCATTAGCCTAACAGTAGATCATGTGGTACTTTTAACTCAATGATAACATGTTCTACCATTGTCTAGATTGTGTCATGTTCTACAATTGGATATAAGATGTATTGGTGGGATTATTCTCCACATTCATTGTGCATGGGTGGTGATTTGATTTAGCAATGGTCTTCCTCCTTTCCTATGGCTTGACAGTGGAACTCTTTATGGACTCATCCTCCCCCATTCTTGGCATGTATAAGTGTGAACAGAGGCCAAAGCATGGATTAAAATTATTCAGCCTCCTCTTTGAATGAATTCATTATATCCCTACCACATCCACCAAAATGGGAATAACTATGATGGAAAAGGATCTTAGGTAGTGGTGAATGACCATGGAAATATAGAACATGGGATGTGGAGGTATAATTCATCTTCATCGGATGGAATTCATAATAATGAAAACCAAGAGAAGATCTTTCATTAGTGGAGATGGTGATCTTTGGTGGCATAGTGGTGATCAGCAGTGGAATTCCGCAACTGGTAGTAGTGGTGGTGAATTCCTCCAGATCCACTTTTGGATCAATGGTAGCTCATGTTCTAAAATTGAATTAATGGTAGAATGGACAATGATACTTCATGGTGGATGGGCATCTTGGTAGTGGATTGTATGCATAGAGGGTTATGAGGGGAGAGTGGCAGTACTTAGGTGGATGTATAATAATTAAACATCTCTGATAGATGTCTCTTAGAGTGTGACATAACTTAATCAGTGGGATTTAGTTTTCGAAGCTAGAAATATTTTTTTATGGAAATAGTGGTAGATGGTGTGTCGATGGTGGCGGTGTACAGATCCTAAATTGCCACAATGTTAACTAATGTGAAACCATTGACTGAATGGTACCTTAGATGACGCTGTTAGACCAAAAATGGCACATGTGATACCATTGGATCCAACTTTTTCATGTGTATGGAGGTAGTGTCCAATGTCTCGAGCTTGAGCTTATATGATTGTTGAAAAGGTGTTTTATGATGATGATATGTGATGAAAAGTGAGTACAAACTAGCAGAGGGTAGATGATATAGAAGTAACCCAGTATCTGGGTCTAGGGTGGTAGAGGGAGAGCAGGATGATGATGTTTTATTTAAACGGTGAACAATTACTAGGAGAACTCTATGTCCCACATTATAACTGAAGGACAAGGTGGAGATAATTTATATGTAAAGATGTGTGGTACCCGGATTAGCATCCTCTACCGTGGTAGGCTCCCAGAAACACATACACACACCAATATATGATAGGCTGCACCAACAAGCCATCATAGGACTTAAACCCACAAATTCATATGGCTAGTCTATGCGGACTCTCCCTCTCAATAGCTCGACTGTCCTTCATGTGTGCTATTCTTGGCTAACCAGGCCTATATAGGCCCCACTAAGTGGATTTCTAGCCATGATTGATGGATGGGAGGGACTTGTAATTTTTTTGGTAATGTAAACACCTAAAAATAATGAACAAAAATAGAATTAATGGAAAAATCTATAACAAAATATCAACCAAAATAATGACATGAATATCTATGAAGAATTACTAATACTTTTAATTATTATAAATCATTTTGATTATTATTTTTCAATTTTAAACATTATACTAAAACAATGAAATACTTTGGATTGATTAATTAAAATACATTTAAAATCATAAAATTATGCCTAAAAATATTCATGAAATATGAGTGTGTCAACAACTGAACTCACAAACATAAATAACACAAAAGTTTATAAGGTTAACCAATAAATTCGAGATGTCTAGTCCATGAGGTGAACTAGATTTCTCCAACATACAATGTATCTTCACAAAAAAAAGGATGGATACCTGTCTTTCACAGGTTTTAATAATTCTTTTTCAATACTCAAGTAGTTTTTCAAAACAACCTTTTATTTTCCTCAATCATTTACTTTAGTTGTTACACCAAAAAATTATAATATTTGATTACCTTTAATTAATTAAATGTTTTTAAAATATTCCTCAATATGAAACATCAAAATTAAAAGAAACCATGATATATTTATATAAAACATAAATACTTAAGTATCACTATTAAATATTTTCCATCGAATTAGTGTCAATCAATATATATATTTAGTTTGTGAATGATTACCTTTAGAAAATTAATACACATGTATGACTACTAAATACTTATATTTTCACCAAATTAATTTTTCCCCAAATTAGTGTCAGTCAAAACTTTGTTTTCCATATATTAGTGTCAGTAAATAAATTTTTTCCACTGAGTTATTGTCAATAAATATGTAGTATTAATCAATACTTAGTAAATATGTGAACTCTTTGTCCCACAATGATTCAATCCATACTTATTTCCAATAAATACTTAGTTTTAATCAATACATAATATCATTAAATGGTTTCCATTAAATTATTCCCAATCAATAATTAGTAAATATGCGAATAATTTGTCTCACATTAAAATATAAAATCTTATGTATTACTATTAAATATTTTAAAAAAAATTCCACTGAATTAGTGTCAATCAATAAATGTTTTTAAAAAAATTAATACTTAATAATTACTATTAAATCCTTTCCACCACATTAGTGTCAATAATATATGCTTCCCCTTAAATAATTAAATTTTTAAAAAAATATTCCACAATATGCAACACCAAACTTAAACGAAACCACGATATATTTATAACAAATATAAATAATTAAGTATGACTATTAAATCCTTACCACCTAATTAATGTCAATCAATATAATTATACTCCTTATGATATATATATATATATAATTAAATGCTTCCTTAAATATAAATTAAATTCAATTAGTTTACCAGAAATAAATAATAAGATTTTTTTAAAATTTTTCTTTAATGTGTTGAGAATTCATATTTTAAAAAACATATGATTAATGATAAATAATTTCCAATATTATTAATTAGTTACCTAAAATATAGTTTTTGAATGATAGAAAATAAGACTCAAAATAGATAATATTTTATTTTTTTCCAATTTAAGAAGTTTTTCAATTATTTTTTTATGATTTTTATAAAAAAAATGAATATATAATTATTTTAATTTAAAATTAATAAAAATTAAATTTATTTTTTAATTCCTCATATAAAAATTTACTTCGTTGAATTTTTATCCTTTTTCTAAAAGTACATTTTTTTAATAAAAAAATATTGTATTAATGAAACTTATAATTTGTGGGGATTTTACCATTACATAATAATGACCAAGAAATTTATAATACTTTTTTTGTAATCATATATACATTTTATGAAAAAAAGCATTCTTTTTAAAATGTCATTTTCATTTTGAAACCAATGACATTCATTTTTCTAACTAATTAAAATGTTACTTTTATATAAAAGAGCTTTGGTTTTTCTTTGAATAAAGTATTTCTAATGGATATTTGTTTTTTTTATTTACAAGAAATTATAAAATCCTTAATTATTTTATAATAAGTTATTTTATTTCATTATAATGACAATCTTAAATACTTTAATATCATATATAAATTTATATCAAAGGAAAATTTTTTCTAAAGACTATTTTTAAGTGATTTATTGTGTTTATTTAAAAATGAACATTTCATCCTTTTAGAAATTTTATTTGATAAAATGAATTTAAAATTTGTATTATGTGTATGAAATTTGGAAAAAAAATTCGATGCCAATATTTCTCATTTAATTTAATTACCAAGTATGGGAATTTATTACCACAAAAAAGGTATGTTTGGGTAAAAGGACAAAATATAAAATGAATATTCATAAAACATTTAATGTTGTCTCATACAAGAGTGTTTAATATGAGTTTTTACCCACAATAATTTTAATATCCTCTTTTTTCTGTTTTTCCTTTAACACTTGAATAATAACCATTCATTATTAAAAGCTCATGGGTTACTCCCAAAACTACAATATATTTCAGTTAAAGTGTAAAAATTCACTACTTTTTAAAAACTAGAACTCAAAATTATCCTTAAAACTCTTACACTTTTATTCTAATTACACACTATACTACTATAAAAATCTTATGGGAACCATTATTTAGAATAAGGTCTACATTTCCAAGAAACATTCACGTCTCTTACGCGATTATTATCAACTACATAGTTTTTTTTCTTAATTGTCTTCATTAAAATTAATTATAAAAAGTAATCTAATTATTTTAATTTCATTTATATAATTTAAAGGTAATGTCTTATGTTTATTATCGTTTTTATTCATATACCTCATCAGTTACGAAAAAAACAATATCGTTGTTTGTGAATTGTTTGGACTAGATTTTCCACAGTATAACATGATTCATTTTGCAACACCAATTTACTAGGATGGATAAAAGGATTATAGAAAAGGATAAATATTATTTTTATGATATCAATAAGGATCTAGTATGAGAATTATATAACTTATTAATGATATGATCAATAATTTATCATCATTAATTTAATCATTTAAAATAAGTGTACTAATATGATAATACTTTATCCAAACCATGTAATTATTTCACATATATTTACTCAACATTTTATTACATAAAATTATATTATATAACACTAATAAACACTGAATAATATCATTATTCTTCACTCAAAATTATATTATTGAAAAACCACATCATAATCATTAATTCAATTAGGGTATGTTCATATTATTGTTGGTTTTACCTCATACATGAACAATACAGTGAATTTTTATCATAAAGGTATATGAGAAAATAATTACTGGTATAATATGATATAAATGCGCAAATAATGTTTTTTTGATTATGATGATTTTATATCAATATTTAATCCATTAATTATGAAAACAAACATTTATTAAGAATCATTGGAAAATACTTGTTATTAATTTCATCTTCAAGGATAAAGACAAAAATTCTCATGAAATAATTTTAAAACATAATAAATAATTATAAAACATCCCTAACATTAAAATTAATTACCTAGTTATTATTAAATTTTAAATAAGAATAAACATAGACACCACTATTGTGAAACAGGTATAAATAATCCAGACTATAAACACCAGATGTGGTAAAATAGAATAATTAGTATAGATAATGACTATTTATGAATATTACAGATAAAAAATCATAATAGTGTTGTTATAAATTAATTTATTAATATATATACGATTTTATATATGAGTTTAAAGTACATTTGTGGAATCCAATATGAGAGGTAAGGGTTTCATCTTAAATTTTCTTTCTTTGAGACACACTTCCTATATAAACCCAATTTAATATATATGGTTTATATAAGTCCTATTTGAGTTATAATATCATGAATAATAATTTAATCTTGGTATTTTAAATTCATTTACAACCCCTGTTATTTAAGGTTTCTTATTCAAATGTTTTAAAAGATTTCAGGGGTTTCTTAGTCTCAATTCAGAATCTTTCAGACAATAAAAATTTTATTCAGCATGTTTTCTTTGTATGGTTTATTAAATTAAATTGTTAATATTTTTATTATATTAGTTTTATTTCATAGGATTTATTAGTGAGATAAGTTTCCCTTATTTGTGTGTATTTTGATATAGTTTCTTCATAAGTTTTAAGTATTTATAGTAACTGAAATTCCATTATTTTAGTTATAATGCTTTATGTTAAACATTATTATTACATGATAAGGTTATCTAAATATAATATTGTGTTCTATTTTATAATAATATTTTGGAAGATAAATGTTTAATAAAAATAATTTTTTATTATAATTTTTATAAGGTGAGATTGAACATGGTGTTTTTGAAAATATTAAAAAGTGCATTTTTCATTTCACATTAATATGTTTTGTATTCCCCTAAAGATTGCTACCAAAAAAACCTTATATATTTTTATGAATATATTATTGAATATTATTTTTATAAATAATGGTTTTAAATTATTCTTCTCTTAAAAATTAGAAAAATAATTTTGGAAGTGTCCCTTAACTTTTTATTTTCCGTTAATGTTTAAAATGCTTTCTAAAAGATTTTTTTAACATTCCACTTTTTTTTAAAATGATTTCCCCGATTTGGGTATATGTTTCACTATTTATAATATAATATAAATTTATATTTTTGTGGAATGAAATCATGGTATCAAACAAAAAAATTCTTGTTCCCTTCTTTATTGGTATCATTTAAGCATTATTTTTTATGTATGTTTATCATTTATGTCAAAATATTTTTATGTTTCCATTATTAAACTTAGAATATGTCATTTTAAACCATAAAACATCTATATGGATTATTAACTTGTTATTAAACTGTTGACATATATTAATACTCATTGATCTATAATGTGTAAATATCATATTTTTACATAATTCAGATTGGATTATGTCCACCATGAAATGTTGTTATTTTGTTCACATGGGGAAAAGTAATTGAATTAGGTATATTATTATTAAAAAATGGTTGATTTTTGGAATGTTAAATAATTATTTTTTATCCATACACTATCTTCTTATGGATGGGTAATAATCATGATATCACTTTTATTGGCACATGAAAAAATACTGACATTCATGATGATTATTGACTGCTAACATAGGTTGATTAGGTATTTGATTTCCATATTTCTCATTATATGGATATAAAATTTTAATTGAGTTAGGGGATCCTATTGCAGTGGTATGAAATTTATTTATGAATCTTATGGTGAATGCATGGGTCATATTCAAGTGACGGGCGATGACCAGAATTACATTTTCCCTCGATGCATCAATAGGTCTCATGAGACAAAACATGTTTGGGAATTTTATGTATGCCTTCCCAATTTAGTAAGATGCCTTAATTGTAGTTCGGAAGACAATTAATGTGTTTTGGAACTAGGACATTATAGAAGTTTTTTTTATGTAAAAAATTATATATTTCATTATTATGTTTTCATAATTATTGATATCCATGTTTTCATTTATTTTTTGGATATTGAATACTCCCAGATTAATATTGAATATTGATTCATGTTGTTTAAAAAAAAATTCTATAATATTTACTCTATATATATTCTATGTTTTATTCATTTATATGTTTCCCTTACTAATTATTTTTTATCCCCCCTTTTTGTGTTTTCGTTTCCTCATGTCTTAGAGAAAATTAGTACATATGAAATGTGTATAAGGATAACATGTGTGAATGTATTCATGAGAATATTTGAAGACTTATTATAAATTAGGTTGTTATGTATATAATGGGAAAATTATCCATTTTTATTAAAAGCACATGGGTTTTATTTGGTTATTTTTTTTCCTAATTCTTAATATTTTTAAACTTGAAATGATCCATCTTATGTAAGAGATTTAATATTTTTATTAATTATATAATTATGGATTTTTATATATTGTATTTCATAGCATGTATCAAAGAAAGTATGTAAAGTATGTTTTTATGGAACCAGATCTGGGAGTGTATTTTCAAGGAATCACATTTTGTTTCATAGGAATGGTTTAGAAAAATTTCGGTGTTAGTACATTACATGAGGACAATTTTGGATTGGTAAGTTAAGAATAATCATAACTGATAACCCATTTGGGATTAGTAATTTATTTAATGTTAAGGTAAAAATATAAATTTAATTTGGGGTTTAGTATAATAAAACATTAATAAGGACCACATGAATAATTATAAATATTGGATAACATCCTAATATTTTTTAATGTAGATATTAGGATGTTTTTCTTTACAATATGTCTTATTTGGGACACTGGATAGTGGATTTTTCTGTTTCATAGATGAACCTAGTGGTAATCATCTTGAAAAGGGTTGTTTGAGAATTAAATAAACCATCACTCAGATGACTGATGAGTGGGCCTAATATTGAACACCGAGAGAGACACTTCTATGGTATATTATTTGATTAATCAGATTCACCTTAAAAACAATTTCGAAGTATTTAAGAATAATTTTAACTTATGTATTTTAAGAAACTAAAATAAAAATAACCATGGAAAACCTATGATTGAAAAGAGATTTATAAGTGAATCCAAAAGTATCATGTATTAAAAAAATTTCTCATAATGGAATATATATTGAGATTATTTTTTTTATATTCAACTCTTTATTACTATCATTACAATTTTGGTTTTATTATTTGGTTGAAATATGATCATGAATATGAATCCAAGAATGTTATGCATCTTGAAACCACTATACATTATAACCGAATAAGGGAGCATAATAATATTTTTTAGAATCTTAGTATATGATTTCTATTAGGGAAAAATACATTTTTCTTGTCTTACCTAAGGCAGTGAGGATTATATCTTAATAGTGGTTCATTTTTGATACATTTATCTATCCTTATCATTGAGTGATATTTCTAGATGATATTTTCATATATTTAAATTGTTAATAAGGATTATGTGATGAATATGAGGATCATGAATTATGAGTTTGTCATCAATGGTTTAAAATCATATATTAAATAGAATAAATAACCATGATAAATTATTTTATGGAAATTTTATATTTTTAGAGATACATATTGGAGAACTTATGATCGATTTGTGCATAAATATTATGTTTAATATATAAATTATAATGAGATAACAAAGGTGGTATGATTTGATGATGTAATATAGATATTAATTAGTATCCATGGGATTGATAATTGATTCATGATATTTTCTGGATAATTACATCTCAATTTTTTGGGACTTTACCATATAATAAATTATTTCTGTGTTTAAAAACTACTAGTTAATAGAGTTTTAGTTTAAATGTTAGAGTACCTTTTTTGGAGGAATTTATAATATCATTGTGTTTTAATTTCATGGAGTTTCTAATAGATTTTGGGAAAGGTTTTTTGTTGTCTGTATATGATCAGTGTTTATAAATACATGGGTATATGATTGTAGGAATGACTAATATTGTTTTAGTGAGGATAAAATAAATTTTGATAGAATATATTTCAATGAGTACTGGTTAAATTTTTTTAATTAAATTTCATAGTAAATTGGAATCATTATTTTTAGGATTAGTAAGGAATTATGAGAGAACACAACTCAAATTAAGTTATGTTAAACAAAAAATGATGTATACTATTCTGAAATTAATTTGGGTGGAATAAATTTTGATGCAACTTGTGTTATGATAAATTTATGATAACCTGTTAGTGTCATAAAGTTTGACATGTTGATGTTAAATGTTCCTATTTTTACATATGATAGTTCACTTATAAGGATCATCACTCATATTAAACTTTTGGTTTTAGTAATGGATGGAACTATGAAGAACCATGAGTGTTAGGGGAAATACCGAGATTAACTTGAAGAAAAACCCATTAGAATGGGATTTTTAGTGAGAATCCTTATAGTTATGCAAACCATCTATCATGAAATATGAATAAAAACGTGAACAAATTCTACGTTTTTAACACTATAAGGAAGATTAAGATGGAGTCTAATGAAATATTAAGTGATGAACATGATGAAGAATTTTTTTTCTTATTTTTAGTATTTGTGGAAAAATAATGGTTTAAATTTAGTGAAAGGGATGGGTAAATTTCGTAATTGTAGAGTTTAAGGTCACCAAACTTACAAGTGTAAGAGAAAGAGAGAATCTACAAAAATCCATTGATTCAATTGCATGAGAGTTTGGAATTGTGTGTCTTAATATACCAATCATAGGACGACAAGACAGATATTAAAAAACAACCACGAGAACAAGTAAAATCTTATTAAACGACTAATAATGAATTACATAGTGAGTTTTCACTCTTGATTTTAATGTGTTCTATGTGATGTACATTTTCAAAACAATTGGGTATTAATTTATAAATAAAAACTTCTTGTTGTATTATTATCATATAAATCATCTTTAGGGTTTGTGGGAAGTTATTTCTTATGTCTATAGATCAATATCCTATATAATTATTTTATTTGAAATTAATAATGAGTTATATCTCTTTATAAATCACTTACAATATTTTTTTATATAAAAATATCATTCCACTTCTTAAATAAACCAATGCTCATTTAGTGGTTTATAATTAATTATGAGTTCCCTATAGAAATTACTATGATATTATGAGTCAATGTGATAGGATGAAATTTATATAATGGTGGAGAATTTAATACCCCAAAATTATAAAATACGATTTCCATTAAAAATTCATTGGGTTTTATATCTTTCAACACAAGAAACACCATACCTACACAAAACCATTATATATTTAGATAAACTGTAAATGTTTAAGTATGGAAGTTAAATACTATCCATTAAGTTAATAGGAATTAATAGGATTAATCTCATTATGAAATATAAATAAAAAAATAAGGGATTCCTTTATGATATATGAAATCCAATTAGGTTATATAAAATGAATAATAATAATCATTTATTTTTTAGAAAAGTATTTTTTAATAAAAATAAATCTATGCGATGCACATTTATATCTAAATAAACAGGTTATAAATGGTAAACTATGATTCATATAAGTATTTTTTTTAATATCAGTTAAGTTGGTAAATGATATGAAATATGAATAATAATCCTAAATATTTGAAAAAGACATTCCAATAATATTTTTAAAAAGGTGAATTAACAAATTTTTGAATTAGTAATAAATAGAAATTAACTTCATTTTCAAATTAGCATATAAAAATTAAATTATTATGAATTTTTCATATTTTTCTAAAATAATTGGTTTTTTTTAAGAAATAAAATTTTCACAGAACATTTCATTTGTATGAATTTTCTGTTGTATAAGAATAACCAAGAAATATATGATATAATTTAAGTAATAAAATATACATTATATGAATAAAATTATTCATTTTAAATTTTGTTGTACATATAAAACTTATGGGAAATGTTTATGTAACAAATTAAAATTTTACTCTAATATAAAAATTCTTTTTGATCATTTCTTTGAATAATGTATTTTTAAGGGGTGTTACATTTTTAATTTCCATGGAAAACTCATATCCTTTAATTTTTTATAATAATTATGTTTATTTCATTAAAATAAATATCCAAAATAATTCTATAATATATATAAGTTAAATTATTTAAAAGTTTATTTCCATAAATAATGTTTTTACATGATTATGTGTATTTATTTTGAAATTAAATTTTAAATCATTAATAAATTATATTTGAAAATTTTATTTTCAAATATTTAATTAGATGTATCAAATTAGTTAAAAATATAATTCTTAATATTGGCCTTTAAAATTAATTACTATGGTTAGAATGAAAATTCCAAGGTAAAAGTAAGTTTGGGTAAAAGGACAGAAGTTAAAAAAAACCCATAAAACACTAAAACTTGTGTCAAAAAGGATATTTTAGGGTTAGTTTAGACACAAAATCATTTTAAAAGCATATTTTTTCCATTTTCCCTTTGAAAAGTGGATAGTAAAATCACATTTTTAGAAATGGTAGGGTTACTCCAAAAAATACACTTTAGTTCACTTATAAAAGTGAAATATCTTCACCACTTTAAGGAACACCTACCATTAAAATTATCCCTTTAAAATTTCTTATTTTCCATCTTATAAACCTATCCGCATTCAATTGCTTTTGATCATCATTAATTATAATAATATAGTCATTTCACTTCCAAGGAAAATTCATGTCCTTAATATGAGTATTATCAACTATTTTGTTTTAATTCTCAATTATATTATTTTAATTTTATGTTAATCATAATAATATAATGATATAATTATAATTTATACTTTAATGTTACTATATTAAGAGTACTATCATATTTATTAATATACTCATTCCAATAAAAAAATATTGTTCCTATTACCGCCTCCACAACATAAGGTGTTTCATTTTCTTCCATCACTATGAAAAGATTGAACTGAGGATGATATTAAAAGATAAATATTATTTTTTTAACATAATTAATGTTTTGGTATGAAAAATTATAGAACCTATAAAGGATATTATTAAAAAATTGTCTTCATTAATTTAATCATATAAAATAAGTGTACTAAGAGGGTAATCATTTATTCCAATTGTGTAATATTTTTAAATATAATAACTCTACTTATACAAGTTTAGAATTATGATATACCACACTAATAAAAAATAAAGAATATCATTATGATTCATCAATAGATATATTAAAAAAACATCTCATAATCATTAATTAAATTAGGGTATATTCATATTTGGGTCTCTTTAGCTGCCTACATGAACAATACTATGAATTAATACCATGAATAATTATCGGTAAAATATAATATAATTGAGTAAATTATGTTTTTTTTTTGAATATTGATATGTTATATTAATATTAAATACATTAATTAATAAAAGAATTTGACAGTAAAAAATCATCAAAACATGATTCATATCAATTTCATGTTTATGGATAATGAATAAAACACTCATGAAAATATTTTGGAAAAAATCAATAATTATAAAACATTCATGTAAGTAAAAATAATTACCTTGTAATGATTAAAATTGAAATAAGAATAAACACACACACTGATCTTGTGAAACTAGTACAAACCATCCTGACTATAAACACCAAATGATGAAAATTGGAAGAATTCATGAAGAGAATGACTATTCATGTAGAGTATATTTGAAAATGGATATGATTATGGTTATTAGTTAATTATATCATAACCCATCCCAGAGGGTCCCATTCAGTGAATACCCCAATCCAACCTCCAATAGTCCAGGGGATGGTGACTAGCACAATGTTTTCATATCATACTAATGTGAGGAATTAAACAAAAGTTTCTACATGAAAAAATGTATCTCCAACAAAAAAATGATAAAATTTAATGAGAATAAGTAATAAAAGCATCGAAACCACTATAACCAACAACTTGAGTACAGTAGTGAATGTGCTGGAAAGTAAAGAAGGCCAGAATACAAGTCCACCAAAAAGAAAGTTTGTAACCATGTTCCTAAAACTCATCCATAGAAAACTAAAACTGATCCAACATAAAGGAAATGTGATGGAAATGCTATATGAAGCTATAGGAACACTTCATCTTGCATGCTCTCAAAAGGATCCATCTAGTCCTGATCCTCCTTGGAATTAGTCAAAAGGTCTCTCGTCTGCACAAGACACAACATGTGTGGGCCAAGCCCATATAGGGATGATTATAACATTACTCAGTAGGACATATTGAAAACCTAAAATCAATAAAAAAAAAGGTAAAGTCAACTATAAAAAATTATATGTATATATTATATAACTAGAATATCCAGATATACTCAAACCATAAAACATAGCCTAGGAAATGTCATAACCACTACATACCTACACTAGGGATACAATTTGAATATTCCCATGAAGCAATCATCAAATAGAACACACTCTTATGTTTGATATCACTGATTATGTCCATCTAAGAAGTACCATTCATTGGGAACTACCATGAGAGAGATACACTAAATTATCTGAAGATAGTCATGATACATAAGATGAGGATCACAGATAGGGCCATGGGGTGATACTAATAACCCCATATGGATAAATCCTATAAGTAGAGTATGAGTTCCCACATACTGTTGGTCATGTCGATATGAGGGATTCTACCTAGGGAATGAAGATGAATAGAGGATCCCGCACTGGGCCTCTCAGGGGATTCCAAGAACTACATATATGAATTCTTTCTAAAGAGATCATAATCCTCTGAGTAGTAGATGATCCCAACCAACCATTAGGGGAAAAATAAAGGGAATGAACCGTCAGGAAAATAATTCAAGATATTGCAGATGAAAGAATCAATTCACGTAGAAAGAGAGGGTACATGGTGAGTATTATTCACACCCGTTGTGTCCCTTGACCCCAGGTACTGCATGTTTAAATGACCCATGTCACTAGAAATATTTCCAAGATAAATCCTACCATATGTATCAAAAGGACCATCTCATCCTCAGGGTCCTAACGCAACATACATTTAATCAATCATACATACGGTTTGAATGTTATGGGGGTTTTATAGTTCATAATGGGGTTAACTAAGCCTTGGACTGACCCGAGTATAACTCATTTAGTCTGACCCGATCCATCCAGCCCAGCCTGCCTGGCATGCTGGGGACCAATTCTACCTACCTATCCTACTCCATCCCACTCCATCCTTCTTGGTCCACTGGCCGCCTGGTCGCACCCTACTGGCCTGCTATGACACTCTACATCCAACCATCTCTACCAAACCGCGTTCTACGTGGTCACCCCGCTGCATCCCACAACCTCACCATGCCCTATAGACACCTTCCCATACAACTCTTCCCACTACATCTACTATAGATTCCACATACCTCATGGCACCACTGTGGATCTGCCACTCCATCTTTGTGGCTCTAGTCACCTTCGGCCACCACCTCTGGTCACTGATGTCCACCTCTACTGCACGCTGCACCGCCTCCACCTCTCCTGACCATCATGCTAGTTGTACCTTCCATGGACCACAATCCAAATCCAGTGTCCAGAATCCAAAATTATTTTAGATATGGTTTCATCGAGACCAGATCTATACATATCCGACATTCATTCTCGTGTTGCCCCCAATTTGGGGGTCCAATCGCATGCGGAACCACAAACCAAGTTGAACCATGGTCATGAGGGTCCAAATAGTTAATGTACAAAGTACATGGGAGAAAAAATCACAAATAATTCCCATGCAATGAACCTCATCATTTTTTTCTTTATACCTCGATTCATTCTCGTTAATAGCATGAACAAAGACAAAACAATTGCATTGAATTTAATCCTTCCAACGACCCATGTATCAATTATTTTCCGCTGAATTGAACTACATTCTTAAGAGATTTAGAATGGGATATAAAAATCATAAAACAAACTTCCAACATGGGGTATGGATCGATTATTGGTGATGAAAAAATATGTTTTCATCTTTGAAGTGATCCTACAACTCTGTTGGCACGATGATCCAAAATCCACTAGATCCCTCATCACCATTTGTCGAGAGGGTTTCATACCACGTATAAGAGGAATTATAGGGTTATTATAATAACCTAAAATCTCCTAACACCATATTATTAAAGTAAAAATGTCACCATGTTTACATAATGTCAAAATAAAATAAATCACCAATTTTTTTAGTCATTAAATGTCTGAAAAATTACATTCACTGCTGACCTGCGTCAGCTGATGTTATGTCTCACCATGGATAAAGTCATTGTTCTGAACACAATGGTTCCATCATATCTCCAATATGAGAAAATGTTTAGAAGTTATTTAATTTTTTTAGGAAAAACACTCATGCATTCTATTTAACATTTAATATTCTCATGAATTTAGTCAGGGACACCAGGGCTATGAATTGAATGCAATCTCAGAGGCTGGTCTTGAAATAATTCAATATGATATTTAAAATAATACGTGGAAAAATCCATGACATTATATTCTATCAAAAAAAGGTCATTACATCCCCTAACCCCAGAAACAATAATAGTAAAAAATATGTGGGTACTATACATAAAAACGAGCCTCCCACCCCGAGAAGCTTTCCGGAAGATTCTTGTGCTACCACCAAACATGCACTAAGGGAATCACCCAACAAAAAAGGTTTCTATCCTACCAATCCTCAGTGTCCAGCTCACCCCAGTTAATGACATGTGATGGTTCATGCACATACCTTCTTAGCTACAACACGTGGAAGACATCATGTACCCGATGCAATTAAGGGGGAATGGCTATGTGGTACGACACATCACCAACTCTACACAATATTTATAAAGGGCCGATGAACCTCTGATGTGGTAAAAAATGAAGGAAAACATGATATAATTCCTCAAAATCCAAAGGCCCCTATCTCCTATTTGAATATGAATTCTTCTTGCTTTCCACAACCATCAAGTGCTCTTGGATGATCTATACCTTCTCAATAATAGCCAACACCAACTCTGGGCCCATGAGTACTAACTCTCATGGATCAGTCTAGCAATGTGCTGACCTACAAGGTCACCCTTATAGAGCTTAGAATAGTTCCATACTAACAGTGGAGTGGTAGATCTATTTGTACGAAAACTCCACTGATGGTAGGGGATCGTCCCAACTTCGATCGAAGTCAAACATGAAGGACCACAACATGTCCTCTGGAACATGAATGGAACTCTCCGTCTATCCATCTATATAGGGATGAAATGATGTGCTCAAACATAACTGAGTCTGAAATGCTTCCTAAAATCCCTTAAAAAACTAGTATGTGAAAAGAACATTATGATTTTAAACAATCATCTATGGAACCTCATGAATCCATACTATCTTTTGCAAGTAGAGGTGTCCCAAGATCTCCATTAAACTCTTCTCCTAGATATGTAGGATGTGGGATAAGTTGTTGAGTCATTCAAAGATCACCTATATGGTATTTTTCCCCTACAAATACATGTTAAACCTATAGTATGTCCATATATATACCATCCCACTTCTATTATGACAGATCAAGGGGTTGAGAAAAACCCAGTAGAACATGGTGCTCAGCCTTCACTTGCTGAAAAGTGAGACACTAAAAAATGAACTCTGCAGCTCCCTTCATGATTTTGGGCCACCGAAACTAATATTGGAGGTCCTGGTACATCTTCACCATACCTGGATGCACCGCTAAAGGGGATGTATGAAATTCCCTCAAAAACCTCCACCCGCAACACAACTGGAACAACTGTGTGTCCTTTGAAAAGAAAAAATTGATCCCTACCTTTTGAATATCCATCAAGAGAATGTCATGCGGAAAACTAAGAAAAAAGTGTCTCGTAGTAGTTATCCCCATGCTACGCCTCCCAGACTCACTATAAAAGTGTTGGGTTAACAACCATCGATTGGAGGTTATCTCCCCAATCACCATCTACAAAGGAAAAATTCAACAAGGAAAACTACTCTAACACCTCATCCAATAACAATGAACTCGATCACTTTCTAAGAGAATCCACCACCACGTTCCCCTTAATATGAGTATATATTATCTCAAATTCATAATCATGGAGGAACACTAGCAACTACCTCTGTCATAAATTCAGATCCTTCTCAGAGAAGTTATACTTGAGACTCTCGTGATCAGAGTAGATGAGAAATTGTTCGCCAATTAGGTAGTGTCTCCACATATCCAACATGAAGATTACTACTGCCAATTGAAGATCATGGGTCATTTAGTTTTTATCATGTGGTCTCAACTGGTGTGAACCATAGGAAACAACATCTTTCATCAACAAAAGGACACAACCAGTCTTAATTTTGGATGAATCGTATAACACTACGTACTCGACCCCGTCCTCCAGCAATATCAAGATCAGGGCGCTCATCAAACTATGACTCAATAACTGAAAATCCTATTGAAACTTCTCTATCCACATGAAAGGCTACCCATTTTGGGTCAAAGATTTCATATATTCCGATATCCTAGAGGAATCGAGTATGAATCTCTGGTAATATCCTGTCATCCCAAAGAAGATCCACACCTCCATCACATTGCAAGGTGATTCCCATGTTAACACTACCTCAGCCTTGGTCGGGTCCACTTCCACTCTTCTCGCTGAGATAACATGTCACAGAAAGTGGATTACCTGAATTCATAGATTAAACTTTTATATTTTACAATAAAACGGGTTCTCTTGGAGAGCGTCTAAATTAATCCTTAAGTGTCTCACATGATCCTCCTTGGATGAATAGTAGACTATGATATCATTGATGAATTCTACCACTAACTAGTCTATGTACAGTGGGAATATCTGATTCTTGAGTCCCATGAACACTAATAGGGTGTTTTTTATGCCAAATGGAATCACCATGTACTCATCATGACCGTAGTGGCATATGAAATCCTTATTTGATATATCCTTGTCTCTTACTCGCAACTGGTGATAACCTGATCTAAGGTCAACCTTCGAGAACCATCGTGCCCCTCACAACTTATCAAAGTGGTCACTGATCCATGGTAGTGGAATATTGTTCTTCAGACTCACCTAGTTCAAGCCCTGGTAATCCAAAAATATCCTTAGAAATCCATATTCCATTTTGGAAAAAAATATTGTGGCCGCCCAGGGTGAAACACTGGGTCTCATGGAACTCCTTCTCTATAAATCCTCTAACTGCACCCTCTCCTCATGAAGCTCTACGAGAGTCATCTGATATGATAATGAGGATATCTATACCATCCCAGGATGTAATTTTATGAATAAGTTTATTTCCTAGTGGGAAGGTAATCATAGAAAATATTTTGGGAAGCCATCCTTGTGCTCCACCACTACTATTGGGAGCTGGAAACTCATAACAACTATCATAATGAGGTCATGATAGCCAAGTGATGAGTGATCAGCTACATGCTCTTATGCTTGATTTTATCCTCCACTACCTGGGTTTCATTTTCACCGACAAATGAAATCCTCATTTAATCACTATGGACACACCACACCCTTCACATAAAAAATTCAATCTAGGATTGGACCAAAGATAACCAATCTATACCATGAATGATGTCATAAGGTCTTGATGATACCAACAAGAGGTTCTGATCGGAACTCTCACCTCCATGGGTAAGGTAATATTGTTTTCATAGATGTGTGATCATCGAGTTTCGTCCTGTAGGTGTCTCTAAGAAAAAGGTTCAATTCAACAGTTTTACTAGAATCTCATGGTATCATACACGATATGTGGCTAGAAAATAACTACTAGAACCTATTTCTATCAGTACAGTAGAAAATTTAGAAAATACAGAGATCATATGTTGAATCATACCTAGGGCCACTGATTCATAAGCCTTGACCACATTCATCTGTCACTATTCATATCCTTGAGATCTCTAAGCATGGTGCGACCAACCTGGGGGTGGTAGAAATTATAAACATCTACTACCTCCCACTACTCTCCCAACTCCTCTTCCACATCTACTGCCTTTAAAATATTCCTACTCCTAACTCTTCCTCTGCCTTAGTTGTCTATTAACTATATCTCAATCAATATCATAGTGTTTTGGATAATCTCAAGAGAGATTTACCTTATATATCATGAGTAGAAACACCTCTCTCTAGGCTGACTGGATCCACCATGTGAACCTTGAACTGAAGATCCTCTTTCTTGGGACATCTTCAGAAATTCCTCCCATATTTGGATCACTAAGACTAATTCCTCTCCCTATTTCTGAGGTCTATTTACCTATTAATCCTCATATTACTATAATTGGCTCTCTCTTCTCATCTTTGAATCATTCCACCACCAAAGCCCGCTCAAGAACCCCATCATAAGTAGGACTCCTTAGAGAGATTATAATGGCTCCAATGTCTCAATGTAAACCCACTCAAAGGTCACTGCATGCATTTACTGATCCCTAATCATATCCATCCATTACTTATAATGGTTTGTAAACCTCGATTAATAATAAGCTTTTGTCATAATATCATGTTAAAGATGAATAATCTCATGTATATGCACATCTCTTAGTGAAACAGTTGAGAATTAATCCTTGAATAAGCGATCAAACTCTGCCCATGAGAGTGTTGCCTCATTGTGAGTTGGGGTAGCCAAAACTCACAATCACCCTACTAATCGCTATAGAAGGCCTACTTCTAGGGACACCATCTGATTCGATGGTGTCCTGACTAGAAGGAAATCTTGGGTCACTACCTCAAGCTTGGCCTTAGCCGCTTGAGGGTCAGGATGACCTTGAAACATGAAGGGTGTCTACCTATGAAACTCATGGAGTGTGATCAAGAAGTTATCCTCTTATTCTGGTACAACAAGTACCAGTATTATCTCCAATGGTGGCAGTATAATGGGTGCACCATTAGGAGATAACATATGGGAAATTGGTCCTTGTACTGAAGCCTCATCACCGAGGGGGTCATCCTCATGATTGAGCTACTAAATCCTATCAGATATGTGTCATGGAGGTATCCTGTATGGAAACTAGATGTATCATGTTCAATGTGTATATCTGGATATCAAAATCAATAATAACATAGAAATCACAACCCATCCCTATATGATGCATGTACCATTATTTTATTTTCAACAAGTGTTCTCATGTACCGAGTCAAAAAGTAGGTCATCAAGGTCCTGTTGTGTGGATACATCTGCCACTTCACCAACACTAGAGTCTCTGGCCTAAAATCCAAACTCGAAAGACTTAACACTATTTCCCTAAAACAATATCACAGACTCTCAGTGCTAAGGTAGAACCAACCACCTCCAAAACCACATTTTCATGGCCTGTAACATTGGGTAAAACTCCATGACTACACCAATCATGCCTCCAATAGGCCAGGGGCTGGTGACTAGCACCAAGTAGGTTTATCACACTAATGGGAGGGATTAGAATAAATTAACTATATACATATAACCATCTACAATCCAGATACGTTGAATTGTAAAAACAACACGTAAACAACGTATGGAAACCACTATAACCAACAAACAGATTATAATAGTTAAAGAGATGGAATTTAAAGAGCTTCAAAATACAATCCCATTAAAAAGAAACTCTATAACAATGTTCTTGAAACTCATCCATAGAAAATCATAGTTGATCCAACTTGAAGGAAAGGTGATGGAACAGCTGTCTAAAGTTGTATGAACACCTCATCCTGCCTGATCTCACAAGGCTCCATCCGGTCCGGGTCTGCCCTGGATTCTATCAAAAGGTCTCTTGTCTATACAAGACATGACATGTACTAGAAAATACCACATTGGAGTGAGTATAAAAACCCTCATTAGGACACCATATTCACCATAAATAAATATAGAAAGAAGAGGTAAAACCAACAATACACAAGTATAAGTCTACAACATATAAAAAGAATATCCAAATATACTCAAACCATACCACATGACCTAAATTACGTCATAACCACTTCATAACAACTCTAGGGATTCAGTTAAATGATTTCCTTAAAGCACCCATCCAAGAGAACACGCTCTAGAGCCTGGTATCATAGATGATATCTGTCCAAGAAGTACCGTTCATTAGGAACCGTCATCAGAGGGAGATACACTGAATGATCTGAAGAGAGATATGATACAATAGATGAGGATCACACCTAGGTTTATGGGGTGATACCACAACTACATTATGATTAATTCACTAATTATAGGATCAACACAAATGTAGTTTTGTTCATGTCGATACTAGTAACTCTACCTTGGGGATGAAGATGAATAAGGGATGTCACACTGGGCCTCCCGTGGGATTCCCAGAACTCTATCTAGGAAGTCATGCTAATGGGATCATACTCTTCTGAGTAGGAGACGATACCAACAAACATTCATGGGAATGATAAAGGGAATGATACCTCATTAAACTTCTCCAAGATATGGTGGATGATAGAATCAATTCACGTAGAAAAAGAGGGCCCACTATTAGTAGTAGTCACACCCACATTGTCCCTTGAACCCAGGTATTTTCTTTTCAAATAGAACATTTCATTGGAATTATGTCAAAGATAAAATATTCAATTGGTATTAAAAGGACCATGTCATCGTTAGGGTCCCAATGCTATATATGGTTCGTCAAATGGATGTACGGTTCAAAAGATATGGGGGTTTAATGGACTATAAGGGGGTTTACATAACCGAGGACCAACACGGGTTTGACCCATTCAGCCCAGATCAATCCACTTGGCCCGCTCTGACCCCCCTGACCTACTCTAGCCCACCGGAGCATTGGCCTGCTTGGCCTACTAGTCGCATGGTTGCACCCCGTTGGCCCACTTCGGACCCCCGCTTCTGGCCTGCATTACTGGACAGTGTCCCACACGTTTACACAGCCTCATCATGTGGACTCACTATGCCCCACAAACACCTCACCACGCGGATCCTCCTACTAATTTTACTCTATTCTACTCATCCCTTGTATCTCCCACACGTCTCCATAACTCTATCCCCACAGCTCCAGCCGCCTCTGACCACGACCTCCTACCACCTCCGATCACTGCTGACCACCTCTTCCTCACGATGCACCCTATCACCGCACTACCACCGCCTAGGCTTTCCGGACCGCTGCGTAAGACCTGCATCAGTGGTCCCTTATGTGGACCACTGGGACACATTCGGTGTCTGATAACCAATATGGATTTATATCTAGGTTCATTGGGACCCGATCTACACAGATCTGGCCTTTTTCGTGGGTTTCCTCTAATCCGGGGGTCCGATCGCGTGCGGAACCACCTTGCAAGTTGAATAAAGGAAACAGGGGTCCAACCAAAAAAACATGAAGAATAGGGGAGAGAGAAATCAAAAATAACTTCCAGGGAACAAACCTAGACATTTTTTATGTCGGCCTCAATTCATTCTCGTTATAAGGATGAACAAATAGAATAAAATTCCATATAATATATTATTACCAATGATTTGTGTATCAATTATTGTTAATTTAATTAATCTAAGTTCATCCTAGATTAAGAACAGAATGGAAAAAAAATTCATACCAAGAGTTAGGATCAATCATTTGGGAAGAATGGGTGACTTTCAGTCATTGACAAGATCCACCAACTCCATTGGTTCGATGACCAATGATCTGTTCGATCCTTCTTTGTTTTATTCTGATGGGGTTCCTCACTTTATCTCAAATAAATTCTAGGGTTATTGTAATAAACCTAAATTTCATGATAGTGAATTATTAAAATTAAAATTTCACTACATTTATGTAACATCCAAATAAAATAAATCAAAATTTTATTTTATTCATTAAATGTCTGGAAACTAACTTTCACATTCGACCCACACCGGCCAATATTGATCCCCTCCTATGGTAAAATCAACACACTGAACAAAAAAGTGCCCTCATATTTTTAATCAAAGCGCCCATTTAGTATTTATTACACATTTTTAGTGAAACCTCTCATGCCATATATTTTATGTTTAATTTTTTCATACATTTATTCTAGGAAGACTAGGCTTCAGAATTGCTCACCGTCTCTGCGCCTGGTCTCGAAATAATTCCATATATTATTTAAAATATTAAAAGGAAAAATTCAGGACATTACATTTATTAGTTTGTATATATTTTGGATACAATTTTTCAAAGTAGGTTAATAGAATCTAGGACAATTGGTAATCCTTTTGTTTCAAATTTTCCTTCATTGAGCTACACTTTCTATTATGCACACAATTTCATTTATATGGTGTATATACTGATTATTTGAGATATAATACCATGAATAATCATTTAGTATTGATATTTGGTGTTCATTTATAATCCATATATTTCAATGGGTTTTGAGTCAAAATTTTCTAAAGTCATAATGGGTTTCTTGGTCTCAATTCAAATTCTTTGAGACATTATACATTTTGGGCACCATGTTTTCATTGTATTGTGTATTCAATACCCAAAGACATATTTTTACTATACTCTATTTGATACATGGGATTTAATATTCAAATGAAGTTTCATTATTTAAGTGTCTATTGATACTTTTTATTCTTCAGTAATTAGGATTTTTGATAACTCAAACGCCACATTTTGAGTTATAATGTTTTATCATGTACATTGTTCTTGAAATAATGGGTTCTCCAATCCAAATATTTTATGATTTTTTATATACCTATTTTGAAAAATAATTTTTAACACAAATATGGTTTTATTACTCTTTCTAAAATTTGATATTTGAACATGGTATTTGTGGAAATATAAATATGGGTTTTCCTTTCACCACCATATGTTTTATCTTCCTCTCCAAATCTCACCAAGAAATTCTATACGTAATTTCATGGCCCTATTATTTTATATTAATTTTAAAATTAGTGGTTTCAATTAATTTTTACTTCAACTTTGAATAATATTTTGGAAGTGACTCATAACTTCCACTTTTAGGTTAATAGTAAAAATGTTTTCAAAAATATCTTTTACATTTTCACATATATTTATCTTTTCATTTTAAATGGATTTAATATGATGGATTTTATGTTTCACTAGTTATACTATCTTATATATTTATCTTTTATTGGGAATGGAATTACTTTACCAAACCATCTAATTCATTGTCCATTATTTTGTGTTATTGTCAAAGAATTATTTAACTAGGATGTTTTTCATCACTATCAACATCAATCTATGTTTCATTTGTTACAATGGGGATATGTTCATGTGAAACCATCCATATTATTTCTATGGATAGATTATGATCATATAATGATTAATATAATTATTCATATACTCATTATTCTATATGGTGTAAACATAAAATTTTCACATAATTTAAACTAGATTATGGTCACCAAGAAATATTGTTATTCTATTAACATAAGGAAATGTATTGGAATTTTTTATGTTGTTATTCCAATATATATTTCAATTGAAAATTTGACGATTTATTTTTCATCATTCCACCTTTTTCTTATATATGGGTTATGATCATGTTTTCACTTTTATTAACACGAGGGAATGAATATACATTCTTAATGATTATTGACTACTAAATAAGGTTGATTATGAATTTTATTTATTTATTTCTAATTATAGGGATAGGAATGTTTTATTGAGTAAGTTGTTCCTTAGGAAATGTTATTAAGGGTATTGATAAATATTATGACGAATGCATTGGACATAATCAGTTCATGGAAGGGGATTAGAATTATATATCCCTGGATGCATCAAAAAGTTTAATGAGACAAAACATGTTTTGGTATTGGGTGTATAACTACCCAATTAGAAAACATTTCTTAACCATATTTGAAACAAAACATAAAATTTCTTGGAAAAAGGCCTTCACAATAGTTTTTCGATGTCTTCAATTATTCATTAAAACAATGTGAGATAGGTATTACCAATATAAATGCTTTCATTTATTTTCATGGATATAACATGCTTCAAATTTCTATTTGATCACAGCTTCTTTATGTTTTCCAATTCCTACAATAACAGTTTTTACAGGTTTATGCCATGATTTAATAGGTTATATGTTTCCCTTACTGTGTACTGTAGTTCACCCATTCTAATGTTCTAATTTCCCAATGGTATAGAGAAAAGTATTAAATAAGATATGTTTAGAAGGATAAGACATGTGAAATAATTTAAGGTAGATGTTAAAGACATTCCATGAATTAATTATTTTCATATATAATGGAAAATTTCTATTGGATATAAATAACATGGAATTCGTCATTTTATGTTTTTTCCCAATTCAAAAAAGATATAAACCTTAAAATATACTTTTTATGTAAGAGATTAATTAAAAATTATTGATTTTATAATTATATACAGTTATATCTAGTATTTTACATTAGATATCATTGAAATTATAAAAATTATTTGTTTATAGAAATAGATCAATGAGTGCAGGTCTAGGGAATCACATCACTGCACAATAGTAATTTAATAATTTCTTCCCTCTTTATATTTTACATCACTATAAAAATAAAATTACAGTAGTTCCTATTCATCTAATATTGGAACACAAAATTTCCCTCAATAATAATAGTTATTAACTCCATGTGTTCGTAGTTTTCATTTCACAATGCAATAGATAAAAAATATTACACAAAAGCCCTCCAATTAATCTAGCTTGAATTTCAATTTGAAATTTAAAATCAAACCTAAAACTTAATTGAAATAATTATTTAAACATATTCTTTTGATAATTTCCCTAATATATCCTCATAATAAATTTAAATTATTAATTATATAGAGTTGAAATTACCACTAAATGAATCAGATTAAGCCAAGTCATTAATGGTTGAACTATATAGATTTTACCCAAAACAATTTTTATGATGAAACATCAACCACTACAGCATGAGGTGGTAGATAAAACCAACATTTTGAAATTCCAATACATTCTAAAACATTATAGGTCACTATGGTGTGGTGGGTTCCAAATTTCAAGTGGAACCAAAATTCCATTGAACATCCTTTTGGATTGAACTATGCATTGGGGCATTCTCATTCAAAATATATATAAACTACAATGTTGAATATGAGTTGTTGCGTAGAAGTCCATAATTTTATAGATCCCATGAAATCCTATCCTGATCTACATTAAAGCATTAACTTGATTTCATGTTGAGAAATCATTATTTCTATTCTTCTTACTGCATAACATTATATTTTTGATGTGAAGACTGTTAAATCCTTTCTTTATTTCAATGTATGATATATTTTGATTTTATAAATTTATAATTTCACTTATATGTAATCTTTGATAAGGGAGTTAAATGGGTAGGGTTTTAATGACAATATTCTTGGAAAATAATTCCAGAATAGTGGTTTGTAGCTTGACCTTATGGTGGCTAGAAAGCAGCCACTGGCTAGATGGTATAACCAATTAGTCGACTGGTGGGGTTCTATAAGGTCTATATAATTCTACAAACCCCACAATCCTAATGTTGGATCTAAAAGAACCTAGATGGTTGTACTGATGACACCATCTTGACGATGGCTAGTCACTGGCCCACTACTGAGGGCCACTCGCTACCTAGTGATCCCTGTCTAAGGGTTCTATTATGTCACCCCATGGGATTTTAATTACACTCAATTTTTTAATCATTTACACCAAATCATACCACAATTCACATATTCCAAATTTTAGATCCCCTCCCCTAATCCATTGCATTCCTCATTTATCTTCCCTTGATTATTCAAAATTAGAAATATATGGTGGTGCTAGAATGGTGATTTATTATAACATTTTTTAAAATTAATATTATTATTTTATATATGTACATATCTATGTATTATGTGTTTTTTCGATGAATATACAATGATGTTTCCTTACAGTCTTCGTAGAATGGTGTATATCTAGAAAGTTGATATCATTCCTTGATCAAATCAAGATCAATCATCAGACATAGTCTTTATATGGGTAAGTGTTCATAAATGATCTTCATAGAAATACCCTTGATGGGTATTTTATTATACAACCATAATCCATTGATGATTAATTAGTAGATTGGTGGATATATTGAAATATAAATGATAATACCCCTTAAACAGTTGTTGAACTATCACTAATGGGGGATATTTCAGGGTAATACATCATATATTGATCATGTTGGGACTCTACTATCCTTGATTTACATATTTAATAACCATTATAATGAAATATTAGTGATGAATGAATGTTTTTTATATAGAACCAAGGTTCTATTATATAATCAATGAGGAATTCATGAACCGTTCCTCAATCAAAAACAGATCTAGTGAATTTAAAACCACTCCTTCAACATACCTCATAATTGGTATTATTGGAAATATCCTAAATGTATTTAATATTAGATACACCCTTATTGACATGAAATACTCTTGAGTATTTATTTTAAACCTCTTTCTTAACAAACTAGAATCAATTTTTCACATCTTGGATATGTGTGATCATTATTCATGGGTGTGTGGTGTGGTTTAGTCTTTGATTATTTGAGTAACATTATAGTTCTTCATAAAAAACAATGAGGTAGGAATTTACATAACATTTGAAGAATTTATGTACTATTTCTTCCAAATTCATGAAGTGTGGAAAGGATTTTATGTCCATTATTTTTTGTGTTTTCTTATGGGGTTGTGTGTATCCTCTAATTTACATATATGATCCTCATTTCTAAGAGTATTTCTAGAGTATCTTATTACATTCGATTATTATTATCGCATGTTGTTATATGTTTCCACTATATGATCATGATGATAGTATATGCTTGCCTTATTATACTCATATTTTTTATGTGTGTTACCTCACAGTAATTCATAGTATTTATAACATTTGGACCATTTCGGTATGAATACACCATAGAAGAGGAGCACACATGATATGCGATGATATTTTTGGTGGGACCATTAATAGGGCAGGAGAATGGAATCCTTGGGGCCCGAACCAAACTCGATGTCATAAGGATACAATGTAACATGTCTGAACTCAATCCATTATGGATATTCTGTGACATTTTTATCTCTATTCCTTAAGGATACTGAGTGATATTTCGCTAGACATGTGGCTAATTATTGATTATTTTTAAAAAATTTGATCATCCTTCTGGTGTGGATCTAAAGATGGTACAGTTGGGGATTATGGTAGTGTGGTTAATATATAGGTTCTCTAAACATGTTTATTTATGCGTTAATGAATTGTTTTCTATTTTCATTGCTTACACATATTATATATATATATTGTTTTTAGGATGAATTGTTGGTTCCCTACAGGGTTTTAATACTGACATCTTATATGATCATTTCGATGTGTAAGTAGAATTCATGTATAGGGATACTAGAAAGGGAAAGGGTGCCACGATATATTGTTAGGCTGAGGAACATGGAGCTAGTAATTGAATAGTGACATATATTGCAGGATTGACTCTTTCACTAGGATTAGTATAAGGCCCCACGATTTTTCCTCCAGTCATAGAAATCTATTATGATATCTTCTGAAAAAATTTCATTGGACGTCCACATGATAGAGGAGTTGACTTTGAGATAGAGATCATTCTATGTGCAAAACCCATTTTGATACCCCCTTATTGAACGATGATGATTGAGTTGAAGGAGATCATGGTACAAATCATGAATTTGAGAAAAAAGACTTTATCTGGTCATGTAATTTAAAATATAGGGCACCTATTTTGTTTTTCAAGTAGACAGGTGGTAGAATTTGAATTTTTAATGATTAATAGAAGAGGAATCAGCTTACGATGAAGTACATATATCATTTTCCCACGATCGATGATATATTTGATCAATTATGGTGAGACCAATGGTTCTTTAAGATTGATCAATTCTTGGGATATCACCAGTTTTGGTTTAGAGAGGATTAAAATTTGAATATGGACTTTTGGAGAAGGTATAGTCTATATGGGAAACACCTTGATATTTTAAAAGAACACTATGTACAATAAAGTATACAATAGGGAAACACTTAGTTTAAAGTAAACACATAATATAATTTTATGAAGGTTAGAACCTAATAATTGAATTATAAGTTATGAATATAAGTAAATAAATTATGAAATATATATAATGGTCATGTTGAACAAAAATTTATTGACAAATTTTTAGGGAATAAGAAATCAATTTTTAATAGTAATTTTTTCCTAAAAAAATCATTTCTTCTAATATGATTTTTATTAATTTTTATGAAGAAATGTAATAATTAATTTGTAAAAATTTTATTAGAAAAAATGATATAATTCTTGAAATTATCATTTCAAAATTTGGTTATGGTTAATTTTTGGGATTTTTCTGAAAATATTGATTTTATAGTGAATAGTGAAAGACACTATTTTGTATTTAAAATTATATTTTTATTTCCATAATTTAAAATTTTACATTTTATTTTGAAAGGGTTGTAATGTAATATTAGTTATATTATAATAATAATAATACAATTAAGATAATTAGAATCAATTTTATAGTTTAATTTGGTTTAACAACTATTTTCTTACATAAAATATCAATTTTATGAAAAATAATTTTTTATTGCATTTTGTGATTTTATATTAAATTAATTACTACCACTTCTAGAAGTTGAATAATTAAAAACAGATTCAATATATGGAATTAGGAGGTCTATATTTGGTATGTAGTTTCCTTTTTATTTTTTGGTGAATATTAATGTTAAACATAGTAAATTTTGGTAACAAAATATAGGTAAAATGAGTAAATTAGGATTAGAACTAATGTAATAAGGATTTAATTTAATTAAAACAAATGAATATACTTACTTTTATGAGTATATTTCATCTATAATAATATAAAATTCAAAAATGTGACGTTTTTTCATTTGGACTTGGTTTTCACTTCTTTAATATTTAAGTAAAAGATAGAATAAAAGATATCACTTTTTTTTAATATATACTCTATTTTTATAGGGATAAATAGAAATATAATTTTATATAGATGTTTATTTTAAAAATGAATTAATTTTTTTACCATGGTAGTTTATTTTTAATTTTTATTGATAATATAATTACTCTAAATTCTTAAACTACATTGATATAGTGTTAGTGTAAGCTGTAGATAAATTATTTAAATTATTATAAAAATTCTAAAAATAAAATTCCTCAGAAAATTAAAGTGTCCCAAAAATATAGCAGATAAATATAGAATGTTTATATATTTGAAATGTTTATATTTTAACTACAGTTCATTCATGTTTTTTTCATAGTCAATAATATGTGAATAAATATTTAAATCACATATAAGCATTTATGTTATAAAATATTTTATTAAATTATTAAAAAATAATAAGTTAATTAAAAATGAAAATTACAATGGGAAATATTTTAATGTTCACACCTTTTCCATTTATAATCTATTTTTCACCTTCTAAATAAAATCAAAATCTTTTTATATTGAAAAATTTATTACTACGATTAAGGTTGCAATGAGTAAACCAAGGGGTTAAACCTGAAGATAAGGCATACAATGATATATAAACCTAGAAATATTTAATATTATCTTTATAATAATTCCATTTTATTCTTATTTTTGATTCTATATCATTTTGAAATGATTTTTTAAGATCTAGACCAATGAAATATTATAATGTTTCATATATTTATACGAAATACATTATTGATATTTTATAGTAAATAATATTTTTTTAAATGAGTTTAAATTATTTAGAATCATATACTTATCCAAATTAATTGGATATGGTTTATAATATCTTCCAAGGTCTATTTATTTTCCACTTTATTTTTTTTAATAGTATTAATTCATAAAGATTGGGAAACATAGATATTTAGGTAATCATCGAAAGGGTTAATGAGGGAGATGGAGGGTTAAAACTAATAGATAAGGGTAAAAAATATTAGAAAATTGTTAAAATATTATTTTATTAGAGTATGTAGACTCAAAATCATATTATATTATAATTATATCAATTTGGATCCATTTTTCTATGAAAAATAATATATATTAATTCAACACTTTATGTTATTCCAAGAGCACACCTCCCCTCACTATTAGTAGGGCACATACTCTCCCCATTTAATGAAAAATTATTATCCTTATATCTCAAAAAATAACTACGAGAATAACTTCTTGCATTCCTTAAAACATCATAGAGATTCTTTAGGTTTCTCAACGAAGAGGTATAACTTTTAACCGAATGTTTTAAAATTTATTTCTTATTATAACTCCGATAAATTTATTTTTTCCATTATAATATAACTAATAAAATATATTCAATACAATTAATTTATATATATATTATTTAATAAACATTATCATCCTTATTCTCTTCTATTAGAAAAATGAAACATTGCTTGTGCGTATGTACACCTTAGCATCTCCATTCGTTGTGTAAATTGTTTTGGACTGACACAGAGCTTGGATGGTAATAAGGATATATTTAATAAAAATATATATTATATAATAATTAATCTTTAAAGGTGAATTATTATTTTCTTTTCTTTCATTCCATTAATCAAAAAGTGAAAACAACGCTCATCTGTAAGTATGGCCTACTTTCTGTATGAATAGTGTAATTTATTTTTCCTTATCCTTTATAGATGAATATAAATATATATATTATGAATATATATATGATATTTATATCATGATTAAATTCATTTATATTATATTTTTATGATCAATGTATGAGGAACTAAACTACCAAACTAAATGCCTCGTGAAAAATGAAACAGTTAAGACCCAGAAATAAAATTATTCAAAAATTGTTTATGAAATATTATAAGAGGATCATGTGTGATATTATAATTAAATAAATAAAACTATTATATAAATATAATAAATTTAAATATATTATACAAGATTTTATAGAACATTAGAATAAATTCAAAAATAATGTATGGGTTTGTCGTCTCACTTTTATTTCTATGAGACATATTCAATATTCGCAAATTGTTTCATTTAAGTGGTGTATAAAAATTCCATGAATTTATTTTAATATTATCTTCATGAAAATTATATAGATTTAAAATTCCATAAAAAAATATATTTTTCTTGAGGTTTTAATTTATATATTACAAAAGGAATTAGGGTTTTTCATCTCAAATTATCATATTTGGGAATTATATTATGTTTTGAACCTATCCACTTTTATTAGGTTTATATATATCCAATTTGAAAATTTATACCATGAATATAATTATATATATTATATTTAAATTTTCATCTGATGTTATTATTTCATGTGGATTAATATACAAAATTTACCAAAGTTGGAATGGTTTCATGATACAATCACATTATTTGTTAGGTTTGTTTATGATATAGATTCTTATGATTAAATTTTATGGTATATTTTTCTAGAGACTAATGAATTTTATTCTTCAATTATTATTAATATAGATTACATGTTTTAATTTCACATTACTTTCTTTGGAGATTTATTAATAAACCTCATGATTATGCCATGTCAACTATCACAATATATAATTAACAACATAAACTTCAGTGAGTTTCCTAAAATGCTCAATAAGAGAAAAATAGAATTTTTTGAAAGCTTATGTGGTAGTTACCATACACGAAAGATAGTTCACTTTATCAAAATGGGAATAAAAACATATAATAATGCCTCAATTTTAGGGGAATATGATTTCTAAATATAGATGTGGGGCATAGATCAAGGACTTTTCAAGGAGTTAAGTGTCTTATGTGTGGGGAATATGGGAATTTTCCATGTGAATTCCCTAATACAAGGCATAACTCATAGACCAATCAAAGTACTATGATATTCCAATCAATTAATTAGAATTATTGGAGTACATATGTCTTAAAATTTTGTAGTTATTTTTTAGAAGTATTTTTAACAATGATATCCTTGTTATTAAAATCATGAAACATATAAGGATTGTTTTGAAGAATTTTTTATATATTTTTTAGAATATGTAGTCTGGTATAGATGTACTAAAGTAGTGATTTTGTGTTAAAGAGATATTTAAAAAATCACATGATTAACGGAAAGATGACCCCAATTATGTACCTATTATTGAGATATTTTTTGAAATTGGATAATGATAATATTGATGTCGATGAAGTAAATGTGATTGTATTGGGGACCTTGAAATTGGATAGTTATTTGATAGAAAAGTGATTGAGGTCATATTTGTTGAAGTTTATTCCATTCTTGGTTTTAAAAAATATATTTAATTATCTATTTATCTTTTCATTTTAAATGGATTGACCCTAATGGGTTTTATGTTTCACTACTTATACTATCTTATATATTTATATTTTGGTGGGAATGAAATTACTTTACCAAACCATCCAATTCTTGGTTTGTTGTTTTGTGTTATTGTCAAAGAATTATTTAACTAGGAGGTTTTTCATCACTATCAACATCCATCTATGTTTCCTTTGTTACAATGGGAATATGTTCATTTGAAACCATCTATATTATTTCTATGGATAGATTATGATCATATATTGATTTATATTATTATTCATATACTCATTATTGTATATGGTGTAAACATCAAATTTTCACATTATTCAAACTGGATTATGGTCACCAAGAAATATTTTTATTCTATTAACATAGGGAAATGTATTGAATTTTTTATGTTGTTATTCCAATTGAAATTTCAATTGAAAATTTTACGATTTATTATTAATCATTCAACCTTCTTCTTATATATGGGTTATGATCATGTTTTTACTTTTATTAACCTGAGGTAATGAATCTACATTCTTAATGATTATGGACTACTAAAGAAGGTTGATTATGTATTTTCTTTCTATATTTATAATTATTTGGATATGAATGTTTTATTGAGTAAGTGGTTCCTTAGGAAATGTTATTAAGGGTATTGATAAATATTATGACGAATTCATTGGACATAATCAGGCCACATAAGGGGACTAGAATTATATATCCCCTGATGCATCAATAAATTTAATGATACAAAACATGTTTTGGTATTTGGTGTATACCTACCCAATTAGAAAAAATTTCTTAACCATAATCGAAACAAAATATAAAATGTCTTGGAAAAAGTCCTTCAGAATAGTTTTTCGATGTCTTAAATTATTCATTACAACAGTGTGAGATAGGTATTACCAATATCAATGATTTCATTTATTTTCAAGGATATAACATGCTTCAAATTTCTAGTTGATCTTATATTCTTCATGTTTACCAATTCCTACAATAATAGTTTTTACCTGATTATGCCATGATTTAATAGGTTATATGTTTCCCTTTCTGTGCACTATAGTTCACCCTTTCTAATATTCTAATTTCCCAAGGGTATAGAGAAAAGTATTACATGAGATATGTTTAGAAGGATAAAACATGTGAAATAATTTAAGGTATATTTTAAATACATTCCATGAATTAATTAGTTTCATATATAATGGAAAATTTCCACTGGATATAAATAACATGGAATTCATCATTTTATGTTTTTTCCCAATTCAAAAAAGATCAAAACCTTAAAATATCCTTTTTATGTATGAGATTAATTAATAATTATTGATTTTATACTTATATATTGTTATATCTAGTATTTTACAAGAGATATCATTGAAATTATGAAAATTATTTGTTTATAGAAATAGATCAATGAGTGCAGGTCTAGGGAATCACATCACTGCACAATAGTAATGTAATAATTTATTCCCTCTCTTTATTTTACATCACTATAAAAATAAAAATACAGTAGTTCCTATTCATCTAATATTGGAACACAAAATATCTCTCAACAATAATAGTTTTTAACTCCATGTGTTCGTAGTTTTCATTTCACAATCCAATAGATAAAAAATATTGCACAAAAGCCCTCAAATTCATCCAGCTTGAATTTCAATTTAAAATTTAAAATCAAACCTCAAACTTCATTGAAATCATTATTTAAACATATCATTTTGATAATTTCCCCAATATATCCTCATAATAAATTAAAATTATTAATTACATATAGTTGAAATTACTACCAAATGAATCATATAAAGCCAAGTCATTAATGGTTGAACTATATAGATTTTACACAAAACCATTTTTATGATGAAACCTCAACCACTACAGCCTGGGGTGGTAGATCAAACCAATGTTTTGAAATTACAAAGCATTCTACAGCATGATAGGTCACTATGGTGTGGTGGGTTCCAAATTTCAAGTGGAACCAAAAATACATTGAACATCCTTTTGGATTGAACTATGCATCGGGGCTTTCTCATTCAAAATTTCAATAAACAACAATGTGGAATATTAGTTGTTTCGTAGAAGTCCATAATTATATAGATCCCATGAAATCCTATCCTGATCTACTTTAAATCATTAACTTGATTTCATGTTGGGAAATCATTATTTTTATTCTTCTTACTACATAACAATATATTTTTGATGTGAAGACTGTTAAATCCTCTATTTATTTCAATTTATGATATATATTGATTTTATAAATTTATTATTTCATTTATATTTAATCTTTTCTAAGGGAGTTAATGGGGTAGGGTTTTAGTGACAATATTTTAGGAACATAATGCCAGAATATTGGTTTGTAGCTTGACCTTATAGTGGCTAGAAAGCAGCCACTGGCTAGATGATATAACCAATTAGTCGACTGGTGGGGTTCTATAAGGTCTATATAATTATACAAACCCCAGAAGCCTATTGTTGGATCTAAAAGAACCCAGATGGTTCTACTAGTGACACCATCTTAACGATGTCTAGTAACTAGCCCACTAGTGAGGGCCACTCGCTACCTAGTGATCCATGACTAAGGGTTCCATTAAGGAACCCCATGGGATTTTCATTACACTCAATTTTATAATCATTTACAACAAATCATACCACAGTTAACATATTTTTAATTTTAGATTCCCTCCCCTAATCAGTTACATTTCTCATTTATCTTCCCTCGATTATTCAAAATTAGAAATATACGGAGGTTCTAGAATGGTGATTTATTAATACATTTTCTCCAAATTGTTATAATTATTTTAGAAATGTACATATCTATGTATAATGTGTGTTTTCCATGAATATCCAAGGACGTTTCGTAACAATCTTCGTAGAATGGTGTATATCTAGAAATTTGACATCATTCCTTGATCAAATCATGATCAAGCATCAAACATAGTCTTTATATGGGTAAGTGTTCATAAATGATCTTCGTAGAAATACCCTTGATGGGGATTTTATTATATAACCATAATCCATTGATGATTACTTATTAGAATGGTGGATATATTGAAATATCAATGATAATCTCCCTTAAACAGTGGCTGAACTATCACTAATGTGGGATGTTTCAAGGTAATACATCATATATTGATCATGTTGAGACTCTACTATCCTTGATTCACATCTTGAATAACCTTTATATTGACATATTAGTGATGGATCAATGTTTTTTATATAGACCCAAGGTTATATTCTATAATTAATGAGGAATTAATGAACCCTTCTTCAATGAAAAACAGATCTACTGAATTTAAAACCACTCCTTCAACAGACCTCATAATTGGTATTTTTGGAAAAATCCTAAATGTTTATAATATTAGATACACCCTTATTGACATTAAATACACTTGAGTATTTATTCTAAACCTCTTTCTTAACAAACTAGAATCAAATTTTCACATCCTGGACATGTGTTATCATTCTTCATGGGTGTGTGGTGTGGTTTAGTCTTTGATTATTGGAGTAACTTTATAGTTCTTAATCAAAAACAATGAGGTAGGAATTTACATAACATTTGAAGAATTTGTGTACTATTTCTTCCTAATTCATGATGTGTGGAAAAGATTTTTGTCTATTATTTATGGTGTTTTCTTATGGGGTTGTGTGTATCCTCTAATTCACATATATGATCCTCATTTCTAAGATTATTTCTATAGTATCTTGTTACACTCGATTATTATTATCCCATGTTGTTATATGTTTCCACTATATGATCATGATGACAGTACATACATTCCTTATTATACTCATATTTTTTATGTGTGTTACCTCACTACTATTCATAGTATTCATAAGATTTGGACCATTTCGGTATGAATACACCATAAAAGAGGAGCACACATGATATGCGATGATGTTGTTGGTGGGACCATTAATAGGGTAGGAGAATGGAATCCTTGTGGCCCGAACCAAACTCAATGTCATAAGGATACAAAGTAACATTTCCGAACTCAATACCTTATGGATATTGTGTAACATGTTTATCACTATTCCTTGAGGATACTGAGGGATATTTCACTAGAAATGTGGCTAATTATATATTATTTTTAAAAATTTTGATCATCCTTCTAGTGTGGATATAATGATGGTACAGTTGGGTATTATGGTAGTGTGGTTAATATATAGGTTTTCTAAACATGTTTATTTATGCATTTATGAATTTTTTTCTATTTTCATTGCTTAGACATATTATATATAAATATATATATATATATATATATTGTTTTTTAGGATGAATGGTTGGTTCCCTACAGGGTTTTAAGACTAACATCTTATATGATCATTCCGATGTTTATGTATAATTCATGTATAGGGATACAAGAAAGGGAAAGGGTATCAATATAGATGGTTAGGCTGAGGAACATGGAGCTAGTAATGGAATAGTGACATATATTGCAGGATGGAATCTTTCACTAGGATTAGTATAAGGCCCCACGATTTTTCTTCTAGTCGTAGAAATATATTATGGAATCTTCTAAAGAAATTTAATTGGACTTTCACATGATAGAGGTGTTGAATATGAGATAGAGATCATTCTATCTCTGAACCCCATTTTGATACCCCCCTTATTGTACGATGATGATTGAGTTGAAGGAGATCATGGTACAAATCATGAATTTGAGAAAGAAGACTTTATCTGGTCATGTGATTTAAAATACGGGGCACCTATTTTGTTTTTCAAGTAGACAGGTGGTAGAATTCGAATTTTTAATGATTAATAGAAGATGAATCAGGTTACGATGAAGTACATATATCCTTTTCCCATGATCGATGATATATTTGATCAATTACGGCGAGACCAGTGGTTCTTTAAGATTGATCAATGCTTTGGATATCACTAGTTTTGGTATAGAGAGGATTATATCTTGAATATGTATTTTTTGAAAAGGTATGGTCTATATGGGAAACACCTTTATATTTTAAAATAACACTATGTACAATAGAGTATACAATAGAAAACACATAGTTTAAAGGAACCACATAATATAATTTTATGACGGTTAGGACATAATAATTGAATTATAAGTTATGAATATAAGTAAATAAATTATGAAATATATATAATGGTCATATTCAACAAAAATTTATTGATAAATTCTTATGAAATAAGCACTCAATTTTTAATAGTCATTTTATTCCTAAAAAAAATCATTTCTTCTAATATGTTTTTCATTAATTTTTATGAGGAAATGTTATAATTAATTTATAAAAATTTTATTATAAAAAATGATATAATTTTTGAAATTATCATTTCAAAATTTGTTTAGGGTGTTTTTTTGGGATTTTTCTAAAAATATTGATTTTATAGTAAATAGTAAAAGAAACTCTTTTTTGTTTAAAATTGTATTTTTATTTCCGTAATTTAAAATTTTACATTTTATTTTGAAAGGTTTTTAATGTAATATTAGTTCTATTATATTATTAATAATACAATTAAGTTAATTAGAATCAATTTCGTAGTTTAATTTGGTATAATAACTATTTTCCTACATAAAATATCATTTTTATGAAAAATAATGTTTTATTGCATTTTGTGATTTTATATTAAATTAATTACTACCACTTCTAGAAGTTGAATAATTAAAAACAGATTCAATATTTTAAATTAATTACTACCACTTCTAAAAGGTTATTTTTCTCAAGAAATGTTACATGGGATATTTTGATTGATTTTTCATCCATGATAACATAATTTTATGTTACTTATGATTTATAATGGACATTAACCTATGATACCATACATAATAATTCTTAGGATGTATTATTATGATGACAATTTATGAATGATTTCTATGAAACATGTTTCTTTACCAAGGGTTAATTAAGTTATGATCAAACCTATATGAAACCCACTACTTTTCAATGGACTATTCTATGATTAAATGATAAAATGATTATGAAACTGGTTCCCTTCCCCCATGTTATTCTACAATGAATGTTTTAAGATATTGTGGAACACCTATGTATGATTTTAATTATTTCATGTGTGGGAACGAAATTTTATATCCCTCCAATGAGTTGGGTAATGAGGGATACCTCATGAGATAACAAGGACTAAAATAGGGAGTTAAACCATTTAAAAAAATAAAATTTCCATACTATAATAGTATTGGGAGGGAACCTTGACAAAAGATATGATGGAATGGTGAGGAAACCCAATTCACTATGTTAGTCTTGGTTTTGACCCATGAATACTAAGGAAATGATTTTCTATTCTTATGGGTATTCTAAAAATAATTTTTTTATACCAATGTTATGCTCTCATTTATCATAGTACTTGAATCCTTATGATTTATGTCTTATGAACTAATATGATTTAATCCATGATTCCATACTTTGATTTATGATATGAAGGGTATTGAATTCAAATATTATTATCATATTATAATAACCTTATGTTCATGTTATTCTTATGTGATCGTTGATATCACCCTTATTTACCCTTACTGAACCTCCAACATCACGGTTTCATATGTTTTCATTCCCTATGCTATGGAGAATGATTTTAAGTATTATATATATAATAAGGGTGAAAGTTGTGAAGAATTTAGTGGGAGATTATGTAGATATCTTATTAACTAGTTGTTTATGTATCCAAGAGTCCAAATAAACTAAACCATTAATATTCAAGCATGGATCATAAAGTTGTGTATGAAATATTCATCAATTAATATGTAATATCTTTTTATAAATATTATGAGCCATTATATTTTTTTTGGGAATGGTTTTGTTAATATTTGGAAACTATTATTAAAAACATTACTGAGAACATTCAGGATATGTATAGTTATACACAATAATCATAATATTTAGGTAAGGGAGGGATTAGAGGTTTTCCTAGAAATACATCCCTGTCAATATAATAAAAATGGACATGGTTTTTCTATAGATTCATCTAGGGTTAATGACCCTGAAAAGAGTTTTTTGAGTATATGTCGACCATCATTCTGGTACATGGTGAGTGTGTTTATACAGTGCACTTGGTTTCAAAGTCATGTAGTATATTTTGGGGCTAATTTGAAATTTTCTTATGAACCATCATGAAAGATTTGAATTGATGATAATAATGGATTACATCGGTTAAACCTAAGGTTTAATATATTGAAATTAATTTATATTGATTTGGACATATAATAAATTATTTTCCATGATTATGTGGTTTTCCACTATGATTAATTATTCTCACAATATGTTTATTTATTTTAGTCAATGGATGGAAGCTGAGGGATTCATGTTAATGCTAAATACTATGGATAATGGAGTGATTTCCTTCATGAGAGACTAAATTAAATAGAATATGTAAAAATAAACCTCATGATTATGCCATGTCATCTATCACAATATATAATTAACAACATAAACATCAGTGAGTTTCCTAAAATGTTAAATAAGAGGAAAATAGAATTTTGTGTAAGCTTATGTGGTAGTTAACATATACGAAATAAAGTTCAATTTTATCTAAATGGGAATAAAAAAATATAATAATGCCTCATTTTTAGGGGAATATGATTTCTAAATATAGATGTGGGCATAGAACAATGAATTTTCAAGGAGTTAAGTGTCTTATGTGTGGGGATTATGGGAATTTTCCATGGGAATTCCCTAATACAAGGCATAAATCATAGACCAATAAAAGGACTGTGATATTCCAAACAATTAATTAGAATTATTGGTGTACATATGTCTTAAAAATTTGTAATTATTTTTTAGAAGTATTCTTAACAATGATATCGTTGTTATTAAAATCATGAAACATATAAGGATTGTTCTGTAGAATTTTTTTATGTATTTCTTAGAATGTGTAGTCTGGTATAGATGTACTGAAGTAGTGATTTTGTGTTAAGGATATATTTTTAAAAAACACTTGATTAATGGAAAGATGACCCCAATTATGTACCTATTATTGAGATATTTTTTTAATTTGGATAAAGATAATATTGATGTCGATGAAGTAAATATGATTGTATTGGGGACCTTGAAATTGGCTAGTTATTTGATAGAAAAGTGATTAAGGTCATATTTGTTGAAGTTTATTCCATTTTTGGTTTTACGAAATATATTTAATTGTCTATGATTTTATTTTAAGAATTAGGAAATGATATGTTTTTGAGAAAAACGTTTTGATATTTGATTATATATATATTTATGAATACGATCATGGTTTTATATATTTAAGGATGATCTTATGTTCAGAGGAATAAATACACAATTTTAGGTTTCAAGTGATTTTATTTTTAGGTAATTTGAATATTTTACTAGGTTTTAGGAATAAAATATTGTTAAGGTTTAAATTAAGCTTTGGGTTAGTATATGGTTTAATTTTATGTTAATTATGTTGTATTAGATTGTGAGATATAGAGAAAATTGATGGTTGGTAAATGATTCATTTACAAGGATATTTTTTTGAAGATATTTATGATCAGTATATATATATATATCACCTTTCATGTTATAATATAAATTTGATTCGTGATATTTTGGTAATTTTCACTACATTATAATATTATATACTGATTTATCATGGCGATTGACAATATTTTGATAACTGATTCATTGGGTTGAGGTACAACTAACCCTTATGTTTAACATGTTATTTAAAATATATGATTAACTGGGAAGAAAAAAATTATTCTTTTGAATATTTAAGCTGAAGGGTATAAAATAATCTTTTAGGTTGAAACATTCTTTAGTGTTTGGATAATTTTTTATATCGGTTTATTTATTTATGAAATGATTTAACATGATCTTTGGATTTAGAGATTAATATGATGGATTATTCATTTTGAAAAGTATATTACCTTGTGATAAATTTTTTTTGTTTAGTTAATGTTAAAATAAAGGAGTAATGTCTTGATATCAATATTTTAATCATGTGATCAGTTATAATTTTTTGTTAGTTGTTTTTTTGTGAAAAATTCATTTTGAATACAAATCATTTGGAGAAATAGATTATATTTCCATGGAAATTGATTATGAAAAGAAATTATACTTGTCAATTAACTATATTTCCTTATTTTATTAGTATATATGGTAATGTAATTCCTCAAATATAGGAAAAAAATTAGGAGAATATATTATCCAATTACCATTATCTCTGATGAATCGATGTTCTTTTTCACACTTCATGGTTTACAGTTTTATGGTCAGTAAATGTTTCATGATCAGTCACATTCTTAAGAACAATGATCATTGTAACTATACATCTTTATTTAGACATTAATGAATGTTTATATTTTAACTTCTCACAAATTTTATTTTATTTTGAAGCATAGTTATCCATCATTATGTATGACTTTCATATATCCTTTTCCCTCTTTTCAAATGGATGGTTTATTAACACTTTTCATGAAGTAAGATTTCAAAAAAAAAAGAATTTTAAAATATCATACCATTTATTTCCAAGAAAAAGATCAAATTATGATGGAAAATTTTATTAATGGTTGAGGGGGATGTAATGCACTAATATTTTAAAATAAAATTATGTTCGATAGCATATACAATAAGCAACAACTTTCTTGAACGAAGCATGAGATATTATTTAAGACTGTCATAACAAAGAAGTTGAATTAGAATGTATGAATATAAGTAAAATAATTATGAAATAAATACAAAAATAATATTAAGTAATAATAAATTGATAATCTATTAGGAAATAAGTACTATATTTTTAGTAAAGTCATTTTTTCCTTCAAAAATAAATTTTCTTCAAAAATGTTTTATTAATTTTTCTGATAAAATGATATAATATATTTATGGAAACTTTATAATTTCTTTTACAAAAAATATATCATTTTCAAAATAAACATCTGAAAATTATCTTTGGGGGGATATTTGGGAATTTTTTTGAAAAGATTCATTTTTTAGTGAATAGTGAAAGTACTAATTCTTATTGAAAACTGTATTTTTTTTTCAAGCATTTAAAAAGTTAAATTTATTTAAAATGGTTTCAAAGTAAAATTAATTATCATAAATTATTAATAATCAGTATTTTTTCACCCGAATATTTTTTATTTTTTATTTTTTTATAAAACCATTTTGATACGTAAAAAACATTTTTTGGGAAATCTATTTTCATTGCATTTTACATTTGTATCTTATATTAATTTATTCCAATTATATAAATTTAATAATGAAATATGGATTAAATATATGGAATTAAAAGGTTCAAATTTTTTAAATGTGTCGCTTCAATTATTTTTCAAAGTGAATAAAAATCATACTAAATTTTCTTATGACAATAAAGGTAAAAGTGGAAAATTAGGACTAAAACTACAGTGGCAAGGATTCAAATTCCTTCAAACACATGCTGCTATTTCATGTAATGAGAATATTTCATCAATAATAATCAAAACATATAAAATATCATCATTATTTTCAACTTTTAATTGATTTCAACTTTCATAATATATAATTAAAAGTTAAAGGCGAAAATATCACATTATTTCTTTTAATATTAATTTTTTTTTCAATAAGGATAAAAAAAATTAAATTGAGTTAGAAAACGTTATTTGAAATATAATATTTTTTTAAAGGTGATTAATTTAAATTTTTAGTGATGAAATATTTTCCTCAAATACTTGCTCAACAGTAACACAATGCTTTTGCAAATAGAAGAAAAAGCAAGTAAATTATTTTAAAAACTAAAGAAAATATTTTTCTTGGTAATTTAATGTGTCAAATATTTTTTATGATAAATATAAAATATTGTAAATTTGTGAAATGTTTAAATTATAATTACATTATTATACTATTGTTTTTAATGTAAAAATATGTGAACATTTATTGAAATTATATTAAAGTAATTTTATTAAATAATTTGAAAATCATAAAAATATTTAAAGAGGAAAATTAGTATGAGAAATAGTATAAAATTTCATCAATTTTATATTTATGACCCAATTTTCACCTTATAAGTAATATTATAACCCTTTGATATTGAAAAATTTATTACTATTGTTTGAGTTAAAATTGGTTAACCAAGGGATTTAAACCAGATTATAGGTTTTAAAATGATATATATGCATATAAAAATTTGATTGTATGATTGTATAACGTCCATATATTAATTATATTAAAATCCATGTCATTTTGGAATCATTTAACATGAATTAGACACATATTATATTAAAATATTTCATGTATTTCTAAAAATGATATTAATGATATTTTATAATGAATAAAATTTTATTAAATTATATTCAATTCATTAAAATACTATATTTGGATAAATAAATGGATTATGGTTAAAAAAATAAACGATGTTATAGGAATTATCATAGTCAATAAAATTGATATAATATATGCTATTTTTAAAAAAATAACTATTAGAACAACCTTATATCTATCCTTTTTAAGTCCAGTCGTAGCCTTGAAATGCCTTAATAGGGATGAAATTTCACAATAAAATTTATAATTCCTATTTTTTATCCCTTTTTTTAATTTCACGACTTTTTTAGTTTAATGAGGGTGATTAGTGAATCAAAGAACTACCAGGGGAGGATTACATGAATGGGAAAAATGCATAGTTACCATTGGAGTCACGACCCGACCCGAAGGTATTTGAACACAATTGACCCAATATTTCCTCTAATAGGACAGGGGTGACGATGAGTACTGAGTTCGTATATCATGCCCATGGGAGGCATTAGGCTATTGTACCTGTAAAAATGCACACATCTCGAATGCCATAAAATTCTGAGTAGTAAATAACCGATAACAACACATGCATACTTATATCGTCCAAAAATCAGAGTGTGGAATGAAGTACTAGAAAGTATAAAAGGAGAAAAACAAAAACCCAACCAAAACCATAAGATAATGTCAATCATACTCATAAAAAGGGGATTGTTGTCAAATCCAACACTGGTATACACCTTGGTCTATCTATCCTATCTATGATCCACATACTCATAGTCCTCTGAGGACTAGGTTCATCACATACAAACAACATGACATGTGCAGGAAGAGCCCATGCTGGAATGAGTATAAAAAACACAGAAGGACACCCCATAATAACTAAAAATAAATAATCAAGAGTAATCATGTCATTATAGGATATACCGATCATAAAGTGATACATACAATAAAACACCCAGATATGCCCATTTTAGGCTCAAAATCTCCAGGTAAGGATAGAAATGTATTTTCATCCTTGGATTGATAATCAAAGGTTCCATATAATAGTATTTTTAGAAATCACTCTCCATGATTTATACTTCGACTATGACACTCATCCCATAGGTCACACTGTTCCATTCTATCTAAGAAGAGAAATATAGGATACTAGGAGGGTTTATATGAGAAAAACACTCGATCAGAATACACCTCATCATAAATTTCAGATCTCAATACAGATATAGGGGTTCAATGTCGAGGGCTCACTAGGGGACACCAGAACCAATTATAAACATCCTACTATATGAGGGATTGATTCCTATAAAAATATTAGCCATGCCAAATGCCAAAAATCCTGTCAAGTATAAACAAGAAAGAAATGAGGATCGCCTAAGGTTCACGGAGGGATACACGATCCCAGCTACTGAGGGGTATTGTTGAATAGGATTGAGACAAATCACTCTATAACTAGGGAACTCTCCCAAACTACACTAATCAATAAGAAGATAATGAGGGGTCACCCTCTATAATTGTAAAATGACGTTTCACCGAACCCTGATAAGAATTGACCAAGGGAATACACTCGACTAATACTAGTACAAAGTAGCTCTCACAAGATCACATGAAGCTAAACTAAGAAGAATAAGGACTCTAACCTATCCTCAAAGGAGTACACATTATTTCTGTGGGGGTACACGATGTGTCTGAAAAATCGTGGCACTTCCCATATCTAGCACCCAAATAGAATTCGCTTTTCCATAACACATGGTGTTTCCCTTGAAGTAGAGGATGTGTAGATATCAGACTAAAACTCAGGGTGTTGTTTTTCTCTTGACCGTGTAAATCATGGTGTTCCTATGTACATATAAATGTCAAAGTACACAACTCTACTCATGTACTTTAGTGTACATGAGAATATATCTATGTACACACTGTGTATCCTTCCACACACAGTGTGTGGGGCCACAAGATCTCTTGGGCATGTACTCCCTATACACATCGATACAACCTATAGGTTGTATATAGAATGTGACTTGGACCGCACAATGTGTAATTCCACATAACCTTTGGGGTTTTTACCCCTATAAACAAAAATTTAGTTATCTAGGGGCCACACAATGTGAAGTAGGGACATAACAACGTTTGATACTTAACTCTCCCTAGAAACCCCAACATCCTCTTTGATGATTATACGCATCATGTGTTCTTTAAACACATGAAGTGTATATTAGTATTTTTATAAATCACATATAATTTTTATTTGGATTCTTCTACACCTCAAAACCCATTAGTACCACCATGTTTTTTCCCATCGAAGTCGGATGTGGTCCAACCGAGTCTCACCGTCACCTGCTTTTTGGATTTCGATTACCAAATCATAGATGTTTTTCCTCCCATAAATTCTCCTTATCAGGACATGAAAACCCATCCATGAGGAACTGTAACCCCCACTCGATATATTTTTATTTCCATCATGACACAATTCTATCACTATATCTAAAATCTAGGCCCATGGAAATGATCTATTTTTCCAATGATCAAATGTGCAATGATCAGTTTCCAAGTATCCATAAAACCGCCCATAAAAATAAATTCCAATGATGAACACCTATAATGGGGAGAGTGAACCAAAAAACATTAGTTTAGGAATGAACCTTGGATGTGGTTCGCATTATACTCAACTCTTTACCGTTTTAATGATGAATGGATATCCAAAAATAAACAATGTATACCGAGTTCCATTATCTATATCAAGAACAAAACATCATTTCATTTTCACACACTATCAACTGAAGGCTCTAAAAATTCCAAATCACCTTAAGAAACTAAAAAATAAACCGAAATTTACAAAAATAAATCATTTCAACCTTTTTTAATCATCAAAATCAAAAGGAATGATGCATTTCATGTGGGAAGTCTCATTATAAATTCATGATATGAAACACTCATCAACTAAACCCACTAGGATTAGATGAGGAAAGCTAAAGTATTTTTGAAAACTTTTTACCCAAGACAACTTGGTAATTTGATGTTTAGTAAAAATAATTTAGGTCTATATTTTTATGTTATACATTTCATGTTCTGTAATTCTTATATATTTTCTAGAATCCCAAGATATTGATGGAATGTCTAATATTGATACTATTTATAACATATTTAACCAAATAATTTTATTTATAAGTGATAGAGTTCCACTATCCATAAGGTAATATCCTAGGGAAACCAAATCATAAAAATAACATTGAATGGATTAAGGGGACTTTGGGGGATGATTTTCCATAAAATAAGGCATACATACAATAGAGAAAATAAACAAGAATTCAATCCTCCTCTATGAAGCATGTGTATAAGTAATAAAATACAATGGAAAATCCAAAAAAGCAGTAAAATTAGAGTGATAATAAAAAATTGAGACAATAACCAAGATGAAAAAAATAAAACACAACCAAATGAAACCCAAATGGTATCATCCCGAGAATAACCCAAATCAGTTCCAAGATCCAAAAGACCTTCCATTACCACAATATCAATATTAATATCCAGATAAATAAGATAACTTTCGCATCCATTTGTCTCTACATATGACATCTACTAATAAACCAAAATATCCAATAAAGGGTTGATTATAAATTCAGTAGGCAGCCCCCAAGGACTTCCCAACACATTCCACAAGGAAAAGAATGGGTTATCACATTCTATATAAAATGGTATAAAGGCAGTTAAGTATTTTATATAAACCTATATCTGAAAAAATATGAGAAAACCATAATCAAGATTATTTATAATCATTCATAGGTGGACTAATAATTCAATGTTTACACACACACACACACAACAATAACATCAAGATTTGTTTTACCATTGATGGTGGTCCTCCCTGACCAAAACCAATCCTACCTTGATGGTGGTGGTACTAACACTATCTCCATCTACATACCCTTACCTAGTATGTGGATATTTTTGAAAAACCGTGCTCCAACCATGACCCTTCAAAATAACTCCAAGAATCACATTTCACAATATCCTAGACATAGTGCATGGTTTATACTAATAGTTCTCAAAACATTCAACTAAAAACACAGAAAAACACTTCAATACATTCCAAAAACTCATAATACATAATACTGGAATTATATAACATTAAAATAAACCATAAAAAATAAAATTATCAACAACTGAGAGTGTTACACAAGAGGATCATAAGGTGGATGCATGATATTAATCAACTTATTAATACCTATCTAGATATTTCTTATACTTAGGTTTCAAGGATGTAACAACAATGAAAACATTTACCAAGATCCGATGTTTAATTTATCTATATTGGAAATTGGGGCCATCCCACACATTTATACCCATGGTTTTTCTGAACCATGGGTATTGAGTTTCTGGAAAATTATATACCCATTGTTTTTAAAAAACTATTGTTATGGGTTGATCTGTATCTATGGTTTTTTAAACAATGTTAGTTTAAAGTCTTAACAAAAACCTTGACCTCCCCCTCTAATTCGCATCCATGAGCCCTAGTATCCCCCTCATAGAGTGAGTGGTAGACTCAACTTATCCTCCAGTTTTCTCCTCCCCTAATTCAATATTTTTTTAATTTTGATCTTTTGTCACATTAGATTAGCGAGTTTTCAGTTATTTTTATCTTTTTTAATGTTATTTTCCTTTTTATACATGTATGTGATTAAACTTATGAATGATGAAAACAATTCTGATCATCAAGTTTTTGAATTTTCAGTCTAGTAGAGATCAAATATTTTATATTATATTCTAATAAGTATTGTTTAAATTATAATTTCTTAATTTTGAATACTATTCTAGGGATTCATTTGAATTTAACTTAAATTTGAGAATTTTTGGGGAATAATTTAGAGATATATATTTTTTGTGTGTTGATAATCATATTTAAGTTAAGTACATGGGTTAATATTGGTATTTATTATCCATGAGTTATGGGATATAATTATTGAATTTTCATTTCTTATAAAAGTTTTTTATTAAATTTTTAGAATTCTGGTGATGACCACTTGAATTTTGTGGAGTCCACTAATGGGTAGAATTTGTAAGTGATGTCAAACATCCTTACCATATTAGAACTAATATATCAAGAATGATGTTATTAATGGAAATAAAAAACAAAATTAAATAACATTTTTTATTTTGTAAATTGAAAGAGGAGTTTTCATGGAATAATTAAAAAGTTAACATAGAAATGATTTCTATGAAAATATTATTTATGTTATACAGGAGTCCATGGATTATCTATTTATTTTTACCCATAAAAATATTTACATCTGAATTTTAATTATTTGAAAAGTTTTGTTTTATTTAAATACATTATTTTTTTCGAGGTTTTATGATTGAATTATATATATTTTATAAAATCATGTTAAATTATATCTGTTATATTATTAATTGGATATATTTTATTATTCCCTGATGAGTTTTATTATTATAATGTTTTTAGTGAATAAACTAGATCATTATTGTTGAGGTAATATTAAGCTATTATTGATAAAATTTATATCGTGAACCGTGGTTAACCTATTTATTGATTTTTCTAACAAAAATAATAATTGTATGATGATGTACATGATTATAATACTATAAGTAAATATAAAATATTTCTTTATCTATGAAGGTGTGTTCTTCAGAAATTCACCATTGTATTTATGGTACTTTTCAAACTTGTTTCTTAGAAATAATTATTATGATTTTGATATGAATTAATGATAAAATATAATTTTAAAAAAATAAATATTTATATTTCATATGTTTAATAATTTTAAAACCATTTTTATTCAAATATATTTATTCAATCCTTTAATAAATCTTATAAAATATTTATATTAGTTAGAATGGAAATCTTATTTGATCACATTCATTTAATAAAATTTGGTTTCCATTGATAAATTTTTACATAATAATTTAATTATTTAAGAAAAAATTAATTGTATAAACCTTATTTTACCATATTTTTATTATCATTTTAGTATAACATATTTTTTTTAATAAAAATTAATCTTTAGTTTATTTATCATGAATTGAGTAGTTTTCTATTTATTTCTAATATATATTAAATGAATTAAAAACCATCTGATGACACTTTACCTCAATTTAGTGTTTTCATTAGTGGTGATGTAATGGATGGGTTTCATAAAGTGGGATGGAATGGATTAATTATTTACTCTTCATAGATCTTACCAAAATTAAATAATTATTTAATTGAGATAGAACATCATGTAAAAAAATCATCCTTGTGGTTAGATAATATATATAATGTTAACCATAAATAAAATCCTTTCAAATAATTTTTTATACTCAATTATGTTTAAAAATGAGAGTACCTCTCTGGATAAGAAATACACATTTTATACGAGTATTACATAGTTTTTATTTATTCCATACATGAAAATTGTTTGGATTTATATGAACATACCTTGGTTTTTTCATATGATATGTCTTGTTTATTTTTTGGTTGGATAGTATTATTCTATAATAGTCATTTTTTTAATGAATTATGATAATTGATGTTGAACTAGATGTATTGATGGGAAATATATCAAATCAACCATATATGTTCACAATTAATTCATTTTACCTCATTGTGGGTTTATTAGGTTGGTACTAGTGTAATTACTTTAATTTCATTTCAGTTTTGTAAGGATATGTGTATTTTAGTGTTGTTTTTTTCATTTCATTTAATTATACTTATTTCAATTTATAAAAACGTGTTTAAAACTACTATTTAATAAATGAATAACATGGTTTTAAATTATAGTTCCTAAAACATGTTATGACATTTTTTATGACTTATTTGACTTGTGAGTTTTATGCAAACATTTTAAAAATGCATTCTAGAAAAATGTACATTTTATTATTATGAAAATTATTAAGGATATTGAATATTTTAAAAGGAAGATATTATTTGATAATGATAAATGAATACACAAGCTAGGTTTCCCTCATATGGTTCCTTATAGAGTATAATAATTTTAATATTTTTCTTCTAAATTATATTTAATTTAATGTTATTATTCTTTATAATTTTTTGGGACATATATTTGAAGTAGAGTTGACTTCTGGTTATCCAACTAGTTTGGGTATGAGAGGGGGTGCTCCTAGAGCTACACAGATCATCTGTCATACACATTTAAACATTAAACTACTGGTGTAAAGGCCATCTACCACACATATCATCCCCCAATTGAGCCTCTAGAGATGTTCCCACCCATGCCTCCATTATCATCTTTTTTAGCCTCCACTTCTCATAACATATCTACACCACCTCCATAGATAACACCACATATTCCATTTCCATAACAAATGATGTATCTGAAACCCTACAAACCTTATCCTATGATATCTAAACCCTTCTATTTCAAACTATACATCTGGGATCTGAAAATTATGTTCCTTTATATTATAATCCATTTCATGTAGATAACACGATGCATGAATTGGGACATGAACATCCATTAAAGTTTATTGACCCAAGACATCCCGTAGATCTATCTTATCATAATGAGAATCCTACATCAAGGTTTTTTTATTATAATTGGGTCAAATTAAATCACATAATTATTTTCCGGATGTAGTGTGAATTAATTATTTTTTCCTTTTATCATATTCAATGGTATCTTATAATAGGAGACAAGGGAACAAAATTTTGTGTGATTCCTGGAATCGTCAAAAACAAAAAATGATGGATTATAATAAAGGAAATCAAATGATAATTAAATTTTCCAAGCAGTGTAGAATTTTTATTAGAACATTATCCAAGTACAATGATATCATTCCAATGAAACTGGTCTCATGGAGGCATATCAGTAATGAAATTAATGAGGAATAATGGGAGGATATGTGGTTAAGAAAATTTATTAAATTGATAGATATATTATTTTTGTATTATATGAATTAACATGATCATTATTTCATTTTTTTAACATTTTCAATAGTTATGGTTTTAATGTTTCACGGATGATGGATCTTGGGGAGTTGTGGCAATCATATAATCCCACGTTATATGTTAGTCAGAAGAGAAAAGTGAGTTCAGATCTTGAGGGTGTACCATTATTCCTAGATTTTCTAATAATGAAATATCAATAAATGATTTTATATTGTATGAGTGATGATTTTAAGGTATTGCTAACATTTAATGGGTTTCCATTAAAGATATAATTCTTATTATTTGTATTATTATTTTTAGGATGGTACAGAAAAAAGAAAAAGGAACCAAGATTCTATGACATATTTTCACACTTATAGTGCACTACAATGCACCAACAATATCAGAATCATATACCTTAATATAAATAGAAACAATATTTACATTTATATTGTTAATAAAGTGGTTATTTTATTTTATTTTTATTTTAAAGAATTATAATAACATAAACAGTTATATTTTCATGATGATATTTAATACAGAAGGCTGAAAATCCCCCATTTTGATAGATTTTCATGATGAAATTTGTGTTTTATTCCCATGAATCTATTTAAATTAGTGTTGGAAATGACACTTAAAATATTGAAGAAGTTTTTATGTTTTTGTAAAATGGGGAAGGGTTTTAAAATGGTTTGAATACTTTTAAATAGTTTATTTTTATGAAACAAAAATATTTTCTAACATTAGTATTTTATTGTTAATTATTATTTAAAATTGTGTGGTATATTTAAATGATTTTGTGAGATCCTGGACTTGATGGAGGTATGAACTTGTTTAAATTTTAGCTCTAAACTTTTAATTTCGGTTAATGGAATTTTTATCAAGAGTAGGAGGATCAATGGTGTTTTTGGGGTTTGGGACTTGAAAAAAATAAGAAAATGGCCATCTCGTGCATGTTTCATGGTTGGAACATTAATAGTCACAACTGTGCACCCTAACCCTATATGGATCGAGGAAGGTTTCATAGTTCAGGTGAAATTGTGCATGGGAGGGGACTATACATAATTGGATAATGGGATTCTGCACGGTTAGAACTTGTTTTTTTCATACCATGGGAGTCTCCCCAGGTAATTGTGTGACCCAAACTCCCTTAGATAGTGGATAGGGAATGAGTTGTGCACATTTTGGAAAATAGTGTAGACAATATATGTAGCCCATTAAAATTTGAAATTTTTTAGGTTTCCCCCTCAAGAATTTTATGTTCCTACCGAATTTTATCCACATTCTCCTACATGAAAACCTATTGAAAAACATGAACCCTAAAGAGATCTTCAAGGATAGATCTCCCTCATTTCTAGGAAATTTGGAGGGACATTGGTTATGGGTTGAAGCGATGGGTACATCTAATATCCCACTTGATTATATTTTCTAGATTAATGCATGATGATTTCATCATCTTCTTCTACAGACCTAAAACCCACTTTTTTCTATGGGATCATATATTGGGGCTTCAAGGGGTACTTAAATCCTGATATAAGAAATTGGTTAACTATCTAATCATCAACAAATTAGAGGTTGGTTGTCTACAAGTTATACCCCATAATTTTGTTATAGATTTATTCAAGTGTGTTCTTATATTTCCCGCCTCTTCTTGTAAATTTTTTTCATTGAGTAAGAGTTTGTATAATTGCTAGTTAGATGATGATTTAGACCCCTCATGATCCACATGGGATGTGTTAAGGTTAGTTTGACCAATCTACAATCACCCATGGGGCACACCAATATTCCCGAACATGGATAATTGTGAGATCAACCAAAAATTTAAATTCATTGAATTGAGAACCATGATAAATGTATTAATGTGATAGTGAAAATCCTAAATGGAAGAAATATTGGTTGTGTCTAGTTGTTGGTAAGGGATTAAGGGATTTCTTGGTATGAGGTAAAAATTGGTTAAATACATTATTGTGATTATTTTGAATGATATATGAATTTTTATTAGAAGTTCATAAATGGGTAAGGCATACATAATTATGAATTGGTTAAACATGATATACTAAGGAAATGGTAATTGTGAAAAAATGTTTATGGTTTAATGTCCTTTGATGTGATGATGGAAATGTGAATTTTTAAGGTTATGTGAATTGATTTTGAATTATTTTCATATAGTATGTGTGTTAAATAGATGAATCAGAATTTTCACATATATTAATCGGTGGGAAAAAGGAATTTGGCTCCTCCCACTGGTCAGGTTGGACTGATTCTCTAAACCCCACCATGGAATGCACAGTTTATGGATCCTAACTAATGCTCTATGCCCCTGCAGATGCATTAGATGACTACCTAGACAGACACTTCAAGGTAATAATCATAAAATTTGGGTGATATTACATAGACTAACAACCATGGTATGTGAAATGAAACTACTTGTGTGATGATCACCATAGTTAGATAGGGAAACACAGTTATTACCATATTCCTAGTGGTCAGTCAGCTTCGGATTTAGTGAAGTTAATAGAACACCTATCCAATGGACTAAAATTATAATAAGAGTTAGTTAATTGATTATTTACAAATGAAAAATATACCTCTTGTTTAATTATATATTTATGTACTTTCATGTTCTATATATTATACTATATATTTTTTAGACACCATTGGTGGTGTTTAATTGAGTTTTACTCACACCCTAGTCAGGATTCCATTGGGTATCTGAGTATATTTCATGGTTGCAGGTCAGTAGAAGGGTAATGGCCCCATTCTTGGTATTTGAGTTGGGAATAGGAGGTGCACAGATGATGATGTAGACTTGGATTTAGGACCGATTTTTTGGATTATGTTTTTGGTCTTTATTTTGGTATTTCGTTCACTTTTGGAAGTGTTAGCATGACACACCATATTTAGCATTTTTGGTGGTTGTAACCTATTTTGGGAATTGGTTGGAAATTCATTTTTGGTGTTTAGATTATTATTTTCCTTTATATAATATGTTATCTAATGTTGATTGCTCTAGGGAAGAGATTATAGTCTCCCTAGGTAACTTACTAGACCCTCTATGCTAGTTGGAAACCTATGCCAGACGGGGTGGTGTTCTTAAGGTCATCTGGAAATCCGGCTCGGAGAACCGGTTTAGTGGATCCTAGGTTGGGGACATTAAAAAGTGGTATTATAGATTTAATTTTATGTTCCTTACTATTTGGGATGGTAGACTTTCTATTAGGGTGTGTTTGGTCATGAAAATGAGCACCTACTTGGGAGTATATAACAAATGTACGAGGGAACACCCACATACCCAAAGTGTGAATTATTGTTTTTTATAATATGAATTGTTACAGTTGACTGATATTTCACCATTGGGTGATGCACATGTTGTGTGACGTGGCTATTTTTTATATTTTTCTCATGACCAAAATGGCATGAGTTTTTGTATTCATACATCATTTTGGCACCTATACATATAGGTGGAATGCAACAGGATAGGCACACATGGGATGAGCATTTGGGGTATAATGAGTTTAATCCACCTCACCTCCATAGGAACTTGAAGAAAATGGTTTATGATAAATATGATGAAAATTGATAGGTAAAAAGAAATATATAGATTGGTTGAAGAATTATGTTTACTGAAAAAGTGTAAACAAGTTAAAATATTATTACAATGTCATGTGAAATGAAAAATGTGCCAAATAGAGAATGGTTTTAAAAATTATTTAATTATAGATTTGTTACTAAGTAATTTTGTTTACCCATGTTGACCATGACCCTCAGTAGGGTTGTTATAGGGTATTGTTCTTTGTGTGATGATGACAGTTGGGTTGGTGTAAGTAATATGGCTTCCTTATGGTTAGTGGATCGTATTTATTTTACTACATTTTGAATAGATTTGAGTTGTGTGTTTTGAGATGTGTTCTTGAAATTATAGGAAGATTCCACTGTGATTTTGTACGCTAGTTGGAAAAAAAGTTGATGTTGTCAATAACTATCCTCCAGAGGTGGAGCAAGAGAACCTGATCATTCATGGTAACATGGGAGAAGTAGAATTCCTGGAGAACATTGCTCATTTTATATAGATGATGGAATGAGTCCCATAGTAGGTTTCACCAATCTTGTTTGAGCTGACTAAGGAGTTTCAGTTGTGGTAGCCTCTAAGATTTACTTGAGAGGGTATGATAGAGGATTTTGAGTTCTTGATAGAGTCCATCAAGATGATTCTTGATCACTTAGAGACTCCTCCCGAGAAGAGAGTCAAGTTGGAGTCCAACATGGCGAGAGGTCAGACAGACCACTAGTGAGAAATCCTTGTTTAGATTGAGTAGGTAGATGGTATGTTATAGAAGAGTTTCTTGGAAAAGTTACTAGATAATTACATCCCAAGGAATCTAAGGTAGTATAATGACACATAATAAATGAGGTTGACCCAGGGAACCATTTAATTTATAAAGTATGCAGTCCATTTCACGAACATGTATCATTTTGTTCTAACATTGGTAGGGGATAAGGCCACAATGAGAAGTTTTATTTGGGATGGACTTAGATGTGAGATAAAGTACCATGTGAATATCTTTGATATAAAGAGGTTTTAATAGGTGATGGATCATTCTCTAATATTGCAAGGGAATTTCGAGGAATATTCTAGTGGTGGATGCATAACTCCAGTTGGTCAACCTGGTGGTCCAGATTTAGATAGTAATAAGTGAAACTTTGGGAGTTTATCCCAAGGTTATGATGGTAAGATTAGTCATAAAAGATAACCAGATTCTTAGGGTAGTGATCAAATTTTTTTATGTCTGTGAGGATGGTCAGGACACGTGCACAATCATTGTTCTTGACCACCAGTTGAGTGTTGAGAATTTTAACGATTGGGGAATGTGTAGAATTTCTATAAGAACCCTCATTAGGTGGGTAATGAGGTAGTCCTAGGCCTAGTGTTTATTATAGGTAGGGGACAGTTACCCCATATCAGGTAGGCAGTTCAAGCTCGACGTGTCATACATATAGAATAGTGGATTTTGTACATCGGGGTGAGAGCATCCACATCAGCAAGGAGACACAGCTGTAATAATTTTAACCAAGGCATAGGGTAAATGGGGAAGTTCAGCTTCGAATATTTTAGCTTTGACCTGGAGGTGGCGAGGGTGGGTCACTGACAGTTCAAGGTATGATTCTCGTATCTTCCTTATTCTCTAATTCTTTGTTCAATACAGTTGATTTACATTCTTTCATTTATACTCAGTCCTTGTTTGTGTTGGGACTATTTTTTGAACGAATGTGTGTGGTTATGTAAAACAATACACCATTAGGGGTGTAAAAAGAAAATATTAGGTAGTTTAAATGTTGTTCTCTTAGATTTGGTGGGTACCGCCTTTAGTGAAATTTTTTCACTAGATATGTAAGGTTTTTATTTCATTTTTGGAATGGGATGGATGGTATTTTTCTTGGAATATATTGATTTTTACCATTGTATGGTAACTTTAAAATCTCAAGAGGGAGAAACATATGTCCACAGTGGTGAATGAGATGTTTGGGCATGTTGTGCATGGCCAATTTTTCATGAGTTGGGTGAACTTACAACCAAAGTTTATTGTATTATTCTTGTTAATAAAGGAGTGTACGATACTATCTTTAAACATGTTTTCGATCTAATTCATGATGTATTTATAGAGTCTTTATTGAGTCTTCTACCAGAGATAGACATTGAGTTCACAATAGAGTTGTTGTAGGGACCAGAAATAGTTTCCATTCTTCCATATAGAATATAATTTACAAAATTCTAGAATCCTTAAATCCTGTTGAAGGAATTGAAGAATAAAGTTTTATTCATCCTTCCATGTAACCTTGGGGATCTCTAGTGCTAATTTCTAAGAAATATGATTGTTCTTTATGGTTGTGTGTTGCTTATAGGTAGATGAATCCAATGATGGTTAAGAAATAATACCCTCTTCCTGAAATTGATTATTGTTTTACCATCTTAGGGGTGCCCCAGTGTTATCTACGATCTATTTGAGATCAAGGTATCATCATTTAAGGGTGAGAGCTTAGGATATACCATGGACTGCCTTCAGGAGTAGATATAGGTTGTATGAGTTTGTTGTGATGTTTTTTGGGTTGACCAATTCACCATCTACTTTGATAGACCTAATTATGAAAATATTTCACTAATACATGGATCAATTATTAGACATTTTTGTTGATGACATATTAGAATACTCATAATCTGATGTTGATCATTCCAAACTTCTTAAAATCATCCTGAGTACCCTAAGAGAGCACATACTATACTTGAATCTATCCAAATTCCATTTTGGGTTGATAGGTTGTATTTCATGGGTCACATTATCTTAGAGAAAGGAATGTTAAAAGATCTGGAGAATGTTCAGGCAGTCATCTCATGTGAGAATCACAAGAAAGCCTCTAATATGTATAATTTTCAAGGATTGCATGTTTATTTCTGAAGGTTCATTAAATAATTTTATCATCCGGAAGAACCACTTTCAGGCATGAAAAATAATTCCATCAAGTTTGTGTGGACCAAGGCTTGTGAGAATGATTTCTAGGAATTGAATAAATGGTTGAAGACTGCACCAATTTTTATTTTACATATGATCGATAAATTATAAACAATTTTTTATGCATATGGTGTTGAAATTAGGGCAGTTTTGATGTAGGATGAGGGAGTGTTTTTATATGGGTTGTAACTCTTGAGACCTTGTGAAAGAAACTACCCTATATATGATCTTGAATTATATTCATTGGTGTATGCCTTAAAATGTTGGTGTAATTACTTGTTGGTTGAATGGTTCATGGTGTATACTGATCACAAGATCCTTATATACATATTCTCTCAGCATGATCAAAATCTTTGCCAGTGAAGATGGGTTGAGTATAATATATCATTTGACTTTGATCTGGTGTACATGTCAATAAAGGGAAATAATGTTATAGATTCATTGAGTCATAAGACTCAAAATCAAGAGGTCTAATAATCTCGTGCCATGTGGGGAATGATGAAGTTTGATCAGATCTATCTTGAGGTGAATGATGACCAAGGTTTGGCTACTCTAGCATCCTTGGTTTTTTAGTCAGTACTTCTAAGCTAGATCAAAGAGAAGAAACATGTGGATTTATAATTTTTGTCTTTGGGGAAGTCCTAATGGTGGAAAGTCAACTTTTTGTTGTATTTTTTGAGATGATGGGATCATTTATGTTCGTGGGTCTATTGCTGTGCCAAATTGTATTCTAGAAGAGATGATGCATGATTTTTATCCAATGAAGTGGGAAGTGAATACTGGATTAACCAAAATATATTTTGATATTCGTTGTCAATATTTATGGCCCAGGATGAAGAAATAGGTTGTGGGTTTGGTGGCATTATGCCTTACCTACTAGTAGGTGAAGGTCGAACATCAACAACTAAGTGGCTTGTTGTAGCCATTTCTAGAATGGAAATGTGATGATGTGATGATTGATTTTTTGGTTCATATTTTTATGAGTCCTTAGAATAATGAAGTGATTTGGGTTCCACATGAGCCTCATCCCTGTTGGTGGGGACTCTTAAGTGCATCAAAGCGACCCAGGATCAAATCTAGGTGGAGGCACAATTTCGGGGTTACTATACTAGTATAGTAGCAGTACAGTAACAGTACTATAGCAGGACTGTAGCTGGCACTATTTGTCAATTTAGCAGCCTGGAATTTTCCCCCGTTTGGGCCTTTAAGCCATCGATTTGGTCCCCAAGTCCATTAAGGCCTTCAGGCCACCCAAGAATTCGGGCCAGTAAGGCCTTTGATCCACCTCAAGGCCTTCGGGCCACCTTAATTGCAGATGAAAACCAGACAACCTACAAGGAACAAGCTCAATAAGAATAATGAGTAAAGAGCTTTCACCATAGTAGAAGCTCAACAGACTGCAAGAATGAGAGTGTATGACACCTGCCATCAGGACAAGCATGTGCATGCATGAGATAGCCTAGCTGAACAGCCATGTGAAGGTGAAGAGATTATTTCACGATGAAGATGTTGGGGAGGGGCAGTTCCAAGTAGTTAGTTTGGAATGTGTGTAGTCTTTGAAGCCTACGGGGAATAAATTCTTGTAAGGCCTATGGGCCATGTATACTTATGCCTACGAGCCTTGTAAGGGATCCACCTCACCCCTTGAAAGATGGATTATCAGAAATCAATAAAAAATGAAGGCCTTAGGGTCATTGAATGGATGTGATTTGGGTTATTGTGGATCGATTGACTAATGTGGTCCATTTCTTTCCAATTCGAGATACTTTCAATGTCGATTGGTTGAGAGAGATGTATGTTTATTATGGATTAATGGAGTTCTGAAGACTATGGTTTCAGAGAATGATCTACATTTTACATCACGCTTATAGTATGTATATTTCCTAAGACCTATAAGCCATGTAATATCTAGGCCTACTGGCCTTATAAGGGTTACCCATCATCACTTAAAAGGGGGGTTACAAATAATAAATAAAAAAGAAAGCCTTCAGGAAATTTAGGTTGCAGAAGGTACTTGTTACCCAGGTGTTATAGGGTATGTACATTTACCAACAAATATATGGGAAGTTAAAGAATACTATTTAGGTGTTAGAGGACATGTTAAGAGAAATTTTCATAGATTTTGGTGGATTGTGAGAGAGTCATTTGGCACTTGTTATGTTTTCATACTATTAAACATTCCAAGCTTTGATTCATATATCACATTTTGATTAAATTTATGGTAAACGTTGTAGATATATGTTGTTTTGGTTATAGGTGGGGAAAATAGAATTTTTCGGACTAGGTCTCATGCAAGATATATCAGAATAGATTTAGTTAATCCACAAACATATTGAAATGGGTTAAAGTAGGAAAAAACCATATAAGGTTTGGCATTGTCAACCTCTTGAGTTTTTGGTGGGCTATCATGTGTTTCATTAGTTATCGGCAAGGATGGGTTACCATCAGATTCATAAACAATGAATGTTGGATCTCAGGTATATGGGCCCATTCGAGATTGTGGATAGTATCAGACCGGTGGCGTACTAATAGGATAATAAATAGTAGTATATTGGTCTGAATGATGTGTTTCATGTGTTATAGTTTCAATTGTATCACCCTACCCCATATCATGTGAGTTATGTTGAGGATGTTGAGATCAAGGATAATTCTTCCTTTGGGGATCATCCGATTCGTTTTGTGGATCGTAGTGAGATGGTATTGCGGGGCAAGACCGTCCCTTTTGTTCAACTTCTGTAGCAGCATAAGAATGTTTAATATGAGACTTGGGAAAGGGAATCAGATGTGCAAGCCTAGTGTACATATCTATTATATTTATGAGATTAATGGTTTTCAGAAGTCTGGCTCGGGGATGAGCCGCTATATGTTAGGGAGGTTGCGAGATCCCAGATTTCATAGAGGAATGACCCTATTTCAGTTTCAGCTCCAAATAAATTAATTTTGGTTAATGGAATTTTTACTAGGTATAGAAAGAAGATCGGGGGTTGATCAAGGGTTTTGGACTCAAGAAAAAGAGAAAATTTCCATCCAATTCATGTTTCATGTTTGGAACATGATTAGATATAACCGTGTGCCTTATCCATGCTAGGAAGGAGGAAGGGTGTAAGGTTTATGTGAAGCCCTGGAAGTGGGATTCCAAACCATGTATGTTTGGATAATATACTTTTTCATATTTGTCACACCATTTGTCAAAATGTGAAAGCCTATCTAGGTAAACATGCGACCCGGCCTCCCCTAGACAGTGGTTGGTGCACAAATTGTTCATGGTTGGAAAGTGGTGGACCCCATTAAAAATAGTGAATTTAATGTTTACCCCTTGCTATTTTTAAGTTCACACCCAATTTTTCTCCACCTTCTCCTACCATCATCTATAGGGGTGAAAATATTTCCTCCTAAGCTCCCATGTATCTATCTCTCTCATTTATATGATGTTTTGAGAGTTGTTGGTTATAGATAAATGATATGGGTAAGCCTAATCTTCCCTATTCTTATCTTTTTTCAGATTAAGTCTTGTTAGTTTGTAAATCTTTTTTCGAAGCCCTGAACCCTTCTTTTTCTATAGGATCCTTAATTGGGGATTTAAGGGGTGATTAGATTTGGATATAAGGTAATGGTTAAGGGTGCACTTATCATCGGATTCTAGGTAGGTGGTATACAAGTTATATCCCATAGTTTTGTAATTGATTTTTGCATGTCTGTTTTGATATTTCCCCCCTCTTGTTGTGCATATGTTTCCTTGAGTATGATTTGGTGTAACAGATAGTTAAATGAAAATTTCGACCCCAAATTATCTATGTGGGATGTGCTGAGGTTATTGTTTTCTATCTAGTACCAACCATGAGTTTCACCAATATTCCCAAACATAGAAAATTTTGAGGTTATCCGAAAATTAACTTATGTTGATTTAAGGACTATGATAAATGTGTTGAAAGTCCAGTTAAATTGATAAATGGTAGTAATATTGGGGATTTTTAACTATTCTCTAAGGAATACAAGATTTCATGGTATGAGGTAAAATGGGGATAAATACATTACTTTTATGTGTCAAACGATGTATGAATTTGTAAGTGAAATATGTAAATAGGCAAGGAATATGTTAGGATAAATGGGTTAAATGGGACATACTAAGGAAGTGGAAATTTATAAAAATAGATATGGTTTAATAGTTTTTCATGTGTTGATGGAAATATGAATTGTAAACAATATGTGTATTTATCATATATGATGGTGATGTGGTATGTGTGGTAAATGGATAAATAATTGTGTGCACATGGAATGATGGGTGGGATAAAGGACTGAGGATCCTCCTTTGGGATAGGTTGTATTGATGCTCTAAACATAAACATGGTATGCATGGTTTAGGGATATGAAATAATGATCTAACCCCCTAAGAATGAATTTTATGATTATCTGGACTAATTCTCCAAGGTAATAATGGTAAAATCTGGTTCAGGTTACCAAGATTGACACTCCAAGTATGTTGAATGAAACTTTTTGTGTGATGATCAGCCTAGAGAGATATGGAACCTAATTTATTGCATTATGCATAGTGTTTAGTCATCTTGGTCTGTAGTAAAGTAAATAGAACACATACCCATTTACTTAAATGATAATAATGCTGAGTTAATTGATGATTTACCAATTACACATTTCCAACCTTGTTTAATACAATAATTATGTAATTTATTTCACTATAAGTTAGATTTTATATTTTTTAGACATTGTAAGTGGTAGCCTACTGTGTTTTACTCACACCATGCTCAGGCTGCCGCTGGGTACCCGAGTAGATATCATGGATGTAGGTCTGGACAAGTGAAAAGGGTCCATGCTAGGGAGTTTAGTTGGGTCTGGTAGGTGCATAAATGAGGATCTAGACTTAGAGTCATGAAATATTTTGGGGATTCATCTATTGGTCTTTACTTTGGGGGTTTACTTCACATTTTTCACTATTATCATGACACGACATTGTTATAATTTGGTTCTGGTTGTACCCAATTTGGTAATTAGTTTAAAATGCATGTTTTGGTTTTTGGTTTATTATTCTCCATTAAATCTTATGTTACCTATTGTGGCTTACAATGGTAATGAGGGTATAGTCTCCCCATGTGACTTACTAGACCCCTGCCACTAGTTGGAATCATATAGTGTACGTGGATCCATGCTTGAGGTCATGTGGTGACCTAGCTCGAAGCATCATTTTAGAGGTTTTCGGGTAGAGGACATGATATATTACTTTTGGAAATGTAATTGGGGAATGTGTCTTGTTTAATTTAATATAATATTATTTTGAATTTTTTGTATACAATATATTTGAAATAAATTTCTAGGGGATTTTAAATTGTAATTTTACTTTGGTGAAAATTTGTTGAAGTGTAATTTTTTTTTGAAAAACCAGAATTTAGTGGCAACCAAAAAATGGTAAATCCACAATGATTCTATTTTATATCATGGAAATTACGCTATATAAGGATATATTTTTTTGGGTTATGTAATAGTTTTTTGGATATTTTTTACATCTTAGGTATTAGGGAATTTGTATTTTATAGTTTGAATTAAATTTTCAAAGCCACACATGATAATAATGGTTTATATTAGAGATATTTTATATTTTTTTAATCAGGGATTGATAATTTTGGTACGAGTTAGATCCAATATATGGAATTGGTTCATATTTTTTGGGATGATAAGTATTTTAGCAGGGAGATTGTAAAACCCAATGTCCTAGTGGATTAGTGTAAAGGGGGAATTTCATCAAAACTACAAAGATCTAACCCAAATTGAAAAAAATAACCACACATAAAAATAACTATCCAAAAATGAACAAAATAACATAACCCAAAATAAATAAAATAATATAAACCCAATTAAACCAATTGTTTTGACAAAAATAATGAAAAAGGACAAAATGAACTACCCAACAAATACATAACCCCAAAACTGACCAAATAACATAACCCCAAACAAACCAAATGACATAACTCAAATATGAAATAAATAAAATATGAAACCAATGATATAAATGAATATAAACATAAAGAAATAACAAAAAAATGACATAACCTAATGACAAAACAAATTAACAATCCCAAAATTAACCAATTGTCATAACCCAAGATGAACCAAATGAGGAAACCGAAAATTAACCAAATGGCCAAACCGAAGATGAACCAATTAACATAACCCAAAATTAACCAATTCACATAACCCAAAATTAACCAATTCACATAACCCGAGATTAGCCAATTCAAATAACCCAAAATTAAACAATTGAAATAACTTAGAATTAACCAAATAAAAAAACACAAGATGACCAAACCCAAAATTAATGAAATGAAATAACCCAAAATTAACCAAATTACCAAACCCAAGATGAACCAATTAACCTAACCCAAAAATTAACCAATTGACATAACCTAAAATTAGCCAACTAACACAACATAAGTCTATTCAATGGGCATAACACAAAATTAACTAATTAACATGTCCCAAAATTAACCAATTGACATAACCCAAGACTAACCAATTGAAATAACAAAAAAATTAACCAAATGAAATAAACCACATTCAATATGAACCAATTAACCTATATACATAACCCAATGTTAACCAATTTAATTAACCTATGATTATCCAATTGACCAATTAACCAATTGAAATAACCTAAAACTAACCAATTTAAATAAAAAAAATTAACCACTTTACATAACCTAAAATTAAAAAAATTGACCAAACCCAACATAAAAAAATTGACATAACCTAGAATCAACCACTTAAAATAAACCAAGATTAAACAATTTATATAAATAAAATTTTACCCATCAAAATAACCCAAGATTAACCAATTTTTATAACCCAATATTAGCCTATTAACAAAACCCAAAATTATCCATTTGAAATAACCCAGAATTCACCCCAAATTAAACAATTGACATTACCCAAGATTAACCAATTTACATAACCCAAAATTAACCAACAGACCAATTAAAAAATTGACATAACACAATTTTAACCAATTAACAAAACCCAATATTAACCAATTGACATAACGTGAAATTTTCAAAATGAAAAAACCCAAGAGGAACCAATTGACATAACCCAAAATTAACCAATTGAAATAACCCAAAATTAAGCAATTCACATAACCCAAGATTAACCAAATTATATATCCAAAAGGTAACCAATTGATATAACTCAAAATTAACCAATTGACATAACCCAAAATTAACCAATTAACATAATCCATGATAAACCAATTTAAATAACCGAAAATTAACTAATTGATGTTACACAAAATTAACCAATTGATGTATCCCAAACTTAAACCAAAATTAAATAATTTACATAACCTAAGAGGGTCCAAATGACCAAACCCAAAATATAAAAAAAATTTAAAAACCCAAAATTATTTTTATAACCGAACCCATGATGAAAAAAATGACCAAACCCAATGTGAAGAGAATGATTCATCCAAAAAATTGAACAATTTAAATAATCCAATATGAAGAAAATACCGTTACCAAAAATGTAATAAATAACCTAACCCAAAAAAATAATGTAACCCCAAATGAACTAATCATACTAACAAAAAATTAACAGTTGGGCAATGGCTTAATCCCAAATTTATAAAGGCCAAATGACCAAAATTAAACAAAATCGATAACACAAAATTAAACCAAATAAACTATCCCAAAATAAACCAAATAACCTAAACAAATAGAGATCCACAAGAAAGAACAAAATAACCTAACATAAAAATACCTAAACCAAATAGAGGAAAATTACATAACCCAAAGTACACCATAAAACATAAACCCAAGTAAACCAATTATTCTAACCAAAAAATGAACAAATGACCAAATGAAATAACATAAAATTACATAATCCTGAAATGAACCAAATGACGTATCCCAAAATAAACCAAATGACCTAACTCAAATATTTCATAACCCAAAGATAAAATTAATGACCTAAACCAAGATGACCAAAACCAAAGTGACAAAAAATTCCAAGAAAAACCCAAATTATCTAAATAAAAAAAAGACTTAACAAAAAAATGAAACAAATGAGCTAATCCAAATCAATCAAAATTACATAACTTAAAACGAAAAAATGATCTATCCAAATGACCAAATGTCCAAATATTCCAAATGATATAACAAAAAATGAACAAAATGATATAACTCATTAATGAATGAAACACCCTTTCCCAAAATGAATCAATTTATCAGAACAAAAGAATTTAAAAATAATCTAACCAAGTGACCAAATGATCAAATTACTAAAGAAACTTACCAAAAAATTGAACCTAATGACCAAACTGTCTAAAATACCCTGTGACCGAATAAAAATATTATGTAATAAAAATTAAAGTAGTTAAAAATTAACATATAAGAGGAATCCATGTCATACACATATTTAGAATACTAATTACATTGTATTGATTATTTTATGAAACTAATATTAAATTTATAATTAAATGTATATTTATATCCTTATATATTTTAGGATTTAATCAACGACTATAATTTTAATTCATTATATGATTTTTCAAATTCATATTACTCAATAATGTACTGTTATACTAATAAATTTCATTTTCAGCTAGTGACATTGGGCATCGAAGGTTGTGTGCCTTGAGAAAAATAATTTTAATCATGTTTAAAATAGGATTGAAGTGATATAAATGCCAAAAAACAAAATAATATTTTAGTCATTTTCATGATCTTCAAAAAAAAATTATATATTTAATAATTAAAAATATTCCTTATATTTTCAACAGTTTTCCCTAGAGGCCCTCAATGAGTAAGCTGGTGAAAATGTAGGGTCAAATGATCATTTTAGAATGGTAATATATGAGGATAACTGGGGGAGATACATATTTCAAACTATGAAAACAATCATCAACACTAGGTATCAGACCTCATCGGGAACCTGTCAAACCTATCATAGAACCATGCTACAAACACTCTTGCAGAAGCATCTAAGGCCAAACAAATATCTATACAAGAGCATAAAACAAGTAACCAGGTCACTGAACATAAAATGAAATCTATGTCAGTTATATTCCCATCACTTCCATAAGAGGATGATAATATTTTTTATTCAGGTATGGAATCAATATAGTCTATATATTATTCACCCAGTGATATTAATGAGGGTCCCAGAGGAGGTCATGGTGATGATATTACAGGTGGTAGTGGTGGTGATGATAATGATGATAATGATACTGGTGACCTAGATGATAATGTTGGTTATGAGGATTTTGGTGATAGTGATGAGGATGTGGATGTTGGTGATGGGGGAAATATTGATCACCCCTATTTATGAGTTACCAAAAAATATACATTTGGATATTGTTTAATGACATGAATTGATTGATTATACGTATATATATGTATGTTATAAAGTTTTAAATGGTTTGAAAACAATTAAATTAAGTTGGTTGAATATTAATTATAAAATATTTTTATCAAATTGAATGTTTACACTATTTTTTGATATGATTAGAGGTTTTAGATGGGATGGATGGGCTACTACTGCATGTTGAGGACATGTACATATACCAACGGTTCAATAAACAATTTGTATATCCTGTCTGTGTGGATAGGTTGTACCCAAGGTTCTTTTAAACAATAGAATAGATTTATACCCAAGGGTTTCGTTAAAATATTGTTATTATGAATACCTTATAGGTTATACCCATGGTTTCTATAGAAATCTTGGTTATTACCCTAAATTTATGGCTTAACCACCCATAATTCTATTAACCATTGGTTTATCCTATACCCACAATTTTATGGGATATTCCCATTGTAGAAAAAATTGGTATACAGTAACTTTATATTAGTTTTATTACATTCCTAAATGATAAAATGTACATATTCAACAAGTATTTATTATTTTAGTGGTATTTGAAGACTAGATATAAACATATGTTTCCTATCACAATGAAAAAATAAAAAAATAGCGTGAAAGTATTTCTCTCATCCTTGAAAATCATTCAAATATTCATTCATTATATCCTTGTTAAAGGAATAAAATATTAAGGGTAAAATCAGATTCTCATTAAAGGAATGGTTAACACTAACTCTATCATGAATACATGAGGCATAAGAATATGGATAAGTAAATAATCAATAACTACTCAATTTAATAAATAGTTTTTTTAAAATATATCCACATAAAATATAAATAAAATAATCAATGGATAATAATAATTAAAATTTTATTCTATAAAATACATAATTTTTAATGCATTGTCATACCATTAAGGCCTCATTTCAAGACATCATGAACCTTACCATCAAGGCCTTATTCCATGTAATTAAAATGAATGTGTTGATGTACACTAAATACCTAACTAATTTGTCCTATTGTTTATATCATGATACTTCTAATGAATATAAGGGATATATATAACTGTGCCACACCTATCACATACATGTGTAAAATTAACTACTCATATATTGAATCAACAATATAACACATAGTGAAAATACCTTATCAAAAAATAAATATCCATATTGAATCTAGACTATGTAAGGTAAATATTTGCATAATCGATTAAATAAATTACATAACAATAAAAATTCAGCTAACTCTATATATTTAAATCATATATGATTAAGAAAATAATAAATTAATAAAAATGATAATTAATATATCCATGAAAATAAAAATATGAACATGATGGAGAAAAATAATTTCGGATGTACAAAAGAGATCCACAGAGAACATGATCACAAGAAATTTATTTATCACAAAAAAATTATAATATATAAATCATTGAAGGAATATTGAATATTATCGATTTATATGAAATGAAGGTTAGAAGTAAAATTATGTATTTTGGAGAACATAGTTGAAAATGTAATCAAAATTTTTAAAATAAAATTTTTCCAAACACATGTAACTTTGCATAAAAATGAAGTTCTAGATTACATCTAAAATTATTTTAAATGTTATATATTACAAATATTTTTCACTAAAAAATCCTAGAATGTGTTAAATACCATTTGCGATGTATATGTTAAAAAAATATTAATTTCACACTTTTTTAAAATTTCAAAAATGAATTGATTGAAAAAATATAAGAAATTAATTATAGAAATTTTAAAATAAAGTCAATGGTAGTAGAAAAACACCATTACCAATCATTTATAATTACATGAAAAACATATAAGAAAAATTTTAAGAATACAAATATATAAGAGGAATATTCTTGAAAGAAATAGAGATATAAGGTGCAATTTTCTTAAAAATAATCATTCAGTTGTTTTAAGTTTCAAAGAGAGGAAAATATGGATGAAAACATGAAAAACTCAAAAATAATTATTTTATAAGAACCATTATGGGGGTATGGATGTATAAATAATATAATTATTCCAATTAAAATTTAAACTGGAATAATCTTGTATGGGAGTGAAATTGTAAAATAAACCCTTACGATTTTAATAACTTTCGACTCAAAACACATTAAAAGAAAAAACATGAATTGAAACATTAAATACCATTATTAAAGCATAATTAAAGATATAATATTCCATATATTACGTATATCCACCATTAAAATAAATTATTTTCATAATATAATTTATTTCATAATAAAGTTGAACTGAGATAAAAAACACTTATCTTGGATTCCTGCTTGTTCGGTAGCATTATATAATTATTAATAATATATTTATATTTACGAAATACTTCATTAAAAACATTATTAATCTATATTCCATTTTTATATCATTTTATAATTATTTGAAATCCATTCAAGGTATATTCCTTATTTTAGTTGACCACTTAAGGATGCTTGATAAATTTCTCCAAAAAAAATTGAATATATTTATATTGATAAATGGTTTTATGGAATCGTTCCATGATTTTTATAATTTTGATAATGTAATAAATATAATTTTTATTCACTATATAAAATTTTATAACGATACATGTATGGAGGTAATAGAAAAATAAAATATATTATTAATGGAGATGGTAGTCCACACGCACGCATGATGAAATTTTCATTTTCCAAATGGTAAGAAGGAAAGAAAGTATATAATGATTAATATTTATAGAATATTATTAATATCATAAATAAAATAATTATTTATTAAATATTTCCTTATTATTATCTATTTATATATGAAATAAAAAATTATTCATAACGCTTCGTGGAGGTGGTAGTCCACACATACACATGAGAAACATTTTCATATTCCAATGGATTAGAGGGAGGTATATACTCATTTTCCCATTCACATAATAATATTTCATTATATTTTTTATACCAATTTCATTATGTTTCGATTTTTAAAACAAATTTCAATGCGATAGAAGATAAAATAAATTGAAAGGAGTTAGTTACGATGATTACCACTTCTTTAAAAAATCATATATCACTTACACCCTAAGCATTAATGAAGTTGTATTTTTTGGAAGAATATAACCTCTATAAGATGGATAAGGATGCTGGGAAGATATTTGGATATTTATTTCTTTATAAAAGTGGATCAAAAAGTGTGGAAAAGTGAGTGGAGGAGTTTCCCTTTAATAAGTATGTGGGAAAAAAGTTATAAATACTTGAAACATTATTATTTAATATATGTATTACTAAATTAAAGTGGATAAAAATTGTAATATTTCTAAAATTTTTAAGTTTTTATTTTAAAATATATCTTTCAAATGATATTTACGAAACATTTTTGTGTTTTCTTGAAGTCTTATCCCTTTATTTTAACCGTTTAAATACATATTTCATTTATTAGTGGTGATTAAGTTTTCCAATGGATTCTATTAATTATGTCCAAAAATGTAATGGAAATTTTATTAAATTTTCTACATGATAATGCTAAATGTGTAACCCATTTTATCAAATTAAATTCCTAAAATTGGAATAAATTGAAGTTAATATAAACATGAAAAATGTGACAAAAATATTTTTTTGGAAAAAATGAATTTTTAAATCATAAAATGAATTTATTATTATAATGTACCTATTAACAAACATTATATGAAATTTAATTTTTGTTTATTAGTTATATGATAAAACAATTCAATAAACTTATTTATTACTAGTGATTATTTTATATTATTAATGGGACAAATAATTTTAATTCAATAAAGTGTTTTTATGGAAAATATTTATATTTTCCATCAAATGGTTTATCTTAATTTCTAACCAATTGATAATCAAGATATTAATTATAATTATTATTTTTCAATATCGTTAAAATTATTTTAATTTAAATAAATTCAACATTTTCATTATTTATACAATTTTTTTTAAGGAAAAAATTTCACCAATTAATTTTTTACAATTGGACAAGCCCTATATTCCACATTATTTAAGTCCTATAGTTTCCATAAAATTATTTAATAGGAAATACATGTAAAAATAAACTTTATACATCCAATCCTATATTATTTTATAAAATTTCATGAATTTTATTTCAATTAGCACAAGGGTTATTGTTGATCCATAAAACAACAAGGTGATAATTCCATGGAATGGAAAGATGTTTAGTTACCATTGGAGTCCTAATTTGAACCAAAGTGGCTAATTTTGAAACTAACCCATGCCTTACTTAAATAGTATAGGGGTGGTTATTAGTTCTTAGATGGTATATCAGACACATGGGAGGCATTAGTCTAATGTACTTACATACACACACAAGCATCTCCGAGCCCACATAATGTTGGAATGTAAATAATTGATAAAAATTCATGTATAAATTTATAGTCCCATAATTAGAGTATGACATAATGTACTATATTCCATGAAAAGTGGCCAAGTACAAGCCCCCCAAAAATTGGAAAATAAAATTTATCTTTATCATAAATAGGGGACTATTTAAAATCCAATACTGGTATAGACCGTGCTATTTCTAGCCAAACTAAGCTCCACATACTCGTAGTCATATAAGGACTATGTAAAAAGGTATGTCATATCCAAAAGGTATGAAATGTGATTACAGATCCCATGCTAGGGTGAGTATAACAAAACATATTAAGTCACCCCGTAATCACAAAACATAAAGCATCAAGAGTAGTCAGATCATTATAGGACATCTCAATAATAATGAAAAAAATTAATTAAACATATTGATATAATATTATTAGAAACACAATATCAATGTAATTTAAAAACTATATTTACCACCTAATATTTCTAATCGATGGTTCTATATAACACTCATACGATAGAACACACACCACGATCTATACAGCCACTGACGACACTCATCACATAGGCCACACTTGTCTGGAATATCCAAGAAGAGGAATGAATGATCCTAAGAGGGTTCATCTGAGAAACACAGTTGACCAGAGTACACCTAATTAGAAATATTGAATCTCGATAAAAATATTTGGGGGCTAATTCCCCAATTCTCACATAGGAGACACCAAACACTACTAGAAAAATCCTTCTAGATAGGGGATCAAGGACCTTTTAAATATTGTCCATTATAATTCAAACAAACCCTACGTGGGGAAAACATGAAGGAAATGATTACCTCTCTAGGACTCTTAGAGGGATACATTATCTAATACACTAAGGGGTATAGTCGAAGAGGATGATGATAACTCACTCCAGTTTAAGGGAACTCTCCCAAAATACACTGATCAATTGAATGTTAAAGATTGATCACCTTATATGATGGGAACATGATGCTACACTGAACCCATATAGGAATAGAACAAGGGAATACATTTGAAAAATAATGGTCCATGAAAGCTCTCACAAGCTCACATGAAGATAAACTAAGAAGAAGGAGGACCCTAACCTATCTTCTAAGTAATACACTATGTTTCATTGGGGGTACATAGTGTGTATCACAACACTTAGACCCGAACATGTATCGTGCTCATAGAGAATACACTTTTCTGCAACAGATGACCTTTCCCTTGAAGTATATATAATTTAGATTTCACCCTGACACTCAATGTGTTTTTCAACCCGTTCCTATGTATACTAGGTTGTGCATGTGTTCTTGGCTATGTCCATGTACATGGATCTACCCATGTACTCTAGACTAATTTTGTAAGTCCCAATGAAAATGGTGTATAGCCTCATGTACACTACATGTGAGGCCACATGATATCCATGGAATTTAATCCCTATAAAGGTCAACCCCCTACTTGGGTGTACACAAAATGTGGCATGGACAACACGACATGTAATTCCAAACACCCTCCTAGGAGTGTACCCCATGTATACACCAATGTAGATAGCTAGGATCCACATGATGTGTTGTAGGGACCACACAACATATGATCCTTAACTCTCCCCAAATACCCAATCCACTTCTTTGATGACTATACAAACCATGTATTCTTTAATAACATGTTGTATATATCAGGATCCTCCCGAATCCTACATCTATTCATGCTGCTTCCTCCATGCCTCCAAACCCTTTAATTCCCCCTTGATTTCACCCATCAAACAAAAATTTTATGCACTTGAGTCGCACCATCACCTTTTCCCAGATTCAAACCACTAAATCCTTGATGTTGGGCCTCTTATTGTTTCTCCTTGTCATGACATGAAAAGCCTCACATGAGGAACTCTGATTGACACCGAATATTTTTTATTGCCATCAAGACATGATTCCAACACCAAATCTTGAATCTAAACCCAAGGAAATTATTTGTTGATCAAAAGATAAAAGGTGAAATGATCATCTTATGAGTATTCATTGAACCTCCTACCAAAATAAATTCATAGATGAATATGTAGAACATGGGAAGAGAACCGCAAAACACATGATGTGGATGAACCTTAGTTGTTTTTTAGTTTATAATCGATTTGTTTCCATTATAACGATGAGTGAATATCAAAAAAAAAATAAAGTCCACAAGTTTCATTCTATTTAACTAGAAAAAAACATCATTCCATTATCCCTCAATATGAACTGAAGGTTTAGAAAATCCCAAATCACCATAATCCACAGGAAAAAAACCAAAATTTCCAAAAATCAACTATTTGAATAATTTTTTAATTATCAAACACTAAATGAAAGATGCAGTCCTAGTGGGAAGTCTCACTATAAATTCATGATTTTCAACACTCATTGACTAAACCCACTATGAAGAGATTATAAAACCTTAAGTTTTATAGAAAACATTGTACCTAAACAAACATGGTAACATGATGTTTAACATTAAAGGTAATGTATACCCTTTTACACTATACATTTCATATTATGAAATTTATTTCTTCTATCAACCCTCCCATGATATAGATGTACGGACCAAAGTTGAAAATATTTGTAATATCATTCCCTAAATCATTGTCTTGAGAAGATATGTAGTGCCTCTAATTTTAGGTCTCATACCAAGGACAAAAAATGATACAAATAAAATGTCAATGGATTAAGAGGACATTGTGGGATGATTTTCCCTAAATGGAGTAAAAAAACTAGACAACATAAAAAATATTTAAACATCCAATCTTTCTATATGATGAATTTTTATAAGTAATAAAATCTAATGGAAAATTCAAAGAGTGGTAAAATTACCATGACATCGAAAAATAGAGACAATAACCAAGAATATAAAAGACAACATAACCTACTGAAACCCAAGTGGTATCATCCCAAGTATCAAAAAATTAGTTCCAAGCTCTAAAACACATACCATTACCACAATATCAAGATGAATCACTAGATTAATAATATAGCATTATCATACCCATGTATTGAAATGTGACATCTACAAACGAACCAAAGGGCCCAAGTAGGGGTGATTATGTAATCAGTAGGAATCCCCTAGAGACTTTCCAATACATGCCAATAGTATAAGAACCAGTTGTCACATTTTATATAAAATGGTATAAAGGTAGTTAAGTAGTTTATAATAATATTATAGATAACCATATAATAAAACCATAATAAATCTTATTTCCTTTCATTCATATTTGGCAGTTTCTGATGCTTTCATTGGGGGCACCACCTATCGTGTGTGGGTTCTTGATGATGGTCACATCTATAAACTGAATTCCCTATTTCAATGTGTGGGTGCATTCATCGCTTTTTTAGGGATGTGTCTCTTTGATCTAAATGGGATAATGGTATGTCGGTCTCGCCTTCTAGGGATTCCACCTTAGATGGCGTCGCCTTGTATGGGTCTCCCATATAGATTTATGAAATTGTTCGTGAATACCTTCCTGGTTCCATATCATTGTGGGCGCCAATTAATTATGCTTCTTCAATCAGAAAATTACCAAAGGGGGTATAGTCAGGGCATCGACCTTCAATTATGGGAGTAATCAAATTGGGTATCGCTAGCGTGTGTAGTCATAGAAGCCCCAATACATCTGATCGTATTTCCCTTATGATAGGGATTCTTGGGGTGGTAGAAACACAAGGCATCCCATGTTAAATGTGGGGAATTTTATTCCAGAGGAAATTCTTTGAGGGTTTCCTCAGCTTCCCATGTTTAACACAGACTATTCAGTAAGTTTAATGTCTAGGGGAGATGGATCAGATTGATCGGGACACTGACGAGAGTGGATATGATGGGAATGTCCCTCGAAGGGAACACTTGGGATGTTCACAAAGGAAACGACCTGAAGACATGATCGGGCTTACGAATTGTTAGCTGCCCATTGTAATAGGGGTGCTCTTGGTTGGATGAATGCGGATTTTAAGATGATTTTTAATGGATAGCTTCCCAGGAGCTACTAAGAGTAGCAAGGAAATTGGAGACATGATCTCACTGGGATGTGGAGGCCCAGGTAAAACTAAGATGGATTATGAGGGGTTGAATTATGTTGATGGAAAATGATATTGAACTTACAAGAAGATGATGTTAGTTTTTTGAATTGAACCTCATAGAGGCTTATTATGTATCCCCATGGAAGAGAATCAAAGTCCACGTTGTTTGTTGGGGGATGGGACACCTGAGGAGGCGGCCCATGATAATGGATGCTTGGATGTGTTTAGAAGGAAGTAGAACCTCTGGGATGGGGAATGAAATTACCGAAACACAAAGGCTCAAGTGAAAGACCAGAATGAGGCAAGAGTGATGGCATTGAACCTTGGGTAGCCTTACTACATATCCCCTTGGTAGGGAATCAAAGTCCACATATTTTAGTTAGTAATAGAGTCAGGGTGTGCTCAGAGGACAGTGACCTGAAGATGGTTGTTGGGGCTTCCAAGTGGTTAGTGGCCCGGGGGGTGGACCAGAGATATGGGTCCCAAAAAGGGGGACTATAATAGCTTTCCATATATTGGGTATTACAATAGATTATCGTAGGTTGGGTTTAACCTCATGATGGCTTGCTACGTACCATGTCTAGGAGACAAGGATAAAAACCCTTATAGTTAGAATACATACAGTTTAACGTCATGAGGGATGGAAAAGGATGTACAGTTTTATGTCATGCAGGATGATGTTGAACCGATGCAAAGTGGTCAGGACCGATGGGTGTTATGCTTGATCCACAATGAGGATTTCTATGCACCTTTCATGGAAAGGGGAAAGGATAAAAGACCATGTAGTTTAGAATGGGTTTACAAATATTTGGGTTTAATCCTCGGGGAGGCTTCCAACATACCCTACCTATTAGACAGTGATCAATACCTATGTAGTTCAAATAACATAATGTTTAACATCATGAGGGATGAAAAGGGGTATAAAGTATAACATCAAACAGGACGAGGGTTAACATACATGATGTGGTTGGGACCGTTGGATGACAAGATTGATCCTCAAGTAGGATTTCTTTGTACCTTTCCTAGAGAGGGAAAGGATCAATGTTTACATAGTTCGGTGGAAAAAGATGGGTCTTACGTGCTAAGGTGGCCCGTGGAGGATTTTATGGTTGGTTCTTACTCTAATCCCACAAGAGTCATTCTCAGTGTGAGAAACAAGAGGCATAAAAGACCTAATGATCATGTTGTGAAAGGTGCATCTATGAGGAATAGAGTAGGTCTTATGTGTTTTTAGAAGCCTAGGGAGAAAAAAGGTTCATATGCTTGGTTATCATCATAGAGAGGAAACAGGGGTTTATGCTTGGTTAGCAGTCTAGGGAGATGGAGATTGGGACATACTCTAGGATGGAGGCCTGATGGCAATAAATCACAAAGGGAGAGGGACATAGTAAGGAATTTCCTTGTGACCATATTTCCTCTGGCCTTTGTGCATGGTAGAAGAGAGGAGGAGCAAGGATTCTAACTAATGCATGAAAGGATAGGGGCTTACACCAAGATGGTTTCCCTTCCTCGTAGATAGACTTTGTTCACGCAAAGAGGATCTCATTCCATGTGATGAAAATCTCACTCTCATGAAGATCAGTGGGAATGGAGAATGTCCAAGACAGGGATCCCCAAGTATTTTTCATGGGGTGATCCCATAGTTTAACATCATGTTCTGAGGATGATGGTGATTGGATGTTTAACTGCCTACAGCTCGGACAATGAGGATTCACTCCTCACCCCTAGGACTTACATAACTGAAAGAAATCCACCCTTGGTGATGGTAAGGAATCAACAGTGATATGTGGAGATGTGGTTGTTGAGTGATCCATTGATGGGATCACCTTATCATGACTATGAAAAAAAGAAATAACCCTTAGTGTGCATATGCGAATAAGAATAAAGTAGGCTAATACAACATGGAACACCACCCAAGGGACTTCAAAATTACCCCGCAGAAGCATAGAGGAACAATAAGAAGAAGGTTTTTCCATGAAAGAATTCTCATAGAGAGGGGATTATCAAAGATCATGGGGTTTCAATGTGAATGAGGTTTCAGAGTAGAGGGAATCACAGGGAAAAGGAGTGGGAGAGCACTGGGGCTCGTAGAGCACCCGGGATCACAAATCACAAGGGCATGTAGGGTGCATATGCTTGGAGATCACCAGAGATAGCAAAGCACTAGGGATCACCGAGTGTCAAAGATCAAATAGCACTCAGGGTCATGGAGCACTGAGGCTTGAAGAGTGTAGAGGCTCGCAGAGCACCCAAGATCATGGAGCACAAGGTCTCACAGAGCGTAGAGGCGCACAGGGGACCCGGGCTCATAGAGCACCGGGGCGCAAAGATAATAGAGGCTCTTAGAGCACCCAGGCTCGCAGAGCACTGGGGATCATTGAGTACCTGGACTCTCTGAGCATGGGGGATCATAGAGTATAGAGTCTTGTAATGAACCTATGAACTCAGATCTACATGACGGAGCTTAATCCTGGAGTTCACATGTTAATAGAGGGTGATTCACAATTCTTGGATGCATTGAAATGTTCTGAGTACCCAAAGCAGTCTCCCTTCATTTCAATGGACCATTTCATTTGATAAGGGAATCCCTCTATAAAGAGGAGAAAATTATGAGGAAAGGTAAATGGATTTATCAATGGTCAAGTACCTTGAATGATTCATGTTTTCTGTAAGTTCTCAAAGAAAATTGTGCTTCACGATTCGAGCGCTAGAAAATGAAAGTTTAGGGTTGGGTCTCTTTTGGAGTTGGTTAAGTTGGGTATTTATAGGTTCCAGGGGGCGTGAAGGGAGGAGGAAACAGTGAAAAGTAATTCATGCTCTACGACCAAAAGGATATGCAGTCAAGATTCTTTGAACTGGGGCTTGGTCAGTCAGTTTTCTTCGCATTTGATGTAGAGAAGGCCTCGCTCCACGGTGGGCACAGAAAAGGGCTCGCTCGGCAACTGGTGTAACAAAGGCCTCAATTGGGTGGTGCATTGAACTTGTGGTGTGGACTTTTCCATTATATTCTTTCACGTTGGGCACAGAGAAGGGTTCACTCCATGGTGTTCGTTGAGAGGGCCTCTTCTCCGCGAGGAACCATTACGATGTAGCCCTTTTCGGAATCTTTGAGAAATAATGTTCTTCCTCCATTATAAGAGGTGGATTTTGGCACCATGAAATGACCCCCAAGATAATGGGACCTAAAGATAAACAAAAGTCAAAATTTTAGGGAAAATTTTCAAAATTTATGAGGGGTGTGAAGTGGAGTCGCGGTGAAGGTGCACGAAGCACAATTTTCTAGAAGCCGACGGAGTTCGCTACAAAGCTTGGTGTGAGCCTCACCGCAAAGCCAAGACATGGTGCAATGATTGGGGATCATCTCCTATATATATAGGGCGATGTCCCATAACTTTTATTCACTTTCCTCTATGTCGTGTGTGAGTTATTTGATTCTTGATCATCTGTGGTTCCACAATTTCCCATTGCAAACCATATTCTACGGACCAGTGCTTTTCAATGATTCTTTGTATGCTTTCTATACTAAAATACATATTTTCTTTGCACCGCACATTGAGTCCCCCTACTCTATGACCGAGCACTCTACAAGCCTTATGATCTACACGGTGGCTTTGTGCCTGAGATTTATGATCGTGCTCCGTAGCTGAGCATTATGACTGAGCTCCACGACTGAGCATCGCGACTAAGATTTATGACCAGGATTTTTTCCCAAGAATTACAACAAATGAATAAAGTACCAAGAAAAATATTTAGAATGGGATGGCCAACCCAGAGGTGACACATGAGGTTCTTGTAGATTTCACTTGATGGAAAGAAATGGAAAACAAATTCTGGGATCAGAGAGTTTGTCTGATGCCACTCGGATCACAAATCTGTGAAAAGATGCTATTGGAGAGCCATGAGATCTACCCACTCTGCAAAAGCCTCCCTTGTATTACTTCTGCTTCAGGGATGACATTCTCATCCCCAAGGCAAGTAGGGATGAACTAGCTTACTAGTTCCAGAGAACTCCATCTCAGAACCAATGGTTCAGGTCTATGGCCTACCACACATGGGAGGATTAAAACATTATTTACGCTGATTGTTTAGAAAATAATGTTAAAAATATTGATGGGAAAGTACTGAATCCTGAGGATTCTCCCAACCAATACCAAACCATCATGAAGGTGGATTTGGGGAACCTATAAAAGGGGTGGACTGATGAGTGGGACCTACACCGGGGTGGAAATTTCACGAACAACTGGGCCTTGTCCTACTTGATCTCTCCTTCTTGTGAGGAGTTTGGGGTGGAACTCAAGTGGGTAGGTTTATATGAAGTAGCATGGGATTCTCAATTTCATATATATCATCTGAATAGCATCATTCTAGAGTTTCTGAGCATGTTGTCATCTACAAAAAATAATTTCCACTTCCATCATGGGGAATTCCACATTAACCTTTTGGATCTCCACCATATTCTAGGACCTCAGTATTGGGGAATATGTATGATGAATTCCTCCCCGAAAAAAAAGCATCAGAGATTCCAGAGCAGATTCTGTGGTTGGCAAAGGCGTTTGATGGACTTGGTGTCTGTAAAGGACAAGTAATCGGTGTGGGACATCCATTTCAAGGGGTGGTTTGGGAATTTCATAAATTTCCCACTGAGGCATGGTACCGAAGGGGGAGGCGCCTATAAATCCTCTAACAAGGCCTTATACTTGTCCTAAGGAGGGAACCGTTCTTAGTAATGGGAATTCATATTGGCGCTTACTATAGGACAACCAATGGAAACTCTGGGGGTATAGCATTAATACCAAGAAACAATGGGTGGTTAGGTTGGTCGGGTTTATTTCTGCACTCATCTTTGGTTGGATTCTGTCGGTCCAAGATACAAACACATGCATGTGACCGAGCACATTCATAATGGTGTCTATGATGGCGATGGGGGAGCATGTTAGTTATGGGACCATGGTGCTAGACAAGCTGTACAATGTGCTAGGGCACATTAGAAAAGGGAGGAAGCTGCTACGGTTGTGCAGAGAACTCCACTTCTTGTATGGCTGGATATGGGTGCACATTAGTGTTTACAAGTATCCAAATGCCAAATCCCCTCCTGGGTAAGACTTCTGGCCGAGCGTCTTCAATGCTTTGGGGAGCTTCCCAGCCAAGCTAGCCACTCTGATCGCACTGAACAATGTTTCGAATGTGGATGAATTAAACACACATCTTTTCCCACTTCCCATGATAGTATTTACCAATGACAGACGGCAATTAGGAACATCTATATAATCTCATAGATTTTTTGGGGTGGAGTTTTGGTAACACGGGTGGACCATGAGCCTATTTGCGATATGTATACCTTGCACAACATTACGATGAAAATTCAGTGCGTAAAGAGACTGACCCTATAGGTTTAACAGGGGGTACGACACAAGGATCACCCATGTTTGATGCATCAGATGTGGATTATGTTCACACGGGACGATGGTAAAATGCAGAATGAACTTCCCCCACATACTGCTACTTTTGGGCTAGTGAAAGAATTTTCTAAGATTTAGGAGTCAGCATACGAAGGGGAGATGTTAAAGCGGAAAAATATTTCTGCCGAAGGAGGGGAGACTCTCCTATCTCAAAGAAGGGTTCAAAAAGCAGTAAGGACATGTTGTGGAGGCCAAACTAATGCACATTATAGCATCTAGGCTGTGGCAGGGCCGGTGGTTCCATGGCCTATACCGAGTGGAGGGAAAGAGGTAGAAGTGGACCGGATTCCCCCATGCGAACAGAGATAAATAGAATGATGGGTTGCCAAAGGGTTTTGTAGGATATCCATTCTGGCCCCTATGAAGCGACTACATCATATAGTTATGCCTCTAGAATCTATCTTTTCCAAGGCTTGGGATATCTGGTATGTGAAAAAGAAATTATTCAACCTGTAGGAGACATGGGATCACCTCAACCACATCGGGATGGATCTATTAGAGATTGATCACACCCAGGCCAATTTTTTGGTATCTTAGAAGAAGGGGAGAAATATTTCACCGAGTTGGAGTAATATGTGCACTGTAGGGGTACTCCACGTCCAATGACGGACTGGGTGAGGGTACTGATCAGTCAAATGATCCTACCACAAATATCTACTACTGATCTAAGGGATATCTTCCCCTTACCTGATGAATTACAAGATTCATCCTCGGGGTAAGATTCTGGCCGAGCGATTCCCTTTGAGGAAGGAGAGGATGAAACCTCAGATCTAGAGAAGCTTATAGAAGCCTGAAGGTAAAATCTAAATCACTCCACCACGACTCCTTATTAGACTATCCAAATTTCAACATTCTGAATTTTTTTATTGAAGGTGGTATTTATATAGACCCCCCACGAAACAACGACCGTCACATCAGGGAAATCATCGGGGGTGATGGTGATTGCAGATCCTAGTAGGGCTGAAATACATAGGGTTGTTCTCATGGAGTCTATGAAATTATCGATCATATATGGGATGCCATGTCTTGGGATCCCAGAAGCAGTGACTCAAGAACGGGACCCATTGTTCGACCTCTGCTTGTCCTTCTTTTTTACAGAATCCATAACTACTGTTTATCAAACCCAATCCACTTAAATTTGTGTTTTATTGTATAAGAAGTTCTCCAGATGGTATTGGATGAACTAGCAAGGATGATCATACCAACTTGTGCTTCATTTACCAGAGGATTGCTAATTATTGTTGAATCATACACCCTAATGACCGGACCATGGTGATCAATATTCTTTACATGACTACCAGTGGCCCAGAAGCTAAAATGTTTGAGGTGGAATAAGATGGTGAGGATCCTCCCAATGACGTGAAACCCAACCTTTCTAATGAAACCCCTGAGGAAGATCTTGTTGCAGAATTCTGGGAAGTGTTTTCGCATTACAATAATATTAATCCTAAGGCCCGGAACAAAACTGCTTCTAATGATGAGGATATAAAGGTCGTTCATCACCGGTCTTGGAAATTGATCAAGCGCTTCATTGACAATACTCTTATATTAGAGTGGGTTAGCCAGGCCGAGAGACTTTGCCTGAGGCTGCGTAAGCTATGCGTTGTAGGGGTAGATTCCTAATGTCCTTACATGCTCATTCAATATTACCACACTGAGAGGGTAAGAGAGTATGCATGTGGCCTTAGTGTGTGCTGGAAGCGGAGGAAGGTCGTCTTCATCTAGAGGCTTTGATAGGTTGATCAAGAGATCCAGCTCTTGGGAGTGCAGATAGATGAGAACTCTTCTTTTATTAACACCCAAACGAAGCTTATTTCGCATCTTCTGGCTCAGGTGGATAGATCCAAAGAATGGCTATTACAAGCAACCAATAACATGGCTCTCATCTAAGCCAATTGAGAACAAGTGATAATTAGGGATGATATGATGCACCCTATGGCCAGTGAAGAGGGGAAAGATATCAAACGACATGAGGAAATCTTAGAGGCCACACACCAAAGAGTGGTGGAGCTGGGATACTCTGTTGAGGAGGTCAATCTATCGGCTGGTGGGGCCAATCCATGCGTGTTTTAATTGAAATGCACTTATGAACCTACTCTGATGACTGTTTTCTTATTTTAAGTGTGTGTATTGAAATATTGATGTTTTCTTATTTTGATTATCACATATTGATCAAGATTCAGAAGTGATCAACGATCAATCCCTAAGATCACTTGAGTTATAATCGGTGTGAGAAACAAGGGATGACTACATAATCATTCACATTACACATGGGAGTGCTTGAAAAACATAGAGTATATAGGATTCAAATAACCACCCAACATCTTTGAGATAAAATATGGGTCTTGACCAGAGAATGGAGTTGTCAAAATAGCCATAATGTTCAACATAATGTACTCTAGTGCATCAGAGGGATGGAACCAAGGGAGTTAGAATCAATATGAAAAAAGGGGAATGGAATGTGTGAATCAAGATACCAAATATTTAGAAGACAATGATAGTGTTATGATGAAAAGGATAAATGTTGACCGTGTTCACAAAACAGTACCCATACCACGTTAGCTTATAATAGGGAAAAAAATGAGGGAAACTCACTGACCATATTCAAAAAGACATGGCCTAACTCGAAGTGTCTTTCAAATTCCCTCTAGGTCATTATCCAGAGATAGTAGGTGAAAGGACGAGAATCCATGTTGTTTGTGGGTCCCATCATCTATGAAAGGGGATGAGGATCTGAATAAGAGGGAATGAAAAGAATTTTGTGGGGGTGACGAGCTATTCAAATGGATTCCAACATTCTCAGACTTAGGCCATCGTGACGATAGCACATTGGGTGAGAATATCGATCTGAATCATGATCAATACTATTTCCAGATTGGTGCTCTCTGACAAGGACCTGGATGGATTGGAATTTTATGTCTTGAAAATAAGGACGATGAATCGAGATCTCTAAAGAAAGGTGTGTGGTGCGGTTATTGCAAACTCGATGTGAATGAGGACAAAAGTCCACCCCCCACCACATACTTACAGGATAACCTAGGGAAAGAGGATCAGAAAGGGGTTATGGTGATGCAGCTGGACCCAAAAGTGAGTTACTTGGGTGTCACAACATATCTCACATGGGTGAGAATCATGCAACACATAGTTATGAATGTGGCATTGTAAAGAGCCAATAAAAAAAGGGGAATCAACTTTTCGAATGAAGAAAACCTACGGACTTCCCGTAAAGAGGATGGGTGATAAAGGTGTAGTTTAAAGTCATTCATTACGAATGAAAGAGATCTTAGATTATGGTCATAGAGCTCGGACTAGAAGGATGTGTCGATTTTCCAAGTACTCATAAATCGTACACAGATCCCTAATCCCACGTGAGCCATTCTAGATGTGGGAAAAAGGTTAGAGAAGATCTTTACCTCACATAGAAGCACACTATCGGTGATGAGGGTGCACAGTCCAAGGTGGCCCCACAACACTGGTTCATCCTATAAGCGTGTGAGGGCGCACAGAGGGATTACACCGAGGGTGTCAAAATTCTGTTTGGACATGATGGAACATAAAGGGATGTGAATCAAAAAACCAATATTTAGGGCCTAATGGGGTTGGCGTAACAATTGATGATGACTTTTGACTAAATTCGAAGCACAGTTTCAATATCATGTGACCTAGGATGGGAACAAACAAGTGAGGGTCATCTAATGACCAAATCTGTGACACTGGATGTGTATCAGATGTCGTTCAAGATCATCCTGGACGTTGGACCAAGATGGTTGGTGAGCCTTAACGGCATCAGACCAGGCAGTTAGGGGGTCCTTTCAGATGTAAAATATGATGGAGACACAAAAAATGGGATATGTAAATCATGGAGATGGAATGAAATCATGTCCATACAGAACCCAACACACTAGGACCTAGACCAAATTAATGTTGAGCACATTTATGAGGCATAGAAGAGGTTGGGGGTCTAATTAAGGGTGGAAAACCTGAGGAGGTGATTGGAGAAATGGGAAAATGGGTAGAAAAACCAGGGGCTGGACCCGAGGTGAAATGCCCGAGCGTTCATACGTATTCCATAAGGATGGGAATCAAGACATATATTGTTCTTATTAGTTTATGTAGTTTAACGTCGTGTGGTAATGATGATAATGGAAGAGGGATCTCAAAATAGGCATGTTTATGGCATGGAAAAATGACCCGACATCAATGAGGACCAAAGAAGTCCCATACGACACACTATATAAATTTATAGGAGAGAGCTCTGACCAAGGGGTTGAGAGAAAGAGTAGACGATCCTGGGGATGGACCCAAGGAAAACAGCCAGGGTGTTCCTACGTATACCATAAAAATGGGAACCAAGCCATACACAGTTCTTGAAATTCCATGCAGTTTAACATTGTGTGGTAATTATAATAAGGGAAGGGTGAGGAGTATCTCAGAAAAAAGGGGGTATTCATGGCACGGTAAAATGGACTGATGTCAATGAGGGAAATGAAATCCACATCGAACGATGCACTGCCGAGAGGGGGCTTGGGCTAAGGGTCTGGGAAAAGGGTGAGGGACCTAGGATCAGACCCAAGATGAGATTTTTAAGGAATTTTTACATATCTCATAAGGATAAGAAACGAGAAATACATAGTTCTTGATGTGTTGTGTAGTTTAACATCATAGAGGGAGTGCATAAAAAACAATGTGGTGACCCAAAGGGGATGTGCATAGTGTAGTAAGGGAGACCCAACACGAACAAGGAACAAAGGAGTCCACATCACACCACACAGTCCGTGGAGGATTCTTTGGCCAAGGGGCCAGGAATTTCGGGGGGCCTGGGTTGGACCTGATCAGAAATTATCGGGCATTCCTATGTATCTTATATGGATGATAATCAAGCCATACATTGTTCTTGAAGTTCCATTCAGTTTAACATTATGCTGCTAGGATGTAGATTAATGGATAGTTCCTCTAGAAGGTACATGATTGGACTAATGAAAATATGATGTGAATGAGGAAAAATAGGTTACAAGCCACACCACGAAATCCTTGAGGAATCAAGGCCGAGAGACCGAATGAAATAAGATATTAACTTTTAGAGTGTGGTGATGGATCAGAAGACAATGATTCCCAGCATTCCCACATATCTCATAAGGATTAGAATCAATACACACTTAGTTTTGGACTTATTCCATATAGGTCTGACCCGTGTATGAGAAGGAGAGATATTGGATGTTCCTTATTTGTTCTTATCTTTGTTAAATTTCATGAGTGACAAACCCTTGATGAGGAGTGTAGTTGTCAATATAAGAATCAATCCATGTGTAGGACATGAAATATATCATGGTATATGACTGATTCTAAACGTGGGGCCTTGTGAGGTGAGGATTCCACAATGCGGTGCTGTTTTCTCATCTTGTATCCAGGAAGATAATGTCATATTTTAAAGTCATATGATTTGACCAACCCACGAATTTTAGCGTCATGTTTCATGGACGTAACAATTTGGAGTCTTTTGGGACTATTCAGTATAGTTTAGTGTCATATGGTTTAGGCGAGAGAGATCTCATATTAGGGGATTAGAGCTCGGAAATCTTTGTAGATTAATTTCATGTAGGATGAAATGGATATTTTTTAAGTCCATAGAATTAGGACCATCGGGTAGGGAAAAGGTGTCCATAAAGGTCAAGGGACCTGGGGCTAGACCCAAATATGACATTTTCGGGCATTCCTACATATCTCAAAGGGATGAGAATCAATCCATACATAGTTCTTAAAATGTTGTGCAGTTTAACATCATATGGTGAGGACATAAAAAAATAAAGTGGTGACCGAAAAGGGATGTGCTTAGTGTGGTAAGGAAAACCCAACGCGAATGAGTACCAAACGTGTCCATAGTAGACCATGCACTCCCAAAAGGGTTCTTAAGCCAATGGGATAGGAAACATCGAGGGACTTGGGCTGGACCTAAGGTGAATTCCTGAGACTTCCTTGTTATCATATAAGGATGATAATTATGCCATACATAGTTCTTAATTGTCATAATGATGGGGTATATCTTAGTTTATGGTCGTAGAGCTCAGAACCTGCGACATTTCTACTACCTACAGTTTCACGCCATGTTGGAAGAGTGTGTGATGGTTTTATGCCCTTCATCCCAGACTGGTAATGCAGTTTAACATCATGTGGTAAAGAAGGTGTGTGTACCCCTAAACAAAGTACTACTTGAGGAATTTTTCATTTTTGGTAGGGGTAATATTCTCACTATCCATAGTGAACAGGGAATATGCGCCGTTGGGGTAAACTTTGTTGATGATATAAGGCCCCTCCCATTTGGGCTCTAGATTTGGTAGCTTCCTATCGGTTATCATTGTAATTCTGAGAGCCAATACCATGTCACACTGAAGGAAGGAGCAGAGATGAACTATCTTGTTGAAAGCTATGGATATCTTATTTTTATTCCTCTCCGGATTATGTAAGGCATGAAGTATGTTCTCATTGATGACCTCCAATTCGGCCAAATGGATTTCTGCTACTCTATCAGGTGTCTGCTACTCATAGAAGGTCATGCGAAGAGATGGAAACCATATCTAAAAGGGAAATACCACCTCCATTCCATATACACAGGAATATGGGGTTACCTGGTTGGAATTACGAGTCGTCATCCAATAATCCCCGAGTGCATTGGGAAGCTTGTTCGGCCAAAATTTCTTATTCTGACTATCCATCTTCTAGAAAATGTTTGGAAGGGTTTTGTTGAAAGCCTCGATCTGACCAATTTCTTGTGCATGATAGTGATTGGTATGGTTAAAATAGATATGGAACTTGGCATACAATTTATTCTATTCGGCTTCCCATAAGTTGGTGCTGTTGTCGGTAAGGATGTCGTGATGGACTGCAAACCGATGGATGATATTAGAGGTCATGAAGTCAATGATGGAATGAGACTTGACCTCCTTGAGAAAAATTACCTCTACCCACATGGAAAATTAAATTCTTTATGGTCTGGATGAACCAACATTGGCGGGCTGTCACCGGTGGATATGGTCCCACAACATCACGTCCCAAGACAGAAAAGGGCCAAGAATATTTGGTAGTATAAAGAGGATCTGGTGGTCGATGCACAAAATTAGTATGTATCTGAAACGTGTGGAACTTCATAGTGAACTAAATATAGTCATTAATCATGGTGGTCTAGAAATATCACAATCTTTGGATATGATGAGAGAGATTTGGGCATGCCTGATGAGCTCCACATGAACCAACATGAACCTCCTGCATATCATGTGAGATCTCAGTTCCTTGAATAAAAAGATGAAGAACCCCATCAAACAAACCTTTATAGAGGATATTCTTGAGGATGGGACCACCCTGAAGAGTGAATTTTACCACACAATGATGGATCCACTCACGTTCTGCTCGATCTACAAAGAGATTGATATTTTGGAGGTACTCGACAAAAGGATTTGTCAAATCTAGGTCCCTTCCAGTGTTATGGAAGAGGGACCTGGGGGTCTGGATGTGGAGGCATCATCCGCACGGGAGCTTACCTACTGGCTATCTTCATTGTCTGGAGTCATGTGAACAATGAATCATCATTTCACCACATTGATAATCCGATCATCTTGGTTAGGTTCTATAAGGGATGCGGCGAGGCTGTACAAGGAATCATCTTGTCCATTCTGTGACTAGGGAACATGAGTAACTTTTTGAAGAGTAGGGAAATAGACCATCAGTAGATAGGAACGTTCTAACAGGGGTACATGTCTTGTCTTCTTGAAAACGTAGTCACTGTTGGTGTACATGATAACTAACTCTGAGTCCCCCTTCACATGTTAGTGGGGAACATCAATCTCAAGATCCATCTCGAGACCAGTGATGAGGGCCTGATACTCTACCTTGTTATTAGTATAGACTTCAACTATAAGAATGAATAGGTAAAGAAGACCTACGATGATGTTGTAAAGAAGATCCCTAGGCCTACCCTATTGATCTGGGGGTCATTAAGCCTTATTCCAATTGGGCCTTGTGAGGTTCCATATAAATGCATCTACCAACATGGTACAACTTGATCTACTGAATGTATGGCATCATTGGGAAGTTGAAATCCAATGAATACTCCTCAAGAGTTGGGTTGGTGGCTAGAAAGTCTTCTAGCACCTGACCCTTGATAGCCTTTGGAGGGACAAACATTATGTCAAACTTTTGAAGGATGAATGCCCACTGAGCTAGAATACCTATCAAAATGGAGTGATTTAGGATATACTTCAATAGATCAACAAGGGACACTAGCCATATCTCAGTGTGGATAAATTAATGTCACACATTCAGTACCATGAATACCAGTGAAAGGTGGCTCTTCTCGATTGAGGTATATCTGGTCTCTATATCAAGGAGAATGCATCAGAGATAGTACTAACAATTATTTTTCCCTTCATTGTTATTCTGGGTGAGAAGGGTGATGAGGGTCCATTCTAGGGAGGTCACATAAAAAAGAAATGGATTCCCAGGGACTGGTGGTATCATAACTAGAGGTTGGAGTAGGTACGTCTTTATTTTCTCAAACATGGTCTGGCTGACTCGTCCCACTAATATTCAGTTCCCTTCTTTATGATACGGGAAAAGGACTTACACTTACTGTCCTAATTCTTGATTAATCGGTGTATGTAGTCTTAGTGGCCTTGAAAAACATGGAGCTCTAATAGGTTTCTCAAAGGGGACATTTTATGTATGTATTTAATCTCCTCTGGGTCGACTTCGATGCATATGTATCTGAAAATGATGTTGAGAAACTTTCCATAGGTAACCTCAAAGGCACACTTCATGGGGTTCATCTTTAGATGGTGGGAGCGGAAGAATCCAAACACTTTATTGAGATCAGTGTGATGGTCTTGACATTGGTGGGATTTCACCCCCAAATTACACACATATAATTTCACCAATATCCCATGGATTGGCTTGAATATGTGGTTCATGGCGTATTCATAGGTGGTACCTAAAATTTTCAGGCCAAAATGCATCACCTGGAAGTAGAATGTACCTTGTAGTTCCTCAAAGTCTGTTGAATCTTCATCCTCCAAGGTGATTTGAATTTGGTTATATCAAGAATACCCATCCATTAAAGAGAGAGCCTGGAACCCAGTAGTGGTTTCAATCAATTGTTCTATCATAGGAAGGGGGAAATCATCCTTCAAACAGTGATAGTTTAGATCCCAGAAGTCAATGAGGACTCTGATCTGTCCATTATTCTTCATAATGGGCATAATGTTAGCTAACCATTTAGGTTACTCGACTACCTTGATGATTTTTTATTTAATGATATTATCAACTTCAGCTTCAACCATGGCTCTGTAAGAAGGGTTCATCTTTTTGGGAGGTCGTTGGAACCCACGATGATTTATTTGGAGACTAAGGTGGTGGACGATGACCAAGGGATCTAACCCTGGCATCTCCTCGAAGCTCTAGGAAAAACATCATGATTGTTTTTCATGAAATATAAATACTAAAATTGATATTTTATAGACATGAATACACTGAAAAACATTGGTTTTATATATGTCTCAGTAACAAGATTCACATTTACCAACTCGTCGAAGATGGTGGAGACGCCTTCCTCAAATGTGGGAAGGGAATCTTCCAAATCATCCTCATCATACACAGTGCGTGGATCATTAGAAGGGGTGATTATTCTACGTTAACTGGTCCTATTAAAACACTGGTACCTTCTTGAGTAGCCATTTAATCTTCATCGGGAAAAACTGGCACCTCTAAGACCATGGCGACAAAAGTTGTTGATCTAATTATGTCATCCCTTCATCCCAGGGGGCCACACTTGATAATATCAAAGCAGAAATGAAGCATTGGATTGATCTAGTTCAACCCTACTCATTGGAATAAACTAGTTTTATTTATCAATATCTCCATAGGGTAAACATCCTGATACATCATCGGGGCGGGGTGTTCAGGATCACTTGAGTCTGATTTGTGTAGGAAGATGACGTGATCTTCTATTGCTATTTATTCTTGGAAGCACACTTCCCATTCCTTCTGGATACAAAAAAGCATTGTCCCATGTCTGGGGTAGTGGCTTCCAACCGGTGAATAGGGATAATGAATGCATCATCCAAATCCATCCATGGGTCGGCGACATCGTTGGCGTGCTCAACTTCATTAGTATGAACATTATTTTCCTTACATTTTTATTAATCATTTTCCAAATAACAGGCTTCACAGGAATCAAATGAACAAACATCACCTTGGAGTATGCCCACCCGACCATTAAGGGAGTACTTGAGGCACTAATGATATGAGGAGGGAACTACCGCATGCAGGTGGATCCAATGACTTTCAATCAGTGTGTTGTATCCAGTGTCTTATGAGATAACCATAAACTCAGTGCTAGTGATTATGCCACCCAACTGAGTCTTTATAAGGACCTTTCTATGTAGTGTCTGTTCTGTCCGATCATACTGTTGGATCATCATGTATGAAGTACTCAAATCTGCTTTGCATTGTCTTAGCTTATGGAGTGTCCAGGTTGGGTTGAGATTGATCCCGGAAGCTAGGTCTACGATACAATGACAAACTTCCACGCCATTAAACTTTCCTATAATATAAAATTGGTAGATGTTCCCCTAGATTGAAGACCCTATATGTTCTCCCAAAAATGAGATAATGGTTTGGCATTCTGCATGTTTAGCTACCACGGCATGAACGTATTTTGCAGTTTCCACTTTTATTTCAAAAAGGATGGGGCTTCTCAAAGAATTCACAATGGATTCTTGTATTTCTTCATATAGGCGAAGATCCTCAAGGATTTGGGGCCTTGAAGGAATTTTGTGAATATGTTTGAGCTCATTATACTTTTGTGCTAGACACACGTTTCAACCTCCAGGAGGTCGCTTCGTGATAGGTGGTATGACGGGTTTAGCTGTAGGTCTTACTGGCGGGTTCTAGTTGGTGGTAGTAGTATCTTGATTATCACTAGTTGAACTATGTGAAATAGCAATGGGAAAAGGGCCAGATGACTAAGGTCATTCCTTCGTTAAACATTACAGATAATAACCCGGTCACAACGACTCTTCATGATCAAGCCATACATATGGTGGTGGAGGCAAATCTGACAAGATGGGATGGGAGGATTTTTTGTGTTGAGCTCTATGTTGGGCCTACTGTCTGGTCTCGGTGGCTTGCACGACAAGGCTGGAAGTGCTGACCAATTCAACTTGATGATTCACATATCCATGATTGCGTCGATTTTGGCGTTGACTGAGGGTATTAGGAGGATCTGCAAGTTATTCTTCATCATCGGTAACCATGTAAGGATTTACCATATTGTCGGTGTTTACCAAAGCATACTCTTGATCACCACTTGAAGAAACCTCCACTTTTGGGATGATTCTGGGGGTGATTCTCATTTCATGGGGGCATTAAATCACCAAATGTATGAGATGACAATTTCATCGGTGGGGGACTTTCCTTTCGCCAAGGTCGTTGACCATTACCTTCATTGGATGAAGAAACTGGAGAAGTTTACATAGAAGTAGTAGCTGGAGGTGACATGACAGCCTTAGTGGTAATAGGTAAATTCCAATGAGCACAAATAATACTATAGTCTCAAGAAACTTCTCTTCGAGCAATTTAGTCTTCATACTTTTGGAACACATGAGTATAAACTTGTTGCCACTCACCCTCGCTGCCGCTGTTGGGCTTTAAAAGCACACACGCCACTTGTGCCGCGACTGGATCCAGTCAGGCTATGTTATTATCGGCTTGGTCCTAGATCTAGTCCTTAAGAACATAAAATTTCTTAAGGTAATGTCCAAGGAACTCATGATAAGATAAATATTTTGGGCTGCCTACGAGATCAGTCTCTTCGGGTCTCCTCCATTTTGGAAACTATAGGATTCCTTGCTCTAATGCACATCAGAAGTATCCAGAAACCAGTGCCTTATTGAATGATTTGGTGAAATTTCTTCTGTCTAGAAAGGAGGATCTAGGAGACTGACCCTATCAACGAGGTGGATCCTGATGTGTGGGAGGGACCTGATTGTCTCTCTGAGGTGAAGGTGGCACATTACAAGGTAGTGCCTGCTGATTCTGGGGCGGGTGATTCTGGGGCGGAAGTTGAACCTGAGCCTAAAAATTAGGAGGTGATCCTTGAAGAGGTTGTAGGGTTGGTTTGGCTCGCAAAAATTCTAGCTATCTGAAAGCTTCTATCTGTGCCATATTATCAACTCTTATTGTTGGGGTTGTAGGAGGAAATGGACATGTCTGCTTTTCTTACTGCAAGGATTTTTCCAGACACTATGCTTTGTTAAAGAAGTGTCAAAACCCTCTTGGGTAATTCTGTGTGATGATAGAAGGGACCAACTCTGTCTTAAAATCCCCTAAACAAATCATCAACATCTGTTCCTGAGTCAGCGGCATATCAAGAGAGTACGTAATACCCTTACACAAGGGAACAAATCATGGTACCAATTCATTCTTACTATGCTTTCACTTGAAGAGGACTGCTAAACTCCTCTCCTGAGTTGTGAAATTGAACTTTTAGTGAAATTTATTTCAAAAATATTCATAAACAGCTATAGATCCAATGGTTAAGTGGTTGTACCAGACTAACACGGGCCCTTCTAGGGTCTGTACGAAGCACCAATGTTTGGCGGCTTCCTGCTGCACTGGAGTTCCCATCATGGTACCAAACCTTTAAATGAAGTGGGAAAGGTGTGGTAGTGGGTCACCAGACCCATTTAAAAGTGAAAAGGCAGGATTCCCAAAACATGGAGGTGATGGCGTGTGATTTAGCTATGCCAGATATGGCCTTCCAGCATGCAAGATCACCCCTTGTTTGGTTTCAAGTGCATCGAGGTGAGTGATGAGGGCGCCCATCAAATCATCATGATGGGGATTACCATATTGATGATGGTACCTAACCACCACTAAGTTGGCACATTCTTCAATGTGATAAGAAGGCCCCACAGTTTGTAGAGTGGCTGGTGTAATGACCCGAGGATCCATTGGGGGAATAGGCTGAGGAACAACTTGTGGAGCAACCGAGGGAACAACCTGCAAATTCGGGTCCTGAGGAAAATTCTCACACAATTATGGTGGATTAGGTGACACATGTCATGGTCACTTTACATAAACACCTGCCTCTACCTTATTGAGATAGATAGGGTTATCGAGGTCAACAGGGGGAAATTCACCAGGGGATGCTATGATTTCCCCTACTATCCTGACATAGGGCAACCATAATCTGGTCGTCATTCTATGCTGCGCTCATCAAGGAGCTCGTCAACTATATTTTTATGAACTATGATATGTTGACGCAAAGTATCCTTTTTTGGTCTACTTAAATTTTTGGCCCTAAGCCAGATGGGTTAGATGTTTTAATTACGTCAACATGTTCATTACCTATATCGGGTTCTTGCGCGACAGGCAATGACTCAAAGGGTGTAGGAAGGGAGAGTATCTACCTTTGGTGGTATGTATGGATGCCTGTTGGGTCCACCGAGCATTGTGATGTCCTAGTAATCTGTTCATCTTCCTCAACCCATGGGCCTAAGCCCCCTTCTGTAAATATCATGGGGACATCTAGGTTTACCAAAGCGATGCCTGGAGGCATATTTTCGATGTCGCCCGGTAAACCAGGTTGCCACAGGTTTGGGCTAAAATACATGGTTACAAAATTCCCACATCCAGGTATCTATACATATGGGGATGCCTCCATGATATCTCTTTAGAGCATAGTAAAACTCTGAACGCGTCATTGTTCGAGCTGTCAATAATAACCAGGTGACGCAGGGTGTCAACTTGTGAAAAGTGCGGCTAACTCAACTAGGAAAAATTACTGTAAAATATCATCTTAGTGATTCTGACCCCTATAATAAGTCATTCATTTATGATTTAAATTATAGTGTGTCATATCAAAGGTTCTATAGAAGCACATAATCTCATCATGGGTAAGGTCTATCGGGGTGTCAAAGTTTGTCTCTCATATTAGCGAGAACATCTCGGGGAAGTGATCTACAATGAGGATGTTCCAAAGACTTATCGTATTAGACATTGGATCCAGCACTAGATTTACCTATTCATCAACTAGTGGTGGTCGATGGACCCACAATAGAACAAACATGGATCGCTGCAATGGTGAGATGGTTGGTGGAGAATACAGTGTGCAGACTGACAAACCTCTGTATATCAAGTTGTCTCCAAGGGACCAAATTTATTATTCCACCACATCTTAGTAGGATAGCCTATTGATTTATAATTTGTATTCTAGAGAAATAGAATTTATTGATGGATCTAAACATGGATTAGGGTCTACAGGTCCCTAGAATAATTCACCGGTATCTCGTGTTGAAGCGGAGTATGATCCGCGTGATGACATAGAAAATTTCAGAGTGAGATCCATGATAGGGGTCAAATATTCATCCTTCTAGATATACCTATGGAGGTATTTTGGGATTATTTTAACATCTCTTTCTTGGAGGACAATGTTAATATGCTTTGTCTCTACCCCAGTCCCTAACCCAGAGGATTGGGGTGAGGGTTATATCATTGAATCACATTTTTCTTCTGAATATGAGAAGCAGATAGGATTTATTATGATCTGAGGCTTCTCAAAGATGTTCCAGTAGTGGTGATGACCCCCCCCGTCATCCTCGGTGTGTTTCTTTTAGGCAGGGTAGAGTTTTAACTTGTAGAGGACCTCCGTGTGAGTTGATATTGGAGCAGGGAGGAATACTGCTAGGGAGATCTTGGGTGCTAGGAGAACCTGATAAAATATCAAACGAGACACAGGGAGGGCCTCCATGGTGACCGGTTGTGGTAGGAGGAGGTCCTTTATGCCTACTACACCTGGTATCAGTGCCATGAGTAAGACCTTCACACCGGTCATGTTGGACACGGGAAGGACCTCTGCGTTCAATGAACCAGGGAGGGGCTCCGCTTTCATGATTGATGGACTAGGGAGGACCCCCGACAGAATCTATATGTATATGAGGAGGACCTCCATGATGTTTAATTGCTAGATAAGTGGGAACGTCACATCGATAACTTAGTATGTGAGGATAACATTCATACTTGAGGGCAGAGGCACAGGGAAGAACCTCACCCCGGTTGTCAACAAGGTAGAGAGAACCGCCGCCTGAGCTGATAATGGGTAAATGCAGAGGTCCATAATTTTTTTATGCAAGAGCATGGAGGACCCCCTCTCTATCCAATGGTGGTACCATGAGGTCTATGTACCAAACATCACTCTCAAGAGTTGTCCCACGATAATATCCACTTATCTCGATGATTGGGAGATCCAATCCAACCTATTCATGAGGTGACTGGCACCTCAGTATCGGATGTGCTTGAAAGATCTCTTACTCTATAATAGATATGTGACCATACTTAATAATGACAAGGTGTTGATGTTTCATGATAGTGGGGGCTCTGAACACTGACGTTGCAAAATATGTCACCACCTGACAAACATTCTCTTCACTATGCACCTGGCACTGATGTTGGGTAATCCGAACTAGGGAAGACTATGTAGGGGTGTAGGATACCTTCTATTCGGTCTGTTGGACTAGATAGTGATGTTGAAATGGTCGGGTGGGATCCCTCCTTGGTGGTCCCCTGACATGAGTCGAATTTTAAAGGCCTCATAGATCCCCAACTTCGTCAACATAAGGTAGGGCGTTGTAGGAGCGCTCTGGGGAGAGGCTCCCAAAGCTATTAGAAATTTTTGTGGGGAGGAGTGGCTCCCTGTACGGCCCTCAAGGGAAGTGGGGTTGGTAGGGCATTGAGACCTCCACATATTTATGGGCCATTTCTCTTGCAGTTATTACACCCAACTATTCGTATTGATGAATAAGGGTATTATTATACCTCCTCTGAATAAGCCCTGAGGGTGATATGGGGAGTGGTTTTCCAACAGATGTGGGATCCATCACAGAGGGGATGAAGCCATGAGGGACTACCGCATTCACATTTCCCCTGACCTCGCTTCCGTTGGCAGGTTGTGATCAATGTCCTATAACTGCTTCTTGTGTTTTGTAAAGTAAGAAGATTCTTCCATTAGTACAAATGGTAGGAAAAAAATGTTCAGTGTTCCATCACCATTCAATCTCCCATGGAAGGACAGAAAGATCTGTGATGAAAATGTAGCAAACCAAGATTCTCAATGAACTACCCCAAACATTGGTAGGATTCACTCTAGGCCCACTATTTGGTTGGCTAGACCAGGAACTCAATAACTAGATATGGGGACATGATTATCGGAAGATTCCTCGAATGCTACTAATTCCCATTTTGAGCAAAACATTTAACATTAGGTTCACCATTTATGTTTCCGAAGATTTCACCTGGGTGAACCTCCTATCTCGGGTGATGCTTGATGATAGTCTCATATGTACCCCACATTCCCACTTTCAAAAGGAGGGAAGAATTTATTGCCTCTTTAGGGTTGTTTTCTCCTTTACAGAAATGGGATGATAAGATGTCAGCCTATCCTTTTTTGGATTCCTCCTCATTTTTCATTTCCTAGTCCGGGAATCCATTAAAGATTTAAGACATTGTTCATTAATCCATTCTCGGTGACATATAATTGTGGATGAAAGTGAATTATGCTCTTACTATTAGGACATTCCAAAAATGGGGTCATGTTAGAGAATCACCTTCGTTTAAGGGAGTAGTCACATTGGGCATCACTGGCGTGTCTGGTCATTGAAGCAGTGGTATATCTTATCTTCTATCTCCTATGATAGGACTTCCCAAGGGAGTGGAAGCATAAGGAATCCCACATCAAATGTAATGAATTTTATGCCAGAGGCTTGTCAATGAGGTTTTCATTATCTTCCTTTTTTTACCAAGGGGTATGCCACATGTTTAACATCTAGAGAAGACAGATCAACTAGATCTGGACACTGATGAGAGTTGATTAGATGGGCATGTCCCTCGAAGGGAACACCTGGGAGGTTTACTGGGACTGATTGGAGAATGATGGGTCATAGAATAGGGGACACCAAGGATTACCATTGGTTAGGATTTCACCTCAGGGAGGCTTCCTACATACCCAAAAAGAGATCAAAACCCACGTATTTCGAGAGGTGTGAGGCACAGAATCTTGGTGTGCACAAAGGAAAAGACCTGAAGACATGCTGGGGCTTATTCAAGGTTAGAATCCCATCATAATAGTAGTTCTCTTGGTTGGATGATTGTGGATTCTATGGGGATTATGCATGGATAGCTGCCCATGTGCTTGTAGGAGCAGCGAGGAAAAGGGTGACAAGATTTCACTAGGATGTGGTAGCCTGGGTAAAACTTGGATGGATTAAGAGGGGTTGAATGAAGTGGATGTAGAATGAGATAGAACTGATGTGAAGTTGATAGTAGTATGGGGATTAAACTTTAGAGAGGGTTCCTATATATCCCCATGGTAGGTAATCAATGTTCATGTAGTTTGGTGGGTGGATGGGACTCATGAGGAGGCGTCCCATGAGAATTGACTCTTGGATGGTACCCAAAGGAAGTAGAACCTCCATGTTGAGGCATGAACTAACTGAAACACAAAGGCTCAAGGGAGAGACCAGGATAAGGCATGAGTTATGGGATTGAACCTTGGGGAGGCTTCCAACAAATCCTTATTGTAAGATGTCAAAGTCCACGTAGTTCAGTGGGGGAATAGAACATGGTGTGCTCGGAGGACAATGACCTAATGATGGTTGTTAGGGCATGTGTGTGTTCAGTTGCCTTGGTTGGTCTGATGCACAGGGTGGGGGGGGGGGGGGGTGGACTAGAGATGTGGTTCCCAAAAGGGGGATTACACCAGCTTACCATAGATTGGGGATTAGAACGGCTTACAGTTGGTTGGGTTGTACCACAGGAAGTCTTCCTACGTACCCTGTATAAGAGACATGGATCGAAACCCATGTAGTTTGAATACATACTGTTTAATGTTTTGTAAGATGGAAAAAGGAGTACAGTTTAAGGTCCTTCAAGAAGAGGGTGAACCCACTTAAAGTTTTCAGGACCGATGGGTGATGGTCTTGAACATCAAGGAGCCCTCATATGTGAATTTCTTCTAAGGGGACATGATTAATGTCCACATGGTTTGGAATGGGTTTACCAGTACTTGGGGTTGATCCTCGAGGAGGCTTCTTACGTCCCCAATCTATGAGATATGGATCAAAACCCATGTAGTTCTAATAATATATACTCAAAAATCATGCAGAAAAAAAGGCGAATATAGTTTAATGTCATATGGGATAAGGGTGAACCAACGTGAAGTTGTGAGGACCAATGGATGATAGGTTTGAACCTCAGGGAGGATTATTACGTACCCCGCCTGGATAGGGAAAAGATCAATGTCCACACAATTCAGTGGTAAAAGATGGGGGTTACATACTAAGGTGGACCATGGAGTATTTCAAAGTAGGTGCTTACTCTAAGCCCATGAGAGTGATGCTCGGTGTGAGAAACAAGTGGTAGTAAATACCTGATGATCACATCACAAAAGGTGCATCCATGAGAAATAGAGTGAGGATTATGTGGCATTGGAAATATAGGGAGAAAATAGGGAATTATGCTTGGTTAGAATCCTAGAGAGGAATCATGGGATTATTCTTGGTTAGTGGACCAGGGAGACGGATATTGGGACTTACTCCAAGTTAGAGGCTTGATGGGGATAAAGCCAAAAGGGAGAGGGGCGGGGTAGGGAAGGTCCTTGTTCCCATCTCTCCTCTAGACATTACACATAGAATAAGAGAGGAGGAGCAAGGATGCTACCACCCATAAGAATGGATAGGGTATTACACCAAGATGGATTCCCTTCCCTGTGGATAGGAGATGTTCCAGCAAGGAGGATCTCATTCCATGTGGGTAAGATCTCACTCTCATGGAGATTAGTTGGGATGGAGAATGTCTGAGGCTGGGAACCCATTTTATTTTTAAGGGGAGAGGCCACAGTTTAACATCATGTGCTAAGGATGATCATGCTTGGTAGTTTAATGTCATATATCTTGGACGATGGGGATTTACTCCTCACTACTAGGACTTACGTAAATGTTACCCACTATCATTTAGTTAGGGAAGGAATCAGCACTGCCATGTGGAGATGAGGTTGTGGAGTGATCCATTGAGGGGATCACATTAGTGTGGCTATGGGAAGAATCAATAGCCGTTAGCATGTCTTTGAAAATAAGCATGAGGTAGGGTAACACAACATGGAACACTACACAAGGGAATTTAAAAATACCTCACACAAGCCTAGAGGGCGGAGTGGAATAAGGGTTTACAAAGAAAGAATCATCACAGAGAGAGGATTCACAAAGCTCATGTGGTCGTAATGCGAAAGAGCTTGCAGAACAGAGGGCCTCACAGAGTAAAATGAGTGGAAGAGCATCAGGGATCGTAGAGTGAAGAGGCTTGCAGAGCATCCAGGATCAAAAAGCACTAGGTCTTGCAGAGTGATGATTTTGGAAGAGAACCTAGGATTACTAAGCACCATGGCTCGCAAAGAGCGGATGCTCATAAAGAACCCGATATTGTAAATCACTAAGTCTTGAAGAGAGAAGAAGCTCGGAGAGCACCCAGGATTGTAGAGCAGCGGGGCTCACAGAGGACATGGGTTTTCGGAGCATTGGAGATCATAGATCGTAGTGGCACACAAAGAACCCGGGCTCATGGGGAACCTAGGCTCGCAGAGCACTGACGCCCAGAGAGCACCCATGATCATGTAGATACTGGGCTCACAGAGTACCGGGCTCGTAGATCCCAGAGGCATGCAGAACACTCAGGTTCGCTGAGAACAGTGGCTCGCAGAGCGCAGATGCTGACAGAGAACCCATGCTCACAAAGATCTATGACCCAGCTTAATCATGGAGTTCACATGTTTTTGGAGGGTGCTTCCCAAAGAATGTATTGAGTTTTGAGTATGCAAAGGGGTATCCCTCCTTTGAAATGTCCCATAGGCTTTACAAAGGTTATCCCTCTATGAGGAGGGGACAAATTTGATCAAAGGGAAAGGGACATCGCAATGATCAAGTACCTTGGGTGATTCATATTTTCTGGAGGTTTGTAGAGAAAATGGTGCTTCGTGATTTGAGAGCTGAAGGATGAAATGTCAGGGTCAGGTCTCTTTTAGAGTTAGGTAAGACGGGTATTTATAGGTGCTTGGGGGAGTTAATGGAGGAGGAAATATTGCGATGTAATTCACGCTTCACTACAAGAGGAAGATGTAATCATATTTCACAGAACCACATCTTGGTCTGTCAGCTTTCTTCATGGTAGATGCAAAGAAGGTCTCGCTCCGTGGTGGGCGCAGAGAAGGGCTCGCTCCGCGGTGGGCGCAATGAAGACCTCTGCTGGGCGGCACATTATATAGTAGTTAGAGCTTTTTCCATCATCTTCCTTCACGGAGGGCATAGAGAAGGGCTTTCTCTACAACATTCACCAAGAAGGCCTCCGCTCTAGGAGAAACCTTTGTGATGTAGCACTTTTCGGCTGCTTTGTGATGATTTGTTATTCCACCTTTGCTAGAGGTGGATTTTGGAACCAACACTAAAATAAAAATTCCATTTTCTCACACACACACATAACCATAAAATAAATCTTGGTGTTACCATTGATGTCGGTACTCCATGACCATAACACTTTCTACCTTAATGGTGGAACTTTCGACCACAACCCATCAACTTTGAAAACATTAAATCCAAATTATACCAAAACCATGTAAATATATTTAGTATAAAAAATTATTTTTTTGAAATAATTTCATCACACATTTCAAATGCATCAATACCATTCCATAATTTTAAAATCATAATTTTCAAATTATAAAAAAAGAGGGTTTTCTAAAAATCCATCGAATTTTTTATAATTTTCCAAACATAATCTGAAATGTTTTACTTCAATATATGAAAAAACATTCTATAGTAAATCCCTGAAAAATCATTAAAATAAACTAAGAATTCAATATTAGTGGTGATGAAAGTGAAACCACCTACCTCTCAAAAAGATGATGTTAATATATAACGATACAATGAATTTCTATATCCAGGCTCACAACACCTTCCCTTCTATAGATATAAAAAAATATCATCATGATTCACATAATAACAAAATGATCTATCTATAAAAACTATATTTGTGGATTTGATAGAGTGGATAAGATTAGATCTTATAAATGAAATCATGTAAAAGGGCTTCCAATGATTTTGGATCTCAAATGAACTATGATTTGGTTAAAATCAACTCCTTGACTAAAGGGAATTTCCAAGGGATCCTAGGAGGGATGATGTGTTTGATACCCTTGAAAAATACGACAATAATTAGGGTTCTTCTACCTTAAATATCATTTAAACTTAATTTTTAAAGCATCAAATATCAGTCACACAGTTGTCAAACCATGTGCCAACCTTGTGCACACTACTAAACTTTAACAAGGTAGTAGCATATTAATTCCAAACTGTTTTGTATACCATGAGCCAACTGTGTGGTGGTACTGTCTCAAGTTTTACCACTCACACAGTTAGCTAACATGTTTTTAAAAACCATGCACCAAATGTGCTTCTCCCATTGTCTCCATCTTCCCTCTTCCCCTAGTATGTGGATTGTTTGGACAAACTGTGCTCACACTATAATCCTTCCTAGTAACTCCCAACATACATGAATAGTTCATTTGATATAGTGAACAATATTTACTAAGAATACTCAAACAGTTCCCTAAAAAACACCAAAACACTCAAAAACATTCAATAAACTCCTGAAAGTTTACCCAAGATTTATATTATTTGAAAATAAAAAATAAAATTTTAAATTAAATATAAAACCAATAGTGTTACACCAAAGGCACTTAAGGAAGATGGATGATATTGATCATCGTATTGAATCTTTCATAGTTCATTCTTATATATTGGTTTTAACATTGTAATGACCATAATTCTAGTAACCTAGATCTGAAGTTTAATTTATCACTACTAGAAATTGGGGTTACCCAGATTCCTCTATACCCATAATTTTCCTAAACCATGGGTATTTTGTTTCAAGAAAATGATATACCTATGGTTTCTAAAAAACCATTGTTAAGATTAAGATATATGACATTGTTTTAAAATAATTTTTATATAGGATTAACAAAAACATTAAAATCCCTAATACCCTCCCCATTCATGATCCCTATTACCCCCTCACCCAAGACAGTGGCATAATCCTCTTCTCCTCTTATTTTATCATCCCCAAATTCAAGGATTTTTTTCTGATTTTATTCGAAATTTTATTAGCAATGATCCAAATCACCACTTGCTTGTCATTGGTCTTATTGTAGATGGAGGAAACCTATTTCTAACATGTATTCAATTGATAGGAAGATATAAATATATCCCTTGGATTTTAATAAATAATCCATAACATCAATCCACTAAAAAATAAACCTTCATAATGATATTAGAGTGAATTTGGTTCCTTTTATTGATCAATACATGTTTTTGAAATTGAGGATTGACTCAATAAAATTTATAAGTATATCTATTAAAAGAGGATAAAATAAAAAACTTTTTATAACTTTTTAGTGGTTTTGTTTATAGAAAATTTTCCTCCATATGAATTTCCATGAAAAACATTGAGTATGTACTCTTGGTTCTAATCTGGTAAAAATATCTAAATGACTTTTTAGAGAAAAAATTTTAGAGTTAGGTATCATAGAAGAAGTGGTGTTTGACTTTAGAAATAAATTTTCTCATTCATTGAGTTCTTAAATTTGTTGTAATATTTCTTGTTACCAATTAATTTTCATTATCAACATACAACAATAAATCACTCATATAACATGGTTTCTCATTATAAAATGAATCATATGTTAAAATAAAGGACGAATTATCCATGAATTATCACATTGAAAGATAGCTAGATTCCACATTTTAAACATGTTTTTTATAATTATAATAATTTCTTACAGAGAAGGACTCACCTAATAAATATTATCTTATTTCCATTATTTTGGAAAATGTATTTCAATAACGAATGGTAAATAAAAACATTGATATGGAATCTATAGAGATAGTATAGAAACATCTATAAGGTAATGATTTCAACAAGTCTTTTTCACTAGTGGTGTAATTTAATTTTCCCCCATTCATTGATTTTATCACATATTCAAGGAAAATGGAGAATTATTCCATTGGATTCATAAGGCACATCATAATAAAAATTCATATATATATATATATATATCTATATCTCACAATATTTAAAATGAGAGTTCATAATCAAGATAATGGATGATTGGTGAATAGATGATATATGACTTGAGATTACTAAAGGATTCCTTTAATTTTTTTATCTAAGAGTATCTTCGAAAAGAAAGAATAAAAATGTCATGAAGTGGAGATTATGTTTATAATGAAATTTTATAGAAACAAAATTTTCCTATGAACAAATGTACTTCATTGATAGTTTTTGGAGAGGTAACATGATGAATTCTACTAACCTTGGATTTATCAACCACATGTCCTTTTCCAAAGATCAAATTCCCAAAGACTAATACTTCCTTAACCAGGGAATATAATTTTTACCATGTTAAGACAAAAAATTTATCTTACCATCTTGATAAAACCATATCAAACTTTCATAAACTTATGTCACATACAAAAGTAAAAACTAAGAATATAAAAATACTTCTAGATACTCACTGACTTTGATAAAGAAAATACATGTCATTCCTTAATGGAAGGTATCAGGGGAATTTCCAAAATCAAAGTGAATGAACATTAAGAAAGTACCATGTAAGAAAGTAATTGTTTTATCCATAGTATTATAATGAAACCATGATTTTATTATAGCCGGAATACCCTTTTAGGAAGTAGTATAAATCATTTTCAACCACTGTCTTAAGGTATTAATCATTGTAGGGAAATAGAAAATGATATTTATTAGCATATTAGTTCAATTTTCTTTGATCTAGAAATACTATACATCCCTTCATAATGATTTTTGGGTGGAGTTCACCATACGCATTGGTAATTATAGTAGTTCCTTCATTCTTAGAAACCATTTGAACTGGTCTTACCCACTCACTCTCAGAAATATAATATATTATATTATATTTCAACAAAAAAATGATTTCCTTTGGAAAATATTCAATTATATTAGTTTTTAGTCTCTACTAGGTTTGGAAATAAGGTTTATAATTAGTTATTAGAAAATTAATATGGCTCTAGATGAGTGGTATGATCAAGGTGATATAAAAACAGTCTATCAAATAATTTTTATGCTTTATAATCATCAAGAATAAATCCCTATTTGATGAATTAAATATAAGTTCAAATGAAAATATGAAAATTTTTGTTATCATCTAAGAATTCATAAATATGTGAGGACGGTAAGACCATATGATAAATCTCAGGTTAGTCAGAATTACCTGATATGGATTAGTAGTTTTAATTGAACATAGTTCCCTTTTCTGAGATTCAAGTAAGAATTAATTCCTATATAATATATTTTCCATCATTCAAAAAGGTTATATAAATTCGAGTAATGGGTATAGAATCAATATCTATGGTTTATCTTTTGTTTTTTTTATTTTTTATCCCTAATATTCATCATAGGATAAATATTTAAGAGAATCAATACAGAGAGAAATATTTCCCTCATGATAATATTGGAAATGATTCTCATTTATTATGAATCATACGTAAATAATTATTTGGTTTTTCCTATGTAATATTTAAACATCAACATACTAATTCACCTCATGAACTAACTCATCATCAAAAAAATTATATATTTCATTGTAAATTTGAGATTACAACTTAAATATTTTATTGTTATGATCATGTTCTCATTTATAAAATTGAGGACTGGGTTGATTCATTCTATGTAGGGGTGACCAAATGATGATGAGGGTTTATTCCATGCGTCATAATTTTGGGATTCTTTTCAAGGATAATAAATCCATCAATTGAAATGAAATTATCAACATTTACTAAAACAGCTATTATGATAACCTTAGGTATCCAAAATTTATAATAAAAAAGTTTAAGGGCGATTTATGTGTGTTGGAGACCCTAAATACATAATTAATAATACATTATATAAGTATTGAAGTTAAAATTAGATCCAAGATCACATATAAATTTTAAATTTTCTTTTTCTCTTAGTTTTACATTTATGTAAGGAAAAGTGGGGTGCTTTAACATGGGGGAATGGTTATCCAGATGGTGGTGCTCACATTAGTATCTAAAATGGATTTTTTTTGTGAATTTCATTCTAAAAATACATATATACTAATGGTACATTATATATTTTTTAATGGTTTGGATTTCATCAAGAAATTAGAATAATGAGTTTATCATGAGAGAATATTTACCTTAAATCTTTACTCAGCTAAGGTTTATATTTTTCCTTAATTCATTATGTGGATAGAGTGGATTTCTATAATTTTTTAGGATGTGGTGGTTTTATATATTTCTCCAAGATTTATTTGATTCTAAAAGTGTTCTGTTATCATGATCATTAGAAGTAGGATTCATTAATGGTTTAGGAATGGTTGGTTTAATTTTCTCAACATAATTCCCAATCCCCAAGATATTCACATACTTGATTCATTCAAGAGAGGTTTGTTTGCCAAAATATTCTCCCACTATGTTTTAGGAAAGGAAAACATGGGTGGGAATGTGTACTTACCAGTTTCAATTTAAATTTATTCATATTTTTGGAATCTAACCTGAAAATAAATTTTATCCATTTCATTTCACAATTTCTATAGTAATGGGAGGGTAGATAGGGGTTTTAGTTAGTAGGTTTAACCCTAGAGTACATTTAGGTTATTAGGATTACAATTGGTATTGTTTAATTGAGATTTTTTAATTAAAAAATGTTATGGGTTGGAAATAATTTTCAAGGGTTTTCATATAGACCCTATGGATATTTGAATTGAATCTTATATAGTTAATATAGGTAAAATAACATCATTTATTTGACTTTGAACTTTCTTATATGCTTGGAAAGGGCATTGGAATAGCTGATTCACTTAGTCGGAAGACTTAGGCACAAGATGTATAGGAATATAGTGAAGAGTGCAAATTGATGGCCCTATTTTTGGAAATGAATCTAAAGTTTCATGAGAGCCATGAGTCGTCTTATTTTACATCCTTGAAAGTTACCTCTTACAATATATGATAGGTTAAAGAGAAGTTTTTTTTGATCATGAAGGTTTGGTCCTACGAGAAAGAATTTCTAGGGAGGAACTGCCTATGGATTAGTTTGTTGATGGATATGACATCCTACATTAACATGGTAATTTTAGGTTCCTATAAGTAACAGATAGAAAATGATGTGAGATTCCCCTAATTCTCAATGGGTATTTCATCAGGTAATCATTAAGATAACTTGGGATATACACCATTAGTATTCGTGGCCTAAGATAAAATGTTAGATAAAAACTTTTAGCACTAGTTATTTCATTTGTCAGCAGGTGAAGGTGGGAAACTAGCAATCTACTATATTTCTATGGCCATTAACAATCACCAAAAATAAAACAAAAGATTTTTTATTGTACTTTGTTGCCTGATTACTAATATCCACTCATGTTAGAGAAACCGTTTGGGTAGTCGAGGATTGACTGATGAAAGTAGCCCACATCCTTTCTATTTGGGAGACCTCCTCATTTGTTGAGATGACAAGACTATATGTCCATTAGATCATACTGCTACATAGGAACCCTTGTGCTATTTTTTAGAAACGTATTCTCATTTCAAAACAATTTTATGGTAGGGGATACATAGATATATGGGTATACAAGATCTTATGAGCACACATTTTCAACCATAGACCGATGGATAGTTAAAACAGAAAATTAATGTGTTGTAGGATGTGAAATGATCATGTTTTATTTATTTTAGAAGACATTGGGGTATTAATATCCCTATAATTGAGTTCACCTATAGTAATAGTTTCCATGATATGATTCAGATGTCTCCATATGAGGCATTTTGTGGTTAAAAGTACCCTTCACCCCTGTGCTAGTTACAGACAAGAGAGATAGTGCTACAAGCTTCTCATATCATGTAGGATACTTCATATAAGTTTCAAGATATCAATATTCCTTAATATAACTCTCAATATAGACATAAATAATATTATCTGTCATAGTTGAAGACCTCCAGAGTTCAAGGTTTGGGATCATTTTTTCTTGCTGGTATCACCCAGACTAGGGAACAAATGGAAATAGAGGCAACTGAATCTGTCACCTTGTCATTCTAGACCATTTTAGTTATTTTATAGAGTCTTTACAACAACCTATTAGTTTCTTTTACCTCGTAGGCACTGTTCCGTGAATGATTTATTCTATGTTTCATATATTCTTCAATATCATGTCGACATGTCACTTAGTTTTGATCTTGAGGATTTTTACTTAGATGGCGATGTTTTGGGTGAGGAGTATCCCTTACACATAATTGAATAGATAGAGAAGGATCTCACTACTAGAAAATAGGGCTTTAAAAATAGTTTAAAACCATGTATATAGGCCCAAAAATTGTGGCTATAGTTAATAGACACAGTTTACTCAACTGTCGATGGCATTGGAATGGTTATAGGGTAAACCCTATAGCCACAGTTTTGAACCGTGGTAAAAACCCTATGGCTACAGTTTGAAAACCGTGGAAGAGGATAAAACTATTCATCATCTATAGACAGGGTTTAAACCATGTTTATAGACATATATCAACAAGTTAAAACTATGTCTATTGGTCTTCACATTTACTAAAAAAACCAGCACCGTTCAGCTGGTGGTGGCCCCTTGCACTCCCCCTGCACACCCGCCCGTCCCCTTGCACACCTTCACACCCATACTAAACACCCCCACTACACCAACCCTCCTGGAAACCCCCTGGAAAGTCCCCCTCCCCCTGAATAGACACCCCCGAGATATCAGCCCCCTTCTGGAAACCCCCCTCGAGACACACACCCCCCGACAGTAGCCCCCCTGGACAAACTCCCCCTCCTAGACAGACCCCCCATCTGGACAGACACACCCGGGACAACACCCTCCCCCACCCTCGACACATCCCCAATTGCACCCCCTTATGTATCCCTTGCACCCACTACACACCACTGGTTCTCTTGCACACCCCACTGCACACCCATTTCCCCCTATTGTACCCCCCTTGCACCACCCCTGCTGGACACCCACCCCCCCCCTTGGACAGACACCCCCACCCCTAGACATACCCCCCAGACAACACCTCCAAGCCCTTGGAAAACAGCCCCCACCCCCACCCACTGGACATACCCCACCCCCAATCAGCAGCCCCCACCCCCTAGACAGACACCCCCTACACCCCCTACACAGCAACCTGGCACCCCCTGTCCCCTTACACACACACCCCTGCACCACTGTACACCCCTGATGGACACCCCTTGCACCACCCCTGCTGGAAACCCCCTGCTGGACCCCCCCCCCCCCCATATTGGACACCCCCTGCACTTCCCCTCTTTCACCCCATGTCTCCTTGCACACACACCCCTACAAAACTCCACACCCCTAATGGTCACCCCCTTGCACCACCCCTGCTAGACACCCCCATGCAACACCCCTGATGAACCTCCATGCACCACCCCTAATGGACACCCCTTTCACTACCCCTATTTGACACCCCCTCGTGCACCACCCATACTGGACCCCCCCCCCCCCACACACACACACACCTCCCCAACTGAACACCCCCTACTAGACCCCGTTGCACCACCCATAATGGACACCCTTTCACCACCCCTGCTAGACACCTCCTTGCACCAACCCAGTTAGACACCCCCTTGAACCCCCTTGTCCCCATGCACACTCCCACCTACACACCCCTGATGGACACACATTGCACCACCCCTGCTGAACCCCTCTTGCACCCCCTACTAGAGACCCCCCCTACACACCCACCCCCCCCCCCCTACACCCCCCTTCACTGCCCCCCTACACCCCCAAGTAGATCCGCCTTGCACCCCCATGAAAATCCACCTTGCACCCCCTTAAAATTCTCTTGCACCCCCTACACAGCCCCTTTCCCCCCTTAAACATCCCTTCCACCCCCATCCACTTGCACACACCCACACACCCCCCTTTCACCACCCCTGTAGGACACCCCCACTATAAACCCCCCTCCTGGACAGACCACCCCCTCCCCCTGGACTGACCTCCCACCCCGAATTATATTCAAGATCTCATCCAAAAAGTTTTGGAGGAGAATTAATAGTGGAATAATGTCCATAATTTCTAGAGTTGTTATCTACTCACACAACAGATGAAATCAACAATCCATTCAAAAATTGTTTTTTGTGTGTGGTTACACTTGATTGGAAGAAGAGAGGAAAATTTCTCAAACTGAAAAACACATAAGTTTATGATGTTATTGATGGAGGAATTAATTATGCATGGAATCCCTTGGGTTTTATATTTTATTTTTGAACTAAAAAAGAATGGGCCTACCTAGATTCACATCATAGTAGTGTCGATTAAGAGATATGGAGGTGTGGTGGTGTTGTAGTAACTACTATGAGATTCTAGATATAAATATCTTTGATTGTAGAGTTGATTTCAACAATAAATACAATAAAGTGAATATCCTTTCTAAACATAATGCTATTAAGGGAATTGATTTAGAACATGCCAAGGTAGTTTTTTAGCATTGGGAAACCACTGTTCAAAACCAAAGATCTAGCAAGAATTCTATGAAATTCCAAATAGAATAGGCATCATTGGGAATTATATTTTTAAAAATTACATGGGTAATACATATTAGAAATCTCTAATAGTTAAGAGATAACTCACTCTAATAATAATATAAGCGAAATATTCTAGAATGATCACTTTAGATGACTATATGTTGAAAAATTTGGAATGAATAAGAAATAATTGATGTGGAAAATCTACAATTTAAACATGGATATTATGGGTTCTCTATAAATTATTGATATCATACCTCCTAATGTTTCTAATCCTTTCTCTGTGTCAAATACAAAATCTGAATGAATTGTATATATTCTTTAGTTTTTCTTGTAAAAACACTACTTGAGGTGCATATTTGGTTGTTGGACTGGTTCATATGCCAAAGGGAAAATTTCAAATGAAATCCAAATGAAGGATTATCAGGGCACTGCTTTATGTTTTATAAGATAGTTGAGGAAGAATTCAATTATAAGAAGATGAGATATCCTCTAAATTAGTGATTAAGAACAACACTTCTAACATCAGGCTTTAATAGGTATGACAAACAAAACATTTCATAAAATTAAGATTCTCATTGTGTACTTTTTCCCACTATCTTGGTATGAAATTTGATGAGGAATACCATTATGTAGAAATATCATAAAAATTTAACGGAGGAGGTCAGGTTTTGTGATGTTCTAGATTTGAATACGGAACTATATCAAGCAATTTATATTCTATGACAAGGTGGTAGTTCTATTTGAATTATTTAGTCTTTCCACCTTGAGTAAAATATTTAATGTCAAGAGAGTGGTGATGATGGGAACATGGGATTGGGTTGTAGATTTTGGGAATAGTGTGGGGTGGTGTTGCACTAAGGGTAGGTGACAATCTAATAACTACTAAGAAATTATTGTAAATGGTATTTGAATGTTGTTTTTATACACGATGAGAGTAGGTTGGGGCTGATGATGTGTCTTTATTAGAACTGATGACTTATATATTTTCCAAAATCCACTAATTGAATTGGTTATATCCTACATTTATTTGAAACATCATATCTCTCAATGAACACACCAATGTTGATAGAACTGTATGTCAAAAAATAATTTCAAAGATGCTTTTCATTTAAATTGTTACAATCTTGTATTTGATTTCGTGATATATGTATGTGAAATATATTAAAAAAACTAAAAAAACAGATTTTATAACAAAAAATATATGGAGAGTATATAAGAAAAAGATAACTCTCATTGTAATATCTCAGGAGCCTTATCAACTGAAACTTGAATTGGGTGGTGAATGGAAAACACAATGCTAGTACAAAGCGGTTCTGTGATGGGTAAATAAGAACCTGGTGAGAGGTGGAACCATGAATTATTCCAGAACTAGTGGTTTTGTTATAGTTTAGTACCACATGACATCAATGGTGGTATATGTATCATATTGAGTGATGAAATAGTGGACGTCTTCACTAAAGACTAATGTGGGAATCAAAAATATAGTGTCAACAAAGAAGTGGGTGTGACCGAGGATTGGAAATGTACCTTTCCCAACCTAATTATAACACTTAAAGTGGTTTGTTTTATAATATGATTTATCGACACAATGTCATTTGTATGACTACAATTTCGGAATAGCCATTTCACACTTCCCTGCAACCCCCTTCCCGCCCCCTGCAAACCCCCTTCCCACCCCATGCACCCCTTTCACACCCTCCTGCACACCCCCAACATAACCTCGTCCCCCCGGCACACCCCAACACCCCCTCCCCCCTGCACACCCCCTTCCCACATCCCCTGACCACCCCACAACCCCTACCCACCCCATGAAAATTCCACTTCAACCACTTAATGCTAGGAAAAGTATAGAAATACACTCAAAGACATTTCACATAATACATGAATAACTATTAATTTAATTCTAACAAGGTCCTCTCAATTTAAACACTTGAGGAAAATATTTCTTCCATGAAAAGTCATTCCATCCAAATCATGCTATTCAATTAGTGGTGACTTGGTCATTACAACACTTTCCTACATGGTCAATTCCATCTAAAATTTCTAATAGAACTTAAAGGGTGTTTTGGTTCAAACAAGTTTTTAAAAAATAAAGAGGGCACCCCCTCCCCTTGAAAGAGAATCGAGCACACCAGGGAAGGACTTATAACCTAAGTGGAATGTTCTCATCAAGTTTTTTCAAACTAGGATATCCAAAAGAGTAAGAGAGATGGATAAAGTCTTTTTTTGAGTATATATAAGTGTTATATATTTTGATTAATAATATAATGTTCAACCAGCCAAGGTAAATGATTTGTTTCATGGATCACTGCTGAAAAGGGAAAACTAATCTGAATTTCTATCATTATGGCAGGCTGATCTCACTAGTTTCAAGGAAGATGGACATTGATTTGAATACAGGAGAGGTAGTGAGATTCCATAAGAGTAATACCCAATTTTCAATTCTTTTGAATAACATTGGGCACTTCTAAGATACCAACTCAAATTAATTTAAGCTAGTTAGTTGGGAAAGAGTGGATCAAAATTGAAATATATATCCTTACTGATTCTATCCCTATAGTGTGATATGTTCACACCATTCCTTATGAAAGATTTCAAGAGGAATATTGTGGGCGAGTTTGATGATACCAAAGAAGATTTAAGGAAGATTGGTATTGGAAATTATAGATCCATAAATTATGTAGTGGTATTTAATGATGAATTTAATGGGAAGTCTAATGGGATCATAAATGTCTCTAAGGATGATCAACGTATGGTTTATATCTCGTGTTCTAGTATCTAGAAACTACTATCATTTTTAACCTCTTTGAACGAGGTCTATAAATAAGTTCAAGGGAAATATTCATATTATTCCTTGAAAAAGCTCGTGGTTATTAGAAAACCATTTTTTAAAATAATAAATCATTTATGGAAACATATTTTTAAAACAATCGGGAAATTATAGAACTCAAATTAATAGTTTAGGTAGAGGGAACCTACCTCAACCACAAGATGCATTTCTTTTGACGACGACAACTCGAATATTCTATTTTTTCCGCTTGCACACATATGTATCATGAAATATATATAAGGACACCTAACCCCTATGTATATATTTTCTTAGCCAAATATTCATAAGGGGGTACTTAGATATATGTTTATACTTTCATTCACCCCTTTACACTTACACATGTACGCATTTTTCATATCTTTATATAAGCACACCTAGCCCGAATAAATATATTCATACTGCCATGAGTGAATGTATATAAAGGGGGAACTTATATATATATATATATACCTACCTATTCATAAACATGTAAGCCTTCATCAACATCGACTTGAATCCTCCTCAACGAAGTCAAAAGCACACTACAAAAATATAAGGAGACTAAAAATGAAAAAAATCCCTATTTAAAATTGGCCCAATGAATAAAAAAAGAGTAAACCATACCCAAATCCAATGTGGAACTCACTATCATAGATGGTGGCGGATAGAACCAGCCTCATCATAATAAACCACCTATAAGAAATAGTTTAAAAAGAAATGAGATATAACGACATCCTGTATATATGTGATATGTGTGTCATCTGTAAATGATAAATGATACATGAATCCATAACCAACAATGAAAAAAATAATATTTATATTGATATGTATGTCCCAATACTAAATAAAATTATCATTAATAAAGATCTTTATTTTTTAATCATAACCTTCAATTTCCTATTCAAAAATAAAAAATCACCAAAATATGGGAATAATGTATACTTCCATCGGCACTTAAAAGTTAGAAATAGGGATTAGACATTGGTCTTAACCTAGAAAATCCATTCCTTGAATGTATAAAATACCTAAAACGATTCATGCCTATATCTTTCGTAATTTTCTAGATTGAAACCCTATTTTTAGCTTGTTATTCTTAGGGAATTCAACTTTATTTTTTGTTTATATAGGTTTATCAATTTTATAAAGTAATGAATTTTCTGCCTTTTATTCTTACTCAATCCGCCTGGATTTTTCAAACCAGTTTGCTAAAATGATTACACAATCTTTTGGTGCATGACCTTTATTATTTTTTATTATATATTCCTTTTTTGTAGAAACTATTTTCGAACACTCAATAATTGGTTCTTTCCTTTTTTCAAGAATCATTATTGTTTTGGAATCTATGTCATAAATTCTTAACAATTTGGACTACCTAGTTTCCCTTCCACACACACATTCAATCGCCATTAGAGTATGCTACTTTGGCTCCCATTCAAACTCCTCACTAGAATTGTCATGCACTAGACCACTACAACATCAAATATTGATACATAACCCAACACTTTGATCAGAATGACATCATAGAAATACAAAATCTCTAAATATCATATTTACCAATATAAAATCCTAATGATTTACAGAACACACTGACTATACCAACCTATATAGGTGAATAATTAATTTTGGTGTGGTCTTGGAACCAAATATGGTTCATCCAACATCCATCTCCAGACACTAAAGTCATCCATTTGCTATCTATGTTCATAAATTTCACAAACATGATAATGATCACCATCCCTCGATATGGATTTCACTCAAAAAGACATGTACGAATCTCCCCACTTATTTATTATCGATACCATCATCAATCCAAGATACACATTTCTAGTGCCTCGTATCACATTATGATCACTATAGAAGATCCTAGCCCAATAATCTCAACAAAATTTCGTCATTTAAAAACTACAATCATTAAAACACACATTATTATAAGAACCTGGAAATTTTTTAGGTATGTTTTCTTTTTCTGATCGTCTATGAGAAAAAGAGGAATTTTTGGAGGTCGTGCAGGGGTGCACGGTTGGCGCACGGTTGGCGCATAGTCTGAACAGACCTTGCAGCCAACCCAGGAAATCGTGAAACCTTGACAGTGGGCTCTACACGGGCTACACATGGTTTGTAAAACTGTGAGGGCAAGCCATGCGAAACCCCTGGGTGAGATAGTGGCAACCGCACAGTTGGCGCATGGTTTGAAAAACCGTGTAGGGAAACCGTGCAACCACTTACAGTTGGGGTTTTTAAGTCCCGAGCCACTCGGTATATCCGATTCCTCCACATTTATTCCTGCTACTCATGGTTCATGGGGGAGTTGCGATTTTCAGAGGATGGTGGATCTCCTTGGCTCGTTTTGGAGGCAAATTGAAGGGGTTTTTTGGTGGATCATTGGATGTTCTTCTCAGGTAAGTCCCTTTCCATGGTTTCTCCTTAGTTTTCCCTAGATATTCTCTTCCCTCTCTCTTGGTTTTCTAGATCTACATCCATTTCATGTAGATGTAGTGTTGTGTTTGCCTTGAGTGTCGATTCTAAGTCTTGTGGATGATAGGGAAGGTGTTTTAGAGCGGTCTTCCATGAAGCGGTCGCCCGGATTTGTGGGTGCGGTTGATTGTGGATCATTTTCAATGGAACCCTAAAGGTGGGTGGTTTGTGCCTTTTGGTTTAAGGTCATTGAATATTATGTGCAATTGCGACAATACCCTTGAACGGGGTATTGTGTGTTTACAGCCTTACTTCTGTGTTTTTACTACCATGCTTGTATGCTCATGTATATGTAAATTGGATGTAAATAGAATTTATTACCATGAATTGGATATTTTTTCATGCATGTTTTGTTTATGACCATTTGGTCTTGTATTTACTGTTTTCCCATGCCTAGTAATTGTAGGATGGAGTGTTGTATTATGACATGTTGAGATGCTATAGACTGTTTATCCAAGTAGTTATGAAGGTTTACGTGGTTCTTATATAATTAATATGTGTTGATTTACACAGGGTCATGAGAACCCGGTGTAGTAGACTATAAGGGGATAGACAGAGTGAGCCTCCTCAGAGACTTTTCGGACATTAGAGATAATAAAGGGATAGACCGAGTGAGCTTCCTCAGAGAGTCTTTGGACATTATAGACTATAAGGGGATATACTGACTGAGCTTCCTCAGAGAGTCTTTGTTTACTTTGAATTTACCTTGAACCATTCCTGGATATAAGGGGATTTGACTGGGTGAGCTTCCTCAGAGAGTTTGTGAATGACCTGAGGCTATAAGAGGAATTGACTAGGTGAGCTTCCTCAGAGAGTCTCTTGACCTTGGGGCTATAAGGGGAATTGACCTTGTGTGATTCCTCCAAGAGTCCTTCACTTCCTTATACTATAAGGGGAATTGACTGAGGGAGATTCCTCAGAGAGTCTTTGAGCATTATAGACTATGAGGGGATAGACCAAGAGTTCTTCCTCAGAGAGTTTTTATGAATACTTAAGCTGAACTAGAGGGGTTAGAATGAGTGTGATACCAAGAGGGTTGCTTGTACTTGATAGGTTGGACTAGAGGGGATAGGGTTTGCATACTTCCCAGAGGGTTACTTGTATGTGTTACTTTCTTTGATTAGCTATAGGTTGATAATTGTTACTATGGATTGTTTACTATTTAGTACCTTCTTGTATTCTATTTTCTGTACTTTTACCTGCCATATATATTCACTGAAAGTTAGGTACAAATCATGCGGTGGGTGCCTACTCAGATTCATCTCACACCCTATTTGGGCCATGCTTTTGGGCCCAACAGACTATGTCGTTGCAGGTATAGATAAGGGAAATCTCCCTTCAACTTCATGTAATTAACTGCATTGGAGCTGGAGAGCATGCGACCCAGCTATGGATTGTGATGCTAAGGTGTTTATCTACTTTCATTTTCACATAGGTTTAGCATTGTGTTATTCTTGAACTATGACTTGTTTGTCTGTTTTCCTAGACATATCTGTACCATGCATCACTTTATATATATGTTATCTAGTTGTTAATCATTTTGTCTTCTGTTGTTTACTGTTGTTGGATAATACTGCTTCTGATATTTTATATTTGTTGGTCTTCCACTGTGTTACTCTCCCAATGAGGGCATAGTTTCCCCACCATCACACCCAAGGCCCTCGCTTCTATTCAGAAGCCTCTGGTGTTCGAGGAAATGTTCTTGAGGCCATGTGACCAACCGGGTACGGCGCGCCACTTGGTGGCTTTCAGAACCGGGATGTTACAAAGTGGTATTAGAGGATTTATTTTCTTTTATTTTGATTTACTGTGTGGATCCTTTATCCAGAGATAGGACGGAATAGGTAATTTGTAATATGTTGTTCCCGAGTGTAGCTAACCCGTGTACAGGGAAAATCCATACTACCTCACTTATTGCAATTTTAGTGGATTGAAAATTTTACAGTTGTTTTGATTTCACCGTTGGGTGATTCACATGACTTGTGTTGATACTGTTGTTGTTATTGCGGTTCTATTTCTATCACAAACCAATGAGATGAGGGTATTCCACCTCATGCGTTATATAATCACTTATTATAAATCACATTCCATGCATTCTTGCCATGCCATCTAGGATGAATTAGTGATTGCATGTTTTTGTGATAAACGTTGTGTAGATTATGCATGCTGTTATGATAGATGATTTGATAGAATCCCTGCTATTTGATAGGGAAATTGTTTTATAGTACATTGCTTAGATGGATGCCAAACTCGGGTTATTGAGGTGTTATGGGCCATCATGGACCAGAATTTGGTGGATCATTGCTTTTTTTCCTTGTTATAACTTGTATATGGTGCCAAACTTTGATTCGTGGGGAGTATGGGCCCTCACGGATCGGAATTTGGCACTTTCAATGTTTGTTTCAGTGTTTCTATGGGTTACTGAGTAGTGTCTGAGGCTTACTATTCGGAAAACCCTAGAATTCACACCTCATCGTTTTGACTACACGTCATGTGTTCTTCTATTCAGGAAGAAATAGTCTTTCTTAAGTACATGTTGTGTACTCCTATGTTTCATTCCCTATTAATCTTGATCTGAGGTGTGTGTATGTCCTTTCCGAGTCCTGCCCCCGAGACATCCTCTGGTTGTACGGATGCCACAAGGCGGTAATCAAACACTGGATACAGCTGATCAGGGACTTCAACAGATCCTCCTATTGTGCCAGTTTTGGCACTGGCAGTTATAGCTATTACCGGTGCAGATGCACTGTTCATGGAAGGCTTCATGAGGATGATGCAGACCTACCAGGGAGCACAGCCTCCTACCCGGTCAATGGATGATTTTACATGGGTTTCCCAGTAGCAGAATCCTCGTACCTTCTCAGAATATGGAGGACCTCAGGCTGCAGAGTCGTGGCTCAAGCCACTCTTACGATCTTCGAGCATCTCAAGGTACCACCGGAGAGGAGGGTGAAACTTGCGACCTATATACTCTGAGGCTTCGCCAAGAGGTGGTGGGATGTCATCTCTCAGGTGGGATGACATTAGAATATGGCCTGGGAAGAGTTTCAGTGTATTTTCTACGATTACTTCTTTCCAGAGACCTTGAGGGCCGACCGAGACCAGGAGTTCATGAGCTTAGAGCAGGGTACTCTTTATGTGATGAAGTATTCCTCTCATTTGACGGAGCTTCTGCGTTTAATGCCTATCCCAGCAGGTGATGAGTTGTTCCTGGAAAGGATGTTTGAAGGTGGTCCCCGGAATGAGATCCATTCTTAGGTGTACATATTCATCTTGACTTCGATATCCTCTATCATCAACCAAGCGCTGATCACCGAGCGCAATCTGAGGGATTCTGAAGCAGTGATCCAAGGCGTTTCGACATCTAGAGTTAGTGTTCCTTATTCTAATAGTATAAAGAACAACACTGAGCTTTCTCAAGGAGACTAGATCAGGTGAGATTCATCTTCTGGTAGCCATGTGGTGTGCTACCAGTACAGAAGAAGTGGTCATACTAGGCCATAGTTCCATAGAGACCCGATGGAGTGTCGATCTTGCAGCAAGATAGGCCACCTGCCGAGTTTCTATCATATCTTCTCACTAGCATCTGGTGATAGGGGTTCGACTATGACTCCTCATATAGAAGCATTACCACCAGTTTCTCAATAGTCTGGGAACTGGAGTTCTTCCAGCTGTTCAAGACAAGGTGGAGGTTGTGACCGTGGCAGTCAGTCACCAGGCTACCAGTGACAGTAGGGTGGATCTGCTCAGAGTGGTCAGGCAGGGTCATAGATCCGCGAAGCTAGGCAGAATTTTGGAGTGGAGCAGAGCCATCAGAAGCAGGATCCTGGCCCCTCTACGGTTCTAGGTACTATCCTAGTAGCCTCGGTTTTTTCTTCAGCTCTTTTCGATACTGGTGCTACACATAGCTTTATATCGGTTGCTATCATGGAGAGCCTTGGGATTTGTATCTTCTCTTCTGCTGATGACTTGATGCTAGACACTACGTTGGGGACTAGAACGTCTAGTGTACGTCGGTGCAATGAGGTCCCTATCTAGGTTGGTGGGTGTCACTTCCTTTGGGATATTTATGTTCTGGAGATTACCATCTATGATGTCATTCTCAGAATGGACTGGCTAGTTCCCTTCTAGGCAGTCGTCGACTTCTACCACTGAAGGGTGAGTTTTATATCACCAGAGGGTGGATCTTTTCTTTATAAGGGAGAGTGGGATATCCAGGCGAGTAGAGAAGGACCAAAGCATCATGGGTTAAGAGTAGTTACAACCCATATTTATAGTCTTTATCTGGATGACTAGGGGATTTCAGAGTTAGACTTTCTTAAAGTAGTGGATAGTTTCTGGGAGGTATTTCCAGAGGACTTTTTAGGTTTTCCTCCAGAGCATGAGGTATAATTTTCTATTGAGCTTATTTTAGGAGTGGGACCGGCTTCCATTCCTCTTTATAAAATGGCTAAACCTGAGTTACAAGAGTTCAAGAAGATGTTGGAGAATTTTCAGGAAAAGAGTTTCATCTGACCCAGTAATTCTCCATGGGGTTCGCTTGTCCAGTTTGTGAAGAATTCAGATGGTACACTTAGGCTTTGCATCAATTATCAGAAGTTGAACTAGTTGACGGTCAAGAACAGATATCCCTTTCTAAGGATTGATGACCTCTTTGATCAGATTCAAGGATCCTGGGTGTTCTCAAAGATCCACTTGAGGTCTGGTTACCATCAGTTGCGCATTAGACCATATGATATACCTATCACAGCTTTTAAGAGTAGGTATGGACTATAAGAGTACATGGTTATGTTGTTTGGTCTATCGAAAGCACCTGCAGTTTTTATGGCACTGATTAACCGAGTGTTCCATCCATACTTGGATTCCATTGTGGTGGTTTTCGTGGATGATATCTCGGTGCACTCCCACACATGACATGCCCATGCTACCCATCTTGAGATAGTTTTGAGTACACTGATAGAGCATAACTTATATGCTAAGCTCTCGAAAAGAAACTTTTTGATGGTCCATATTCACTTCGTGGGGCATGTTATATCAGAGAAAAGAGTATCAGTAGACCCAGAGAAAGTGAGATCTATAGTTTCTTGGGAGCATCCGAAGAACGTCTTTGAGGTGCAGAGTTTTCTGGGGCTAGCTGGATACTACAGACGTTTCATACAGGACTTCTCATGATTGGTAGCACCACTGACATGTTTGACTAAGAAGGGTGTGGAGTTCTTGTTGTAACACCCCGAACCCAGTTACCCAGAGTCGGTGCATTATTTTAATACATTGGCATGATTACAAGGAATCATGTCCCGATGGACCGATCATTTTAGCAGTCTGGGAAAATAGATTACCTACATGAATGTTACATTACACTTCATAACATACAAAACAACATATATAATCCTTCACGAACGCCATTATTCCCTTGGCTTGACCCTTCATATCAATCACCATACACTTCTTGTAATCCTGGGAAAAATAAAAAATAGAAAGTGGTGAGCTAATATGCTCAGTAAGGATAACAATACAATGGAAATTTTCATAAAAAAAACATAAACATTAAAGGATATGTATAACTAAAACAAAAGCCTTTTAAACTTGAACTTCAGCATAATATGGCAAAAATAAAATTATGTAATTCCAATTAGTTATTCAAATGGATATTCTAATAGTCTAATAATCACAAGCAATATCACTAACCACTTTCATAATGATGGAATGCATAATTCTGAACTTTAATTTTTGTGTAAAGGCCTCGTGTCAAGACCTAAGGGATAATTGTAACCGGAACCCTACTCGGAGAGCCTCTGTAACCGGACTCCAACCCGGAGTGCCTCTAATAACCAGACACCAACCCGGAGGGTTTGCTGTAACCGGAACCCAACTCGAAGGGCTTACTTTTACCAGTCCCCAACCCGAAACATACTAGTCCAACACATTCATCTTGAAAATAGGATGAAATATAACATAAACATTCGTATTAAAACTAGCATAAGAAATGAAAAAACATTAATCATAAACCATTAATGGTATAATGATTACTCATCCATAGTCAAACATATCACAAAACATTAAATACAATATGGAAGATTTGTATCATAATAAATCAAATTCAAACAAGTGTAAAATTTATAAAAGGATGCTGACATAGATGAAATCAAAACTATTTGAGATAAATATATCTATTTCATGAAAACATTTAAATGTCACACAATTTGGAAAAGAATTCATTTAATGAAATTTTTAAATCAATGTGTAGCAGACCACTTTTGAAACTTTTGAAAGGAATTAACATTTTAAAGACATTCATGTCCGTTTGAAATGATGTTTTAGTAAAAATTCCCTTAAAATAGTCCATTTGAAAAATCTTTCATAAAACATGGATATGGAAAATAAATATGTCCTAGTAGATACTTACGTAAAAACAACCTCAGATAATAAAGAGGTTGTGAAATTAACCCTTACCAATTTGGTAACTTACGAAACATACAACCCATGAAAGAGGTACCATACAATGAATATGTAAATACACATAAATTAAAGTGTATTACACAAAGAATACAATTATGGGAAGTACATACACCACACAAAAGGTAATAGTGGCAATATGGCATGAATCTCACGGAAATAAGGAGTGAGATGAATACCCCTTACCTTGCACTTTCCTTTAGTCGAGGGTACGTTTAGCCACCAGTATGAAGACTAGAGTATGTTATTAAATTATACCAGAACCATATTAATATTTATGATATCATACATTATTCATTTATGACTTTATACTACCAATTTAATAATAATTTCCATGTTATATTAATATTTCGGGTAATAATCGCTTTCTTTATCGTACGTATTTTAACATGTTACTCTTGATTGTATCACATAGATCATGATTTTAATACTTCTAGAATATAAAACATGATTTATTTATCATATATATTTATAATATAAAAATTTATAATATATGTATATATGAAATGGAAAACACCGCTGATGGAGACGGTAGTCCGTACGTACGCATAAACACTGTTTTCGTTTTTAAATAATATTGAATAAGATATATTTAATTCCATAAATACTTATATATATAAATATATATATTTATAGTAGAATTATTATGTCATATATTACATACTTATTAGTAATATATATTTTTATAATCGTCGATTAATGGTGAACATGGAAATTAATCTCATCGCGTTGTGGAGACGTTAATCTGTACGTACGCACATGCGAAAATATCATTCTTTTGATATTAATATAATATATAATTGGCTGATATATCATATATAAAGAGTAATTATCATGTTATATTTATTATTTACATTAATTACACATCATTATTATACCCATCCAAATAATAATATATTTAATAACAATTACACCACGACGTGGAGACGGTAAGCCGTACGTACGCACGTATGGTGACATGTCATTCATAGGATGGATAGAATACTGAATATGGTTGTACCATATTTATAATAATATCACATTATATAGGAGATATTGGATTTATTATTTTAGAATGGGAATAACAAAGAAAGAAGAAGTTGAAGAAGAAATGAACTTGAAAAAGGGTGGTGAAAACATTATCTCTTCTTCGGGTTCTTCCTTTTTATTTGATCAAAAGGGATCTTTAAGTTGGATTTATGATAAAACTAAGGCCTTTAAGTTTCAGTGAGGGAAGTTTAAGGAGTATTTGGGCAGGGTTTGTCTAATCCAAAAGGCTATTAAGGTGTGAATTAATGAGATGGGGTAGTGCCCTTTTATAAGAGGGGTGAGGGGCACCTTTGGAAAAGCTAGAAAAATTATTTTATAATAAATTCATAATCGGTTTATAATGGCTCCAAAGTGGATTATTTAAAGTTAATGGTGGGGATAGGTCAAAAAAAAACTCAAATAATAGTATTTAGACAGGTTTGGGTTACTATATTAACCTTATCTTTAAGTATTAACTCTTAGTTAATTAATTTCACTTTTACAATGTCTCTTTGTAATTTTTTATTATATGGTTAATAAACATACTATATACATCCAACCGACACCCAAATAATCCATTAATGATACACCTATCATGATATAAGTCTCTTTACTGATCCTTAGATTTTTAGGAAATTAATATCAATTAATAATATAATATTTGTTTTAAAAACTTTTTTATGTCAATTTTGACACTATTCAAAAATTGTTTTTTTTTAAAAATTCATAACAGAATTATTACATCGAACAAAGTTAATTAAATCAAAACTAACATGGCATAGTATCCTATAAAATTATTGGTATTTATAAAAAGTCTCAAATTAAATTTATTTGGGTATTTATAATATCAATTATTCTAATTTATCATTAATTAAGTAATTACTGCATCACCATTGTGTCATAAATAAATTAAATCATATAATGTATAAAAATTATAAATAAAATAAAATTATGTAGAAAATCTTTTCATATTTCTAATTAATATTTATAGTCTAAAATCCTACATATATAACCTTATGTAAAAAAAATTTTTCTAAAAGATATATGCTTCTGTCATTTTTGTATTTATTTTAACTTAATAAAGTGTCCCTATCACCTACAATTGGCTCCAAGGGGTCCCAAAATCAACCCAAAGATTTCCATTGTCGGCCATGTATCCCCCAATATGGTTAGGACTCATTTTAGGGTAATTTAGTATTATTATAATTTTATTTTTTAACCCTTATTTACCAGATTTACCCTTTAACCATAGTAAATAAAATATTTACTGAAGTAATTATTCAAAATGTCTAAAAATAAAAGTTACCTATTTAAACAATTTGGAAGTCCTGATTAAAAATATGGAATCCATTTTTTCAAATTCAAAACACAGAAGTGGCATAAATTAATTTAAAATTAATTCCCGCTGTCCAAACAAAAAGCGTGTTTTTAAGATATAATAACTATCAAAAGATTGATACTTGTTTATGTCCGGTTTAATTATGAAATTATGTCCAATGACCAAAATTGTATTAAATGGTAAAAATATATTCTAAATATACTTTAAAACCACTCAAATTCATAATTTATCACTATTAATTATTTTGATTAAAAAAGTTGTTTTTAAATAAAATTTAGTAATTTTCACTATTCATCCAAATATGAGAGTTATCCGAAAAGTACCAAAATTTTACCCTAGGCTAAGTTCGATATTCCAAATCTAAAAATGAAGTCCATTTTGAGAGATAAAATTTATAAAATTTAAAAAAGTGGGTATTACTATTCATAACGGTTATTTTGATTGGTCGTGGTGTGTGTTAGAACTCGAAGTTGCGTACAACACACACTACTGTATTATTCAAAGAGAAGCGTACCGTAGAAGCTTGGAGTGTTACATTCTCCCCTCCTTCAATAAAATTTATCCTCTCAATTTATACTCATTATTGGAAATTTGGGGTTGACATTTCAAAATATCGTAGTTGAAACCCCACATTGGAAAAATGGATTAATGAGGCCTCTATTGAAAATAAAGAGTGGTAAGTATGAAGGTTACCGAAAATAACACATAATAGGGTTCCATGTATGAAAATATGGATATGGAAGAAAAATATAACCATTAATATTTGATGGAGAGTGGTAGAGAACATGGCTATGAAAAGACCAACAATCCCAAAGCCATAAATTTGTGATTATCTAAGCTACCATCTAGGAAAATATTTTTATTCAAAGTTTCTTTTCTTAATGTTGAGGAATTTATTTATGAGGTTCGATAGTATCATAAGGAGATATACTTACTTTATAATTAGAGTTTTACCCATTAATAAATTTCTACCACAAACTCATCTTTCACTATAAAACATAAAACAACTCAAAAATATTCTATTTATCCTAATCGTATAGGGTTCCAAATTTAATGAATGTATAATTCACATATCAGACCCATTAAAAAAGAAATTATATTATAAAATATAGGGAATTCACTTAGTCCAGTGGTAGGTGATAAATCCAAATCGCACTATAGTTGTGGGTTCAATTCCTGCAGCTTTGTCCGACGCGACGGGTTGTCACACGGTCTGTGTGTTGTCCTTTTATAAAAATCCAAAAATAACCTTTCAAACATAATCCATTACAACCTATAGACTTATCCAAAATACTACTATCCAAACTCATAGTCCAAAATTTAAAAGTAAGTTAAACACAATGAATATCCTTTTTCTATGTAATTTCCAAAAAGTTTAACTCGTTGTAGAGTCACTTTTCGTAGTACTATAAAATCTCAAATCCCCAATAAAATAGTACTATAGTACAATCCTTATTTATTTCTAGAACATCAATGATACAACAATTAAATGAAATAATTCCAAAATAACAACATAAGAACACTAGTAATTCCTCTTCATTTGTGGTAGTACCATAACTTGATTATTATCCAATTGCATCATTTGCGGCATAGTATGATTACTAGGAAATTGGTTCACATAGTGTCCAAACTCCTTGCAGATGAAGCATTGTACATTTGAAACCTTTTTCTTACTCTTGTAGTCACGTACATGGTTTCCTTTTTCTCCACACTTATAACATACTCTCATTACCTTCAAGCATTTTCCAAGGTGATTCTTCCTACAGTTATCCCATATGGGAAAATCCTTCTTTAGCTTATTCCCTCTATCTTTTCTTCTCTCTACCATCCTTTCTTTCTCTGGCCTCCCTTAAAATCCACAGGACTTCGAGAATTCTTTACTTATCTTATCAACACATGATACTATTTCTTCATATGATGATAATACGTGGGAGACTATTTCCCTTCTAAATTCTGTCTTAGGACTATGAAAGATATGATCCTACTTACTCTTTAGATCATGTGTATTGCTGGAGTTCTCATTCCTTCTATTGGGAACCATTTCTAAACAATGACATTCACTAGATTAGTTTATGAATAGAAATACCTGATCCCTAACATGTAAAACACTTAACATAAATTAAACAGTTTATGGATATAATATATATTCATAAAAATGTTTTCTTTGAGTAAGTATATTCTCATAATCCCTTCACATTGGGTTTTAAAGAAAATGAGAATTGTCCTAAGAATATCCCCCGGGAGTGTTGTAACCAAGAGTGCAGAAAGGCCTATTGTCGTGCACCAGTTCCCGTTCGAGTCTAGCTCAAAGTAGTGTTTTCGGGTTTTACCTCTAGGTACATCTATGCCAGAGCTGCCTCTACCTGCTCGTATCCAGACAGAGATGTATTGATCAGAAAACTCACAAAATCTCTACAATACAAAAATTCTAGGAAGTTCTTCTATACTAATCCACAAAGTCTATCTTAGGGCTCTATGCTCTAATCAGAGTTTATCTAAATCTAGTTTCCAAGGTTATTTCTAAACTTCCTCTGATACTAACTGTAACACCCTGACCCCAGTTACCCAGAGTCGGTGCATTATTTTAATACATTGACATGATTACATGGAATTAAGTCCCGAAGGACTGATCATTTTAGTAGTCTTGGAAAATAGATTACATACATGAATGTTACATTACACTTCATAACATACAAAAAAACATATATAATCCTTCACAAACTCCATTATTCCCTTGGCTTAACCCTGAATATCAATCACTATACACTTCATGGAATCCTGGGAAAAATAAAACATCGAAAGGGGTGAGCTCAGATGCTCAGTAAGGATAAAAATACAGCGAAAAAATCCATAAATAAGAAAAAACATTTAAGGATATGTATAACTAAAACAAAATCCTTTTAACCATGAACTTTAGCATAATATGGAAAAAATAAAATGAAGTAATTCCATTTACTTATTCACATGGACATTCTACTAGTCTAATAATCACAAGCAATATCACTAACCAATTTCATAATGATGGAATGCATAATGCCAAACTTTAATTTTTGTGTCAAGGCCTCATGCCAAGACCTAAGGGATAACTGTAACCAGAACCCAACCCGGATAGCCTCTGTAACCAGACTCCAACCCGGAGTTCCTCTAATAACTCGACATCAACCCGGAGTGCCTCTAATAACCGGACACCAACCCGGAGTGCCTCTAATAACCGGACACCAACCCGGAGTGCCTCTAATAACCGGAAACCAACCCAGAGGGTCTTCTTGTAACCGCACCCCAACCCGGAGGGCTTTCTTGTACCGGTCCCCAACCCGGAACATACTAGTCCAACACATTCATCTTGAAAAGAGGATAAAATATGACATAAACATTCATATTAAAACTAGTATAAGAAATTAAAAAAACAATAATCATAAATCATTAATGGCAGAATTATTACTCATCCATATTCAAACATATCACAAAACCTTAAATACAATATAGAATATTTGTATCTTAATAAATCAACTTCAAACAAGTGTAAAATTTATCAAAGGATGTTGATATAGATGAAATCAAAACTATTTCAGAGAAATATCTCTATTTCATGAAAACATTTAAATTCCACACAATTTGGAAAAGAATTCATTTAAAGACATTTTTGAATCAAAGTGTCCCATACAACTTTGAAACTTTTGAAAGGAATTAACATTTTAAAAACATTCATTTCCATATAAATAAATCCGTAAACCCCATTTTGAAGACATGGACATTAATGAGAATGATTTAGAAGAATAAATATTTAAAACGTTTGAAATGATGTTTTAGTAAAAAATACCTTAAAATAATCTCTTTGAAAACCCTTTTAATAAAACATGGATAGGGATAATAAATATGTCCTAGTAGATACTTACATAAAAGCAACCTCGGATAATAAAGAGGTTATGAAATTAACCCTTACCAATTTGGTAACTTACGAAACATACAACCCATGAAAGAGGAACCATACAATGAATATGTAAATACACATAAATTAAAGTGTATTACATAAATAATACAATTATGGGAAGTACATACACCACACAAAATGTAATAGTGGAAATATGGCATGAATCTCACGGAAATAAGGAGTGAGATGAAAACCCCTTACCTTGCACTTTACCTTAGTCGAGGGTACGCTTAGCCTTCTGTATGAAGACTATAGTATGTTATTAAATTATACTAGAACCATATTAATATTTATGATATCATACATCATTCATTTATGACTTTATACTACCCATTTAATAATAATTTCCATGTTATATTAATATTTCGGGTAATAATCGCTTTCTTTATTGTTCGTGTTTCAATTTGTTACTCATGATTGTATAACATAGATCATGATTTAAATACTTCCGGAATATAAAACATGATTTATTTATCATATATATTTATAATATAAAAATTTATAATAGACGTATATATGAAATGGAAAACACCTCTTATGGAGACGGTAGTCCGTACGTACGCATAAACGTTGTTTCCTTTTTTACATATTATTGAATAAGATATATGTAAGTACATAAATACTTATATATATATAAATATATATATTTCCAGTATAATTATTATGTCATATATTACATACTTATTAGTAATATATATTTTTATAATCTTTGATGAATGGTGAACTTGGAAATGAATCTCATCACGTCGTGGAGATGGTAATCCGTACGTATGCACGAGCGAAAATATCATTCTATTGATATTAAAATAATATATAATTGGATGCTATATCATATATACAGAATAATTATCATGTTATATTTATTATTTACATGAATTACACATCATTATTATAACCATAAAATTAATAATATATTGAACAATAATTACACCACGACATGGAGACGGTAAGCCGTACGTACACATGTATGGTGACATGTCATTCAAAGGATGGATAGAATACTGAAAATGGTTGTACCATATTTATAATAATATCACATTATATATGAAATAGTGGATTTATTATTTTATAATGGGAATAACAAAGAAAGAATAAGTTGAAGAAGAAATGAACTTGAAAAGGGGTGGTGAAAACATTACCTCTTCTTCGGGTTCTTCATTTTGATTTGATCAAAAGAGATCCATAGGATGGATTTCTGAACAAAATAATGCCTCTAGGTTGTAGTTAGAGAATTTGATAGAGTATTTGGGCAGGTGTTGTCCGAGAAAAAAGGCTTTGAAGGTGTGAATTAATGAGAAGGGGGAGTGCCCTTTTATAAGAGGGGTGAGGGGTACCTTTGGAAAAGCTAGAAATATTATTTTATAATAAATTCATCATCGGTTTCTAATGGATCCAAAGTGGATTAATTAAATTTTATGGTGGGGATAGGACGAAAACCACTAAACCAATAGTATTTATTCAGGTTTGAGTTACTATATTAACCTTATCTTTAAGTATTAACCCTTAGTTAATTAGTTTCACTTTTACCATGTCTCTTTGTATTTTTATATTATATGGTTAATGAACTTACTATATACATCCAAGAGACCCTCAAGTGGTCCATTAATGATACCCCTATCATGATATAAGTCTCGTGGATGATCCTTGGATTTTTAGGAATTTAATATCAATTAATAATAAAATATTTTTTAAAAAACTCTTTTATGAAAATTTTGACACTATTCAAAAATTAATTTTTGTAAAAATCATAACAGAATGATTACTTCGAAAGAAGTTAAGTAAATCAATTCTAACATGTCATATTATCCTAAAAAATTATTGGTATTTATAAAAAGTCTCAAATTACATTTATTTGGGTATTTATAATATCAATTATTCTAATTTTTCATTAATTAGGTAATTACTGCATCACCATTGTGTCACAAATAAATTAAATTATATAATGTCAAAAAATTATAAATAAAATACCATTGTGTATGAAATATTTTTTTCTTTCTAATGAATATTTATAGTCGAAAATCCAACATATATAACCCTATGTAAAAATTATTTCTCTAAAAGATATATGCTTATGTCATTTTTGTATTTATTTTAACATAATAAAGTGTCCCTATCACCTACAAGTGGCTCCATGGGGTCCAAAAATCAACCCAAAGATGCCCATGGTCTGCCATGTATCCAAAAATAAGGTTAGGACACTTTTTAGGGTAATTTAATATTATTATAATTTTATTTTTTAACCCTTATTTACCGGATTTACCCTTTAACCATGGTAAATAAAATATTTACAGAAGTAATTATTCAAAATGTCTAAAAATAAAATTTACCTATTTACAGAATTTGGACATCTTGATTCCAAGTATGGAATCAATTTTTCCAAATTCAAATCACAGAAGTGGCATCAATTAATTTAAAATTAATTCCCACTGTCCAAAAAAAAGCGTGTTTTTATGATATAATGACTATAAAATGATTAATACTCGTTTAAGCCCGGTTTAATTGTGAAGTTATGTAAAATGACCAAAACTGTATTAAATGGTTAAATTATATTTTAAATATACTTTAAAACCACTCAAATTCATAATTTATCACTATTAATTATTTCGATTAAAAAATTTGTTTTTAATTAAAATTTAGTAATTTTCACTATTCCTCAAAATATGAGAGTTATCCGAAATGTACCAAAATTTTACCCGAGGATAATTTTTATATTCCAAATCCAAAAATGAAGTCCATTTTGAGAGATAAAATTTATAAAATTTCAAAAATTGGGTATTACTATTCATAATGGCTATTTTGATTGGTCGTGGTGTGTGTTAGAACTCGAAGTTGTGTACAACACACGCTACTGTATTATTCAAAGAGAAGCATACCGTAGAAGCTTGGGTTTTACACTTGTGTTCAGATTATTTTAAGTCATCCTTTCAAGAGATGAAAGGGAAGCTGACGTCAGCACCGATACTAGTCTTACCAGAGCTGGGGAAGAGCTATATAGTTTACTGAGATTCTTTAGGTATTGGGCTAGGAGCAGTGATGATGTAGGGATATGGATTCGTTGCGTACATGTCTCGGTAGTTGAGGACACATAAGAGGAATTACCTGACACACGATCAGAAGTTGGTAGCCGTTTTCCATTCCTTATTCATTTGGAGACATTATATTCTGGTAGAGCATTTTGTGGTTTTCACTAACCATAAAAGTCTCAAGTACATCTACACTATGCATGATCTAAATCTAAGACAGTGCGGGTGGGCTGAGTCTCTTCAGTCCTTTGACTTTGAGCTTGCCTATACACCTGGGAAAGGCAACGCATTGGCTGACGCGTTAAGCAGGAGATCTCAGATACATGTAGTTCAGGAGGCCAGCAGTGAGTGGAAGCTTATGGCTCTGTTCTCTAAGATGCATTTGGAGGTGCACGATAGATAGGGGTAGACTTTTATATCTTTTGTAGCTGTTACCTCTAATCTTCTCGATCACGTACAGATGAGGAAACTATTAGAATCAGAAGGCCTAGTCCTGCAGGGAAGTGTTTCAAGAGAGGACCCTCTTCCTGGATGGATAGTTGGCGATGATGAGATCATGAATTTCCTGGGACGTGTATGGGTGCCAACAGATATACTCGAGGATCTAATGAGGGATTTCCATTCCTCAGTTTGGGCCGTTTATCCTGGCGTCACCAAGATGTATCTAAATCTACATTGTCAATATTGGTGTCCAGGTATGAAGAGCGATGTAGCTGGTTTCGTCACGAGGTGTTCCACTTGGAAGCAGGTGAAAGAGGAGCATCAGTGACCTACATGTCTTTTGCAGTAGTTACCCATTCCGGAGTGGAAGTGGAATGATGTCGCATTGGACTTCATGACTAGTTTTCCGAGGCCGCCTCAAGAGAATGATGTTGTTTGGGTTGTCATCGACAGGCTCACAAAGGTTTCCCAATTCTTTCCGATCAAGGAGAACTTCTTTGTTGATGAGCTGGGATGGTTGTACATTCGAAAGATTGTACATCTACATGGAGTACCACACTCCATTGTTTCAGATAGGGATACTCGTTTTACTTCTCGGGTCTGGTAGGGGCTTCATAAGGCTTTGGATACACATGTAATTTTTAGTACAGCATACCATCCCCAGATAGATGGCATGTCCGAGCGTACAATTTAGGTGATTTAGGACATGCTCCGAGCATGAATCCTATATTTTTTAGGTTCTTGGGAGAAACATATATCTCTCTTGGTGTTTGCCTACAATAATAGTTTTCAAGAAACTATTCAGATGGCTCCTTATGAGGCTTTGTACGGTAGGCCATGCTAATCACACTTATGTTGGATAGAGGAAAGAGAGGTAGCTTTGTTGGGACCTCGTCTTGTTTATGATACCAGAGAGTAGATAAAGTTGATTCAGAAGAGGATGGCCACTGCACAGTCTCGGCATAAGTCTTATGATGATCAGCGAAGATGACCTCTAGAGTTCGAGGTCGGGGATCAGGTTTTTCGATGTGTCACACCGAGGTTGGTACACAAGAGGATCAGGAGACATGGTAAGCTCTCGCCGAGGTACATCAGGCCATTTGAGGTGTTAGAGAGAGTCGGGATGGGTGCCTATCTGTTTCAGCTACCTCAGAGGTACCGGTCTATGCATGAAATCTTCCACATTTCACAGTTTCGACGTTATTTTTCAGACCCGTCTCATGTCTTTCAACCTGATGAGTTTGAAATCAAAGGGGATGTGTCATTCGTGAAGAATCCTATTTGGATTGTTCACATAAGTATGAAGTTTCTCTGTGGCTATTAAATTCCTCTAGTACGGTTTCTATGGAAACACAGACGGGTACATGACAAGACATAGGAGAAGGAGGCCGATGTACGATCACGGTGGCCGGAGTTGTTTGGGGGTTCTTCTTCTGCGCCATGCTAAGGAAATTTGGGGGCGAATTTCTTTAAGGGGGGAAGTTTGTAAGAGCCCAGACCTTATTTTTAGGTTTTTTTTCATTTTCTAATCATTTCTGGGAAAAAGTGGAATATATGGAGGTCGTGTAGGGGCGCACGGTTGAAACACGGTTAGTGGATGGTCTGAACAAACCGTGCAGCCAGCCCAGGAAACCGTGAAACCCAGACAGTGGGCTCCACATGGGTTGTGCATGGTTTGTAAAACCCTGCAGGCAAGCCATGTGAAACCCTTGGGTGAGACAGTGACAACCACATGGTTGGCTCAAGGTTTGAAAAACCTTGTGGGGAAACTGTGCGGCCACTTAAAGCTGGGGTTTTTAAGTCCCAGGCCACTTGACATTTCTCGTTCCTCCACATTTCTTCCTCCTACTCGTGGATCATGTGGGAGTTGCAATTTTCAGAGGTTGGGGTAGCTCCTTGGATCTTTTTGGAGTCGAATCAAAGGGGTTTCTTGGTGGATCAATGGTGGTTCTTCTCGGGTAAGTCCGTTCTCTTGGTTTCTCCTTCGTTTTCCCTAGATCTTCTCTTCCCTCTCTCTAGGTCTTCTTGATCTACATCCATTTCATGTAGATATAGTGTTGGGTTTTCCCTGAGTGTTGATTCTAAGGCTTGTGGATGATAGGGAAGGAGATTTAGAGTGGTCTTCCATGAAGGGGTTTCCCAGATTTGTGGGTGTGGTTGATTGTGGATCATCTTCACCAGAACCCTAAAGGTAGGTGGTTTGTGCATTTCGATTTAAGGTCTTTGAATATTATGTGAAATTTTTACAATACCCTTGAACGAGGTATTTTGATTTTACTGTCTTACCCCTATGTTTTGCCTTCCATGATTGTATTCTCATGTAGATATTAATTGGATGTAAATAGAATTGATTACCATGCTTTGGATGTTTTGACATGCATGATCTGTTTATGACCGTTTGGTCATGTATTGCCTGTTTTCCCATTCCTAGTGATTGTAGGATGAAGTGTTGTATTCTGACATGTTGAGATACTATAAACTATTTATCCAAGTAGTTATGTAGGTTTACTTGGGCCTTATAGCATTACTATGCGTTGATTTAAATGGGGTCGTGAGAACATAGCGTAGTAGACTATAAGGGGATAGACCGAGTGAGCTTCCACAGAGAGTTTTTGGACATTATAGACTATAATGGAATAGACCGAGTGAGCTTCCTCAGAGAGTATTTGGACATTATAGAATATAAGGGGATAAACCAAGTGTGCTTCCTGAGAGAGTCGTTGTTTACTTTGAATTTACCTTAAACCATTACAGGCTATAAGGGGAATTGACTGGGTGAGCTTCCTCATAGAGTCTATGAATGACCTGAAGCTATAAGAGGAATTGAGTGGGTGAGCTTCCTCAGAGAGTGTCTTGACCTTGGGGATATAAGTAAAATTGACATTGTGTGCTTCATCAGAGATTCCTTGACATCCTTAGACTATAAGGGGAATTGATAGAGAGAGCATACTCCAAGAGTATTTGAGCATTATAGACTATGAGTGGATAGACTGAGAGTTCTTCTTCACAGAGTCTTTATAAATTCTTAAGCTGAACCAGAGGGGTTAGTATGATTGTGATGCCCAGAGGGTTTCTTATACTTGAAATGTAGGAACAGAGGGGATAGGTTGTGCGTACTTCCTAGAGGGTTACATGTTTGTGTTACTTACTTTGATTAGTTGTTGCCTGATAATTGTTACTATGGATTATTTGCTGTTGAGTACCTTCCTGTTTGATTCTTTCTGTACTTTTACATGCCATGTATATATTCTCCAACTGTTAGGCATAGATCTTGTGGTGGTTTCCTACTGGGATTCATCTCACACCCTGTTTGGGCCATGCTTTTGGGCCCTACAGACTATGTTGTTGCAGGTGTAGATAAGGGAAAGAGACCTTCTACTTCAGGTACTTGACTGCATTGGAGCTGGAGAGCATGGGACCAAGCTATGGCTTGCGATGCTAAGGATTTTATCTGCTTTCGTTTGTACTTTGGTTTAGCGCTGTAGTATTGCAGCATTGTGACTTATTTCGCTGTTTTCCGAGACATATTTGTACCATGCATCACTTTATATATATGTGATCCATTTGATTATCATTTCAGTCTATTGTTGTTTACTATTGTTGGATACTACTTCTTATGCTACTGTATATTTGTTGGTCGTCCGCTGTGTTACTCTACCAATGAGGGTATAGTTTCCTCACTATCATAGCCAAGGCCCTCGCTATTAGTCGACAGCCTCTGGCATTCAGGGAAATGCTCTTGAGGACATGTGACCAACCTAGTACGGGGGGCCACTGGGTGGCTTCCAGAACCGGGAAGTTACAATTATATCCAAAAAAACAATACATTAAAAGATATTTGAAAGATAAATCAAATTATAGAAAAAATAAATTTAAGAATACCTCAAAAATTATGGTACTAAAATCCCCTTCAACTTATATGGATTATCCCAATAGAATAATCTCTATTGAAAACCACATCTTCACACATACATGAAACCTATTTTTCCCATCCCAATACTAAGGGAATTCATACACATTCGTGATATATGAGAAATAGTCTAGGGTTCATTTATTTTTATAATATTGAGCTGAGGTATTACTCCTTCAATTTACTCTCTCACCCTCATAGTGAGGCTCACCAACCAATATTCATTCCTACCCAATTTCCATCCTTCTCCACGCACCTTCAAATGAAATCGATGTATCTACATAGATATATCAAACTTTCTTGAATATCTCATAGTAGGTGGCCATATAAAATGAAGCTAATCATAGCCATAATGAGTACACAAGACCATTTAAAAAATAGAATTCATTTATGAATAAATTGAATTTGAAGGATGGCATGAAATAAATAAACTTTTCAAATTTAGTGGCATACTCCCTTACTTATTCCCATAATGATTTATCTCCATGAATTCCCAAAACATTATTTTATTTTGTATATCTTCTATAGCCTCTCATAGAAGAGGTAATGAAACTCGATCCATAAAACCTAATCATTCCTAATTTTATGATCACATGTATTTATCCATTAAGATTCATCTTTTTTGAGTTTAGAAACATCTAGATTCACCCATATATCCTCTAGAGTTCCAATCCTTTCAAATTGGAACTAAACATTCTTTAACATATTCTAAACATCCTACGATCCCATGTTACTACTAAAAATTATGGACTAATACACCTGGAACTCATGGATAACATAGAAAACCATTCTTTTTCATTTTTGAAGGCCTTGGTCAATGGATCAAAGTAGTTTTAATATAATATGAGGGAAATAACCACTTCTGCATATTTTCCATGAGAAAAAAATTTCATCCTAATTAGATGCTTTGTTGATGAATTTTGACACAACACCATCTGGTAATAACAATATTACTAATTAAAAACCAATCACGCCACAATCCTAAGCATGCATTACAAACAAAAAATAATGAAACTACCTTTAATCCTTACTTCATAACAAAATATAATTTTAAAAACAACAATATCTAAGGATTATGATAATAATCTAAGGGTTACTCACCTACACACCAGGCATAAAAATCAAACCCCACACTTTCACCCCTAATAATAAGAAACCAGCCACCACCTTAACTAATATAACAAGAAACTTCCTAATAAAAATACACAATCAAATCATCCATAAATCCCAAAAATTATTTATATCGAGATTTTTACATCAAAACATTAATAAAAACCCCAACATGATCCCCCAACTTGAGGGATTACCACCAACCAAAACCTCTAAAGACAAATCCAAACCATACCCAATACATAGCCATTATACTCAAAATTTCCAGGAATCAAATATCCTAAAAACCCAACTAAAGGTTTTCATCTACCATATAAACATGATTGAGATCTCATAAAACAAAAAAAAACACGTGAAAAAAAACTATTCTATATTCTATTAATTAATACACTGTCAATAGGTTATTCTAGAAAACACCAATTAATAGATTATTGATGTTATAATTAATAAAAACCACTTTCAAATTAATTTTCCAAAAACATGACGACAAATATTACTTTCTCAACCCCACATTCTAAAGAGACTTACTATTTTTAAAAACATGTTTCATAGAAAATTAGTCATGAAAATTTAGAAAAATTTATATATTTCATGTACGATTCATGAACGCGGATTCTATTTCCACCATATCCTAAGAGTCAAAAAAAAAATAACAATCACAACCCAAAATAATACATGAGTAAATATCTAAATGATAATCGTGTAAATCTATAATGGAAAAAAACTCCTTGGGTGACTTGTGTTTCCACCATATAGGTGTTCTTGATGCATAAAACTGGTGTACATCCTAATATCTAACCATTGGAGAAAATACACATGAGTGAAATTTTAGGGGTTAAAAGACTAAATACCGTCGGAGGGTAATCAAGTGGTCTGACCCACCGAGGAGGTGAATGATCCCCAAACGTGGGGTAGCCCTGTTGGAGGCATGCCAGAGGAGAAGGTGGGGTGGCTATTTTGGGGCAGCGCCTACGTAGTGGCAGCGTAGGGTGGCAGCGTCGGGGGAGGACGCCACTGCGAGGATTCCACTGTGAACTACGTGAGAGAGGTCGATGGTTCAGAGAGGAGGCTCACATTGAGATATGTAGACAGAAAGGAGAGGAGGGTTGCAGCGGATCGGGGGAGGAGGAGAGGATATCCTGACACGAATCGAAAAAAATAAGAACCGAGATGTGTAGACGTAGATGGTTAATTAAATCATGGCTATAAACAACCTATAGCCATGAACCTATAAAACAGTGTCTATAGGTTTGTGGCAATAGATTAAATTTCTAGTATTGTCTCTAAGGCCTAGTATATCCCTGTTTTGTGATTTCTAAGGCTTCACAACTTTATAATGGGAGATACATGGGATAGGGAGTCCAATATATGTGCCCAGTTTTCAGTGTTTTTCTCAAGCATCATTTCACCACCCTTATAAGGGTAACTTGGGGACATGTTCCTTTAACGGGGAAATCTATAAGAAAAATGTTTTTATATTATGTACATATCCTTTAAATTTTAGTGTAATTATTTATATTATACCGTTTATGGATTCGCATTGAGTCCTTGAATGTTTTAGTGGGTCTCCAGGGCATGTTTGAAGCTCGTGACCCCGACCGATGGAACAAACCATCAGTCGACATGATTAGTAGAAAGTTTTAATCCTGACATGCATGGTTTCTCATAATAATTCAGGGTGCTTCAGAGAGAAATTAAAAGTGTATGGTCTTCCATATCTGTGTTCCTTGGTATGTATACCTATAATGGATGTCAAATTTTTTTAGAAGATTCAAATGGATTGGTTGGAGGATAGTTTTTCCAACTGTCTGGAAAAACCATGTGGATTCCCTCTATGGGTAGTCGTCTAATAATGGTTGGTTCATTGTTTGTCTAACTTTATGGATGAAGCATGTGAGGCCCATCTATGGTAAGTGCATGACGCACAGTTGGGACACAATTTGGAAAATCATAAAGAAAACTATTCAAACCTTTTAATGAGGTGTGGTTTTTACTTTTGTAATTAAATTTATAATAAACCTAAACCTATTTATTATTTGTGCCTCCAATTTACAATATGCTTCCTCCACCATATTTGAGTGATATTAATGTTCCTTCTTCCAATGTCGATTTATTCTCAATAAAATCTCTAAAGAAATATATGATTTTCTCATTTTATTCCTCTCAGTAAGTGATTCAATCCTTTTGCTTAGTTCACCCATTGTATTCCTCTTGATTACACCATTTTGATTAAGGCTCATAGGCCCTATTTTCATAGCATTGATATGTTATTCTATTTTCATCAGATCCAAGACAAACTAAGATATGATACTAGAATAAGATAGTGTTACATTCACAGATAGGTGGTCTATGATTTTTACCTAATTTTATCATCAATGATAAATTTTTATCAATGCACGGATGATGGTTTCCCTAAGCATTTCCTCCAAAAATTTGTATGTATTAATTATAGTCATTGATATCATGTTCTAGATCCATATTTATTGTTTTTTTGTTGTTGGTGGTTATAACCTCAACTCTAACTAGGCCAATTTGGGAATTCTTTATTAAGGCCTTGGGAACCCGAGTTGGCTTTATCCATATTACTATTTCGGTGTATTATTCTTGAACTTGATAAGGTAAGTGTTTAAATTAATTAATGAATCCTGAAAATTTTAACTAACAAGTAATGTATAGAAATCACTTGGCCATAAAATATAAATATAATTTCACATTGGATGAATATCTTTAAATTACCTTGTCATGATAAATGAATGGAATGGGTATGAATGTAATATTTGTTAATATAATTGAAATGATTATTAGTTTCATTCCCTTGACCCACCTTTTCATGTTTAGTGAAACATAAATAAATAAATCTATTACATGATTAAAATCCATGATTATTACATGGAATAAATTGTATTATAAAATATGTACAATGTTTTTATTTAATATAGAGCATTTTATCTTTATAAGAGTGCTCAAACTTGATCCATCCTTTGATTATTGAGGGAATTCATTGAGAACTTAGAGGACACCATTTTAATTCAAGGATCTGGTTTCCAAGAGAGAAACCCACCTTAGAACATGGTTTTTTTCCATTAGAAATTTCTTTCATGATGCTACAAGACCCCATCGTCTCTATTTAGATATTTGGATGCCTTATATAAACTCCTTGGATCCAGATTCATCAATTCAAACATGCAACTCCATGTATTCACCCCATTGGGCCAAATCCTGATTAGCATTATATTACTATGGAAGATAACCATGGACTCAGTTAGAATCATTAACATTGGAATTCAATGGGTTTCAACACATGAATTATACTTAAACCCCTTTATAGCCATACTAAATGTGATACTTCCATGAGTTGGCTTACCCCTAAGGTCAAAAATATTTGGTTACTCCTAGGATACTCATTCATTATTATGTGGTCAATTCTAGTTCTATTGATAGTTTCACATTTCTTATCTATATAAACTGAAAATAAATGAAGAAATTAAATGTTTTCATGTTTATACGCATTACTAGATAATGATGAAGCAAGTATGAGTTGTTATTTTTTAATTTCATTTCATTTATATATATAATAATATTGCTTAGTTTATATTAACATATTGGATTATAGAGATATAGTTGGTGTTGGCCTGTTGAGATTGATATCACACAGTATTTGAGACACCATAGGTACTCAAACAGATTATTTGATCATATGTATGAATATTGGGAAGCATCCCTCCTTTGACACCAGAATTGATTGCTTTCTTATTATAGACAGGGCAAGAAGATGATAGGGATAGTTCTCAGGATGTTTGGATAGTTTTTGTTCATTTTTTTCTTTTGAATAGAATTTATTGTATTATTTCCCCACGTCCATTTATACATATATTCCTTATTTTTAAAGACACAACATTACATAATCATATTTTTTATACTACACATTCCAACTATTCAGTTGATTATCATTGATGGTCTATTTTTCTTAATTCTGATACCATTTTTTATTAATTATAATGATTCTACTATTTATATCCATCTTCTATATTATATCTATTGTTATCCACTATAAGATATGGGAATAGTATCTCCACAGACACACCCTAGTCCCTTACTTCTAGTTGGAACCCTCCAGTGCATATGGAGGCGTGCATGATGGCATGTGACCAACAAGGATCGAGGCACATTTGAGTGGAAACAAGGTCTGGACGTCACCAAAACACACCTCCTCAACTGTAATTGGGCCAAGAATGAATATTATTACCCATATATAGTCTGTGGGGTTCAAATAATATTATGGTGTATCCTCACACGCTAATTCCATCTCCAGTAGAGTGGCATACCATCGGGTAACATGGAGCACCCTGTGGACCACAATTCCCTGAGAACAAGAACTAACACCACTTCTCAAATAACACATCCATTATGAAACCACTACATAATCATAACGTGGTTCCCTCCCCTTACGAGAGTATATAAACTAGTTCATGGAGTTAAAGACCCTTAAGGAGTACCTGACCCCTAATTAAGGGCCCAGATAGTTCATGATCAATTGAGGAGAGTGACATCTCCTTCTACATAAGTGCTATAATACACATCAACGGGGGATTTGAGAAACTATTAACTAGGATAACAGACCCACACCCCATATCTCTAGGATATTATTAACTCTATCACCTTCTATATAAACGATATACGACACCAGAAAGGTATCTCTAAGAAAACTATCCATTATAGAGGAACCACACCCCACATCTCTGGGGGAGTACCACCTCGATCACCATAAGCAACAAAATTCACCTATACCTGACGCCAAGCATAAGTGTATACCGAATCCAAAAATAAAAACTATACTCACCTCATAGTCAATAGAATTGAGGATTAGGTGAATCATCACTGAGAATGATATGATATCGTTACTATCCATCTCATGCAACCACTCATGGGATGGTACAAAGGGTATATGGCTTCCTTTGTATACTATTTAGACTAGGTCCAATGCCCATAATATCATGAGAGTGAATGAATAACCCATCATACACAAACCCCGAAATGAGTGGATACAATATGGTGTTTATTATGGTTTACATGTTGTATACACCCAAATACACCCTCTTGGAATGTATCAACATCATATTTTATGTATTCCCAAAGTACATGATGCATCTCATGATTTTCATGATGTGTAAAGTTGAGGTATTCATTGACATGTATATTGAAAAAATAAATTCATGTATTCTTAGAAAATACAACATGTACTCGCGAGTAAATAATTTTTGAAACCTGAGGTTTTCCTATGTCATTAATCACATCTCATTCCATGTTGTGTAGATCGATAAATCATGCATTTCTACACACCATGTACCACACACAGGGTGTTAGCCATCTAATATACAAGACCTCGAGTCATGTTGTCAATAATTTACTTGAAGAGTGCATATTAATTAAACATGTCTTGATTAATTATATTCCAACACAAATACAGTTATGATCTATATGGATTTTGTTTATCACTAAACACCATGTGATCAAGATTTCCAGACATACTGAACCTGTGAACCAACTCGATCCACTGGTTCTTTTTAAATTTGATCATGTATTATCCATTAATTTTCCAATAGGCCTAAATCCACAAAAAAATATAAAATCTAAATAAACACATGAAGGAAAAAATTGAAATAACGAGTCCAACAGAGGCAGATCATTGATTCTTCATAATCACAAAAAAATGATCTACAATATGATGCCACATTCCTTCCGATTCATGGATCGATCTATAACAGCCCAAAAATTCATTAATGAAAATTCTTCTTGGTCTATTTAAAGGTATTCTTATGGTTATATAAAATTTATGCACTTATTTGGTATTATGTTTTTTATTTTAAAATACCGTTATGAATTGTGATCGTTGCTTATATAACCGATGAACAGTGACCACATGATTAGTATAAATACAGGGCTTTAACAAATCTAATTTACTCATAAAAAGGAAGTGATGGCCTCATCCAGTAGGCATTCCCCACACGAAGACCATTTTTTGGAGCTCGGAAAGGAGGTGGCTTGATTGGGCTTCCCTCTTGACCAAGACCAAGTCGAGCTTGAATACGTTAAGCTTGAGCAGAACTGCCTATGGGAGAAGTGGAAGTTCAGAGAGATTAACACTCGAGCGATGTTATCTGAGCCCCCCAAGAGTCTGTCACCATCTCACACCCTCCCCTTTGGTCATATGCGGGTGTTATAATGGGTTATGTAACAAGACCCTAGTACTACCTTTATGTACATTATTATTTTATAGAGAATATACATTCATTTTATTATAGTTACTTTGTAAATAGTGTTTAAAGAGAAAATAATATTTTTATTTAATATTAAACTAAGAAATCTATTTTGATGAATTAATGTATTTTTTAATTAAATAAAATTTTAATAAAATATTATTATTATTATAAATGATCGTATAATTTTATGAATGCAATTGTAATTTTTATTAAAGGTTGAAAGCTGTTTTTTTCAAAATCCATGAATTTTCGAAAAATGTCAGTTTTTATTTTAAAAGTGAAAATTCACATATTTATAAAATTATTTAGATAAAATTAATATTATTATTGGAATCAGGATGTCGAAGTTATCCAACTGTGAATTTTTTATAATTTTCTGAGACAGTCGAATTTTTGCGTAAAAATTTAATACTCTTTAAATATATAATATGTTTTATGACATCATAATGACACAATACATATGTAATAAAATATTATAAATATTATTTTCATCCAATATATGTTTTAACACTAAAATAATGTGATTTTATATTTTTTTTATTTTACAAATCATTAGTGGACCCTCCAAGACTTGTAAAACCTTTAAACTTTTTAAATTGATTTCCTTGAGAATGTGACTCACCTCCACATAAGAAACCCTATTATTTTAAGAAGTTCTTCCATTTTCCATTTAAAATACTGTTTCCCACTCCCCTTTGGAAAAAAACATGGGCAAAAACCATGTGATGGTTTGTGGTTTTGATTAATTTTATGTGTGGTGTCCCAAACCTAAATAAAATTGAATTCCCTCTCCTTTCCTATATAACCCCACCCAAGCTCCCAATTCCTCCTCACTAAAAGGTTTTGGATTATGACCATCCTATTACCTCCTTTGTCCAGAATCCTCCCAAGGAACCCTAATCTCCCAATATTCCTCTCTCAAACAACTCCCAATCCTTTGGAATCACACTTCCAAGTAATGGATACCTTCCCTTCTCATTTTATCCAAGTTTCTTAATATTTTTACGCCCTTTTATTTTCAATTATAAATGTTGGTGTATTATTTCACACCACCCCAATACTGTCCTCTTTATTTTTTAATAACTATATACACCTTTTTCTATCAACAGTAGATTCTATATATACCTGTTACCATGCCGAAATTCAGTAAGGAATTTCTCTCTCATTTACATTCAAGCAGTTATTTTGTATTATGAATCTAAATTCCATTACCTATGTTGGGACATGTATATATATTACTCACACTACTATCTATTTTATGTGTATACGATGAGACACCACTATCTCTCTCATAAACCATTTTTATGAAGTCTTATATCACGCCGTTATGCTGCTGAAATTGCACCGCAATTTTACAAACCAAAATCATTGTGTAGTGAATACCATACCCATTTCTCTATCAAGTGTATTCACCTTTATAAACATTTACATATTTATGTAATAGTTTCATGTATTAATTCCACATTCATTAATCATGGAATAAATTATAATGTTTTATGAATTCATGTTCTATGATCATGTGGCACACTTATGAATGAAATGAAATATTTTAGAAGGGTGTGCCCTGATAGCGCTCCAATGAATTGGTTAAAGTATAGTATCATGAAAATTCATGTGAAATGAGTGTTGTATCATGATAATTCATGTACTATGAGGGTTTACTTTTACTTCATGTGCAATGAGGGATTACTCATTCTCTATGTGCAATGAGTCTTTTCTCATGATAATTCTATGTTAAATGTTGTTGCCACATATCCAAGTTATGATTATCATGCTTTATCATGACTTTATGTTCATGTTTCTTTTTATCTCCATTTATATTAAAATTTTCTAACATGTATTTTATTCCTCCTATTATTCCATGTTTATTCCCATACTGGGCTTTATAGCTCACCCTTTTCTAATGCATGTCCTCAGGTTATCATATGTAATGCTAAGTATGAGGGAATGTAGTGGTCATGTAAAGGAAGTTTTAAATAATGATGTTGTGTTTCATGTTTTAAATTGTTATGTAATATTTCTAATCCCCAAGGACACCAGACCTCTTGATCTTCATTTTTGTATCAAGTGAAGGTTTTATGTAATAAATTATGTTAAGTGAGTAATAAAGTGTAGGGTTATTATACGACAAACCTCCATAAGTGAGTATATCATATACCCCCACTACCATGATATCATTTAGTAATTTATGACCCCCGCCCATAATTAGTGAATAAGTGGAATTTCAAGTGTGTTTGTGGGGGGAGGGATAAAAATAAAAACAAAATAAAATAAGGACCCATTAATGGTCCTACCTTGGAACTAAATCTATGATGGATTTTATACCTCACCTTGGTAAAATTGCACATCCTAGACTAATATTTAGATCAATAATTTCAATATATATCTCTATTAAATAGATTTTCAAATTCCTCTGAAAGGGAGAATAAATATTATTAATTAACTAATTAATAAATATCATGAAAAATTGAACCATGTTATAATCATTCCATATTCCATCCAAGGGGGAACTGAGAACAAAGGAGACCTAAGAAAATATTTATACGGTCATTTTCTAGATTAAATTACCATTTTACTCTTCTAAAAATCATTGGTCTCTCCAACTCAAAAATCAATTAAGCTATTCCCATGGTAAAACATAGATTTCTATATGTGATAATTTGATATTAGGAGAAGTAAAAATACCATAATATTATAATTTAATTTCAATATATATAATTTAATTATGCTAACTAATAGTGAGTCAATTATGATAATATAATGGAATAAAAATGAACAATTTTGTGTGTGATAGTAAATTGATATTGAATTTTTTTGAGATTTTGTGTAATTAAAAAATATTGCGATACTGAGTGAAAATCCAATGATATTCTGATATAGAAGATCCTTTGAATTTAGGGAATAAGAAGAATAATTAAGAGGATATAATATATTAGATTATAAGGCCTACCCATGGAAATATTATATCACAAAGTAAGAAGAAAATAATTAGAAGTAGAAGGAAGAAGAGGGTTAGAGAATTCTGAAACCTCTATAACTACTAGAGACACTATGTGTATACACTTTTGAAGATGGGGAATATTTATTGAGAAAGAGAATAATTATTTGACAACAATAATTTATATTGTTTATTTATGTTCTTAACACTGATGATGATGAATACAACATGGAGGTACTTATTTTATTCATGTATTGATCATTATGATATTGAGATGATGAGAATATGGAAGATCTTCATTCAATAGTAGATATATACATATTGGTATAATATGGCCTTTATTTAGGAATAATATATTTAAATTTTATTCAATGGAATCTAGGAGAATAAAGGAGATCTTGGTCATTAGTATGGTTGGGAGTTTCATTATAAAATAATGGTAATAAGAATAAAATCTTATTATATGTCAATATAAGATTTTCAAGAGATATCCTAAGGGTAAAGGATGGTACCTTATGTACATATATTCACTTGATTATATTAGTGGATATAAGTTTGGTGGAATTCCCTCTCACATAACACAAGAGTATGATGGGACCACAAGGCATCGCTAGTTCCTACTATTTATCATGTTTTTAAAATTAAAAATACTCGATCCATACAGCTAATCTATGAATGATAAGTATAGGTTATTTCCAGGGATTATCTCATAGATACGATTTTTAGGGTAAAAATTATAGAAAATATAACTATGAAAACTCTGAAAAAAAAACATTGAAAATATTTATTGATGAATCAATAACAATCATAATAAATCCAAGATCATGAATTAGTGAATGGAAAAAATAATAAATCAATAAATAATTTTTTTTTGAAATTAGGTCTAATAAATATCATTATAATTGGAATTAAACACAGGACTCTGAAAACATTTATTATTATCAAATTATTCAATTTAGTTTATATATAAGTGTTGAAAAACATATTTAAACCTAATAAAAGTATCTATTACGATAGTTATCCATGAATTAAATTGATTATATAATGAATTTTAAATTCTATAATTTTTCACCACAAAATTTTCTAGCATGAATAAGTGGATAATATTTAGAAGAAATAAATAAATATAAAAACCTAACATGGAATAATGTAAAACAATAAATTGTATTAAAACATGAAACCATTATAATATATCATGACACCCAAAGGATTTACCCTTATTCTAATCACAATAGAGGTAAAATGAAATCCATAATGTAATAAAAAATATAGATCAAAACCTCCAAGAAACTCTGTTAGAAATCCTACTATTGATGATGATCCCAAGATCATTATTTTCACCAATCCATGACATACTTTAAATAAAAAATTCTCCACCAGATATCTCATTATATCTCTATGAGTTTATCCTAATCCCACTTAATTTTAAAAACCTTAAAAATATAGATATAAAATTAAGAAACATTACTTTTGGAATATCAAAAAAATGTATCTTTTAAACAAAAGAATAATATAGAGGTAGGCTTGAAATCAGAATTTTTTTTGGATGAATTCTAGAATTTTTCCCACGGTGTGTGTGAGTGAGGACAAAGGACACTGGAAAAGACATGTGTTGGCCTCTAGGGATAGTAATTAGTCATAGAACCCATTTTTTCCTATGGGTGGGCCTAGGGTAAGGACCACATGTCTGTGAGGAAACTGGTTGTACATTGTGGGCTAGGACCCGACGAAAATGTTAAGGCGAGGGTGTCTCTGCTATGATCAGTACCCGATTTTTACATTTGGTATTAAAGGAGGTTCCCAGCATTAAGCGTGGTGCATTTTCTTTGTTTGTATCATCAAAATACCCATGTAGGATCTTATTTATATTAAAAATTATCTTCTATATACATGTTTTAATTAAATTATGGAGTAAAAACTAATACTCTAAAAATATAATCTCTTTTGAGATTATATATAAATTCACCATGACATTTACATACATGTCAGGACAATTTAATACTTTTTATTAATTAGATCATGTAAAAAACACAAGGAGGACATGAAATATATATTTCTTGATAGGTCTCAATACTTATATAATCGGTTTGAAAACCACACTATAATTATTTCATGTATTGTTTTTTATATAACCTGTACTACAACTTATTCCACACTGAAAGCCTTCCAGTGTTAGGTTTAGAGTTTCCCTATGATATATGTTAATTAATATGAATTACGTATCCGTTTTCATTTCTATCAATATAGAAAATCTTTTGTGTTTATCTCATTTCCACCATCACTGATGTGTTGTCAAATTTTGTTGGTTCTTAGGAAAATATTGCTGAATATCCAATTTAGGAGGGAATTGAGCTCCTTAAAACATTAAATATTTATTTGATTATATGAAATAAAATTATAAAATAAAATATTAACACAAGTAATTTAACAGTAGTTCAGATCTATGTGATCATGCATTTATTCTTCACACTCTCAATGTATGATTATGGCACATAATAATTTAGTGACTAGAATTTGGAAAGAAGTTATAACATTTTACAACATACCTTTTAAACGTCGAAGGAAAAACACAAATACTACCTTTTAAACATGTAGTGAAACATATATGATTTCTTTTTTACTGGAGGAAGATCCAACATTGCCCTTATCTAGACTAAGACGCAACCAAAACCCAACCTTTTACCTACTATAGAATAACTTCCTATACCTTTTTTAGGGGTAGATTAACCTAGACCCTACATTACAGATATTAATGTAAAAGATTAAACCAAAAATAACATAAATATAAAATATAAAATCAATTGAAAAGATGAAGATTGGTTATAAAAGTAAAATGGAGTATCGATGTAGCATTGATCTCTTTTGAAAAGAAAGGATCAACATAATGACGTTCTCCATGAAAACTTTCATCAGTATGTGACTAAAAAAGTTTGTCACCCAATACAGTTTAAAGTAACCTCAACCAATATTATGTGGAATGATATTATTCGAAAACAATATATGGTGTTATTTAATGCACAAAATCTTTAAAAATGATAAATGACATGCATAGAAACTTGAATATTATAGCCATCAAATTTGTTCTATTCCCAAAGATTTATACATTAATATCAATCAAAATAAATACTTAAAAGTTATTTGATTCATATTTTATATATAATAAATTATATATATTATTCAATTATTTTCACAAAAACTATATTTAATCCTTTTGAGAATTTATCCTCCATTGTACTTAGACAAATACCATTTCAGAATATATATCAAATAATATAAACATTATTCTACAGAAAATATCTTCATTTAATCGTACATTTAACATTTTAATTTTTTCTATATGAATTAAATAATCAGTAAATAATTATTAAATAACTAAATCAATTTTAATAATTAATATAAATTTACAGTGAATCATAATATATAAATTTACCTAAAAAAGATAATATTTTTTTATTTTTTTTAAATGATAAAGAATCCATAAACATATTTTTTGAGTAAGTATGAATTTTTTTTAAGAATCTTTATATTATAAACTTGAAATATATCAACATCAGTTTAGAGATTTGAATAAACATGTTTTAATGTAAATATGAATGTGTGTAACGATCATTCTAACCATGTGTATGAATCACGTAAGCCTCATATTAACCACAAGTTTCATGATCCAATAAGCATCAATATTTTTGTAAGAATTAAAATTATATAAAGTAATTTATAACCATAATGATGAATCCATAAACAAAAATCTATAAGCATGAATAATTATATAAGATTCACCCCATTAGTATGAAATTATTACAAGCATAATAATTATTTAGTCTGTAATGATGATTATGTTTGGATTAAAATTCCTGTGAATGGTTATATAAAATCAAAAATTTTAATCCTAAAACCATGATAATGATTTAATAAATAAGTAAATAATTTTTTTAGAAGTTATAAATACCAAATTTTGAAAGATTTAATATACTAATTATATATAAAATCATAATAAAATGTATTTTTCTACATAATTGGTTCATAAGACCTATAATGAATGTGAAGAAAAATTGAATTAAAAACATAAATAATAATATTTTCATATAAATGTAGTGAAATGTTAAAACATTTTTCTTCTCTATTTCTAGAGGGAGTAAAATAATGAATTTTTAATTACAAAAACACGACAAAGTATAATTTATATTTGTGTTTATCAAAACAAGATAAAGTAGGAATGATCCACTCTCAATTCTCTGGATTTTTGATAATTAAAAAATAATTATAATTTCAAAAATTTACCCCTTTTTAATATTTTAAAAAAGATAAAAATATAAGGTATTAAAAAAATATTACCTTTTTAGAAATTGAAAATCAAATAAATAAAATAATTTTTATGCATAAGAAAATTTAATTCAATGAAAATAGTTTTAACACCCTCTTTTTTTCAGTATAGGATAATGTAGAGAAAAAAAAATTAAACATTTAAATCCACAAATAATTCATGTATTCTAATCATAAAAGAAATTTATATTTAACAAAACAACTGTAAATTTAAGAGATAGATATTAAAAACAAATAAATCACCATAATATAATATTTCATTCCTTCTTGAAACATTTTCATCCTTAAAATTTTGGTTGTAGATTTTAAAAATATAAAGTTGTGTGAGACTTATAAAAATTCAAAGAATCCTTAAAAAAGTTCAAACATTCAAGGAAACATAAAATAAGATATGAAAATAATGAATCATTATCTAACATTTAAATCACATGTTAGTTTACCATATAATATAACTGAATAATTACACAATATGCAAGGATAACCAATTTAAGTGCATATTAATAAACTAGAAAATGGATGAAGATTATACATGATTACTGACCAAAAATAATAAAATATCATACTAATAATGAATTCTGAACTAATAAAGTTGGCATGAATTCTAGTTTTGAAGGTGGAATAATTTATTCCATGATGAATCATTTTTTCCCATAAACTGATTATTCAAATATATTCCTTTTAAAATATTTTTTTAAATTTTAATTATGTCGGGTTCATATTTTATTCTCTCAAACTAAACAACATATAAATTTTTTATAAATATATCCACAATTTTATTATCAATTGGAATGTATTCCAAAAAATGTTATCCTTTTAGTACTTAAACTTTATTAAAATTTTATTTTACATATATATGATTAGTCCTATAATGATGTAGAGGATTATTAAATATTTAAATCTAAAAATAAATATCATATAAAATATGTTAAATTTTAAATTAAACAAATAATTCATATAATGTTTTCTTTATCAATATTTCTTTAGTAGAAAAAATTATAAAAAAGTGTAAATTATTTATTTAGTAAATAATGAAATATAATTTTCATTATTATTACTCCATGATATAAAGTTCTTTCCTTAAAAATTACACATGCCACTGCTTCCTTTTTAATGTATTTTAAAACCACAAAAAATTATAATATACATAAATTTTAAATGTAAAATCAATTTTTCTATTATAAAATCTTCCATGATTTAAGGAAAAATTCATAAATTTTATTATTATTTTTATATATTTTATATTTATTTATTTAGTAATACTCCAAAATCAAGAAAAAATAAAAACATAAAAACATTAAATCATGTCTATATGTAGTTATATATAGTAAGATAAAAATAATACTTCTAATGTTTTTTATGTTACTGATTTTCTCATATCATTATCATCTATTTTACCTAAAGTTATCATAAGTGTATTTAAAAGTTTAAAGTTATCCAATCCAAATCTCTTAACAATTTACGTATCATACACAAATTTATTTAGAAAAATTACATCACTTATTTGATAAATTTTAACTTGAAAGATGGACTTTTATTCTTATGTATGACTAATTATAAATTCATTAGTCATTAATTATAAAAATTAATTTCAATAAGATCCAAATATAATATCATCCTTATAGATTTGAAGAAAAAAATTATTTAGAATTTTTCCTCTTAAAAAGCGCATGGTATACCATTCCTTTTATAAAATAATTTGTCAAAAGAAAACATTAAAATATTTCATACCAAGATCCTATATCTTTATTAATTCTATAAAGTTATATTTAAAGTATTAAAAAATTAATAGAAATTTTTTATTTCCAAAACATGGGTCTATTTAACACATACTTCCACCAAAATGAATCAATTTAGAAAATCACAATCCACATCCATTTAGAATAATTTAGAAAAATGAAATGAATTATAATATTATAATAATATTATATATTTTATCCGGGAAACTAGGGGAAAAGTTTCATTATAAAATATCCCTTATTATTGACTGTAACATTGAGCTGCTAATCTTCTATTATTTATAGCAATATTTTTTGGATTCATTAGGCTTATATCAGAAAATACATTTAGTACTAATTACTTGAGAATCATTAGGTTGTTCAACTAAATACGAAACTATATTTATAGAAATATTATTTTCCTCCTCTTTCTATGTTAATATCCAGTTTGAATCATTTAATTATTCAAGAACAGTTTTTGGAAGAAAATATGAAATGAAATCATAATAACAAAAGATCGTTAAATAATTTATGAATTTAATTCTTGAATTAATTGTTTTAATAAATTTATTCAACTGGTGATATTTATGAGTTCTTGATGATTTTTATAAAGGTGACTCTCCATCTCAACATTTTATTTTTTCTTTTGGAGAACCTCTCTAAAATTAAAATATTTAAACTCTTTTTCATGTTGATTCATATTATCATTCCTTTATTTTTAAATATTTTCATCAAATTTCCCATGTATAGATTCTTTATCTATCATTTATCTCTTATTATTAATTTTCTATAAGTCTAGATTTGGAATAACCCAGAAATATATTATCATAATATTTTGGCTCAAATTTATCTAAATAATATTTTTTGTTGAGAATATAAATTTTACAAGTGAATACTCTAAAATACCAGACATTTGGTTTTATAACATGGAAAATATCATAAACTTTTTTATTTAAAATTATTCTTAAAATTACTCTATTTCATCCATGAAATTTTTTATTTACAGACTCTACCCAAAAATATTTAGGTGTTTTAAATTTATTTATCTCGATTCTTGACATTTCTCATAGTACTCTGTTTTTCATTTCATTAACAGCATTTTGTTATAGTTTCTTAGTGGTAGGAAAATTACGAGAATAATAATTTCATTAAAAAAAGCTCCTAAATTTTATGTTTAAAAAACCCATACCCTATCACTTATATTAAGCAAAACTAAATACCATTTTTTATTTTGAATAATCTTATAATAAGCATAAAATATTGAAATTGTTTTATATTTATGATTTAGAAAGTATAACCATGTAAATTAGATAAAATAACTAGTAATTAAAAACAAACGAATTTTCCACAATGAATTATAGTAGATATATACCTAAATTAATCAAGATGTAAATATTATAAAGGAATTACTATATGAATATCCTTGATTGGTCTGAAGGACTCTTTATGATGATTACCCTTCATACAAGAGTAATAAAAGTAAGATTTGTCCTTTTTTAAATATGAAATATGTAGATCCTTTTCATGTTCATATAGTTTGTACAATAATAAAAAGTTTTAATCACCAAATATCCAATTACATAAGATGTTTTTATTGAAAAACACTATAAAATTTAATATTCTTGTTAGTTAACTGAGCATAATTTATAGAATAAATTTCAACCATTCATTTTTTTAAAAAAATAAGAAAGATTTATCTTCATTAAAAGAATATACTTATAATTTTGAAATATTACATTGATTCCATCATCAAATAATTTATATATATATATAAAATTACATTTTAACACTTCAACATATAATACATTTGGAATGATAACAACATAAATAATTACAGCCTCTCCAAAACCATTTATAGTACCTTTTGAATTATCACCAAATGTAACGTTACCTAATTTACACTTTTTGGATGATAGAAAAATTGGTGAATAACATATCATAAATTGTGAAAACCAATTATCCATATACTAGGTATCCTTTCTTAAAATTTTGTGACACTTATCCTACAAATACGAATTTAGAAATACTTTGGTACCCATGTAATATTTGCTCCACTCAAGGTAGATTATGAATTTTCAGAAACCCATATTAATTTTATCCATTTATTTATAGAAAATTTAGATGATAAATATTTATAAATAATGTTTTTTGTGTTTATAATGGATTTTTATAATCTAATGTAATATTTTATTATTTAATTTCCTTTTATTCCACATATAAACTAAGTATATTTGAAGCAATGCATTTTGAGTTTTTTTTCAAAATTGTATTATAAATTTTAGGAAGTAGATTATCATAACCAATAATAGTATTATATTTCTTTAAATTTTTTATTCTTACTATTTTATCATTGTTTTCCTTTTTCTGAAATAATATCGGATGATTTGTTTCATATCTTCCAATTTCCCTTCTCAGAATTTCATTTTCATCTAGAATAGAATTAAATTACATTTCATGAGACATAAAAGAATTATAAATACAATCCTTCTATTGCCTTTTGTAAAATTTATAATTAAATACACATTTTATTATAATTTATAAATAATAAATTCCTTAAATTTTCATTCCCTTCAATAGTGATGTTGTTTTCCTCAAAAAGGTTTTTATACTCACACTTGAGTTACTTGTGTGTTTTTTAGAATAAATAAATATAATTGGGTATCCTTTCCATTTCATAATATAATTCATCCATTTTATGTTCTTAAAAATTATAATTATAGTAATCATTTTCAAAATCACTTACATGATTTGAATAATCCATTAAGAATATATTTTTTTGATACCATATTCTTCACTTGAAATTGAGTTTTAGAACAAATTCATTCAATTACATGTGGACCACATTCCTTTTTATTCATCTATTTATTCTTACATTCCTTCTACAACTTTAGGAATTTAGGTTTAATGTTCCCTTTCTTCTTGAATGCATAACTTGTTACATCTAGAACATTATTAGAGATAATATTAGCTTTTCAGTTTTTTCTATGATAATATCAAGAATAATATATTTTTTGCATATTAAATATTTCTTATCTATTTTTTATTCTATTTTAAACATGAGTATCCTTATACTCATCATTTTTCTATAACTCACATTTTTATGAGTAGTAAGTAATATTCATTTTTTTCAAATATAGTACTTTTATTTTACCTTCTTCTCGTTCTTCTATATTTTTCAATTATGAATAAAATTTAAATAATGATAAAATAATATCATCAAGATTAAATTCATTTAAATATTACTTTAATATATTTATACTTTTTCATAATGTAAATCTTTAGGTATATATCTTAAAACTCTTTCAACTTAAATAATATTATCTAAATCTCACATAAATAATTCATTCCATTTATAACTCTGGAAAATAGATAAAACATTTTATTAAATGTTTCATCAAAATTCATTTACAAATATTGACATTATACCCATATTATACCAATATTAATTATAATTAGTTTATTATAACTATAAGTAGTAGTTTGTAATACTCTACATTTATATGGTGCGTGTTTATATCCTAATATGTGACTATGTGCATTTTGGTTCATAAGAAAATAAATAATATTCAAGATATTATAATTAATTAAATATTTCAATGAATCAGTGCTACTAAGAGTTTAAATATAAACCTCATGTATTCTCATGGTATTATCCTAGTTTTAAAATGGTTAATACTTAGAAATTTCATAAAAAATATTATATTTTCTTTAAAAAAAATTGGAAAAAGGACCAGTGAAACACACCATGAGGTAAAAGAATATCAAGGGGTCTATAAAAATGTAGGACAAGATAATAAACTCACATAATGTTCACACAATCACTCGGAAGGGATATCATTCTAGTAAAAATGTGAAAAGGATTATCTTGAGAAGGTGAGGAAGCAAGGTAATCTGCTTCTTAATTCCTTTCACTCTATGTGTAGAGGATCTTTACCTGATCAGTGATGAAGATCCTAAATTGTTGAATGAGAAAAATAATGGTCTATGGAGTTAATGTATTTCCTTTATGTGATGCATGAAGATCCATAGAACCAATCTCAATGGTGTCTATAGAAATGTGCTTTGATCTTCATAACTCAAAGCCTTGAAGCACAGAATGCACGTCTTTCCTGAGAGATTCACCTCTCTTAAAGGAAGTAGAGAACAACATAATGATAGAAACATTTTTATCCCAAACTAAAACTCCTCCCCACATGTCCCCAAAAGAATAATAACTATCCACATTAAGTTTGACAACATTTTTTTGGCTACCAACACATCCAATGACTTTGAAGGGGAGGGATCATAATGTGGGTATCTTTATTTATATTAGTCGTGAGAGGATAGAGGGATATAGGGAAATAAAATTGCATGTGTTTTTTAGAATGGACCACCACTATAAATTTATTATTGTCTATGATTTCATGGTGTGAGCTCTTTACACATTCAGTTGAAGCATTATTATGGGAATTACATAATCACGATAACCCATCAATGAGAAAAGTGGCTCTCACATTCACTTATATTAGATTATTTCCAACACCTTAAAACAATTATTTCATTAAATAATTACTATTGGTGGATTGTTTTTTCACTCCCATTAATAAACAAACTAAATTCCAAATACTCTCTGCACATTCACTAGGAAAAAATAATTTAGAATCGATTCCAATTTATGGTTGTTGCACCATTAACATTTAGAGTTCATATGAAACCCCTTTCATTGGAAGACATCATTCGTGTTCTAGGAGTGATTCGAAACCCACTAGATAAGAAATTTATATTATCATTAGGTGGTTAATTATATGATTTTTTTAACAAATGATATATAACACAAATAAAATAATATTTTCATGCTCCAAAAATTTATACAAAATGCTTGTCCTTGAATGAAATTTGTTTTATTGGTCAAGAGGGGGATGAATTGACCATTTTATAGAATTTAATTACTTATCAGAGTTAATTTAATATGCATTATAAAATAGAATTATAAAAATGATTAATTTATTATTAGTCTTGATTCAAGTGATCCAATGCTTACTCCCCACACTCTCAATATTAGAGTACAAAACCCACTAATTTAGTGACCTAAATTTTGAAAAAAGTAGCAACCTTTTACAAATTCCTTTTTAACCCATGGATGAAAATCCATAATATCTCTTTTATTCACATATAGGAAAAACCTAGAACATTTTTTTTAAGTGTAGGTAGAAAGAACCATTCCATTATATAGACCCAGACACAACAAAAACCAGTTCGTTTTACTAAATATGTATCTACCCAACATACCTTTTTTAGTGTAAGTATAACCGTGATACTAATTTCATTATATTGAATGATAAATGATAAATAAAAAATAACTTACATAAATATACAGAAATAATTGAATCCAATCTCACATGACACCTAGATTTTGGAGGTAATAATGATATCTTTTTTAATGATAGATTGGTACGATGTTGTTATATACACCAATTCTTAGAAGGGTGTGATTTAAAAATTATTTCTCCTCATATAGTTCAAAATAGCATCAAAATATTTTATATTTAACTAGATCTATTGAACTCAATATATCACATTCATTTATACAAAATATCTTCAAAAATGATAAACCACATGCACAAAAACTTGAATATTCCATCAATTGTATCTATTCTTGTACCAAAGTATCTAGAGCATATGTGAATCCAACAAACTACTTCAAAATTGTTTGCAACTTATTTTCCAAATTAAACATCACATGTTTTCTATATTTATTGTGCATTAAAACTATATCTAATCTTTTTGATAATTGACACTTCATTTCTATAAGAAACAATCAATTTTCATATATATATTTATATATATGATATAAAAAATATTTACCCATGTGATATTTTTTTAATATTTTATAATAAATATAAAAATTAGATTTTTATAAGATTGAAATAGTCAATAAATAAATAAAAAAATATATCAATTAAAATAGTAAATGTAATAATTAATTTATTTGAAATATATAAAAAACAAAAAGAATATCATTTTGACCTGAGGCGACACATGTACTTGTTATGGGAAAATGAAAAAAAAATGGTCTAATAGATGAAAAGAGTTCATCCATTGTTATAGACTCCTTCATGTCATTATATTTGTTTTGACACAATCCAAATTGTTATCCTTTAGGGGGTATTGGATTGACCCTAAAGGGACTGGGCTGTTTATCCCTTCTGTATTATGATGGAGGTACTGTAGTCAAATGGTCCCAGCGGTCGATTTCATGGGGTTTAGTATTTTTTCAACTGATCCTTATAGGATATGAATTCCTCGGATGGTATCCAATGGGTTTATTCTTGGAGCCATAAACACTCAATGACCTCGGTATCCATGATTTATGGACCTGCTTTCCAAAGGAAGGTGCTCATTGGATGCTGATTTGGACAACGACACATATAGAATTCATTGGTCGAGATGATGGGAGGTCAGGCTCATCGCACCCATTTATGGGGAATTATCACATATTCTTTTAATCTCTTATAGATTTAAGTTGGGTTCATATTTTCATGAATCCTTGGGTTATTCCTGAAGAGTGTATCTATGGGATACACCTAGATTTCTGGATCATCATGGATATACTTGTATTTGATGCTACAGAGTCAACGTTCACTTAATCCATACAATAAAGAACTATGGAGTTTATCATCATCCAGGAGGGATGAAAGGTTGTTTGATTTTTGTATCAGACCCACAATATGGGCTTCCTATATATCATTGAGAGATGAATCAGATCTCATGTTGTTCGGTTAGCTCGAGGCTTAGACCTAGGAGGAGCCCCATTTGTTGTGGGAATCATTAGGGTGGACCCATTTGGAAGGGAACCCCTTCTGTGCTTGGTCCTCTAAGAATGTATTCTACATAACCAGGTTTGAATACGAATTAAGGTTCTCATTGTTCAGGATGGGTTGGGGATTACTCATGGATGTTTCCCATTTGAGGGAGACATTACTGGGTGAACACATTCTGAAGGGCACCCCTTTTAAGCACAAGACTGCAAGAAAGAATCCTATGTATCATTGTTTGATGTTGAATTAGAGTTATAATACTTCAATATGGATTGGTTGTGAGGATTTTTTAATCATCACAAATCTATAATTCCACGTGAGTTATGCTCGGATTGAGAAATAAGAAGATGTGAGAGATTCAACAAACCACACATCTTCTCTCTCGCTGATGGAAGATATCGGGCCTACGATAGAAGAAGTTGAGGAGATGGTTGGAGAGGGCACATAGCGATGAAACTCTCAATGTGGGATGATATGGGAGGTCATTTGAATCACATCTAAAAAGGTTAGGGACTTACCTTAGGGTGAGTGCGAGAAAATTTACATTGGGAAAGTGGAGGAATGTTTCCTCTTGACAAAAGGAGAAGTGAGCATGATTCCTTCAACTAATTATTGTTCCTAATCGAATAGAAAACAAAGTTATTGGCCTAAATCACCAGAATATGTAGGTTTATGTTGATATCCCAACATTGGACTCCAGGTTACGAAGGTAATGTTGACTTATAGACATCTGTGGAGTCTAAACCAATTTGGGGACAACCTTCGTGACTCTGCATACATTGGGTATATAGACTCAGAGTAGTGCGATGATGCTCTTGAGGATCTGATCATACAGGTCTGGTAGATTTGGAGGAGTCTTTGTCTAGAATACAGCAGACTGGTTTGAAGAGGAGATATGGAGGACTGAATGGTAATGGAGGGGAGATATTGGGGTCGGAGGCAAAGACGCCCATATACGCCCCCATTCCATGTATTTTTTTCTCATGTGGGATGGGGGGAGTTTTGCAGACCACAATGCTATGTGAGTAGGTTATCATCCGCATACCAAATCAGTACAAGAGTTTGGGTATGGACCACCGCGTACCAATGTGTTATGTTTTCCTAGATGTGGTCTACCACATAGCTTCAGGTTCCATCCATGTATTGATGCAGTACACGGTGCGGGGTTCGATCTGCATAGTGATGCACTATTCGAAGCACCATATTGATGGAGGTCCCAAGAACCTATAGTTCCCGGGGACTTCATCCATGAGGAATTTATGGATCTCGATGACACCAATTAGGTTCATGATTTACCAATTATTATTACATTATTTATTTTTATCGTTTACGGAAGGTTATAGCCACAGAAATGTGATTTGATGTTTTTACTTAATTGATGATTCAAAACTGAAGTCTGAATCATCCCTGAATTCTTTCTTCCAATCTATAGGCTATCATCTATGCTTCCTTATTTCATCCTCATATTACTCTTAATATTCTCCTTATATATAAAATGGGGGAAATCATATCTGTGGACATGAAACAACATTTGTCGAAGCCTATGAATATATATATCAGCCCGTGGAAGACTCGGTCAACTGGGGTTTGTGGAGGTTGTGTTTCGCAGTTCCTGGTTCATAGAACCCTAACAACATTCTCCATCCACAACCTTATGAGTTCGTGGGATGGTATGAAAATAGTTTCCCTATTCTTGATATCACCCATGAAGTGGTTTGAAACATCATAGGTTTTTCATCCATCACCATATAGGCCAATGCCTTGCGAGTCCTTATGCGTACCAATGGTCCGCAATTTATGCATTCTGCAAACCATTCCTAGTGATGGTATATGGTTCCCATAATAATCTTGAGAGAATTTTATTTCTTCATGTTTCTTATCAGGTTTTCAATTCAATTTTCCTCCATTTTTCTTACTGGTCCAATAACAATGATTTATTCCTTCTAAAAAGTGCATGTGGATGTATCTACTACACTTTGACATCTCTATATAATTCTTATGACATCACAATGTAACAACCTGATAAAACCCTCGAAATTTTTTAGAAATTAACATCTATGAAGTAATATAGTTTTAATAATTTTTATATTTAGGAATAATATTTCTAATATTGATCTCCATTAATATATTTGAACTCTTTAACTCTATAACATCGAATGGTAAGATTTATTCCTATATAATAACTTTTCTTAAGAAACCTGTGTTATAAGTTTATTAAATTAAAATTATCTTTTATTGGTTTTAATCACAAAGTTTAGTTTGATGATGATTATTCTATTCATTTTTACTAGATTCTTTCATCAAATGAGAATTACATGTTAAAGTAATTTATGATATAATTTTATTATAATTAGTTTTATATTTTATGGGTCCAAGAACAATATTTCACATTGAAATGAGTCTTATTTGGAATTAACATCACAAATTAGTTATTTATGTATGAAATCATACCAATAATACCATATATGATTCTTGTATATATTAACAGACAACTCAGTGTCCAACTGCTCGCAAGGATAATCTGAACACCATTACTCTAATATCCCAACTCATATGGTTTCCTATCAATGTGTATCAAGAATCTAAAAACAATATTATGGTACCTAACCTTAAGGGTTATCCATTTCTACCAAGATTTACACACAAAAATCCATGGGAACCTTACATTGGAAGAACCGACCCATTGAATGATCATGGTCTTGAAATGTTTTTTCTCTGGAAGGAATCTAATAGTTAGTATTATTTAAGTGGATTTAATCTAACAATTTTATTTCATGTATTAACTTTATTTATGCATACTTATAAGGATTAAACTTGGAATTATACTCCCTTTCCACCAATTCAAATTGGTCAAATTATATTGATGGGTAACTCTGTACAAAACCAATTTCTTATATTATATCATAAATTAAAATCCAATTATATTTATACATATCCAAATTCATCCCATGCATAAGGAACATGAAACCCCTTCATGTTAAGTATAAATCCTATCTCATTTTCAATTCATGTTCATAAACTAGTAAAAGTCAATGTCATAGTAGAAGTAAAGTAAATAAATTAGCATACCAAGCATGTATCGCATTATATAAGTGTACTATAACCTATTAATAAAAATTGAACACCGTAAAACATAATAATAAATTGAAACTCAAAATATAAAAATTAAATTAATGAATAATGTAGGAATAAATTTTATATAAATGAATAATTCGTATATTTAAACTTGAGATAAATATTTATTGTTAATTTTAAAATAAAAGCTAATAATAATCATTTTATACTTAGATAATTCATTATGGAAATTATAACATTAAATCATTATAAATTTTTATATATTTATTCTTATTATGATATTTTACAAATTTTTTATTATATAAAATTTACATAAATATATGTTTTTATGTGAAATAAGAAAAATTATAATTCAACTCCCTTATGTTAGAAATTTAACATAATCTAAATATCAAATATTTATATTATTGAAAAACAGATAAAATCAATCATCAAAAATGATTTTGATGTGGTTAATGTGTTTTATAAAATTAGCCTTAATAATTATTATAATTTCAAATTAATAATTATAAAAAATAAATAAAAAAATAAAAAATATTATTTTTATTTGGGATTTTTTTTTATTTATAAACATTTTATAAATTACATAATAGCTTCAATATAATCCATTTATAACTTAATTATAATTCATTCCATATAATTATAAAATGAATGAAAATATTAATAATTAATATTTATGTATATTTATTTAATAAATGCTACATAAACATTTATTAGTTAATTATTATCATTTGATAATGAATTTTTCTATAAACACTACTATAAATAAATAAATATTCCAAAAATACATATTTTACTAAAATTTATAATATTTATAATTCAATAATAAATTAAATTTTAATAAAAACCAAAATTTTCTGTTCGATTCATATTTAATGACTTCTAGTGCCTATATAGGAATAAACCCGTGTATATGAATAAGCCCCATCACCTAGTGTAATAATAGCTCATGTGATGTTGACTTATCACACATAAAAATACAACAACAAATAAAAACCTACAGAATGTAAAAAAGGGATTGTGTGTGTGTGGGGGGGTCATGTACCATTAACTCATGGAATATTATATTCAAGAATCTATATAATATTATATAGGAACATAAATAAAAAAATGAGAGGCACAACAGATTGCACAAGACGAAACTGGCCTTGTAATGTATATGAATAACTCGAACTCAGTGACCCTTCATGAGTTCAACGCCACGATTCACTAATAGAAGGATATGATAGTTGATTTGGAGTTATTTATCACATAATATTAATCTTGTACTTGAGCATCTATGTATGATTAAACTAGATGATTTTTTTCCACATAGGATTAATCCACACTAAACTGCATCATATTAAACTACAGTACAATTTCCTACGTGAGATTTAACCTAAAATATTTGATATGGATGATATCATTATCTACAATATGGAGACCAATGTAAAATTAATCTTGATTATCATGTAAGAGTAAAATCACTAATATAGACTATGTTATATTGAACCATATTAGGTGCATATAATAAATCATTAGAAAAGAAGTCATGTGTACTGTTATGTTGTGAATGATTAATAGATCATGTTGAGAACATATGTAGTATTAAATCCCCAAGCACCATATGATATCATTTATATCATTAAAATTATATGATTATCTGTTTTTATAGTATAAAAAGACTTCATTTTAAACATGAATTCAAGATCCAAATTTCATGGTGAAGGATTTGATACCACTAAGGGTTTATAGGATCGTATAACCCTTATACAAGTTGGGAGAAATAAATAGAAACCCAAGAACTAAGAGTCAAAATTCATGAGTAACATGAAACCATTTTGTAAATATAAAATGAAAAATATTGTTTCTGAAACTTAAAATGAAGTAAAAAAATAATCAATAACCATTGTATGCGTGATAAATATGACCTAAGAGGTAGCTAAGGGATATCCCTCCACTGTTCTTTATATAACACATGAGTAAATATCATACAGTTTCAACAGATTGTATCTACTTTGTTTTATTTTTTAATTATTGTATTTATATGATAAATGTTACTTTGGAAATCCCAAAATAATGATATCTATGTGGTAATATGATGTAACCATTAATGTTTTAATGTTTTATGGCCTCTATGCAATACAATATATAAATAGAAATGGAAGATGATACCATAAAACCATTTCATAAAATATGCCCAAAATAATGAAATACCAAATTATTTAGTATCTATATGTCAAATTATATTACATATCACAATAATATAAAATTATATTTTCATATATACATGTAACACCCATAATTGTTTTAAAATAAGACTTTTTTCGATAGTGTACATGACATGAAACACCAAGCTTTAATGATTGTGAAATATTATTATTTAAATATGACCGCTATAAAATATTAATTGAATTTTAGGGTATGAATATGAGAAAAAAACTTATGATATATATATATAAAATGACCCTAAATAGAAGAAAACATATTGATAAATTCTTATAAAATAATCACTCATTTTTTACTTCAAAAATACATATTCTTCAAAATTGGGTTTTATTGAATTTTTCAAGGGGATATAATAATTAATATTGGATATATTTAGAGATTTTATTTTGTAAAAATCATATAATTCGGTAAATAAACATATAAAAATTATATTAAGATGCAATTTTGATATTTTTCAGAAAATATTATTTTTTGGCAAATAGTAAGATATATTTATTTTATAGAAAACAGTTTTTTATTTTCATGTATTTACAAGTCAAAATTTGTTTTTTGTTGGTTTTAAAATTAATTTCATTTCTATTGATTATAAATAATATAATTAATGTTAATGTAAATGATATTATTCTTAATTTGTTTATAAAATAATTTTTATACTTAAATGTAAAATTTTATTAAAAAAAGTTTTGTAGGTTTATTTTAAATATAATTTATTCCAGTTATAACTATTTAATTTTAAAAAATAAATTAAATATTTGGAATTAGTACTTAATTTTTTTAAATAATGTAAATTTATTTTTGGACATTATGAATTGTAACCGTGGTAAATATTTGTTACCTCTGTAAGTGTAAAACCATTAATCAAGGTTGTAACTAATGTCAAAAGGATTTAAAAATATATATAAACCCTGAATTAATTATATTTTATGAGTTTAGTTCATCCATTATTATCCAACATTCTATGATAAAGAATCATGGTTCCATTTTTCTTTTATAGTTACATTTATATTATTTTATGTAAATATTAAATCCAAAATGATACTCTATTTGTTTTAATAACTGTAATATTTTTTCATAGGGATAAAGGGTGGTATGTTAATTTTTAAATAATTATATGAATTAATAAATAAGTAATTTTTTCTTAATTTACTTATAATTCTTAGGGATGCTATAATTACCTAAAATTGTTATAGAATGCCGATATATTTCTTGTTTAAGAAGTAAATAATTCAAGTTAATGATTTTAAAAATATAAAAAGTAATATATATTGGATGATTTTTAATATTTCAATTTATTTACATATATATAATTTATTCATGATGTTATAAAAATTTATATTTTAACTACATTACACTCTTGAAATTTTTAAAGTTAATTTTCATAATAGTTATGAAAAAGAATTTAATTGTATTTTATGTTAAATAATATTTATTATATTATTTTAAATTCACTTTTTTTTATTTTTATCAATATTAATGGGATATGGTTAAGAATATAAAACATTTTCTATTTATAGTTCAATTTTTATTATATACTAACTTTCTTGACCCCTAATGTGAAAAAAACATGGTTATCATGGTAATCCTTAAAAGGGTTAACGAGATATTAAAAATAAGAAATAATGGTTTAAATATCAAATAAGTAGTATTGAATTATAATTTATGATATTATTTAGAATCATACCCATCCTATATAATTAATATATCAATTTTTAGCCACTTAATCAGGAAAATTAGTTTATATTAATTTAATACTGTAAGAAATTCTAGGGGTGACCCTCTCTTAAATTATAAAAGGACACCACATCTCCTCAAATTTTCACCCATCATTAAAGAAATTAAATAAAAAACATAAAAAAACACTTATAAACATCATTGTACATGTTATAATATTTTTGGATTCCTCTAAATTCATTCCATATGGTTCTTAAGGAGAGATCCAAAGACGTTTCTTCAAAGAGGAGGTAATCATCATAACCGGGTGTATTCATTTTAATTTTTTTTCTATGCCCATAAAATATATCCTAACCAATAAAATATGTAACAATATTATATATCATATAAATATATATTATTAAGTTAATGTAATGACCTTATTCATCTTCTTTTTCCTTCAAATGGGGAAAAATCATCATTTGAGTGTATATGTATACTACCACCTCCAAAAATTGATGTGTTTCATTTTCCATCACTACCTCTCAAGGATATTTATAATGATCTATTTAATTTACATATATGATATTAATTAGATAATTTTACTTATATAAATATAAAATATCACATATTTTATTACACTTCCTTTCATTGGAAAATGATAAATTTGTTCATGCGTACATGTGGACTACCACCTCCACAAAGCGATGTGATATGTTTTTCAAGGATTCCATTCATGGATGGTTCTAGAAAATTATTTTAAATTTTAAAATTATAATTATTAAATGATTATTACTATTTAGATAATGGAACAATTATCCATTTTACCATGTTCCACCTACCTAAGTCATTTTGAAATTATGAACCAAAAGTTATCAAAACATACAATGTGGATTTAATAGAAAAAGTAATTAAATATGCAATTAAAATAAATTAAATAAATATTTTAATGATAAATTAATAATAATTAATTTTTTTTGATGTAAATAAATAATTATTATATTTTTATTACAAAATAGTTAAATTACATACATTGAATGTCAATACATGAGGTACGATGTTTCATAACTCAATTAACGTTCAATATGTTAAAAAACATATTCATTATTATTTAATGATTATCAATGCATTTATATATAATTTTTTTATGTTATATGTAAGATTTTTTATGTTTATTTACATATTTTCACAAAATCACTTCATGGATTAATTATCACTTAAAAATTTATGATCTTTGTAAGGTTATTTTTGCCTCAATCTCATTTTCTCGAGATATGTTTCTTTCTATGCACCAAATTTTTTTGGTATGTTGTACTTACTACCTTCCCAATGTATTTTGAAATATTAAGGAGTGTAATTAATGATATTTATTGATCCATATCATATTATTTCTTTTATTTACATTTTATTCATATTTTACTAAAGTGTAAAAATAATTATCTTACAAAATAACTTTTTGGGACTGTTTTTGTTTGAGGTTAGTTTTATGGAAATTTTATGATATTAATTTCTTGAACCACAAATATATTAATATAAATTGGTTATTTTTATGGTTTAAATGATTCCATTTCATTTTTTCTATCTTTGGTACATAAAATGACAGAGAAATATTTTTTAATGTAAAGCTAACCATATTTCTACCTTGGTCGATCAAATGTTTCTTCCATTTCCATACTCTTTACAATTTTTTTTTAAAATTTATTACCTATAACTTAAATTATATAAAAGTAAATCTTCACTACCATTAAAATTATTTAACAAAATTTTAATCTTAATATTTCAAAAAAATTTCTGAACAAATCATATTTGACTTTTTATATAGTGTGAAAGGAATGTTTTCTTTTAGCAATTATGACATGAACAGTTTTCTACCTTATTATAACCATTATTTTATTTTAATATTCCCTTAAAACATTCCATAGTTATTTTAAGAGAAAATTAGTTTTTTAATATTTTGTGACATCTTATTTTTTAAAGGTACCAAAAGAAAATGGTATTTTCCCATATTTTTTAAGAAATGATTTAAATATAATCTTAAATGTATTTTCATTTATGGAAATATAATTTATTGATTCATTTTCTCAATGAGTAATATGATTATATGATTGCATCCGTATTCTTTCTCAAGATGGATTATAATTCCTACTTTAAATATATTTTTCATGAAACCTATTTCTTTTCTCTAGGTATATCAAGCTATAAAGGAATGAAAGATGTTTTTAGAAGATTTCTGATTGAAATAAATGAATCCATGTATTTTTATTTTACTATACATAGAAATTATTGATGATGATGATGGGTTATCCAAATATATATAATGATGTTGGATGAGATCAATATAAATTATACGACTAGTGAGATCGATATAGCTATCCAATGAATTGGGTAATTTTCCTTGTCTTTAAATAAAAGAAGAAGGGAGTTGACCATAGAGGTTTCTCTAATGGATTAAAATGGTATCCGGTTATTTTTAACATGAGTGAATATGGGTCATTAAGATATTTTTCTATAAATTCATTTTCTTTCTAATATCTTTGAGTTTTTTATGGTTCCTTTGATCAATATTGACACCACATGGATCATGAATATTAATATTTATGATTATTTCCATGGTTAAATACTTATGTAATGTAACATGTTTAGTAGTCCAAGATTTTATGGGTATGAATTCTATTTTACTAATATCATGTATTTTGATAACATCATAATACCCTTATTCTAATATTATGCTCACTAATGAAATTTAATTACTAAATCTTATATCAAAAAGTGAATGGGAGTTCCTAGGAACCTGCATGATTTGTCCGAATTGTGTGCCAACAATGTACCCACCCGGTGCTTATTTTTTCCCTTGAACGGTTTCCTAGAGGTGTTTAATGATTTATACTAATTATATTGAAATCACGCACCTCCAAAAAATACTAAAAATCATGAAAAACTCAATCCTAACCTACCTAAACAGAACATGTAAAATATATAAACATAAAATACGTAAATAAAGGGTCAGTTACCTAAAACTGGGGGTTATTTATTTTCACCAATGTAGGACATTTTTTACTAAGAAATTGTGGAACTAGAGTTTTCATAAAAGTGTTATCAATATTGATCCAATATTTCCTTTTCACACTCCCATGTTTCATCCTAAATCTGAACATTTTTCAATAAAAACCACACTAGACTAATGTTTTTCCAATGCTATAATTTATCTTTCCTATCCTAAATCTATTCCAACATGTAACACCACATGAATTTACAAATAGATTTATTATAGAATCCATTAAACACTGAATCTCTACAAAATACAACATTTATATAACCTAGTCAATTAAATATCATTTTTCCACTTATGTGATTTGAATTTTGAAAACCTAACATACATGGTTGCGTTCAATAAGATATTTAGTGTTTTATAAGAAAACATAATTTTTGGTGAATATTAACATACCCTTATGAATAGTGACATGCCTATATGAATAGTAAATAATATTAATGTATATTAAATCATATAAAAAAATATAAACTTCACCCATGAATGTATAAATACAACTTAGACATCTTAAAAGTTAAAAAACTACAACAAAATAAGTATTGGCATTTTTTATGACATAAATATTTAAACTAAAATTTTCTAATTAATATAATAAATTAAAATATAAACTTCTTTTCATAAAATGTAACATAAATTATTTACTTTATCTTCTTATGATAATAATATAATTTTACAGGACCTTGAATAACTTCTCATGGTCATATAAATCGAGTTATATTTTTAAAGTGCTTTTGTAATAAATTATGTTTTTATTCAAAAGTTAAATTAAAAATATTTTGAAAAACATTTTCAAAAAAGGCAGTTCATTTTTTAATTCTACAAGATGAAAATTTTTCAGGGTGAATTTTTTGGATTTTTCTGAAAAACATGAATTTTTGATGAATAGTAAAATACTGTAAAATAACGTATATAAAAATTATCTGGTAGATACAGCATTTATGAAATCATAACTGATGTAGGGCCAATTTTTTCAAAATCACATTCACTTATTACTATTTGGAGTCACATAAACCAACACTATTGGTTGTCTTGAGGGAATTTATAAAATAATGAATAATATATTCAAATTTCTCTCCTCTCCTCCATTATATAACCACCCATCACTCCCTATTCTATTAAATATTATCAGCCTTTAATCACTTCAATTTTATGCCCAAATACCCTTTCCTTGTCACTCCCATTATGCAAGAAGATCTTGGTTTTTCCAAAATACCAAAACCCCTTCCCTTAAAGAGTTTCTCAAGGAGGTTATTTCTAGAGGTAAATGACCATTCTTTTTCTTTTAGTATCACTTCAATTTATCTTCTTTTGTTATCCTCATACCAACTCCTCTATCAAAATGACCATTATAACTCTATTATCATAAATATACTGGAATTATATCATCTAAACTAAGAATCCCTCATCAATATTCGTACACTCTCTCTTTTTATTTTATAAACAAAATCAATGTCCATGAGGTTCCAATTTGAATCTTTCAAGGATGAAGAAGTTTAGTTCTTCAATTTATACTTAATTACTTGTCATGAATTCATTTTTGTTGTTAAAAAAAACTATAATATTTTTATTATAACCTAATTAATATTCAGGAACCATTATACATTCATATTATTAAATCATTTGGCCAAACTAGCTCCTAATAATCAAAATACCACTAAAATAATCTATATGAATGTCATAAATAATTCATCTAATGATTCATCCTCTTTCCATGTAACCAAATGATATAAATGAACATTAAAAATTCTGGATGTCCATAAATAATATTTATTTTCAATTATGGAGATTTACATCCATTCCACATTAACTCCATTACTTATGAACAGGAGAACCGATTATGAAAATAATGAAAACAGACACTTCAGAACGACGAAATACAATATAATAACTTATCAATATGGGAATAAATGAACTAAATAGAATTATGATAAAATAAATAACTCTCTAACAGTTTATTAAATAATTTATTAATATGTCTAATTTCATATTCCAAGACCATAAGTTCAAGAGTGGAACACATACAGACTTTAGGTAAGGGGGTTTCCACCTGAACATCCATTTTAATTCAGGTTACTTTCATTTTATAATTTACTCAAAGAAATGATTATTTATTTTTATGTAATATAAATAAATTATTTTTTATTAGTCTATATATGTACACCCACCCCAATATATATTTATTTTATGGATTGTTACACGTTTTAAAAGGAACTTTCCAAACAGTTTCTGAAATACAATCTCGATCCAAGGGATGTTCTCAAACTCTTACCTATTTTAAAGGGCACTCTATATCTGTTTCTGGGAACCATTATATTTATAAAATAACTCATTTTATTATTAAAATATTATCCTACTTCACTTCTGGTATTATGCAATGATTTTTCCAAAATAACTCTTCTTTTTAATGTAAAAGTTTATTTATCCCAAGAATTACTCAAAGATTTTATAATAGTATATTCATTTATTTCAACACTTTTATTGATTATTATGTTTTATTGGGACTAATATTACATGGAATCATCTAAAAAATTTAATTTAATTGTTTATGTCTATTTTGGTTGAGGATGTGCTATCTTAAAACCATTCAACTATTTACTTTGAATGGCTAGGGATTATTCTTACTGTTCATGGAAAACTATTTACATTTCATATATTAGTTTCAATATGAATTTATATGTTTGTTTATATTTATCCTTGTTCATATGAAGAATTCATTAGACATAGAAAGTGTAGGGAGGGGCCCGTTATATCCCCTTGGTGCATCAGTTGGCCTCATGAGACAAACTATGGTCATGGCACAAGGACTTGAAAAAAATGATTATTTATGGTCTTGGCATGAGCCCTTGATGGTATGGTGATGATGTCCTGTATTATACATTCGCTCATTACGAAAACAAGATTGATGGTTCATGTAGTTATTCAGCTAGTATAATACCCCTTATTATGTTTTATCATGGCATTATTTACTCAGCTCATATTAATTCCATAATGTGTTCATGTTTATTATTTGTTAAAGGAAAATGTTTTTAGTTATTCAACATTCCTAAGGTATATATATCTTCCACTGTATTTCTTACCCTTACTGAGAATTTGAGATCACCCCTTTCTTTTGTTTCATTTTCCCAGGATATGAATATGTATGTTATGAGTGATTTTTAGGCATAATCTTGGAGGTGTGGATGTTTCAAATAGAATAAATTAATGTTGTATTTCCTTTTAGGATGTAATGTTGAAATTCTATTTGTATCTTGTTTCCAAAATCTACAAAACTACTTAGTACATCGGGATGCATATTCATTGATTATATTCCAATGTAATAAATTGTGGCACCATCTCTAGGAAACTAGGTTTGTGTCCTTACAGTTGGTATCAAAGTAAGTTTAGTAGAAAACATGGAAACTAGATTAGAAAATGTAGATTAGGTAAAAAAATCCCTATGGTAGTATTTGAGGAAAAACATATAAAAAACGTCCTGGAATCATGGTAATGAATAGATTATGTGGATCTTTCTGGAAAATGCATCTCTATCTAGATAAAAACAGATAGAGGTGGATCTAGCACATATGTACCTAGGAGTGAAAACTCTAACCTAGAGTTTCGGGCTTGAACCAAGGTATCCTAGTACACGACAACATGCCTTGATGAACTCTTGTAATATACACTCATGGGGGATATGCTTATAATAATTGACATTTTATTTACCCACCATTATGAAGGATTCATTTCTCAAAAGTAACCAAAGTATATGGTTCTAGTATTTACAATGACTAAATTTTTGATATGTACTATACCATATTTAGAATCATAGAGAGATCATAATGTTACCAGCTAATATAAAATATTGAATTGATTAGAAATGGGGCCTAGTAGATGAAATTAAAACTTCACCAATGCATGAGATGTGAAGAGTAAGAAGGATCATATCTATGAGGGTCTTATTCCATCATTTGAAAGGAAGAATTTCCCCCAAGTATCCTCATAATATGAGGAAATAGTATCATGTGTTGACAATGTATATAAATATTTATCTTAGTCCTATGGATTTGAAGGAAAGGAATATAAGAAGAGAAATATGTATTTTCCAACATGTGACAATTGTGGAAGAAAACACCATGCTATATGCACGAGAGGAAATGGAGTTTGCTTCAAGTGTGGTGAAAAAGTACACCTTGTTCTTAATTTCCAGACAAAGAAGGATTTTCCCTATATTCAATGATTCAACTACAATGATATGGGAAACTATGAGAATCAATATTCCAAGCGTCAAAGAAATATACCCTAAATTATGATCATGGATAATTATCAGGTTATGATGCTACCACAGATAATGTAGAATGATTAATATTCCAAGTCATGAATCATGTCATTTGAATATTTTGCCAGTAATGTACTGGTTGAGATATATAATGTTTTTACAGAAGTACTATTTCATTAAGGACTTGAGGTTGTATGGTGAATGGTTCAAATTAAAAGTTATTCAGTAGAAAGATAAACTTTTTATAGAACACATGATTTAGGGAAATACAACCTTTAATATATATATATCTATTAGGTCCAAAAGGGGCCTAGATACCCTGTGAGGGGGGTGAATCGGGGTATGAATATTCTCTTTCCCCACAAGATCTTGACCTCTTTATTACAAGGGTCACTTATTATGATCTCTAATGTTATTGTCCTTTCTAATCATATCTGAGGATGATGCACTGAAAGTAGAGTAATAAAGCAAGCATAAGGACACAAAAATTTTTACTTTGATCACCCCCACTTGGCTATGTCCAAGGATCATACAATGACGATGTGCCGATGTACCAAATTCAATAAGGCTCACTTCCAATACTGAGTACAATGTTCGGTCTAGTTATTTTATGCCCCGGTTCACTACGTTTACAAGGTTTAGGGACTACTCACTACATTCCCAAGGGCCACTCTCTATGAATTTTTCTCTGGATCACTGCTGGTGGAAAGGGTCACCGTCTTCCTCTTCCTTCACTCACATCTTTGGGAATGGAATACACTAATATTTTATCGAATTTTAGGTCAAACACAGTTTATAGACATGTAGATGCCTTCATTTTCATGAATTGTTGCATCCTAAAATATAGGTAGATGCTCTATTGAAGTTCCATTTTCTCCGGTAGATGAACCCACCTTCCCGGGTATTGTTAGGTACCAGAAAATACTTTTTCAAACTGAATTGAAGCATCAAAAAGCTTCCTATGAAAATAAAGAACCGCATTGTCTCTCCAGCGTACTGAGTACTAGGTTTGGTAGGCAAAACACCATCTCGTACTACTGCCTCTTCCAAGAACCTCCTCTTTCTATGAACTACCTCTTCTTGGAACCTCTTCTATCCATGGACTGCCATCACCTTCACTATCACATACAATTACCGCATACTGACTATGCAAACCCCCTCTGTGAAACCCCTCTTGTCTTAGAACTATTATTTGTTCGCGTACTGCCTTCTCTTTAGCGTAATGGAGTCCACCCTTCGTGTACAACTCACAGAACTATCCCTCTCTCGTACTGGATATTCCTCCTATGCATACTAAGACAACTCCTTCCATGTACCTAACTTCTGTTGTGGGTTAAGAAACCCCGCAAACACCTTTGGCAGAATTCACTAAGTGTGAACAACTTCATCCTTCACGATCCTCCCTTTATGAACTACCTTCGGTCTTCACCGAATTCTTGGAGAGAAATATGCTTTCTTATGATTTTCCATCTCTATAGTAAGCGGTAGGACTAGCGTTACTTATATAGGCAAAGATACCCGCTCAATTTGCTAAATCAAGATTTACTAAATCTTGATTCGAAATAGCCCCCACCGCATACTGAATCTTCTAACTCCATGAACCACAAGCTATCCATGAACCATTTCCCTACACGCTCCACATACTTCCTTTGATCCTACGCGGTCAACCTCTTTCTCCGACATCAAAACATTCATGTACCATGACACCATCAACCACGAACCATTTTCAGTTTCGCGAACCACATCCATATATCATTCCCACTTCCTAGTTCACGACCTCATACCCTACCCAGACATAGTACACAATCCATGCCCCGATCTCCTAATTCATTTTCCATTGCTGATTTCGTTTTTCATTATTCACACAAACTCCCGATATTGAGGCCCCAAAAATTTTCAAACACAGGGAAACTGAACCACTTTTAAAACTTGTCTCCAGCGAACACCATCCATTCTCATTCGTGATTATTTGGCTTTGTCAACAAAAACAACCACACCCAAAACATACCAAGAGGATTCATTGAGGGAATTTTTCCCAAGAAGATCATGTTGAGATAATGACGAAGAAATGATCAACTTGGATAAGTACTGACTACCTTGAAACAGATTATTGAGTTATCGAGAAGTGGTCTATGTTATCATCGATGGGGTTTTCAACACATTTGGATTTTAAAAATATATAATACAACGTGTATATTAATTAAGTAATATAGAGGAATGAAAGTATCCAATATGGGTTTTATGATAATTCATGTTATTACCATATTTTAATAAGATACATGATGATGTTATTAACTTGTTTGGAATGTGAATTTTAGAGCTCCTTCATTTTGATTAATAATTAATGATAAGATCATCTTGTAAATTTAGAGTCCTTCATTATAATGTGTTGAATCATTATAATTTTTAATTTTTAACCATTTACAAATTGGTTTATGTTGATCATTGTATAGATTTTAGAGTTTAATTTCCCTACATGATGGTATGGTTATTCTTCTTTGACCATGGTTTGAAATTATAATGTGTTGTTTTGTAGTAATCGATGCTTTTCCCATTCATCATGTTGACAGAATATTCTCACTATATTCAATTTAAAATTTCATGGATGAATTTTTTATATAGAGGGGATAATGTAACCCCCCCCCCAAATTAACAAATGGATTTATTATATAATTCATGAAACACTGAGTCTATAAAAAACAAAACTTTGTTATAAACTACTCAAGTATACTTAATTTTTCCACCTAAGTGATTAGAATTTTGAACTACAATCATAGTATAAGTATTGGTAAATTTTTATGACATAAATATTTAAATTACAATTTTATGATTAATTTAATAATTTAAAATGAAAATTTATTTTCATAAAATGTAATAAAAAAATTCTTACTTTATATACTCAGGATTATAAGATAATTTTATAGGACCTTGATTAATTTTTAATGGTCTTATAACATGAGTTATAGTTTTAAAGTGCTTTTTTTGAAATAAATTAGGATTTTATTTAAAAAATAAATTAAAAATATTTAGAAAAATATTTTAAAAAAATCGAGTTAATTTTTGAATTCATCATGAGGAAAAATGGTTTGGGTTAATTTTTGGTATTTTTTTTGAAATACTCGAATTTTTTATGAATAGTGAAATACAGTGAAATATTTTATATAAAATTTATCAATTAAATACACTATTTATGATAGTATAAGTGATGTAATGTCACTTGGTTTGAACTCACAACCAATTATTACTATTAGGAGTCACATGAACTGGCACTATTGGTTGTCTTGAGGGAATTAAAAAAATCATGAATAAAATATTCAAATTTCATTGCTCTCCTCCACTATAAAAACCCCACATCACCCCCTATTCTCTTCACTCCCCTATGCCTTGAGTATCCTCAATTTCCTACCAAAATATCCTTACTTAGTCACTCCCCACGTCCATGAAGCACTTTCTTATTAAGGAAATACCAAAACCCCTTCCCTTAAAGAGGTTCTCAGTGATGTTATTTCAAGAGGTAAAACTCCCTTCTTTTTCTTTTAGTTTCATTTCAATTTGTCTTCTTTTGTTATCCTCTCCCCACCTCCTCTATCCAAATGACCATGATAAATCTAGAACCGTCTATATACTATTATTATATCATGTGAATTGGAAATTCATCATCAATATTCTTACTCTCTCCCTTTTGTTTTATAAATGAAATCATTGTCTAAGAGGTTCCAATTTATAACCTTCATGGATGACATAGTTTATTTCTTCAATTTCTCCTTAATTACATGTCATGAAACCATTTTGATGGAAGAACTAGACTATAATATATGTATCATAACCTAATTAATATTCCTGAACCATTATACATACATATTATTAAATTGTATGACCAAACTAGTTCTTAATAATCAAAATACCGTAAAAATAATCTAAGTGAATGTCAAAAATATTTCTTCAAATGATTCATCCTCTTTACATGTAACAAAATGATAGAAATGAACATTAAAAATTATTTATGTTCATAAATAATATTTAATTTCAATTATGGAGATTTACATCAATTCCACAAGAACTCCATTACTTAAGAACATGTGAACCGATTATGAAAATAATGAAAACAGACAATCCATAATGACGAAATTAAATATAATTACTTATTAATAATGGCATAAATTAACTAAAAAGAATTATGATAAATTAAATAAATTTATGATAGGTTTAAAAATAATTTATTAATAAGTTTAATTTCATATTTCATGACCTTATATTGAAGATCAGAACACATTCAGACTTAAGGTAAGGTTTTTTCATCCGAGCTTCCATTATCATTCGAGTTACATTTAATTTACAATTTCATCAATTATATTATTATGTATTATTTTTTATTCATAAATTATTTTTTAGTGTTCTATATATTTACACCCACCATAATCTTCCATTATTTTAGGGATAGCTACACGTTCTAAAAGGCTCTTTCAAAATTATTTCTGAAATACAAGCCCGATCCAAGGGATGCTCTCAAATTCCTACCAATTTTCAATGACACTCTATAATAAGTTTATGGAAACAATTATCTTTATAAAATCACTCATTGGATGATGAAAATACTTTCCTAATTGCCATCTGATTTTATAAAAATAATTTTCTAGAATAACTATTCTTTTCAAAGTAAAAGTGTATGTATCTCAAGAATTGCTCTAAGATTTTATAAGAGTATCTTAATTTATTTAAACAATATGGTTGATTATTATATATTATTGTCCCTAATGTTTCATGGTATAATCAACCATATTTAATTTAATGATTTATGACTATTTTGGATGTGGATGTGCTATCTTAAAACTATTCACCAATTTACTTTGAATGGTTAGTGTTTATGCTTAATGTTAACGGAAAGCTATTTACATTTCATATATTAGTTTCAATATGAATGTATATGTTGTTTATATTTATCCTAGTTTATATTAGTATTTCATCAGATATAGAAAGTGTCAGTTGGGGCCCACTATATCCCCTCAGTGCATCGTTATGTCTCATGAGACAAACTACTGTATTAGCACAAGGCTTTGACAAAATGATTATTTATTGTCTTGGAATGAGGCCTTGAAGGTATGGTGATGATGTCCCAAATTATGCATTACCTATTAAAAAAATAGTATTGATGGTTCGTGTGGTTATTATACTAGTATAATACCTGTGATTTTGTTTTATTATGACATTATTTACATAGGTAATATTCCTTCCATAATGTGCTAAAGTTTATTATTTGTTAAAGGAATATGTTTTTAATTTTTCAACATTCCTAATGTTTATATATCCTCCATTGTATTTCTTACCATTAATGAGCATTTGAGCTCACCCTGTTCTTATGTTTCATTTTCACAGGATATAAAGAAGTATGTTATTAGTGTTTTTAGGCATAATCAAGGAGGCGTGGATATTTGTAATGGAATAAATTAATGTTTTATTTTGTTTCATGATGTAATGTTGAACTTATATATATATGTTTCTTCCAAGAGCTACTAAACTAGTTGGTCCTTCGGGATGCATACTCCTTGTTTATATTCCATTTTAATCAAATAAGGCATCATCTCTAAGAAAATGTGGTCAGGTCCTTGCACAACACATGAGCCAACATAACATCCGACTCTAGTTCAAGGTAATCCCCTCAAACCACATGTTCAGGATCAGGTTGATATTGCGTCAATTGAGATACATGAAACACATTATGAACTGAATTGAAACTTGGTGACAAAGAAAACTGATATTCCACCTCACCAACCCATTAATGTATCTCAAAGAGTTCATCTTATCAAGTATATGACTTTCACTTCTTACAAAAAAGATTAATTCAAATCCTTGGAGAGATTATCAAGAATAAATTATCACTCACCAAAAAAAGGTTGTCACTGATGATCCACATATGATTTCGGATGAATGAGATCTATCTCCATCCTCTTTCTATTAAACTGAATCTTCTACATTTTATCTTAAACTGGACTTTGTCCCTATATTAAGTCTCAAAATTTCCACCTAGAAAAGTGGATAACAGAAAGGGTTCCATACATCATCATTCATTAATTATATAATAATTTTAAAATTCAAAATTGATAACCTCTTAGTGGGGATGATAATAATGAATCCCCAGGGAATCCCCCCAAATGATGAGTTTACAATCATCATGTAAAGAAAAAATATTTATGAATAGAATAATGGGATACCTTGAATCCGCCATGACTGGAAAAGTGTCCGTGACAATGTTTCCTTACCTCAATGTATGAATGACCACTATATTATGATCGATAGTCATTCTAAAGCCCCTAATGAAATACTTAACCCCCATAAAGAATTATCCTTTCCACATTGGACGTCAATATAAACTTTATAATTATATTACACATCTATAATAATGATTTTTTAGAGTTTTCAAAACATGCTACTGATAACCATCACTCTCACTTCCATTTCATGGGATGTTCCTTACCCATAAGAGGCACTAAAAAATGAAAGAACCTATGTTGTCGCATACCAGACATCCCCCAATATTATATTCATATTGATAAGAACCATCCACATTGAGTTTCAACATGAACTCTGGAGGTCTCTAGGAAACCCACCTTCACCTTCGATTATTTTCTAGTTGCCCCATCATTATATCTGATCTTAGAATAAGATTACAGATTGATGTTCTCACTATTTTCCCTAAAGACACATATGATCTCCTCTATAATAAATTTGATGCAAACCACTATCCAAAGTGTTGAATGGTATATTCCATCTTGAGTATAGATTCTAGCCTCCCAAAAAACCAATAAAACAACCATAAAAACCATTCTGTGCATAGCAATCTCAGCATCCCTCTGTCCCGCCTTCTAGAACAAGATCTCAAGAATTCATATATTGATGCCTTACTGCCACAGACTCCCATGTACCATCCTAGATAATCTCAAATATCATGTATCCATTCTCCATCGAAGAACAGATGCCATACTATTTCTTGCCTTGGAGTTTTCCCATATATGATGTGATAGGATAGTTGAATTACCCTTTTCTTCACATCATCATTAGTTGGAAGAGCTTGGTTCCTAAGACTCGAACAATAAAACTCAACTTCATAGGAACCTTAATACACAAAAATTTATATTCCCAATAATCATTGTCATTTCCCTCCTGAATCATTTCATTATAATCCTAACCCAACGAATTATTTGAAGATAGTCCCAAAAACACAAACCTGTTGGCCTCCTTTATCAGCATAATATTATGAAAAAATTTCCTTTTCGAATCATCAATCATAGTGTTGATTAAACTTGGATGTTGTTCAACTTCATTGAATGAAATCATTGGAATTGAACAGCCTGGAAATAATAGAGGTTGACCAGACCATTTATCCTTATAGTAATTGATATCCCCTCTTCCCAAAACCTATATCACTTTTTCCTATAAACATTCCATATGTAAAAACATCCTTTTTGTGAGGATCGACATCCTCCTAGCACTATAGTACCAAATTTTCCATTCCACTCCATAGTGATGGCTCATAAATATTCTCCATAAGGATTTAATATCAATGATCTCTAATGAAAATATAGACTACATGACATGCATAGCATCAGACACACCTAGAGGCCAACTCTTCCTTTATCCACAGGTTTTTTCATTCTCATCCATGAAGCCCCATGACATTTACCAGGTTTATTAGCATCCCAAATTAATATTTTTTAAAAGATTATCCAGGAGATCAATAGTCCCTTTTGGTTCCTTAATTACATATAGGATATGCATGGGTATAGAAGAAGAGATTATTTTCAGCAATGTAATGTACCTGCCAAATCAAATGAACCTATTCTTTTAATTTCATGTCTGACATTTAATTCTATTCATAATATCCTTATAGAAAACCTTATTAATTCTACCATTCGAGATTGGAAGACCCTGGTACAATAGTGGAAGTTGATGAGATTTCATACCTAATTTATTTTTATTAGTTATGTTTCACCTCACATAGCATCTCTTTGATATGAAAACATTACTCCTTTCTATATTGGCCATTTTTTTACTGAGAAGACCATAAATCTCAAAAAAAATTATGTTAGATCCATCAACATATCATTGAATTCAATTAATGAAAATAAAAATATCATCATAAAAACCTCAAATTAGATATAATAATATCTCATAATGGGATTTATACGGTTGATGGAACCGCCATGATTACATCTATTGATATTCGTGGAGAGTGCCTCTAGGGAAATAATAAAAAGGATAGGGAAAGAGGATCTCATTTTCTAAAACTATAGGATTTCTTGAAGAACCCAAAACCCTTTCCCGTGAATTATATCAATATCTACGGTGATGAGTAATATCTAAAAAAAATGTCAAAAAAACATTCATTGAACCCAAACCACATAATGAATTTGATCAAAAAATGCACTCAATTATGTCATAATATTTATCCACATCAACTTTAATAATTATGTTGGAATCCAAATACTTCTTGTTAAATTATATCGCCATATTTTGCATGATTCCCACAACCCACTGAATGTTCCTACCCAATATGAATCCATGATACTCTTCCAAAACAATTCTAGGCAGGAAAAATCCCAATCATTTACTTAAAAGGATTTCCATTATTTTATATTTGAATTTTTAGAGAGATGTCAGATGATATTGATTTGTGGATTTCGGTTGGATCACCTTTGTAATCAACACTACATTGGAAGCACAAATAACTCTTAGAAGAGATCCCATTGAAAAAACCCATATGAATCTTTAAGTTGATCCTTAATAATGTATCAGGTTTCCATCTAGAAAGAGTTTGAAAACCCATCAGGACCATGTGTGCTATCCTGTCTCAGATATTTCTCTACATAATGAATCTCCTCCTAATCTAGAAAGGTTTTTAAATTTTCATTCTCAATGTCATCCAAAAATCTGGGTATACATTGTATAAATACTTCCCCACATACAATATATTCACCTCTATGTATCATAGTGATATAAAACCCTTTCCAAATACCATCTGAATCTTTCAGCACCAGATTCCCTACCACCTCGATTTCATCTGTGTAAGAACCATCCAAAAGTTGTTGGTTACCTTTATTGGTTTTCGTCCTTCCATTAATGAAAGCCTAGAAGAAGTTGGTTTTGCGGTCTCCCTCTCTTAGCCTATTCAGCCGAGACTTCTCATTATAAATTCCCTCTAGTTCTAGAATATTTTTCAACAAAACATTTTTTTTTCACCTTTAGGATAATAAAAATAATAGTATCCCAATTTGGTTTAAGCCTCTCTTATGTGTTTTCAATCACTTTTTGTAACTCCTCAAAATTGGCATTATTGTTGCGCCTACGCGACACCCAATCCAATAACTCCCCTATCATCCTTTTGAGAAATATAGATAACCCATACCATGCATCATCCATCACTATTTGATTCTAGGAGTTCTTTTCTAATGAATTTAAACTTTACAATATCATCATGTTATAAGAAAATATAAGGCTTTCCATTATTCTATGTTCCTTCATTACAAATATCACCAGATGAGAATGATCATATAGTGATCGAGGGAGATAAGACACCAATGACTTATGGAAAGAATCTATGCCTTGTAAATTTGTAAGGAATTTGTCCAATCAGTACCATATTTGACTTGTCTCTTTATAGTATTACACCAAGTAAATCTACTACCCAAAAAGCCTAGGTCCGTCAGTCTGTTGGAAGACATAAAATTCCTAAATTCCACCATGGATCGTTTTGAATGACCTACTCCACCTATTTTATCAGAAAAATCTAAAGTAGCATTGAATTCCCCTACCACATACAATGGAAGGTAAACAGAGTTATAGAAAGAAATGTCTCTCCACAAAACTCCTCTCTCATCCACATCACATTTTTCGTCAACAAAAGTAAAAATGAAAATATGATCTCCATGATTGATTTCTGTAGTATTATGTTTCTCTGAAGATTCCACACATTTCATAGTAGAATGTTTCTTCTAGAAGACCCAAATATAAGAATTTTATGAATCTGTCCTCAAAACGTACTAGAAATCCATCTACTAAGAAAAAGAAGAAATTTGACCCCAACACTGCTTTGGTTCTAGAACAGCAAGAACCGAGATACGAATATGATGAGAATCATTAAACATAAAGGTAGTTTTCTCCATCACTCATAAGCCCATATAATTCTAGATCACTATATAAGACATTAAAATATATGAGTAAATGATTTTTATCCTGCGGAGAACCTTACATTTTCTCTAGTCTTGGCACATAGAGCTTCCTTCCTTCATGAATGGGTAACACAACCACTAATGATATGAGAATAAAAAGAATGATCATCCTCCTCCCTTTCCCTAAAACTGACCAGGACAAGATCATCTAAATCTACATATTTTAGTACCTCATACAAGTTATAAGATCCCCCAAATGAGTCCCTACATACTTCATTTTTAGAGATAAAATTTACAAATATTGGGGATCTGCCATAAATTCACTTAGGGGGGCTTATTTTTTTCAATTGGTGATTTTATTTGGATATCCAATCCACATTCATCCCCTTTTTGGGGACTCTCTCCAATCAATTATTTTCCAAAAAATATCTTTCGGCCTTCAGATTTTGTTTTCAATTTTATGATGATCAGGCTTCTTCCTCACAATCCTGGAGTATTCTATGTATGGGGGTATCATTCAATAAGAGAGCTTTATCACCATGGTCTGTAAAATCTATGATCATGGATGCTATAATTGACATCATCTACTACTGATTTCAAGATTCATTAACCAATTTCTTATAGGCACTACTAGAAATAGTGGTTTTCCCAATGGATATATACCAATGGTTTCTTCAACCCTTTGGTATACTGTAAAAAATGCAATATTTGACAAAGGTTAGTTCAAACCATTGAAAATGCGTTAATATAATTAAGATTTCCCAATGGTTTGACCAAAACATTAGGGAATATTTATTTCCTATATGATATAAAAATAGTTTTAATAAATAATTGGTAAAGAGAGGCTTTCCAAACGAATTTTAAAAACCATTGGTAATGTTTCCCCCCAAATACACCACATCCCAGCTCCCACTCCACCTGATTGTAGACCCTAATCCAAAGTTCCTCCCGACGGTTTATCAGCCATGAAACTCCTTCCAGCCATATATGCATCTTTAATAAACCAATATTTTTATTTATACATATCAAATTAGTAAGCATTACCTTAGTTTTTATGTTCTCCCACTATTTTTTTTCTTTTTTCTGCTCTGATTTGGGATAAATTAGAGTTCATGTGTTCTCTAGCATACTGAACCCATTGATTTGATTTATGTTTTTTGTTCTAAACATAAAACATGGTAAATGGTTTTTTAGTGGGGTGATATGGTATTTTTTATGGTCTTTAGTTTAGTTGAAAATTGGATTTGGATTTTGTATTTGTAATTTTTGTTAAATGAATAATGGGAGGGGTATTGATATTGAGGATGAATTGGTCATTGGTTGGGTGATGGATTGGAATTGTGATGTTGGTTGGATTGGGTATAGGTAATTTTTATGTTATTATATGGGTATTTCCACCCTTGAAAACCCCCACCCACCCCCTATACACCTCCCTCCATTCTGGACAGCCCCCGTGGACAGCCCCCTAGAAACTCCCATGGGCTCCCCCACACCCTACAGCACCACCTCTGGATACCCCACCCTTGGAAAGCCCCATCCCCCACCCCATGGACACACCACCCCCACCCTCCCTGTACACCCCTCACCCTCCATGGACAGCCTCCACCTCCCCGGACACCCCCACCCCCTTGGACACCCCCACCCCTCGTGGACACCCCCACCCACCCCTAGACACCCCCACCCTGTGGACACCCTCCACCCCCTTGGACAACACCCACACCACCTTAGAAAACCCCATGTACACCACCACACCTTCTAAGTTCTTGTCCCAATGTTTATATTGGATTTAAAAATGTTAGTGATTTCCCCTTTCCCCAATGAAATTTCCTATGTTACCCATAGAGACCAATAAATTGATTTTTTCATGTTTTGATAAATTGAATTTTTCATGTTTTGATAAATTGATTTTGTCATGTTTTGATAAATTGAATGTGATGTTTGGAATGAATTAGAGAATTCATTATGGTTTTACTTTCTTAATAAATAAAATGATTTTAAATAAAATTACCCTAAGGGGATGCATGAGGGGTAGGGGTTGCCTAGGTGTGGGGGGCTGTCTAGGTGGGGGTGGGTTGTCTAAGGGGTAGGGGGGATACAGGGGTATGGGGGATACAAGGGTGTCGGGGAGGGGGTATGGACTACTTAAGGAGGGGTGTGGGCTGTCCAGGTGGGTCAGGGTGTGGTGTCTAGGTGGGGTAGTGGTGTGGGCTATCCTTGGGGGGTAAGGGGGGTGGGGTTGGGATGTCCGGGTGGGGTGGGGGTGGGCTATCCAGGGGGTGTGGGGGTGGGATGTTCAGGTGGGAGAGGTGTGTCAGTTGTCTGGGGGCTGTCCATGTGAGGGGGGGGGGGTTGCCCATTTTGAGTGGGGGTGGGTGTCCGGGGGGGTCTAGGGGAGGAGGGTGTGGGCTGTCCAAGGAGGGGTGGGCTGTCAAGGGTGGGGGGTTGGTCTATCCAGGTTGGGCAGGGGGGGTATGGGCTTTCCATGGAGGGGGGTGGGGGTATCCAGTGGGGGTGGGGGGGGGGATGTCTAGGGGGTTTGGGGGCTGTAAGGGAGGGGGAATGGGCTGTCCAGGGAGGGGTGGTGGGCTATCCAGGGGTTGTGGTGGATGGGCTATCCATATGGGGGCGGGTGTTGTGGGTTGTCAATGTGGGTGGGCTATCCACGGGGGGGGGGGGCTATATAGGTGGGGTGAGGGTGGTTGTTGGTAGTATTGGGAGGAGTGGGGGAGGGATGTCTAAGTGTGGTGGTGGTGGGGGTGTCCAGGTGGGGGGGGGGTATTCGTGTTGGGGGAGGGGCTGTAGTGGGGTAGGGGGTTGCAGGGCTGTGGGGGGGGGGGGGGGTTGGGCTGTTCAGGGCGGGGGTGGGTTTTCCACTCCAAAAATATAAAAAAATAGGAATCACATATAACCAATGTATAGTTTCTTTCACACGTTAAGAATTTTCATGAAGTTCCATACCAACAGTCACTCCTAACCATCCAATAAGAAGAGAACTCTGTAACGAAATATCACTTTGGTTCTTATCCACTATCCATATTGATCTCATAAAAATTTAAAATTCATGAAAATACATTTCAACAAATGATATCATAAGGATCATACTCCCATGAACAGTGTCCCATCGAAACATGGATCGTCAAATTTGATCCACATATGATATTTGGAGGTGTGTTTACAATTTGGTATGTGGTGATTTATTTTTATTATATTCATGGTTTACACCAAAAATCTTCTTGGTCATCTATAATTGGTTTTAAATCAGGCTACAATTGGATAGAGATTGGATTCTACAACACTAGTTTGGGGGTGGACACCCCCACACCCTTGACACCCCGCCACCCCAAAGGACATCCCCTATCACCCTGGACAGCCCCCACCACCCTTGGACACCCCCAACCACCCCTAGGTCAACCCCATAGACACCATTTCACCACTTGGACATCCCAACCCCCCATGGACACCCAATCCCCCACTGGATATCCCCCACCCCCCTGGATAGTTCCACCCCATGGATAGTGTCACGACCCGCCTTCACCAAAAGGAGGGAAGGGTCAGCAGATTGCCAGGCCCTTCCTTCTTTATGTTAAAGGAGAGATAATGACCCCCCGAAACCCGCATTCAATAGGTCCCAGAGTGGCGACTAGCACCAAGGGTATAGAAAATTCTCGCAAATGGAAGGCATTACACTTTTTTATTTTATACGATCGAGAGATAAGGAGAAGAAAACCCAACAACACCGAGGTAGAGAGAAAAGTAAAGCCAAAAGTAAACCATTCCCACATGCATGTTTCAAAATTAAAAGCCATAAGGTGCAAAAACGTGACTACAAGGTAAGTACCAAAAAGGAAAACAACAACTGTAACTGCTCCAAAAGTCCGAGCTAGTAAGGTCCTGCGTAATCCCCAAAGTCCTCCTGGAAACCTGAAAGCAGTTTTTATATACGTAGGGTGAGCATACAAGTACACTCAGTAGGGAAAACCAAAGACTCTCGTGCACAAGTGGGGGGAACGTACTAAAGTCCCGTGAGAAAAGAGTAAACTAAACACCTATCAAGGTAAACTATCCACCCCAGGCCTCACCAAGGCACACTGCCCAAATAAAACAAGTCAAGTAATTTATATAATAAGAGCACATCGATGTTTGGGTACCCCACAACACTTTCCCACTGGTTATTGAGACATCCTACGCATCGGACCAGTCCCGCCATTCTCACTACAGTCCCAATGCCACACCCGCCCGCACACACCTTGGCGACAACCCCATGCAGTCCCACTGTCGAAATCCCGCCCGCACACACCTGGGCCTCAACCGCACGTAGTCCCACTGCTAAACCCCGCCCGCACACACCTGGGCCACAACTGTCACACGTAACCATGTCTGCAAACACCTAGGCCAGAACAACCACCACCACGCCCAAAGACACCTAGGCCTCATCCCGAAGACACTTGGGAAAACAACTGCCGCACACACCTGGCCAACCACCACACTACCCAGCCCGAAGGTTCTTGGGCTAATAATGGACTTCAGGCCATCACAGCCTGCCCGAAGATACTTGGGATATCCGGGAAAGGGAGCAGAAAATGAGCTAATAACCAGCCACTAAGAATAGTGTTGTGAAAAACACCCTCCCCCATGAAATGGGGGTGTTCGGCATTAGGTTCTCAACTTGGGTGGGGCGCGAATAAGAAACACAAAACTACAAGTATAAATATAGGTAATAATCACTCACCCAAAGATAGGTTTTTCTTCAGACAGCCTATAGATCACAACAACACTCAAGTCCGAGTAACGAATCATGCTAACAACCCATCAACCCATTCTTATTTCATTTTCAGTAACAATATTTGAGTTAAGCACTATTGGGCCTCTAGTAGGCATAGGCATAAGTCCAGAAAAGTAAACAGTCAAACATCAACCAAAACGTCCACACCTGGTTCTCAACAACAGAGGATTCCACCCCAATTTTTGATATGAACAAGTAACCACCCAGATTTAAAGCTCACAACAACCGAAAGTATAAAAGAACAGGGGATCCCATCCCCTCCCACATCTCTAGCAATCAGCCCGATGGAAAAAACAACCAACTACCACCACCAACACAAGCAGGGCCTTGCATGTATTTTCAGATTTAAACGACTTAACACACTCCATGATTCAAATTCCGTGTGTTTTAACCGGGGGTTATCACAAAAGGAAAGATCATGGTGCCTCAATTTATTTGGCCGGATATACGTGATTAACCAATTCACTTTTCACAGCAGGAGTTTACAACAACAACAAGATATTTAAAACATTAGTAGGGGTTCATTAGTGCACAAACAATGACCACCAACGGCCTCTATTTTTAGGAGGCATAAGCCATCACAACTCAACAAGATGGTCATAAGAGAAACAACATAAAAACATAAGACAACATCAACGATCACAGCCCCCCCCCTTCTTTCTTTATAGAATTCGTTTGTTATCTTTAATTAGGTCTGGTTTATCCAAATCTACAAGAAAAAAAAGCACGCCCACCCCGCCTGATACACAAAGAGAGAGGAAAAGGAGAAATTCCCTACTTGTTGATAGATGATCGACGTTTAGGCCGGGGGCATGGAACTTTACGGATAACGATGCGGCCGGTCCGATGCACCAGAAGCTATTTGTGAAGGTAACGATGGAGGAAAGGAGAAACCACGACTATCCCTTAGTTTATAGGTGCTGGGGACGGTTGAGGTGAAAACACGAAACCGCGTAAGGCGCGGGGGTCGTGGGTTGATCACGTGGCTCCACTCGTCACAAAAAGGGGTTGTGTGGTTTAAGCCGACTCATGAATTGATGAAGCATTTAATTAAAACTCTTATGGGTGTTACGGGTCTTAAAACATGGTTAAACGAGTCAGGATAGGGTTTAAAACCCTGTTTACGCAAAGGAGTGTTACTGGAAACAACTTGATAAGGCCGGGTGACGCCGATTGGTCTCACTGATCGGTCGCGCAGATCGGTCTCACCGATCGGTCTCCCTGATCGGTCTCACCGATCGGTCTCCCCAATTGGTCTCACCGAGACGCCACTCCTTTAGAACCCGTATTTTGGCAAAGGGAAGGACCAAGATAGTCTGGGTCATCACATCAGATACCTCTCAAACTATTCTTGTCCCCGAGAGTTTAGACAACCCAGAAGGGAAGGGAGGGTCCGAACAACCACCCCAAAAGATACCTCTCAAGAGCGAACCTCATTGCTAACTAAGAACATCTTCCTGTCACGAACCAAGCAACATACCATGCCAAACTGCCCGGGTACGTGGTTTGGGGAGTCTCTTCCCCCATGTCAAGATATTATCAGCTTTGGGCAGCACTGACTCGCCCGCATGGGTTTAATCGCATCCACCTTAATGCGTCTTGATTAGGGGTCTGGTCGTCTCCTTCCCTATAGATGGGGGTTTTCACACACAAACAGAGGAAAGAAACGAGTACATTTAATAGCCAAAGGACAAAACGTTCTACCACAATAGGTACAACAAGGAACAAAACTCAAAACAACTCTGGGTACTAGGTATGCATCTGTGCTTCCATTTCCCACGTACTCTCCTCAAGCCCACCATGTCTCCACAACATGCGAACCAAGGGAATGGTTCGCCCACGAATCACCTTCTCCTTGCGATCCTCGATCATCACTGGTCTCTCCACAAAGGTCACGTCGTCCTCGATGTCCAGCTTGCCCCAATCAAGGACGTGAGAATCGTAGTGCAGATACCGACAGAGCTGGGACACATGAAAGACATTATGTATCCTTAGTAGCGGTTGTGGAAACGCTAGTTGGTAAACCACTTCGATGACCTGCCGCAACACTTGGAAGGGTCCGATGAACCTAGGGGAAAGCTTACTCCCCTTTCCGAATCTCCGCTGCCCACACCGAGGGGAGACCTTCAAGAACATGTGGTCCCAAACCCCAAACTCCAAGGGCCTCCTCCTGGTATCAGCATACGACTTCTGTCGGTCCTGGGCTGCCTTCATCCTTTCCCGTATGAGCTGAACCTTCTCTCTCATGTTCTGCATCACCTCCGGACCAAGGATACCTGCCTCTCCTACTTCGGTCCAACACACAGGCGAACGGCATGGCCTCCCGTACAAAGCCTCAAATGGGGCCATGCCGATGGTAGAGTGGTAGCTATTATTGTAGGAAAACTCTACCAGATGAAAGTATTGCACCCATGACCCTCCTGAGTCCATAACACATGCTCACATCATATCCTCCAAGGTCTGGATGGTGCGCTCCGTTTTCCCATCTGTCTGGGGATGGAAAGCAGTGCTAGGGCGTAACTGGGTGCCAAACGCATGCTGCAATCCTCTCCAGACCCGCAAGGTAAACCGTGCATCCCTATCCAAGACTATAGACCTCGGAACTCCATGCAACCACACCACCTCATCCACGTACTTTCGTGCCAAAGCATCCACAGCACTCGACTCCCTGATCACCAGAAATTGAGCTGATTTCGTCAACCTGTCCACTACCACCTAGATGGCGTCATACCCTCCTTGGGCCTTGGGTAGTCCCATGACGAAATCCATTGAGATGTCATCCCACTTCCACTCAGGGACACCTAGGGGCTGTAGTAGGCCTCCTGGAACTCGGTGTTCAGCCTTTACTGGCTGACACACTAGGCACTTGGCGACAAACTCCGCCACTGCTCGCTTAACTTTGGGCCACCAAAACTACCTCCTCAAACCATGGTACATCTTGGAAACTCCAGGGTGTACCACCAGGGGTGAGTTTTGGAACTCACTGAGAACCCTTCCGCACATCGCCTCTAGGAAAAACAACCTCCCCTGGAAAATCATCTGGTTCTGACCATCCTCGGTCCATCCTTCCGGAGCATTACCCTGGTCAACTTGGTTACGCACCACTTCGCACTCTAGGTCTCCCCACTGAAACTCTTCCACCTGCTGAAACAGGGATGACTGCACTGTCATCTAATATAGGCAGCCTCTGCCACTATCCATCTTCGCATCCAGGTGTAAGGCAGCCAACTCTTCCATTGCCTTCCAGGCGTCCACTGACTCTTGGACTGTATCCTTCTGTGTCCTCCTGTTCAAATCATCGGCCACCACATTTCCCTTTCCCTCGGTATAAGAGATCTCTAAGTCGTAATCCTGGAGGAACTCCACCCATCTCTGCTGTCGCAAGTTTAAGTCCCGCTGGTAGAAGATATACCTCAAGCTTTTGTGATCTGTAAAGACCACAAAGCGTTCCCCGATGAGGTAGTGTCGCCATAAATTTAGCGCAAAAACGACCGCTACAAGCTCTAGGTCGTGGGTGGCATAATTACGCTCATGGGAACGCAGCTTCCTAGACCCGTAAGAGATCACCCCTCGCCACTGCATCAACACGCATCCCAAGCCCTGTCCCGAAGCATCACAGAATACCTCATAGGCCTCCCCTTCTTCTGGTAATCTCATAACTGGGGTACTGACCAACTTCTCCTTCAGATAGCTGAAGGATGACTGGCACTGCTCACTCCATATGAAAGCCTGGTCCTTCTTGGTCAGATCCGTCAAAGGGGCTGCTACTCGGGAGAAGATGGGTACGAATCTCTAGTAGGAACCCGCCAACCCGAGGAAACTTCGGACTTCTGCCACATTCATGGGTGATTCCCAAGAAACATATGCCTCAACCATTGATGGGTCGACCGCTATCCCCTGCTCCGACACTACGTGCCGGAGGAAGTGCACTTCTCGTGTCCAGAACTTGCATTTTAACAACTTCCCATATAGCCGGTGCCGTCGGAGGACCTCCAAAACTGTCCTCAGGTGCTCTGCATGGTCCTCCTCTGATCTAGAGTAGACCAGGATGTCGTTGATGAACACAACCATGATCCAATCCACGTACTCCCAGAAGATGGAGTTCATAATCCCCATGAACAGAGTCGGGGCGTTCGTAACACCGAAGGGCATGACTACGAACTCGAAGTGTCCATACCTGCACCTGAATGATGTCTTCGGGATGTCGCTCTCTTTCACCCTCAGCTGGTGGTACCCAGACCGCAGGTCGATCATTGAGAACCATCCTGCCCCTTTCAGCTGTTCAAAAAGATCATTTATCCTTGGGAGAGGGTAGCGATTCTTGATCATCACCTGAATCAACCTCCTGTAGTCTATGGACAGCCTAAGACCTCCATCTGCCTTCTTTGCAAACAAGAACGGAGCACCCCACAGTGACGCACTCAGACGAACATAACCCCTCTTCATCATATCGTTAATCTGTATCTGCAACTCCCGTAGCTCCGGATGTAACAGCCCGAGATTTTATGAAAAATATTCTTTTTAATAATATTAATGTCTTGTGTTGTACGCTACACCAAAAGGAGCCTGCAAAACATGCATCATTGACTTGCCTTGCATTACACGCAATCACAACCTTCCTCGATAGCGTGTGTAGTACGCAATACTGAGTTTCACAAAACAACGATATGCTATTAAAATATTATTAAAACTAGCCGTTATGAATAGTAATAACCACTTTTAAAATTTTAGAAATTTTAGCTCTCAAAATGGACTTCATTTTTGGATTCTGAGTATCGAATTTAGCCTAAGGTGAAATTTTGGTACTTTTCGGATAACTTTCATATTCTGATGAATAGTGAAAATTACTAAATTATAATTAAAAAAACTTTTTTAATCGAAATAATTAATAGTGATAAATTATTAATTTGAGTGGTTTTAAAGTATATTTAGAATATATTTTTATAATGTAATACAATGTTGGTCATTGAATGTAATTTCACATTTAAACCAGACATAATCAAGTGTCAATCTTTTGATAGATATTGTTTCTTAAAAACACGCTATTTGTTTTAACAGCGGGATTTAATTATAAAATTAATTAATTCAACTTCTATGTTATGAATTTGTTAAAATAGATTTCATTTTTGAATTCAGAATATGAAATATAGCTTAGGATGAAATTTTGGCATTGTTCTGAAAAACATCAATTTTTGATGAATAGTGAAACTACTAAGTGGTAGTTAAAAAACTGAATTTTTCATAAAACTTAATTTTACCGCTTCTGTGAATGGAATTTCAAAAATCCGAGAGACAAGGTTGATTTTAGTATGTAAAATGTGGTTCAATGAGATGAAAATAATTTTTGGTGAATAGTAACTTTTTACTTTTATTTACCACGGTTAAAAGTAAATAGGGTAATTAAGGGTAAAAATGATATTAATATTACCCTAACACATTTCCTAATTCTATTGGACAAGTGTATCTCGACCAAAAACAATGTTAACTGTAAAATATTATCATTTAGGCCCACTTGGATTAGATTAGGACATTTGTTATTATTTAATTCACAGAAGAGTTAAAAGAGTTAAAATCAAAGTATATTTACTAAAAAATCTTTAATATAGGGTTGTACATAAGATAAATTATATTTTAAATATTCATTAGAAAGATAAAAAGATTTCCTACATGATGGTATTTTATTTGTAATTTTTAAACATCATATAATTTAATTTATTTATGACACAAAGATGATGCAGTAATTATCTTATTAATGAAATATTGACATAATTGATATTATAAATACCTAAATAAATGTAATTTAAGACTTTTTATGAATTAAACTAATTTTCTAGGTTAATATGATATATTAGTGTCTATTTAAGCAAAGTTTTTCGAACATATAATTCTGTTATGACTTTCACAAAAATCATACATCAAATAGTGTCAAAATTGACACAAAATAGTTTTTAAATCAAATATTATATTATTAATTGTTATTTTATTCCTAAAAATATAAGGTTCGTCCAAATGACTTATATAAGGATATATGTATTAATAATATACAATTTGGGGTTCGTTTGGCATGTTATAGTAAGTGTATTAACCATATAGTGAAAGAAAACAAAAAGACACGATAAAAGTTAAATTATTTAACTTAGAGTTAAATATAATTGATAAGGTTAAAATAATACCCTAAACTTGTCTAAATCCTATTGGATGACAGGATTTCGACCCATCCCCACTTTAGCTTCGAAATAAGACCCTTTGGAACCATTATAAACCGATTTTGACTTTAATATAAAATAATATTTTGAGATATTCCTAAGGTGCCCCTATCCTCCCTTATAAAAGGGCACCTCCTCTCCCTCCTCCTCACACCAATTTGAGCACTCAAGCTCGGCCAAAACCTGGAATTTTCTCCTCTACACTTCCCTAGAATAATCCTAGAGGTCCTGGTCTTCTTCAAAGACCAATCTTAGTTCCCTATGTGGAGGATTCAAAGAAGCGTTCCAAAGAAGAGGTAATATCCATTACCGATATTTTCAATTTCTTTTTTATTCAACTTCATCTTATTTAGTTGTTTCATTATAAAGTAATAACAACAGTATTACTTACATACTGATATGTTATTATAAATATGAAACAACCCTAATTCACCTTCTATCCATCCTACGGAAAAATGAAATCACCGCGCGTGCGTATGTACGGAATACCGTCTCCACGCCGTGGTGTAATCTATTTTCCACCATCACCTTACAAGGATGGGTATAATGGTGTAATGAGAAACTATTTATGATTATTATAATGTAATATTGATACTGAAATAATATATATATATACTCAAATACAATTCCACAATCATCTGAATGATATCATCACTCGTGCGTACGTACGGAATACCGTCTCCATGATGTGATGCGACTCGTTCTACATGATCATCATTACATAGTAATTATATAAATGAATTGAATGAATAAATATGATATATGTTACACTAATACCATTATAAATATAAGGTATCTATAACCTTAAAATAATAATAAGAATTTATTCGGCAAAACACGCATAAGAACAAAAGGCAATAAGGACCCGAGTAACAAGTAACAATGAAATATTACTAACAAGAAGCTAAGAATATAACCATATATGATATTATATCAATGTGTATGATTCTAGAATAAGTCAATAACATTATTTAAACCATTATACAGGAGCTTCGGACACGTACAAAGCAAATTGGACATAAGGTAAGGGAAATATCACAATCTCATTTTTATCCGAGATTGTTTATTCGTAAGTATTTACTGGGGTGTATTTTATTATCCACATCCATGTTTCATCAATATGTAATATTATTTCCATCCACCTACAATTGTTTAAATCCATTTTTACCCTTCGGTGAGTTTTTAGTAATATGTATGAAAGGAATTTTTGTCGTTTTTCGTACGAGGTACTTTTTGACTTTTCTGACAAAAGAACGAAGAATGTTTTTTTTTAACTCATACGGCATGAATGGATTTTTAAAACATTATTTCCAAGAATCTTCCTTTACATGTTTTCATGTTTATTTTTAATCAACTTATTTTAGTTTAAAATTGTATGACATGTTATGAAAGGGAAATGTTTTTTAAGTAGAAAGGATATTTTCATCAAGAATGGAGTTCAAATGTTTTATCAAAATTATTTTCCATATAAGATAATATGGGGTTCTGTTTTTATCCCTATTATTACATTGATTTGATTATGTTTTGAGGAAATTATTTTTATGAAGTCACTTACCTTATATGTTTTGTTTTATGATGTCATGATGTTTCAAGAATCCCATTTTTGTTACATGTGTTATGCGATGATGTATGATTTATGATTATGTGGCACACATAAGAAAGGATTCATTATAATATTGGTGGGACCTATATCTCCCTCCAATGCATTGGGTAAAGATTTTATATCTCATGAGATAGACAGGGCTGGAACGGTAGGTTATACCAGTTCAGTGAAACAGGACTGGAACGAGGGTGACTCGGTTCAGAAAGGGACTTTGTCCACTAAGATAGTCTTGGCAATGAGTCATGACTAACAAGAAATGATTTTCCATGATTATGTGTGCATGCCACAAAGTTTCAAGTTTCATTTTATGATTATGGGGATCTCATTTTCACTTCTATGATTTGTTCCATGTTATGATATTATGATCTCTTTTTCAGGTTATGATTTTCAAAAAGATATGATATGATTTTTATTTCCTTTATTTGCCCTTGCTGAGCATTTGAGCTCACCCTTTTATGTTTTCTTTTCCCCGGGATATAAAGAAAGGTTTTAGGTAAAAAAAGGGAAGATCTTTATGGGAGATATTGAAGATCTTTCACCACGATTAGAAGATTACATTCCGAGTTTCCAAATACACTAAACTATTACGATCCTTGTTTGTGTGTTTTTTTATGTACCAAGTATTCCGCAAAAGTAATGTAATGTTAATGTACGTCAAGCTTCGGGTCTCTAAACCGAAGGTGCCATCCAGTAAGGAGCCATCGAGATTGGACGAGCGCCGGGCTGCAGGTCTATCCCGAACTTGATATCACGTCGAGGGGGTAGAGTCGTCACCTCTTCGGGAAAGATGTCAATAAACTCATGGATGATCTCTGGAATTTCCACCATTTCCGCATCTACTGATTCTACCATCATCTCGGTCAACAAGAAGAGGAGAGGTTCCTCTCTCCTGTTTCCCTTCGGACTGCTCCGCTCGCCGGTGAAGGTAACACGTCGGCTGTCCAAGTCTAAGAACACCACCCTTCTTCGAAAATAGTCGATGACGGTGCACACAGAAAATAGCCAGTCGATGCCGAGGATGACATCGTATGGGTAAATCTGTAGCAGAAGAAGATCCTGAACCGACTGATGTGGCCCTATCATCAGTCTACATCCCCGACAAACGAACAACAAGTCAGTCTGACCTCCAACTGGTGTGCTCAACACCATGGGCACTGGAAGTCTCTCGGCATCTAGACCCAAGGCACGGGCTAGACTGGGTGCAACGAAGGAGTGCGAAGCTCCGGTATCAAACAAAGCATAAGCAAGAGTGCTAAACAGACTGATCGTACCACGAACAACCTCTGGCCCTGCTGGGACTACTGCCTCTGCAGCGTGCAACTGTCAACGCCCAGCTCCCCTGCCCCTCGGCTGTCGGCCACCCCCCCCCCCCCCGACCATGCCCTGGTCGAGGTCCCTGTGGAGCGCCCTGAGGTCGGCCTCCTCCTACGTCTGCCCTCGGAGGAGCGGGAGCTCGCTGTCCCTGCTGATGCTGCTGGAAAGTTCTGGCTGGAAGCTGCTGCTGGGGCGGGTGCTGGGGACGACTTCCACTACTGTACTGCACCCGGTCTGGGCACTGACTCCGGAGATGCCCAGGGCTCCCACAGATGAAGCACCGTGGTCCCGGGCCCGTAGGAAAAAGGCGAGGGCCGGGGGATCAAAACTGAAACTACTGCGGCCTGCTCCCTGCGGGTCGGAACCTAGAGGGTCCTGATGCTGGAGGCCTGGTGTTGACGGCTTTCCCCTTTTATGGTCCCAGATGGATCCCCTCTTGAGACACTCCCACTATATTATGCATCCGCTCCACCACTTCGGCCTTCTTCTAGACCTCCAAGTACGTCAGCATGGTAAAGGGGGTAACAACATACCAGAGGGAGGGTCGGAGTGCCTCCTCCAAACGTCTTGCCCGAGACTCCTCATCGGGAAAGAGGTCCGGAGAAAAATGTAGGAGGTCCTTGAACATGATCCCTATCTCCCTCACAAACACACTCCCCTGCTGGAGGGAGAGTAGTTCCTGCCTATTTTCTTCTTTCATCGTCGAGGAGAGGAACTCCTCTCGGAACTCCTTCTCGAAATCCACCCAAGACACCTCAGACTCTCTCCTCTCCCCCAGGTAAAGCATCCACCACTGACGTGCCGCTACCTGCATCTGGCTAACGGCCAGGGGAACCCAGTACTCGGTCGGGGCTCGAATCAGGCCGAAGGCTATAACTAGCTCCTCTAGACAGCCTCCCGTCTTCATATCAGAGGAGCTTCCCTCATACTTCTCGAGGGCCTATCGCTGGAAGGCTCGAAGAGTCTTCTGCCACTGGTCGTCCTCTTCCTCTCGATTAGGTCTCTGCCGATTGGCCAAAGTAGTCTCAGGGGCCTCGATCACCTGTACCACACGTGGTCGCCTTCCAGGTGCCATAGCTACAAGCTAAACAAGGAATGCCTAATCCCAAGTAGTGAAGAACATCATTCTTAAAACTTCTTAAGATTTAAATTTATTCTTAATTCCCAAGGCATCCCAGAAACACAAGAACACAAGTCATTATGATGAATGTACCTTTTCTAGGGTCTCTACCCTGCAATCAGTGTGGCCTCACTTGGTCGTTCGGTAGGTCTAGAGTCCTTGCATCGGATCACGGGGGGCCCTAAAATCCCTTGTCCTAGCCGGTCTTCCCTGGCCTAATTCACGCTCCAAGGTCACCCAACACCGTTACCTTAACATCCCATGCAATCCTCACTGTGCCTAACTCCAGACTCCGTCCTATCTCTCAACCAACCCCTTTGATACCATTCTGTCACGAACCGCCTTCACCAAAAGGAGGGTAGGGTCAGCAGATTTCCAGGCCCTTCCTTCTTTATGTTGAAGGAGAGATAATGACCCCCGAAACCCGCCTTCAATAGGTCCCGGAGTGGGGACTAGCACCAAGGGTATAGAAAATTCTCCCAAATGGAAGGCATTACCCTTTTTTATTTTATAGGATCAAGAGATAAGGAGAAGAAAACCCAACAACACCAAGGTAGAGAGAAAAGTAAAGCCAAAAGTAAACAATTCCCACATGCATGTTTCAAAAGTAAAAGCCACAAGGTGCAAAAAGGTGACTACAAGGTAAGTACCAAAAAGGAAAACAACAACTGAAACTGCTCCAAAATTCCGAGCTAGTAAGGTCTTGTGTAATCCCCGAAGTCCTCCGGGAAACATGAAAGCAGTTTTTATATACGTAGGGTGAGCATACAAGTACACTCAGTAGGGAAAACCAAATACTCTCGTGCACAAGTGGGGGAACATACTAAAGTCCCGTGAGAAAAGAGTAAACTAAACACCTATCAAGGTAAACTATCCACCCCAGGCCTCACCAAGGCACACTCCCCAAATAACGCAAGTCAAGTAATTTATATAATAAGAGCACATCGATGTTTGGGTACCCCGAGCCACTTTCCCACTGGTTATTGAGACATCCTACGCATCAGACCAGTCCCGCCATTCTCACCGCAGTCCCACTGCCACACCCGCCCGAACACACATGGGCCACAACCCCACGCAGCCCCACTACTGAAATCCCGACCGCACACACCTGGGGCTCAACCGCACGCAGTCCCACTGCTGAACCCCGCCCGCACACACCTGGGCCACAACTGTCACACGTAACCATGCCTGCAAACACCTAGGCCAGAACAACCACCACCACGCCCGAAGACGCCTGGGCCTCATCCCGAAGACACTTGGGAAACCACCTGCTGCACACACCTGGCCAACCACCACACTACCCAGCCCGAAGGTTCTTGGGCTAATAATGGACTTCAGGCCATCACACCCTTCCCGAAGATACTTGGGCTATCCGGGAATGGGATCAGAAAAGGAGCTAATAACCAGCCACTAAGAATAGTGTCGGTAAAAACACCCTCCCACATGAAATGGGGGGTGTTCGGCACTAGGTTCTCAACTTGGGTGGGGCGCGAATAAGAAACACAAAACTACAAGTATAAATATAGGTAATAAGCACTCACCCAAAGCTAGGTTTTTCTTCAGACAACCTATAGATCACAACAACACTCAAGTCCGAGTCACGACTCACGCTAACAACCCATCATCCCATTCTTGTTTTATGTTCAGTAACAATATTTGAGTTAAGCACTACTGGGCATATAGTAGGCAAAGGCATAAGTCCAGAAAAGTAAACAGTCAAACATCAACCAAAATGTCTACACCTCGTTCTCAACAACAGAGGATTCCACCCCAATTTGTGATATGAACAAGTAACCACCCGGATTTAAAACTCACAACCACCGAAATTATAAAATAACAGGGGATCCCATCCCCTCCCACATCTCCAGCAATTGGCCCGAAGGAAAAACAACCAACTACCACCACCAACACAAGAAGGGCCTTGCATGTATTTTAAGATTTAAACGACTTAACACACTCCATGATTCAAATTCCGTGTGTTTTAACCGGGGTTTATCACAAAAGGAAATATCCTAGTGCCTCAATTTATTTGGCCGGATATACGTGATTAACCAATTCAATTTTCACAGTAGGAGTTTACAACCACAACAAGCTATTTAAAACATTAGCAGGGGTTCATTAGTGCACAAACAATGACCACCAACGGCATCGATTTTCAGGAGGCATAAGCCAGCACAACTCAACAAGATGTTCATAAGAGAAACAACATCAAAACATAAGATAGCATCAATGATCACAGCCCCCCCTTCTTTCTTTATAGAATTCATTCGTTATCTTTAATTAGGTCTGGTTTATCCAATTCTACAGAAACAAAAGCACGCCCACCCCGCATGATACATAAAGAGAGAGGCAAAGGAGAAATTACCTACTTGTTGATAGATGATCGACGTTTAGGCCGGGGGCACGGAATTTTACGGATAACGATGCGGCCGGTCCGACGCACCAGAAGCTGTTTGTGAAAGTCACGATGGAGGAAAGGAGAAACCACGGCTATCCCTTAGTTTATAGAAGTCGGGGATGGTTGAGGTGAAAACGCGAAACCGCGTAAGGCGCGGGGGTCGTGGGTTGATCACGCGGCTCCACTCGTCACAAAAAGGGGTCGGGTGGTTTAAGCCGACTCATGAATTGATGAAGCATTTAATTAAAACTCTTATGGGTGTTACGGGTCTTAAAACACTGTTAAACGAGTCAGGATAGGGTTTAAAACCCTATTTACGCAAAGGAGCGTTACTAGAAACAACTTGACAAGGCCGGGTGACGCCGATCGATCGCGTCGATCGGTCCTCGCTGATCGGTCTCACCGAGACGCCACTCCTTTAGAACCCAGATTTTGGCAAAGGGAAGGACCAAGAGAGTCTGGGTCATCATAGATAGTTCCCGCTGGACAGCCCGCCCACCCTCCCGGGATAGTCCCCACACCTCCTGGACATCTCGTACCCTTGGATATCACCCACCCCTATGGTCACCTCATACCCCCCAAGACATCCCCCACCCCCCGTGGACAGCCCACCCACTCCCGTGGACAACCCCACCCCCTGGACACCCCCCATCCCCCCGGACAACCCACCCCTCAGGACACCCTGACCCCCCTTGGACAGGCCCCACCCCCTTGGACACCCCCACCCCTGTGGACCCCCACCCTCATGGACATCCCACCAACCCCATGGACACACTGTACCCCCTGGACATACCCCACCCCCCGTGGACACCCCATACCCCCTAGAAAACCCCCACCCCAATGGACACCCTGCCCACCCCCTGCACACCCCAACCCACCCCACCCACCGAACACCCCCCACACCCTGGACACCACGACCCCCTTGGACATCCCCCAACCCCCTAGACTCCCCCACCACCATGGACACCCCCACCCCGTGGAAAGCTGGCCCAACCCCTTGGACAGCCCTCCCAACCCGCTGGACACCCCCGACCCCCTTGGACAGCCCCAACCCCTTGGACATCAACCACCTCCCTGGACACCCTCACCCCTGTGGACATACCCCACCCCCATGGAAAGCCTTCCCACCCCCTTGGACACCCATACCCCCTTTTTAAAAACCTCGCCACCCCTGTGGAAGGCCCTCCCACCAACTTGGACACCCCCTACCAGACCCGGACAACCTTCCACCCCCGTGGAAAGCCCGCCCACCCCCTGGACACCCAGTACCCCTTGACACCCCCCCCTCCACCCCCATGGACACTATGTTCAACCTGGATATCTCCCACCCCCGTGGACAACTAGCTTGCCCCCTGGACACCCTACCACCCCCAAACACCCCTCCCACCACCCCCCCCCCCCCCGGACACTCCACCCCCTGGACACCCCTACCCCAAGAAACCCCCCACCCCATGTGGACATACCCACCTCAGGGACAGCCCACCCAACGCCTTGGATAGCCCACCCAACCCCATGGACACCCCACCCCCTGGGACATCCCCCAACCCCATGGACTACCCCCACCACCCCTAGACACCCACACACTCGTGGACACCCCCCACCCCATTGACAGCCTTCCCACCCACCTGGACACCCCCTACCCCCCTGGACTCCCCCCACCAACGCCCTTGATGGGCACCACCCCCCCCCCCCCCCCGGACACCACCCCACCACCTTGACACCCCCACTCCTGGACACCCCCACCCTCTGGACACCCCACCACCATGGACATCCCCCAACCCCCTAGAGGGCCCCCACCCCCTGGACACCCCCACCCCCATGGATATCCCCCACCCCCTGGACACCCCCCCCCCCCAGACACCCTCGCACCCTAGACACCCCTAGTCCCTCGGACAGACCCCCAACCTCCTAGACAACACCCACCCCCTGGACACCACCCAACCACCTTGAAACCTCAACCCCTGGACACCCTCACCCCCATAGAAATCCCCCTGACCCCCTGGACAACCCCCAACCCGTGGACAACCGGCCCACCCCCTGGACTCCCCCGACCCCCAGGAATGCCATGCCACCCTCGTGGACAGCCCACCCACCCCTTAGACACCCCTTACACCCCTAGACAACTCCCCCACACCCCCCATGGACAGCCCTCCACCCCCCATGGAAACCCCCTACCACTGGACTGCTCCGCCACCCCCGTGGATAGCCCTCCCACCCCGTCGACACCCTGTACTCCCTGGACAGCCCCAACCCCCATGGATAGCCCGCCCCCCTGGACACCCCCACCACCCCCGGTCACCCACCATCACCCCCCCCCCCCCCCCGGACACCCCCGAACCCATTGGACAACCCCCTGAACAACCCCCACCCCCTGGACACCCCCACCCCTGTGGACACGCCCACCCCTGTGGATATCTCACCCACCCTCCTGGACACCCCTACACCCCCTTCGACAGCCCCCCCCAACCCCTTGGAAGACCACCACCCCTGGACACCACCCAACCACCTGGACACCCCACCCCCTGGACAACCCAGCCCCCATAGACACCCCCTACCCCGTAGACAATCCCCCAACACCGTGGAAATCCCACCCGCACCCCTGGACACCCCTACCCCCCTAGACAGCCCCTCCACCCCTGTGGACAGTCCTCCCACCCCCGTGGACCCCCCCATACACCCATGGACATACCCCACTCCCGTGGACATTCACCACCCTCGTTGACAGCCCACCCACCCCATGGACAACCCTTAACCCTTGGACAGCCCCCACCACTGTGGAAAGCCCTCCCACCCCACTAGACTACTCCACCACCATCATGGATAGCCCGCCCACCCCTTAGACCTTCTGCACCCCCCTGGACAACCCCCACCCCCGTGGACATCCCGCCCACCCCTAGGCACCCCCACCGCCCCCTGGACACCCCACCGCCCCCTGGACACCCCACCGCCCCCCCAGATCCCCCTTGGACACACGAACACCCTGGAGAGCCCCCCACCCTCGTGGAGAGCCTGCCCACCCCCTGGACACCCCAACCCCCCCGGACAGCCCTCAACCCCATGGACGACCCACACCCCACTGGACACCACCCCACCACCTGGACACCCCCACCCCCGTGGACACCCCCCGATAGACAACCCCCACCCCTATACAACCCCCCCCCCCCCCTTCATAGACACTCCTGCACCCCCTAGACACCCCTACCCCCTTGGACAGCCCCCCAAACCCCCTGGATGGCCCCCACCCCCCTTGGACACCACCCCCACCACCTAAACACCCCTGAACCGCCTGGACACCCCCACCCCCATGGACATCCCCCTACCCCTGGACAACCCCCTACCCCCTAGAAAGCCCCCGTAGACACCACCCCACAACTTGGACACCCCCACCCCTTGGACAAACCCCCACCCCCATGCACACCACCCCTCCCCCTAGACACCCCCTACCCCATTAGACACCACCCAACCCCCTAGACCGCCCCCATGGACACCACCCCACCCCCTAGACAACCCCACCCCTAGACACCCCCCACCCCACTTGACACCCCTACCACCTTTGAAAGGCCCCAACTCCCATGACACCGCCCCATCCCCTGGACACCACCCCACCCCCTGGACACCACCCCACCCCCCTGTACACCACCCCACCCCATGGATACCCCACCCCCTGGATACCCCTACCCCCATAGACAGGCCCCACCACCCTGGACAACCCCCACCCCTAGATACCCCCCATCCCCCCAGACACCCCACCCCCTGGACACCCCCTACCCCCTTGGACAGCCACCCCCAACCCCCTAAACAACACCCAACCCCCTGAATTTCGAATTGAATTATTTATGTATTTAATTATCTTATGAATTATGTTTTAATTGTGTATGGGTATACTTTTTGTATGTGTATGCTTTCTGTAATTACCTTATTGAATTATGTGTAAATTCTGTCTGTGTGTAGAGTGTAATTAAATACATAATTGGTGGTATTCAGAATTATGTATAAATTATTTGTTGTATGAATTCTGTATGAATTCATACAGAATTCTATATGTATTCTGTAGGTATTGCGAATAGTTTCTGAATTCTGCATAGGGGGAGGCCGTCTTACTGGTGGAAGCTGGTGGAAGTGCTCTAGTTGCATAGGGGAGACGACTTGCTGCTGCAGGTATATAAAGGTTATGCCAACGGTTTATAGCCTTTAGCATATCTTTAAAAACAAAACTTATACCTGTCATGACCCGACCCTACCCGGGCTCGAGCCACAACTACCCCAAGCCCGTCTCCATAGGCCAGGGGCTGGCGACCAGCGCCGAAGGCACAATAACTCAGGGAGGCCTTTGCCTAAGTACCTGTACACACACACACAACTAACTCAATGCAACAGTGCAGAGTAAAAGTAAAGACAAGCACAGAAAAAGGGAAACTGCTATATATAAACCACAGAGTGCATCGACCTCTACAAGATACAAGTAAAGTTCTAAAAAGGAAAAAGGGGAAAAACACGCGCCCAACAAAAAAGTGCCACAACCCGGAAATAGGTAAACAAAAGAAACTATTTATGGGTCTCCCACCTGGAACCCGGCCACGACCACCTCACGCGGTCTAAGATCCCGAGCTCCTATGCTCCACTGAAGTCACGCCCCACCTCTCCGTCGTCTGCAAGGGAACACCAAGTGCGGGCAAAGCCCAAGCAGGGGTGAGTATAAAAATACTCAGTAGGATACCCCGAAGGCTCGAGGGAGCAACAAAAGGAGGTACCGAAGGGTGAGCAGTAGAGAAAACAGAAAAGTAAAGGAGTACAACAGAGAGTGAAGTGAAGAGTCCAGCTCAACCCAACAAGAGGAAAGAAGGTAGACTCGTCCAGACACAAGGAGCTATAAATGGTGGGATGATGAACTTCCCGTCGAGTCTTCGCTACCTATAGCAGGAGAGTAGACTCGTCCAACCACGAGAAGCTAGACATGGAAAGCACCTGGCATACCCCGTGCGACTTCGCCTCTCCTGGAAGGAGAGTAGCCAAAACCCAAGAAATGGGTACTAGAACAAGGTATATACAAGTCCATATGCTCAACAAGAAGCCCGAACAACGTCGTAAGGGGATATCTGCCCCGTTTCCCAGCCCACGAAATATTAACCAACAGTCCAAGAAATAACACCATTGATGCCCAGCATCCCGCACGTCTGCCCCGAACTGCAAGCCAAGGGGCTCAATCACCACACCTCGACACTATCCGCTTTGGGCGGCACTGGCTCGCCTGCATAGTTTTAGGTCACTTCACAAGGACGCATCTCGGTGAGGAAAAAACGCTCCTCATACTTGAAAGTTCTGGGGGAACGTCAACCACAACTCATCACTACCCCGTAGTCGAGAGGTCTGCTCACAGTCGATAGGTGACCCCCTACCCAGCCCTGCTGGAGGATCCCTGGAAGTCAACGGGTTCCCACTACAGGGATACCCAGAAAGTCGACGGGTGCCTCACTGCCCAGTACCGTAACAGGGTAATCCACTGGAGGGAGACCCGGCTAAAGTCGGCGACGAGACCACTACCCAGCCCTGCTGGAGGTAACCCGGCATCGGGGACCACTTCCCAGCCCAGCTGGAGGTAAGCCCGGCATCGGGGACCACTGCCCAGCCCCGCTGGAGGTAAGCCCGGCATCGGGGACCACTGCCCAGCCCCGCTGGAGGTAAGCCCGGCATCGGGGACCATTGCCCAACCCAGCTGGAGGTAAGCCCGGCACTGCTCTGGCCATCCCTGCTGGATGGTACTGCTCGGTGAACACCACTGTACTGGCCATCCTGCTGGATGGTAACCCACTGACGAGACCTGCTCGATACAACCTCAGCCCTGCTGGAAACAACCTCATCCCTACTAGAAAAACCTCAGCCCTGCTGGAACAACCTCAGCCCTGCTGGAACAACCTCATCCCTATTGAAACAACCTCAGCCCTGCTGGAACAACCTCAGCCCTGCTGGAACAACCTCCTGGGTTGAGAATCGTTGCCCGCGTAAAGAGTTGGTCACACCGAAACCACAAGCTCTACCAGCGAACATTGAGCAATGGGAGAAACTCCTCAGGCATCACAAGGTGATCCTGCTACAATCCGTTGAGTCATTATCGAAGCGGACCGAGACACCTCATCCCATAAAGTGGGGAAAACGCCCACACTGCACGAACACCCGTAGTCGCAGATGGTGTCGCAGTCCGGTGAAAGGGCACAGTACTGAAACCCCTCACAGTCAAAGAAGAAGACGAACCAAACCATCTCTTCCGGCCAAACCATTGAGCAGAAGACCAGAGGGAGACCGCTCAACCCTTCTGGTCAGACAAAAGAGCACCAGGCCAGGGGAAACTCCGCCCTGCTGGTCAAACAGACGATCACAAAGCTAGGGGAAACACTCCACCCTGCTGGTTAAACAAACAAGCGCAGAGGGACCCTCTACGTCTCGAGAGGTCGAGTATGCAAAGCAGATCACGACATGCACATGGGGCCCACACAACATGTGGCACCAAGTCAACCCCAATTAAGCTCACAAACATCCTCAGGTACGATCAACCAAACGTACCCCAAGCGCTCTCGTATACTCCCGGAGTATACCTCATTCTAGCCCAAAGGCTATCGTTCACATGGAACCCAGCATCAACACGAAGGCGTGACGTAACAACTCCACCTCAAAGGCCTAGGCACGACCAACCACATCTCGTGGACCAATTATATCACTCTCCCCAGAGTGCGTGATCACACGCCAAGGGTTCGCTAAAAACAAGGTAGGGCGAACCACTAATGGAGCACCTTCCATGCTTCCACTTTTAACAAGATCGCGCAAGAGTCTCCACACAAACAAGTGGATCCCACCGTTGTAATCGTCGCGAAAAAACATGCGATATCGACTACTTACTCGCCTCCAACGGATATCCGATGCCAAAGTCATCAACACCGCCTCACGCCCGAACGACGCCCCGTGATCCCGATACTCAGCCCCGAAAACAGTCGGGCGCATCACACCATTACGATCCCCTCAGGAAAACACGTCAAAATCACTACTCCCTTGAGTGCAACGGATATCCGGAGAAAAAGGTGCATCCCAGCGCACCGCACACGAGCGGTGCCACGTGGGACCCACATCCCGGTCCCGAAACTCAAAGAATGGATCGCACCGTTGTAATCCTCTCGAAAAAGTACACGAAATGGACTATTCACTTGTCCAAAATGGTTGCCCGGTGATAAAGCTGGAAATCACCGTCAACTCCCGAAACGGCCCTCACGGGGCCCGCACCATCATGCAAAAAAACAGCGGGCAGACTCCGCCAACGCGATGCCCTCAGAAAGACACCCAACATCGACTGCTCGCACGCCCCGAATGGACGTCTGAGGAAAAAGTCGCTAAAAGCTGCACGCAGCTCAAAAGACGGGCCGTGGGGCCCACGCCTCAACTTCTGCCTCAACGCCTGAAACCACCCTAGAAAGCTCCGACTCGATGCCAGGGTCCAAACGCCATTGACGGCGCTCAAAACAGACGTCGGACGCGTCCGCGCTGCTCAAAATAAGAATCCCCGAAGGAAACGACAAACCACTTGAAGACGGGTCGCACCTCCGAGGCCCCTCGTTTCGGGAATTAAAAATTCCGAAAAGCATATCAAAAATACCGTCTCATCAATACGGTTCCACCGCCGCAGACGACAGTCAAAACGGAAACCCGTAGCGGAAAATACGGGTTTTTGAACACCGAGGGGGAAGACCCCTGGGGCTGGACCGGCCTGGACCGGCCGGTCCGCCCGGCCTGGGCCAGCCCGCGGCTTGGCCACGCGGGCCGGCCGCGGACACGCGGCCCCCACATAGACAGGCCACGAGGGCCGGTCATGGCCGCCATGTGAAGACCCGCGCGGCGCAGGTCTTGGTCGCCGCACTAGGGTCGCTTGACGCGACCCCGCGGTCGCCGCTCCCTGGCGACCGTCGCCCCACCGGGAGCTCCGCCAGACGCCCCTGCCGCGCCGGGCGCTCCGCCAGACACCCCTGCCGCACCCAGCGCCTCCCCCGTACACCCGTGACGATGCCCGTGGACACCACCTGAGGCCGCCCTCTGCTCGCCGTGACACCGCCTGAGGCCGCCGCCGCGCCAGGGCTCGCCGGGCCACCAGAAAAACCCACAACCTTCGACGATCGACCCCGGCCTCCTCCGAGCTCGGATTTTGATTACAAAAAATGCGTTGGAGAGATAAAAATGTATACTACGAATTTATGGGCTTTGATAAAAGATTTGACAAGGAATATACAGTGAAAAACGAGCTCAAAGTAGGTACGGGAATAGAAAATGCAAACGCAACATCCTACCTCGCGGGGCTTCGCCTGAAGCTTCGCGACGATCCGCCGGCCACCACACCTCGCCGGAGCTGTCTCTCCGGAGTCTCTCCGGAGGTGGAGGAGGAGGAGTGGGAGAAAAGGGCTGCCAGGGGGAAAGGGTAAGGAGAAGAGGGAGGGGGTGTGTTAAGCGTTTAAATAGAAAACGCTTAACCACCCGCCCGTCGGCCTGAACCCGAACTCCCGACGGGGTCGCGGTTAAGCCTCCCTTAGGGTAAACACCACCTCTCGAGCACAACGGCGGTCTCAGAATTTTAATCCGAGACCCCATTCAAAAGTTATAAAACTTAGCGCCTGAGGCCGCCAAATTACGAAAACTCCCCTGGGGCCATTTTTCACAGACGGCCCGCGCCCGCAAAACTTATACCCCTCCTAGGGTAAACGACATGCTCCAAACTCAACGGTGCCCTCGGTTTTCCAATCCGAACCACCGTTTAAGAGATACCTGCGTTTCAAAATTAAACAAATTAATTTAATTTATTTAATCCGTTTAATGTTCTAGAAGCGAGCATGGGGTCCAAACATCCCACGCCGATAAGTTTTATGTCATTTCTAGGGTAAACACCTCATTCCGGACTCATCCATACACTCGGATCTCTGATCCGGAGCTCCGTTTAGGAGTTATCCCATTTATTTAGCATTTCCAGTGTGAACGCACTGAAAATTTAATTCCAGCCACTCCGGGGCTCGGAATCGCACGTCGTCTGAAGGCGCTGCCCTGAAATATTATCAAGAATATTCCAGAGTCTTTCGTAGCAAAAAACTAGGTTCTTATATCATTTCCTCCTTCAATCGTTTCGTCCCCGAAAGGCAAACTAGGGAGCAACACAGGGTACTACGCCCACACCTGGCTTTCCCGTACCCAAAAGAACCCACGCATGCCTCTACGTCACTACACACAGACCAAAGGATTGATATGTTCATGCTAGGTCGGCCCTTGCCGACGTCGTGCACCCAATCCAGACTTTGGGGTTAGGGCAAGGTGGTAGGGAACCTCTCCATCCCTTTGCACGGTCTCAAACGACCCGAAGGCTCTCAGGGGTAGCTCACCTCCCCAGTCACACCTCTACGTCGCATGCCGCGACTGGAATCACCGCCCGCACCTGAAACAAGGCCCGATGATTCCCTCCTTCAGAATATCCATATGGTGAAGCTCCCAAGGATATCTGGTCATGCAATATTTCACAGCCGAAGTCTCTCAACCAAGACTCTCTTACACGCTCGGAAGCGAAGGAGTCAACACCATCGACTAAAGGAAAAGGTCTCACGCCTTTTTCCTTACCAACATAGGGTCACACCTGACGCCCTGCGTCACCCTGGCAACACATCAAACAAGGAGCAGGGAGAAAATCCTTTCACACGCAGAGCCTAACAATTCTGCTGCAAAAAGTAGAAGAGTCGCAAGGGGTACCTCTCACCATCCCATGCTCTGCAAGATCGTAGACATCCAAAGCTCGCGACTGTCTGTGGTCCCAACTGTCAGCTCCCGGAGCCTGACGTGGACCGCCTAGTAGTGATGGGGAGGTCTCGTAAATTCGTCCCCCACTACCAGCTCCTCCCGCTCCTCTGCTAGCACCACCTCCCTGCATACTACTTCGATCACGGCGCTGCCTCTGTCGTGGTGGTGCGCCTGCTGCCTGCCCGAAACTCCCAGCAACTCAGGTCGGGCAGTCTCGTGCCAAGTGACCTCGCTCGTCACAAGCATATCACCGACTCTCTCTGGGCTGCACTGGTGCCCTCTGGCGCCACTGTGGTGCACAACCACGCCCCTGAGTCCGGTTGTCAAAAATCCAACTGCGTCGAGGTCCTGCTTGCTGACGCCCACTAGCTGCGGCAGACGTCTCGGCTCCAACGCGCCCACTGCCACTACTAACCGCAAAACATGATAGGAATCCCTCTATCACTAACGCCTGCTCTAGCACCCCAGCATGTGTGGAAATTACCAAGGGTACTATGACAACACGAATCTCTCGGCGGAGACCCTGCTCAAACTTCCGCGCTTGGAGGTTGTCGTCATGGACCAAGTACGGGTAAAAGCGTGCACGGTCTGCAAAACTACCCGCGTACTAGGCCACCGTCATCCTTCCATGCTGAAACTGCAAGAGCTCCCGAATCTGAACGGAGCGCAAAGAGGAGGGGAAAAACTCCTCACGGAGCAACAACTGAAAGTTGTCCAATGAAAACGACAACTCGTCAAGAAACTGAGTCACTAGACTCCACCCATGCCGAGCTACTCCACGAAAAAAAGTGTGGATGACAAAGCCACTCTCTGATCTGTCGGCGTCTGCACAAGCCTGAAAAGGTGAACCACTACCTCGATCCAAACCTATGTTGCCTGAGGGTCTGGCTCACCACTGAACCTCAGCGGTCTCTGCCCTGGGACTCACGGAGCACGCTCAACCTGCGCTCAAGCTCAGCCTGCTCTGTTGAAACTGCCTGCTGCTCAACAGGTGGGGGTGCTGCTACTAGCCCACCCGGAGAAAGGGGCTCGCATGATGGGTCCTAGACTGTGGCCTCGTAGCTCACATGGTCGTCGTCACGAACCAAAGATGATATCTTGGCTGGCTGTATTCGCGGAGACATCCTGATCATTATCAAGGAGTTCCGCAATCAGATGAGCATATATGTATATACCAATATCAACAACAACGATGGGGAGCTGACTCAATAAGGACGGTCAGAGACTAAATCCTATGTGATGCACAAACATATTTTCCCTGCAACAGGTGTCTCAGCATGCCGAGTCGACAAGCGGGTTATCAAGGTCCTGGTGAATGGATACGTCGGCCGCCACACCATCACTGGACTCCTTGGCCTGAGAGCCACTCTCGAGACACGTTAACACTATTTCCCTATATCCCAAACAATTCCTCTTTTAGGGATATCTGCACAACGTCCCAAGGAACGAACCACCTCTGATACCACTTTGTCATGACCCGACCCTACCCGGGCTCGAGCCGCAACTACCCCAAGCCCGCCTCCATAGGCCAGGGGCTGGAGACCAGTGCCGAAGGCACAATAACTCTGGGAGGCCTTTTCCTAAGTACCTGTACACACACACGTAGCAAACTCAATACAAAAGTGCAGAGTAAAAGTAAAGACAAGCAAAGAAAAAGGGAAACTGCTATATATAAACCACAGAGTGCATCGACCTCTACAAGATACAAGTAAAGTGCTAAAAAGGAAAAAGGGGCAAAACACACACCCAACCAAAAAGTTCCACAACCCGGCAATTGGTAAACAAAAGAAACTGCTGATGGGTCTCCCACCTAGAACCCGGCCACGACCACCGCACGCGGTCCAAGTTCCCAAACTCCTACGCTCCACTGAAGTCACGCACCACCTGTCTGTCGTCTACAAGGGCACACCAACTGCGGGAAAAGCCCAAGCAGGGGTGAGTATAAAAATACTCAGTAGGATACCCAGAAGGCTCGAGGGAGAAACAAAAGGAGGTACCGAAGGGTGAACAGTAGAGCGAACAGAAAAGTAAAGGAGTACAACAGAGAGTGCAGTGAAGAGTCCATCTCAACCCAACAAGAGGAAAGAAGGTAGACTCGTCCAGACACATGGAGCTAGAAACGATGGGAAGATGAACTTCCCGTCGAGTCTTCACTGCCTATAGTAGGAGAGTAGACTCGTCCAACCACGAGAAGCTAGACACGGAAATCACGTGACATACCCCGCGCGTCTTCACCTCTCCTGGAAGGAGAGTAGAAAAAACCCAAGAAATGGGTACTAGAACAATGTATATACAAGTCTATATGCTCAACAAGAAGCCCGAACAATGTCGTAAGGGGATCTCTGTCCCGTACCTCAGCCCAAGAACGGGGTAACCAACAGTCCCAGAAATAACACCATCGATGCCCAGCATCCCGCACGTCTAGCCCGAACCGCAAGCCAAGGGGCTCAATCACCACACCTCGACACTATCCGCTTTGGGCGGCACTGACTCGCCCGCACGGTTTTAGGTCGCATCATAAGGACGCGTCTCGGTGAGGGAAAAACGCTCCTCTACTTGAATTTTTTGGGGGAACGTCAACCACAACTCGTCACTGCCCCGCAGTCGAGAGGTCTGCTCACAGTCGACAGGCGACCCCCTGCCCAGCCCTGCTGGAGGATCCCTGTAAGTTAACGGGTTCCCACTACAGGGATACCTGGAAAGTCGACGGGTGCCTCACTGCCCAGTCCCGTAACAGGGTAATCCACTAGAGGGCGGCCCGGCTAAAGTCGGCGACGGGACCACTGCCCAGCCCAGCTGGAGGTAACACAGCATCGGGGACCACTGCCCAGCCCAGCTAGAGGTAAGCCCGGCATCGGGGACCACTGCCCAACCCCACTAGAGGTAAGCCCGGCATCGAGGACCACTGCCCAGCCCCGCTGGAGGTAAGCCCGACATCGGGGACCACTGCCCAGCCCAGCTAGAGGTAAGTCCAGCACTGCTCTGGCCATCCCTGCTGGATGGTACTACTCGGTGAACACCACTGTACTGGCCATCCCCGCTGGATGGTAACCCACTGACGAGCCCTACTTGATACAACCTCAGCCCCGCTGGAAACAGCCTCAGCCCTGCTAGAACAACCTCAGCCTTGCTGGAACAACCTCAGCCCCACTGGAACAACCTCAGCCCCGCTGGAACAACCTCAGCCCTGCTGGAACAACCTCAGCCCTACTGGAACAACCTCAGCCCTGCTGGAACAACCTCCTGGGTAGAGAATCAGTGCCCGCGTAAAGTGTTGGTCACATCGAAACCACAAGCTCTACCAGGGAACACGGAGCAACGGGAGAAACTCCACAGGCCTCACAAGGCGATCCCGCTCCAATCCGATGAGTCACTGTCGAAGAGGACCGAGACACCTCATCCCAGAAAGTGGGGAAAACGCCCATGCTGCACGAACACCCGTAGTCGCAGACGGTGTCGCAGTCCGGTGAAAGGGCACAGTACTGAAACCCCTCATAGCCAAAGAAGCAGAGTAACCAAACCATCTCTTCCGGCCAAACCATCGAGCACAAGACCAGGGTGAGACCGCTCAACCCTGCTGGTCAGACAAAAGAGCACCAGGCCAGGGGAAACTCCGCCCTGCTGGTCAAACAGACGAGCACAAAGCCAGGGGAAACACTCCACCCTGTTGGTCAAACAAACGAGCGCAGAGGAACCCTCCACGTCGCGAGAGGTCGAGCACGCAAAGCATATCACAGCATGCACATGGGGCCCACATAACGTATGGCCCCAAGTCAACCCCAACTAAGCGCACAAACATCCCCAGGTACGATCAACCACACATACCCCCAAGCGCTCCCGTATACTCCCGGACTATAGCTCATTCCAGCCCAAAGGCTATCGTGCACACGACACCCAGCATCAACGTGATGGCGTGACGTAACAACTCCACCTCAAAGGGCCAGGCACGGCCAACCACATCTCGTGGACCAATTATATCACTCTCCCTAGAGTGCACGATCACACGCCAAGGGTTCGCTACAAACAAGGTAGGGCGAACCACCACTAGAGAACCTTCCATGCATCCACTTTTAACAATATCATGCAAGAGGCTCTGCAAAACCAAACGGATTGCACCGTTGTAATCCTCGAGAAAAAACATGCGAGATCGACTACATACTCGCCTCCAATGGATATCCGATGGAAAAGTCACCAACACCGCCTCACGCCCGAACGGTGTCCTGTGATCCCGAGCCTCGGCCCCGAAAACAGTCAGGCGCATCGCACCATTACGATCCCCTCTGGAAAACATGTCAAAATTACTACTCGCTTCAGTGCAACGGATATCCGGAGAAAAAGGTGCATCCTGGCGCACCGTACACGAGCGGTGCCACGTGGGACCCGCATCCCGGTCCTGAAACTCAACGAACGGATCACACCGTTGCGATCCTCTCAAAAAAGTACATGAAATGGACTATTCACTTGTCCAAAACGGTCGCCCGGTGATAAAGCTGGAAATCACCGTCAACTCCTGAAACGGCCCTCGCGGGGCCCGCATCATCGTGCGGAAAAACAGCGGGCAGACTGCGCCAACGCGATGCCCTCGAAAAAACACCCAACATCGACTGCTCGCACGCCTCGAATGGACATCCGAGGAAAATTCCCTAAAAGATGCACAAAGCTCAAAAGACGGGGCGTGGGGCCCACGCCTCAACTTCGACCTCAACGCCTAAAACCACCCTAGAAAGCTTCGCCTCGATGCCAGGGTCCTAACACCACTGACGGTGCTCAAAACGGCCGTCGGACGCGTCCGCGCCGTCCAAAACAAGAATCCCTGAACGAAACGACAAACCACTTGAAGACGCGTCGCGCCTCCGAGGCCCCTCATTTCGGGAATTAAAAATTTCCTAAACCATCTCAAAAATTCCGTCTCGTCAATACGGTTCCACCGCCATAGACGACACTCAAAACGGACACCCATAGTGGAAAATACGGGTGTCTAAACACCGAGGGGGCAAGACCCCTGGGGCTGGACCGGCCTGCACCGGCCGGTCCGCCCGGCCTGGGCCAGCCCGCGGCTTGGCCACGCGGGTCTTGGTCGCTGCACTGGGGTCACGCGACGCGATCCTACGGTCGCCGCTCCCTGGCGACCGTCGCCTCGCCGGGAGCTCCGCCAGACGCCCCTGCCGCGCCGGGCGCTCCACGAGACACCCCTGCCGCGCCCAGCGCCTCCCCCAGACACCCGCTCTTACGCCCGCGGACACCGCCTGAGGCTGCCTGCCGCACGCCGTGACACCGCCTGAGGCCGCCGCCGCGCCAGGGCTCGCCGGACCACCTGAAAAACCCGTATCCTTCGACGATCGACCCCGGCCTCCTCCGAGCTCGGATTTTGATTCCGAAAAATGCGTTGGAGAGATAAAAATGTATACTACACATTTATGGGCTTTGATCGAAGATTTGACAAGTAATATACCATGAAAACGAGCTCAAAGTAGGTACAAGAATAGAAAATGAAAACGCAACATCCTACCTCGCGGGGCTTCGCCCGAAGCTTCGCGACGATCCGCTGGCCACCACGCCTCGCCGGAGCTATCTCGCCGGAGTCTCGCCAGAGGTGGAGGAGGAGGAGTGGGAGAAGAGGGCTTCTAGGGGAAAGGGGAAGGAGAAGTGGGAGGGGGTGTGTTATGCGTTTAAATAGAAAACCCTTAACCACCCGCCCGTCGGCCCGAACCCGAACTCCCGACGGGGTCGTGGTTAAGCCTCCCTTAGGGTAAAAACCACCTCCCGAGCACAACAGCGGTCACCGAATTTTAATCTGAGACCCCGTTCAAAAGTTATAAAACTTAACGCCCGAGGCCGCCAAATTACGAGAATGCCCCTAGGGTCATTTTTCACAGACGGCCCGTGCCCGCAAAACTTATACCCCTCCTAGGGTAAACGACACGCTCTGAACTCAACGGTGCCCTCGATTTTCCAATCCGAGTCACCGTTTAAGAGATACATGTGTTTCAACATTAAACGAATTAATTTAATTTATTTAATCCGTTTAACGTTCCAGAAGCAAGCGAGGGGTCCAAACATCTCGCGCCAACAAGTTTTATGTCGTTCCTAGGGTAAAAACCCCATTACGGACTCCTCCATACACTCGGATCTCTGATCTAGAGCTCCGTTTAGGAGTTATCCCATTTATTTAGCATTTCCAGTGTGAACGCACTGAAAATTTAATTCCGGCCACTCCGGGGCTCGAAATCGCACGCCGTCTGAAGGCGCTGCCCTGGAATATTATCAAGAATATTCCAAAGTCTTTCGTAGCAAAAATTGGGTTCTTACAATACCAATTGTTTTATGTAAACTTTTGGAAAATATTTATACCAATGGTTTATAAACCGTTGGTAAACGTATTTTTACTTGATATTTACCAATGGTTTGTGGGAAAACATTGGAAAAATCAATACCAATCGTATGTAAACCATTGGAAAAACATATGATATTTGACATTTCCAATGGTTTTAAACCATTGGTAATCATTTATTCCAATGATTACAATGAACCATTGGTATATACACAATTTATCAGACATATCACAATAGTTCTCATAGAACCTTTGGGATACATCTATCCCCACGGCTCAAGATCGAATGGTTTGGAAAACCGCTGCTATAGTTTATACAAAAAGTTATTCATCTTTTACCAACGTTTATAAACAGTTGGTAAAGATGATGTTTCTAATAGTGAGGACTTCTTCATTAATGAATCCTCCACTGAATTTCCATTACTAAGTGTTTACATGAAGTATTTTTCGAACATTTGATGGTATTTATTCAAACTCATTTGACTTAAATTCAAATATCACTATGATAAATTTAATTAAATATCTTATTGTCTATAAAAGTTATTAATTTCTCACAAAAAAAGATGATAATACGAGGTTTCCAAATATTGGATGAAAGAAACCAATTCTAAATATGTTTTTGGGTAGTTAGTTTCATGAAACTGTAATATCCATGAAGCATAAGAAACAAAACTATCTCCCTATATGATAACACATCCCAACCCTAATCCCAAAGAATCAAAATTGAACTCATAACCCTGTAAAAACTCTGTCAATGTATGGAAATGTTCCAATGTAAGTTTAACATTTAGGTCCTGAAAGTATTTAGAAATTCCTCATTCCATTGGAAAGGAACTCCTTTCCTAATTAATTTTTTCATTATTGACTCAAAACATGGAAAACCACTCATAAAATCCCTGCAGTATCCCACTTAGTATATGAAACTATGTATATCCAAGGAAATATTTAGTAGTTTCCAAGATATGATATCTTCTATCTTTTTAGGATCTAGAGAAAGTACTTTTTAAAAAATGAAATGGCCAAGTAAATGTACCTTTTTTATAAAGAAATCAAACTTTGATAACTTGTCATAAAAAATATTCTCCCACAAAATTCCTAAAACTATAGCTATAGGTTTCTCATGATCCATATTTTTTTTAATACACTAGTATATCATCTAAAAACATAACCAAAAAATAATCTAGATAACTTTGAAATATATTATTCATCAGTTCCATAAAGACATATGGTTTATTCATAAAAAAAAGTCATAAAAATAAACTCATAAGGGTCATATCTTCTTATGAAATATGTTTTCAGAATATGATCCAAATTAACATTAAATTTATGATATCCTAAATTAAAATCAATTTTAGAGAACCACTAGTCTACCCTCAATTGATAAATTAGATCCTGAAAGTTTGGAAGAGGATACTGATTATTTATCATAACTTCATTATGATTATGATAATATACACAAATTCTATGAGTTAAATCTTCCTTCATCATAAAAAGTGCTGGTGTTACCCATAGACACATACTCATTTGGATGAACAATTTACATTCCGACTCTCTCAAAAAATTATTCAATTCATTATTTTTTTTGGTTCCATATGATAATATGGATATAATATAGGACTAATCCCTAGTAGGTGATCAATCATAAACATCTCTTTTATTTTGGGTTGACAACCTAAAAAATTCTAAAGAAAACCATCAAAAAACTGATCTATTATAGTTTAAAATTCAATACTCACAATATCATCTTGAGATTCTAAGGAAACTCCTCTTAGATTCTATGATATATTTCTCTCCACCAGTACCATGGTTCCTTCCATTGATGAATCTGCTACCTAATAGCCATTAATGATATGTCTAAACCCATTAGATGATTTAAAACTCACTTATCCTTCATAAAAAACAATATGGACCTCAAGTATCAAATTCCAATATATTCTGAAACTTAAGTCATAGAGATCCATATTTATCATATATAAATCCCATACCAACTTAGTCCCATCAAATTTTATTTAGTATGAATCACATTTTATGCTCAATACTCTAATTTTCCCTATGGTTTTTGGAGTTTCAAAATAGTTGGCATCATTTCAACATGTAAACCCATAAGATCAATAACATGAGAATCCATAAAAAAAATGTGAAACACCCATATCAAACAATGCTTACATAAGGGTATAATTCAAAAGAATCAAACCTCTCACCATCAAAGGTCCTGATTGACAATCCACAATCACTTGTTCATCTCTATACAATTGCTTACATGTTTAACCTTTCTCATTATTACCATTTTTAGACTAAAACTGGTTGTGGAGTCATATAATTAATAGATTCTCCATGGATTTTTTAGTTTTTTTGAAAAGAGCTATTATGATGCAAACATCCCATCATCAAATTTGATTCCTGAGAACCATGAGACGGGTCTTGGACACCCATCCTTGGAGTACTATTAGAATAGCACTGAAGATGTCCCGTCTTGTTGTAGTTGTGACATGCTCTTGGTGGTGTCATACAATATCAGCTAAAATGATCATAATAGCCCCAATGGAAACTTCCCTTCATACTTTTGGGTCTGGGAGGAATGTTGATTGATACTATAGTGTTATTGTTAGGTGATCCACCACCTTAGGAATAGGTCCCCTCTTCCTATTTCCTTTAGTGTTATAGTTCCCACATATTCTCATGAAGACAACCAAACTTCATCCACATGGATTTCCCATAGTTTCTTCTTCTTCCCTTATTTCAGTATTCACCATCTCCATAAAATCAGTAACATGAAGGAAAAATATTATAGAAATATTATATTGTTCTAGTATTGAGTCAATGGTGTAAAAGGAAGGAATTATTCTTTAGACCAAATACTTGTTAACCTTTGGCTTCTGTGAAACCACATTCTCATCAGCCTCTTATGATTAGTATATGTGATTCCTACCATGTTCCAATAAATATAAAAAAACTAATATAACAACCCAACTCTTTATTACACACTTAAACATGATTTATTACATAAAAATGCACTTAATACAACTCTGAGGATCAAGATATCTATTTTATCGGGAAATTCAGAACATTGCATAATAACATTGAATATAAAACAAATCATCTTTATTGAAAACTTATTTTATGTGACCACAATATTTCGTTGTATTTAGCATTGGGTGGGATAACCAGAGGAAATGCATAAGAAAAGGGAGAGCTATAAAGCCCAACAAGGGAGTAAAGAAGGAATAACATGAAGAATATAGTACATGTTAGGAAATAGTAATATCAATGGTGCATAGGAGAAACATGAACATAAAGGCATGATATAGCTTGATTATCATAACATGGAAGTGTGGCAACAAAATTTTTCATGATATTAGCATAAACAAAGGCTCATTACACATAGAGCAAGAGTAAACCCTCATTGAACTTGAATTAGAATTAATAAAACCTCATTTACTTGTAATTATCATTAGTAAACCATAATTGAACTTGACATATCATTGCACTAATCTTTACCCAATGCATTGGAGCGCTATCAGGGCCCACCCTTTATAAACATTTCATTTCATGCATAAGTTTTCCACATGAATCATATAACATGTATTCATTAAAAATTACAATTTATTCCACAAATAAGAGATGTGGGATAAGTAAATTGAATTCCTAAATACACATGTACATGTGCATAAAGGTGAATAAAATTGAAAGATAAATGGGTATGGTATTTAGTTACACGATGATTTTGGAATGGGAAATATTGGTGTAACTTTGGCAGCATAACTACATCAAATAGAAATCATAAAATGGGGTGATGAGAGATAAAGGGTCTATCATCATTTATATATGAAATGGACAGTAAGGGTGTCATGTAACATTGTATTCTAACATATTCAGTGAAATTTAGACGCATAATATAAAAGAATTTCTTGAATGTAAATAAGAAGAGAGAAATTCCTTACTGAATTTCGGCAAGGTAACACGTGTACATGGAAGTCATTAATTAGATAAAAAAATGTCTATAATCATTCAAACATAAGTAGGGAAGTATGGGGGAGGTAAATAATCATATCCCAATATTTTTAAATGAAAATAAAAGGTTATATCAATATATAAAACTTGGACAAAATGGGAATGGAAGAAATACGTTAATTTGAATTGTGTTCCCAAAGGCTTAGGAGAGGCTTGAGAGAGGAATATTGGGAGCTTGGGGCGCCTTGGGAGGATTCTAGAGAGAGGATGGTAGATGTTGGATGAGTTTCAAAAGTTTTTGTGAAGAGGAATGGGAGATTGAATGGGTTTATATAGTAAAGTTGAGGGAATTATTTATTATTTAGGTTTTGGACACTACACATTAAACTAATCAAATCCAAAAACCAACCATTGGTTTTATCCAATGGGTTTTTTTAAAGTGGAGTGGAAAATATTATTTTATAATACTAATGGAAAGACTTATTAAAATACCATGCGTGCTTATATGGAGGTGAGTCACACCATCAAGGAAATCACTTAAAAATTTAAAATATTTTATAATTTTGGAGGGTCCACTAAGGCACTAAAAAATTAATCAAACAAAAATAAAATAACTCCATATTAAAGATAAACCGTATATTGGCCTAAAAACATTTTTATATTATTTTATTACGTCACTATTGGGTCATTATTATGTCATGAAACACATTATATATTAAAAAGTATTTAGTTTTTACAAAAAAAATCGATTGCATTAGAAAATTAAGAAATATTCACCACTAGATAATTTTACATCCTGAATCCAAAAATTATATTCATTTTATCTAAATAATTTTTAAAATGTTTAAAATTTTTACTTTTAATATTAAAACTGACATTTATCGAAAATTCATGGGTTTTGACAAAAATAGTTTTCAAAATATAATAAAAATATCAATTGCATTCATAAAAAATTATATGGTCATTTATATTTAATAAAAAGTAATTTTGTAATAATAGATTATTTAAATATTATTTAATTCAAAAATCCATTAATTAATCAAAATATATTTCTTAATTGAATATTAACAAAAAATACTATTTGTTCTTTAAAAACCATTTACAAAGTAACAATAATAAAATGAATGTACATTCTTTATTATATACAAACCTAATGAAAACAATCATAGTTCTAGGGTATTATAACATAACCCCTTATAACACCCGCATAAGACTTAAGGGTAAGGTGTGCGATGGTGATAGACTCATGGGGTGGCTCAGATAAAATCACTCGGGTGGTAATCTTAATTAACTTACACTTCTCCGGTAGGTGGTTCTTTTCAAGCTTAATGTGTTGAATCTCAGCCTGTTCTTGGTCAAGAGCGAAGCCCAGTGACACTAACTCCTTTTCAATCTCCAAAAAATGGGCTTCGTATGGAGAAATTATACTTGATGAGGCCATTACTTTCTTTTTTCTGAGTAAATTGTATTTTTTAAAGCCTTATATTTATACTATTAATGTGATCATTGTTCAGCAACTATATTACCAATAGATACAATTCTTAATAGTATTTTAAAATCCAAAAACATAAAACCAAAGAAGTGCATATGTCTTATATAACCATTTTACATAATTAGACATTTAACTATATTAAGATGAATTTTCATTAATAAATGTTTGGGTCCTCACAATCTTCCCCCCTTATGAAATGTCTCCCTTGAAATTTCATTTTATCAAACTAAATCTGATAAGGGTAACTCTACTTCATTACTTACTCTGATTCCCATGTTGCCTCTTCAAGCTTGTCGTTTCACCACAACACTTTGACGAGAGTCATTGTCTTAAATCATAGAAGTTTTTCCCTATGATCTAAGATCTTCACTGGATTATCTTCATAGGAGATGTCATTATCCAGTGGTACAACTTCTAGATTGAGTACATGTGAATGGTTAGGTATGTACTTCATCAAGAGTTTTACATTAAATACATAATGTTCTTGAGAGAGGTTTGGTGGGAGTTATAGTCGATAAGACACTGCTTTAAGGTGATTGAGGATCTCAAAATGACTGATGTACCTTGGAATAAGAATTCCCTTCTTTCAAAATATCAAAACTCTATTCCACAATGATATGTGGAGGAATACCATATCTCCAACATCAACCTCTAGTTCTTGTCTATGATTATCAACATAAATCTTTTATCGACTCTGAGAAGATTTAATGTGTTGCTGGATTGTCTTAACCTTCTCCACCATTTCATTAACTATTTCTGGACCTAGGAGTTTTTTTCCCCCATCTTCATCCCAACATGTCGGTGTTCTACACCTCTTCATATAAAGGGATACATAAGGATCCATTAGGATTCTTGAGTAGAAATTGATAATTTAAGAGAACTAAACTAGAGGAAGATGTTGATCCCATCATCTTTTGAAGTACATTGAGCATGATCTCAACATTTCCTCCAATGCTTGGATAATATACTAGATTGGCCATCAGTTTGAGGATAATAAGTCATAATAAAGTTTATCGTAGTATTTAGAGCATGTTGGAGACTCTTCCAGAATGCAGAGGTGAATCTTGGATCTTGATCGGATACAATAGATAGTGGTACTCAATGTAGACTTACCACTTCTCTAATATATATTTGTGCTAGTTGATTGAATGATAAATCCTATCGAATTGAAATGAAATGTGCGGTCTTTGTAAGACGATCCACAACAACCTAGATATCATTGTTTTTTTGGACGTATTCAGAAGTCTGGTGACAAAGTCCCTGGGGTTCTTCTCCAACTTCCATATTATTATGGGTAATGGTTGCATCATCCCCTTATACTTCTTCCACTCAACCTTGACTTTCTAACACACCAGGATATTTGATGTATACTCATTGATCTCCTTATTCATGATATCCCATAAATAATTCTCCCAAAAATCTCAATACATCATTGTGTTTCCTATGTAAATGGATAAATTCAAACATTGTGCATTATCGAAAAGTCATTTCTTTAACTCCCGTCTTGATGAAACACATATTCTTGACCCGAATCTCACAATTCCTTTATCAATAACATTGAACTCTGAAGATATCCCTTTTCTCATAGCGTCAATTTTTTTTCTGAATTCCCACATCATCATTTTAAGCATCCTTTAACCTTTTCAAATGATATGGTTGAGCAATCATTTGGGACAGGATTGATGATGATCCTTTATTTTTGATTCCCATGTCAATCTTCATTATATATATGAATAGTGGATCCTTTTCAATTATCATCAATGATAGAATCACTAGGACCTTTATAGATAGACCATCCACTACATTTTTTGTAACACCCCAAGCTTCCATGGTACACTTCTCTTTGAATAATACAGTTGCATGTGTTGTACGCAACTTCGAGTTCTAACACACACCACAACCAATAAATCTAGCTGTTATGAATACTAATACCAAATTTTTGAAATTATATAAATTTTATCTTCTAAAATAGACCTCATTTTTGGATTCGGAATATCAAAATGAGCCTAGGATGATTTTTTAGTATTTTTCTGAGAACTTCCATTTTTTTATGAATAGTGAAAACACTAAACTTTAATTAAGAACAAATTTTTTTCCCAAATAGTTTATATTGATAAATTATACTATTTAGTGGTTCTAAAGTTTAATTAGATTATTTTTTTACCATTTAATCCAATTTTGGTCATTGGACTCAATTTCACATTTAAACTGGACATAAACAAGTGTCAATCTTTTGATAGTTATTATTTTATAAACACACGCTTTTTCTTTTAACAACGGGAATTAATTTTAAATTAATTTATGCCACATCATTGTTTTGAATTTAGAAAAACGGATTTCATATTTAGAATCAGGAGTTCCAAATTATGTAAAAAGGTATCTTTAATTTTTAGACATTCTGAATAATTAGTTCGGTAAATATTTTAATTACCATGGTTAAAGGGTAAATCTGGTAACTAAGGGTAAAAAATAATAATATTATAATAATAATAAATTACCCTAACACATGTCCTAACCCTATTGGATGATGAATGTCTGACCATTTTCATCTTTGGGTCGATTTTGGGACTACATGGAGCCACTTGTATGTGATAATGACACTTTATATTAATTAAGTTAAAGTAAATACAAAAATGCCATAACTATATATCTTTTAGTAAAACATTTTTACATAGGGTTATATATGTTATCTCTTAGACTATAAATATTAATTATAAAGATAAAACTATTTTCTACATAATTATATATTATTTATAATTTTTATACATTGAATAATTAAATTTATTTATGATACAATCATGATGCAGTATTTTCTTTATTAATGAAAGAATCAAATAAATGATATTATAAATGTTACAATAAATATAATTTGATATTTTTGATGAAATAAAATAATTTTTTATGTTAATATAACTTGTTAGGATTGATAAAATTAATATTTTTTGAATTAATAATGTTTTTAGGACTTAAAAAAATAAATTATTAAATAGTGTCAAAATTGACATAAAGGAGTATTTAAAACAAATATTATATTATTAAATGATACTATATTCCTAACAATCTAAGGATCAGCCAAATTCCTTAGATAAGGTTATATATATTAATAATGAACCACTCTGGGTTCTCTGGTCTTTTTATAGTAAGTTTATTAACCATATAATATAAAAATAAAAAGAGACATGGAAAATGTCAAACTATTTAACTATGAGTTAAATATAAATGATAAGGTTAGTATAGTGACCCAAACATGTCTGAAATATATTGGTTGAAATTATTTCGACCCATACCCACCTTATCCTAGAAATAATCCACTTTGGAGCTAATAGAAACTGAATATGAATTTATTATAAAATAATATTTCAAGCTTTTCCTAAGGTGCCCCTCACCTTTCTTAAAAAAGAGCACTCCCCCTTCTCTCAAATTCATACCATAAAAGCCTTTTGGTTCGGCCAAACCCTTCCCAAATATCCTATATGATTCCCTCAATTAAACCTAGAGGCCTTATTGTGATCAGAAAGCCAACCTAATGATCCTTTTTGATCTAATCAAAAGGAAGAACCCGAAGAAGAGGAAATGTTTTCACCACCCTCTTTCAAATTCCTTTATTCTTCCACTTCTTCTTTATTTCTTATTTACATTATAAAATAATAACTCATGTATCTTATATATACAATGATGTTATTATACATATGGTACAACCATATTGAGTATTCTATCCATCCCTTGGATGACATGTCATCATACGTGCGTATGTACGGCTTACTGTCTCAACGTCGTGGTGTAATTGTTATTCAATACATTATTATTTGGATGGGTATAATAATGATTCGTAATTAATGTAAATAATAAGTATAACATGATAATTATTCTGTATATATGATACACCATCAAATTATATATTATTTTAATATCAAAAGAATGATATTGTCGCTCGTGCGTACGTTTGGATTACCGTCTCCACGAACACGATGAGATCCATTCCCCATCGTATCCGTTCAAGTATAATTTTCATTTGATGATTAAAAATAATGTTTTAGGACTTGATATCATTTAGGATATGAATAATATACAACCTACGGATAACGAAAATGGATTCTATAACAAAACATATAAAATAAAACGAGTAAGTGAACACCCGAAACGACGATAATACTAAAATATTATTAACAAAGAAATATTAAAATATAATATATGATATCATATTTATGTATATGATTCTTGAATAATTTAATAACAATGATTTAACTTTTATACATGAGGTTAACCTACTCTCGACCATGGAAAAGTATAAGGTAAGGGTCAATTTCACAATCTCTTTATTATCCGAGATTGTTTTTACGTAAGTATCTACTGGGACCTCTATATCATCCACATCCATGTTTTTTTAAAATGTATTTCAAAAAATGCTTAATATTTTATAGAATAATGGTTAAATTAATATATACCCTTGTTTGACTTTTTATAAGATGTTTATAAAGGAATATTTCCGTCATTTTCCAAACAAGGTCCTTTTTAACCTTTTTGACAAAATTAAGGTAAGAATGTTTTTTTAACTTATATCGTAGGTGTGGCTATTTTCCGCCATTATAAAATTGTCAAAGCATACCTTACAAGCTTATAAGAATATTTTCAAAATAAATGTTTTATTTTATAATTATGTGACATTTAAATGATTTCAAAAAAGATATAATTATCTAAAATAGTTTTGATTTAATCTATGTCAACATACTTAATGGATTTTAAACTTATTTGAAGTTGATTTAATATAATACAAAACATACATATTGTATTGATGGTTTTGTGGTATGTTTGACTGTGGATGTGTTATTTTTATACCATTCATGTTTTATTGATAAAGTATTCACATTTCGTATACTAGTTTTAATATGAATTTTTATGTTATTTTTAAACTTGTTCATATGAGGAATGCATTGGACTTCGTATGTGATGGGTGGATCCTGCTATATCTCCTTGATGCATTAGTAGGTCTCATGAGACAAACTAGTGTTTTGGCACAAGGCCTGTACAAAATCTTATTTTTAGTCTTGGCACAAGGCCTTGACGATGTGGTAATGATAGTCTGTCATTATGCATTCCATCATTATAAAAGTGGTTATTGATATTTCTTGTGATTGTTTGACTAGTAGAATATCCATGTGAATAAGTAAATGTCATTATTTCATTTCATTTTTTCTATATTATTCTGAAGTTCATGTTTAAAAGGCTTTGTTTTAGTTATACATTGCCTTAAATGTTTTTGCTAATTTATGAAAGTTTCATCTATATTGTTATCCTTACCAGTCATCTCCGCTCACCCCTTTCCATGTATTATTTTTCCCAGGATGTGAATATGTATTTTATAAATGACCTGTAGGTATATTCTGAGGGGATATGATTGTGGACTATGGAGACTATGTTGTTGAAGTTTTTCACTGTTTGATGTAATGTAAAAATTATAAATGTATCTAGTGTTTCCAAGGCTACTAAACTAACCGGTCTTTCGATACATGAACTTTTGTGATCATGCCAATGTTATGTAATAATGCACCAACTCTGGGTAACTGGGGTCATGGTGTTATAGTTGGTATTAGAGGAATTTTAGTACAAACCTTGGAAGATAGATTTAGATAAACTCTGATTAGAGTACATAGACCTAAGATGGACTTTGAGGATTATTATAGAATAACTTCCTAGAATTTTGGTATTATAGAGGTTTTGTGAGTGTCTCGAGCAATACATCCATGTACGGATATGATCAGGTTGAGGCAGCTTTAACACAGATGTACTTAGGGGTAAACCTGAAAACACCGCTTTGAGCTAGACTCGAACGGGAACTGGTGCACGACAATGGGCCTTGCTGCACTCTTGGTTACGAAAATCCTGGGGGATATTCTTAGGATGATTATAATTTTCATTAAAAAACTTTATGAAGGGTTTATGAGTATATACTTTCTCAAAGAAAACATTTTTATGATTATGGATTATATCCATAAACTGTTTAATTTATGTTAAGTGTTTTACAATTCTGAATTTATGTATTTCAATTCATAAACTAATATGGTGTATTCCATTGTTTAGAAATGGAACCTAGTGGAAGGAATGAAAACTGTATCAATGAATGCACTCCATGTAGGGATTTCCCTCCTACTCATGATAATTATAGTGGAGATGGTGATGCAACTAGTACTAATTAGCTAATCACCATACTGGGACAACTCACTCAGGTTATGAATAATAACCTTACCCGTATGGAGCACCCTGGTCCGCAGCCTAGAGGATCAATTTTAGATCGCTTCATGAGGTAACAACCACCAAAATTCAACGGGGGTACAAATCCACTAGTAGCAGAGAAATGGATAAATTCTTTAGAGAAAATATTCCACGCCTTGGTGAGTAGCAAAAGGGAAAAAGTTGTCATGGTAGTTTATCGCCTCACTAGAAATGCAGATCAATGGTGCTCATTGATTAAAAACTCGAAGGAAGACGATGAAGTATAAAATACGTAATGGAGGTAGTTTAAAGATATTTTCTTAGAAAAATAATTTCCTCATGACCATCGAACAGATATGGAAAGACAATTTCTGAGTCTGAGGAAAAAGGAGGACGAGAATGTTGCAAAGTATGATTCTAGATTTACAAGGTTATAATGGGATGCTGAAGATTATATACATATCCCAAGAAGTATGATTGATCATTTCTTTGATGGGTTAAAACCATTTCTATATGGATAATTAGTCTTACAATCCTTCTCGTCATACGAAGATATTGTTTCATTAGCTATCAAGATAGAAAAATAATTCTCTAAGTCTTATGACATTAAAGAAAAGCAAGAGAAGAAGAGATCTACTGATCACTCTGGAAATGGAAATAAGGGGAAGAAGGGAAATGTTGAATATCAATCCTGTAGTAAATGTTGGAAGAAACACCCTAGTACATGCTTGAAGGGAATGGGAGTCTGGTATAAGTGTGGTGAAAAAGGCCACCAAGCTCGTGATTAAAAGTGGAAGAAAGAAGCTACCGATGTACAATGCTAAAATTACAGGGAGATGGGAAATTACACAAATGAATGTCCTATGTGTTAGGGGGACTTAAATCAGAAAAGGCCATGGGATCAAGGGAAATCTTATGCTATCACTACTACTAAGGTTGAATCTCTGAAAGACGTGGTGGCAGATAATTTAATGGATTCCTCAAGTTTAGCCAATGATTTATTTGATTCTAGATCACCGTATTGTTTCATATCTTCCTAGTTTGCTAAGAAAATTTGTTATTTCGAATTTGATTTAACAAGGGAGTTGTCAGTTAAAACTTCTAAGGGAAGTATCATCACAACAAAGTTTTGTAAATCCATTCCCATTATAGTATATAAATGTTCTTTATCTACTGATCTCATCGTCATACCTATGATTGAGTTTGATATAATTCATGGTATAGATTGGATTTCTGACCATGATGTAATGATTTATTGTAAGAAGAAGTAGATAACGATTTTTGATGATGATGATAAAGAACACCTTATCTTTAGAGAAGAATAGTCACCACCTGATTCTTATCTGCATCCACCCCCAGTAGGTCAAAAAAATTCAATTATTGGGGAGGAAGAGAATGAAATAACTATGGGTGAGGAAAGGAATGTTCAAATAGAGGATGTACCTATTGTGAAAAAATATGTTGATGTTTTTCCATCATATTTACCTGGGCATCCTCCAGAACAAGAAATTGAGTTTTCCATTGATGTAATTCCTGGGTCAAGGCACATATCGAAGATCCATTAGAGAATGATAACTGTGGAATTAGTGGAACTAAATAAACAACTCGATGAATTGTGTAATAAGCGATTTAATCACCCTAGTGTTTCTCCATGGGGACCCCCTGTCCTTTTTTGTTAAGAATAAAGATGGATCTATGAGGTTATGTATCGACTATAGGGAGATCAATGCTATAACAATAAAGAACAAGTATCCCCTACCTCCCATTGATGATTTATTCAACCAAATTCATGGAGATAAATACTTTTCAAAGATTGACCATTGATCTAGATATCATCAGTTGTGTGTGAAGAAGGAAGACATTCTGAAAACAGCATTTCGAACCAGGTACGGGCATTACGTGTTTACAGTAATACCTTTTGGATTGACTAACGCACCCTCTGTCTTCATGGATCTAATGAACAGAGTTTTCAAGGAATATCTTGATGAATTTGTAGTGGTATTTGTTGATTATATCTTGGTATACTATAGAAGCTATGAAGATCATGAGAATCACTTGCGCATTTTCCTAAATACTGTTATATGACATGAATTATATGGGATGTTTAGCAAGTGTGAAATCTGGATTCATGAGATTTCTTTTCTTGGCCATAATGTCTCAAAGTATGAAATCTCCATTGATCCTTCTAGGAAAAGATCAATCCATGAATGGATAGCACTGATGAGTATAACATAGGTATGTAGTTTTACTGGTTTAGCAGGCTATTATCGACGTTTCTTCCAGAATATTGCCCGACTGGCTAACCCATTAACGATGCTCACACGTAAAGGGGTTAAATTTGTTTGGATAGAAGTGTGTGATGAATGTTTTGAATTACTAAAGATAAGGCTAGTCAATTCTCCTATCTTGAATCTACCATCATGGAATGATGGGTTTTATTATTTATAGTGATGCTTCAAAGAAAGGACATGGTTTTTTTTCCTTATGCAGAATGATAGGGTTATTGTCTATGAATCACGACAAATAAAAATTCATGAGAAAAACAAGCCTACTCATGATCTTGAGTTATATGTTGTAATATATTCTTTGAAGATATGGATACATTATCTCTATGGTGAAAAATGTGAGATATATACCGATCAAAAGAGTTTGATGTATATTTTCTCACAGAAATAACTCAACATGAGGCAAAGGAGATGGCTTGAACTACTCAAGGATTATGATTTCACGATACACTACCACCCGTGGAAAGAAAATAAGGTGGAATATACTTTGAACAGAAATGATCATGGAGTTTTGAATAAGATGAGAGTTGAAAGGGATCCTATTTTCATGGATCTAATGATGCTGGATATGGGAATTAACATGGAAGGCGAAACATCGATACTTTTTCAAATGGTTTCCAAACCATCTTTACTAGAAAGGATAAAGAGTTCTCAGACCAATGGGGAAGAGTTTCAAAAGAAGATTAAAGCTGTGAATGATGGGAGATTGAGTGACTTTGTTTATGAAGATGGATTTTTGAAATCTAGGAAGAGACTTTGTGTTCCTGATATACCTGATCTAGAAAGGGAATTTTTGGATGATGCTCATCATTCCAATTTCTCTATACACCCTGGGAGAACCAAAATGTATAGAGATTTGAAGGATCATTTTTGGTGGGACAACATGCAGAGGGAGAATTCTGATTTTGTGTCAGGATGTAAGGTTTGTCAACAAGTGAAAGCGAGAAGGCAATAGCCTGGAGGATTCATGCATCCTCTTCCAATACCGGAGTGGAAATGGGATAATATCATGATGGACATTATCATGGGACTACCAAAGACTCCTAGAAAGAACTATGCAATATGGGTCATTATTGATCATCTTACCAAGTCAGCACATTTTCTTCATATAAGAGAAGATCTACCACTTGAATGTCTAGAAGGACTATATATTAATGAAGTTGTGAGAATTCATGGATTACCCCTATCAATTGTTTCTGATCATGAGCCATGTTTTACATCGAGATTCTGGAAGAGTCTTCAGAAGGCCTTGGATACTAAACTTCGTTTGAGCAATGCCTACCACCCCCTAAGTGATGGACAATCGGAACGGACTATTAAAACCTTAAAAGGCATGATGAGATCATGCTCACTTGACTTTCAGGGTATGTGAGATCAATATTTAACTTTGGTAGATTTTTCATATAACAATAGCTTCCATTCAAGTATAGAGATGACACCATATGAAGTGTTATACAGAAAGAGATGTCTCAGACCATCCTGTTAGGATGATGTTGGTGAAAGAAAACTCGTAGGCCTAGAACTAGTGGACGAAACGATGGAAAATGTGATGGTAATCCCAAACTACATCAAAGAAGCTCAAAGTAGGCAGAAAAGCTATGTCGATAACTGAAGGAAGGATTTGGAATTTCAGGTAAGAGATCATGTTTTCTTGAAGGTATCACCATGGAAGGGTGTTATACATATTAGTAAGAAGGGAAAATTCAGTCCTAGGTACATCGGACCTTTCGAAATTCTAAAATGAATTGGGTCTGTAGCTTACCGGTTGGCAATGCTTCCAAGTATCTCCAAAGTTCATGATGTGTTTAACATGTCACTATTGAGAAAATACATTCCAGACCCAACGCATGTACTCAGTTTTGAAGAAGTAGAACTGGAACCCGATCTGTCTTATTGTAAAGATCCCATCGGGATTCTTGATACAAGAGAACAAGTGCTGAGAAACCGAACGACTCGTCTGGTAAAAGTTATATGAAAAAACTATAAGATGGAAGAGGCAACGTGGGAACCAGAGGAACTTATGAAGAAGAACCACCCGAGTCTTTTTATGCAGTAATATTCTAGAAATTTCAAGGATGGAATTATTTGAGGGAGGGGAGAATGTAACACCCCAAGATTCCACCGTACACTTTTCTTTGAATAATACAGTTGCGTGTGTTGAACACAACTTCGAGTTCTAACACACACCAAAACCAATCAAACTAGCCGTTATGAATAGTAATACCCACTTTTTGAAATTATATAAATTTTATCTTTTAAAATGGACTACATTTTTGGATTTGGAATATCGAATTTTTCCTAGGATGATTTTTTGGTATTTTTCTGAGAACATCCAAGTTTTTATGAATAGTGAAAAATACTAAACTTTAATTGAAAACAACTTTTTTAATAAAAATAATTTATAGTGATAAATCATACTATTGAGTGGTTTTAAAGTATAACTAGATTATATTTTTACCATTTAATCCAATATTGTTCATTAGATGAAATTTCACATTTAAACTTGACATAAACAAGTGTCAATAATTGGATAGTTATTATTTCATAAATACATTCTTTTTATTTTAACAACAAGAATTAATTTTAAATTAATTTAATCCACTTATGTGTTTTGAATTTATAAAAATGGATTTCATATTTAGAATCATGAGGTCCAAATTTGTAAATAGGTAACTTTTACTTTAATACATTTTGAATAATTATTTCGGTAAATATTTTATTTACCATGGTTAAAGGGTAAATCCGGTACCTAAGGGTAACAAAAAAAGTATTATAATAATAATAAATTGCCCTAACACGTGGCCTAACACTATTTGATGATGCATGTACGACCATGGGAATCCTTGGTTCGATTTTGGGACCACATGGAGCCACTTTTATGTGATAATGACATACTATATTAATTAAGTTAAAGTTAATATAAAAATCATATAATCATATATCTTTTAGTAAGAAAATTTTTACATAGAGTTATATATTTTATCTCTTTGACTATAAATATTAATTAGAATTATAAAACGATTACCTACATAATGATATTTTATTTATAATTTTTAGACATTGAATAATTAATTTTATTTATGATTCAATGATGATGCAGTATTTTCCTTATTAATGAAAGAATCAAATAAATTGTATTATAAATGTTGAAATAAATATAATTTGAGAGTTTTTATGATATACATTAATTTTATAGGTTAATATAAAATGTAGGATTTATTAAATGGTTTTATTTCGAATTAATAAAAATTTTACGACTTTAAAAAAAATTATTAAATAGTGTCAAAATTGATATAAAGGAGTATTTAAAACAGATATTATATTTTTAATTGATATTCTATTCCAGAAAAATATATGGATCATCCAAATGACTTATATAATATTATATATATTAATAATGAACCATTTGGGGTTCTCTTGGCTTGTTATAGTATGTTTATTAACCATATAATATAAAAATACACAGAGACATGGTAAATGTCAAACTACATAACCAAGAGTTAAATATATATGATAACGTTAAGATGGTGACCCCAACCAGTCTAAAATCTATTGGTTGAAATTATTTCGACCCATACCCACCTTAGACTCGAAATAAGTTAATTTGGAGCCATTAGAAGCCTAATATGAATTTATTATAAAATAATATTTCTAGCTTTTCCTAAGGTGCCCTTCACCCCTCTTATAAATGGGAACTCCCCCTTCTCTCAAATTCATACATTCAAAGCCTTTTGGTTCAAACCACCCCTACCCAAATATCCTATAATCTTTCCTCGCTTCAACCTAGAGGCATTATTTTGATAATAAATCCATCTTAAGGAGCCCTTTTGTTCAAATCAAACGGAATAACCCGAAGAAGATGTAATGTTTTCACCACCCTCTTCCAAGTTCTTTTCTTCTTCCACTTCTTCTTTGTTTGTTATTTACATTCTAAAATATTTAATCCAATATATTCTATATATTGTAATGTTATTATAAATATGGTACAACCATATTCAGTATTCTATCCATCCCTTGGATGACATGTCACCATACATGCGTACGTATGGCTTACCGTCTCCACGTCGTCGTGTAATTGTTATTCAATACATTATTATTTGGATGGGTATAATAATGATGTTTAATTCATGTAAATAAAAAATATAACATGATAATTATTCTATATATATGATACACCATCCAATTATATATTATTTTAATATCAAAAGAATGATATTGTCGCTTGTGCGTACGTACAGATTACCATCTCCACGAACGCGATGAGATTCATTCCTCATCGTATCCATTCAAGACTAATTTTCATTTGATAATTAAAAATAATGTTTAAGTACTTGATATAATTCTTGATATGAATAAGATACAACCTATGGATAAAAAACACAACATATGTAACAAATCATATAAAAGAAAATGAGTAAGTGTACACCCGAAATGACGATAATACAAAAATATTATTAACAAAACAATATTAAAAGATCATATTTGATATAATATTTATGTATATGATTCTTGCATAATTTAATAACAATGATTTAACTATTATACAGGAGGTTAACCTACCCTTCACCAAGGAAAAGTACATGTTAAGGGTTAATTTCAGAATCTCTTTATTATCCGAGGTTGTTTTTACGTAAGTATCTACTGAGACTTCTATATCACCCACATCCATGATTCATAAAAATGTATTTCAATAAATTCTTAATATTTTATAGACTATGGGTTAAAGTTATTTTTACCCTTGTTTGACTTTTTATAAGATGTTTATAATGGAATCTTTCCGTTATTTTCCAAACAAGGTCATTTTTAACCTTTTCGTCAAAATTAAGGTAAAAATGTTTTTTTAACTTGTACTATGGGTCAGCTATTTTCCGCTATTAGAAAATTGTCGAAGCTTCACTTACAAGATTATAATAATATTTCCATGTAAAAGTTTTATATTATAATTATGTGACTTTTAAATGATTTAAAAAAAGAGATAATTATCTCAAATAGTTTTGATTTCATCTATTTCAACATCCATTAATGGATTTTAAGCTTATTTGAAGTTGATTTATTATGATAAAAAACATACATATTGTTTTTAATGTTTTGTGATATGTTTGACTGTGGATGTGTTATTTTTATACCATTCATGTTTTATGGATAAAGTATTGACATTTAATATGCTAGTTTTAATACGACTGTTTATGTTATGATTAAACTTGTTCATATGGGGAATGCATTGTACGTAGTATGTGACTGGTGGAGCCTGCTATATCTCCTCGATGCATCAGTAGGTCTCATGAGACAAAATAGTGTCTTGGCACAAGGCCTTGACAAAATCTTATTTGTAGTCTTTTCATAAGGCCTTGACAATGTGGTTATGATAGTCTGACATTATGAATTTCATCATTATGAATGTGGTTATTGATATTGCATGTGATTATTCGACTAGTAGAATATATATGTGAATAAGTAAATGGAATTATTTGATTTCATTTTTTCCATATTATGTTGAAGTTCAAGTTTAAAAGGATTTTGTTTTAGTTATACATTGCATTAAATGTTTATGCTAATTTATGAAAGTTTCCGCTATATTGTTATCCTTACTGAGCATCTGAGCTCACCCCTTTCTATATTTTATTTTTCCCAAGATGTGACAAAGTATTTTATGACTGACCTGTAGGGATAGTCTGAGAGGATATGTGTGTGGACTATGGAGACTATGTTGTATTAGTTTTTCGCTGTATGATGTAATGTAAGACTTATGAATGTATCTAGTGTTTCCAAGGCTACTAAAATAATCGGTCTTTCAAGACTTGATCTTTTGTGATCATGCCAATATTATGTAATAATTCACCAACTCTGGGTAACTAGGTTCATAGAGTTATATTTTGCACTTTCCAAGGGTGGTAATGGATTGAGTAGTCATAGTCTTTGATCAGATCTAACCATCTTCATTGGCGCATATTAATCTCTTTCGGTGTGAATATATACTTGAGATTTTTGTGATCTGTATATATTTCACACTTCTTTCCAAATAGGTAATGTCACCAAATTTTTAGAGTAAAGATTACTCCATCCCACTCCAGATCATGTGTTGGATAGTTTTTCTCATGAACTATCAATTTCCTTGAAGCACATGCAATTAATTTTTCATTTTTCATCAACACACATCCCATTCCCTTCTTCAAAGCATCACCGAATACCAGAAAAAGGTTTCCATTGGTTGGTACTATGTGCATGGTCATAGGGATAAGACTCATTTTCAACTCCATGAATCTATCTTTTCATTCAACACTCCAAGAAAACTTGATTCCCTTCTGAGTTATCTTGGTAATATGGTTATAAAATCGTGATAAATTTCTCACAAATCGGTGATAATCTCCAGCAAACCCCATGTATCTATGGATATCTATCACCAGTTTTGGCCTCACCCATACCTCAATTTCATGTGTCTTGGAGGGATCCACAGATATCCCATTGCTTGAAATGATATTACCCAATATTGAGAGTTCCTTCACCCAAAACATAGAATTGTTGTAGTTTTCATATAGATTATCCTTTCTAAGGTCTCTAGTAGAGTTCTTAGATGCTCATCATGCTCTTCCTTGGTTTTGGAGTATATTAGAATATCATCTATTAATATTTCCAATACATTGTTGATGTAATCTACAAACACCCTATTAATCAAGTCCATATAGATTGTTGTATAATTAGTGATTCCAAAAGGAATTACTTTAAATTCATGGTTCCCATACCTTGTATGAAAATAATTCTTGGGTATATCCTCCTTATTCTACCCTACTTTGTAATATCCCGACCACATATCCGCCTTGGAGGAGTATTGTTCTCATCGTAGCTGATTGCAAAACTCATCAATTCATAACATAGGATAATTTTTCTTTATTTTTATTTCATTGATCTCACGATAATCAATGCAATGGTCTATTGACCCATCCTTCTACTTGACGAAGTGGAGTGGTGTACCCCATAGCGAAGCACTTGTTAGTATAAAACCCTTTATCCAAATTCTCTTGTAGTTTTTTCTTCCACTCCTCAAGATCCAAAACAACCATTCTATATAGAATCTTGGATATTGCATACAACCAAGGTATAAGATCAATCAATTCAACATCTCTTATAGGATGAATACCAGATAATTCCTCAAGAAACACTTCAGCGAATTCCCTCACAATAGGCATGTCTTTAAGGATGGTTTCTTCCTTAGACTCAATCACAAGAGAAAACAACTGAGCTCTTAGGGTAGTAATTGTCATGACCCACCTTCACCAAAAGGAGGGAAGGGTCAGCAGATTACTAGGACATTCCTTCATTAAGTTGAATGAGAGATAATGACCCCTGAAACCCACCTTCAATAGGTCCCGGAGTGGTGACTAGCACCAAGGGTATAGAAAATTCTCGCAAATGGAAGGCATTACCCTTTTTATTTTACAGGATCGAGAGATAAGTTGAAGAAAACCCAACAACACCAAGGTAGAGAGAAAAGTAAAGCCAAAAGTAAACCATTCCCACATGCATGTTTCAAAAGTAAAACCCACCAGGTGCAAAATGGTGACTATAAGGTAAGTACCAAAAAGGAAAACAACAAATGCAACTGCTCCAAAAGTCCAAGCTAGTAAGGTCCTGCGTAATCCCCGAAGTCCTCCTGGAAACCTGAAAGCAGTTTTTATATACGTTGGGTGAGGATACAAGTACAATCAGAAGGGAAAACCAAAGACTCTCATGCACAAGTGGGGGAACGTACTAAAGTCCCATGAGAAAAGAGGAAACTAAACACCTATCAAGGTAAACTATCCACCCCAGGCCTCACCAAGGAACACTCCCCAAATAACGCAAGTCAAGTAATTTATATAATAAAAGCACATCAATGTTTGGGTACCCCGCGCCACTTTCCCACTAGTTATTGAGACATCCTACGCATCAGACTAATCCCGCCATTCTCACCGCAGTCCCACTGCCACACCCGCCCGCACACACCTGGGCCACAACCCCACGCAGTCCCACTGCCGAAATCCCTCCCACACACACCTGGGCCTCAACCGCACGCAGCCCCACTGCTGAACCCCGCCCGCACACACCTGGGCCACAACTGTCACACGTAACCTTGCCTACAAACACCTAGGCCAGAACAACCACCACCATGCCCGAAGACACCTAGGCCTCATCCTGAAGACACTTGGGAAACCACCTGTCGCACACACCTGGCCAACCACCACACTACCCAGCCCGAAGGTTCTTGGGCTAATAATGGACATCAGGCCATCACAGCCTGCCTGAAGATACTTGGGCTATCCGGGAAAGCGAGCAGAAAAGGAGCTAAAAACCAGACACTAAGAATAGTGTTGGGAAAAACACCCTCCCCCATGAAATGGGGGTGTTCGGCACTAGGTGCATAACTTGGGTGGGAGCGAATAATAAACACAAAACTACAAGTATAAATATAGGTAATAAGCACTCACCCAAAGCTAGGTTTTTCTTCAGACAGCCTATAGATCACAACAACACTCAAGTCCGAGTCACGACTGACGCTAACAACCCATCATCCCATTCTTGTTTCATGTTCAGTAACAATATTTGAGTTAAGAACTACTTGGCATCTAGTAGGCATAGACATAAGTCCAGAAAAGTAAACATTCAGACAACAACCAAAAAGTCCACACCTGGTTCTCAACAACAGAGGATTCCACCCCAATTTGTGATATGAACAAGTAACCACCCGGATTTAAAACTCACAACCACCGAATCCACACCAACAGGAGATCCCATCCCCCAAAAAAGAAAAAAATCACACGACCACCGAGAGTATAAAAGTACAGGGGATCCCATCCCCTCCCACATCTCTAGCAGTCGGCCCGAAGGGAAAACAACCAACTACCACCACCAACACAAGCAGGGACTTGCATGTATTTTCAGATTTAAATGAATTAACACACTCCATGATTCAAATTCCATGAGTTTTAACCGGGGATTATCACTAAAGGAAAGATCATGGTGCCTCAATTTATTTGGCCGGATATACGTGATTAACCAATTCACTTTTCACAGTAGGAGTTTACAACCACAACAAGTGATTTAAAACATTAGCAGGGGTTCATTAGTGCACAAACAACGACCACCAACAGCCTCGATTTTTAGGATGAATAAGCCATCACAACTCAACAAGATGGTCATAAGAGAAACAACATCAAAACATAAGACAGCATCAACGATCACAGCCCCCCTTCTTTCTTTATAGAATTCGGTCATTATATTTAATTAGGTCTGGTTTATCCAATTCTACAGAAAAAAAGCACGCCCACCCCGCATGATACACAAAGAGAGGAGGAAAAGGAGAAATTCCCTACTTGTTGATTGATGATCGACGTTTAGGTCGGGGGCGTGGAACTTTACGGATAACGATGCGGCTAGTCCGATGCACTAAATGCTGTTTGTGAAAGTCACGATGGAGGAAAGGAGAAACCACGGCTATCCCTTAGTTTATAGGAGCTGGGGACGGTTGAGGTGAAAACACGAAACCACATAAGGCACGGGGGTCGTGGGTTGATCACGCGGCTCCACTCGTCACAAAAGGGGTCGGGTGGTTTAAGCCGACTCATGAATTGATGAAGCATTTAATTAAAACTCTTATGGGTGTTACAGGTCTTAAAACACGGTTAAACGAGTCAGGATTGGGTTTAAAACCCTATTTACGCAAAGGAGCGTTACTGGAAACAACTTGACAAGGCCGGGTGACACCGATCGGTCTCACCGATCGGTTGCGCTGATCAGTCTCACCGATCGGTCGCGTCGATCGGTCTCACCGATCGGTCTTGCTGATCGGTCGCGCTGATCCGTATCGCCGATCGGTCTCACCGATCGGTCTCACCGAGATTCCACTCCTTTAGAACCCGGATTTTGGCAAAGGGAAGGACCAAGAGAGTATGTGTCATCACATCAGATACCTCTCAAACTATTCTCGTCCCCGAGAATTTAGACAACCCATAAGGGAAGGGCGGGTACAAAAAACCACCCCAAAAGATACCTCTCAAGAGCGAACCTCATCGCTAACTAAGAACATCTTTTTGTCACGAACCAAGCAACATACCATGCCAAACTGCCCGAGTACGTGGGTTGGGGAGTCTCTTCCCCCATGTCAAGATATTATCCGCTTTGGGCGGCACTGACTCACCTGAACGGGTTTAATCGCATCCACCTTAATGCATCTTGATTAGGGGTCGGGTCCTCTCCTTTCCTATAGCCGGGGGTTTTCACACACAAACAGAGGAAAGAAACTAGTACATTTCATAGCCAAAGGACAAAACATTCTACCACAACAGGTACAACAAGGAACAAAACTCAAAACAACTCTGGGTACTGGGTACACATCTGTGCTTCCCTTTCCCACGTACTCTCCTCAGGCCCACCATGTCTCCACAACACGCGAACCAAGGGAATGGTTCGCCCATGAAGCACCTTCTCCTTGCGATCCTTGATCATCACTGGTCTCTCCACAAAGGTCACATCGTCCTCGATGTCCAGATTTCCCCAATCAAGGACGTGCGAGTCATCGTGCAGATTCCGACGGAGCTGGGACACATGAAAGACATCATGTATCCTTAGTTGCGGTGGTGGCAACGCTAGTTGGTAAGCCACATCGCCAACCCGACACAACACTTGGAAGGGTCCGATGAACCTAGGGGAAAGCTTACTCCCCTTGCCGAACCTCCGCTGCCCACGCAGAGGGGATACCTTCAAGAACACGTGGTCCCCAACCTCAAACTTCAAGGGCCTCCTCCTGGTATCAGCATACGACTTCTGTCGGTCCTGGGATGCCTTCATCCTTTCTCGTATGAGCTGAACCTTCTCTGTCATGTTCTGCACCACCTATGGACCATGGATGCCTGCCTCTCCTACTTCGGTCCAACACACAGGCGAACGGCATGGCCTCCTGTACAAAGCCTCAAACGGGGCCATGCCGATGGTAGAGTGGTAGCTATTATTGTTGGAAAACTCTACCAGAGGAAAGTATTTCACCCATGACCCTCCTGATTCCAGAACACATGCTCGCAACATATCATCCAAGGTATGGATAGTGCGCTCCGTTTTCCCATCTGTCTGGGGATGGAAAGTAGTGCTATGGTGTAACTGGGTGCCAAACGCATGCTGCAATCCTCTCCAGACCCGCGAGGTAAACCGTGCATCCCTATACGAGACTATAGACCTCGGAGCTCCATGCAACCGCACTACCTCATCCACGTACTTTCATGCCAAAGCATGCACAACACTCGACTCCCTGATCGCCAGAAAGTGAGACGATTTCGTCAACCTGTCCACTACCACCCAGATGGCGTCGTACCCTCCTTGGGCCTTGGGTAGTCCCGTGACGAAATGCATTGAGATGTCATCCCACTTCCACTCGGGGACACCTAGGGGCTGTAGTAGGCCGCCTGGAACTCGGTGTTCAGCCTTCACTTGCTGACACACTAGGAACTTTCCCACAAACTCCGCCACTGCTCGCTTAACTCCGGGCCACCAAAACTGCCTCATCAAACCCTGGTACATCTTGGAAACGCCAGGGTGTACCACCAGGGGTGAGTTGTGGAACTCACTGAGAACCCTGCCACACATCGCCTATGGGAAAAACAACCTCCCCTGGAAAATAATCTGGTTCTGACCATCCTCGGTCCATCCTTCCGGAGCATTGCCCTGGTCAACTTGGTCACGAACCACTTTGCACTCTAGGTCTCCCCACTGAGACTCTTCCACCTACTAAAACAGGGATGACAGCACTGTCATCTGATATAGGCAGCCTCTGCCGCTATCCATCTTCGCATCCAGGTGTAAGGCATCCAACTCTTCCATTTCCTTCCAGGCATCTGCCGACTCTCGGACCGCATCCTTCTGCGTCCTCCTGCTCAAAGCATCGGCCACCACATTTCCCTTGCCCTCAGTATAAGAGATCTCGAAGTCGTAATCCTGGAGGAACTCCACCCATCTCCGCTGTCGCAAGTTTAAGTCCCGCTGGGAGACGATATACTTCAATCTTTTGTGATCTATAAAGACCACAAAGCTTTCCCCGATGAGGTAGTGCCGCCATAACATTAGCGCAAAAACGACCGCTTCAAGCTCTAGGTCGTGGGTGGCATAATTACGCTCATGGGAACGCAGCTGCCTGGACCCGTAAGAGATCACCCCTCGCCGCTGCATCAACATGCATCCCAGGCCCTATCCCAAAGCATCGCAGAATACCTCATAGGCCTCCCCTTCTTATGGTAATCTCAGCACTGGGGAACTGACCAACTTCTCCTTCAGATAGTTGAAGGCTTACTAGCACTACTCACTCCATACGAAAGCCTGGTCCTTCTTGGTCAGAGCCGTCAAAGGGGCTGCTACTCGGGAGATGTTGGGTACGAATCTTCGGTAGTAACCTGCCAACCCGAGGAAAATTCGGACTTCTGCCACATTCTTGGGTGCTGCCCAAGAAAAAACTGCCTCAACCTTTGATGGCTCGACCTCTATCCCCTGCTCCGACACTACGTTCCCAAGGAAGTGCACTTCTTGTGTCTAGAACTTTCATTTTGACAACTTCCCATATAGCTGGTGCCGTCGGAGGACCTCTAAAACTGTCCTCATGTGCTCTGTATGGTCCTCCTCTGATCTAGATTAGACCAGGATGTCGTCGATGAACACACCCACAAACCGATCCGGGTACTCCCGGAAGATGGAGTTCATAAGCCCCATGAACACAGTCGGGGCGTTCGTAACACCGAAGGGCATGACTACGGACTCGACGTGTCCATACCTGCACCTGAATGTTGTCTTCAGGATGTCGCTCTCTTTCACCCTTAGCTGGTGGAACCCAGACCGCAGGTCGATCTTTGAGAACCATCTTGCCCCTTTCAGCTGGTCAAAAAGATCATCTATCCTTGGGAGAGGGTAGCAATTCATGATCGTCACCTGATTCAACCTCCTGTAGTCTATGCACAGCCTAAGACCTCGATCTTCCTTATTTGAAAACAAGACCGGAGCACCCCACGGTGACGCACTCGGACGAACATAACCCCTCTTCATCAGATCGTCAATCTATATCTGCAACTCCCGTAGCTTCGATGGTGCCATCCGGTAAGGATCCATCAAGATTGGACGAGCGCCGGGCTGCAGGTCTATCCCGAAATCGATATCACGTCGAGGGGGTAGAGTCGTCACCTCTTCAGGAAAGATGTCCATAAACTCACGGACGATCTCTGGCACTTCCACCATTTCCGCATCTACTGATTATACCGTCAGATCGGTCAACAAGGATAGGAGAGGTTCCTCTCTCCTATTTCACTTCGGACTACTCTACTCGCCAGTGAAGGTAACACGTCAGCTGTCTAAGTCTGAGAATACCACCCTTCTTTGAAAACAATCGATGACGGCGCACACAAAAAATAGCCAGTCGATGCCGAGGATGACATTGTATGGCTGAATCTGTAGTAGAAGAAGATCCCAAACCGACTGATGTGGCCCTATCATCAGTCTACATCCCCGACAAATGAACATCAAGTCGGTATGACCTCCAACTGGTGTGATCAACACCAGGGGAACTGAAAGTCTCTCGGCATATAGACCCAAGGCATGGGCTAGACTAGGTGCAACGAGGGAGTGTGAAGCTCCAGTATCGAACAAAGCATAATCAAGAGTACTAAACAGACTGATCATACCTCGAACAACCTCTGGCCCTGCTGGGACTGATGCCTCTGCAGCGTGCAACTGTCCACGCCCAGCTCCCCTGCTCCTCGGCTGTCGGCCACCGCCCCCCCCCCCCCGACCACGCCCTGGTCTAGGTCCCTATGGAGCGCCCTGCGGTCGGCCTCCTCCTACATCTGCCCTCGGAGGAGAGGGAGCTCGCTGTCCCTACTGCTGCTGCTGGAAAGGTCTGGCTGGAAGCTGCTGCTGGGGCGGGTGCTGGGGATGACTTCCACTGCTGTACTGCACCCGGTCTGGGCACTTATTCCGGAGATGCTCAGGGCTCCCACAGATGAAGCACCGTGGTCCCGGGCACGTAGGAAAAGGGAGAGGGTCGGGGGATCGAAACTGAAACTGTTTCGGCCTGCTCCCTGCGGGTCGGAACCTAGAGGGTCCTGACGCTGGAGGCCTGGTGCTGACGGCTTTCCCCTTTGATGGTCCCAGCTGGATCCCCTCTCGCGACACTCCCCCTAGATTATGCATCCACTCCACCACTTCGGTCTTCTTCTAGACCTCCAAGTACGTCGGCAGGGTAAAGGGGGTAACAACATACTGGAGGGAGGGTCGGAGTGCCTCCTCCAAACGTCTTGCCTGAGACTCCTCGTCGGGAAAGAGTTCCGGAGCAAAACGTTGGAGGTCCTTGAACTTGATCCCTAGCTCCCTCACAGACATACTCCCCTGCTGGAGGGAGAGTAGATCCTGCCTCTTTTCTGCTTTCATCGTCGAGGAGAGGAACTCCTCCCGGAACTCCTTCTCGAAATCCACCCAAGCCACCTTAGAATCTCTCCTCTCCCCTAGGTAAAGCATCCACCACTGACGTGCCGCTCCCCGCATTTGGCTAACGGCCAGGGAAACCCAGTACTTGGTCGGGGCCTTAATCAGGCCGAAGGCTATAACTAGCTCCTCTAGCCAGCCTTCCGTCTTCATATCAGAGGTGCTGCCCTCATACTTCTCGAGGGTCTGTCACTGGAAGGCTCGAAGAGTCTTCTTCCACTGGTTGTCCTCTTCCTCTCGATTATCTCTCTGCCGACTGGCCAAAGTAGTCTCAGGGGCCTCCATATCCTGTACCACACGTGGTCGCCTTCCAGGTGCCATAGCTGCAAGGTAAACAAGGAATGCCTAAGCCCAAGTAGTGCAGAACATCGTTCTTAAAACTTCATAAGATTTAAATTTATTCTTAATTCCAAAGACATCCCAGAAACAAAAGAACACAAGTCATTATGATGCATGTACCTTTCCTAGGGTCTCTACCCAGCAATCAGTGTGGCCTCACTTGGTCGTTTGGTAGGTCCAGAGTCCTTGCATCAGATCACGGGGGGCCCTAAAATCCTGTGTCCTAGCCGGTCATCCCTAGCCTAATTCACGCTCCAAGGTCACCCAACACCGTTGCCTTACCATCCCATGCAATCCTCACTGTGCCTAACTCCAGAATCCGTCCTATCTCTCAACCATCCCTCTGATACCATTCTGTCATGACCCGCCTTCACCAAAAGGAAGGAAGGGTCAGCAGATTGCCAGGCCCTTCCTTATTTAAGTTGAAGGAGAGATAATGACCCCTGAAACCCGCCTTCAATAGGTCCCGGAGTGGCGACTAGCACCAAGGGTATAGATAATTATCGCAAATAGAAGGCATTACCCTTTTTATTTTATAGGATAGAGAGATAAGGAGAAGAAAACCCAACAAAACCAAGGTAGAGAGAAAAGTAAAGCCACTATTAAACCATTCCCACATGCATGTTTCAAAAGTAAAAGCCACCAGGTGAAAAAAGGTGACTACAAGGTAAGTACCAAAAAGGAAAACAACAACTGCAACTGCTCCAATAGTCCGAGCTAGTAAGGTCCTGTGTAATCCCCGAAGTCCTCCTGGAAACCTGAAATCATTTTTTATATACGTAGGGTGACCATACAAGTACACTCAGCAGGGAAAACTAAAGAATTTCGTGTATAAGTGGGGGAACGTACTAAAGTCCCCTGAGAAAAGAGTAAACTAAACACCTATCAAGGTAACCTATCCACCCCAGGACTCACCAAGGCACACTCCCCAAATAACTCAAGTCAAGTAATTTATATAATAAGAGCACATCGATGTTTGGGTACCCTGCGCCACTTTCCCACTGGTTGTTGAGACATCCTACACATCAGACCAATCCAGCCATTCTCACCGCAGTCCCACTGCCACACCCGCCCGCACACACCTGGGCCACAACCCCATGCAGTCCCACTGCCGAAATCCTACCCGCACACACCTGGGCCTCAACCGCATGCAGTCCCACTGCTGAACCCCACCCGCACACACCTGGGCCACAAATGTCACACGTAACCATGCCTGCAAACACCTAGGCCAGAACAACCACCACCATGCCCGAAGACACCTGTGCCTCATCCCGAAGACACTTGGGAAACCACCTGCCACACACACCTGCCCAACCACCACACTACCCAGCCCGGAGGTTCTTGGGCTAATAATGGACTTTAGGCCATCACAGCCTGCCCGAAGATACTTGGGCTATCTGGGAAAGGGAGCAGAAAAGGAGCTAATAACCATCCACTAAGAATAGTGTTGGGAAAAACACCCTCCCCCATGAAATGGGGGTGTTCGACACTAGGTTCTCAACATGGGTGGGGCGCGAATAAGAAACACAAAACAACAAGTATAAATATAGGTAATAATCACTCACCCAAATCTAGGTTTTTCTTCAGACAACCTACAGATCACAACAACACTCAAGTTCGAGTCATGAATCACGCTAACAACCCATAATCCCATTCTTGTTTCATGTTCAGTAACAATATTTGAGTTAATCACTACTGGGCATCTAGTAGACATAGGCATAAGTCCATAAAAGTAAACAGTCAAACATCAACCAAAACGTCCACACCTGGTTCTCAACAATAGAATATTTCACCCCAATTTGCGATATAAACAAGTATCCTCCCGGATTTAAAACTCACAACGACTGAATCCACACCAACAGGAGATCCCATCCCCCAAAAAATAAAAAAATCACAGAACCACTGAGAGTATAAAATAACAGGGGATCCCATCCCCTCCCACATCTCCAGCAATCGGCCCGAAGGGAAAACAACCAACTACCACCACCAACACAAGCAGGGCCTTGCATGTATTTTCAGATTTAAACGAATTAACACACTCCATGATTTAAATTCCGTGTGTTTTAACCGGGGGTTATCACAAAAGGAAAGACCCTGGTGCCTCAATTTATTTGGCCGGATATACGTGATTAACCAATTCACTTTTCACAGTAGGAGTTTAAAACAACAACAAGCAATTTAAAACATTAGCAGGGGTTCATTAGTGCAAAAACAACGACCACCAACGGCCTCGATTTTCAGGAGGCATAAGCCAGCACAACTCAACAAGATGTTCATAAGAGAAATAGCATCAAAACATAAGATAGCATCAACGATCACATCCCCCCCCCTTCTTTCTTTATAGAATTCATTCGTTGTCTTTAATTAGGTCTGTTTTATCTAATTCTACAGAAACAAAAGCACGCCCACCTTGCATGATACACAAAGAGAGAGAGAGGCAAAGTAGAAATTCCCTACTTGTTGATAGATGATCGACGTTTAGGTCGGGGGCGCGGAACATTACGGATAACGATGCGGCAGGTCCGACGCACCAGAAGCTGTTTGTGAAAGTCACGATGGAGGAAAGGATAAACCACGACTATCCCTTAGTTTATACGATCCGGGGACGGTTGAGGTGAAAACGCAAAACTGCATAAGGCGCGGGGGTCGTGGGTTGATCACGCAGCTCCACTCGTCACAAAAGGGGTCGGGTGGTTTAAGCCGACTCATGAATTGATGAATCATTTAATTAAAACTCTTATGGGCGTTAAAACACGGTTAAACGAGTCAGGATAGGGTTTAAAACTCTATTTATGAAAAGGAGCGTTACTAGAAACAACTTGACAAGGCCGGGTGACGCCGATCGGTCTCACCGATCGGTCGCGTCGATCGGTCTCACCGATCGGTCTCGCCGATTAGTCGCGCCGATCAGTCGCGTCGATCTGTCTCACCGATCGATCTCACCGATCGGTCGCACCGATCGGTCTTTCCGATCAGTCTCACCGATCGTTCGCGCTGATCGGTCTCACCAATCGGTCTCGCCGATCGGTCTCAGTGATCGGTCTCGCCGATCGGTCGCGCCGATCGGTCTCACCGAGATGCCACTCCTTTAGAACCCGGATTTTTGCAAAGGGAAGGACCAAGAGAGTCTGGGTTATCACAGTAATATCCACACATGATACGATGGTATAAAATAATATTTATTATCCTCCTTGAACTTGTATATAATCAAGGGATGATTATCCATATGGAGAGTGATTTCCCTCTCACAACAATTTATGTTGGCTCTATATAGAGTAAGCTAATTCATTCAATGAATTGGAAAAAATTCCACCGGAGGGAGTGTGATAAGGTTCTCTGGGATGTTCAATCCAAAAATTATGACAAGGGATGAGTTATATTAATGGGATACAATTGTTTCCCCATTTTTTGTTCTTACCAAAATATTTACTTCCATGATTTGTGGTGGTTTTGGGATTGTTCCACTAAACATTCGGGATATAAAAGAATGCATATAACCAGAATCAAAAAGTACATTTCATATTCTTGAATTAATATATAACATACCTTTGACCACTTCTTTTTTAGGTTCTCTTCAGTGGTTGTGATAGAAAAAACTCACCCTTGCTGCCTTGAAGATTATTGGTTTCCTCTGAAAACCCTTGTCATAGGGAATTGGTAATCAAAGTGCCATGGTTCTTTGTAGTTGAAGAAATGAACAATGTGTTGAGGGTTGAATGGATTGTTCCTCTCCCATATCTCAGAAACAAGATTTTATTGAAGGAAATTAATGTTCAAGTTCCCTTCTCTTCCACACTTAAATCATTTTCTAGTCCCCTTTAGGTAATTTATGAAGTGATTATTTCTACACTTTTGGAAAATGGGTGCTGGAATTTCTTAGCACCGTTGGACTTATCTATCAGACTAAAAAAATTAAAGTCCACCTTATGCCATTTATCCCCATGATACCTCTGAGATTCTCCAATCTCCATTTTGTCTTTGAGGAAACATCGGATAATTTTCTTATAGGTATCAAAGTCATGGATCACAAGGGATTTCCATATGCTCCATTTTATCCAACAAAAGAAGTGGGAAACATTTCATTATGGGGTAACGAAATAGCTAGTGGCATATCATGCAAGCCTTGTGAATATTTCCTTGTATGATCCGATGGATTTTTGGTCTTTTTTCTTGAGGACAAGGAAGTCCCTTTCCATCTTAAGTTAGAGAGTTTGCAGAAAATATTTTTCAAAAAAACATTTTTTGGAAATCCATTTATTCCAACAACTTGATCTCCTCTTCTAGATTCGTATTTTTGATGAATTTCCACCATTGATCAGCTTCACCCTCCATACGATAAGAAGCCAGAAGAACCGTCTCTTGTTCGGAACATTGAAGTTTCTAGAAGATCTTTTCAGTGATGTTGATCTATTTCTTGGAAATTGAGGGATCATATGAACCATTAAAAGTAGGAGGTCTTTGTGTCCTGAAAGTCTCGATTGCTATTTTTTCATTCTTAGGGGTGGTTGGACGATCCTCTTGACCCATGTTTCAATTGAAAACATGAGTTAACTGAGAGAGTATCATGACAAATTTTGGGATTCCCTCTCCCATCAGAATGGGCATCTCATTAGAACAATCATCACATTGATAATTGCATCAGTTGTTAGCCCAAGTCCTACTATTACGAGACATTTAATGGAAGAAAAGAAAAGTTAGGGTTACCAAATAAAGGGGAATCCAATGAAAAAAATGGATAACTTAAAAACTATATTTATTTCCATAACTTATGAATTTATAGGCTTCAATCTATGTTATCCATTATCTAATTCCCAACATATACTCTTAGGGGAATTTTTTTATTCCATTAATAATGGTTCATACAATGATTATGAATTTTCCAAGTCATATCCCACGATATTGTTATATCCAAGAGTGAATCAAGTCCCATTATTGTGCACTAGTTCCACTTCTAGTCTATCTCAAGGTGGTCTTTCTGGGTTTTACCCTTAGATAAATCCTTCCCCAAGCCACATCTACATGTTCCTATCCAGATAGGGATATATTTTCATGATAAACCACTTAATCTCCACTCACCAAAATTTAGGGATGTTTTTATTATACATAGTCTTATCAATAAGACATCCAATAGGGTTTTCTAATCTTAATCCAAATAATAACTAAACTTATCCTTTGATACCAACTATAAGAACCTTTCTCTTTATTACACACATAATCATTATTTATTACATAAACATGCACTTAAGATAACTCTAAGTATTGAGAGGACCAATGTCTTGGGAATTTAGAAATATTACATAACAACTTAGAACATAAAACCCAATAAATTTATTGAAATAATCTTTTTCACAACCATAACTGTAACATCCCAGGTAAATAAAGGACACAAAAGTTTTCATATTTATTAATATTTTTGAATTAAATATTAATTCTAATTTAAAAAGGATGCTATGTTCAATTGTGTACCCAATACACAACAAGGGGTTTCTTTGAAATCTTACATTGCACAAAAAAAATATAATATTATTATTTTAAATGGTTGTTAAATCTTAACTATTGTGTTGATGGGAGTGAATATAACTAACTAAAATATGATTATACAGTTTTGTTGAATATTTTTACATTTATCCAATAAAAGGTAGAGGCTTAAAATGTTAATGAATCTAAGCATAAATACTCTTATATTCTTTAAAATGTCGATTTACCACCGTTTGATGGAGAAACCTCATTAAATATAGTTTTGGCCATTTTTAAATGTTCTATTTGACAAAATATTTTCTTTAGATTTAGGATATCCAAATTTACTTTGGGTAAATTTTTGGTATTTTTCTGATAAAGTTCATTTTTTAATGAATAGTGAAAAATAATGTATTTTAATTCAAATGTGCCTTTTAATATAATTTATTTATATGGATATATTATCTTTTTAATTGGTTTTAAAGTGAAATTATAATATATTTTTACCATTTAATCTAATATTGGTCATTGCAAGTAATTTCATTTTGAAATCAGACATAAAAAAGTGTCAATCTTTTGATAGTTTTTATTTCTTAAAAACACGGTAATTGTTTTAACAACAAGAATTAATTTTAAATTAATTTATGGAACTTTTGTGTTTTTAATTTGGAAAAATGGATTCCATATTTGGAATCATTATGTCCAAATAGTGTAAATAGGTAACTTTTAATTTTAGACATTTTAAATATTACTTCATGTAAATATTTTATTTACCATGATTAAAGGGTAAATATAATAAATAAGTGAAAAATATAATATTATATTAATATTAAATTACCCTAACATGGTTATTAATCCTATTTTATGATTCATTTCCGTCCATGGGCATCCTTTGGTCAAATTGGGGACCCCATGGAGCCACATGGGAGTAATAATGACAATTTATATTAATTAATTTAAAATAAAGAAAAAAATGACATAAAAAATTATCTTTTAGTAAATAAATATTTAACTGGAGTTATATAAGTTATCTTTTTTACTATAAAAATTATTTGGAAAGATTAAATGATTTCCAACATCATGATATTTTTTTATAATTTCTCGACGTCAAATAAATTAAATTATTTATGACATAATAATGATACAATATTTACCTTAGTAATAAATGATTTCAATAAATAATATTATAAATATTAAAACAATATAAAAAACTGGTCCAATTCTTATTGGATTAATTTATTTCGACCATGAGTGATCTTAAAATTAATTTTAATGATTATTTTACCTTTTGAAACCGAATATGAGATTAAAATAAAATAATTGTTTCAAACATTCATAAAGAGCCCCTCCTCTCCTTTATAAAAATCCCTCACTTCTAACACATTATCACACATCTCAAGCCTTTGGATCATACAACCTATTCTCTAATAAGCTCCCAATATACAAAACTTCATCCTAGAAGCCTTACCTTAGGCATAAAGCACTTCAAAAAACCCATTTGGTTCAAACCAAAGGGAGTTACCTGATTTAAAGGTAACATCTTCTCTTATGTTGATTTGTTTTATTTTACTTCTCCAACCCCAAAACTATTTTTATTCCTTTATTTTATAATAAAAACAGTATCATATATATACTAGGATGTTTTTATGAGATTTATTCCAACTAAACTTACACACACCTCAATCTAATGGGTGAAGAACATACTGTTTCTGTGGATGGAAAACTAACGCCTCACGAAGAGATGACTATTCAATTATCTCCCACTGCCTCTCATAGTGGCCATTATAATGAAAATGTATTTATATATGATATATATTATGTTTCCGTTTTCTATATGATTCGGTAATTTTTATTTACAAACATACATTTATGCCTTCCAATGTGTGTAAACACGATAATTTCATTTGAAGAAGTGAGGACTACCGCCCCCTCATGGTTATATGATTGGTTCTTAACTTACATGAAACATATAAAGATGGATTTAATAAAATAATGTAACATATATATCATATCATATTACACTGGAACTATAATATACCTATCTATCATTATTTTTTCATTCCATTAAATGTTAAACAGAAATGAAATTAGCGTTCATGCGTACGTACGACTTACTGTCTCCATAAACGGTGCATTTCATTTCTTATCTCCAAACGTTATGTACTATTATAAATATATATATATATATATATATAAACTGGATATATATTATATATATTATATCTAAATCATTAATATAATTCTGTAGATAATGTAGTTTTGACCACATGGATAAATTGTGATTATAACAAGTTCATTTTTAACTCAAATTCTGAACGTCGAAAAAATGTTCAATATGAAATAAATTAATTCACTCTCTATTATTGAAAGGTAATAAGTGATATAAAAGTAATAATAAAGATTAAAAAGGTTATTAATCAATTAGAAATTATCTTATGTTTGTTATTCAGGAAGAACAAGGAACAGAAGAGTCATGTTATACACGAGGTAAGTGATTTCTTATCTCACTTTTAATTCCGTGAGGTTTCCATTGTTCACCACTTATTTATTGCATGTGGTGTATTTTGTACAGAAATTTGATATATATTATCATTATTATATTTATATTCATGATATTATGTGATTAATTTGGTGGTTATTATCTTTTCTCATACGACTCGATTGATTACAACGTGGTAAGGGTTTTTCATCTCACTTTTTATTCCCGTGAGATTCATGCTATATTAGCCACTATTTCTATTTGTGTGGTGGATATACTGCCCATTATGGTATTCTTTTGTGTAATATATTTTAATTTATGGGTATTTACATATTCATTGGGTGATATTTCTTTCATGGGGTGTATGTTTCATAAGCTACAAAATCGGTAAGGGAAACATTCACCCCCTATTTTTAAAAGAATTATTTTTGTTATGTATTTTAATTTACATCTTATTATGTTGGGATATGTTATTATTTATCCTAATTGATGTAAATTTTTTGTCCATGTGATGATATATCCTTTTCTCTCTCATCATCCTATTTTATGAATTTCATTATGACGTCGTTAGGCTGTCGAATTTCTGTAAGAAAACTTCTTAACCCAATTTTAATTTTTGGGTTAAACATCTACTTCTTTATTATGTCGTGCTATGAATATGTGTGAATAACCTATCATTAATTTACACTTAATATCCTCTTAAATTTTTTTGTATTTATATTTTTCACACATTATTATGTAATTAATTTATCCTTAATCTAAGGATACTGTCTTTATAAGGGATTTTGTCTCAATTTACATTTCCATTGAGACTTCATTGTTGATATGCACCAATTCACTATTATATGGTGTATATACTATCCTTTGGGATATTATATCCTGAATAACATTGTTCTCATGATAATATTAAGTTCTAATTAAATCTTATTCGTCAATTATTTGTATTCTAGGGTCTCTCATTTTGTTAAAAACACTTTAACTAAAATATCATTTTAATTGTTTTAATGGATTATTCTTCTAAATCATTCACATTAATGTCCGTGTATTAAAAATGGTTTTAAGGATTTATTCATATGTACATGAATTTTTTGAAATTGAAATTTCTTTCAAAATATTCAATGTGGCATGGGACACTTTGATTCAAATATCTCTTTATTTAATATTTTAAATGGTTTTGAAAATGGTTTGATAAAAGATTTGATTTTATCAATATTTTGAAATGATATATTGTGATTGAAATGTGGAAATGTTATCATTCCAATATTTTTGTTTTATGTGTTATGATTATGTTATGGGTATTGGGAATTGTTTACGTACATGGGTGGTTCCTTGATAAACCTAGGGTGGGTGAGATTGAGAAAGCTCTCCAATGCATTAGGTAATGTGAAAGAGGTAAATGTTAATGTTTCTCCTATGTAATTTAGGGAATATACTATGATGGGTATTCCAAATGTGACTCCCTCTGTAGCTATGATAGTTACAATGTATGTATGTTATTTATGACATATGTTACCTTTATGATTTATGATTTCAATGTTTTTTTCATTAATCTTATGATTTTAGGAGGTATGTTATGAATGAAATGTATGGTTTCATTATTTTTTATTTATTTAAGGGCTAAGGTTTTCATTCCTTAATTTATATCCCTTTCTGAGATTTTATGCTCATCCCTTGTTTTTGAAATGTTTTTTCACAGCACTTAAAGATTAATAAGGGTCAAGGATGGGATCAAAGAAAAGTCATGCTATCTAAACATGGAACTAGACATGATTGTTTTGTTTAAGAGTTTTTATTTTATGAAAAAATGGATACTGAGTAGAATTATCTATATGTCATATTCATGTTGTTATGTAAATTTTATGACCTAATTATCTAAAACTATAAACCTCAAAATATCCTCAATGTGAATTATCCATTTAATTAAAGATTATTTAATGTTTAAGGTCAGGTCCTTATAGTTGTTATAAAGGTTAGTTTAGATAAATTTAGAGGTTAGGGTGTTCTTTAAGCATAATTGACATTACCATAATGGTTAGGATTTTAGAAAGAGTCATAGTTATTTTAGAAAAAGTGAATGAGTTTATGATAACATGAATAAGTATATCCTTTTATCTACCCTACTCACAAGGTATTATATGATGATTTTACTAATATAATCACACTTACATTTTTGGTTTTAGAAAATGGCTGGATCTAGCAGGCAACAAACTAACAGTGGATGTGATTAAAACTATGATGGTTTTCTAAATGAGAAACTAAATGAAATGGGAGCTGAAATGAGAACTCTTGTGGTTATTCTCAACTAACTATCTGGATTCAAGATTTACCACCTAAACATTGGTGATTTTTATAAGGAATCGTATATGCGAGAAACAAATCGCCACAGAAGTTCAGATAATAATCATAAAGTTATGTATATTCAAAAATCTATGTGTCAAGGATTTGGAAAGAAACACAGAGGAAAATGTTTCAAAGGGACGAGAATATGATATAGATGTGGATGTGAAGGTCATAATGAAAGAACCTGCAATGGAAAAAGGAAGCATCCTGCTGACTCTAGGAAAGGGAAATAATTTCATTCTTAGGGATAAATTGAATGTCTTAAATGTGGTGTGCATGGTCATTATGCAAACAGTTGTCCAACGAAGATGTTTTGAGAATAGGATCACCAGGATCATAAAAATATATGTTTACCAATACCCAATTTCATTCCAATTGAGGATGAAGAAACTAACAATGACCAATGAAAGGTATGGATTATTTCTTAACATATGTTTTGACATTATTGAATCTTAGAATATGATTCATGATTTAGTTTGTAGGAATGATGTTTTTCAGAATATGTTGGTAAAGAATGGTTAATGGATCATGAAGATTCTTGAATGAGTAAGAAGTCAAAATATTAGGGATTCAAAAGTTATGGTAGATTTTAGGATGGTGAAATTCTTAAAAGTATTAAGGGTATTTTGATGATGGGATTACATTGGAATACGTTTTATAGTATATGTAACCCTAAAGTTTGATATATGAAAATTTTATTCAAGGAATAATTATCTTTTCTTCTAATGAGTAATGGTTGAATTATATTTTGGGGGAATCTATGTTTTTATTATAGACATATGGGGATTTGGTTTTTTTATGTAAATGATTAACCTATCAAAGAGAATTTGTGATTTGGTTAATTACACATCAGTATGAGGCATTAAGAGTAGTCGATTTTATTCGGAGATAACTGATAAGATTTACTGGGGAAGACTATGTGATAAAATCCTTCTTAGTTTTTTGGTTTCAATCGACTTTTTGATTATTTTGAATAATTTTAAGGACAATTGTATATTGAATTGTCTTTCTTGAACTTTGAGTACTTTTGGTTGAATTTTAGAGATTAAGAGTAGTACTTCTTTTTATAAAAGATTATCCTTTTGGGGATTATCAAATCACGTACTAACCAATTTTGGTTTTTGGTTAATTTATAAAGATAGGGAAAACTGTATGGTTCATATTTTGGGGATCATGTTATTCTCTAGAAGTTTATTATAGTGCTTTCTATGTGAACAAGTCATCTTGAATACTTACCATTTGGAGAAAAGATAAGTTTGTGGTAGAATTTTATTAAAAGATGACACTCTACATGATGAGTAAGTATATTTCCTTACAATATTAGTCTTGTTATTAATAAAATTATTGAACTCTATGAAAATAATCTTGATGAAAAAATGTTATAAGACCTCTTTTATCATCAACCTTTTACCCAACCACAAATTTATTGTATTGTGGTGGTTAACTTTCTGTGATCAAGTTTTCTATCTCTCACTATTAATATATGAGAGTTAGTTTCTCTTCCATATCCATGTTTTCAAAGAATCCTAGTATTTTTTTTCTCGGTTAACCTTTTTACTTATCTACCTTTATTTTAACGGGATATTTTTATTGGCTCTTTTTACGATGTGGGACTTTCAATGATGTTTCTGAGCACAATTTTAAAATTGTGAGGATGAAATTTCAAAAAGGGGGAAGGATGTAACATCACAAGTAAATAAATAACATGAAAATTCTTATATTAATTAATATTGTTGAATTAAATATTAATTATACTTTAAAGGGGATGCTATGTTTGATGACGTACCTGATACGCAACAATGAGATTCCTTGAAATCCAATGTTGCAAACTTTTAATATAATATTATTATTTTAAATGGTTGGTAACACCTAACCATTGTATTGACACGAATGAATAGAACAAACTAAAATATTATTATACATGTTTGTTTAATATTTTCATATTTATCCAATAAATGTTAGAGGCATAAAATGTGAATGAATCTAAGTATAAATACTCTAATATTCTTTAAAAGGTCGATTTATTAACTTTTGATGGTGAACCCTCTTTAAATATAGTTTTGGACATTTTATATGTTCTATTTGAAAAAATAAAATTCTTATTTAGATTAGGGAAATCAAAATTTACATTGGGTAAATTTTTGGTATTTTTCCGATAAAGTTCATTTTTATGAATAGTGAAAAATGCTATATTATAATTCAAATTTTCCTTTTGATATAATTTATTAATATGGTTATACTATCTTTTTAATTGGTTTTAAAATGAAATTAGAATATATTTATAACATTTAATCTAATTTTGGTCATTGAAAGTAATTTCAGTTTGAAATTGGACATAAACAAGTGTCAATCTTTTGATCGTTATTATTTCATAAAAACACGAAATTTGTTTTAACATCGAGAATTAATTTTAAATTAATTTCTACCACTTTCATGTATTCAATTTGGAAAAATGAATTCCATATTTGGAACTAGTAGGTCTAATCTTTGTAAATAGGTAACTTTCATTTTTGTACATTTTAAATATTTGCATCAGTAAATATTTTATTTACCATGATTAAAGGGTTAATATAATAAATAAGTGAAAAATATAATATTATAATAATATTAAATTAACCTAAATGTAATGACCAAAACCCGGAAGCCCAGAGTCGGTGCATTATTAGGTATCATTAGAATTATCACAAAAGATCACGTCTTGAAAGATTGATTAGTTTAGTGGGCTTGGAAGTGCTAGATACATTCATAAGGTTTACATTACATCATGAAATGGAAAATTAAAACAACATTGTTTCCATAGACAACACTGAGATCCCATAGAATATGTAACACCCCAAGCTTCCATGGTAAGTTTCCCTTTGAATAATGCAATAGCTAGCATTGTATGCAACTTCGAGACTCTAACACACTACGGCTAATCAAAGTAGGCATTATGAATAGTAATACCCACTTTTTGAAATTTTATAAATTTTATTATCCAAATTGGACTTCATTTTTGGATTCAGAATATCAAAATTATCTTAGGATGAAATTTTGGTATTTTTCTGAGGACTTTAAATTTTTAGTGAATAGTGAAAATTACTAAATTTTAATTAAAAACAACTTTTTAATCGAAATAATTAATAGTGATAAATTATGAATTTAAGTGGTTTTAAAGTATATTTAGAATATATTTTTACCATTTAATACAATTTTGGACATTGGACATAGTTTCACAGTTAAACCGGACATATACAAGTGGCAATCTTTTAATAGTTATTATATCTTAAAAACACGCTTTTTGTTTTGACAGCGGGAATTAATTTTAAATTAATTGCTGCCACTTCTGCATTTTGAATTTGGAAAAATGGATTCAATATTTTGAATCAGTATGTCCATATTATGTAAATTGGTAACATTTATTTTTATACATTTTGAATAATTACTTCGGTAAATATTTTATTTACCATGGTTAAAAGGTAAATCCGGTAAATAAGGGTAAAACAATAATATTATAATAATAATAAATTAACCTAAAACGTGTCCTAATCTTATTGGTGGATACATATCCGACCATGGGCATCTTTGGGTCGATTTTTGTACCCCATAGAGCCACTTGTAGGTGATAGGGACACTTTATATTAATTAAGTTTAAGTAAATACAAAAATTACATAAGCTTATATCTTTTAGAAAAACAATTTTTACATAATTTTATATATGTTATATTTTCGATTGTAAACATTTATTATAAATCTATACATATTTAATACATAATTATATTTTATTTATAATTTTTAGACATTTAAAAAGTGAAAATATATATGAAACAATAATGATGCAACATTTTCTTTATTAATGAAAGAATCAGATAATTGGTATTATAAATGTTAAAATAAATATAATTAGAAAGTTTTGATGACATAAACTAATTTTATTGGTTAATATGACATGTTAGTATTGCATAAATGAATTTCTTTCTAATTAATAAAGTTTTTAAGACTTTAAAAGAAATAAATTATTGAGTAGTGTCAAAAGTGACAAAAATGAGTTTTTAAAACAAATATTATATTATTAATTTATATTATATTCCTAAAAATCTAAGGATCGGCCAGAGTTCTTATATCATTATTTTTGTATCATTAATGGACCACTTGGGGGATATATTGGATGTATATAGTATGTTTTTTAACTATATATTATAAAAATACAATGTGGCATGGTAAGTATTAAACTAATTAACCAAGATTTAAAACTAAAATATAAGGTTAATATAATGACACAAACCTGTCTAAAATATCTTGGTTGAAAGGATTTTGACCCATCCCAACCTTATACTTTGAATAATCCACTTTGGATCCATTATAAACAAAATATTATTTAATTATCAAATAATACATTAAGTTTTTCCTAAAGAGCCCCTCACCCCTCTTATAAAGGGAACTCCCCCTTCTCATTAATTCACACCTTCAAAACCATTTGGCTTGACCAACCCCTACCCAAATATCCTCTCAAATTTCCTCTATTAATACTAGAGGCCTTTTTTTGATCATAAATCCAACCTAAGGAGCCTTTTTGATCAAATCAAAAGGAAGAGCCCGAAGAAGAGGTAACGTCTTCACCACCCTCTTTAAATTTACTTTCTTCTTCAAATTCTTCATTCTTTGTTATTTCCATTCTAAAATAATAACCCCAGTACCTTATATATACTGTGATGTAATTATAATTATGGACCAAAAAAATCATTATTCTATCCATCCCTTGAATGACATGTCACCATACGTGTGTATCTACGACCTACCGTCTCCACGTTGTAGTGTAATTGTTTTTCAATATACCATTATTTATATGGGTATAATAATGAAGTATAATTCATGTAAATAATAAATATAACATGATAATTATTCTTTCTATATGATATTCCATCTAGTTATATATTATTTTAATATCAAGAAATGATATTGTCGCTCGTGCGCACGTACGGATTACCGTCTCCACGAACGCGATGAGATTCATTCCCCATCGTATCAATTCAAGACTAAATTTTATTTGATGATTAAAAATAATATTTAAGGACTTAAAATCATTCTGGATATGAGTATGATACAACCTATCCATAACAAACACTTCTTATATAAAAGAAAACCAGTAAGTTAACACCCAAAACGAAGATAATACTAAGATTTTATTAACAAAGTGTGTTAAAAGATCATATATGATATCATATTAATATATATTATTATTATATAATTCAATAAAAATTATTTAATCATTATAAAGGATGTTAACCTACCATCAACCAAGGAAAAGTACAAGGTAAGGGGTTTTCATCACAGTCCTTATTCCCGTGAGATTCATGCCATATTACCACTATTACCTTTTGTGTGGTGTATGTACTACCCATAATTGTATTCTTTATGTAATACACTTTAATTTATGTGTATTTACATATTCATTGTATGATACCTCTTTCATGGGTTGTATGTTTCATAAGTTATCAAATTGGTAAGGGTTTATTTCACAATCTCTTCATTATCTGAGGTTGTTTATACGTAATTATCTACTGGGACCTCTTTATCATCCAAATCCATGTTTCTCAAAAATGTATTTAAAAAAATTCTTAATATTTTACAGAATATGGGTTAAAGTCATTTATACCATTGTTTGAATTTTTATATGAATTTTATAAAGGAATCTTTCCGTCGTTTTCTAAACAAGGCCCTTTTTAACCTTTTCGACAAAATTAAGGTAAGAATTTTTTTAACCTATACGGTGGGTGCAGCTATTTTCCGCCATTTTAACATCGTCGAAGCTTCCCTTAAATGATTATAATAATATTTTGAAAATAAATATTTTCTTTATGTGACTCTTAAATGATTTCATAATATAAAGAGATATTTCACTAAAAAAGGTTTTGGTTTCATCGATTTCAACATCCTTTGATGGATTTTATGTTTATTTGAAGTTGTTTTATTATGATACAAAACTTCCATATTGTATTGAAGTTTTTGTGATATTTTTGGCTGTGTATGTGCTATTTTTATACCATTAATTGCTTATGGTTAAAGTATTTACATTTTGTATGCTAGTTTTAATACGAATGTTTATGATATGTTTAATCCTTTTCATATGTGGAATGTATTGGACTTAGTAAGTGACGGGTGGAGCCTGCTATAGCTCCTCGATGAATCGGTAGGTCTCATGAGACAACTAGAGGTGGAATTTTCCAAGGCCCTTTCCCAATTATATTTATGGTTTTGGTCGAGGCCTTAATCATTTTAGACGTCTTGGCCGAGGCCTTGAAAAAATGTTTCAGAATGTCCGGCATTATACATTCCCTCATTATGGAAAAAATATTGATGGTTCATGTGGTCATTCGACTAGTAGAATACCCATGATTATGTTTTATTATGGAATTATTTACTAAGCTCATAATATTTCCATAAAAGTATTCATATTTGTTATTGGTAGAGGCATGTGGTTTACAATTATTTACCATGCTTAATATTTATGTCATTTTCTGCTGTATTACTTACCCTTACTGAGCGTTTGAGCTCACCCCTTTGTTATGTTTCATTTTCCCAGGATATGAAGAAGTTAGTTATGAGTGAACTGCAGGCATAATTTAGGAGGCTTGGATGTTATAATGAAATATATTATTGTTGTATTTACTTTTAAGCTGTAATGTGGATCATAAGTATGAATCTTGTTTCCAATAATACTAAATGGTTCGGTCTTTAGAGACATGATTTCCCAGTAATCATGATAATGTTATGTAATAATGCACTGACTCTGGGTAACTTGGGTCGGGGCGTTACAGTTGGTATTAGAGGAAGTTTAGTACAACCCTTGGAAACTAGATTTAGATAAACTATGATTAGAGCACATAGCCTTAAGAAAGACTTTGAGGATTAATATAGAAGAACATCCAATAATTTTGGTATTGTAGAGATTTTGTGAGTTTTCCGAGCAATACATCCCTCTCTGGATACAAGCAGGTAGAGGTGGCTCTGGCAGAGATGTACCTAGGGGTAAAACCCGAAAACACCACATTGATCTTGAATCGAACGGGAACTGGTGCAAAACAATGGGCCTTGCTGCACTCTTGGTTACGAAACTCCTGGGGGATATGCCTAGGATAATTCTCATTTTCTTTACATAACATTATGAAGGGTTGGGAGTATATACCTCTAAAAGAAAACTTTTTTATGATTATGGATTATATCCATAAACTGTTGAATTTATGTTAAGTGTTTTAGAAGTTTGGAATTATATATTTCAATTCATAAACTAATCTAGTTGATGCCATTGTTTAGAAATGGCGCATAGTGGAAGGAATGGAAACTGTATCAACTCACACACTCCATGTAGGGATTTTCCTCCTACTCACGATAATTATAGTGGAGCTGGTGATGCAACTGGTGCTGATCAGATTATCACCATACTGGGAATAGTCACTTAGGTTATGAATAATAACCTTACCCGTATGGAGCACCCAGATCCATAGCGTGGAGGATCAATGTTAGATCGCTTCATGAGGAAACAACCACCGACATTAAATGGGAGTACAAATCCCATAGTAACTGAGCAATGGATAAATTCTATAGAGAAAATATTTCATGCTTTCGTTAGTAGTGAAATGGAAAAAGTTGTCATGGTAGTTTATCGCCTCACTGGAGATGTTGATCAATGGTGGTCATTGAATCAAAACACGAAGGAAGATGATGAAGTATCAGATATGGAATGGAGGGAGTTCAGAGAGTTGTTCTTAGAAAAATAATTTCCTAGAGACCATCAAGCAGATATGGAAAGGCAATTTCTGAGTCTGAGGAAAAAAGTGGACGAGAATGTCACAACATATGAGGATAACTTTACAAGGTTTGCGAGGCATGATGCTGATTATATACATAACCAAACGAGTAAGATTGATTGTTTCTTTTATGGGTTAAAACCATTTCTTCGTCGAGAATTAGTCTCGCAAACCTTCTCATCATACGAAGATATTGTCTCGTGTGCTATCAAGATAAAAAAAGAATTCTATAAGTTTTATGAAAAAAAATTAAAGAAAGAGAAGAAGTGAACGGTGGGGAAAGAGACAGATAAAGGGAAAAAAGGGAAAGACGGATTTTCCATTATGCAACAATTGTGGGAAAAATCACCCCAGTACTTGCCTAAAATGAATGAGTGTTTGTTATAAATGTGGAGAAAAAGGTCACCAGGCTCGTGTTTTCAAGGGAAAGAAAGAGGCTGTCAATGTTGAATGCTACAATTATAGGGAAATGGGGCATTATGAAAATTAATTCCCTAAGCGCTAAGGGAACTTACCTCAGAAAAGGACAAGGTATCAATGACAAGCTTATGTTGTTACTACAGTTGAGGAAGAATAATTATTGTATTTTTGTTTTTGGACTCAAGGGTTATATTCTGGTTATGAGAATAATGTGATATATATAAGGATTGTATTGTAGTACTTGTTGTTTTCATTATGGTTTTAATATGATTAAGGTTATCATATTTTCAGTATGTGACAATAAGAGAAACTTTACTATGTTTGAATCTGATGTTACAATTGATTTTGGAATTTAGATAACTTTTATAGAGAGTCTGGATAGAGGTACATTGGATAACTATAATGTTTGGAATGGATAAATTTGATCATGGGAAAACATTTTTTATGGTTAAAACAATTCTTATGATTATTTTTAGAATAATTTGTAATATAGTTTTAGGAAAAGGACAACCTGTAGGTCGGGCGATAACCCATCGCGTCGGACAAAGCTGCAGGAATCGAACCCACAACCACATTGCGACATGCCTTTATTACCTACAACTAGCCTACAGGAAGTCCCTGGTTATTACAAAATATTTTTCTTCATTATAATGGTATGTGTTTGGAACCTTATATTAGGATAAATATAATATTTTTGAGTTCTATTATCTTTTGGATGTAAAGATGAGTTTGTGGTATAAATTAGTTGAAGGATGAAAGTCAACTTGTAAAGTATATATATTTCAATTATTATATGAAGAAATTAATTCTTAAACCATAGGTAAGTTATATTAAAACCAAAAATGTGTTATCCTAATAACTTATGGTTTGTTGAACTGATGATATTTTAAATCATCATAGATTGATGGCTTTGAAGCCCTCAATTTTACACTTGTTTTTGATTGATGACCTCAATCACTCCCTATAAATATTTATGTTTTTTATATAATTACATGTCTATAATTGCCACAAATGTTCTCCTATTCAAAACCCTAATTTGGGGGTGACATTCTCATTTCCCTTTCCCTATTATTAAAACTAAATTTTATTATCCCTATTTCTGATATGGGTTTTCCACAAAGTGTATTTTCTATTTTCAGCCTTTTATTTTCGAAAAACAATTTCAAATTGTGAGGAAACAATTTATTGAAGGAGGGGAGAATGTAACACCCCAAGCTTCCATGGTACGTTTCCCTTTGAATAATGCAATATCTTGCATTGTATGCAACTTCGAGACTCTAACTCACTACGGCTAATCAAAGTAGCTGTTATGAATAGAAATACCCACTTTTTAAAATTTTATAAATTTTATTATTCAAATTGGACTTCATTTTTGGATTCAGAATAACAAAATTATCTTAGGATGAAATTTAGGTATTTTTCTGAGGACTTCAAATTTTTTATGAATAGTGAAAATTACTAAATTTTAATTAAAAGTAACTTTTTTAATAGAAATAATTAATACTGATAAATTTTGAATTTGACTAGTTTTAAAGTATATTTAGAATATGTTTTTACTATTTAATACAATTTTGGTCATTGGACATAATTTCACAATTAAACCGGACATAAACAACTGTCAATCTTTTGATAATTATTATATCTTAAAAACACGCTTTTTGTTTTGAAAACAAGAATTTATTTTAAATTAATTTCTTCCACTTATGTGCTTTGAATTTGGAAATATGGATTCCGTATTTGGAATCAGGATGTCGAAATTATGTAAATACGTAACTTTTATTTTTAGACATTTTGAATAATTACTTTGGCAAATATTTTATTTATCATGGTTAAAAGGTAAATCCAGTAAATAAGGGTAAACAAATAAAATTATAATAATAATAAATTTCCCTAAAACGTGTCCTAAACTTATTGGTGGATACATATCTGACCATGGGCATCTTTGGGTCAATTTTGGGACCCCATGGAGCCACTTGTAGGTGATAGCGACACTTTATATTAATTAAGTTAAAGTAAATACAAAAATAACATAAGCTTATATCTTTTAGCAAAACAATTTTTACATAGGGTTATTTATGTTATATTTTAGATTATAAATATTCATTATAAAGATAAAAATATTTCATACATAATTATATTTTATTTATAATTTTTAGACATTGAAAAAGTAAAAATATATATGACATAATAATAGTGCAGTATTCTCTTTATTAATGAAAGAATCAAATAATTGGTATTTTAAATGTTAAAATAAATATAATTTGGAAGTTTTGATGACATAAAAGAATTTTATTGCTTAATATGACATGTTATATTTTCTTAAATGATTTTTTTGAATTAATAATGTTGTTAAGACTTTAACAAAAATAAATTAATGAGTACCGTCAAAATTGACATAAATGAGTTTTTAAAACAGATATTATATTATTAATTTATATTCAATTCTTAAAAATATAAGTTTCGGCCAAAGTAATTATATCATTATTTTTGTATCATTAATGGACCAATTTTGGGTCTCTTCGATATATATAGTATGTTGATTAACTATATATTATAAAAATACAATATGACATGGTAAGTGTTAAAATAATTAACCAAGAGTTAAAACTAAAATATAAGGTTAATATAATGACCCAAACCTGTCTAAAATCTATTGGTTGAACTGATTTCGACCCATAAACACCTTATACTTTGAATAAACCACTTTGGATCCATTATAAACCGAATTTGATTTTACTATAAAATAATACTTTAAGTTTTTTCTAAAGAGCCCCCCACCCCTCTTATAAAAGGGAACTCACCCTTCTCATTAATTCACACATTCAAAGCCATTTGGCTCGGCCAGACCATGCCCAAATATCCCCCCAACTTCAATCACTTCATCCTAGAGGACTTATTTTGATCAGAAAGCCATCCTAAGGAGCCCTTTTGATCAAATCCAAATGAAGAACCAGAAGAAGAGGTAACGTCTTCACCACCGTCTTTAAAGTTCCATTCTTCTTAAACTTATTATTTATTTGTTCTTTCCATTCCAAAATAATAACTCCAGTACCTTATATATACTATGATGTTATTATTATTATGGAACAAACAAATTCATTATTCTATCCATCCCTTGAATTACATGTCACCATATGTGCGTACGTACGGCCTACCGTCTCCACGTTGTGGTGTAATTGTTATTCAATATACCATTATTTATATGGGTATAATAATGATGTATAATTCATGTAAATAATAAATATAACATGATAATTATTCTGTATATATTATATAAAATCAAATTATATTTTATTTTAATATCAAAAGAATGATATTTTCGCTCGTGCATACGTACAGATTACCGTCTCCACGAACGCGATGAGATTCATTCCCCATCGTATCCATTCAAGAGTAAATTTTATTGGATAATTAAAAATAATATTTAAGTACTTAATATCATTCTGGATATGAGTATGATACAACCTTTCCATAACAAACACGTCTTATATAAAATAAAATGAGTAATTTAACACCCAAAACGACGATAATACTATGATTTTATTAACAAATCGATGTTAAAAGATCATGTATAATATGATATTAATATATATGATTATTATATAATTCAATAAAAATTATTTCACCATTATACAGTGGGTTAATCTACCATCAACCAAGGAAATGTACAAGGTAAGAGGTTTTCATCTCACTCCTTATTCCTGTGAGATTCATGTCATATTGCCACTATTACCTTTTGTGTGGTGTTTGTACTGCTCATAATTGTATTCTTTATGTAATACACTTTAATTTATGTGTATTTACATATTCATTGTATGATACCTCTTTCATGGGTTTTATGTTTCGTAAGTTACCAAATTGGTAAGGGTTTATTTCACAATCTCTTCATTATCCGAGGTTGTTTATACATAATTATCTACTGGGACCTCTTTATCCTCCACATCCATGTTTCTTAAAAATGTATTTCAAAACATTCTTACAATTTTACAGAATATTGGTTAAATTCATTTATACCATTGTTTATATTTTTATATAAAGTTTATAAATGAATCCTTCCGTCGTTTTCCAAACAAGTTCCTTTTTAACCTTTTCGACAGAATTAAGGTAAGAATATTTTTTTTACTTATACGGTGGGTGCGGCTATTTTCGGCCATTATAACATCATCGAAGATTCCATTACAAGCTTATAAAAATATTATCTAAATAAATATTTTCTTTATGTGACACTTAAATGATTTCAAAATATAAAGAGATATTTCTATAAAAAAGGTTTTGATTTCATCTATGTCAACATCCTTTGATGGATTTTAAGTTTATTTGATGTTGATTTATTATGATAAAAAACATCCATATTGTATTTATGTTTTTGTGATATGTTTGACTACAGATGTGCTATTTTTATACCATTCATTACTTATGGTTAATGTATTTACATTTTTTATGCTAGTTTTAATACGAATGTTTATGATATGTTTAAACCTTTTCATATGAGGAATTTATTGGACTCAGTATGTGACGGGTGGAGCCCGCTATAGCTCCTCAATGCATCAGTAGGTCTCATGAGACAACTAGATGTGGAGTTGGCTGAGGCCCTTTCCTAATTTGAGTTATGTTTTTGGCCGAGGCCTTAATCATTTTAGACATCTTGGCCGAGGACATGAAAAAATATTTCAGAATGTCCGGAATTATACATTCCCTCATTATGGAAATAATATTGATGGTTCATGTGGTCATTAGACTAGTAGAATACTCATGATTATGTTTTATTATGGAATTATTTACTCTGCTCATAATATTTCCATAAAAGTATTCATGTTTATTATTGGTAAAGGCATGTGGTTTTCAATTATTTACCATGCTTAATATTTATGATATTTTTCGTTGTATTACATACCCTTACTGAGCGTTTGAGCTCACCCCTTTCTTATGTTTCATTTTCCCAGGATATGAAGAAGTTTGTCATGAGTGACCTGTAAGAATAATATAGGAGGCTTGGATGCTTCTAATGAAATATATTATTGTTTTATTTCCCTTCAAGCTGTAAAGTGGATCATATGTATGAATCTTGTTTCCAATAATACTAAACTGATCGGTCTTTCGAGACATGATTTCCTTTTAATCATGCAAATGTTATGTAATAATGCACCAACTCTGGGTAACTGGGGTTGGGGCGTTAAAACATATCCCTAAAAGTCTGTCTTAGTATAATTTTTTCGTATCCTTTGAAAAATAAAACATTGAAAGGGGTGAGATTTGATGCTCAGTAAGGATAACAATGTAGCGGAAACTTTCATAAATAAGCATAAACATTTAAGGCGACGTATAAGACTAAAAAAATTCTTTTAAACTTGAAATTCAGCATAATATGGCAATGAAAAAATCTAATAATTCCATCGAATAATTCACATGGATATTATACTTGTCAAAAAATCACATGAAAAATCAATAGCCACTTTTATAATGATGGAATGCATAATGATGGACTTTCATAACCACATAGTCAAGGCATTGTGCCAAGACTACAAATAATATTTTGTCAAGGCATTGTGCCAAGACACTAGTTTGTCTCAGGAGACCTACCGGTGCATCGAGGAGCTATAGCAGGCTCCACCCATCACATACTAAGTCCAATGCATTCCTCATATGAAAAGTTTGAAACATAACATAAATATTCGTATTAAAACTAGCATACAAAATGTCAATAATTTATCCACAAACCATGAATGGTATAAAAATAGAACATCCACAGTAGAAAATAACCCATTCAATAAAATATGGAAGAATGTATTTTAACAGATAAACCTCAATCGAGAATAATGAAGGATATTGACATAGATGAAAATAATCATCAAAACTATTTGAGAGAAATATCCCCCTTTTCTTGAAAAAATTTAAAAGTCTCAATATTTATCAAGAATCCATTTATAATATATTTTTGAATCAAAGTTTCCCATACCACATTGATATATTAGAAAATAATTTTAATTTTAAAACATTAATGTACATATAAATAAAACCTTAAAACCATTTTTTAAACATGGACATTAATGAGAAAGATTTAGAAGAATAAAATTTTAAAACATTAAAAATTGTATTTTAGTTAGAGTTCCTAAAAAATGAGATACGTTTGAATACAAAACATTGAGGTAATAAAAACATTATAATATCATGAGAATAAATGGATTCGTGATATACTATTTCAATGTATGGTATATACACCAAACAAAAGTGAGTTGGCCCACAACAACAAATAAGACTCAATGGAATGCAATTTGAGATGAAATCCCTTATAAAGATCACATCCTTAGGTAAAGGATAAATGAATGACATAATTATGTGTGACTAATACAATCAATATGATTGGATATTTATTGTTAATCAATCAGAGGACATCCACACAAATTCTTGTAAAAACAACAACAATGACTTGGATGTTTAACTCAATGAATGGAAATTGAGTTAAGATCAGGTTGATATCAATGATTTGAGAAATTATAAATGGATTGATTATGTGTATCAAATTTATATATACACAAAGGGGAGTGGAAATTACTATATAAATAAGAAATATTTATTCCACACATAATCTTGGAGTAAAATAATCAATAAAGTATGCGTAAATCCCACTGATTGGAAATTGAAATTTGAAATTCCCTTACCGATTTGGTAACTTATGAAACATACAACCCATGAAAGAAATACCATAACATGAACATATAAATACTCATAAATTAAAGTATATTACACAAATAATACAATCATGGATAGTAAATACGCCACATAAAAGTAAATAGTGGCCAATATTGCATGAATCTCACATGAATACAAAGTGAGATGAAAAACCATTACTTCGTTGTAATCAATCGAGTATTACAAAAAATATTTAATAACCACCAAATACATCACATAATACCATGAAAATAAAGAGAATCATGATAATATATATATCAAATGGTAGTACACAAAACACCAAATCCAATAAATAAGTGGCGAACAATGGAAATCTCACTGAATTAAAAGTGAGATAAGAAACCCCTTACCAAGTACTTTTCCTTGGTCGAGGGTAGGATTACCTCATGTATAAAGGTGAAAAAATTGTTATTAAATTATACAAGAATTATATAAATTAATATGATATCATATATGATCTTCTAACATTGCTCTGTTAATAATATCATAGTATTATCGTCATTTCGTGTGTTAGCAGATTTGTTTTCCTTTATATTCTTTCTTATGTGAGTCATATTTGTTATTGATGGGACGTATATTATTAATATAAATAATTATATCAAGTCATTAAATATTATTTTTAATCATCAAATTAAAATTAGTCTTTAATAGATACTATGGGGAATGGATCTCATCGCGTTTGTAGAGAGGGTAATCCGTATGTACACACGAGTGACAATATCATTTTTTTATATTAAAATAATATATAATTGGATGGTATATCATATATAAATAATAATTATCATGTTATATGTATTATTTAAATCAATTAAACATCATTATTATACCCATCCAAATAATATTGTATTGAATAACAATTACACCACGACGTGGAGACGGTAAGTCGTACGTACATATGTATAGTGACATGTCATTCAAAGGATGGATAGAATAATGGATATGGTTGTACCATATTTATAATAACATCATAGTATATATAAGACACTGTATTTATTATTATATAGTGTAAACCACCAAGAAAGAGGAAGTGGACGAAGAAAGGAACTTGAAGGTGGTGATGAAATATTTACCTCTTCTTTGGGTTCTTCCATTTGATTTGATCTAAAAGGCTCCATAGGTTGGCATTCTATCTAAAGTAAGTCCTATAGGATGAAGGGAGTATAGTTTATAGGGTATTTGGTAAGTGTTTGGCCAATCCAATAGGCTTTGAAGGTGTGAATTTGAGGGAAGGGGGAGTGCTATGTTATTAGAAGGGGGAGGGGCACCTTAAGAAAAACTAGAAATACTATTTTATAATAAAATAAATTTAGGTTTATAATGGCTAAAAAATGTATTATTTAAAGGATAAAGTGGGGATGGGTCTAAAACCACTCAAAAAATAGGTTTGAGACAGGTTTGGGTTACTATATTAACCTTATCTTTTAGATTTAACCCTTTGTTAAATAGTTTGACAATTACCATGTCTCTCTGAATTTTTATATTATATGATTAATAAACTTACTATAATAATCCAATAGAAACCCAAGTGGTTCATTAATTATACACCTATCATTATATAAGTCTTTTGGACGAACCTTATATATTTTTTGAATTTAATATAAATTAGTAATATAATATTTATTTTAAAAACTCTTTTATGTCAATTTTGACACAATTTGGTATTTTGTTTTTCTAAATGCATAACAGAATTATTACTTCGAAAAAAATTCATATAAACACCCCTAACATGTCATATTAACCTATAAAAGTAGTGTAATTCATAAATATTCTCAAATAAAATTTATTTGAATGTTTATAATATTAATTATTTTAATATTTTATAAATTAGGAAATTACTGTATCATCATTATGTCATAAATAAATTTAATTATCTAATGTATAAAAAATATAAATAAAATACCATTATGTAGGAAATATTTTCATCATATTAATTAATATTTATAGTCGAATCTATCTTATGTGTAACACTATATTAAAAATTTGTTATTTATTAAACATTGATTTTAACTCTTTTAACTCTTCCTTGAATTGAATAATAATAAATGACCTAATATAATCCAAGTGGACCAAAGAGGTTCATATAATATTCCTAAGGATGTTTTTGGTCGAATTATATTTATCCAAAATAATTAGGAAATGTTTTAGTGTAATAATAATATCATTTTTACCCTTAATTACCTTATTTACATTTAACCGTGGTAAATAAAAGTACAAAGTTACTATTCACCAAAAATTATTTTTATCTTATTGAACCACATTTTACATACTGATATAAACCATTTCTCTTGGATTTTTTCAATTCAATTCAAAGAAGTGGTGAAATTATTTATTATTCAAATTTTCAAATGCTCCTAGGAGGTGGGTAAAAGACGGTTAAAAGTTCAATAAATTTTTTTTATCTAAAATTATTATAAACTAACTCCAATTAATTACATTAAACATATATAGGTATTATTTATCTATTTTTACAAAAAATATATTTAAATAAAATAAATATTAATTTAAATAAAAATTCGGTTTTAATTATAACTCAGTGTTTTCACTATTCATCAAAAATTTTATGTTTTCAGAAAAATACCAAAAATTCATCCTAAGCTAATTTCAAAATTCCAAATCCAAAATATGAATTCCATTTTGAAAGATAAATTTTATAAAATTTAAAAAAGTGCGTATTACTATTCATAATGGCTTGTTTTATTGGTCGCGGTATGTTTGAATCTCGAAGGTGCGTATAATGCAAGCTATTACACTATTCAAAGGGAAACATACAATGGAAGCTTGGGGTGTTACATTATTCCCCCATTTTGGAAATTGTGTCCTCTCAATTTTTAAAATTAGGCTTGGGAACATAATTTAAAGTCCCACATCGGAAAAAGATTCGATAAAACAATCACATTAAAAGAAAGAAATAGAACTACAAAGGTCACCCGAGATTACCCATACTAGGATTCCATATAGGAAAACATGAATATGGAAGATAAAATAAGTGTCATGTTAGATGGAGAGGGATAGAAAAAAATATCTAGATAAAGTTAACAACAATAAAACCACAAACTTGTGATGGGACAAACGATCATTAGTTTCCCAGTAGGAAAGTCAATGGAAAATGTTGTTTTAAGTTACATTTTCTAAATATGAGGAATTTATTTATGACATTGACCAAGAACATAAAGAGATATACTTACTTTTTAAGTTGTGTTTCATTATTTAATAACTTTATACTAATAACTCATTTTTTTCAAACGACGAGTATTCAAGATGACTTGGTCACACCAGAAGAGCTAGAATCAACTTCTAGTGAATCACATGATTCACAGAGGATAAACTATATATTTACCTAATATTTAGAGATTAATCAAAACCAAAACGTTTAGTACAAGATTAGATGATTCCCCAGAAGGATATTCCATTAGAGAAATAAACACTAATCTTAATTTATAAAATTAAACCAACAATACCCCAAAGTTAAATAAATACCATTCAATAAACAATTCTTTTTAAAATCCATAAATATAATCCAAACTAGTATTGAAACCCAAAACATAGAATAATTTGATTATGTAGTCTTCCACATTAAATTGTATCCCCAAATGACATCGACTACTCTTAAATTCACATTCTTAAAAGTAATTAACATAATCCCAAATTCTCTATTATAAGTAAATCATTTCTATTAATAACCAAAAACACTATAAATCCACAATAAAAACATAGATAAAAATCCACCATTACTCTTCAAATGAAATCCCACAGTATTCAATTTTCCTTAGGCACATAGTGTTCCCAAAAGAGTGAATGTCTTACAAAATAACATTTATCACTTAATCACCAAATCAATTTCTTATACTAAGGGTATTCATTTTATAATACATAAGATCCAAAATAAACATATTATTGATCAATAAAATTATTTATCTAAAAATAATTAGTCACACAAACCAGGGACTTCACATAGTCCAGTGGTAGGCGATAAATACCAATCACACTCAAGTTATGGGTTCGAATCCCACAGATTTGTCCGGTGAGACGGGTTGTCAGACGATCTGCATGTTGCCCCTTTCTAAAAATTGTATTTAATATAATTACCAAAATTATATAGATTTCTCAAAATAACCATAACATAATTTAACCCCAAATGTTATCTCATACCTTTCATTTTCATCCCAAAATATAATAACTTGTAATTTCCTCAAACCCAATGATCATATAAAACCAAATGGTTATTTATAAATATATCCACATGAGAAAAGATAATTCTTCCTCAAATATTATTTTCACATGACAAACTGCTGGGTTAAAAATACAAGAAAATTATTCCAACGTAATCCCATCAACAAAGAGCACTAATACATTTAAACATTTCTCCAACCATTTATTTCCACATTGCCTCTTCTTTGACCATGAAAATATCCTATAGAATAGGGCATTCACTCAGGTAATGTCTAGGTCCCCTACATTTATGACAAATGACTATAAATGAATTCTTGGGACCATTTTTATTTTCTACCATATTACTCTTCATTTTTCCTTGGTAATTATTTACATTATGTCCTTATTTCCCACACGTAAATCATTTCTTTGTTCCATTGAGACACTTTCCTAGGTGTCTCCTTCCACATTTCCTACATGTTGTAAATTGATGATTCTTTTCTCCATGGTCTCCACTACTAGAGGTCTTATCATTCATTACCTTTCTCTTCATTGTTGAGTCTGGGAGTTGGTTAATATATATGTTTTTTATTATATTTTTGGAAAACTAATTTTTCATGAACACGATATCTTTTACGCCTATCAACATTCCATTTTTTTCTCATTTCCACCACCTTTCCCACCATGTACATCATGCTCAAAGTTACTATGACATCATTGGAATCTAGCCATCGACTATAACCATAAAGCACTGTGTGAGTAATAGTAGTCATAAAATCAGTTAAAGAATATCATGAAACTATATTTTCAAATTGAAACATCTTAGGATTAACCAAGGTCATTTATTCCCATCTTACATTAAAATCCATCAAATTTGATTGTAAAGAGAAAGTAAATATTCCTAAGCATATCCCCAAGGTGTGTTGTGACCAAGAGTGCAACAAGGCCCATTGTTGTGCAATAGTTCCCATTTGATTCTAGCTCAATGTGGTATTTTGGGGTTTTACTCCTCGGTACATCTGTGCCAAAGCTGCCTCTACCTTCTCATATCTAGACAGAGATGTATTTCTTGGAAAAATCACAAAATCTCTACAGTACCCAAATTCTAGGAAGTTCTTCTATACTAATCCTAAAAGTCAATCTTCGGGTAATGTGCTCTAATCAGAGTTTACTAAATCTAGCTTCTAAGGTTTGTACTAAATATCCTCTGATACCAACTGTAATGCCCCGACCCCAGAAGCCCAGAGTCGGTGCATTATTACATATCATTGGCATGATCACAAAAGATCAAGTCTCGAAATACCGATTAGTTTAGTAGGATTGTAAGTGCTAGATACATTCATAAGGTTTACATTACATCATGAAATGGAAAACTACAACAACATTGTTTCCAAATACAACACCGAGATCCCATAGACTATCCCTATAGGTCAGTCATAATATACACTTTCTCATCCTGGGAAAAATAAAACATAGAAAGTGGGATCGTATATTCTTAGTAAGGATAACAATATAGCAGAAACATTCATAAATAAGAAGAAAAATTTAAGGCAATGTATATGACTAAAACAAATGACTTTTAAACATGAAATTCAACATAATATGGAAAAGATAAAATCAAATAATTCAATTTACTTATTCACATGGATATTATACTAGTCGAATAATCACATGCATTATAAATAGCCACTTTTATAATAATGGAATGCATAATAACAGACATTCATAACCACAGTGTCAAGGGCTTGTACTAAAACTACAAATTAGATTTTGTCAAGGCCTTGTGCCAAGACACTAGTTTTTTTCATGAGACCCACCGATGCATCGAAGAGCTATAGCGTGCTCCACCCTTTTGATACTAAGTCCAATGCATTCCTCATATGAAAAGTTTGAAACATAACAGAAACATTCATATTAAAACTAGCATACGAAATGTTAATACTTTATCCACAAACTATGAATGGTATAAAAATAGCACATCCACAGTAAAACATTAATCATTCAATACAATATAGAATATTGTATTGTAACATATTAACCTCAATCTAGAATAATGAAGGATATTGACATAGATGAATATAACCATCAAAACTATTTGAGAGAAATACCCCCTTTTTTTTGAAAACATTTTAAAGTATCATTATTTATCAAGAATCCATTTAAAATTTATTTTTGAATAAAAGTGTACCATACCACTTTGAAACTATAAAAAGGAATTTTAATTTTAAAACATTAATGTCCATATAAATAAAACCTTAAAACCATTTTCAAAACATGGACATTAATGAGAAATATTTAGAAGAATAAAATTTTAAAACATTAAAAATGGTATTTTAGTTAGAGTTCCTAACAAAATGAGAGATGTTTGAATGAAAATAATTGAGTTAATAAAAACATTATAATACAATGAGAATAAATGTATTCATGATATACTATTTCAATGTACAGTATATACACCAAACAAAAGTGAGTTGGCACAGAACAACAATGAAGACTCAATGGAATGTAATTTGAGATGAAATCACTAAAAAGACTGTATCCTTAGGTAAAGGATAAATCAATGACATAATTATGTGTGAAAAATACACTAAATATGATTAGACATTTAGTTTAAATCAATCAGAGGACATTCACATTTGTTCTGGTAAAAACAACACCAATGACTTGGATGTTTAACTCAATGAGTGGAAATTGAGTTAAGATCAGGTTTATATCAATTACTTGAGAAATTATAAATGGAAATATTATGTGTATAAAAAGTATATACACACAAATGGGAGTTGAAATTACTTCATAAATAATAAATAGTGATTCCACATATAATCTTGGAGTAAAATAATCAACGAAGTATGCGTAAAGCTCAATGAGTGGAAATTGAAATTTGAAATACCTTTTACTGATTTGGTAACTTATGAAACATACAACCCATGAAATAAGGGTCATTCAATGAACATGTAAATAATGATAAATTAAATTATATTACACCAATAATAAAATCATGTACAGTACATACACCACACAAAAGGAAATAATGGCCAATATAGCATGAATCTTATAGGAATAAAAAGTGAGTTGAAAACCCCATAATTCATTGTAATCAATCGAGTCATATGAAAAAAAGTTAAAAACCACCCAATTGATCATAGAATAACATGAATATAAAGAGAATAATGATAATATATATATCAAATGGAAGTACACAATACACCACATCCAATAAATAAGTGGTGAACAATGGAAATCTCACAGAATTAAAAATGAGATATGAAACCCCTTACCTTATACTTTTCCTTGGTTGAGGGTTGGTTAAATTCATGTATAATGGTGGAATAATTTTTATTAAAATATACAAGAATAATATACCTTAATATGATATCATATATGATCTTTTAACTTTTATTTGTTAATAATATCTTAGTGTTATCGACATTTCGGGTGTTAACAGATTAGTTTTCCTTTATATTCTTTGTTATGTGAGTAATATTATTTATGGATGGAATGTATATTATTCATATCCACAATTATATCAAGTCTTTAAAAATTATTTTTAATGATCTAATGAAAATTATTCCTTAATTGAAACGATGGGGAATGAATCTCATCACGTTCGTGGAGACGGTAATCAGTACGTACGCAAGAGCGACATTATCATTCTTTTTATATTAAAATAATATATAATTGGATGGTATATCATATATACAGAATCATTATATTGTTATATTTAATATTTAATCAATTACACATCATTATTATACCCATCCAAATAATAATGTATTGAATAACAATTACACCACGACGTGGAGACGGTAAGCCGTACGTACGCATGTATGGTGACATGTCATTCAAAGGATGGATAGAATAATGAATACGGTTGTACCATATTTATAATAAAATCATAGTATATAGAAGATACTAGATTTATTATTTTATAATGGAAACAACAAAGAAAGAGAAAGTGGAAGAAGAAATGATATTGAATGAGGTGATGAAATATTTACCTCTTCTTTGGGTGCTTCCTTTTGATTTGATCAAGAGGGCCCCATAGGATAGCTTTATGAATAAAGGATGTCCTTTAGGATGAAGTTAGGACTGTTGAGATAGTATTTGGGTAGATTTTGGCCATTCCAAAAGGCTTGTATGGTGTGAATTTTGAGGGAAGGGAGAGTTCCCTTTTATAAGAGGGGTGAGGGGCACCTTAGGAAAAACTAGAAATATTATTTTATAATAAAATCAATTTCGGTTTCTAATGGCTCCAAAATGAATATATAAAGGATAAGGTGGGGATGGGTCAACAACCACTCAATAAATATGTTTTAGATAGGTTTGGGTTACTATATTAACCATATCGTTTAGATTGAACTCTTAGTTAAATAGTTTGACATTTACCATGCCTCTTTGTATTTTTATATTATATGATTAATAAACTTACTGTAAACATCCAAGAGAACCCCAAGTGGTTCATTAATGATACACCTATAATTATATAAGCATTTTGGCCTAACTTTAGATTTGTAGGAATTGAATATAAATTAATAATATAATATTTATTTTAAAAACTCTTTTATGTCAATTTTGAAACTATTTGGTATTTTTTTGTAAATTCATAAAAAATTATTAATTCGAAAACAATTTATCTAACCAACCCTAAATGTCACATTAACCTAGAATATTTGTTTAATTCATAAAAATGTCTCAAACTACATATATTTGGATATTTATAATATCAATTATTTTAATATTTTATTAATTAGGTAATTAATGCATCATCATTGTGTCATAAATAAATTAAATAATTTAATGTATAAAATATATAAATAAAATACCATTATGTAGGCAATATTTTTAACTTTCTAATAAATATTTATAGTCGAATTTATCTTATGTGTAACCCTATATTAGTAATGTTTTGGTTATTAAACTTTGATTTTAACTCTTTTAACTCTTCTTTGAATTAAATAATAATAAATGTCCTACTCTAATCCAAATGAACCAAAGAGGTTCATATATTATCCCAAAGGTTGTTTTTGGTCAAATTATACTTATCCAATAGAATTAGGACATGTGTTAGTGTAATAATAATATCATTTTTCCCCTTAACTACCCTATTTACTTTTAACCGTGGTAAATAAAAGTAAAAAGATACTATTCACCAAAAATTATTTTTATATTATTGAAAAACATTTAACATACTGATTTCAACCGTGTCTCTCAGATTTTTGAAACACTATTCATAGAAGCGGGAAAATTATGTTTTATTAAAATTTGAAAATGCTCCTAGGAGGTGGGTAAAAGATGGTTAAAAGTTCAATAAAATTTCTATATTACTAAAATTATTATAAACTAAATATAATTAATTACATTTAAATTATATAAGTATTATGTATCTATTTTGACCTAAAATAAATTTAACTGAAATAAATAATTATTTAAATAAAAATTCGATTTTAACTATAACTTAGTGTTTTTCACTATTCATAAAAAATTGAAAGTTTTCCTAAAAATACCAAAACTTCACCCCAAGCTAATTTCGATATTCCGAATCCATAAATAAAGTCCATGTTAAAATATAAAATTTATAAAATTTCAAAAAGTGGGTATTACTATTTATAAAGGCTAGTTTGATTGGTCGTCATGTGGTATAATCTCAATGTTCCGTACAATGCAAGCTATTAAATTATATTCAATGTGAAGCGTACTGTGGAAGCTTGGGGTGTTACATTCTTCCCTAATTTTGGAAATTGTGTTCTTGAAATTTTTAAAACTGGGCTTGGAAACATAATTGAAAGTCCCACATCGGAAAAAGAGTCATCAAAACTATCACTTTAAAAGAAATAAATAGAAGTACAAAGGTCACCCAAGATAACCCATACTAAGATTCCATATGGGAAAACATGGATATAGAAGATAATCTAAGTCAAGTTATGATGGAGAGGGATATAAAACATGATCAAGAGAAAGTTAACAGCAATAAAACCACAATCTTGTGATGGGAAAAATGGTCATTTGTTTCCCAGTAGGAAAAGTAAACGGACAACATTTTTTATAAGTTACATTTCATAAATATGAGGAATTTATTTATGAGATTGGCCAAGAACATAACAAGATATACTTACTTTTTATGTATATTTTCATTCTTTAATAAATTTCTACTTCTAACTAATTTTTTTTTCAAACGATGAGTATTCAAGATGACTTGGTCACACCAGATAGCAAGAATCAACTTCTAGAGAATCACATGATCCAAAAAGGATAAAATATATATTTACCTTGTCTTTAGAGATTAATCAAAACCAAAATAGTTAGTACAAGATCAGATGATCCCCCAAATGGATATTCCTTTGGAGAAATAAACACTAATCTTAATTTCTAAAATTAATCCAACAATACCTTAAAGTTAAATATATACCATTAAATAAATAATTGTCATTAAAATCCTTCAATATAATCAAAACTAGTATTGAAACCCAAAACATAGAAGAATTTGGTTATGTAGTCTTCCACGTTAAATTTTATCTCCAATTGATATCGACTAATCTTAATGTCACATACTTAAAAGTAATGAATCTAATCACATATTTTCTATTATAGGTTAATCATTTCCATAAATAACCCAAAATAACTATAAATCCACAATAAAAACATAGATAAAAATCCATCATTACTCCTAAAATGAAATCTCATAGTATTCTATTTTCCTTATGCATATAGTGTTCCCAACAGAGCGAGCGTATTCAAAATTAACATTTATCACCTAATCACCAAATCATTTTCCTATAATAAGGGTATTCATTTGATAAGACATAAGATCCAAAATCAAATTATTATTGATCAATAAAATTATTTATCTAAAAATAATTAGTCACACTAACCAGGGACTTCACGTAGTCCAGTGGTAGGCGATAAATCCCAATCGCACTCTAGTCGTGGGTTCGATTCCCACAACTCTGTCTGAAGTGACCGGTTGTCACATGTTCGACATGTTTTCCTTTATCAAAAACTATATTTTATAACATTACCAAAATGAGATAAATTTATCAAAATAACCATAACATAATTTAACCACAAATTTTATCTCATACCTTTAATTTTCATCCCAAAATATAATAACTTGTAATTTCCTCTAACCCAATGATCATATACAACCAAATGGTTATTTATAACTATATCCACTAGAGAAACGATAATTCTTCCTCAAATATAATTTTCACAAGACAAACCACTGGGTTACAAATACAAGAAAATTATTCCAAAGTAATCCCATTAACAAGGAGCACTAACACTTTTAAACATTTATCCAACCATTTATTTCCACATAGATTCTTCACTGACCAAGAAAGTATCCTATAGAATAGGGAATTCACTTGGGTAATGTCCAGGTCCCCTAAATTTATGAAAAAATACTGTAAATGGATTCTTGGGACCATTTTTATTTTCTTCCGTAGAACACTTCATTTTTCCTCAGCAATTATTTACATTATGTCCTTATTTCCCACACGTGATGCATTTATTTGTTCCATTGATACACTTTCCTTCTGTCTCCTTCCAAATTTCCTACGTGATGGGAATTGAGGATTCTTTTCTCCATGGTCTCCACTACTGGAGCTCTTATCATTCATCACATGTCTCTTATTTTTCAAGTCTGGGTGTTGGTTAATATATATGTTATTGATCATATTTTTGGAAAACTGATTTTGCATGAACACAATATCTTTTATGCCTATCAACATTCATTTTTTTCTCATTTCCACCACCGTTCCCACCTTGTACATCATGCTCAAAGTTACTATGACTTTCATGGAATCAAGCCATTGTCTAAAACTAGAAATCATTGTGTGAGAAACAGATTCCCTAAAATCATATAGAGATTATCATGACACCATATTTTCAATTTGAAACACCTTATGATTATCCAAGGTCATTTATTATAATCTTATATTAAAATCCATCAAATTTTTTTATAAATAAAATGTAAATAATCCTAAGCATATCCCTCGGGAGTGTCATAACCAATAGTGCATCAAGGCCCATTTTCGTGCACCAATTCATGTTCGAGTCTACCACAAAGCGGTGTTTTTGGGGTTTACCCCTAGGTACATCTGTTCCAGAGCCGCCTCTACCTTCTTGTATCCAGACAGGTTTGTATTCCTTGTAAAACTCACAAAATCTCTACAATACCAATATTTTAGGAATTTCTTCTATACAATTCCTCAAAGTCTATCTTAGGGTAATGTGCTTTAATTATAGTTTTCTTAATCTGGCTTCAAAGGTTTGTACTAAACATCCTATGATACCAACTGTAACACCCCGACCCCAGAAGCGAAGAGTCAGTACATTATTATGTATCATTGGAATAATAACAAATGATTAAATCTTGAATGACAGATTAGTTTAGCAGGCTTGGAAGTTCTAGATACATTCATAAGGTTTACATTACACCATTAAAAGGAAACAACAACAAAATTGTTTCCATAGAAAACACTGAGATCCCATAGATTATCCCTATAGGTCAGTCATAATATACTTTTTAGCATCCTGAGGAAAATAAAACATAGAAAGGGATGATCTCATATGCTCAGTAAGGATAAAAATATAGTGGAAGCTTTTATAAATAAGCATAAACATTTAAGACAATGTATAAGACTAAAACAAAAGACCTTAAACATAAATTTCAGCATAATATGGAAAAGATAAAATAAAATAATTCAATTTACTTATTCACATGGATATTCTACTAGTAGAATAATCACATGTAATATCAATAGCCACATTCATTATGATGGAATGCAAAATTCCAGACAATCATAACCACATAGTCAAGGCCCTATGCCAAGACTACAAATAAAATTTTTTCATGGCCTTGTGCCAAGACACTAGTTTGTCTCATGAGACCTACCGATGCATCTAGGAGCTATAGTAGGCTCCATCCATCACTTACTAAGTCCAATTCATTCCTCATATGAAGAGTTTGAAACATAACAGAAACATTTGTATTAAAACTAGCATATGAACTATCAATACATTATTCACAAACAATGAATGGTATAAAAATAACACATCTACATTAAAACATAAATCCTTCAATACAATATGGATTATTGAATTGTAACAGATTAACCTCAATTGATAATAATGAAGGATATTGAAATAGATGAAAAGAATCATCAGAACTATTTGAGGGAAATATCCCCTTTTTCTATAAAACATTTAAAAGTCTTGCTATTTATCAAGAATCCATTTAAAATATATTTTTGAGTCAAAGTGACCCATACCACTTTCTAACTTTAAAAAGAAATTTTAATTTTAAATCATTAATGTATATATAAATAAAACCTTAAAACCATTTTTAAAACATGGACATTAATGAGAATGATTTAGAACAATACAATTTTAAAACGTTAAAAATGATATTTTAGTTAGAGTTCCTATCCAAATGAGAGAATTTTGAATGAAAATAATTGAGGTAATAAGAAAATTATAATATCATGATAATAAATGGATTCATGATATACTATGTCAATGTACGGTATATACACCAAACAAAAGCGAGTTGCGCACAACAACAAAGAAGACTCAATGGAATGTAATTTGACATGAAATCCCTTATAAAGATTGTATCCATAGGTAAAGGATAAATCAATGACATAATTATGTGTGATAAATACCTTCAATATTGTAACGCCCCGACCCCAGTTACCCATAGTCGGTGCATTACTTACATAACATTGGCATGATCACAAGAAAGATCAAAACTCGAAAGATCGATTGGTTTAGTAGCCTTGGAAACACTAGATATATTCATAAAGTTTTACATTACATTTCAGAGTAAAAACAACTACTACAACAACATGGTCTTCATATTTCACACTCATATCCCCACATACTATCCCTGCATGTCATTCATAACTTACTTCTTCACATCCTGGGAAAATAAAACATAGAAAAGGGGTGAGCTCAAATGCCCAGTAAGGATAACAATATAGCGGAAACTTTCACAAATAAGAATAAATATTTAAGGCAATGTATAACTAAAACATAAGCCTTTTAAACATGAACTTTCAACATGGTATGGCATAAATAAAATGAAATAATGCCATTTACTTATTCACATGGATATTCTACTAATCGAATAATCACATGCAAAAATCAATAACCACTTTCATAATGTTGGAATGCATAATGCCAGACTATCATAACCACATAGCCAAGGCCTCGTGCCAAGACTACAAATAATATTTTGTCAAGGCCTTGTGCCAAGACACTAGTTTGTCTCATGAGACCTACCGATGCATCGAGGAGCTATAGCGGGCTCCACCCGTCACATATTAAGTCCAATGCATTCCCATATGAAAAGGTTTAAACATAACATAAACATTCGTATTAAAACTAGCATACGAAATGTCAATAATTTCACCATAAACTATGAATGGTATAAAAATAGCACATCCACAGTCAAACATATCACAAAACCTTCAGTACAATATAGAAGTTTTGTATCATAATAAATCAACTTCAAATAAGCGTAAAATCCATCAAAGGATGTTGACATAGATGAAATCAAAACACTTTTTAGAGAAATATCTCTTTCTATTTTTGAAATCATTTAAGAGCCATATAAAATAAAACATTTTCTTGAAAATATTCTTATAAGCTTGTAAGGAAAGCTTTGAGTATTTTATAACGGCGGAAAATAACCGCACCCACCGTATAAGTTAAAAAAAACATTCTTACCTTAATTTTGTCGAAAAGGTTAAAAAGGACCTTGTTTTGAAAACGATGGAAAGATTCCTTTATAAACCTCTTATAAAAAGTCAAACAAGGGTATAAATGACATAAACCCATATTCTTGTAAATAGTAAAAATGTTTTGAAACACATTTTTAAGAAACATGGATGTGGATGATAAAGAGATCCCAGTGGATTATTACGTATAAACAACCTCGGATAATGAAGAGATTGTGAAATAACCCTTACCTTGTACTTTTCCTTTGTTGGGGTAGGTTAACCTCCTGTATAATGGTGAAATAATTGTTATTAAATTATACAAGAATCATATACATTAATATGATATCATATATGATCTTTTAACATTGCTTTATTAATAATATCTTAGTATTATCGTCGTTTCGGGTGATAATCGATTCGTTCTTCTTAAATGTTAGGTTACGTAAGACATGTTTGTAATGGATAGATTATATCTTATTCATAATCATAATGATATTAACATTATTTTTAACCCTAAAATGAGAATAATACTTGAATGGATATGATGGAGAATGAATCTTATCGCGTTCGTGGAGACGGTAGTCCGTACGTATGCACGAACGCTACTTCCATTGAATTTTTATTTTAAAAGAATCAAATCCAAATGATACATAGGTATATTACTATTAAAGTATAATATAATATTTTATATATGTTACTTAAGTTCATTAACACCATCCTTTATACGTTCCATGTGTGGTATGAACGAGTCATATCATTTTAAGGGGGCGGTAGTCCGCACTTCCTAAAATGAAATTATCGTATGTATATACAACATGAAACGAATAATGGTATGAAATAAAATGGAATTACAGAAGCTTATATATAAAATATATATCATTAATATCATATTTAATTGCAGTGCCATCATAATGGCCACCATGAGAGGTGGTAAGATGTATTTGAACAATCATCGTTTCGTGAGGCGTTAGTTTGCCATCCACAGAAACATTATGTTCATCATCCATTAGATGGAGTTGTGTGTATGTGTAGTTTGAATCCTTCTTATAACAACATCCTAGTATATTGTGGATACTGGTGTTGTTACAAAATAAAGGAAATAAAAAGAGTTTGGGGGTTGGAGAAGCAAAATAAATGAAAATAATTTAAGAGAAATTGTTACCTTTAATCTAGGTAACTCACTTTGGTTGGAACCAAAGGACTTCTTGAAATGCTTTCTGCCTAAGGGGAAGCTTCAAGGAGGAGGAGAGGGATTGGGGAGCTTAGTTGGGCAGAGTTTGGACGAGCCAAGTGTCTTGAGAGGTGTGAGGAAAAGAGAAGGAGGAGTGCCCTTTTATAAGAGGGGTGAGGGGCACTTTTGGAAAAGCTAGAAATATTAATTTATAATAAATTCATATTCGGTTTCCAAAGGCTCCAAAGTTTACTATTCAAAGTATGAGGTGGGGATAGGTCGGAAACAACTCATCCAATAGAATTTAGATAGGTTTGGGTACTTATATTAACCTTATCATTAAGTATTAACTCTAAGTTAATTAGTTTCACTTTTACAATGTCTCTTTGTATTTTTATATAATATGGTTAATAAACATACTATATACATCCAAGAGACCCCCAAGTGGTCCATTAATGATTAACCTATCATAATATAAGTCTCTTGGCCGAACCTTAGATTTTTAGCAATTTAATATCAATTAATAATATAATATTTGTTTTAAGAACTCTTTTATGTCAATTTTGACACTATTCAATAGTTGATTTTTGTGAAACTCATAACAGATTGATTACTTCGAAAAAAGTCAATTAAATCAATCCTAATATATCATATTATCCTAGAAAATTAGTGTAATTCATTAAAAGTTTCATATTATATTTATTTGGGTATTTATAATATCAATTATGTTAATTTTTTACTATTTTAGTAATTACTGCATCATCATTGTGTCATAAATAAAATAAATTATTTAATGTCTAAAAAATATAAATAAAACATCATTATGTAGGAAATAGTTTTAGCTTTCTAATGAATATTTATAATCGAAAATCCAACATGTATAACCCTATGTAAAAATTGTTCTTCTAAAAGATGTAAGCTTATGCCATTTTTATTTTTATTTTAACTTTATTAATATAATGTGTCCCTACCACATACAAGTGGCTCCAAGGGGTCCCCAAATTGACCCAAGGATGCCCATGGTCGGGTATGTGTCCACAAATAAGGTTAGGACACGTTTTAGGGTAATTTTGTATTATTATAATATTATTTTTTAACCCTTATTTACCGGATTTACCCTTTAACCATGGTAAATAAAATATTTACCGCAGTAATTATTCAAAATGTCTAAAAATAAAAGTTACCTATTTACACAATTTGAACATCCTGATTCCAAATATGGAATCCATTTTCCTAAATTCAAAACACAGAAGTGGCAGAAATTAATTTAAAATTAATTCCCGCTGTCAAAACAAAAAGCGTGTTTTTAAGAGATAATAACTATCAAAAGATTGACACTTGTTTATGTTCGGTTTAATTGTAAAATTATGTCCAATGACCAAAATTATATTAAATGGTAAAAATATATTCTAAATATACTTTAAAACCACTCAAATTCATAATTTATCACTATTAATTATTTTGATTAAAAAAGTTGTTTTTAATTAAAATTTAGTAATTTTCACTGTTCATCAAAATATGAAAGTTATCCGAAAAGTACCAAAATTTCACCCTAGACTAATTTCGATATTCCGAATCCAAAAATGAAGTCCATTTTGAAAAATAAAATATATATGATTTCAAAAAGTAGGTATTACTATTCACAACGGCTAGTTTAATTAGTTGTGGTGTGTGTTAGAACTCGAGGTTGCGTACAACACACGCTATCGCATTATTCGAAGGGAAACGTACCGTAGAATCTTGGGGTGTTACAAATATGATTGGATATTTAGTGTTAATAAATCAAAGGACATTCACACATATTCTTGTAAAAACCACACCAATGACTTGGATGTTTAACTCAATGAATGGATATTGAGTTAAGATCGGGATTATATCAATGACTTGAGAAATTATCAATAGAGTGATTATGTGTATAAAAACTATATCCACACAAAGGTGAGTGGATATTACTACATAAATAATAAATAGTTATTCAACACATAATCTTGGAGTAAAATAATCAATGAAGTATGCATAAAGCCCACTGAGTGGAAATTGATATTTGAAATTCCCTTACCGATTTGGTATCTTATGAAACATACAACCCATGAAATAAGGATCATACAATGAACATGTAAATACTCATAAATTAAATTATATTACACCATGAATACATTCATGGATAGTACATAGGCCACACAAAAGGAAATAGTGTCCAATATAGCACGAATCTCACAGGATTAAAAAGTGAGATGAAAAACCCTTACTTCGTTGTAATCAATCGAGTCGTATGACCAAAAGTTAATAACAAACAAATGTATCACAGAATACCATGAATTTAAAGATAATAATTATAATATATATATATATCTAATGGAAGTACACAATACACCACATCCAATAAATAAGTGGCGAACAATGGAAATCTCACAAGAACTTAAAAGTGAAATAAGGAACCCATTACCTTGTACTTTTCCTTGGTCTAGGGTAAGTTAACCTCATGTATAATGGTGAAATAATTGTTATTAAATTATAAAATAATCATATAAATTAATATGATATCATATATGATATTTTAACATTTCTTTGTTAATAATATCTTAGTATTATCATTGTTTTGGGTGTTAACAGATTAGTTCTCCTTTATATTCTTTGTTATGTGAGTCATATTTTATATGGATGGGATGTATCTTATTAATATCCAGAATTATATCAAGTCTTTAAAAATTATTTTTAATCATCGAATGAAAATTAGTCTAGAATGGGTACGATGGGGAATGAATCTCATCACGTTTATAGAGACGGTAATCCGTATGTATGCATTAGTGAGAATATCATTATTTTGATAATAAAATAATATATAATTGGATGGTATATCATATATACAGAATAATTATCATGTTATATTTATTATTTACATCAATTACACATCATTATTATACCCAAAAAAATAATAATGAATTGAATAACAATTACACCACGACGTGGAGACTGTAAGTTGTACGTACTCACATATGGTGACATGTCATTCAAAGGATGTATAGAATAATGAATATGGTTGTACCATATTTATAATAACATAAAAATATAGAAAATATATTGGAGTTATTATTTTAGAATGGAAACAAAAAATAAAGTGGAAGTTGAATAAGAAAGGAACTTGAAAGAGGTGATGAAATATTTACCTCTTCTTCGGGTTCTTCCATTTTATTTGATCAAAAGGGCAGTATAGGTTGGATTTATGACTAAAGGAATACCTCTATGATTAATGGAGGAAAATTAAAATTGTATTTAGGAAGATTTTTGTAGAGACAAAGGGCTTTTATGGTGTAAATTTGAGGGAAGGGGGACTGTCCTTTTATAAAAGGGGTGAGGGGAAACTTATGAAAAACTAGAGATATTATTTTATAATAAAATAACTTTCGGTTTATAATGGCTCAAAAATGGATTATTAAAAGTATAAGGTGGGTATGGGTTTAAAACACTCAAAAAATAGTTTTTAGACAGGTTTGGGTTACTATAATAACTTTTTCTTTTAGATTTAACTCTTAGTTAAATAGTTTTTCATTTACCATGTCTCTTTGAATTTTTATACTATATGATTAATAATCATACTATAAACATCCAAGATAAACCCAAGTGTTTCATTAATGATACACCTATAATTACATAAGTATTTCGGCAGATCCTAAGATTTTTAGGAATATAATATAAATTAATAATATAATATTTATTTTAAAAACTCTTTTATGTCAATTTTGACACTATTTGGTATTTTGTTTTTTCAAAATTTATAACAACATTATTACTTCAAATAAAATAATCTAATAAACCCTAACATGTCATATTAACCTAGAAAATTAGTTTAATTCATAAAAAGTCTCAAATTAAATTTATTTGGATATTTTTAATATCAATTATTTTAATATTTTATTAATTGGGTAATTACTAAATCATCATTGTGTCATAAATAAAATACATTATTTAATGTCGAAAAAATATAAATAAAATACCATTATGTAGGAAATAATTATATATTTCTAGTGAATATTTATAGTCGAACTTATCTTATGTGTTTCCATATATTAAAAATTGTTTAGTTATTAAATGTTGATTTTAACTCTTTTAACTCCTCTTTGAATTAAATAATAATAAATGTCATAATCTAATCCATGTGGACCAAAGAGGTTCATATTTAATTACTAAGGTTTTTTTGGCTAAATTATACTAATCCAATAGAATTAGGACATATGTTATTGTAATAATAATATCATTTTTACCCTTAATTGCCCTATTAACTTTTAACCATGGTAAATAAAAGTAAAAAAGTTACTATTCAACATAAATTATTTTTATCTTATTGAACCACATTTTACTTACTCATATCAACCGTGTCTCTCGGATTTTTGAAATTCAATTCACAGAAGTGGTAAAATTAAGTTTTATTCAAATTTTCAAATGCTCCTAGGAAGTGGGTAAAAGCCGGTTAAAAGTTCAATAAATTATATATATATATATAATTATTATAAACTGACTCAAATTAATTAAATTAAACTTATATAAGAATTATGTATCTATTTTTACCTAAAATAAATTAAAATAAAATAAATAATATTTTAAATAATAATTCTGTTTTAACTATAACTCAGTGTTTTTCAATATTCATCAAAAATTGAATGTTTTCTGAAAAATACAAAAAATCACCCTAATCTAATTTCGATATTCTGAATCAAAAAATAAATCCCATTTTAAAGATAAAATTTATAAAATTTCAAAAATTGGGTATTACTATTCATAACAGCTAGTTTGATTGGTCACAGTGTCTTAGAATCTCGAAGTTGCGTACAATGAAAGCTATTACATTATTGAAAGGGAAACGTACCGTGCAAGCTTTGGTTGTTACACTAACATGTTTCCTAATCCTATTGGATGATACTTATCCAAACATGGGCATAATTGTGTCAAATTTGGAACCCCATGGAGCCACATGGGAGTAATAATGACATTTTATATTAATTAATTTAATGTAATGACAAAAATGACATAAACAAATATCTTTTAGAAAATAAAGTTTTACATGGGGTTGAATAAGTTTTATTTTCAACTATAAATATTATTTGAAAATATAAAAAAATTTCCTACATCATGGTATTTTTATTCAAATTTCTGGGCATCAAATAAATTAAATTATTTATTACACAGTAATGATATAATATATACCTCGTTAATAAATGATTTAAATAAGTTTATGAATATTAAAAAAATATAAAAAAACTGTCCAAATCTAATTAGATTATTTTATTTCTTCGATGAGTCATCTTAAAATTGATTTTAATGATTAGGTGACCTTTTGAAACTGAAAATGAGTTAAAAATAAAATAATTGTTTCAAACTTTCCTAAAGATCCCCTCCTCTCCCTTATAAAAAGCCCTCACTTCTAACTCATTCCTCACCCTTCTCAAGCCTTTGTGTCATAAAAACTCTACTCAAATAAGCTCCCAAGATCCCTCTCTTAATATTAGAAGCCTTACCTTAGGCAATAAGAACTTCAAGAAACCCTTTTGGTTCAAACCAAAGGGAGTTACCCGATGTAAAGGTAACGTCTTCTATTATGTTCTTTTGTTCTATTTTACATCTCCATCCCATAAACTTTTTTTATTCCTTTCTATTAAAAAAAATAGTATCTTAAAAATTCAAGGATTTTGTTTTGATAAGGATTCTACCTAAACTTACACACACCTCCATCTAATGGATGAAGAACATACTGTATTTGTGGATGGAAAACTAACGCCTCCCAAAGTGATGATTATTCAATTATCTTCTACCACATCTCATGGTGTAAATTATTATTAAAATTTGTGTATATATGATATATATTGTGTTTTTTGTTTTCTATATTCTTCTGTAATTTTTATTTACAAACATACCTTTATGCCTTCCAATATTTGTAAACATGATAATTTCATTTAAGGAAGTGCGGACTACCGCCCCCTCAAGGTACTATGATTCGTTCTTAACATACATGGACTGTATAAATATGGAGTTAATTAAATTAAGTAACATATATATCATATGATATTATAATTTAATTATAATATACCTATGTATCATTAGGTTCTCATTCCATTAAATATTAAATAGAAGAGAAAGTAGCGGTCATGCGTACGTGCGGCTTACCGTCTCCATGAACGATGCATTTCATTTCTTATTTCCAAATATTATGTACTATTATATATATATATATATAATGTATATATGTGATATATATGATATCTAAATCATTAATATCATTCTGTAGATAATGTATTTTTGACCACATGGACAAATTGTGATTATAACAAGTTCATTTTTAACTCAAATTCAAAACTTCAACAAAATGTATGATGTGAACTCAAATAATTATGTAACTATTATTGAAAGGTAATAAGTGATATAAAATTAGTAATAAACATTAAAAATATTATTTATCATGTATAAATTTTCTTGATTTTATTATTTAGGAAGAACAATGAACATACGAGTCAAGTTGGACATGTGGTAAGTGATTCTTTATCTCACTTTTAATTCTGTGAGGTTTCCATTATTCACCACTTATTAATTGTATGTGGTGTATTTCGTATGGAAATTTGATATATATTATCATGATTCTATTTATATTCATGGTATTCTGTGATTCATTTGGTGCTTATAAACTTTTCTCATATGGCTCAATTGATTTCAACGTGGTAAGGGTTTTTCATCTAACATTTTATTCCCATGAGATTCATGCTATATTAGCCACTATTTACTTTTGTGTGGTGGATGTACTAACCATGATTTTATTCTTTGTGTAATATACTTTAATTTATTTTTATTTAAATATTCATCATGTGATATTTCTTTCATGGTGTTTATGTTTCGTATGTTACCAAATTGGTAAGGGAACCTTTCACCCTCCTCTTTTTAAAAGACTTCTTTTTATTGTGTCTTTTAATTTACATCTTTTTATGTTGGGATATGTTCTTATATATCATTATTGTTGTAAATTTTATGTCCAAGTTATGAGATATCCTTTTCTATCTCAACAACTTATTTTCTTAATTTTAATGTCACGGCGTTAGGCTGTCGAATTTCTATTAGAAAACTTCTTAACCCAATTTCAATTTTGGGGTTCAAAATCTACTTCATGATTATGTCGTGCTATGAATATGTGTGAATAACCTCTTATGGTTTTAAACATAAAATCCACTTATTTTGGGTGTATTTATATTTGCCACACAAAATTATGTAATCTATTTATCCTTAATCTAAGGATACCATTTTTATAAGGGATTTCATCTCAATTTACATTTCAATTGAGGCTTTACTGTTGATATGCACCAATTCACTCTAATATGGAGTATATAATTTCCTTTGGAATATTATATCATGAATAAATTTATTCTCATGATATTACTAAGATCTGATTTAATGTTATTCATAAATTATTTTTATTCTTGGGTGTCTCATTTTGTTAAAATCTCTTTAACTAAAATATAATTTTAAATGTTTAGAAGGATTATTCTTCTAAATCATTCACATTAATGTCCATGTTTTAAAAATGTTTTTAAGGATTTATTCATATGGATATGAATGTTTTTGAATTGAAATTTATTTCAAATGCTTTAAGGTTATATGTGACATTTTGATTCAAAATTCTCTTCATTTAATATTTTAAATGTTTTGTAAAATGGTTTGATAAAAGCTTTGATTTTGTCAATATTTTTAATTGATATATTGTGATTGTAATGTGGAAATTTTATCTTTAAATTATGTTTGTTTTATGGGTTATGAAAATTTTATGGCTATTGGGAATTGTTTATATATATGGGTGGTTCCGTGATAATCCTAGGGCGGGTGAGCCCGAGATGGCTCTGAAATACATTGGGTAACGTGACAGAGGTAAATGTTAATGTTTCTCCTAAGAGATTTAGGGAATATACTGTGATGGGTATTCTAAATATGACTCCCTCTATAGCTGTAATAGATAAAATTCATGTATGTTATTTATTCGGTATGTTACCTTTATGATTTATGATTTCTATTTGTTGTTCATAAATCTTATGATTTCATGAGGTATGTTATGATTGAAAAGTATGGTTTCATTGTTTTGTATTTTTTGATGGGATAATGTTTTCATTCTTTATTTTATATCCCTTATTGAGCTTTTTTTCCCATCCCATTTTTTTGAACTATTTTCCACAGGACTTAAAGATAAATAAGGGTCAATAATGGGATCAAGGAAATGTCATACTGTCTAAAACATAAAACTAGACATGAATCCTTTTTTTAAGAGTTTTTATTTTATGAAAAAATGGATACTAAGTAGAATTGTCTACATGTAATATTCGTGTTGTTATGTTAATGTTATGACCTAATTATCCAAAATTCTAAACCTAAAAAGATCCTCAATGTGAATTATCCATTTAATTCAATATTATGCAATGTTTAAGGCTGGGTCCTTATAACAACATTCTTTTGTACTTAGCATTGCATGGGATAACCTGAGGACAAGCATAAGATAAGGGTAGATATAAATTCCAGTAAAGGAGTAAACAAGGCATAACATGAGAAATATATTACATGACAGTAAATAGTCATATCAATGGAGTACAAGGGAAACATGAACAAAAAGTCATGATAAAACATGACTATCATAATATTGAAATGTGTCAACAACATTTAACATGATATTAGCATGAGTGAAAGCTCATGGCACTTGGAGCATGAGTAAACCCTCATTTCACATGAATTATCATGATTAAACCCACATTGCACTTGAATTATAATGAGTAAACCATCATTGCACTTGACTTATCATGATATTAATCTTTACCCAATGCATTGGAGCGCTATCAGGGCTCACCCTTTATAAACATTTTATTTCATGCATATGTGTGCTTATGGATCATACAACATGGATTCATTAAACATAATAATTTATTACATGAATAATAGTTTTGGAATATGTTAATTTAATTTATCAACCAACAAGTAAATGTTCATAAAGGTGAATACCCTGGATAGAGAATTGGTTATGGTATTCACTTACACGATATTTTGGCGTGGGAAATTTTGGTTTAACATCGACAACATAATGACGTCAAAGAGAAATTATAAAATGGGTGGATGATAGAGAAAGGGGTATCTCATAATTTATACATGAAATGAAAATTTAGGGGGTCATGTAACATAATATCCCAACATATGTAATGGAATTTATATTTAGAATATAAAATAATTGTGTGAATGTATATAAGAAGAGAGAAATTCCATAGGAATTTTTGGCCTGGTAATATGTGTACTTGTGAGGAATTAATGAGATATAAATAGGTATCTCATCATTCAAAAAATAATTATGGATGTATGGGGGAGGTGATAAATCATACTCATTAATTTTTAATTGAAAATAAAATGGTATGTCATTATAATAAATCTTGGACACAAATGAGAAAGGAAGAAATACCTTACATGGAAGTGTGATCCCAATGACTTGAGAGAGGCTTGAGAGAGGTTTATAAAAATATTGGGGCACCGTGGGAGGATTATAGAGAGAGGAGGGAAGAGGTTGGTTGAGATATAAAGGATTTTTTTTGAAGCGGAATGATAGATTGAGTGGGTTTATATAAGAAAGGAGACATAATTCTTTATAATTTAGGTTTTAGACATTACACATTAAACTAATCAAAACCCAGAAACCAACCCAAGGTTTTTTTATCATGTTTTTTTCCAAATGGGAGTGAAAAAAATTATTTTATATGTCTAATGACCGAAATTATTATAATATTAGGCTTTATTATGTGGAGGTGAGTCAGACCCTCAAGGAAATCATTTTAAAAAGTTAAAATATTTCAAAAGACTGGGAGGGTCCATTAAGGAACCATAAAATTAATGAAAAAAATATAAAATCACATTGTTTTAAATATAAAACATATATTTTCTGAGAAACCCTTTTATAGTTTTCTATTACTTTAATATTGGGTCATTACGATGTCATAAAACGCATTATATATTAAATTGTATTTAATTTTTTCCCAAAAATTCAACTATCTCAGAAAATCATGAAATATTAACCATTATACCATTTCAACATTTTCAATCCAAAAATGATAATAATTTTGTCTAAATAATTTTCTAAATATTTGAATTTTTTTCCTTTTATACTATTAACTGACATTTATTGAAAATTAATGGGTTTTGACAAAAATAGTTTTCAAACCATAATAAAAATTTCAATTGTATTAATAAAAAATTATATAGTCATTTATATTTAATAGAAGTAATTTTGTAATAATATTTTATTAAAATATTATTTAATTCAAAAAATCCTTTCATTCCTCAAAATAGATTTCTTAATTTGAATATTAACTTAAAATACTATGTGTTTTTTAAAATCCATTTACAAAGTAACAATAATAAAATGAATATATATTCATTATTATATACAAAATAATGAACATAATCATAGTTCTACAGACTTGTTACATAACCCCTTATAACACTCACATAATATCTAAGGGTAGTGTGTGCAATAGTGACAGACTGTTGGGGATGATATGATAACATCGCTCGGGTGGTAATCTCTATTATCATCCAGTTCAACTGTAGGTGGTTCCATTCAAGCTTAACATGTTGAATCTCGGCTCGGGATTGGTCAAGAGTGAATCATAGTGACGCTACCTCCTTTATGAGATATGAAAAATGGGATTTGAATGGAGAAATTCAACTGGATGAGGCCATCGCTTCCTTTTTCAGAGTAAATTGGATTAGTTAAATATGTATATTAATACTAATTATGTGATCACTATTTATTGTCTATATTAGCAGTGGTAACAGTTCTTAATGTCATTTTAAAATCCAAAAACATAAAACCAAGGAAGTTCATATGTCTTATATAACCATTTTACATAATAAGACATTTAATTAGACCAAGAGGGATTTTTATTAATAAAAGTTTGGGTCATTGCAACTAGATTCTTTTATTATCACGCACAAGAAATAGAAGGATATGATATTTCAAATTTAACACATCACACATATCACAATAAGTATTTTTAAAATTAAAAAAAAATTCTACTTAAAATCCAATTTTAAAAATTCAACTAAACTTTTTGAAAATAAAACAACTTTCAGATATTTTAAACAATAAACACTTTTTCCCCAAATTATAAATCATTATTAAAAATGAACTAGGAACTACTAATATGGAGTCTTTACTATAAATATATGTCATTCACATTTCATCAGCTAAACCCATGATGATGAGGTGAAAACTCCAAGAACTATCTCAAAAAAATCTTGCTCGAGAAATCTATGGTAAACTCAAGTTCAACATATATAGGTCACCTACACCTTATTATACTCTATATTTGAAGTTTTGAAAATTCTACTCGTTTTTTCCATCCCAAAATAATGATGAACGTATCAATACGAATACTTAAGGATAGAAAAAACAGACACTATTTGTAACATTCCAACCCTCTTCCTGTGTCTTGGGAATAGGTAGTTGGTGTTACTAGCCTTAGGTGCCATTTCCAAGACACCATAGGATGAAAATAAATGAAAGGTCATCATAATCAATTTATGGACTATTTCCACTTTTATGTTAAAAAAACACCTATATAAACATAAAAATACTCTATATGGTGCATGAATATGTAGAATCCAACAACTAAATCTATGTACAAAGAGGGAACAATGAGAAAAAAAATCAAAGAGACTAACTACATCAACCATGAATTCCTATCCTAAGCTATTCTCCAACTCTACAAGGCATGAAAAATTAATAATTATGAATCAATAAATAACTAAGATACCTTTCATTTACTAGTGTCTTATTAAGATGCATTTAGGAATGCACTACAGTTCCCAAGAAGGGGGTGATTCAAAACTCAGTATAATTTTTAGAATGAATTTATAAATCATGAATATTGGACATAACATGTTATAATATTCATATAAAATAGTTTAAAGAAATTAAATTAGTTTATATGAAAGCTAAAATAGTTTCCAAAACAAACAGTATCAATGGAAAGAAATAAACCAATCATTTAAAAAATTTATCAACTCATATGGTATAATCATTCCATTTCCACACATCCTGATATCCACACATTCATGTCAACCATGAAACTCCCTATACTCGCATTTAGTGAGTCATTCTTTCACCAAGATGCCACGTAGTGATCCATTTTATGGGGGAACCTTCATCCCCTTATCAAACCCATTTTTATAAGGGATAATTTATGAACTTATCCATCCCAAATGGATATGAACACCCACCAACAACGTATACCAAAATACAAGACAAAAAATTTCAAAAACCATTAACTATTTAAAACCATTTAAAAAAATTTAAATTCATCAAAACCCAACCATAATTATGAAATAATGTTTTTAAAAAAATGAATCAAAACATCATTCTACAAAACCATCCAATTTAACAAAATTCCATGAAAACATCACAAAAGGGGTTTCCATAAAATTACATAAGGGTTTCAAAATATATTAAAGAAATAAAATAAATTTGAACCCAATCTTTCAATTCCTAATCAAGGGGAATAGAGAGTGAAGCAACCTACTTCTCAATATTTGGAGAAAATAAAAGACACAACGATTCTCTAGATCCAACCCCAAATCACATCACCATCATTATATCACACTTGAATTTATCATAAAACAATAAAAAAACATATTTCTCCACAAAACAATAGATCTTTGGTTCCAAGGGAGATAATAGTGAAGTATCTAAGATGAAAAGAGGATGTGAAATTACAGATGAATCTGGGCCCCCAACGTACTTTGATTAACCTCTAGATCACTTTGAAACAAAAGGAAAAAATATCTAACACCATGGGAGGAAGTGGAATTATTTTATAGATAGATTATGGGGAAAAGACTGAATTAGGGGGAATACGAATTTGGTCAATAATTTTCAAATCTGAAATTTCATAATGTATAGTTAGTGAAATTAGTTTGAAAAAATATTCACTAATCATGCATGATATATGGCCTGAAACAACTAATCACATGGTTATCTCCCAGGGTTAGAAAAACCATGCTCCAACTATGTGTTTCCCCACTATCCCAAATTTCATAGTTCCTCCTATGAATCCATGTGGTTTGGCCAAACTATGTTCCAATCATGAGTTTTTCCTCATTCTATCCATTTCCCATGCATAATTTCCTAGATGGTTTTCATGGATTATACTAACGATACTCAAATCATGCTCCTCCCGAAAACCTCCAAAGAATTCCAAAACTCCAACAGTAATACATAAAATCAAACCAAAAATTTTATATACATAAAATAAACAAATAAATTGTCAAGTACGTGAAACCAAGTTGATCATTCCTTGGTTCAATACCATCCAAAAAATATATAATGTTATCAAATCCACATTTGATCAATGAAAAAAATATAAATAAAAACCTATAATATTGAATATTCTAATGATATAAAAAATTTGGTAATTTTTTTTAATACACTTATGAAATATTGATGGAATTTTTGATGGATTTATTCCTTTTATAATGTGAAATTATACATAATAAGTTTTAGCTGAAACCCTATTTAAAATATTACATTCCCGATGTTGTAGTCCACCAGAACCCTTAAGAATGATTGTTCTTTGAAACATATTGAAATTAATGTGGTGAAACATACTTTTTCTATGAAATGCGTTTAATGTCTTGAAATGTTTGTATATAAAAATTTAATTATATTTTTAATTAGTTAACATAAGATGCATTAATCATATTTATGATATATACAATTTTATTACTATGAATATTATTTTACAAGAATTTATGTGATATATATAATATTAATGTTGAGTGTAAATATAAAATCAATCATTAAGTATCTAAATGTATGTTTCCATACAATAATATTTAAATTCATCAATGCCTTAATCAATCAAATATATGGGTTATTCTTTTATGAGTATAATTTTTAAATATTATTTTAGTTGAAAAGGGAAAAATTATCATAATGTTTATTCAAGGTGGAACATGACGAGATATCCCAATTAGATTGGATTCTAGAATCATGGTATTGATCATTATAATGATTTGAATTTGGAAATATGTTTTTTACTAAATAAATAATGAGTTTTTAGATACAATTAATAAAGTGTTGTTTACCTAAACATACATGTCTTAGTAGACAATATTGGCTGAACTAAGTTGTGTATAAATTTGGATATTGTACATTTAAATTAATATTATGGATTGGAGAAAGATTTTATTATTTTAATGGGACTATTACCAATATAATATAATATTAAATAATAATAAACAATTTTATGATAGTGAAATATATTTTTAAATTATTAATTACATTAAATATAAACTCAAATTTATTAATGAAAATTTTCTTTGAGGAACAAAATTTAAAAATATTAATTTCATTGACTGGTGTCATAAATTTTTAATTTTCCTCAAATAATAAGACAAATTATACATTCTAGATAAACCCACACAATATGATAAATTTACTACTTCCTCACTAAAGGGAATGTTTTTTATAAAATCAATAAAAAGGGTGAGGATAAATTAATAACGCATATGCTAATTACCATTATTTTAAGATTTAGAATCTATATTAAGACATGGAATTAGTTAATGTGATTTAATTAAATAATAATTAATCAAATAATCATAATTGTGAAGAATTATATGTTATAATGATAAATTTTCCTTTTACCAAATCATGTGTATTATATACTAGAAACAGACTACATATTTTTGATATTTTGTAGCTACTCAAATAATGATATAAACTAATTAACAGAGAAGTGGACCGATGAATTGGGAATAAGGAAATAGTTTCCACATTATCTTTGGGGATATTGAATATAACTCATCATAATGGATTTTCATTATTTCTAGAAGAATATTGTAACATCCAAACCTAGTTCACTATATAGACAGTTACAGGGCTGGTTCTTTATAAGAACTCAGGCATGTATCCTCGAACAGAAGAGGCTTCCAACAAATATAATGGATCTAGGGTAGTGTGGTGGGGGGAGTACTCCCCTAGATCAAAGTACATAGTAACATAAAAAATCATGAAGTATCATACATCAATGATAATAATTAGAGTACACATGATAAATAAATATCAATTATCACCACAAAATTGAATTCAGAAGAAGATCAGTATAGAAAATAAAAAATAACTAATGAAATTCAGTAAAGGCTTGAATTGGAATGCCAATCATACCACTGATTTCCCACCGGGATGGTTATATAAACATACCAAAATTAAATAAACCCATGAGAAGGATCCACATAATCTATAAGACAAATCTCATCTATTATTATGACACCATATGATATATCATGTTAGATCCAATAAGACCCATTAAAGGACCTTCATACAAACCTATAGATGAAATAATCATGTGAGAGATACTTGGGTACCCATGTGTAGTGTTATTCCAATAAGGGTAGGTGTACAACTCAATTGACAACCAATATCATTGACTAAAGTAATATTCGTCCTCAGAAAAGAATATATCGACATAAAATGTAATAATATAAAATGAAACAAATAAAAAAATCAAAAGTATAATGTTATTTATTAACTTCCCGACCACTTGGGTTCTAAAGTGACCCATGGGCTAACCAAACATGCTTCAACCAGTTCCAGTAATCCTAGACATAAATAATATGGTGTTACCTACTTATGTAAAATGATGTATTTTTCTTTTAGATTTTAATTTATGGTCCTAAAGAGTATTAGTACAAGGTATCTATTCCATATCATTGTACTATTGGTTCCAAGAGAATCAATCCAACTCTAAAACCATGGATCAATACTATCAGTTACTAGAGCATCAAGAGAATACCTAAATAAGGATAAATAAAATTCATTCATAGAGTGCTAGTATGGAACCTAAAACATTGATCTGGAGAATTAGTATAACCTTCCAAACCATATATTAGGCAATTGGTTCCTAGAGCATCAGTCTGAAACCTAAACCATGGATGTAGAGTTCAATGTACAACATATTAGACCATAAAGGGTAATATCAGTTCTTTTAACATCAATCCATCACCTAAACTATGGATGTAGTGTGCTATGCCCAATATCCAAAATTATACAATATAATATTGGTGCATAGACCATCATTTTTTCACCTAATCCATGATTGTAGTGAATCATGTACAATATCCAGAAATATTCTTTAATATACCTCTTTCTATGTCCCTAAAAAATTGAAATTTCAAAAAATTAGAACCATGATGAAAAATTCCAACAAAAATTTATAATATTTCAAGCCTCCCTTAAACGGGGGTGTTACACTTTGAAAACAAAAATAAGTATACGGTCCTACATTTTTATCAAAACCCTCTAAAGATACTTTAGGACATTTTCACAAAAGGGACAACCATACTCCCTTAAAATTAAAATTTCGAATTCTTTTAAAACCCCATTTTATAAATTAAATTTAGTTAAACACCTTATTTTAAAGAAACATCCACTTAAAAACATAGATTTCACTTTTGGAGAACCAAATTCAAGTAAAAACCCATTTCACACTATCAAAACCACGTAAAAATCCTTATAGTAATTTTTCAATGAAGAGTATGAAAAAACATTCCTTTTCAACCTATTAATAATTCATGAAAACCTTATTTTGATGTTATTTTAGGTGTACTCATTAACAAAGATAGCAAGCCATATGACATGTCAAATCGAGTTATGTTCATAAGCCACATCTTTCACCATTTTATGTCACATTTTACCATTTTTAGGAATCATCACACCCCATGGGTTACTATAGGTTTAGTCTCATAATCACTAAAAAACTCAATGATAACTATAAAAGCAACAATGAAACAAATTAAATCCTTAAATATTTTGTAAATATTAATATGTATACACAACACACATTAGAGATATCATATATGCGACATAAACATGAAAGAAATTATTAAGACTATGGGATATCCTGTTAGACCACCTTCCTAAAATAAAGATTTTAATATTTAACAGTAAGGGATAAAAACATACCCAAAAATCTGAGACTAATTTCACTGACCAAGTACCTTAATAAATCTAATAAAACATAAAAAATTATTTTTGTAAATAATTATAATTATTTTAACAAACAACATCAACTTGGAATAAACAAAGAAATCATAATGAAATCTCTTAAAATAGATGATCCAAGGATAAACACTTACCTAACAGCAATGCAATACCCCCAATTACATTTTGATATAAATCCTTAATAGGTAACAACATTTCCAATTTCATATAAAATCTATAATGATGAAAGACCCATTAAAAATTCACTATGGTATCATACCATAATGAAACTCTAATAAACGACATGTGGAAGATGACTTTGGATCTCCACTATGGAAGATAACTTAAATCTCCATGAGTAATATATGACTCCACTATTATATGGTGGAATCCTAATAAAACACATTTACCCTTGAACTAAAAAATTATAGGGGGTGGAAGAATAATATTAAAGGAAGTAACTGATAGTTATATCTCACATAAAAATAAAAACTAAATTAGGAAAAATCACCCTAAATTAAAGGTATTTTAATGTGGGATGATAAGGGATCTTCTAGGGGTGACACAAAAAATAAAGGATAAATGGGTTCTAGAGACATAAAATCGTATTATAGAAAAATTATCATTATTCTAAATTTTATTGTTCACACATATTGGCCACATAGTTTAACAATATATGCATCAACCTTGTGTCTAACAGTACCCTAGATCTCTCTACCTCACACGACTATGGAGAAAAATTTTATAAATCATGAACCAACCTTTTAAGACACATTTTAGTTTATTTAAGTGATAGAATTCATTTTTACCCTATAAATAGTTTAGCAAACCCTGAACCATTAGAAACTGAGATACAAGGTTAGTGTGCAAGATTAGCACTAACCATGAAGTAACAATGTTCCCTATGATTCAAATCAAAAAACCTGAAATCCAAGACCTGAAAACATAGGGAAATTATGATTTTTTTATGCCACTAAAAAAACTAATTCTATGTTCAAAATTGGTCTTTTGAGAGGTTCCAACCCTTAGGATTTCGTTTTGATTCATATTTTATAGACCAACCCATATACCATTTAGAAATGTTAAAAATTTATCAAATTTTGAGGACCTTTAAAAATAATGGGTTTCATAATATCCACAATGTAATATTTATCATCATTGAGATGTCATAGTGGTCATTATTCTACCCCTCTCATCCTATATTTTTTACCTTGTTTAAATCCATAAAACCAATTCCATTCCTAAATTCCCATACCATGTTCAAGGAAAAAAATCCAACTCATGGTGATCAGATTGAAAAAAACCAAACCCAAATCAGATCTAAAAATGAAAAACACAATATGATGCTTACCTGAGATATATTCCCCAAACCACTGGTGACTTCATCATTTGATTACCCACTGGGAATATGTTTCTTCCCACCACAAGATTCATCTTGCATCCACAAAATTCTATTTCATGGAACCTATAACATTAGAAAATCCTTTTGGAAATCTAAAACTCAGGCTTCAATAATGTTTTGGATGTAGTTTACAACTTTACACACTCAAAATTATCTATGAACATGAATCAAACATCAGTACCCATAATCGTCATTGAAAAACAATCTAAAAGGGAACATAAACACCATCCATGAATGAACTAAGAAAAAATTTGAATTTTCTACAAAATACCAGTACAATTTTATTAAGCATTCCCAGAATTTACACAATGAAACATCAAATGTGGTTCAGAACATAGCACATCCATTCCATATGATAACCCAAGTTGGACTATCCTCGACCATTAGATCTTGAAGATGATTGTCTCCCACGACCACTACATCAGCAAAATACCATATGATGATTTCTTCATGCCTGAATGAATCATGAAATCACCTGAAAACACCCACCAAAGCCTAAGACCAACTTTTGGGGAAATTATATGACTGATACATTAACATGACATTTCCTCCTTCATAACACACTATGAAAAATTATACATCATCAACCGGATAATTCTCATGTCATTCAATCCAACCAATCTAGATATTGAAACTTCGACCCCATCCACTACCATGATTATTTCCATAATAGGAATTCATCAATGACTCTAGACATATTAAACTCAACTTATTCACTACTAAAAAATTATACACTATTCATTTATCAATTGATCTCATAGATATGTGATTCAAACTCACATAAGGGTCGCATTAATATGACCAATATCCAATTCCCAACGAGAAGGAAGTCCATTTTTTCAAATTTACAAACCACTTACTCATATACATTTCTTGAACTAAATTATCCACCGAATATAAAAGAAAAATGGGGTTTAGGACACTCACCATTAACCATTTCTATAGATGGAAACTAAATAATTCTTATATATCATTGGATTATTAGGCATAATAAACATAGAAATTACATTAAAAACAAGGCTCACACTTTCAATCAACTGATAATGCACACTACACCACCCAGTTCATCCATAACTGCATCATATATCACTAAACATGATTGTCTCACCACAACCACATTTGTGTCACTCCTCCTAATCCATGATTCCTTACATGTCTCATCAAACTCTAACACTTTCAATGAGGTTTTACCTATATCTTTTGTTCCCTCACACTCGATACATACACATTCTCATTCCCTACATGAAACACCATGACGTTTTCCATAGATCCTCAAGATACCACAATATAAATCCCACCACCACACCCACGTTGTTTCTCATCCAACTCATGAATGCCTTCTTAATTTAAGAAAAATATGTATGCTTATATAATATTTGATCCAAAAGTCAAGAGACACTTGGAATCACCATGTGTTCATGCCTACCGGATCCCATTAACACTTAAATATTACATAATCCTTAAAACTCCAACCAAAAAAGCATTTTCACACACTAGAATGTCACATCCTATGAAAAAACATCTCAGATGACATAAGCAGTGGTGATAACTTTTTGCATTCCCATCATTCCCACCTTAGAGAACCATTTTTTCTTCCAAAAAATAAAGAAAACTCACTGATCAAAAAACAATTGTGTGACAACTCATTACCCAAGTGTCATTCAAAATATTTACTAGGATCACTTAGGATCACCCCATGTTTTTTAAGACACATCTATAATAAATCTCATAAGGAACCTAACTGGTCATTCCCTCAGAAATTTTTTCTGTTACTGAATAATTATCACTACAAGTTCCTTTCATCTCATGGGAACTAGGCATTTCCATGTGCCTCATAGAAAAAACCATATATAAGGATGTCCTTATATATAGAAATTTCTTGTTCACTCATAAAAAACCAAGTCTACCTCCGCAGTATGATCGCTACCCATAGAAAACTAATATGATGAAATCCACATACTCTTGAGCACCTTCTATCCACCCAATCCAACTTATAACCTCCAGGTACATCCTACCTGCACAACCATTACTCCAAATGGGAACCCAAATGATCCTTCACCTATTGAAACCAACCATATGGATAAGGAAATAACATACAAGTGCTCCATCCCAAAATTAAAAGGGGTCCCACATTCCTAACTCCATAGTGGGTATCACCTTTCATAAACTATTGTAAAAATATATAAAAATACACTTATTCCTCGATTACACAAAGGATCTCACAAATTACCTAGATCCTATTATAGTTTACACTAAAATTCTCATGATTCCAACTCCATAAACTAAAGTCAAGTCAAATAATGTCACTAGTCTCCCCCAGCAAGACCTAAAAGTCAAGTCTCACAATTGGTCACTAGGTCAAACCACCTAGGTCTAGTAAAACTCGCAAAAGGATAAAACTATCAAAGATTCAAGGATTCCAGAATTCTATCACAAAAAAATAACAATCCAAACACCTATCTGTAAGCTCTCACATATAGAAGATGTCATATTAAAAATCACCAACCCAGAACTAGGGCACCAATCCTCTATGAGAATCTATTTATCCAGCCACCGCTGGAGGATCAAGACACATAAAACGACACAAATACATGGAAGAATTTCCTATACAAGGTTCATATATCCAATAGGTACCCACATTAGGTGCCAAAATTTGAACCCTGTTAGGTAACACACAGTGGGTATAAAATTACCATCGTGTTCGGTTAAATAGATATCTATTCCAACCATTGTGAACTTATACTATACAGACCAACCCATGTAACTGCACCAATTGTACATGAGGACCATTTAATAATTAACCTCTTTATGTAGTGTCTCACCATAGATCAACATAAACTATATTTAGAAATAATTCTATATACAAGTCAGACCATCTGAGTAGAATGCAATAATGTACTCAAATTGGAAAATGTTCAAATAGAAATTGTTGAAACATTAAACAATTGTTCCTAAATAATTAATGAAATCACACACTAGTAGTCCTATAACACTTTGATCCACCATTCCTAACATGATTCATGGGATTTCTATTACCTATAAATGTCATAAGTCAAAATCAAATCATTGGAATCTTAACAACAATCCAAGATCTAGGAATCCAACCTAAATCAATACCTCTAAACCACATGTGCATCTCGCATAGAGAAAATCCTATATAGATATAACATCGAATACTAAGAACATAAATCCTAGCTGATGGTAACCTGAACATATTACCTAAATAGGTGTTCTTTATGAACCAACCCTACATCCATCAGAGGCACTGAAACATTCTTTAATCTCCAGTTTACAAGATCACAAAACAATAAGAAAAAATAATGTTAATGCCCTGATACAAATTTTCAACATGCCACATGAGTTCAATATATATATACCGAACTTGTTTACTATAAGACCTCAGGTGATCCCCATGATATGAATGATATTTCTGACTAGTAGTGGGGGTCCAAGGTAGTATCATGGGGAGACTACACCAACTGATCAGAGTGAAATGTAGTGGATAAAATCACCAAGTATTGTACATCAACAATAATAATTAGAGTGTGAAATATAAATAAGTATAGAATATAAAAAAAATCTAAATATAGATATAGATCAATATAGGAAATACTAAATAATACATAAAATACAATAAAGGATAGAATATCCATGCCAAACATACAACTAACCTCACACTAGGCCGATTATATAAGCATAATAAAATATAATAAATCTGTTAAAACTATCTACTAAATATCTGAGACTATTCTATTATAGTCTTATAATAGTATGTAAGATATAATTATAGATCATGTGGGACCCAACATGGGCCTTATCCCAAACCAGTGTCTAAAATAAACATGCTAGATCTTCTTAGGTACCAATGTGTAGTGGCATCCTGAGTAGGGTGTGAGTTTAACTTAGTAGGCCACCACCAATGGTGTCTAATGTAATATACAGTCTGATCATATTTTGAAATACTATTCAATGGAATAATAGAAAATGAAAAAAATTAAAACATGTTTCAATGTAAACAATTATTTATTAACCTCATTGGACCTTGTGTTCTAATGTGATGCCCTGGTCAACCAAACATACTTCAACCAATTCCAATCATTTGAGCTATTTATTATATCATGTAACATAACTATGTAAAAGGAAGTATATTTATTTTACATTTCAATTTATAGTCTCAAGGAGAATCAGTCTAAGGTACGTATATTATATCGAAGGACAATCGGTACCTAGAGGATCCATCTAACACCTAAACCATGTTTCAATAATATTTATTCTTAGAGAATTAGTCAGTAACCTAATACACTGATCAATACTATTGGATCCTAGATTATTAGTATGGAATCTAAACCATGTATTCAATGCATCATCCCAATATCCCAAATCAAATATCATTATCTCAATTTCTAGATCAACATTCTAACACCTATAATATGGTTTTGGAGCTCTATATCCAATATACTAAACCATGAAATGTGATTTTAGTTCCTAAAGAACCATTCTGACATCTAATCCATGGATTAAGAGTTCCATGTCATGCATCCTAGACCATACAATCTAATATTAGTTCTTAGAGAACCAGTTTGACATCTAAACAACGGACACAAAACATTATCTCCAACATCCCAAACCATTATTTCATTTCCCACTTTCTATTGTTCTACACAATTTTCCATTCAAAAAACAAGAACCATGAAATACCATTCCAACATCTGTTTAAAACATTTAATACCACCATTAAACTACTCACTTCCTCTTTGAAAACTCAAAATTGAAAATGTCCTCCATTTCCATAAAAAACTGTCAATGAGACTTTAATAGAATTTATCCAAATGGGAAACCACATAAACACTTATAATAATTTTTTAAAATTAATTAAAATCCCCAATTATTAAAAAAATTTGATTTTAACACCTTATTTTAATGAAATATCTACTTTAAAATATAGCTTTCGCACTTGATAAATACGACGTAATCAATAACCAAACCACACTATCAATACCATTTTCAAAGCCACCTAGGATTTCAGAAATCATAATTTGTAAACCAATTCCATGTAATGCTCTTAACATTTCATTAAACACTTATTTCCATATTATTCCAAGTAGACCATTTAACGCTTATAAAAATCCATACTACAATCCTAAATGCTTTATGTTCATAAACCACCCATTTCACTATTTGATGCCCCACTTTATCATTTCTAGGAATTACCACACCCCATGGGTGGCTTTATGTTTGGACTCATAATCTCCAGCGAACATGACATGATCTATGGAAGGTATAAGGCATAAAATTAAATTCCAAAATATTTTTTGAAACCCAAGAATAACATTCAGCACACATTGGTACTATTCAAAATTCTACATATATATAAAATGAAATATCAAGACTATAGGTAATATCACTTATGGCACCTACCTTAAATAGAGATTTCAGAATTTAGCACAACGGGACATAAAATTTTCACAAATAATTGAGGATCGAATTACCTACTGGGTACCTTACTCAATCCATAAAAACATGAAAAATTAGTTATAAACAAGAAATATTTTAAATTTTAATAAAAATCAACATGTTGTGAATGAAGAAAAAACTACTAGAACCACATTCTTAACCATAAACGAGGAAATATTCTTAAAAAATTATCATCGAAAATCCCAACCACATATAGATTAATTCCCTAAGTAGATACACCATTTCCTATTTCAAATAAAAATGAACTTGATGGAAGACCTAAGAAAAATTAACTATGGTCTCACACATTAATCAAATTCAAAGAAATAGAGTATAGACGTCCCCTATAGATTTATTCTACACTAGATAACAGAAATCCCCATAATAAATTGGCGATTACACCTTACATAAGTGGAATATCCAAAAAACTAAATTAGATAATTCCTAAATTATAGTGGTGGAAGAATAGATGGAAATAAAAAAACCAAATGATTAATCATACCTTTAAAATTCTTAATAAACAAGCTATAATCAACCAAAATCAACAATAGTTGATTTTTGAAAAAGGAGGGAGATGACAGGGGTTTCATATACAAGAGAAGTGGAGTTGTTTTGATAGAGACTTAAAATATTGGTAGGAAAAAAATAGACCTTCTATATTTTTTAATGGGGGTAAAGTTTGGCTGCACAATTTACCAAACTGTGTGCTATTTGTGCGCCCAATACTACCCTAAATCTCTCCACCATAAATGTTTATGGTGAATAGATATTAAAATACATGATCCAACCATGAGGTACCCTTTTTAATTTTTTATAGGTGCACATGTGATTTAATAAACTGTACCAATTTAAAAATCGATATGCACCATTAGGGTGCACAGTTAACACTAAATATGTGTTAACTGTGTGCCCTATGATATAACTCCAAAAAACCCAAACTCTTGGACTTGAAGCCTTGGGAAACTTATGAAACCTTTGAGACCACTATATAAGTTTATTTCACCACCAAAATTGGTATTTTTTGAGTGTCCAAGCCTAGAGATATTATTTGGATGCTCGACTTAAATATTGTCTTGTCCACTATTTTAAAATTTTAAAATTTTCCCAAATTTCATAAACCTGTACAGATGAGGGGATTTAATACTATTATTATTAATTACCAATAAAAATAAATTTTATTTTTGTGTGTTTCCAAGATAAGGTAAAATATTTATTTATAATAAATAAAATATATTTTTCAGATTATTTCATTAAAATAATATATGGTTAACATAACATATTTAATTGAAAATGTCGATTCCATGAGCTTCCTTGGTCCTGTAATTTATAGTTGAGAATATTTATAGTAGATCTTGGAGGGTATTCGGTAGTGAAAAATAGAGTTTTAACTTCTCGAGGTTCTAAAAAATCATTTTGGGAAGGCGTATCCCTTGGTGGATGTCATGGTCACATATGTGGCATAAAAGCTTAGCTGTATTGATGGGTTTTTAGAGATAATGTATTAAACAACCATTTTTATGTGATTTATATTATGATTATTCTTTATTTTATAATAACTAGAATTTTGGTGAGTGTGATATATTTATTCGATGTTTAAAAGAAAGGGGGAGGGTTGAAAAACAATTTTCTATTTCTATAGTTCTCTATGATTATTTTAAGCGATTTCAATGTAATAATTAAGACAAGGAAAAAGTGTGAAAATTTATAATTAAATATAGTTTATTCCATTATGGCTAATTTTAGGAGTTGGGGTTAAGGGCCCAAATGACCATGGATTTAAAAACAATTCCAAGGAGGTGGTATAAATTGTGTTTCTATAGTAAAACATTCATGTGATTATGGATATAGATTTTATATATCTTTTTATTATGACCATTTATTCCATGTAGATGGTCTTACAACACCATATTGTGGTATCTTGTATTTTTAATATAAATTTAACCCATCTCTTCCCTTATTTTAATCTTTTTTACTTTTATCACACCATAAATTTCCTTTAGCTATCCTTTTCACTCCTTGGTAATTTCCTTCAAAATATAAGTATCATTCTCCATATTATTGATACCTTTTGATCCATGGTGAATTAATTATCCCTTTCTCTCAATTCTCTTCCATAATATCCATTTATCAAATATTTTTCTCCTTTGAAATGTAATGATAGATAATGTGGGCCTTGTTTTTTTTGGTTTTGGATGAAGTCTTATTGGGTTGATGCCTTTTTTATTTTGGGTTTCTAGTTGAGAATCCTTATAGTTATGATCATCAGATATTCCCCATTCTTATATGATGATTATTGATACCCTATTTGAGGTTGGGGATTTTGAATCGCACTTTCCTTTACAATTTGTTAAAATAGAATATGTTATGTCATATAAGGTAATGAAATATTGTCTATAGGTGGATGAATAGACTAAATTAAAAATTTAATCAAATAAATAGATTATTTAAATTTGTTATGAATGTTAATTACTAGAATTTTTATGTTGACTAATGTATAAAGAACAAATGATTTTTGGTACATTATTTTGGTCCCATGTTGGTATACTCTACTTTTATACCTATCTAGTCAGCGATAAGTATGTTTGAACTACTATAATTGTTTTGGTGGGATAATAACTCAATTAAAAGATCCTTTTCTATGGGAGGGAAAACATTGACACACTAAATTTTGTATGGGAATTCAAACACCTATTAAAACACTAACTTTAAAATACTTTATCCACAATCTTAACTGTTCAGAATTTAGATTTTGAGACTCATAACTTGAATCTATATAATAGGATTACAAATTTTGTTTTTAAAAGTATAAATAGTAAGCATAGAGTGTGTGTGAGAGATTAGAAGTACTGTTATAGACTAAAAAACCTGAGTGAAGTAGAATAAGAAAAATGAATGCATAATTATTGGTTCTTGAGAAATGATGATGTCTCATTAAGAAATAGTAGTCTCAGAAGATTTCTGTAATCTTGAGAGACTATATAGTAGATTATTTTATTATTTCACAGCTCTTGGATTGTAAAACTGTGTAAAGGTTTGGTCTATAAAAAGATCATATTACCATTCGTATCATCTCAGTACATTTTCGTAACTACTTTGAATGGACCAGAGGTCTCTGAATATGATCTGTAAAGACTAACAATCCAAACTCTAACTGGGTAAATATAGTAAAAATTACACAGAACAATTATACAGGATATAAATTATTATCATTGGATATAATGGTTAAAATTCATCTAAATTCAATATTAAATAATTATTCATTTTTTTTGGAATGATCCATCAATTGTCAATAATAATTTAATGAAATCCATAAAATAGGAAGATTGTCTGAAAATAATATTAAATACATTATAATTTAATACATTGTGTAATTAATAAACTAATTATAATTATTAAAATAAAACAAAATTTATTTGAATAAACTTAATGTAATTAAATATTAATTTAGACAATAATTTGTCAAATAAATTATGTAAGGTCATGGTTCTGAGTGCCACCCAAAGGTGCCCCGTACCTAGTTGGTCACATAGAATCAAGTGCATTTCCCCAAATTCCAGAGGCTTCCGACTAGCAGTGAGTTCCTTGGGTGTAACACCCCAATATTTCATAGTATGTTAGTTCCTCAAAATAATTTAGTAACTTACACTACACAAAACATTGAGTTCAAGCACACCACGACATACAAAACTAGCCGTTCAAAAGCAGTTATGAATAGTATTAAAAGAATTTTGAACTTTATATAACCCTTAAAATTTAAGAATCCTTATTATTAGTCTCTTAGACATAATGTAAGGACAAATTCATTTCTTTCAGATAAAAGAATTATTTTTTAAAAAATTCAATTTTACCGCATTTTAATGGAGAACCGTTTTTAAATCCAATATTTGAAACTTTTATATATTCAATTTGAAAAAATAAAATTCTGCTTTGGGATAGATACACAAGAATTTAGTTTCAATAAATTTTTGGTGTTTTTCTGATAACTTTCATATTTGTGTGAATAGTGAAAAATAATATATTTTAAATAAAACAACTTTTTTAATCAAAATAATTTAAAGGGTTAAACTATCAATATGAATGGTTTTGATGTATAATTAGATTATATTTTTATAATTTAATCCAATTTTGGTCATTGTAAGTAATTTCACTTTGAAATGGGACATAAACAAATGTCAATCTTTTGGTAGTTATTATTTCATAAAAATATGCTTTTTGGTTTTAACAACGGGAATTAATTTTAAACTAATAAATTAAATTTATATGTTTTTAATATGGTAAAATAGACTTCATTTTTGAATTAATAATATCAAAATTATCTTAGGGTGAATTTTTGGTATGTATCTGAACACTTTTAATTTTTGATGAATAGTGAAAAACACAAAGTTATAGTTTAAAAACGAATTTTTATTTATTTAATTTTTATTTATATTAGTTCAAAATAGATACATAATATATATATAAGTTTAATTTAATTCATTGGAGTCAGCTTATAATAATTATAGATATAAAAAAATTTATTTAACTTTTCACCGTCTTTTACCCACCTCCTAGGAGAATTTGCAAATTCACATAACACTAAATCTATGTAACGACCCAAAGTTTCATTAATGGAAAAACCCTCTTAATCCAGTTAAATGTTTATTTATGAAATTCTTTTTATAAGATGTCAACTTCTTTAGTTTTACGTTAATATTTGTGACCGTTACTTTTATAGTCGTTGGACAGTGATCATCTTAGTAGTATAAATATAAGGCTTTAACGAACCCATTTCTACTCAGACAAAAGAAGCGATGGCGTCATCTAGTAGAATTTCCCCTTACGAAGCCCATTTGTCGGATCTCGGTAAAGAGGTGGCATCTTTGGGATTTTCCCTTGACCAAGCCCAAGCTGAGCTTTATCAAGTCAAGCTCGAACATGATCGTCTACGGGAAAAGTGGAAGTTGATTGAAATTACAACTCAAGCGATGTTATCCGAGCCACCCCAAGAGTCTGTCACCATTGCACACCTTACCCTTAGGTCTTATGTGGCTATTTTATGGGGTTATGTTACAAATAAGTAGCACCATTTTCATGTACATTATTTTAGTATATAGTAATGAATATAATTTCTAGTCATTTTTGATACATTGTAATTAGTTTTTAAAGTACAAATGGTGTTTTTAGTTATTATTTAATTAAGAATTATATTTTATTAAATTAAAGGATTTTTGAATTAAATAATATTTTAATAAAATATTATTATTAATATTAAATTAATTTTTTATTAAGTATAAATGATCTTATAATTTTATGAATGCAATTAAAATTTTTATTAAGGTTTGAAAGCCATTTCTGTCAAAACCCATGATTTTTTTATAAATGTTGGTTTTTATTTTAAAAGTGAAAATTCACATATTTAGAAAATTATTTAGATAAAATAAATATTATTTTTGGAATCAGGACGTCGAAATTATCCAACGGTGAATTTTTCATAATTTTCTGAGACAGTCAAATTTTTGGGTAAAAATTAAATACCATTTAAATATATAATGTGTTTTATGACATCATAATGACCCAATGGTGATGTAATAAAATAACATAATCCTTATTTTCGGCCAATATGTGTTTTATCATTAAAATAATGAGGTTTTGGGTTTGTTTGACTTACTTTTCAAAGCATTAATGGAGCCCTCAATACTTATTCTACACTTTGCCTTTTTAAATTAATTTCCATGGGAGTGTGACTCACCTCCACATAAGCAACCCTACTTTTTTTTAATAAGTTCGGACCTTGGACTTGTAAAATATTGTTTTCCTCTTTCCTTTTCCAGAAACCATGGGCAAATACCATGGGATGGTTTGTGGTTTGGATTATTTTAATATAAGGGGTCCCAAACCTAAATAATAAAGAATTCTCTCACCTTTCCTATATAAACCCACCCAAGCTCCCAATTCCTCCTCACTAAAATCCCTTGGAGTTCGTCCAACCTCTGCCCTACTCTCTCTAGAATCCTCCCAAGGTGCCCCAAGCTCCCAATAAGCCTCTCACAAGCCTCTCTCTAGCCTTTGTAAGCACACTTCCAAGTAAGGGTTTTTTCTTCCTTTCTCTTTTTTTTGTCAATTTTCTTTAAGTTTTATTGCCCTTTTAATTTCAATTATGAATGTTGGGGTATAGATTCGCACCTCCCCCATACTGACCTCTTATTGTTTGAATGATGGGAGACCCCTTTCTCTCTCATTAAAAGCCTCCCATGTACACCCGTTACTATGCCAAAATTCCGAAAGAAACCTTTTTCTCCTCTTTTATATTCAAGCAATACTTTTGTATCATGAATCTAAATTCCTTTTAAATTGTTGGGACATGTTTCTATATGACCTCCTTACTGTCCATTACATGTAAATATGATGAGTAACCCCTTTCTCTCCCATCAAACTTTTTTATGAATTCTTATGTCACGCCGTTACGCTGCCGAAATCGCACCGATTTTCTAAGCTAATGTCCTTGTGTAGTGAATACCATGCCCATTTCTCCAAAAAGGGTATTCACCATTATGCACATTTACTTATTGATTATAAAGTTTCATGTATGAATTCCACATTCCTTTATCGTGGAATAAATGATTATGTTTTATGAATCCATGTTTTATGATCCATGTGGCACACTTATGCATGAAATGAAATGTTTAAGAAGGGTGCGCCCTTTATAGCGCTCCAATGCATTGGGTAAAGTATAGTATCATGATACGTCATGTGAAATGAGTTTTTACTCATTCTAATTCAAGTGCAACGAGGGTTTACTCGTGCTTCAAGTGCAATGAGGGTTTACTCATGCTCCATGTGCAATGAGCCTTGGCTCATGCTAATTCAATGTTAAGTGTTGTTTCCACATTTCCATGTTATGGTTATCATGCTTTATCATGCCTTTATGTTCATGTTACTCTAATGCTATATTTATGTTCCTATTTCCTAACATGTATTGTACTCCTCATGTTATTCATTGTGTACTCTCTTACTGGGCTTTATAGCTCACCCTTTTCTTATGCATGTCCTCAGGTTATCCCATGCAATGCTAAGTATGAAGGAATCTAGTGGTCATGTAAAGGAAGTTTTCAATAAATATGATGTATTTAAAGTTTAAAGTTATTATGTAATGATCCTAAGCCCCAAAGACACTAAACCAATCGATCTTATTTGTTGTATCAAGTGAAGTTTTATGTAATAAAGCATGCTTAAGTTGTAATAAAAAGCAGGGTTGTCATAGTTGGTATCAGAGGATAGGTTTAGTTATTTTTGGGATTAGGAAACCCTAGTAAAGCCTTAGATACAAGACTAAGTATAATAAAATCATCCTTAAGTTTTGGTAAATACTAAGTAAGTGGTTTATCAAACAAATACATCCCTGTCTGGATACGAGCAGGTAGAGGCGGCTCTGGCACAGATGTATCCTAGGGGTAAAACCCGAAAACACTGCTTTGAGCTAGACTCGAACGGGAACTAGTGCATGACAACGGGCCTTGCTGCACTCTTGGTTACGACACTCCCGGGGGATATGTTTTGATAAATTCACAATCTTAGTATGAACCCTTATTAAGGGAAAAATGCCCCTAAGAATATATGTTAGAAGGAAGATCATGAAAAGCCTGGATTTAATCCTATAGACTCATGAGTTAAAGAGATTAAAGTTTATTTATAAGTCATCAACATTTGTCTTTGGATTACCCTTTATGTGTTACCCCTAAATTTCCTTTTATTCCAGCCAATGGCCGTTAATAGGAGAACTCGGGCTAACAACCGTTGTGAAGATCAGTGTGATGATTGTACTTATTAGATGCCCAATCCAATGGGAGCGGGAATCGTGAACTTTCTCACGCTTCTCTCTCAGCTAACTCAAGTTTTGAATAGAAACACTGGTCAAGAAGAACGTTCAACCCCCCCTAAGAAAGAACAAGTCTCTATCGAGAGCTTCATGAGACAAAGGCCTCCTACTTTTAGTGGATCATCTGATCCCACGATCGCTGAACAATGGATCAACTCCATTGAAAAGATATTCTCCATCCTCCAATCCTCCGAAAAAGAGAAGTTTCTCCTGGCGGCTTATCGTATGGAGGGTGAAGCTGATCAATGGTGGACGTTGATCAAAAATACGAAGCCTGAGGAGGAGATCGAGGCTTTGTAATGGAAGGAATTCTGGAAGATAGTTTTTGATAAATATTTTCCACGCACCCTCTGTCTTAAGATGGAAAGGGAATTCCTTTCCCTCAAACAGAAAGATGAAGAATATGTGGGAGCGTACGTGGCAAACTTCACAAGGCTTGCACGATACACTTCTGGCTTTGTCATTACCCCCGAATGCAAGGTTGACCGCTTCTTTGGTGGGCTGAAGCCTAGCTTGCAGAAAGCATTAGCGATCCGTGACTTCGACAGCTATGAGAAAATTGTCCGATGTGCCCTCAAGGTTGAAATGGAGATCGGAGAATCACAAGGGTATCATGGGGACAAGAAACGTAAGGTGGACTTCAATGCTGGTGGTCCGATGGATAAATCCAACGGCGCTAAGAAGTTCCAGCACCCCACTTCCCAAAAGTGTGGAAAGAAGCACCCTGGAAATTGCCTTAGGGGGACAAGAAAATGCTTCAATTGTGGAAGAGAAGGGCACCTAGCTGTTAACTATCAGCAAGAAGGACCCGCGACTGCGACAGAGGAGGGGAATGCTCTGTTCGAACCTCAACGCGTTGTTCAATGCTACAAATGCAAAGAATCGGGTCATTTTGCGAATTAGTGCCCTAATCCAAGGGTTATCAGAGGCAACCAACAACCTCCAAGACAGCAAGGAAGAGATTTTTCCATCACTTCTACCGAAGTGAACCCCGACAACGAAGTGGTGACAGGTACGCTAGTTATTCATTTAAGAATAGCGAACATATTTTTTGATTCAGGTTCTACGCATTCTTTTATATCTCGAATGTTTAGTAGAATAATCCCAGCACCACCACAAATCCTTGAAGTAAGGATGTCGGTGAGTACGGAAAATGGGGCAATCATTTCATCCCATGAATATAAGTCCTCCCCTGTTATAATCTGTGGATTGAATTTCCCGGCGAACCTCTTCATACTCCCTTTGGTGGAATTTGATGCAATTCTTGTCATGGATTGACTTTCCTTATATAGAGCCAACATAAATTGTCGAGAGAGGGAAATCAAACTCCATATGGAGAATCGACCCCCGATTCTTTACAAGTGTCAGGAGGAAGATGAATCTCCTTTAGCTCCATCATCTCAAGCATGGATATTACTGCCTTATGAGCATGCATATCTGGCTCAGATGATTGAGTCCAAGGAAGAATCCACCCTTGAAGAAATGCCTATTGTGAGGGAATTCGCTGAAGTATTTCCCGAGGAACTTCCTGGTCTTCCTCCAAGAAGAGATGTTGAGTTCTCAATTGAACTTATACTTGGGGTGCTACCAATATCCAAGACTCCATATAGAATGGATGTTGTTGAGCTTGAAGAGCTGAAGAAACAACTACAGGAGAATCTGGATAAAGGGTTTATACGCCCAAGTGCATCACCATGGGGTGCACCATTCCTCTTCATCAAGAAGAAGGATGGGTCAATGCGGATTTGCATCGATTATCGTGAACTTAACAAAATAACGACAAAGAACAAGTATCCTCTCCCAAGAATCGATGACTTGTTTGATCAGCTGCGTGGAGCACAATACTTCTCCAAGGTGGACTTGCGTTCGGGATATTATCAAGTAAGGGTGAAGAAGGAAGATATCCCCAAGACTTCTTTTCGTACAAGGTACGGGCACTATGAATTCATAGTAATGCCTTTTGGACTCACCAATGCTCCATCAATATTCATGGAATTGATGAATAGAGTCTTTATAGATTACCATGACAAATTTGTGGTAGTCTTTATAGATGATGTTCTAATATACTGCAAAACCAAGGAGGACCATGAGGAGCATTTAAAAATTGTACTAGAGACTTTGCGCAAGGAGAAGCTCTATGCAAAGTACATCAAGTGTGAGTTTTGGTTGAAGGAAGTATCATTCTTGGGCCATATCATCACAAGAAATGGGATATCTGTGGACCCCTCCAAAAAAGATGCAATTGAGGGATGGCCGAGGCCAACATCGGTAATTGATATCCGTATCTTCTTGGGGTTAGCTGGATATTATCGACGATTTGTGAGAAATTTCTCACGATTGTCCAACCCTCTTACCAAGCTAACTCGAAAGGGAATAAAGTTTTCTTGGAGTGAGGAATGCAAAGAAAGCTTCAAGGAGTTGAAAAGGAGGCTTATCACTGCACTCGTGCTCACTTTACCCACAAGTGGGGAGATTTTTGTGGTATTCAGTGATGCTTCGAAGAAGGGCTTAGGATGTGTGCTGATGAAGAATGATAAAGTGATATCCTATGCCTCAAGGCAGTTGAAAATCCATGAGCGAAACTATCCAACACATGAACTGGAGTCGGTGGCGGTGATCTTTGCCTTGAAAATCTGGCGGCATTATCTCTATGGAGAGAAATGTGAGATATATACTGACCACAAGAGTCTTAAATATATATTCACACAGAAAGAGCTTAATATGTGCCAGAGAAGATGGATAGAGCTCATCAAGGATTATGACTGTCCAATACATTACCACCCTGGGAAAGCGAACAAGGTGGCGGATGCCCTAAGTAGAAAGGATCCAGCGATTATATCAATGATGAGAATTGAAAAGGATCCAATCTTCTTAGACTTAATGAAGATGGATGTGGGAATCATAAAGAAGGGAACATCATCAATCCTTTCACAAATTATTTCTCAACCATCTCTTTTGGAAAGGTTAAAGGATGCTTAGAAGGATGATGCGGGAATCCAAGAAAAAGTGGAAGCTATCAAAAAGGGAAGATCCTCATAGTTTAATGTTAATGAAGAAGGAATTGTGCGGTTTGGGAAAAGACTATGTGTTCCATCAAGTTCGGAGCCGAAGAAGGAACTTTGGGATGATGCACATAGTTCAAATTTCTCTATTCACCCTGGGAGCACAAAGATGTATCGAGATCTCCAAGAAAACTTTTGGTGGGATAATATGAAGAAGGAGATCGCTGAATATATATCAAAGTGCCTGGTGTGTCAGCAAGTGAAGGCAGAGAGGCAGAAGTCTAAGGGGATGATGCAACCATTGCCCATACCAGAATGGAAATGGAAGAACATCACCATGGACTTTTTCACTGGACTTCCAAGGACATCCAAAGGCAATAATGCAATCTGGGTTGTTGTGGATCGTCTTACAAAGACTGCACACTTCATTGCTATTCGAGAGGATTTCTCTTTGGATCAACTGGCACGGATATATACCAGGGAAGTGGTACGGTTGCATGGAGTACCACTATCTATTGTGTCTGACTGAGATCCATGATTTACCTCTACGTTTTGGAAGAGTCTTCAACATGCTCTGAATACTGAACTGAACTTTAGTACGGCCTATCATCCTCAAACTGATGGCCAATCTAAGCGGACTATCCAAACACTTGAGGATATGTTGAGAGCGTGCTCAATGGACTTTAAAGGAGGATGGGATCAAAATCTTCCTCCAGTTTAGTTCTATTATAATAATAGTTTCCACTCGAGAATCCAAATGGAACCATATGAAGCCCTGTATGGGAAAAGGTGTAGAACACCGGCATGTTGGGATGAGGTCGGTGAACGCAAGCTGCTTGGACCAGAAATGGTCGAAGAAATGGTGGAGATGGTGAAAACCATTCAGCAGCATATCAATGCAGCCCAAAGTCGACAGAAGAGTTATGCAGATAATCGTCGATGAGACCTTGAGTTTAAAGTCGGAGACATGGTGTTTTTACGCATATCTCCAGGGAAGAAGGTCATGAGGTTTGGAAAGAAAGGGAAGTTAAGTCCAAGGTACATCGGCCCCTTCGAGATTCTTGATCGTGTTGGGGATGTGGCCTATCGACTAGAACTTCCACAAACTATGGACAAGGTGCATGATGTCTTTCATGTATCCCTCTTAAGGAAGTACATACCAGACCCTTCACATGTACTCTCTTCCGAGGTGGTACAATTAGAAGACGATCTTTCTTATGAGGAGCCACTAGTGAAGATCATAGATCGTAGAGAAAAAGTTTTACGAAATAAGACAATGCCCCTCGTCAAGGTGTTGTGGAGAAACCAAAAGTTTGAAGAAGCAACTTGGGGGTCGGAGGATATGATGAAGCTGAGTTACCCACATTTGTTTTAGTGTGGGAAAAGGAAAATTTCGAGGGAGAAATTTCTTAAGGGGGGAATATTGTAACGACCCAAAGTTTCATTAATGGAAAATCCCTCTTGATCCAGTTAAATGTTTCTTTATGAAAAATGTTTTTTTATAAGATGTCAACTTATTTAGTTTTACGTTATGATTTGTGACCGTTACTTTTATAGTCGTTGTACAGTGATCATCTTAGTAGTATAAATATAAGGCTTTAACGAACCCATTTCTACTCAGACAAAGGAAGCGATGGCCTCATCCAGTAGAATTTCCCCTTACGAATCCCATTTGTCGGAGCTCGGTAAAGTGGTGGCGTCTTTGGTATTTGCCCTTGACCAATCCCAAGCTGAGCTTCATCAAGTCAAGCTCTAACGTGATCGTCTACGGGAAAAGTGGAAGTTGATTGAAATTACAACTCGAGCGATGTTATCCGAGCCCCCCCAAGAGTCTGTCACCATCGCACACCTTACCCTTAGGTCTTATGCGGCTATTTTAAGGGGTTATGTAACAAATAAGTAGCACCATGTTCATGTACATTATTTTTGTGTATAATAATGAATATAATTTCTAGTCATTCTTGATACATTGTAATTAGTTTTTAAAGTACAAATGGTGTTTTTAGTTATTATTTAATTAAGAATTATATTTTATTAAATTAAAGGATTTTTGAATTAAATAATATTTTAATAAAATATTGTTATTAATATTAAATTAATTTTTTATTAAGTATAAATGATCTTATAATTTTATGAATGCAATTAAAATTTTTATTAAGGTTTGATAGCCATTTCTGTCAAAACCAGTGAATTTTTTTATAAATGTCTGTTTTTATTTTAAAAGTGAAAATTCACATATTTAGAATATTATTTAGATAAAATAAATATTATTTTTGGAATAAGGACATCGAGATTATCCAACGGTGAATTTTTCATAATTTTATGAGACAATCAAATTTTTGGGTAAAAATTAAATACCATTTAAATATATAATGTGTTTTATGACATCATAATGACCCAATGGTGACGTAATAAAATAAAATAATCCTTATGTTTGGCCAATATGTGTTTTTTCATTAAAATAATGAGGTTTTGGGTTTGTTTGACTTACTTTTCAAAGCATTAATGGAGCCCTCAAGACTTATTCAACACTTTGCCTTTTTAAATTAATTTCCATGGGAGTGTGACTCACCTCCACATAAGCAACCCTAATTTTTTTAATAAGTTCGGATCTTGGCCTTGTAAAATATTTTTTTCCTCTTTCCTTTTCCAGAAACCAGGGGCAAATACCATGGGATGGTTTGTGGTTTGGATTATTTTAATATCAGTGGTCCCAAACCTAAATAATAAATAATTCTCTCACCTTTCCTATATAAACCCACCCAAGCTCCCAATTCCTCCACACTAAAATCCGTTGGAGTTCGTCCAAACTCTGCCCTACTCTCTCTATAATCCTCCCAAGGTGCCCCAAGCTCCCAAGAAGCCTCTCACAAGCCTCTCTCTAGCCTTTGGAAGCACACTTCCAAGTAAGGGTTTTTTCTTCCTTTCTCTTTTTTTGTCAATTTTATTTAAGTTGTATTTCCCTTTTAATTTCAATTATGAATGTTGTGGTATGGTTTCGCACCACCCCCATACTGCCCTCTTATTGTTTTAATTATGGGAGACCCCTTTCTCTCTCATTAAAAGCCTCCCATGTACACCCATTACTATGCTGAAATTCCAAAAGAAACCTTTTTCTCCTCTTTTATATTCAAGCAATACTTTTGTATCATGAATCTAAATTCCTTTTCAATTGTTGGGACATGTATCTATATGACCTCCTTACTGTCCATTACATGTTAATATGATGAGGAACCCCTTTCTGTCTCATCAAACTTTTTTATGAATTCTTATGTCACGCCGTTACGCTGCCGAAATCGCACCGATTTTCTAATCCAATGTCATTGTGTAGTGAATACCATGCCCATTTCTCCATAAAGGGTATTCACCTTTATTCACATTTACTTATTGATTATAACGACCCATACTTTACATATATTGTTAATACTTCAAAATTGAAGCACACTTATTATAACATATGACAAAACCACAAAGGACCGTATAGGTATAGTGTCTTTAGAAACTGGGAAACATAAACAGCTGGTTCATAAATCTTCTACAGTGTCTCCCATCTATTTCATCATATCTAGGGTCCCTTTTAGCATATTCTACTTAATATCCATCTTCCTGACCTGGGGAAAATAAAACATACAAAAAAGGGTGAGCTCAAATGCTCAGCAAGGGCAAATAAAGGAAATAAAAATCATATCATATCTTCTTGAAAATCATAACCTGCAAAAGAGATCATAATATCTTAACATGGAATAAATCATATAAGTGAAAATGAGATCCCCATAATCATAAAATAAAACTTTAAAATTTGTGGCATGCACACATAATCATGGAAAATCATTTCTTGTTAGTCATGACTCATTGCCAAGACTATCTTAGCGGACAAAGTCCATTTTTGAACCGAGTTCACTCCTCGTTTCAGTCCTGTATCACTAAACCGAAATAACCTTCCGTTCCAGCCATGTCTATATCATGAGATATAAATCTTTACCCAATGCATTGGAGGGAGATATAGGTCCCACCCATCTTATAATGAATCCTTTCTTATGTGTTCCACATAATCATAAATCATACATCATCGCATAACACATATAACAAAATGGGATTCTTGAAACATCATGACATCATAAAAAAAATCATATAAGGTAAATGGATTCATAAAAGTAATTCCCTCAAAACATAATCAAATCAATGTAATAATAGGGATAAAAACAGAACCCTATATTATCTTAGATGGAAAATAATTTTGATAAAACATTTGAACTCCATTCTTGAGGAAAATATCCTTCCTACTTCAAAAACACTTTTCTTTTCTTAATATGTCATACAATTATAAACTAAAAGAAGTTTATTAAAAATAAACGTGAAAATTTATAAAGTAATATTCTTGGAAATAATTTTTTAAAAATCCATTTCTTTCCATATAAGTTAAAAAAACATTCTTCGTACTTTTTTCGGAAAAGTCAAAAAGTACCTCGTACGAAAAACGACAAAAGATTCCTTTCATATTCTTTACTAAAAACTCACTGAAGGGTAAAATTGGATTTAAACATTTGTAGGTGGATGGAAATAATATTTCATATTCAGGAAACATGGATGTGTATGATAAAATACACCCCAGTAAATACTAAAGTATAAACAATCTCGGATAAAAATGAGATTGTGATATTTCCCTTACCTTAGGTCTGATTTTCTTTGTACGTGTCTGAAGCTCCTGTATAATGGTTTAAATAATGTTATTTACTTATTCCAGAATCATAAATATTGATATGATATCATATATGGTCATATTCTTAGCTTCTTATTAGTAATATTTCATTGTACTTGTTACTCGAGTCTTTATTGCCTTTTGTTCTTATTCGTGTTTTTCCGAATAAATTCTTATTCTTATTTTAAGGTTATAGATACCTTATATCCAGAATGGTATTAGTGTAACATATATCATATTTATTCATTCAATTCATTTATATAATTTCTATGTAATGATGATCATGTAGAACGAGTCGCATCACATCGTGGAGACGGTATTTCGTACGTACGCACGAGCGATGATATTGTTCCCATGATCGTGGAATTGTATTTAAGTGTATTTATACTATTTCAGTATCAATATCACTTTATAATAATCATATATAGTTACTCATTACACCATTATACCCATCCTTGTAAGGTGATGGTGGAAAATAGATTACACCACGGCGTGGAGACGGTATTCCATACGTACGCACGCGCGGTGATTTCATTTTTCCGTAGGATGGATAGAAGGTGAATTAGGGTTGTTTAATATTTCTAATAACATATCAGTATGTAAGTAATACTGATGTTATTACTTTATCATGAAATAACTAAATAAGAAGAAGTTGAAGAAGAAAGAAATTGAAAAGATCGGTAATGGATATTACCTCTTCTTTGAAACGCCTCTTTGAATCCTCCACTTAGGGAACTAAGATTGGTGTTTGAAGAAGACCAGGACCTCTAGGATTATTCTAGGGAAGTGGAGAATGGATTTTGGCAGGGGTTTTCTGAGATTGAGTGATCAAATTGGTGTGAGGAGGAGGGGGAGGAGGTGCCCTTTTATAAGGGAGGAGAGGTGCACCTTAGGAATATCTCAAAATATTATTTTATATTAAAGTCAAAATCGGTTTATAATGGTTCCAAAGGGTCTTATTTCGAAGGTAAAGTGGGGATGGGTCGAAATACTATCAACCAATAGTATTTAGACAAGTTTAGGTTATTAGTTTAACCTTATCAATTAGATTTAACTCTAAGTTAAATAATTTAACTTTTACCGTGACTTTTTGTTTTCTTACACTATATGGTTAATACACTTACTATAACATGCCAAACGAACCCCAAGTTGTTTAATATTAATATATATATACGTATCTAAGTCATTTGGCCGAATCTTTGATTTTTAGGAATAAAATAACAATTAATAATATAATATTTGATTTAAAAACTATTTTGTGTCAATTTTGACACTATTTGATATATGATTTTTGTGAAAGTCATAACAGAATTATATGTTCGAACCAAGTTGATTAGATGAACACTAATATATCATAGTAACCTATAAAATTAGTTTAATTCATAAAAAGTCTCAAATTACATTTATTTGAGCATTTATAACATCAATTATGTTAACATTTCCTTAAAAGGGTAATTACTGCATCATCATTGAGTCATAAATAAATTAATTTAATTAAAGTCTAAAAGTTATAAATAAAATATCATTATGCAGGAAATATTTTTATCTTTCTAATGAATATTTATAGTCGAATTTATCTTATTTATAACCCCATATTAAAAATGTTTTAGTTATTAAACTTTGATTTTAACTATTTTAACTATTCATTAAATAAAATAATATTAAATGTCATAATCTAATCCAAGTGGAGATAAATGGTCATATTATATTCATAAGGTTGTTTTTGGTCGAATTACACTTATCCAATAGAATTAGGAAATGTGTTAGGGTAATAGTTATATCATATTTTCCTTTAGTTACCCTATTTACTATTAACCGCGGTAAAAAAAGTAAAAAGTTACTATTCACCAAATAATTATTTTTATCTCATTGAATCACATTTTACTTACTGATATCAACCGTGTCTATCGGATTTTCGAAATTCCATTCACAGAAGCGGTAAAATTAAGTTTTATGCAAAATTCAGTTTTTAACCTACCACTTAGTGGTTTCACTATTCATCAAAAATTGAAAGTTTTCAGAAAAATACCAAAATTTCACCCTAGGCTAATTTCGGTATTCTGAATCCAAAAATGAAGTCCATTTTGAAAAATAAAATTTATAAAATTTCAAAAAGTGGTTATTACTATTCATAACGGCTAGTTTTAATAATATTTTAATAGCATATCGTTGTTTAGTGAAACTCGGTATTGCGTACAACGCAAGCTATCGAGGAAGGTTGTGATTGCGTGTAAAGTAAGCCAAGATAGTGTGTAGTGAAATATTCCTTTGATGATATATATATATAACATAAAAACAAAATATTACTCATAAAAATCTCGGGTGTTACATTCTACCCCCCTTAAAAAGAATTTCGCCCTCAAAATTCGTCACTTTGTAACAAACAGATGAGGATACTTCTCCCTCATCATATCCTCAGGCTCCCATGTAGCTTCTTCAAGTTGGTGGTTCCTCCATAAAACTTTCACCAATCGAGTGGTCTTGTTTCTTAGGACTTTTTCGCTACGATCCAGAATCTCTATCGGTTGTTCTTCATAAGAAAGATCTTGCTCCAGCGGTACAACTTCTGAGCTGAGTACATGTGAAGGATCAGGTATGTACTTTCTCAGGAGAGATACATGGAACACATCGTGAACTTGAGAGAGATTCTGTGGAAGCGCCAATCGGTAAGCTACCTTTCCAACACGATCCAGTATTTCGAAAGGACCGATATATCTAGGGCTCAACTTCCCCTTCTTTCCAAATCTCATAACCCTCTTCCAGGGAGATATTCATAAGAACACTTTATCACCCACTTCAAACTCTAGGTCTTTTCTTAGGTTGTCGGCATAACTTATCTGTCGACTCTGAGCTTCTCTTATGTGTTGTTGAATAGATCTGACCTTTTCTGCCATTTCATCAACGAGATCAGGTCCTAATAGCTTTCTTTCCCCAACTTCATTCCATCAAGTTGGAGTCCTGCATTTCTTTCCATAGAGATCTTCATAAGGAGCCATCTGAATACTGGAGTGAAAGCTATTATTATAAAAAAATTCCACCAAAGGTAGGTGTTGATCCCAACCTACTTTGAAATCCATAGAGCAAGCTCTCAACATATCTTCTAGGGTTTGAATTGTTCTATCAGACTGACCGTTTGTCTAAGGATGATAAGCAGTGCTGAAACTCAACTCTGTATCCAGAGTATGTTGAAGACTTCGCCAGAACTTCGAGGTAAATCTCGGATCCCTATCAGATATAATAGAAAGTGGTACTCCATGCAATCTTACCACTTCCTTTACATATATCCTGGAAAGCTGATCTAGAGAGAAATCCTCTCTAATAGCAATGAAGTGTTCAGACTTTATAAGACGATCAACTATGACCCAGATAGCATTATGGCCTTTGGATGTTTTAGGAAGTCCTGTGACAAAGTCCATAGTGATGTTTTCCCATTTCCATTCGGGTATGGGTAATGGTTGTAACATCCCCTTAGACTTCTGTCTCTCAGCATTAACTTGTTGACAAACCAAGCATCGAGAGACATATTCAGCAACATCTCTTTTCATTCCATCCCACGAGAAGTCCTCTTTCAGGTCCCTATACATCTTCGTGCTTCCAGGATGAATAGAGAATGAAGAACTATGAGCCTCATCCAGTAGCTCCTTCTTTAATTAGGGGATGGGAGGAACACAAACTTGATTCCTGAACTTTATTATCCCATCACAATCAAGGTTGAATTCAGGAACATTTCTCACCTTCTTTTGTAACTCGACATCTTCTTTCTGTGCCTCTTTAATATTCATATGTATAGATGGTTGAACATTCATTTGAGAAAGATAAGATTTTTCCCCTTCCATTATAATTCCAAGATCCATCCTTCGTAAATCCATAAATATTGGATCTTTTGTGATCCTCATCATGGATAAACTAGCATGGTCTTGTCGACTTAATGCATCTGCCACCTTGTTTTCTTTCCCAGGGTGGTAATGGATTGAGCAGTCATAATCCTTAATTAGCTCCAACCATATTCTTTGACGCATATTCAGCTCCTTTTGTGTGAAAATGTACTTTATACTTTTATGATCAGTATAAATATCACACCTTTCACCATAAAGGTAATGCCTCCAAATCTTTAATGCAAATATTACCGGAGCTAACTCCAAATCATGTGTTGGGTAATTTTTCTCATGGATTTTCAACTGTCATGAGGCATAAGATATCATCATATCATTTTGCATAAGAACCCACCCCAATCCATTCTTGGATGCATCACTGTAGATCACAAACCTTTCTCCACTACAAGGCAGTGTGAGCACAGGTGCACTGGATAACCTTCTATTCAACTCCTTGAAATTCTCTTCACATTCCTCTGTCCAAACAAACTTAAATCCTTTCCGAGTCATCTTGGTGAGTGGATTAGATAATAGTGAAAAATATTTTACAAAAGGTCGATAATATCCAGCCAATCCAAGAAAACTTCGGATCTCAGTTACTGTTGTTGGTCTCGACCATCTTTCGATAACCTCTGTTTTTGCTGGATCCACAGATATCCCGTATTTTGAGATTATGTGACCCAAAAATGAAAATTTTTGAAGCCAAAATTCACACTTGGTAAATTTGGCATAAAGCTTCTCCTTTCTCAGGGTCTTCAATATAATTCTCAAGTGATCTTCATGATCTTCCTTTCTCTTTGAATAGACAAGAATATCATCTATAAAGACTACCACAAATTGATCAAGATAGTCTCTAAAGACTCTATTCATTAGATCCATGAATATAGCAGGGGAATTAGTAAGACCAAATGGCATCACTATAAATTCATAGTGTCCATACCTTGTACGGAAAGTCGTCTTTGGGATATCCTCCCTTTTGACCCTTAATTGATGATACCCTGAACGAAGATCAATCTTGGAAAAGCATTGAGCTACACGTAGTTGGTCAAATAAGTCATCAATGTGTGGGATAGGATATTTGTTCTTGATAGTGATCTTGTTAAGTTCTCGATAATCAATGCAGAGTCTCATTGATCCATCTTTATTCTTAACAAATAGAACAGGTGCTCCCCAAGGTGAAGCACTAGGGCGTATGAATCCCTTATCAAGATTCTATTGGAGTTGCTTCTTCAATTCCTGTAACTCAATTGGGGCCATTCTATAAGGTGTCTTTGAAATAGGCAAAGCACCCGGTACGAGTTCTATTTAAAACTCAACTTCACAATTTGGTGGAAGACCCGGTAATTCCTCCGGAAAGACATCATCAAACTCCGTACGATGGGAATATTCTTAATCGCGAGTTTCTCACCAACCATTTGAGATAAATAACCTTCATTTAGTGGAAACAATACCCATAAAATGGATGAAATTTCCACTAGAAGGTTATGTTCATCCTTGCATTGATAGACGATCATAGATTGATCTGGAATATGAAATGTGACTTCCCTTCTTTGGAAATTGATATGAGATCTGTATAAAGAAATCCAATCCATGCCAAGAATCACATCGAATTCCACTAAAGGAAGGATCACCAGATTTGCCGGATGCACTTTCCCACAAACATCGATCAGAGAAGAATTATAAACTTTTGATGCGATTGATGTGCCATTAGGTGTTGTCACAGCTAAATCAACATCAAATTGTAGAGGTAATACGGTGATACCCTTAGAAAATTCTTCAGAAATAAAAGAGTGGGTGGATCCAGAATCAAATAAAACATTTGCTACTTTAGAGTGGATGGTAAGTGTACCTTTCACCACTTCGTTATCATACTCCACATCGCTGATAGAAATTTCATGTGACTTTACTTTTTCTTTAGCCTTAAGAGTTTGTTGACGTCGACCATCATCATCAACCCTTGGATTTGGTCATTGATTGGCATAATGCCCCATCTCCTTGCACTTGAAACATTGAAGTGTAGTAGGTTCATTCTGTGTATCCCTTCCTTTATTTGAATCATTAGACATCTTCTTCCCATTATCACGACATTCAAATGCCCGATGACCTTCCTTTCCACATTTGAAACATTTACTTGTCCCTTTAAGACAACTCCCTTCATGTTACTTTCCACACTTTGAGCATAAGGGAAAGCTCATCTTCTTTTCAGTGTACTCTTTAGATTTTCCTTTGAATTCCATTTTCCTCTTCTTATCAAACCCATATGACTGATGGGTTACTCCAATCTCTATCTCGACTTTGAGAGCACATCGAACGATTTCCTCGTAGCTATTGAAGTCCCTTATGGCTAACGCCCTTCGAAGACTTGGTTTTAAGCCACTAAAGAATCGATCAATCTTACTCTCAGGTTGGATAATAATACCAGAAGCGTACCTTGCAAGTATTGTAAAATTTTCTTCAAAGGTACCAACAGATTCATCATCCCTTTTCTTCAGTTCAAGAAACTCTTTCTCCATCTTTGTTCGGAGAATACGAGGGAAGTACTTATTGAAAAATAAGTTCTTGAACTCGTCCCATTCCATGGACTCAATTTCATCCCTTTGCCTCGTATTCTTAATAATATTCCACCATTGATCAGCATCTCCTTCCAAACGATACACTGCTAGGATGACTTTATCATGTTCAGAACATTGAATAACTGAAAATATCTTTTCAGTAGTACTAATCCATTGTTCAGCAACTAATGGATCAGTAGACCCGCTGAAAGAAGGTGGACGCTGCCTCATGAAGGATTCAGCAGAATGTTTCTCCTTCCTTTGCTCGTTTGGAAGTCATGCATGATTCATAGCTTGAGAAAGTTGTGTGTGCATGGCTACAAGATTTTGCATTCCAGCTCCCATATCGTTTGGTTGCTCAGGGGTACAATCATTGCATTGCCCATCACATTCCGCATTAACACGGTTCCTTCGGGTTCCAGCCATTGACTAAAACCAAGAAGAATAGTGTGAGCAACACTAATTATAATAGGAAAACCACATAATTCAAGAATAAAGTTTTCACGCTTAAGGTCTTATCCTAGGTTATTCATGGCCATTTCTAAAACACTAAGATTGTGTTCTATGCTTAGACTTATCCTTAGGGTTCTTACTAAGGCTTTCACATCCTAGTTTCCAAAGGTTGACTATACCTTTCCTCTGATACCAACTATAACGACCCATACTTTACATACATTGTTAATACTTCAAAATTGAATCACACTTATTACAACATACGACAAAACCACAAAGGACCGTATAGGTATAGTGTCTTTAGAAACTGGGAAACATAAACAAATGGTTCATAAATCTTCTACAGTGTCTCCCATTTATTTCATCATATCTAGGGTCCCTTTTAGCATATTATACTTAATATCCATCTTCCGGAACTGGGGAAAAGAAAACATACAAAAAAGGTTGAGCTCAAATGCTCAGTATGGGAAAATAAAGGAAAGAAAAATCATATCATATCTTCTTGAAAATCATAACCTGCAAAAGAGATCCTAATATCTTAACATGGAATAAATCATAGAAGTGAAAATGAGATCCCCATAATCATAACATAAAACTTGAAACTTTGTGGCATGCACACATAATCATGGAAAATCATTTCTTGTTAGTCATGACTCATTTCCAAGACTATCTAAGCGGACAAAGTCCATTTCTGAACCGAGTTCACTCCTCGTTTCAGTCCTGTATCACTGAACCGAAATAACCTTCCGTTCCAGCCATGTCTATCTCATGAGATATAAATCTTTACCCAATGCATTGGAGGGAGATATAGGTCCCACCCATCTTATAATGAATCCTTTCTTATGTGTGCCACATAATCATAAATCATACATCCTCGCATAACACATATAACAAAATGGGATTCCTGAAACATCATGACATCATAAAACAAATCATATAAGGTAAATGACTTCATAAAAATAATTCCTTCAAAACATAATCAAATCAATGTAACAATAGGGATAAAAACATAACCCTATATTATCTTAGATGGAAAATAATTTTGATAAAACATTTGAACTCCATTCTTGAGGAAAAAATCCTTTCTACTTCGAAAACACTTTTCTTTTCTTAACATGTCATACAATTATAAACTAAAAAAATTTGATTAAAAATAAACCTGAAAACTTATAAAGGAAGATTCTTGGAAATAATGTTTTAAAAATCCATTTCTTGCCGTATAAGTTAAAAAAAATTCTTCATACTTTTTTCGGAAAAGTCAAAAAGTACCTCGTACGAAAAACGACAAAAGATTCCTTTCATATTCATTACTAAAAACTCACCAAAGGGTACAATTGGATTTAAACATTTGTAGGTGGATGGAAATAATATTTCATATTCAGGAAACATGGATGTGGATGATAAAATACACCCCAGTAAATTCTAAAGTAGAAACAATCTCAGATAAAAATGAGATTGTGATATTTCCCTTACCTTAGGTCCGATTTGCTTTGTACGTGTCCAAACCTCCTGTATAATGGTTTAAATAATGTTATTGACTTATTCCAGAATCATACATATTTATATGATATCATATATGGTCATATTCATAGCTTCTTATTAGTAATATTTCATTGTTACTTGTTACTCGGGTCTTTATTGCCTTTTGTTCTTATGCGTGTTTTGCCGAATAAATTCTTATTCTTGTTTTAAGGTTATAGATACCTTATATACAGAATGGTATTATTGTAACATATATCATATTTATTTATTCAATTAATTTATATAATTACTATGTAATGATGATCATGTAGAACGAGTCGCATCACATCGTGGAGACGGTATTCCGTACGTACGCACGAGCGATGATATTTTTCCCATGATCGTGGAATTGTATTTAAGTGTATTTATACTATTTCAGTATCAATATAACTTTATAATAATCATATATAGTTACTCATTACACCATTATACCCATCCTTGTAAGGTGATGGTGGAAAATAGATTTCACCATGGCGTGGAGACGGTATTCCGTACGTACGCACGCGCAGTGATTTCATTTTTCCGTAGGATGGATAGAAGGTGAATTAGGGTTGTTTCATATTTATAATAACATATCAGTATGTAAGTAATACTTTTGTTATTAATTTATCATGAAACAACTAAAGAAGAATATGTTTAAGAAGAAAGAAATCAAAAATATCAGTAATGGATATTACCTCTTCTTTGAAACGCCTCTTTGAATCCTCCACTTAGGGAACTAAGATTGGTCTTTGAAGAATACCAGGACCTCTAGGATTATTCTAGGGAAGTGGAGAAGGGATTTTGGCAGGGTTTGGACGAGCTTGAGTGCTCAAATTGGTGTGAGGAGGAGGGGGAGGAGGTGCCCTTTTATAAGGGAGGAGAGGGGCACCTTAGGAATATCTCAAAATATTATTTTATATTAAAGCTAAAATTGGTTTATAATGGTTCCAAAGGGTATTATTTCGAAGGTAAAGTTGGGATGGGTCGACATACTATCAACCAATAGGATTTAGACAAGTTTAGATTGTTATTTTAACCTTATCAATTAGATTTAACTCTAATTTAAATAATTTAACTTTTACCGTGACTTTTTTTTTCTTACACTATATGGTTAATACACTTACTATAACATGCCAAACGAACCCCAAGTTGTTTATTATTAATATATATATCCTTATATAATTCATTTGGCCGAATCTTATATTTTTAGGAATAAAATAACAATTAATAATATAATATTTGATTTAAAAACTATTTTGTGTCAATTTTGTCACTATTTGATATATGATTTTTGTGAAAGTCATAAAAGAATTATATGTTTAATCCAAGTTGATTAAATCAACACTAATATGTCATAGTAACCTAGAAAATTAGTTTAATTCATTAAAATTCACAAATTAAATTTATTTGAGCATTTATAACATCAATTATGTTAATATTTCCTTAAAAGGGTAATTACTCCATCATCGTTGAGTCATAAATAAATTAATTTATTTAAAGTCTAAAAGTTATAAATAAAATATCATTATGTAGGAAATCTTTTTAGTTTTCTAATGAATATTTATATTCGAATTTATCTTATCTATAACCCCATATTAAAAATGTTTTAGTTATTAAACTTTGATTTTAACTATTTTAACTATTCATTAAATAAAATAATATTAAATGTCATAATCTAATCCACATGGACCTAAATGGTCATATTATATTCATAAGGTTGTTTTTGGTCGAATTACACTTATCCAATTGAATTAGGACATGTGTTAGGGTAATAGTAATATCATATTTTCCCTTAGTTACCCTATTTACTATTAACCGCGGTAAAAAAATTAAAAAGTTACTATTCACCAAAAAATTATTTTTATCTCATTGAAGCACATTTTACTTACTGATATCAACCGTGTCTGTCGGATTTTCTAAATTCCATTCACAGAAGCGGTAAAATTATGTTTTATGCAAAATTCAGTTTTTAACCTACCACTTAGTGGTTTCACTATTCATCAAAAATTGAAAGTTTTCAGAAAAATACCAAAATTTCACCCTAGGCTAATTTCGGTATTCTGAATCCAAAAATGAACTCCATTTTGAAAAATAAAATTTATAAAATTTCAAAAAGTGGTTATTACTATTCATAACGGCTAGTTTTAATAATATTTTAATAGCATATTGTTGTTTAGTGAAACTCGGTATTGCGTACAACGCAAGCTATCGAGGAAGGTCGCGATTGCGTGTAAAGTAAGCCAAGCTAGTGTGTAGTGAAAGATTCCTTTGATGATATATATATAACATAAAAACAAAATATTACTCATAAAAATCTCGGGTGTTACATTGATTATAAAGTTTCATGTATGAATTCCACATTCCTTTATCGTGGAATAAATGATTATGTTTTATGAATCCATGTTTTATGATCCATGTGGCACACTTATGCATGAAATGAAATGTTTAAGAAGGGTGCGCCCTTTATAGAGCTCCAATGCATTGGGTAAAGTATAGTATCATGATACGTCATGTGCAATGAGTGTTGACTCATGCTAATTCAAGTGCAACGAGGGTTTACTCGTGCTTCAAGTGCAATGAGGGTTTACTCATGCTCCATGTGCAATGATCCTTGGCTCATGCTAATTCAATGTTAAGTGTTGTTGCCACATTTCCATGTTATGGTTATCATGCTTTATCATGCCTTTATGTTCATGTTACTCTAATGCTATATTGATGTTCCTATTTCCTAACATGTATTGTACTCCTCATGTTATTCATTGTGTACTCCCTTACTGGGCTTTATAGCTCACCCTTTTCTTATGCATGTCCTCAGGTTATCCCATGCAATGCTAAGTACGAAGGAATGTAGTGGTCATGTAAAGGATGTTTTCAATAAAGATGATGTATTTCATGTTTAAAGTTTTTATGTAATGATCCTAAGCCCCAAAGACACTAAACCTCTCGATCTTCTTTGTTGTATCAAGTGAAGTTTTATGTAATAAAGCATGCTTAAGTTGTAATAAAAAGCAGGGTTGTCATAATCTACCACTTCTGTGAATGTAATTTCAAAAATCCAAGAGATATGGTTGATATCAGTAAGTATAATTTGGTTCAATAAGATGAAATTAGTTTTTGATGAATAGTAACTTCTTACTGTTAGTTACCACAGTTAAAAGTAAATAGGCAAATTAAGGGTAAAAATGATATTATTATTACCCTAACACAAGACCAAATTCTATTGGATAAGTATAATTCAACCAAAAAAACATTAGGAATAACATATTAACCTCTATGGTCCACATGGATTAGATTAGGACATTTATTATTATTTAATTCAAAGAAGAGTTAAAAGAGTTAAAATCAAAGTTTAATAACAAAAACATTTTTAATATAGGATTAAACATAAGATAAATTCGACTATAAATATTAATTAGAAATATAAAGATATTTCCTATATAATGGAAATTTATTTATATTTTTAGACATTAAATAATTTAATTTATTAATGACACAATGACGATGTAGTAATTACCAAATTAATGAAATATTAAACTAATTGATACTAGAAAAATCCAAATAAATGTAATTTGAGACTTTTTATGAATTAAAACAATTTTATAGGTTAATATAATATATTAGGGTTGGTTAGATGAATTGTTCTCGAATTAATAATGATGTTATGAATTTAGAAAAAACAAAATATCAAATAGTGTCAAAATTGACATAAAAGTGTTTTTCAAAAAAATATTATATTATTAATTGAAATTCTATTGTTAAAAATATAAGGTTCAGTACAAAGGCTTATATAATGATTGGTGTATCATTAATGAACCACATGGGGTTCTCCTGGAAGTATATAGTAAGTTTATTATCCATATAATATAAAAATATAAAGAGACATGGTAAATGTCAAACTATTTAACTAAGAGTTAAATCTAAAAGATAAGGTTAATATAGTAATCCAAAATAGTATAAAACCTATTTTTTTTAGTTTTTTTCGACCCATACCCACCTTAGTCTTTAAATAATTTATTTTTGAGCCATTAGAAACAAAAAATTATTTTATTATAAAATAATATTTCTAGTTTTTTCTAAGGTGCCCCTCACCCCTCTTATGAAAGGGCACTCCCCCTTTCCACGAATTCACACATTCAAATCCTTTTGGCTCATCCATACTCTTCCCAAATACCATCTCAGCTATCCTCCATTCATCCTGGAGGCCCTAATTTAGTCATAATTCCATTCTATGGAGCCATTTTATTCAAATCAAAAGGAAGAACCCGAAGAAGAAGTAAATATCTCATCACCTCTTTCAAGTTCCTTTCTTCTTCCACTTACTCTTTCATTGTTTTTCCATTATAAAATAATAACTCCAGTATATTATATATAATATGATGTTATTATGATTATGGTTCAACCATATTCATTATTCTATCCATCCTTTGAATGAAATTTCACCATACGTGCATACGTACGACTTATCGTCTCCACGTTGTGGTGTAATTGTTATTCAATACATTATTATTTAGATGGGTATAATAATGATGTTTAGTTTATGTAAATAATAAATATAACATGATAATTATTCTTCTTATATGATATACCATCCAATTATATATTATTTTGATATCAAAAAAATGATATTGTTGCTCGTGCGTACGTACAGATTACCGTCTTCACGAACGTGATGAGATTCATTCCCCATTGTATCCATTCAAGAATAAATTTCATTTGATGATTAAAAATAATGTTTAGAGACATGATATCATTCTGGATATAAGTAAGATACATCCTATCCATAACAAATATGACTCACATAACAAAGAGTATAAAGGAAAATTAATCTGTTAACACCTGAAAAGACAATAATAAAAAGATATTATTTACAAAGCAATGTTAAAAGATCATATATGATATCATATTAATATATATGATTCTTGTATAATTTAATAACAATTATTTCACCATTAAAAGGGAGGGTAACCTACCCTCTAACAAAGAAAAAGTACAAAGTAACGGGTTTCTTATCTGACTTTTATTTCCGTGAGATTTTCATTGTTCGGCTTTACGCGTACTTCATTGAATATTTTACTCAAAGATTATGTGTGGAATCACTATTCATTTTCTTATGTCATAATTTCCACTCCCCTTTATGTGAATATTCTTTTTATATACATAATCACTCAATTGATAAATTCTCAAGTCATCGATATGAACTTGATAAAAGGAATTTTAACTCAATATCTATTTGTTGAGTTAAATATAAAATTCATTGGTGTTGTTGTTACAAGAATATGTGTGAATGTCCTCTGATTGATTTACACTGAATATCCAATTATATTGAGTGGATTTATATTTGTCACACATAATTATGTCATTAATTTATCCTTAACCTAAGTATACGGTCTTTATAAGAGATTTCATTTCAATTTACATTCCATTGAGACTTTTTTGTTGGTATACACCAAATCACTTTTATATGGTGTATATAATGTACTTTGACATAGTATATCATGAATCCCTTTATTTTCATTATATTACAATGTTTGTATTACCTCAATTATTTTTATTCATGTGTCTCTCTTTTGGTTAGGAACTCTAACAAAAATAGCATTTTAAATTGTTTTAAAGATTTATTATTCAAAATCTTTTTCATTAATGTCCATGTTTTAAAAAGGGTTTTAAGGATTTATTTATATGGAAATTTATGTTTTAAAATTAAAATTAATTTTAAAAGTTTCAAAGTTGTATGGGACACTTTGATTCAAAAATATATTTTAAACATATTCTTGATAAATAGTGAGACTCTTAAATGTTTTCAAGAAAAAGGGGAATATTTCTATTAAAAAGATTTGATGATTATTTTCATCTATGTCAATATCATTCATTATTCTCTATTGAGGTTTATTTATTATAATAATATATTCCATATTGTATTTAATGATTTATGTTTTAATGTGGACGTGATATTTTCATACCATTCATGGTTTGTGGTTAAAATATTGATATTTCGTATGCTAGTTTTAATACGAATGTTCATATTATGATTCATCCTTTTCATATGAGGAATGCATTGGACTTAGTAAGTGATGGGTGGAGCCCGCTATAGATCCTCGATGCATCGGTAGATCTAATGAGACAAACTAGTGTTTTGGCATAAGGCCTTGTTGTAGTCTTGGAACAAGGCCTTCACTATGTGGTTATGAAAGTCTGGTATTATGCATTCCATCGTTAAGAAAGTGGATATTGATATTGCATGTGATTATTCGACTAGTAGAATATCCATGTGAATAATTAAATGGAATTATTTGATTTTATCTTTTCCATATCATGCTGAAGTTCAAGTTTAAAAGTCTTTTGTTTTAGTCTTATACACTGCCTTAAATGTTTATGATTATTTATGAAAGTTTCTGCTATAATGTTATCCTTAATGAGCATCTGATCTCACAACTTTTATATGATTTATTTTTCGCAGGATGCAAAGAAGTATATTATGAAATACCTGTAGGGATAGTCTGTGGGATCTCAGTGTTGTCTATGGATACAATGTTGTTATAGTTTTCTATTTTATGATGTAATGAAAACATTATGAATGTATCTAGTAAATCCAATGCTACTAAACTAATCAGTCTTTCAAGAAATGATCTTTTATAATCATGACAATGATACGTAATAATGAACCATCTCCAAGATTCTGGGGTTGGGGCATTACAGTTGGTTTCAAAGGAAGTTTATTACAAACCTTGGAAAATAGATTTAGAAAAACACTGATTAGAGAACATTACCCTAAGATAGACATTGAATATTAGTATAGAAGAACATCCAAAAAATTTGGTAATGTAAATATTTTGTGGGTTTTCCAAGAAATACATCCTTGTCTCGATATGAGTAGGTAGAGGTGGCTCTAGCACAGATGTAGCTAGGGCTAAAACCCGAAAACACCGCTTTGAGCTAGACTCGAACAGGAACTGGTGCGTGACAATAGGCCTTACTGCACTTTTGGTTATGATACTCTCGAGGGATATGCCTAGGATTATTTACATTTTCATTAAAAACAATTCAATGTGTTTTAATAAAATATGAGAATAAATGACTTTGGTTAATCCTAAGGTGTTTGAAATTGAAAATATGGTGTCATGATATTCTCTAAATTATTTTATGACTACTGTTACTCACACAATGATTTCCGGTTTTAGTCAATGGATGGATTCCAAGGAAGTCATTGTAATTTTGAGAATGATGTACAAGGTGTGAACGATGGTGGAAATGAGCAAAAAATGGAATGTTGATAGGCATAAAAGATATCATGTTCATCCAAAATAAGTTTTCCAAAAATCTGATCAACAAAATATATATTAACCAACTCCCAGATTCAACAAGGAAGAGAAAGGTGATGAATGATAAGAGCTCTAGCACTGGATCCCATAGAGAAAAGAATCTTCAATTTCCACCATAAAAAAATTGTGGAAGGAGACACCTAGGAAAGTGTCTCAATGGAATAATGAAATGCTTTACGTGTGGGAAAGAAATACATAAAGTGAAGACTTTTCGAGGAAAAATTAAGAGTACTACGGATGAAAATAAAAATAGTCCCAAGAATCAATTTACAGTAATTTGCTATAAATGTAGTGGACTTGTCCATTACCCAAGTGAATGCCCTATTCTATAGGATATTTTCTTGGTCAAAGAAGAATCTATGTGGAAATAAATGGTTGGAGAAATGTTTAAAAGTATTAGTGCTCCTTGTTGATGGGATTATTTGGAATAATTTTATCTTGTATTTGTAACCCTGAAGTTTTTCATGTGAAAATGATATTTGAGCAAGGCTTATCTTTTCTCTTGTGGGTATAGTTATAAATAACCATTTGGATTTATATGATCATTGGGTTTGAGGAAATTACAAGTTATTATATTTTGGGATTGAAATGCAAGGTATGAGATAACATTTGTGGTTAAATTATGTTATAATTATTTTAAGGAATTTATCTCAATTTTGTAATGTTATAAAATATTGTTTTTGAGAAAGAAAATCATGAAGACTGTGTGAAAACCTGTCGCGTCGGAAAATGCCGTGGGAATCGAACGCACAACATGAGTGTGATTGTGATTTATCTCCTACCACTGGACTACGTGAAGTCCCTGGTCAGTGTGACTAATTATGTTTTGCTAAATGATTTTATTTATTATTAATATGTTGATTTGGGATCTTATGTCTTATCAAATGAATACCCTTATTATAAGAAAATAATTTGATTATTAGGTGATAAATGTTATTTTGGAAGACGTTTGCTTTGTTGGGCACACTATATGCTCAAGGAAAATAGAATATTATTGGATTTAATTTGAGGATTAATGGTGGATTTTTATCTTTGTTTTTATTATGGATTTATAGTGATTTGGGATATTTATGGAAATGATTAACCTATAATCGAGAATATGTGATTAGGTAAATTACTTTTATGTGACTTTAAGAGTAGTTGATTTTATTTGGAGATAAAATTTAACATGGAAGACTACATAACCAAATTCTTCTAAATTTTGGGTTTCAATATTAGTTTGGATTATATTGAAGTATTTCAAGGACAATTGTTTATTAAATGGTATTTATTTCACTTTGGGGTATTGTTGGTTTAATTTTAGAAATTAAGATTTTTGTTTCTTTCTCTAAAGGAATATCCTTTTGGGGGATCATCAGATCATGTACTAATCGTTATGGTTTTGATTAATCTCTAAAGACAAGGTAAATATATAGTCTATCCTTTGTGGATCATGTGATTCTCTAGAAGTTTATTCTTGCTCTTCCAGTGTCACCAAGTGTTCTTGAATACTCATCATTTCATAAAATGAGTTAGTGGTAGAAATTTATTAATTAATGAAACTCTACATAAAATTTAAGTATATATCTTTATGTTCTTAGTAAATCTCATAAATAAATTTCGTATCTTTATAAAATGTAACTTAAAACAAAAAAAAATGTTATCCGTTTACTTTTACTATAGGGAAACTAATTACTATTTGTCCCATCACAAGTTTGTGCTTTTCTTGTTATTAACTTTACCCTGATCATGTTTTCTATCCCTCTCCATCAGAACTTGACACTTAGTTAATCTTCTATATCCATGTTCTCCTACATGGAATACTAGTATGGGTTATCTTGGGTGACCTTTGTGCTTCTCTTTCTTTCTTTTGAAGTGATAGTTTTATTGACACTTTTTCTAATGTGGGACTTTTTATTATATTCCTAAGCCCAATTTTAAAAATTGTGAGGACAAAATTTATTGAATTAGGAAATACTGTAACACCCAAAGATTTCATAGTATGTTAGTTCTTTAATGTAATTCAATAACATACACTACACGCAACATTGAGTTCAAGCGCACCACGACTTACCAAACTAGCCATTCAAAAGTGGTTATGAATAATATTAAAAGAATTTTGAACTTTATATAACCCTTATAATTTTAGAATCCATTTTATGAGTTTCTTAGACACAATGTAAGGACAAATTCATTTTTTTCAGATAAAAGATGTTTTTTTTTCAAAAAATGAAATTTTACCGCCTTTTAATGGCGATCTCTTTTTAAACCCAATATTTGAAACATTTATATATTAAATTTGACAAAATAAACTTTTTCATTGTGATTAAGACATATGAATTTTGTTTAAATAATTTTTTGGTGTTTTTATAATAACTTTGATATTTGGGTGAATAGTGAAAATTAATATATTTTAACTGAAAACAACTTTTTTAATCAAAATAATTTATAGTGTTCAAATAAACATATGAATGGTTTGGAGGTATAATTAGATTAAATTTTTACAATTTAATCCAATGTTGGGCATCGAAAGTAATTTCACTTTGAAATTGGACAGAAACAAATGTCAATCTTTTGGTTGTTATTATTTCATAAAAATGCGCCTTTTGGTTTTGACTACGAGAATTAATTTTAAACTAATAAATTAAATTTATATGTTTTTAATTTGGTAATATAGACTTCATTTTTGAATTCCGAATATCAAAATTATCTTAGGGTGAATTTGTTATATGTTTCAGAAAACATTTCATTTTTGATGAATAGTGAAAAACACTGAGTTTTAATTTAAGACCAAATTTTTATTTATTTTATTTAAATATATTTTAGGTCAAAATAGATTCATAATAACTATATAAATTCAATGTAATTCATTGGATTCATTTTATAATAATTTTTGATATATTAAATTTTTATTGAACTTTTCACCGTCTTTTTTACCCACCTCCTAGGAAAATTTACAAATTCACATAAAACATAATGTTACCGCTTCTGTGAATGGAATTTAAAAAATCCAAGAGACATGTTTGATATCATTAAGTAAAATTTAGTTCAATAAGATGAAAATAATTTTTGGTGAATAGTAACTTTTTTACTTTTATTTACCACGGTTAAAAGTAAATAGGGTAGTTTAGGGTAAAAATGATATTATAATTATCCAAACAAATGTCCTAAATCTATTGGATAAGTATAATTAGACCAAAAACAACCTTAGGAATTACATATGAACCTATTTTGTCCACTTTTATTAGATTAGGACATTTATTATTTTTTAATTCAAAGAAGAGTTAAAAAAGTTAAAATCAATGTTTAATAAATAAAACATTTTTAATATATGGTTACACATCAGATAAATTCGACTATAAATATTCATTAGAAGGAAAAAAATATTTTATACATAATAATATTTTATTTATATTTTTTAGACATTAAATCCTTTAATTTATTAATGACACAACAATGATGCAGTAATTACCTAATTAAGGAAATATTAAACTAATTGATACTATAAATATCCAAATAAATGTAATTTGAGTATTTTTATGAATTCTACTAATTTTATAGGTTAGTATGAAATATTAGGGTTGTTTAGATAAATTTTTTTCGAAGTAATAATGCTATTATAAATTTAGAAAAAACAAAATACCAAATATTTTCAAAATTGACATAAAAGTGTTTTTAAAACAAATGTTATATTATTAATTGATATTCTATTCATAAAAATCTAAGGTTCTGAAAAAATTCTTATATAATGATATGTTTATCATTAATGACCACTTGGGGTTCTCTTAGAAGTATATAGTTATTTTATTAGTCATATAATAAAAAAATATAAAGAGACATGGTAAATGCCAATCTATTTATCTAAGAGTTAAATATAAAAGATAAGGTTAATATAGTAACAAAAACCTATATAAAACCACTTGGATGAGTGGTGTTCCAGCCATACCCACCTTATAATTTAAATATTCCATTTTGGATCCATTATAAACCGAAATTTATTTTATTATAAAATAATATTTCACGTTTTTCCAATGTGCCTGTCACCCCTCTTATAAAAAGGCACTCCCCCTTCCCTCAAATTCACACCTTAAAAGCCTTTTGGATTTGCCAAAATCTGCCCAAATACTATCTCAAATTTCCTCCCTTTATCCTAGAGGCCCTACTTTAGTCATAAAGCTAACCTAAAGAGCCCTTTTGATCAAATCAAAAATTAGAACCCGAAGAAGAGGTAAATATCTCACCACCTCTTTCTGGTTTTTTTCTCCTTCCACTTCCTATTTCATTGTTGTTTCCATTATAAAATAATAACTCCAGTATATTATATATAAATTTATATTATTAGGAATATGGTACATCCATATTCATTATTCTATCCATCCATTTAATGACATGTCACCATACGTGCGTACGTATGACTTACTGTCTCCACATCGTGGTGTAATTGTTATTCAATGCATTATTATTTGGATGGGTATAATAACGATGTGTAATTGATGGTAATAATAAATATAACATGATAATGATTCTTCATATATGATATACCATCCAATTATATATTATTTTAATATCAAAAGAATGATATTGTTCCTCGTGCGTACATACGGATTACCGTCTCCACGAACGCGATGAGACTCATTCCCCATCGTATCCATCGAAGACTAAATTTCATATGATGATTAAAAATAATGTTTAGAGAAATGATATTGTTATGTATGTAAATAAGATACATCCTATCCACAACAAATATGTCTCACATATCAAATAATATAAAGGAAAATGAATCTGTTAACACCTGAAACGACGATAATACTAAAATATTATTAACAAAGCAATGATAAAAGATCTTATATGATATCATATTAATGTATATGATTATTTTATAATTTAATAACAATTTTTCCACCATTATATATGTGGTTAACCTACCCTCGACCATGGAAAAAGTACAAATTAAGGGGTTTCTTATCTCACTTTTAATTCTGTGATATTTCCATTGTTCACCACTTATTAATTGCATGTGGTGTGTATACTGCCCATGATTTTATTCATTGTGTAATATACATTAATTTATGGATATTTAAATAATCATTTTATGATCCTTATTTCATGGGTGTATGTTTCTTATGTTACCAAATCGATAAGGGAAATTGAAATTTCAATTTCCACTCATTTGGCTTTACGCATACTTCATTGATTATTTTACTCCAAGATTATGTGTGGAATCACTATTCATTTTCTTATGTCATAATTTGCACTCCCATTTATTTGGATATACTTTTGGTACAAATAATCACTCCATTGAAAAATTCTCAAGTCATCGATATGAACTTGAGAAGAGTAATTTTAACTCAATCTCCATTTGTTGAGTTAAATATCCAATTCATTGGTGTTGTTTTTAAAAGAATATGTGTGAAGGTCATATGATTTATTTACACTGAATATTGAATCATATTCAGTGTATTTATATTTTTAACACATAATTATGTCATTTATTTATCCGTAACCTAAGGATACAGTCTTTATAAGATATTTCATCTATATTTACATTCTATTGAGACTTGCATGTTGTTATACACCAAATCAATTTTATATGGTGTATATAATGCACTTTGACATAGTATATCATGGATACCTTTATTCTCATGATATTACAATGTTTTGATTAACTCAATTATTTTTATTCAAGTGTCTCTCTTTTTATTAGGAACTCTAACTAAAATATCATTTAAATTGTTTTAAATATTTATTATTATAAATCGTTTTCATTAATGTTCATGTTTTAAAAATGGTTTTAAGGATTTATTTATATGGACATTAAAGTTTTAAAATTAAAATTCCTTTTAAAAGTTTCAATGTTGTATGTGATACTTTGATTAAAAAATCTATTTTAAATGGATTATGGACAAATAGTGAGACTCTTAAATGTTTTCAAGAAAAAGGGGGATATTTCTCCTAAATAGTTTTGATGATTATATTAATCTATGTCAATATCGTTAATTATTCTCTATTTAGGTTTATTTATTATAATACAATCTTCCATATTGTATTGATTGAGTTCTGTTTGACTGTGGTTGTGCTATTTTATACCATTCATGGATTGTGGTTAAAATATTGACATTTCGTATGCTATTTTTAATACGAATATTCAGATTATGCTTCAACCGTATCATATGAGGAATGCATTGGATTCAGTAAGTGAAGGGTGGAGCCTTCTATTTCTCCTCGATGCATTGGTAGATCTCATGATAGAAACTAGTATCTTGGCATAAGACCATGAAAAAATCTTATTTTTAGTCTTGGCACAAGGCCCTGACTATGTGGTTATGAAATTCTAGCATTATGCATTCTCTCATTATGAAAGTGGATATTGATATTGCATGTGATTATTCGACTAGTATAATATCCATGTGAATAAGTAAATGGAATTATTTGATTTTATCACTTCCATATTATTCTTAAGTTCATGTTTAAAAAACTTTTGTTTTAGTCTTATACACTGCCTTAAATGTTTATGCTTATTTATAAATTATTCCACTATAATTTTATCCTTACTGAGCATCTGCGCTCACCCCTTTTCTATGTTTTATTTTTTACAGGATGCAAAGAAGTATATTATGACTGACCTGTAGGGATAGTCTATGGGATCTCAATGTTTTCTATGGAAACAATGTTGTTGTAGTTTTCCATTTTATGATGTAATGAAATATTTAGGAATGTATATTGAACTTACAAGGCTACAAAACTAATCGAACTTTCAGGAATTCATCTTTTATGGTCATTCCAATGATACATAATAATGCACCGGCTCCTGGATTCTGGTGTTAGGGAATTACATTGGGTGTTATAGTGGGAAAAATATGCCCACATTGGCAGAGTAATATAACAGAAATAAAATAATATACAATATCAGAAGTAGTAATACCAACCAATAAGTGAACAATGGAAGGTTGAAAGCAAATAAAAAACTAGAGCACATATATAAATGATGCATGTCACATATGTCTGGGAAAGTATCCAAACAAGTCATAATGCTAGAATATAATACTAAACCAAGGTAAAGGAAAAAAAATAAACTCTAGTAGCATCACATGCCTCATCTTGGTCCCATGATATCAAGCCCCACAACAATAAAGTACCTGAAGTAGAAAGAAATTTATAATTATCAATACCTACAATAATATAATTTGTTTGGTCCCAAAAGAAACAACCAAAAATGTTGTGAGATAAATCCCAGTAGGTACCCACCCAAATATCTGTGCCTAACTGTTAGTAAATATATATATATAACAAGAATATATGAAAAATGAAGTAATAAACAAGGAAGTAATAAAAAATAAACAGTATTGTAGTTTCAACTACATTCATTTACAATTTTTAATTATTCAACCAATCATTCACAAGTAACCCTCTGGGAAGGTTCTCAAACCCTAACCCCTCTAGTTCAACATATAATTTAATAATAAAAATATAATGACCCCGTAGGAAATATCACACAGTCTAACCCCATTTGTCTCATGAAAACAAAGTCTATCTAAGGAAGAACTCATTGTCAATTCACTATATAGTCTTTTAAGGAAAAACTACAGACTCCTTGATGAATCACTAAACAAAAAATCCCATTGTGGTCTCATAACGATAAATATAGAAACATTGAGGTAACACTAAATTTAAATCACCCCTATGGTCTCATAGTGTTTAAGGTATAAAAGAAACTATATGGAAGTCCTTAATGTCAATTCCCCCTATGGTCTCACTACACCAGGTTCCCACATCCTTTCGTAAAGAAATTGTGCACAAACGATATTCATTAGCCAAATTAAATCACAAATACTACTTGGCTAAGTGGCTACGAATCATAACACAAGAATGTCAGATAAAATCACCCAATCCAAAAAGCACTAGGCATGGAAAACAGAGCAACCTAGTAGGAAATCCAAGACCCGAAGGTCAATATCATATCAAACATGGGAAAACACATCCATAAAAACGTAAATAACCATATTTACAATAAAAAACCGATACTCAAGTAAAAAAGGCATGGGAGGCATTAACATGGTTAAATTTCGTAAATACGCAATACCTCAAACTAGGGTATTGGGAACTTCTTGCTTATATAATCCAATGAAAATAGATATAAAGGAACAACCCACCTACCTCGACATTGTACAGTCGATATAGTAGAACCTTAACATATGGATCAACCTAAAATGTTGTATATCTATAAAACATCTAATACTTTCAAACATGGATTTATCACAAAAGAGGAGAAATTAAAAGATGAGGCTATTGAAGAATGAAGAACACACAGTGGATATTCCAATGCAATGGACAATGTTTGATTTGAGAACAGATGACCAAATAGGGGCTCAAAGAAGAATCGTTGATATCCATCATTCCTGGACAAGGTAGGTCCAAAAGAAGACAGTTCTATCGATGAGACGCAACCCTGGTCTAATATAACAACTAAAAATAAAAATACATGGTGTGTTCCCTAAGGATACATGAAATTTATGTGAATTTACTAGGGCCCTCTTTAGGCTGTCCCCAGGTCACCTCACATGACCATGTACTTAGCCGTTACCTGGCCAGTACACGACTACCCATGACAACTGGGTACACGACGTGCACTTCAATGTAGATGGCATGTACTCCAAAGTAAACAGTGTGTACTCCATAAGTTTCCATATTATCCCCTATTCCTCATAAACACCCAATATCAAGATCCATAACTGAATACGAAGATCTGGGTTCTTACAGACATCCCCCATTAAAGAAATTAATCCCCAAATTTCCCTAGCAAGGTGGTGATGAAGAATAATCCTCTAACAGCTCTGGCCGTTGAGATCTTACATCAGCCTCCCTCTCCCATGTCTCGTCCTATACTCTTTTGTGTTTTCATAACACTAATACCAGAAGAATAGACCAGCTACAGGGAACCATCACGTAATGATCAATAATACATATAGGATGATCCTAAAACGATGTGTCCACCTCTAACTAAACCTCCTCATGTTGAAAAACATGAGAAATGTATGAGAAGTAATGTTATAGGTGGGAAATATGGAAGACGTCATGCCTAGCCTGATACCTCTACGGTAACAAAAACCGATAAGAAACCGGCCTGACTCTCTCTAAAATCTCAAATGGTCTGACGTATCTCAGAGAAATATTACCCTATCTCCAAATCCTCTTGTGTCCCAACCTCGGTGTGACATGTAGAAAAACCCAATATATTACCACGAACACCAGAGGTCTTCTCTGTCGATCAATATAAGAATTATTTTGTGACTGTGCAATAACCATCCTCTTCTTAATCAACTCTATCTACTCTATGGTCTTCTGGACAAGATGATGTCCCATAATTACTGCCTCTCTTACCTCCATCCAACATAAGGGTGATCGGCATGTCTTACCATACAAAGCCTATTAAGGTGCCATCTTATTAGTTTCTTGAAAACTATTATTTTAGGAAAACTCGAACATAGTTATGTGCATTTCCAATGAACCTACAAAAACTATGAAGCAATCATGAAGCATTTCCTACAACACCTGTATCGCACACTCAGACTGGACATCTGTATTTGGATGGTAAGTTGTACTCTGAAGTACCTGTGTACACAATTCCCTCTGTATTCTCTACAAGACCCGAGAAGTAAAATGGGCATCCCTATCTAAAATGATAGAGTGAAGAACCCCATGAAAACACCAAATCTCTCAGATGTACAACCATCCCATCTCATCAACAATTAAGGTCCTCTTGATTAGAAAGAAATGTACAACCTTCATGAGTCTGTGATGGACAACCCAAACTACATCATTCCCTTGACGTGACTTAGGTAAGCCTGTCCCGAAGTCCATCATGGAATCATTTCACCTCCACTTGGGAATGGGAAACTACTAAAAAGGCCCTACTAGTCACTGATTCTCCTCCTTCAGCTGATGATAGGTGGAACACCTCAGGGAAAAACCAGACACATCTCCCTATATTCCTGACCTCCAATACTTACGGTGCATATCTCTATACATCATGGAAACGCCTAGATGAGCTTCCAAAACTGAAGAATTGAAATCACACATCAGGTCCTCGCATATGTTTTCTAACACACATATGCATCCATGGAATTGCATGATCTCATCCTCTCCAACGTTCAATCCTGAAATAAGGTCATATCCTGACACACTCTCCTGTAGGACTAGGCCTCCGACATCTGATAACTGCCTCATTCGCATTCTCTCATGAAGAGTAGATGTAAATTCTACTAGATAAATAAATTTGTACCCTTGTATGTTGTGCACCACCAAATGCATATTAGAGAATAGAGCAATAAGCTGCCACTCATTGTTGGCCTCCAAAACTTCCTTTATCTAAGTCATCCTGCTCAATGAATCTACCACTGTGTTGCCTTTCCTAGGCGTGTAGGCAGGCTCAGAATAAAAGGAATTAAGGTACTCAACCCACCTTTGCTATCTCAAATTTATATTACACTGAGTGAAGATATAATTTAGTCTTTTGTGGTGAGTGAAAACCTAAAAATTATCTCCCAAAAGATAATCTCTCCAACAACGTCATGAATGAACAACCTAATCCAACTCAAGATCGTGCATTGAGTAATTTCTCTCATGTGGCCTCAACTATCATGACCTTTATGCAATGAATCCTTCTAACTACATAAACACTACTCTTACCTCGATACATGATGCATAAAATTAATCTATATAACTCTTTCATGGATCTAAAAAAACTTGTATCAGTACTGAATTCAACCTCCCTTTTAGCTCTTAAAAGGATGAATCATTGGAATTTGACCACAAGTTCTTTGCACCCTTCTTAGTCAAGCCCGTCATTGGCGCTGATAAGTGTGAGAATTCCGGTATAAAGTTACAGTAGTATCAAGCTACCCACAAAAATCTATGTACCTAAAAGACGTTCTTCGACTGGTCCCAGTAAACTATAGCTCCCACTTTCTCTGGGTCTACTGATACTTCTGGCTTTGAGATAACATGACCCAAGAAGTGAATCTGGTCCATCCAAAAGTGTCATTTTGAGATCTTAGCATATAAATGATTCTCTCTTAGTGTACTCAAAATAATCTCAAGATGGGTAGAATGGTTGTGTCGAGTGTTAGAGTACACCAAGATATTGTCCACAAAAACCACCATGAAAGAAGTGTTTCATGTCTGAGATGCAGGGTAAAGCTAAGGAAACAACGACATTCTCAAAGGATTATTTTTTTGTTGTATGTTAGAAAGTGTAATTTAACGTTAATGCATGTAATCTATTTTCCAAAACTACTAAACCGATTGGTCTTTAGGGAATTGATTTTTTCTAATCATGCCAATGTATTAAAATAATACACCGACTCTGGGAATCTAGGGTCAGGGTGTTATAGTTGGTATCAGAGGAATTTTAGAAAAAATCTTGGAAATAGATTTAGATAAACTTTGATTAGAGAACACTACCCTAAGATAGACATTGAAGATTAGAATAGAATAATTTCCTAGAATTTTGGTAAGGTAATGATTTTGTGAGTTTTCCAATCTATACATCCCTGTCTAGATACGAGCAGGTAGAGGCGGCTCTAGCACATATGTACCTAGGGGTAAAACCCAAAAACACCACTTTGATCTAGACTTGAACGAGAACTGGTGAACGACAACAAGCCTTGCTGCACTCATGGTTACGACACTCCCGGGGGATATGCTTAGGATAATTCAATTTTTCATTACAATCCATTATGACAGATTTAAGAGTAAATACTTCATCAAAGAAACATATTTATTTTTATGGATTATATCCATAAACGGTGCAATTTATGTTAGGTATTTTACAAGTTTGGAATTATCCACTGTGATTCATAAAATGACCTACTGTATGCCTTTGTTTAGAAATGGCACATAGTAGAAGGAATGACAACTCCCGCAATACGTATGATCCAAAGATTAAGAAGGATAATATCTTTCATGGTATTAAGCCAACATTTAAAATGGAAATAGTCTCCCATGTATTATCAACATATACAGAAATAATATCATGTGTTAATAAGATACGAAAATAATTCTCTGAGTCCTATGGCTTTGAAGGGAAGCAAGAGAAGAAAAGGATAGAAGAGAGAAAGATGGATAAAGAGAAGAGGGGAAAGAAGAATTTTCCTATATGTGATAAATGTGGAAAGAATCTCCTTGGTAAATGCTTTAAGGGAATGTGAGTTTTTTATAAGTGTGGAGAAAAAAAGGACACCATGTATGTGATTTAATGGGTAGGAAAAAGGTTTCAAATGTAAAATTCATCATCTACAAGGCATTGGGACACTATGCAAACCAATGTACAAGTCATCAGAGTATACCGCAAATGATGCTATTGGATAATAATAATGTTATGATACTACCTTAGATAAAGGGGAATGACTTGTGTTCTTATGTTGTTATTATATAATTATTTCATTTGAGTGTTGAATCAACAATGTTCTGGTTATATGAATTATGGAGATAAATAAAGATTTTAATGCAGCACTATTTTATTGAGGATTCGAGATTATAAGGTTCTAAGAAAAGTGTCTTAATAGTAAGATACTATTTTTGAAAAATACATGGTTGAAGGAAATGTAATTCTTAATATGGTCCTGATAATGAGGTAGTGATTTTGGAATAATAGATGGTTGATTTGGATAAATTATATTGGATATTCTAGACTTCCTTTGAACGGATTAATAGTTTATTTATTTCATCATTTTTGGAATATTCAAAATTTTTGGATATAAATAATATATCCAGTATTCTATAAAGAATAAGGGAGAATGAATGTAATCAATATTGTTTTATGGTAATTCAGGGTGTTACCATGTTCTAGAAGAATACATGATGAAGGTGTTCACATGTTTTTACGTGGAAAAAAAGATCATCATTATGTTTAACTTCCTTATAAATTTTGGACTGTGAGTTTGGATAGAATTATTTTGGATAAGTATAAATGTTTGAATGGATTAAAGTTATTTTTGGATTATTATAAAAAGCACAACCCAGAGGTTGGGTGACAACTAGTCGCGTCAGGAAAGGTCGTGGGACATGAACCCGCAACTGAAGGGAGAAAAGGGTGCATCACCTACCACTAGCCTACATGATGTCCTGGATTTTATAATGTAGTTTTTTTTAAAAGTTCTGATAGGAGATTTATAACTTCATTATTTTTGGAACCCTTTACGATTAGGATAAATGGAATTTGTTTTGAAATTTTTTGGAGTGAATGATGAGTTTGTTGTAGGAATTAGTTAAAAATGTAATTATACATGTCAAGTATATATATATATATTTCCCATCTTATTCTATGACTAAATTAATTCTTAAGAAATAGTTATGGGACTTCGTCTCAATATCCTTTCATTGAGGAATCCTTTGATTTCTAAACCACATTATTTTATATAGTGTATAAAACTCTTTGACTTTTCATTTCAAGGGGAATATTTTTTTATGAAGCGTTTTACTAAACTACAAAAAGGAATGTTTTTTAACGTAAGCGGTGACGATGACCTTTCCACTGTAGTGAGTTTTATTTGATATTTGGCTTCCATAACTTGCCAAAATGTTTTTTTTAAAAGAAAATAAATATCTAATACTCTTTTTACATATTTTGGTATTGAAAATGATTTTTATAATGGATTAGTTATGTAAATATTTTTAAATGATATATTGTGATCGATGACCTCAATAAATCCCTATAAATATTTACATTTTCACCCCAATTATTTATCTCTGATTTCTACCAATATTCTCCTAATAGAGATCATAATTGGGTGGTAACTTTTCCATTTCTCTTTCCCTCTTATTATGACTAAATTTTATTAACCAAATTTCCGATGTGGGTTTTCCACAAAGGTATATCTCTATTTTAACCATTAATTTTGAAGAAAAATTTCAAATTATGATGACACAATTTATTGAAGGTGGGGAGAATGTAACAACCCAACATCTCATAGTTTGTTATCTCGTTAAAGTAATTTAATAGCTTGTGCTACACACAATACCGAGTTCGAGCGCACCACAACTTACCAAAACAACCGTTCAAAAAGTAGTTATGAATAGTATTAACATCATTTTGAATCTAATAAACTTTATATAATTTTAACATCCATATTATGTGTTTCTTATACAAAATATAATAACAGATTCATTTGTTCATATAAAAGAAGTCTATTTTCAGAAAATGAAATTTTACCGCCTTTTAATGGAGAACCTTTTTTAAAACCAATATTTGACACTTTTATATATTAAATTTAATAAAATTAAATTCTTCTTTAGAAGCGAGACATAAAAATTTAGTGTGGATAAATTTTTGGTACTTTTCTGATAACCTTCATATTTTAATGAATATTGAAAAATACTATATTTTAGTTGAACAAAACTTTATTAATCAAAAAAATTTATAGTGTTAAATTATGAATTAGAATGGTTTTGAAGTATAATTAGATTGTATTTTTATCATTAACTACAATTTTTGTCATTATATGTAATTTAACATTAAAATTTGACATAAACATGTTTCAATGTTTTTGATGGTTTTTACTTTTGTTTAAAAACCCTTTTTTGTTTTGACAACCGAAATTAATTTTAAATTAATAAATTCAACTTCTATGTTTTTAATTTGGTAAAATAGAATTCATTTTTTATTTCAAAATATCAAAATTAGGTTGGGGTAAAGTTTTTTTATTTTTCTAAAAACATTCAAGTTTTGATGAATAATGAAAAACAGTAAGGTATTTTTTAAAACTAACTTCTTATTTAAATAATTATTTATTTTATTTAAATTTATTATAATTAAAAATAGATATATAATACCTATATATGTTCAATTTAATTAATTAGAGTCATTTTATAATAAGTTTATATATATATAATTTTATTGAACTTTTTACCGTCTTTTACCCACCTCCTTGGAGCATTTTCAAATTAGAATAAAACATAATTTTACCACTTCAGTGAATTGAATTTAAAAAATCCAAGAGACATGGTTGCTATAAGTAAGTAAAATTAGGTTCAATAAGATAAAAATAAATTTTTGTGAATAATAAATCGTGACTTTTAATTACCATGTTTAAAAGTTAATAGGGTAATTAAAGGTAAAAATGATATTATTATTACCCTAAAACATGTCCTAATTATATTTGATAAATGTAATTTGACCAAAAACAACATTAGGAATATAATATGACCCTTTAGGTATACTTGGATTAGATTAGTACATTTATTATTATTTAATTTAAAGGAGAGTTAAAAGTGTTAAATTCAAGTATTCATAACTAAAACATTTTAATACAGGGTTATACATAAGATAAATTTGACTATAAATATTCATTATAAAGAAAAAAATATTTCATACATAGTTGAATTTTATTTATAATTTTAAGAAATTAAATAATTTTAATTATATTTGACACAATGATGATGCAATAATTATCTTATTAATGAAAGATTAAAATAATTGATATTATAAATATCCAAATAAATGTAATTTGAGGCTTTTGGTGAATTATGCTAATTTTATAGGTCAATATGACATGTTAGGATTGATTTGATAAATTTATTACGAAGTGATAAGGTTGTTATGACTTTTACAAAAAAAATACCAAATAGTGTCAAAATTGACATAAATTTTAGTTTAAAACAAATACTATACTATTGGTTGATATAATATTCCTAAAAATATACGGATCAGCCAAATAGCTTAAATAATATTATATATGTAATTAGTGAACCACTTGAGGTTATCTTGGATGTTTATAGTATGTTTATTCACCATATAGTGTAAGAATACAAGAAGACAAGGTAAAAGTTAAATTATTTAACATAGAGGTAAATATAAAAGTTATTGTTAAAATGGTATCCTAAACTTGTATAAAACATATTTTGTGAGAGGATTTCGACCAATACCCACTTTATATTTGAAATAAATTTTCTTGGAGCCATTATAGACTAAATAAGATTTTATTATAAAACTATATTTCAAGATTTTCCAAAAGTGACCCTCACCCCTCTTATAAAAGGGTACTCCGCTTCTCTATATTTCACACCTCCAAATCCATCTTGCTCGGCCAAAACCTGCAAAAATATCCTCCCAACTTTCCTCCCTTCATCCTAGATTCCATAATTTGGTCAGAAAGCGTATCTAAGGATCCCTTTTTATCAAATCAAAAGGAAGATCCCGAAGAAGAGGTAAATATTTCAACACCTCTTTCAAGTTCTTTTCTTCTTCCACTTCCTCTCCCTTTGTTGTTTACATTTTAAAAAATAACACCAATATATTCTATATACTATGATGATATTATAAAAATCGTACAACCATATTCATTATTCCATCCATCCTATGAATGATAATTCCACCATACGTGTGTGCGTACATCTTACCGTCTCGACATCGTGGTGTAGTTTGTTATTCAAATACTTCATTATTTGGATGGGTATAACAATGAGTATGACTAATGTAAATAATAAATATAACATGTTAATGATTCTGTATTTATGATATACCATACAATTACATATGATTTCACCATCAATATAATCATATTTTCGCTTGTGCGTACATACGGATTACCGTCTCCACGACGCGATGCGATTCATTTTCACATTCACCATTCCATGATGACTATAAAAATATATATTATTAATAAGTGTGAAATATATGACAAAATAATGGTACTGAAAATATATTAATACATATATATATATATATATATTTGTGGATTTATTTAAATATATCTTATTCACTTAGTTATGTTCAATACGATATGAAAACCGAAACAACGTTTATGCGTTCGAACGGCCTACCGTCTCCACAAACGGTGATTTCTATTATATATATATATATATATCGATTATACATATATATATTCTAAATATATATGTTATATAAATTATGTGTTATATTCTGGATTTATGTAAATTATTATCTAAGTGATACAATCAAGAGTAACAAGTTAAAACACAAACGATAATGAAAGCGATTATTACACTAAATGTTAATTTAACGTGGAAATTATTATTAAATGGGAAGTATAAAGTCAAAAATGAATCATGTATGATATCATCAATATTAATACGGTTCTGTTATTATTTAATAACATACTATGATCATTATACGCGTGGTTAAACGTACCCTCGACTAAAGGAAAGAACAAGGTAAGGGTTAATTCTTCAATCTCATTATTATTCGAGATTGTTTACATGCAAGTTTTTATTGGGAAATATTTGTTATCCATGTCCATGTTTCATAAATGAAATTTCAAAGGGATTATTTTTACGGGACTATTTAACTAAAACATCATTTTAAATGTTTTTAATATTTATTCTTCTAAACATTTCTCATTAATGTCCATTTTTTTAAAATGGTTTTAAGGATTTATTTTTATGGACATGAATGTTTTAAAATGTTACTTACTTTCAAAAGTTTGAAAGTGCTATGGGAAACATTGATTCAAAACTATCTTTTAAATGACTTCCTTTATAGATTATGTTACTTTTAAATGATTTCTTGAAAAATGTATATTTCCCTCAATGATTTTTACTGATCATTTTAAACTATGTCAACATCTATTATGAGATATTATTCTTGATTGAGGTTGATTTATTATGTTACAAATCATCAATATTTTATTGAAGGTTTTGTGATATGTTTGGATGTGGATGTGTTATTTATATACCATTCATGGTTTATGTTTAATTATTGACATTTAGTATGCTAGTTTTAATACGAATATTTATGTTATGTTTCAACCTATTCATATGAAGAATGTATTGGACTTAGTAAGTGATGGGTGGAACCCGCTATTGCTCCTCGATGCATTGGTAGGTCTCATGAGACAATTAAATGTGGAATTGGCCGAGGCCTTTCATAATTTTGATATATGGTTTTTGAAGCGGCCTAAATCATTTTTAGAAGTCTTGGATCAGGCCTTGACAAAATGTTTCAGAATGTCTGAAATTATACATTCCCTCATTATAAAAATAATATTGATGGTTCTAGTGGTTATTCGACTAGTAGAATACCCATGATTATGTTTTATTATGACATTATTTATGCACCTCATATTCCTGACATAAAGTATTCTTGTTTATTATTTGTAAAATAATGTCTTTTGAATTATTAACCATGCCTAAAATTTATGTTTTCTTCTGCTGTATTGCTTACCCTTACTGAGCGTTTGAGCTCACCACTTTCTTATGTATTATTTTCCCAGGATCCGAAGAAGTGTTTTATGTTTGAGATCCAGGGTTAAGCTAAGGGAAAAATGGCCTTCTAAAAGGATTTTTTATATTATAAAGTGTAATGTAAAATTCATGTCTGTAATATATTTTCCAAGACTGCCTGTCACGAACCAGGTCGGGTCGCCATCCAACCCTGCGCCCGACCCGGTCCGCAGCAAGGCCCGAAGGGCGTTCCCGATCCCCACGGGCTGGCACAAGTGCCCGGGTATCAAGAGTAAGCAGTGGGAATGGTTTTCTAGAAATAGTATAAACAAACACTAATAAGATAATAAAAATGAAACTAGGAATCGACAACCAAAGAGACCATAAAAATGAAATCAAAATTTAAAGGTTTACAACTAGAACCAACGTCCAAAAAAAACACCAACAGAAGAGACTAAAACTATAACTCAAACCTCCAAGCGAAAAGAGTGGCATAGCATCCACACTCCACAACTCCAACCTGCATGAGAAGTCCACTAACAAATCGAACCACCATCGCTGAGCACGATGTCACAACCTGGAATACATAAGAAACAAAGTCTACATACACCCGAAGGTGTATGCAGGGTGTGAGCGAAAGGCCCAGTAGGATGTCACCCAATATAAAGGTTCCATGACACAACATCAAATGGACAATTTAATGTGCTTATTCAAGTTATACATTCGAAATTATTTTAAAGAAAACATTTACAAACCAACTGCTAAAGGAAAACACTAAAAAGAACTCATTTCACAAACATGATTTTAAAGAGGAAGAGGAAGGTTCATTATGGGCACACACACACACACATATACTCACACACACACACACATACACACACACACACACAAGCACCCACACACACACACACACAGGTGGTCCTCCATATGCCGACAGAAGGCACCACGCCATCGATGGTAGAGCACTATGGGTAAATCCCCTAAGGATTATCTAGCTCGAGTGGGACCCTAGAACCTCGTGTCTCAGTGAAATGTGGATTAGAAGGCCACGACCCTCAGAAAACGTCGCTTAGAAGGCCACAACCCTCAAAACACGTGGCTTAGAAGGCCACGACCCTCAAATATCATATGTTTAGTTAGTGTTGAAATCGTCAATCCAGCTAAGTGAAACAGGGACGACACCCATCCGGTTCACTAGCGCACTAGTTCTAGTCCGCCCACCTAGATACCTAGGGTTTTCCCATGTGCTCAATCAAGTTTCACATTCACATAGTATATTTCTTTCTCATATTTCATACCAAACAAGATATTGCACACAAAAGTCACCATTTTCATACCAAAGAACTGTTTTAAAGACACACGCACACGACATGTCTCATTTTATAAAAATACACCACTTTAAAAATGAACGCATATTCAAATCCTACAAAGAACCATTTTAGCTTTATATAAATGTACCAATAAATCATTTGAGTTATTATTGAAATAATTTCAAGAAAAACCAAGAAGACTTTACACCAAAAACATCTTGATTTTATATAGAGGCGTCACTTTAAAACTTGATACATGAGGTAACCATGTCAAAACTTATTTTCCATTATTTAAAAATTTTTGAATTCCAACTTCAAAAGTACACAACAAGGAAAACACACCAAAAGTGGTTCGTATACTTTGAAAATGTCTATTTAAAAACACAAACACCTAAAGTGACTTGGAAACACCTTTCGCACCTGCCAGACAACCCTCAAAAACCTTTTAACCATGTTTCGCACACAAAACACCACTTAAATAAAAAATTCCTCAATTTATAAAACATATCGCATGAAAAATAAACCATTACAAAATCAATTTCACAAATTGACCCTTCTAAAACCTCATTGGAACACTATAAAAAATTATTAAACACTTCTAAAATTTTCCACAACCGGATCGAAATAGAAAATAACATAACCCTTTCTAAAGAGAGTGCAATTTTCATCATGCACACATGTCAAACAATTTTTTAAAACACCTTTCGCACGACCTATTAGACACAACAAATAATTTATACAACAACACACATATAGACAACAAAATCATACTATTTTGGAAACCCAATTTTCATCAAACGAACACACCAAAACATTATAAACATAGATCGCACCATGAAACTAATTCATAAAACATATTAAATTAAACCAAACAAACAAATTAAATTATCTAAATGATGAAAATTCATGGAACCACCTGTCTCAATGCAGGAACGAAAGAAAAATGATACGACGCAATACTCCCGCTGCGCAAAGGTCGCACTGCAGAGAACTGTAAAAAAGGTCCTAAAAAAGTAGACCAAAAATTCTCATCGCCAACCCATCACAACATTAGCGATTTAATAATTTAACTAACAGTAAAACAAATTCAATAATAATTAATTAAATTGAATAATGAATAAGAAAATTTAATAGTAATTAAACAAATAGATTAACAATTAAACAAATTCAATTACTTAAATTGATAAACAATTAAACAGATTAAATAAAATGAATAACCAATTTAATAATAATCAAATAATTTGATTAACAATTTTAAACACATGCGATAATAACTGAATATATTAATTAATAACTAAAAAATCAATAATAATTAAATAAAATAAAACCAAACCCTTATATCAGAATTGTTGGGATCCAACCGAGGGGCGCACAACGGCTGTCCGGTGAGTGCGAGCTAGGTTGTGGGGGCTGTCCAGCAGCGCGAGCGAGAGTGCGGGATGGCGAGACCGGAAGAGGGTGGGGCTGGTCAGATTTTTGGGAGGAAGAAGGGTGAGGAGAGAAAATATAATAAAATAAAAAGAAAAAGGGGGGAAGATGGGGTGTGCTAGGCATGGAAGAGAGGAGAAATGTGCGTCGTAGGAGAAGAGAGAAAAGAAAGGAGGGAGAAGAGAAGGAGAAGGGAGAAGAAAACGTGGGGGAGAGGAAAGCAAAAAAGAAGGGGGGTGGCGGCTAGGGTAGGGATTAGGTGGGTTAAAAAAGGAATAAAATAAAATAAAATGAAAAGAAATGAAATAATAAAGATAAAATAAATAAATAAAAAAATTGGAGAGATATATATACATGTATATATATACATGTATATATATATGTGTATATGTATATACACACAATAATAATAATTAGACTATTCTAAAATAGAAAATGATAAAAGGATTTAATAATATAAGTTAATAATTGAAAAGTAATTAAAATACCAATAATATTTATAATAATCAGGAAATAAGAATAAAATAAAAGAAATACTTTCTTAAACGTTAATATTAATAATACCAAGTAAGACCACCCGTGTACCGGACAGGCCACAAGGCTTCACCCGTGCCATGCCCATGCATCGGGCAACGTCAAGCCTACGTCCATTTATCAGTGCAAGTGCGTACCACTAAAATCCCGCTCAGCTCGAACTCCAACAAAATAATTTACAAAAAAGGAAATAAAACTTATGTGGTTAAAATTAAAATTAAATACATACCTCAAAGTGAAGACCAGACATGAAACTGCCAAACTAATTGGTATTTAGGGACTTGATTCCTTATAATCATGTCGATGTATTAAAATAATGCACTGACTCTCCGAATCTAGGTTTGGGGCATTATATATGGTGTTGGTCGTTATCCTTGAAATATTAAATTTTTTTCTATATTAATGATTATTATACACTTTTATGAAATATTATTGTGGTTCATCATTGATTTATAGTGATTTATAATTATTTTGGCCCAATTTTAGGAAAATTATAATGTTTTCTGCAATTACTCAAGTTTATTTCTATGAATGGTTGGATATGAAATTATGAATTAATCTTCATGATCATATCCCCTTATTTTTATATTATTATTTCATTTAATCGTGTATTTATATATCTACCCATTATCCTTAATGAGACTCTGAGCTCACCCATTATTTGGTTTCCTTTACCAAGAGATAAAGAAGGTTTATATAGGGTATTCGAAAGAAGAGTTCTATGTGAAAATATGTTTATATGATATGTTAAATATATTTTATAGAATAAGAATATTTTATATAAAATATCCAATGTAGCTAAACCTTTAAAATTCTGGAAAGGATCATATTTTTATGAATTGATTATAAATATAAATAGATGTGATATTTTTGTATAATAGTTTCATGCTGTTATATTATTTCCAAGAAAGTAACATGATAGTATAATTATCAATCCTCCTGTCACTATCCCTATTATATAAGAAAATCTACATAATAAAAAATCCCAATTTCATGTGAGGGTTAAATTATGTAGCCAAAAGTAGTTTAACTAAATTTGAATTTTATCATAACGAATTTTGTTTTAATTTTAGAAACATAAAATCCACATGTAAGTCATTGTATAATATAGGTGTAAAATTATTATTTATCTCTCGATGGGTCTGATGGATGATTAAAAACCTAAAACCATTTTTTTAATTCCTTGTTAATCATACACGTGTTCATCACAAACTTGTCCTACATCACCATCTCAACAAGATATCCATTCCTCAAATCAAAAAGAGTTTAAATATGAATTCCTTGCACCCAACCTCAAACCACAATGAAAATGAATCATTTCAAAAAAAAAACCCTCCCCAAATATATTATTCATAACGTACATAGCGAATTAAAACACATAGAAAAAAATAATTTAAAGAACAACTCTGTTGATGACCCCATTTAATACTTGGAATTATATAATTTTCATTTGGAATAAACATAAACTCATATTCATTAGTCCTTCATTATTTAAAATTGAAATAGGATATTCTTAAATTACCAAATATAGTTTCATATACTAAGAACATCATATTTTAGAAACCAAAAATACTAATATCATTAAAATTACTCATTGAACCTTCCAAAAAATTCCATATCTTTTCCATCCATAAAGAAATAATCCTTTTCCACTGATCCACGAAGATTGATCTTGATATTCCACCATCCAAATAAAATGGCTTGAAATAGTTATATAATGATGCTTCCCCAATTAAGACGATGAGTATAATCACCAAATAAAATATTTCATTGGGACATTCCATTGCACACCAAGCATGAATTGATATTTGGTGGAAACATTATAGCATTCCGAAAAGAGGAGGTACCCACCTTAATTTCACACACATACCCAAAATAAAACTAGAAAATGAAAGGTTATTTTACATTTATTCTTCAATAAGATACAAGACATTAACCTCCATCAAACACTATATGTCTTCTTTTGTTTCTATAAAACCTAAAATCATGCATTCAAACTCCACAGATGAATCATGTTCACTTTTCTAAAGTAATTAAAAATTCAAACATTGTTTGACCACATATAACAAAGGTGAAAATCGCCCAGTTGTTTCGAATGAATTTAAATAATGGATCAGATAAATACCTTTAGCTTTCCATTTTTGTTCCATCATTAAGTCAAATGTGATATAATTTTCAGTAAATTTGAAGCACAAGACTCAACCTCACTTCAAATTTTTTTCCCTCAATCAGAAAAATTTAATTAGAAATTAGGATGAGTCTTGCTTACAATACATGTGCAACATCAAAAATCAAAATGTTATGATTGGACATGGCCCAATATTCATGATTTAATCCACATCATGGTTTCACATTTCCCTTCAATCCAAGACAGATAAATAATGTAGCAAAAAATATAAAAAAATTATCCTTTAGAATTTATTTGTCCTTTCGTTCATCTGATATTTTCATCTTCATCAATTTCAAAGTCCCCCAAAATATTGGTTATATTTTCTTAGAAACATCAATTATATTATTTTTTAAATTATATCTAATGAGTATATAAGCTCTAGGAATAGATATGCAATAGATGAATTATCTTACACAACAATAATTTTATGTTTTCGTTATAATTATTTAATATTACAGAGAAATTATTATTCATAGATTATTGGAAATTATCTTATATAGGGACTTAAATTTTATTACATATGATCTATACCGTTTATATTACACTTACACCAAAAAAATCCATATATCCAGTAAAATTGACCTACATGGAGAAATGAAAAAAATCACTCCACAAGATATTTATATTAAACAAGTTATATTCTTCAGACAAATAAACATTTTTTATATGGATGTTCTACACAGAAAATTTTGAGGAAATTTATCTCAAATTAATAATTAAATAAAAACAAGATAAATTTAAAATAAAATAACTATAAAATAAAATTTAGGAATATGTGACAAATTTATATCATTAAAATGAATAATAAATTAAAATAACATTAACCAAAAATTGAGAGAAATAAATAACACAAATTATAGAATTTTATAAGTACTAATAATAATTAAACACCTAAAAAGAACAGTTTTTTCAACAACTAGAATAATAAAATCAAACATTTAATGAATGGAATGTCTATATTCTAATCATATAAACAGAAAAAAATGAATTAAAAATTTTATTATTTAAACAAAAAATATCACAGTACAAAAAATAGAAAAATAAGACTTGTTTGAAAATTAAATTTGTAATTTAATCTATATTGAGATATGGAGAATGTATCAAAATAAGGCTACATTATGAAACCTCTTCCATAAAACCATATATTTTCACCATAAATTTATTCCCACATGTCCTTTACAATTCCTATATAATGATTATGTACATTGTTAAAATATTGTTTTATATTAAACTATTTTTTCTATGTGTTATCATATTTTTAATATTTTGTATCCACCCAACGATATTCCATGACAAAATTATCTTCATGGGATATTTTTAGAATTAATATTTTATTTTAAATTTTTTTAATTTACATGTGGTTTTATTCATGTTATAAATTTAATAATTATGTTTCATTTATTTATCCTTTAATTTATGATATCTTGTATCATAGTACACATCCATAAGGAAATATTTCTTTATTCAATTTAGTTATATCATATATGTATGAGAAGGTATCTAATATTTTATAAATATTAAATATAACATAATACAAAAAATATTGGGTGTTATAATATGACTCTTAATAATATAGATGCCGAATTTTTAACAAACATGTGTGTTTAAATATTGATCGCAATGAAATTATTTAAGCAATTATTCTAGTTGAATAGTTCAATATAGGTAGATTATGAAATTATTATATTATTACAAAAATAAATATATGTTTGAAATGAGATATGTAAATTTTTGGAAACCTAATTATATGTATATTTAATATTTTATTAATAGAGATGAATAATAATAGACAATATATATAATTTGGGAATGATGAGTTATTTTTCAAAAGAGTTGCAATTTATTGTTAAATAATTCGATATGCTTGAAATTTTAGAAATTATTGTTACTTTTTTTAAATATTTATAAATTATTTTTAATGTACCAATGATGAAAATAGTTCCTAGAATGATGAATGACTATCGAAGAAACATTATATGTGATACCGGTAAAATTTTTAATAATTACAATTAGAATACATAATAAACAATTAGGTTATGAATAATTATCATAGAATTTTTATAATTGTTGTTAGGATGACTAAATGAAGTGATAGTAAGTTACAAAATGTCATTTCATATGTGCATGGGTTCATACCGCATTTTTTTGAAGTGATATAAGAACCCGGACTTATAAACTACATATTAATTAGTTATTGAATGATAATCCAAATTCTTTTATTCATGATTGTTGCAACCCTAGACACAAGACCATCGAGTCATTTTCATATTTCATTATTTTAGCTTAATATATAAGGATTCATATCTCAATAGACCAATCATTTTATTAATCTTGGTAAACTAGATACATTCATGAGTCTTACATTACATATAAATACAAAAATAACTACATAATTTTTTTTCATTCAATAATTAAATTGTTCCATCTAGCATATCCTTGCATAATATCCAACATAAACTTCATAGATTCTTGGGGAATTGAAAAAAAAATAAGGGAAGTATAAATGATTATTAAGGGTTTAGTACATCCTACGAAACAATGAATCAACCAGAATAATAAATATGGAAAGGCAAATAGATGAAAACACATTCTATGTAATCAAAACACATTGAAGGATGTCTGTAATCAGTATAGAAATGTAAATTACTAAAAAAATTTACAATTTATTCAATAAAATGGCTATCATAACTGGATAAGGAATAATATATATGGAAAGGTAAATATATGAAAAAAACATTTAAATAATTGATAATTAAATTAATTCATAGATAATGTCATAGTGAAAAAATCAGGGATACAAATAACTAAAAAATGAATGACGGTAATGCTAAATAACTAGACTTTATGTTTCTCATGCACATAATACCTTTACCATAAATATATATCGTCTAGATAGTTCAAAAAATACATGGTGAAAAACCTATTTAGCTGAGGCTATCCAAATGTTTCGTCATATGTGACTAACAATACATTAAGGGGTTTACATTGACTAGTCCCTAACCTATGTATTGCATGTCCAAATCATTCCTCATATATCAAATAATCGACATAATTCATAAACAATATGCCTTATAAATTATCTATATTGAGTAAAGGATACATGTTTATCAAAATTGACACTATTTATCAAATAAATTTCAATGTAAACACCATATTCAAAAATTTATACGGTTTAGGAAATAATCATATCCATGATAAATGAAATGTATATTTAGGGGAAATTTACTATCCAATGACCATTGGAATGTGAATAAATCAACCGAAAGATATTAACTACAAAAAATGAATCATGTGGGTCTATGTAAATACATTGCTTATTCAAAATGATAATAAACCACTTAGAAAAAGAATAAATATCATATCAATACAAAATATCCATGATGGAGTATATGTAAAAAAGGAATTGTTGTTATTGGTGAATATAAATACCATAACAAGATCTTTCAAAAAATTATTGAGGAAAATACATTTTTTATTTAATTTTGTCTTCAAAGATAATTTTATTTTAAAATCGAATTATTTTTTTAAAAAAATTATCCTCATGAACTTGAAACATAAGATTCAAATAAATTATTTTCATTTCGATGGGAAATTCCATACATTTCATAAATAACATTCCTTTTCCTTTGTAAAAATGTTAGAAAATTTCCCTATTTGGAATGAGACGTGAAGCTTAATGTTATATCTTTTATAAGATGAAAATGGATAAATATTTACTCTAATAAACCAATTTTAAAATGTTAAATAAAGTATTTTTTATTTTATTATAAATTTTTTTTTAAGAAAATATACTTCAATCAAATAAGAGAATAATGTTAGATTTTATTAAAACATTTTCTTAGTAAATTTAAGTACCAAAGATTAGAAAATTCTAACTATCACCTACAAAATAACACTAATAAATAGAGGATATAAAATAAATGTTTTTATTATAAATTATTAATATAATTTATTTCAATGGAAATTAAATGATAAACTATTTCAATTAGAGTTTGACTGTGAAATAAACCCCTAAAATGATCATAAGGTTGATGTGATAATTAATAAATGGTTAAATTATGTATATTAACTATAAAAAATGATAAAAAAGTGAAAATAAAAAATATATATTCAAAATTCATTATACACATAAAAATATAATATTATCAACAAAGAGAAATTAATTTAACCCAATGGAAATGAATTGAGTTTTGAAATTATTTACTACTCAGTAACATTAAATTAATATCCCCTAAGATGATATAATTAAAATTGAAACTCAAAATAACATAAATAATTATTTATTAAGGATATTACATGTAATGGTGCCATATATACATCATATTAATGTAATTTGGTTAAAAACATTACAATAAGCCTTAATGAAATTAAATTGAGATAAAAAACATGACCTTATATTTCTGTTATTTGAATGATATTTAACCTATTATGTAATGGTTTTAATAATTTTTTTAACTTATAAAATAACCTTATTAATTTTTTAATATAATATTTTTTTATTTTATAACATTAAATCAACCATTTTTTAATAATCTCTCATTATTTTCATTTTTTCAAGTTACAACTACATTGTTTTTAGGGAATGTTTTGATTTTTTAGTTTTTTGTTCCTATTACATAGATCTTGATTTAAAAAAATAAATATATTAAACATTGATATAAATACATATATATTCATTATATATTTATATATAGTATCTACTAAAATTTAGTGATAGGAATTGAAATACACCATTGACATAGATGGTTAGTCGTATATACCAGTGACCGTTGTTTCTATTTTCTTGTGGTATTGAAAGAAATAAAAATAACTGAAATATAAAATCATTAAATTATAATTTTAATATAATATTTATCACATTTATTTATTAAATGAATCCTCAATACATTATATTTAATGTTTTAAAGAATTACATCCCTTCATAAAGGAGTAGTCTGCCTTACACACAAGTGATGTTATCATATTCTCATAAAATGGAAAGATTGAAGGTATGTGTGATATACTGATTATAAAATAATAATAACATCATAAATATAATATATATTTTTACTAATTATAAATCCATCATTATTATAACAGTTGAAATGTGGTAATCGAAAAATGGTTAACATTGGTTTGCAAGGTGGTAGTTTGACAAACACACGAATGATATTTTCATTAGCCATTTGATGAATGTGTGTGATGTTTTAGGTCATAAACATAACATACACAATATATTAGGATACCTAATATAATTATGATATTATATAATCATGGGATAACTAGAAATCATGGTGGTGGAGAAGGAAATAAAGTAATAATGCATTTAGAATAACATTTCCTATTCTTCAGGTATTATCTATAGGTTTTCACTAAAAATTTCAAAGGATAAATTTATGAAAATAATGGGTATTATATGATGAGGGGAAAAAATTAGAGGATTTAATTGGATATTTATTGGCTTAAACAATTTGGTATAAAGGTGTGAATAGGAGGGTAGAGTGAGTGGCCTTTTATAAGTTAGGTGAGTGGAACACTTGTAATATTTTGAATGTGTGAATTACACACATTATGTATTCACGTATCTTTACCCCAATAATGATAAATTATATATTGAATAAGGGATAATGTATAAATATGGTTAAAATGGGGTTTAGACTTGTTTTGGGTCATTTTTACACCTTATTTTGTATGTTTGACCACTAATTTAATTCATTTTTCTCTTAATTTCTATGATTAATTTTATCTATTTTCACTATTAATCTTGTTAAAAAATTTAGTTACCCTTTATTGAAATTATAAAATAATATTATTTGAAATCTAAAATATAGTTTTTCAAATTAAATTAACCTATTGGAAAAATGATAATTTAAAATCAATCCTACAAATGTGTATAGAAATCACATTTTTAATGTAAAATGTTCAAATGTTTACAATGTTTTAATATTGAAATTTAGAATTACATTGATTTCAATAAACTAAATTGGATTATTATATGTATAATTGAACTATTTTTTCTTCAAAAACATTAAATATTATTATTTAACATTAATCATTATTTCTACGAAAAGGAATTTTTCAATTAAAATCACTGTTTTAACTATACATTAAAAAACGAAACTACTCAGCGAAATCCCGAAAATTCACTATACGATAATTGTGATACTCTGAATTCAAAAAATGAAGTTGATTTTTTAACATAAATTTTATGAAATTAGTAAGAATTAATTTTAAATTATCTGTTACACATTCAACTAAACCTCCTTTTTGGAATATACATTTTTCAGAAAAAATAAGTTTTCTCTTAAATGTTGATGATGGATATTAATAATATTGAAATAATCGATATATTTGGTTAAAATATATATTCAAATATATTAATTAATCGTATTCATATATATCATTAAAAAATATGGTTGATAAATATCATATTAAATAATAATATGAGTTGTATATTGTTATTCAGTAATACACGGTCTTGCGTGTAACGAAATCTATAGAAAAAATCATTGTTGCAAGTAACGAAATCTAACTCAGAATTGCGTGCTTTGAAAAGTAATGTATATAATTATTTTTTTTAACATTAACTATATCATAATTCCCTTGGATGTTATATTCCATTCTATTCCTGTTTTTTCTTCTCATAAAAGCTTTCAAATATAATGTTCAATTTTTCAAATTTCAAACCATTAAATTTTCTCCACCATAAATAAACAGAATACTCAAAATTTAAAAATGATCTTAGTAATCAATGGTCTGATATTTGAAAATAACATTTTTTAAAAATACACATCATAAAAGGGTTAATAAAACATCCACTTTGTGAGAGAGAAGGAAATGTATGAATGTCTTCTAGAATGACATGTAACTATGTTTATATGTAGAAGAAAATTAGTGGAGAGTGAAGATATAGACAGAGAGGAAAAGTGTAAATATTTGTAATGAGTGATTTAGGTCATTGATCATAAGTAAGTTAGTGATCAATGTAATGTTTAGGGCGTTAAAAATATATCTAATTAGTTTAAAAAGATCATTGATATCATAATAAATGATTGTAATAGGATATGAATTTATTTCAAGTAACAAATTCTAAATTTGATGAATTATTTTATTATTTAATAATATGGGGGAATATTATTTCTTGATATGTTTCTATTTCATAAGAAAACTTCATCATTGGGTTATTCTTCAATAAATTTACAATTCACGAATTCTTACTGGAAATAAATTTGAAAAAATAAAATTTTTTATGCCTGAGAACTAAAATTTACCATTAAAGGATCGTATAATCCAAAAGGAGTGAAATTTTTTTACATCCACCACTAACGATTTTTAGAAACAAATAAGTTAAGAACATGTTTTCTAATATAACAAATTAATATCTCAATATCAAAAGTAACACTAATGGATCATTATTAATAACTATTTTTCATATCGTTTAGCTAAAAGAAAAGAAACATTAACCCAGACATCACACAATGTGAGTCATAACCATGAAACCCTTATCATCCTTCGGTTATGGGTGAAATACAGACCCCCTTTATGGATGCTTTGGGTTGTAACCCCATATTAATGTTTTCCTTTTTATAAAATATATTAATATAATTTCCATAAAGAACACAAAAATGTGAAAAACATATTTAAAATAAATATAATTATTAAATACCCTTTTCAATAATTTTTTGAACAATTTTTTATTATTTATTACTAGTTTTTAAAAATTATAATAATTTTATTTTACTATTATTATCGTGTATTTAAAGATAAAATCATCCATAATTGTCAATAATAACTTGAAACATATATCCATAAAATGTAAAGGAATTATTTCTCAAATTAATTTTCCACTAAAACATATTCTAGCCATAAATTTCTCACATAATACCCTTAATCTTGTGATGTACCCACCACATAACACATAAAAGTAGTTGTTTAATAATAAAAAATGATGACCAAAATTAAACTCACTATTCAGTGATGAAATCCATAATTCTTATGTTAATGAATAAATATTTGATTCACAAAATGTACAGAATCCTTAGATGTATCATGATTCTTTTAGACAAAATACTATTGATGAAATGCTTCAATAATTTATGTTTTTAGTAAAAATATATAAAATTTTCCTAAATTTTATTTCTAATTAGGACATTTAATTATCTAGGGTTTGTCCTTAATTATTCATTATCATTATCTATTTAAATGATTCATAATAAGTTGTAAAGATTTTAGTTATCCTATGATCATAACCTAAGAGTTTGAAACCACATGTGTAGTATAACCTGATGCCATATACCAGGAAACTCTAAATTCAAACTAGATTCACTATTTTTGTTGTTATTACCCATAGGTAAATCTATTCTAAAAAAATGTCAACTTTTAGTATCTGGTCATGGATTCATTTTAGAAAATATCATATAATCTATACCTTTCTAAATTTTTGTATGTTATTCTATACATATCCTCAAATTATATCATAGGGGTACCTTCCTTAATCTATTTATTTAATAAATCTAGTTTCCAATGTTTATATTAAACATTCCCTGATACCTAACATAGTGTCCCCGACCCTTGTAGCATGGAGTCAATGTCCTAATTAATTATAGTGGAACAAGATACTTATAATCATATAGAAAAGTACTAGTTAGTATAGTAGTCTTAGTAAACTATATATATACATGAGTGTTACATTACATTTGAATATAAAAATTGAAATATTTTTTTCTTATAATAATAACTTTTTTCATATAGAACATCCTTAAAAATTAGTTAGCATGAACTTCAAGGAATCATATGGAAATATAAAAAAATACGGGTGAGCTCAAATTCTTATTAAGGGTCACATAAATTGTGAGTAACAACAAATCAATTTGGATAATCAATGTTTAAAGATAAATAATTGAACACACATGACATGTAATCAATAAACAAGGAAGGAAGTGTATAAACAATATGGTAAGAAATATTATTGAAAAAACATTCCATTTAATCAATAACATGAATATCAAAATTTGATAAATAATAATCGATAATGAAAGGTAAATAAGTGAAACACATTATATTTAAATAACATATAATAAAATGAATTTAGAGATAATTTTATAGTGAAAAATATCCTAGATTGAAATAACTGAATACTGAATGAAGGAAATTTTTAATTATTCAATGTCATATTTCCTAGGTACACAATACCATTACCATTAATATATATCCACTAGAAAGTTTAAAATATACGTGGTGAAAAAACCCATTTAGGTAAGGAAGGATAAATGATTCATACTCTGAGTCTACTAATTCCTCGAGGGGATTACATTAACTAGTCCCAAACCCATGTATTTCATGTCTAATTAATTCTTTATATATCAAATAATCAATTTAATTCATAAAAATTGGACTTTATCAAATATCCATATTCAGTAAAGGAGAAATATTTATCAATATTTAACCATTTAACCAAATAAATTTAAAATAAAATTATTTATGTAAAATTGGTATATTATTTAGGAAATAATCATATCCATGATAAAAGATATCTATTTTTATGTGAAATTTAATGTCCAATCATCATAGAAAAGTGAACAATCTATGGGAATGTTATTGGAAAAAAATGAATCTTGTGATAGAATATCAATACTTCCCATAATAAAAATTATCATAAACCATCTAGAAGAAGAATAAGTATGATATCAACAAAATATATTCCCAATGTAGTATATGTTAAATTAATGTTTCTTTCTTTATGAATATAAATTCTATAAAAATATCTTTAAAAATGTTTCTAGGGAAAATATCATTTTCAATTTTTAAAAAGTGTGAAAATATTTTTCATTGAAAAAAAAATTAATTTTTTTCATTAAACATGTCTTGTTATACATGGAAATGATTATACCACTAAATTAATGTCATTTTTGGGGGTAATTTTGTACATTACATAAGAAAGATTCCTTTTTCATAGTAAAAAGGTCGTAAAAGTACCCTTTTTGAAAAGTGACACAAATCTTATTTTGAATTTTCTTAGTAAAAACATAAAAGGGTAAAAATGTATTTTTTAAAATAATTTAGAAAGGGTTTAATAAATTCTTTTGTAAGTCATTATTATGAAACATACATTTTATGATAATTAAATTATTACTAAAGATATAAATAAAGTCACATTTAATTAAAACATTTTCTCAATAATTGAAATTACCAAAGAGTGGAAGACTTTACAATCACATAGAATATATCATTAATATATAGAGGAAAATAAAATTAAAATGTTAATTAAACAAAGGTCAAATAATTACCTTTAATTCTAATTTAAGGATAAACAATATCTATTAGAATGATATTGTGAAATAATCCCTTAAAATGATCAAAACATTTGAGTGATAATTAATCAATGAATAAACAATATGTATAAACTATAATTCCATGTAGAAAAAGTTTAAACATGGAAATATATATTAAATTATTTTGTACACATAATCAATGAATATTATTTACAATTAGGAAGTAAAAAAACCAAATGAAATGGAATTGTGTTATGAAATTCTCCACCACTTCGAATATGTTAATCAAATCATCTTAGATGAAATAATTCAAATTTTAATTTCGAAAAAAATGAATAATGATGTTATCATGATATTACATGTCAATTGGTATTATATACATCATATAAAATTAATTTGGTGAATAACATGAAAATATAATTCAATGAAATGAAATTGAGAATAAATCCCCCAACTTATTATTTTTTTGGGTTAAATTCTATTTAACACCATATATAATGCGTTTAAACATGTTATAATCTTATACCAAAACCATATTAATATTTATTATATCATATAGGGTTATGTTATAACATATTATCTCATATTAGTTCATAATATCTCATTATTTTCAATGCTTTGTGTAATAAATATTTTGTCATTCTAGTATGATTTAAATTGTTATATTTAGTTTCTATTACATAGATCATGATATAATCATATAAATAATTTTAAAGATAATATATATATAATATATATAATATATATAATATATATATATATAGTAATTCCTATAATTTTGGTGATGTGAAAAGAAATACAGTATTCATGGAGACGTTAGACCGTACGTACACTTGAACAATGTATCCATTTACTTTTAATAATAAATGAAAGAAAGGTAAATTTTATATATATTTGATCATTCCATTAGAATTTTAATTTCATATATATCTCATATGTTTATTACACCGATCATTAATACATTCCACGTAAACTTTGATCAAATCACATCAGTTCGCGATGAGGTAATTTGCCGTCTACACGGGTGACGATATCATATTCCCACAAAACGGAACACACTGTAGTATGTGTGATTTAATAATTACATAAGAAAAATAACATCATAAATATCATATATATTATATATAATCTATAAATACATCATTATCCCCAACCTTGAAAGGTGTCGATGGAAAAATAAACGACACCAGTTCATGAGGCAATAGTTCAAAATACATAGAAATGATGAATTTGTACCCCATTTTATATAAGAATATGATGATGAAGGTTATACCAATAACATAAAAAAACAAAATATATTTATTACTATTATTTCATTATATAATCATGGTATTATAGTAATTAAAGTGGGGGGATAAGGAAATAAAATAAAAATTATTTTAGATGGACATCACCTCATTTTAGGGTATCCTCCTTAGGTTTACACTAAAAAATTACATGGTTAGATTATTTCAAAAAATACGTCTTTTGGATGAGGGGAGGGAAATTGTTAACTAATTTGGGCATATATTGGATGATCCAATGTCGTTTTTTGTGTTAATAAGAGGGAAGATGAGGTGTCCTTTCATAAGTTACCAGAGTAGGGCCCTTCTAATTTTATGAAAATGTGAAATTCACTCCTATTTTTTCATGTAAGTAGTTACCAATATTGGTAAATTATAGATAATATAAGTTATAAGGTATACATATGACCATAATACGGGTTTTTGAAATGTTTTGGGTCTTTTTTACACTTTATTTACTATGTTTCACTTCAATGTAAACTAATTTTATCTTAATCACTATGATTAAAATTAAACGTTTTCACCAATCATTTTGGTCAAAAAATTTATAGACTTTATGAGAAATTATAATTTTTCACTAAAAATATTGAATCTATTTTTCCAAATTGAATCCACATAATTAGAAAAAATTAATTTAAAGTTAATCCCACAGATTTGGGGACAAAGGGAATTATTAAAGTGAAAATATTCAAAGGATTACAATTTTTATATCAAAATTCTAAATAAAATTGATTATAATGAACTAAATTAGATTAATATATGTATAATTGATATATTTTTTCTTTAAAAACAGTAGAAATATTACTTATAATTATAATTGTTTTATAAGAAAAGGAATATTTTAATTAAAATCTAGAATTTTCTCCATCAATCCAAAATAAAACATCTAATAAAAATACTGAAAATTAAATCTAATATAATTTCTAAATTCCTACATTAAAAAAGAATATATTTAAATATAAATTTTTTAAAAGTGGTGAAAATTAATTTTAAAATATGTCTTACAAGCGAAACTAGACCATCATTAATAAAAATACATTTTTTAGAAAAAACAAATTTTTATAAATAGTGATGATTAGTACTATTTATAAAAAATAGATTACCAATAAATGTGTGTAAAATATAAATTTTAATAATTTAGTTAATCTATTTTTACCCAATATTCCAATGTATGGGTGACAATTATAAAATTAAGAAGTAATCTTAGTAGTATATTTATGTTCAGTATAACCTAGTCTTTCGTGTAACATATGCCATTGAAAAACTCATTATTGTATGTAGCACAAGGTAACTCAGTATTATGTTAATTAAAATATTTAGAATATTTTTAATTTATTTAAAATATTAAACATATATTAATTTATTGGGATGATATATTCAATTACATGCTTGGTGTTTCATGTGATACATACGATCAAATATGATGTTCATATTTTCAAATTTTGTAGTGTTACATTAGCCCCATATTAAATAAATTATATCCAAAAAATTTAGACATAATAACTTTAATAATGGTTTTGATATTTTAAATTAGAATTGTTAAAAACCCTACATCATAAAAGGTTTAATAAAATATCCTCTTAATAATAGAGACAAGAAAATACTAAAGTCATCCAGAATAACATAGCAAAGTTTCTCGGTAAGAGAACATTTGTGGAAAGTGAATATATGAAAATGGTGGAAAATCATAAATATTTATGGAGTGATTGAGATAATTTATCTCTATCTTGTGAATGATAAATGTAATTTTTGTGTCCTCAAATATGTAAATCCAATAGGTCTAAAATGGTCATTTATTTCATTGAAATTATGTGAATATGATAGAATTTTATTTCAAGATAATTTTTCTAATGCTGAATACTTATTTTAATATATAAGAATATAAGTAAATATAAATTCATTATAAATTTATATTTTATAATAAAATTTTTTTATTTGGGTTGTGCTTCAATAAATTTACAATTCAACCCTTATTCCATGAAATAAGTATCTAAAAATAATTTTTTTATATATGAAGCACTAAAACTCACTTTTAACGTATCATAAGATCCATAAAGAGCGAAAATTATTTCTTTCCGTCTCTATCTATTTTCCAAAAAAAAAATGTTTAGTACAAGTTATAAAATATAATAAATTAATATTTAAACCTAAAAAAGTAACACCATTTTATCATCTTTAATAATTATTTTTCAAATGTTTAGCTTAAAGAAAAGAAACATTAACCAGAACATCACGTAGAACAGCAATAGGTATGAACCCATGTCATCCTCTAGCCTTGGGTTCAATCCCCCCCCCCCTTTACAGATGCAATGGGTTTTCACGATTGATATAGTTTTTAAAATTTTAAAACAATATTAATATAATTTATATAATTTTTCAAAAAAAGTGATGGACATCCTTGAAATAAAGTTAATCAATAATTAACATTTTTTATTAATATTTCCTAGAGAATTCCTTTATTTATTATTATTATTTACAAATTTTATTAACATTAATTGGAGAGTATTATTTTGTCATTAATGATCACATAAACCCTAATATTTATTAATACCAATAAACATATTACTATAAAGTTAAAAGGTATTGTTCCTTAAATAAATTTTCCACTAAAAATATTATTGCTATAAATGTCTCCCAAAATATCCACAATCTTGTGAAATTCCCACCATATAATACTGAAAAATATTTTTTAAGAAATTTATCTTATAATAAATCTTAAAATAATAAACCCATTATGATATCCATAAAACTTATAATAATGGATATACAATTACTTTTAAAATTTTACAAAATCATTAGAGGTTTAATGATTTTTTTAGAAAAAAAATAATTTTGAAATGAGTCAAAAATTCATTTCTTAAGTCAAAATAAATAAATATTTAATTCGTGTTATTTCCACTTAGGTCCTTATATGGTCTATGTTTTATCTGATATCATTCATTTTCATCATCTCTTAAAATACATCAAAGTAGTTTGTAATGAAAATGTTTACTATTTTTAACAAATCCCCAATGAATGTCAATCCATGTGCTCAATAAACCCCATTGTCATTTACCTGGAAATTCTTGAGTCTAGACAGACTTCCGATTTTTGGATTCATTACCCCTATGTACATCTATTTCAAAACAACACCCAGTTTTAGTATCCATATAAGGATGTTTTGAAATGAGAAACCATATAATATCTACCTTGAGAGAATATTATAATTTTCTTCTATATATATCCTAATGTTTTATACCAGGGTTACATTAACTAATATATGTTTTTATGAAATATATTTTATAAGATTTATATTAAATATTCTCTGATATCAATAATGGAGACCCCATCCCAGTAATCTGGAGTGAATTTTTTACTTCATTACATTTTCATAAAATACAAAAAACCACATCCCAAAGGTCCAATCAGTTTATTAGTCATTGTAAATTAGATACATACATGAGTCTTAAATTATATTTGAATACAAAAACTAATAATTTTTATTTATTTCATGAATTGCATTGTTCCATCTCGAATATCCTCGCATATCAGTCAAGGAAAACATAATGTATTCCTAGGGAATGAAAAAAATAAGGGTAAAATAAAATTCTTAGTAATGATTATGGGAGAAATAATGAATCAAAGAGAATAATCAATATAGAAAAGTAATTAACTAAGCTCAAATCCCATATAATCAATAAACTAATATGGTTGTTTTTAAACTATATGGAAAGAAAAATTACTAAAGAAACATTCCATTTAATCAATCGCATGACTATCATTACAAGATAAGGCATAATTGATATGGAATTGAATAATATATAATACATTAAATTTAAATAAATTAAAATGAAATGCATCTAGATATATTATCAGGGTGAAATTATCCTTGATAGATATAAGTGAATAATGAATGAAGGTAATATTTAATTATTCTATGTCATGTTTCAAAGGCATATAATACCTTTACCATCAAGATCTATCATCTAGATAATTTAAAACAAAATCGGTAAAAACCCATTTAGCTGATGCTATCCAAATAATTCATCCCATGAGACTACTTATGCATTGAGGGTTTTACATTAACAATCCCCCAACCTGTGTATTTTGTGTACAAATCATTGCTCGTATATCAAATAATCAATTTAATTCGTAAACAATGTGCCTTGTCAAATATCCATATTCGGTAAAGGATAAAAATGTAATGATATTTCTATAGATAATAAAATAAATTTAATATTTAACATCATATGTAAAAATGTTATATGGTGTACCCAATAATAATACCCATGATAAATGATATAGATAATTAAGGTAAATTTACTATCCAATGATCATGAATATGTGAATATTTTAAGGGAATGTTATTATCTAAAAAAATGAATTATTAGAGAGAATGTAAATACTTTCCTCAGTCAAAATTATTAAAAACCATCCATGCTAACAATATAAAGAGTATCAATACAACATATCCCCTGTGTAGTATATGTAAAATTAGGGTTTTTGAAATTGATGAGTAAAAATACAATAAAAGTATCATTAAAATATATTTAAATAAATTATACATTTTATTTTGATTTTTTTATAATAAATTAATTTGAAAATATACATTAATTTTTTTCATAAAAATAAACTCATAAAAATGAAAATAAATCTTAAAATAAACAAATTTCATGTTAGTGGGTAACTCCATACATTCCGTAATGAATATTCAATTTTCGTGGATTAATGTTTTAAAAAGTTCTATGTTTGGAAATGGACAAAAATATAATTTTGTAAACATTTTTTAAAAAACTAAATAGATAATAATGTATTTTAATAAATAAGTTTGAAAATTATAAAGATAATATTTTTAAAATAAATTTAATAAAACATGTTTTCGTATGAAAATTTGTTTTGATCGATTGGGGAACCAAAGTCCGATTTTTTAAACATTTTATAAATATTTTTTAGTAAAAATAATGCAAAATGGTATTATACCTTGAAAAAGATCATGAATAAAAATAAGTGAATAAAATTAAAGGGTTTATTATACACTACTATTATAATTTATTTCAATTGAAATTCAAAGATAAACAATCCCAATTAGAATGAGATTGTCAAATAAACCCTTCACATGATCATGACATTGAAGTTATAATTAATCAATGAAATTATTATGTGTAACAAATATAAAACCAAATAATATAATTGTAAATACTTAAATAGATATTGAAAAATCATTATACACATAATTATAAAAGATTAATGACAACAAGGAATTTATATTACACACTGAAAATGAATTGAGTTATGTAATTACAAACCACTATGTAAATTTTAATTAAAATCCAAAATATTTCTGATTGAAACAAAATTTTCCATTAATAATGAATATTCCATGATATTAGTTTTTAAGAGAAAATAAATACACCATATAAAATCAATTAGATTCATAACATTACAATATTTCATAATGAAATGAAATTGAGTTGAAATCTATTAACATACACTTACTTTTGGTAAAAATATCATTATTCTCTAGTATAATGGGTTGGATAATGATAGTAACTTATCAAAGAACCATATTAATATTTATAATTATATATTTTATTATTTTATAACATATTATCACCCATTCGTTTATAATCATTAATTATTTTTATTGCTCGGGGTAATAACAACTTTGTTTTTCAAGTATGTTTTGGATTTTTTTCCACATTAATAGATCTTGATTTAATAATATCTATAATTTAAAACATGATATAAATACCATATATATTCATTTTTTTATTAATTCCTAAAATTTGGTAATAAGAAAAGAAATACACCATTCAGGTAGATGGTAGGTCGTATGTAAACATGACTGTTATATCCATTTTATTGTCACATTGTAAGAAAGAAAAGTAAATGATATATATATATATATATATATATATTATCATTAGGTTATATTTTTTTACATCATATATATCACCTATTTCTATTAAACAAATAATTAATACACTCCATTTAAAGCATGAACGAATCACATCACTTCGTGAGGTGGAAACCCATTATACATAGGAACGATGATATCATATCTGCCAAAAATGGAAAGAATGATGGTATGTGTGATATAATAATTATAGAAGAATAAAAACATAATAATAATTATATTAATCATATATAATATATAAATTAATCATTATTTATATCCTTTAAAGGTGTCAATGTAAACATGAATGACACCGGTTCGTAAGTCAGTAGTCCGATGTATGCACAAATGATGATTACATAACCAATTTGATGGATGTTTGTCATGTTTTAGGTCATTACATTAACATAAAATAATATCATTATATTTTATGCACAGATGTTATTATATAATCATGTAATAATATTAATTGAAGGATGTGGATAATGAAATTAAATAAAAACGATTTTAGAAGAACATTACCTCTTCTTTGTGTATCCTCCTTAGGTTTTCACTAAAAACATTAATAAGTAAATTTAATAATAACATTAGGACTATAGTATGGGGGTATAAAATATGATGTTTTATTTGGGTTGGTATTTTCCAAAACAAATATTTTTGAAGGTGTTAAAGAGAGGGGATAGGGTGTCACATTTTATAGGTGGGTTGTGTGTAATAATTGTAATTTTTTGATAGAGTGAATTCCACCCATGTTGTTTAAGTATACATGGAGGAATAGTGGAACATTATATATAATATAAGGTTTAAGGTTTAAATATTTCCATAAAATTTCTATTGGATATTTTTGTGGTCATTTTTACAGCTTATTTTCTATGTTTAACCACAATGTAAATTAATTTTTTTCATAATCACTGTGATTATATTTCTTTGTTTTCATTAATAATTTTGGTAATTTTGTTTGTTAAGCTTATTAAACATTGTGAATTATGAATATTCTAAATATTTAATCCATTTTTCTAAATTAATTCCATATAATTGACAATAAATAATTTAAATTTAACCCCGTAGAGAAGGCGAGAAAGAGAGTTTTTATAGTGAATCTATTAAAATGTATATAATGTTTTTATATAAAACTTCCGCATGAAACTGATTAAAATTAACTAAATTTTATTTATATATCTATAATTTTAATATTTTATCATTAAAAAATTATTAATATAATTTATCATTATATATTATTTCTATGAAAATCCATCTTTATATTAAAATCTAATATTTTTCATTATTTATCAAAAAATTGAATATTATCATAACAAATGTAACAATTGGGCCCCATAAATACCACAGAAACCCCTCATTAACATGGATATCACGTCATGGCTCACCGGGTACCACCAGTTTCCGTGCAGACACATGGCCCCCACCTTAGGGCCCACCCACATGCCCAAATGGTTAATCTGACAAATGACTTTCACCACAGGACAAGACATGACTTTTCTAGTATACTTTGTCCTCACTCACGCTCACTATGGGAAAATTCGAAAAAGGTCACTCATATTGATCACTAAACTATGCTAGGAATGCTTAACTGTAATGACCCACAAATTCTCATTGGCTTGAGAGCTAAACGAGTCATTACTTGGCCCTAAGCGACATTCCTGAGATGTTAAGGTTGTCAATAAATGCTGAAGGGTTTCAAATAAAATTGGGGGATAATTTACCCTTTATGGAATAACCTAATGAACCAACCAACCATAACCTAACATTTACTATATGATTAATGAACAATTGACAGATAGCCAAGGAACATTGTTTAAGTCAAACACATCAATGTACACAATAGCAGATAAACAACTCAAGACTCTCAAAAGACACCAAGACACCCTCCATGGCTCTACACCAAGCTCCATGCTCCAAGAACCACCACATCACCCAAGAATCACCATGAACCACTAGTAATTAGATTCCTTACCTTTACATGTGTCTCGGAATATGAAACCAGCAAAAGCACCAAATTTCCAAAGCAGGGGTGAGTATAAAACTCAATAAGTTTTCCCCAATGACTTCCCTAACCACGCCACTAGGATATAAGAGTTATCAACAATTATATAATACAATCTATATAAAACAATTTCTCAAAAGTGATTTATAAATAAATATAAACAAGTTTCCAAAACTCTTCATTTCCAAAAGCAAACAAGTGAAATTGAAACCAATTTCCTAGCAGGATATTTTTTCAGAAAAATAACCAAATAATCTTTACAACCTTTTTCCAATATCCCAATATCAGCATACCCAACCATTTCTCAAACCCATGTAACAAAACATCCATGCTATGTTATGATTGTTCCAAACTCATGAGCAGTTTCTCGTCGATCTACCAAGTCGTCACAAGGTAATTGTTTCCCATGTGCCATCAATCATTTGGCACCGAGCACAAGGTCATATTTCAACCAAGCCCCATATATGTAATTCCAATGTTCCATTAAACCTTTGGAACTGAGCACAAGCTCATATTTCAACCAAGCCTCGAATATGAAATATGAACACACAACAAATATTCCCAACGATCTAGCCAAAATAAACCTTTTAATAAAAACGCCTATTTATTGAAATCTATTTCCTTCAAATCCATTTCAATGCAAAAACATTTCAACTACAAAAAATATGAATAAAACTCCATTTTTATTGAAAAAAATTTATATTGAAAACAACATTTTCATCAACCATTTAGAATTTCCAGAAAATCCATAATTTAAAATCATCATTTTAAATTAAACCCCATTTTGTACAACTATTCACCAATATCACACAATTTGACAGAAACCATATATCATTACAAATGAATATTTTTCCATGCATTTCATAATAAATAAAACAATTTTAATCTAATAAAATCAATTCTATCACGATGAGTTGAGAGAAAAGCCGCCTACCTCGAAGGTGTTGATGAAACATTAACAATAGTCGAAGAACGCACAAGAAAGCGGGTCGATTCTCCAAGAACGGCCTTAGATCTATCATCATAGAAATATCACATCTAAAAAATGAAATATTTGGCGTCCAAAAGCTTATATCTACCCACTATAGGTTCAGATCATATAAATAATGGAGATCGGAGATGTAGATCTAAACAGATCTAAGAAATCATGAAAAATCCGCAAAGAACGGTGACATACCTCAAGAATCGGACTCAAAATCACCAAGGGAAGGCTCCAGAATAGATTAAACTCGTGTGGGAAGGGTTATTCACCATTATAGGGAGATTAATATCGAATTAGGGGACTTTTTAAGCCAAAACTAAATAAATATAGAAAAAACGAGCAAGCTCCTAGAAAATAGGATCTAGATTTGACCTCTGCCCAAGATTTGACCGCACGGTTTGTACCAACCATGTATGTGTTGTGTGACCTTAATTATTGTCCCAAAAATCCTTATAAAACCCCCAAACTCTCCCATCCATCACCTTTACCATTTTTATAGAAACACATTTTTTATGGAAACATCACACTTTATGGAAACACCACAATTTATGGAAACAACCAAAATTATATAAATATCCAAATTTATGGAAACAACCTACATTATGGAAAATACAAATTTATGGAAACAACCAACATTATGGGAAGATCCAAATTAATTAAAGCACACTATATTATGGAAACTCTCTATTTTTTGGAAACACTCTATTTTATTGAAACTCTATGTTTTACGGAAACTCTATATTTTGTGGAAACTCTCTATTTTATGGAAACCCAATCAAGGAAACACCAATTATTTAAAAAACATGAGAAAAGGGGTTATGTACCCAAAACCGAGGGTACTAAATTCTCCCCACCATTGGTCTTTCCATCCTCGGAATATAGACAACAACTACTATCTAAAAAGAGTTCCGGCCACTGCTCTTTCATTTCCTTCTCACTTTCCCAAGTGTCTTCCTGAATCTGACCATGTTGCCATAAAACCCGCACTAGGGTGATGATTTTCCCATGAAATAATTTGTCTTTTCTATCCATGATCCACACTAGAATATGTACCAGTGATGCATCTAGTTCTTTCTCAACTTGATCCCATCTAATCACTTTGTCAGAATCAGGGTGATAATTTTTTAACTGGGATACATGGAACACATTATGCACCAAACTAAACTGTGGTGGTAATGCAAACTGATATGCCACCTCTCCAACCCATTCCAGTATCTCAAAAGGTAAAATGTATCTAGTAGATAACTTTCCCAGCTTCCGAAACGATGATGTACAAGCCTTGGAGAGATCCTCAAGAAGACATGACCACCCATAATGAATGAAAACGGTCTTCAATGGTGATCTGTATATGATTTCTGACGACATTGAGCTGTCTCCATCCTCTTTCTAATCAACTATATCTTCTCTGTTGTTTCGTGGACAAGGCTTGGCCCGACTAGTGAAGTTTCGCCCATTTCCACTGAGCATAGCGGAGAACGACAAGGATTCCCATACAATTCTTCAAACAGAGCCATACATATCTAGGCTTGATAGCTCTTATTGTATGAGAACTCTATTAATGGTATATGATCCTCCCATGAGAAGCCAAAATCAATTACCCATGCCCAAAACAAATATTTAAACATTTGTATCAACCACTTGGATTTCCCATCCGTTTGAGGATGATTTGTAGTGCTCATAGTTAGCTGAGTTCTAATGGCTTGCTGTAATGATTTCCAGAAATGAGATGTGAGCCGCGGATCTCTATCTGAGACTATTGAAACTAGTACACTATGCCTCTTTACCAATTCTCAAATATTTATTTTTGAAAGATCATCTACCGTATGAGTTTCAAGAATAGGGATAAAATGGACGGACTTGGTTAGACGATCCACTATCAACTAAATGGCATCATTTTTCCGGACCGATCTTGTAATACCTATAACAAAATCCATTTCTTTTTCATCCCATTTCAACACCTGGATGGGAAATGATTGTAACAAACCATCTGGTCTTTGATTCTCTGCTTTAACCTACTGACAAGTTGAGCACCACGAGACGAACCTGACCACCTTCTTTTTCATGTCGCTCCCCAAAACTGTGCCATCAACCCCTTATATATCTCTTGTGTACCTGGATGTACATCCTATCTCAAATGGTTGTAACCATGAAGTAGTTGTTCCTGAAAAACCATAGGTACAACCATTCGATCTCAATAACACAAAACCGAACCCCATCATGTTTCCATCTTTCAATGGTCTCCCCACCATTGAGTTTTTAACATACAAGCAGACACTAGGCATCATATGTTTGTTCCTCTTTGATCATTTTTACTAAATCAATAACAAGCATAGCATAAAAGAAAACCGCAACATCACCTCAGTCTTCACATTCCACAAGCATTTTGGATAAGACTGCCATCAACTTCCATTCATCTAAAGCTTGTTTTGCCACCTGAGCATATGAATTTCTACTCAATGCATCCGCTGCTGAATTTCCATTCCTTGGTTTGTACATAAAGTCAAAGACAAAAATTTGGAGATACTCCATCCATATTTCTTAGCCTTAAATTCAAGACTCGCTATGAGAAAATGTGTTTCTTGGTTCTGTGATCCATAAACATAGTAAATTTCCCACCAAAGAGATAATGTCTACAAGTATTCAAAACATGGACGACTACAACTAACTCCAAATCATGTGTTGGATAATTCTTCTCATGGACCATCAACTACCTTGAACTATAAGCAACTATGTGATCTATTTTCATGAGAACACAACCCAGTCCGAATATTAAAGTATCACAATACACCACATACCCCTATCCTGATTCTCGGATGTTCATGATAGGTGCCGATGTAATCCGAACATTTAGTTCCTGGAAAGACTTCTGATATTCCTCCTTCTATTGGAATGGATCATTATTCATTGTCAGAGCTATCATTGGTGAAGCTAGTCATGAGAAATCGCGCACAATGCATCGGTAGTAACTAGTTAGGCCAAGAAATCTTGATATCTAGAACACATTCATCAGTGGTTTCCAAGGGATAATGGCTTCTATCATTTCAGGATCAACAGAAATACCTTTCTCAGAAATGACATGGCCATGGAAACGTAATTCTTGTTTCCAAAAATCACACATTGATAATTTGGCATACAAACGATGATCTCTCATGATTTGAAACATCGTTTCTTGGTGAACCTCATGATCATCCCTTGTCTTTGAATAAACCAAAATTTTGTCGACAAACACCACAAAAAAAATTCAGATATTTTTAAAATATTCGATTCATCAATTACATGAAGACTGGTGGTGCATCCGTCAGACCGAAAGGTACGACTACATATTTATAATGTCCATATCTACTTTTGAAAGTTGTCTTTGTAATATCCTCTTTTAGAACTCTCAATTGGTGATATCCTAATCACAAGTAAATCATGGAGAACCACTGAGCTCCCCTTAATTTATCGAATAGATCATCAATGCGTGGTAGTGGATATCTATTCTTTATAGTAACTTGGTTATGCTTATGATAATCAACACACAAACGAAGAGTTCGATCTGCCTTCTTTATAAACAAAACTGGTGATACCCATGGAGATGTACTTGGTTGAATGAAACCCTTGATTTCCAGCTTCTCAAGCTAAACATTCAATTCCTGTAACTCTGTTGGTGACATCCTATAATATGGGATAGAAATAGGTCTGGTCCTCAAAAGGAGATCGATCGTAAACTCCACTTCCCTTAGAGGTGGTAGCCCTGAGAAGTTCTTGGGAAAGACATCTGGAAATTGACCCACAACAGCTGGAAAACTATTTTCTTCGATCACTTCCATTGATACCCAAGTCAACACTGCCAATTGGTAAGATATATTTCTCACCATTGGTTCCAACATGCTCTTTGCACATTTCTTTACCATCCTCTCTCCTCTAAAGAGATGCTCGATGCCGTCCTCAGGAAGGAAACTAACTGTTCTCATATAACGGTCGATTTGAGCCTTGAACATTGTCATCCAATCCATACATAGGATTACATCATAGATATCCATATACAACATAGAGAAGTCCCATTTTAGCTCAGCTCCATCAGTATTTATAACAAAATCTCTACACATGAAGATTAGACATTCTCTTTCACCAATAAGAGTTTGGAGTTTTATCACAGAAGACATCATCTAATGTTTCAATCATAGAAAATAGGTGTCCCACTTCTTCTTTATCTTAGTGCTAGAGTTCATTTCTCCTCTAGTGAAGACAACCATACTTCCGCCACTTGGATTTTCAGTAATGACAAATATTGTAAATAGAGTATCTGAATACAGTCCCAAATCAATGGTTTGGAAATCCTGAGCAATTCTTTGGACCAACTAGTGGTTCACCTATGGCTCAGGTGAAACCAAATTCTCAACAGCCTCTTCCGACTAGTTCATACAACGCCTACTAGGTAACATTTATTAAGCAAACAACAACCTCCATCAATCTAAATCTCTAGAAATAGTTTTCTTATCATTTCAAACTCTATTACATCAACTATCACAACATTGTTTTTCAGAACTACTTTTTCCCATGTTCAATATTTTTTAAAAAACACATCACATGCTTTTTAAAATAAAACCATTTTCAATAAACGATAAGAATTTTATTTTTCAAAACCTATCCTTTGAAAAACAATTCAATACTTTTTTCAAAATATTAACACTTTTTTTCACAACATGAATCATTCCTTGAAATGATGTATGCCCTCCTAATGGGAAGTCGTTCCCCTACAATGAATTTTATGTTCATCTCATTGGCTAAACCCATGACAATGATATTTAAAAATCCTAGAAGTCTCTCCAAACACTTATTTACCCAACTCCCTGGTAACATGAAGTTCAGTATAAAAGGGTTAGCTATGTCCTTTTTCGCTATACATTTCAATTTCTGACAATCCTACTCCTTTCTAGGATTCCCACCCAAGGAATAGACAAGAAGAGATTTCATCTCCAAAACTAGGAACATTGATGACTACATTCTAGGCAAGGACCGAACTAGATGATACCATTTGTAATGACCCACCAATTCTCATTGGCTTGAGAGCAGAACAAGTCATTATTAGGTCTTAAGATACATCTCGAAGATGGAAAAGGATGTAAATAAATTATATAGGGTTTAAAATACAAGTGGGGGACGATTTAACCTTTATGAAATCACCCAATGAACCGACCAACCTTAACCGAACATTTACTATACAATGCATGAACAATTGAAAGAAAGATAAGCAACTTCATTTAAGTCAAACACTTCAAAGTACAGAACAACATATAAATAACTCAAGACTCTCAAAAGACATTAAGACATCCTCCATGTCTCTACACCATGCTCCATTATCCATGAAACACCACATCACCCAAACATCACCACGAACCACTAGCAATAATATTCCTTACCTTTACCTGTGTCTCGGAATACGATATCTGCAAAAGCACCAAAGTTCCAAAGTAGGGGTGAGTATAAAACTCAGTAGGTTTTCCCCAATGGCTTCCCTACTCAAGACACTAGGATAGAAGAGTTATCAATAATTATATAAATCAATATATATATAACAATTTTTCAAAATCTGATTATAAATAAATATAAACAAGATTCCAAAAATGTTCATTACCAAAATCAAACAAGTGCAATTGAAACCAATTTCCCAGCAAGATATTTTTTCAGAAAAATAACCAAACAATATTTAAAAACATTTACCAATATCCCTATATCAGCATACCCAAACATTTATCAAACCCGTGTATCCAACTAAGCATGCTATGTTATGACAGTTCTATACTCATGAGCAGTTTCTCATCTATATACCAAGTCATCAAAAGGTAATTGTTTCCCATGTGCCATCAATCCTTTGGCCCCGAGCGCATGGTCATATTTCAACCAAGCCCCATACATGTAATTACCATGTTCCATTAAAACTATGGCACCAAAAACAAGGTCATATATCAACCAAGCCCCATATATACAATATGAGCACACAACACATATCCCCAACGATCAAGCCAAAATAAACCTTTCAATAAAAACACCTTTTTATAGAACACTATTTCCATCAAATCCATTTCAATGACAAACATTTTCAACTCCAATGCATTTCAATACAACTCCATTTTTATTAAAAACCATTAATATTGAAAACCAATTTTTCATCAACTATTTAGAAATTCCCAAAAATCCAGAATTTAACATCATCATTTTAAATTAAACCCCCTTTGGCACAACTATTCACCAAGATCACACAATTTCACAGAAACCATAAATCATTAAAAATGAATATTTATCCATGAATTTAACAAAAAAACCAATTGGAATAAAATTCAATCAATAAAATCAAGAGAAGTTGAGAGAGATGCCACCTACCTCGAAGGTTTAGACGAAACATTAACAATAGTCGAAGAACACACAAGAAAGCGGGTTGATTCTCCAAGAGCAGCCTTAGATCTCTTATACTAGCAAGATAATGACTGAAAAATAAAATATTTGGCATCCAAAATCGTATATATACCCACTATAGGTTCAGATATGAGAATGAATGGAGATCAGATAAGTAGATCTAAGCAGATCTAAGAAATCATGACAAATCCGTAAATAATGGCGACATACCTCAAGAATCGGACTCGAAATCACCAAGGGAAGGCTCCAGAATGGCTTCAACTCATTTGAGAAGGGTTATCAAGCGTTCTAGGGATAGTAATATCAGATTAGGGGCATTTTGAAGCCAAAAAAAATAAATAGAGAAAAAACGAGCAAGATCTTAGAAAATAGGATCTAGATTTGACCTCTACGTAAGATTTGACCACACGGTTTGTGCCAACCGTGTATGGATCATGTGACATTAACTATTGTCCCAAAACTCATTATAAAACCCCCAAAATCCCCCATCCTTCACCTTTACCCTTTTTATAGAAACACATTTTTTATGGAAACATCACACCTTATGAAAACCCCCCAATATATGGAAACAACCCACATTATGGAAATATCCAAATTTATGGAAACAACCAACATTATGAAAATATCCAAATTTATGCAAACAACCAACATTATGGAAGCATTCAAATTAATGGCAGCACTCAATATTATGGAAACTCTCTATTTTATGGAAACACTCTATTTTATGGAAACTGCCTTTTTTTATGGAAACTCTCTATTTTATAGAAACTCACTATTTTCTAGAAACTATCTATTTTATGGAAACCCAATCAAAGACACCACAATTAATTAAAAAAATGTGAAGAAAGGGGTTATGTACCCGAAACCAGGGGTACTACATTAACCATGAAGTTCTAATCTGGTAAGGGCTAGAAAAGGAAGGTGTACCTTGTTAACATGAGTCATATCATTTAGTCATTTAACCCTTTATCATTTTGGGGTGTCACAATCACCCCCCTTTAGAAAACAATATTCTAGTTTTGGGTCCTACAAATCAACCCAGGTAGTGTAGTGCACTTAATATATTATAATACCATATATACCAAATATAACAAGTGGGCCCCGATGACACCACAAACACACTGCCTTAACATGGTCGTCGGGTCCTCTCCCACCAGGTACAACTAGTTTCCCTGAAGACAAGTGTTCCCCACCCTGGGGCCAACCCATATGCTTGAACAGGTCATATGAATAATGAATAATCTCACATGCCAACACATGTCCTTTCTAGTATACTTTTTTCTCACTCACACATAACCTGGGAAACTTCATATAATGTCTCCCATAATGATCACTACTCCATGCCAAGAATGATGAACTATGGAGTTCTAATTAGGTAAGATCCTGAAAGTAAAGGTACTCCATTTTGACATGAGTCATATCATTTATTCATTTAACCATTATTTATTCTAGGATGTTACAAATATTCACCCTAAGATAATTTTATATTCTGATTTTAAGAAATTATGTTAATTTTTACATATAATGATTTTAAATTGGTAAAAATAAATTTTAATTATTGTGTTTCAATCTTGACTAAACTGCATTTTAGGAAAATATAGTTTTACAAAAAAATTTCTTTTTCTTTTAAATTATAATTTTTATTAATTTTAATGAATAGATAACCCATAAATTTTTGAAAAATATATATTTTCATAATTTATTTAATCATATTCCTACCTAAAATTGTAACATCTAGATTATAAATATCATATTAAATAATAACACTAATAATATATTTTTGTTATGTAAAACCCAATCTTGCGTATAACACAAGCTATATAAAAAATCATTGTTCCATGTTACACATTCTAAATAATTATTTTTCTCATTAAATGACATATAATAGATTTAATTTATTTAAAATTTTATAAATATATCTTAAATTCTCAGGATGTTATATTCATTTTTCTACTTGGTATTGCATTTCATTCACACTATTGAAGATGATTTACATATTTTTAAATTTTGGGGTATTAAAAAGAAGATATTTTAGTATTACAGTTTAATAGAATTTAAAAATAACAATAATATAACAAACCCATATATTAAATTGTGGAAAATTACACCCATTACCAATTTTTTCCATGATAATAAACTATTAAAATGATACATGTTTGATTTTAATTAAATTTTTTAATAAATATCATTTTTAATTCTTCTCTACTCCCACTCATCCTTCAACCATATGATTTTAAAAAAAATGTTATTATCTCAAATTAATTAGTTACAGAAATAAATAAATGAAATCATTTAGTATAATAACAACATTAAAACACATAAAATGTTTTTATTTTCCAAAATTTCTCTTTGAGTGTATAAAATAAATAATTTCTATATTTTGAAAAACATTTTACTCATGGAAAAATAAAAATAATTTGAAATAAAAATTAAACCCTTTAATACATTTTAGAGAACTATATTAATAATTCATCTTCAATAGTTTTAGAAATATTTGGATCATAGTTCAATACATAGGTGAATCCTCCCCAGCTAACTTTGTTCTTCTTGTATATGATGATATAGAACATTACCCAATGCCTTGTAGATCAATATTATGCCCTCTAATCATATAAGTGGTACTGGAATCTCCCATTTTTCTCTAAAAATATAAAATACCATGGAATGAATAAGATACTTTGATATTTTACTTTTTCATCATTGAACCATTTAGAAACTCATTTTAACCCATAACAATCAAACATTCCATTTTCTCACAAAAATACAAAGAAATATCTTTTTTTAAACCTAAGAACTAAAAATTACCATAAGATTAGGAACAATAAATTAACTAAAATACAATGTTATCTTGTAAATGATTCCTAATAATGAATGAAATCATTTATAGTGGAAAAGTGGTTATACGATATGTATTAACATAGAGCAATCCTTTTTCTATTTTATACAGTGGTAAAACACAATAATGAAAATATGTAAAACATTTTTTTGAAAAAAAATGAATAAAATTAAAAATAATCATAACATTTCGCACATAATTTATTGGTGTTATTAAAATTACATCTATAAATTTTATTTTATTAAAATATTCAATACGGAAATATATTTTACAAATTAATATTGAAAAAATTTAAACTTGAGGTTTTATAGTAAAGATTCCCTTACCTTGAGTCCATCTCATTAAATACATTATTTATATTAAAAAATAATAAACTTTTCTAAATTATATACCTTATTTATAAATTTTTTCATGTTCATTATTCCTTTTATTTTATTTATTACCATGTTATATTCAATTATTTTATTATATATGTCTATTCTGGATGTCTTGATGATATCCAGATCATATGTGAAGAACTACCTTGGTAGGTTGAATAGGGTAATAAGATCATGATTTTATAATTTTGGAAACATAATAATGTTATAATAATATTTATAATACATTAAAAATAGTTTTAGAACCATCCATGAATGATTTTTATGAAAATTGAAGTATGTTCCATCATAAAGACAGTAGTAATCAAATATGCATGAGTAAAATTTAAATTTTTCAATGAACATGAGGGAAATAAAGTAGGTAAAATTTTATATTTTAAGAGTTATAATTATACCATTAATATAATTTTATTTCTATAAATTCACTTATTAATACAAATGATGTGAGGTAGTGATGAAAAATAAAATATGACAGTTTTCTTGTCAAAAAATCCACATATACCAATCAGTGGAGTATTTAGTATTTGTTGAAAGGTAAATTAAAAATTATTGTATTTATTTAATATTAGAGAATAAAATTTATATCATTTAATTTAATTTTTATCCTTTATTATGACCATCCAAAATAATTGGGGATAGAAATAGAATACATCAATTTCGTGAGTTGGTAGTTCATAATTACATAAGAAAGATTTTTTTATTTTCTTTAAGATGGATGAGTATGTGAAAAAGGGTTATACCATAATAATTATAAAACATTATTATTTCAGTGGTACTAATGTTGTTATATCAAAATGTTTTGGATATGATTAAATTAGGTAAAAGAATAAATTTAAAGAAAGTACTCTTTTAAGAACAATTCCTCTTCCTAAGAAACCCTCATTTGTTTTATACCTAAATCATTTGAAGATAAATTTATAATAAAACAAGGACTAATAAGACATGGGTAGAGATGTTAAGAAGGTAATGTTTTAGCTATTGTATGATCCGATTGGTTCATCTTGTGTGTATAACTGAGGATAAGGGGTGTCCTTTTATAAGTGATGGAGAAGATGCAGCTATAATTTCTAAAAATATTAAAATAAATTTATTTCTTAATATAAGATGAAATATTTTAAAATAAGGGATATTATAATGTCTAAATGTGAAAAAAAGTATTTTTACACATTTTTTTAAATAAATCAATCCCTTATCAGTTTCATTTTAACTCTCTTAACTTGTACTAACTCTTACCATGGTAATTATGTTCTTTAAGAAACTTAATATTGATAATAACCAAAATTAAAGTGGACACATAATAAAACATGGAGATAATTATTCCTAATATGATTCCCATTTTATCAAATTAAAATTATTTCAATGTAATTAATTACTTTTAAAAGAATCCCAAATAACTCAATGAATATTCCTTTTCCATAAAAAATTATTTTTAAGAATAAAAATATTGACTTACCAAATTTATGTGTAATTTTAATTATAATTATATATATCAGATTATATTTGATCAAATAAAACTAATGAAATTTTATAATCAATTGAACATCTAATGTGACTTTTTCAATACATTAATGAAAATGATATTTTTTTTAAAAATAGTTACTTTCTATAATTCACAAAAAATCATGTTTTTAATAAAATTCCAAAAAACCGAATCTATCTTTATTTGGAATGGATGGCATCAAATATTATATCATTTTTTTAAAATTAAAAATTTTATAATTAGATTTTTTTTAATACACCATATAATACATGTAAATAAATTTTTTAAAAATAAACTTTTTTTCCTTTTTTATTGAATCACTGTGTAAAATTATTATATGGAATATTACTATACAAAATATAATTAATGAATATTAATAAGGAAGGATGCCAATTTCTTATTGAAATAAATTGATTTGTTGCATTCTCAAGCCTTTCTAATATTGTTTCCACATAATTTTTTTCATTACATAATCAAATCAGCCTAAATTCCATTTATATGATTTTATGACTCTATTATTACTTATCCACACACATATATTTTTTTATCAAACCCTTAAATTGATTAATCATATTACTCTAAATCACATTTTCTCTTTGATCAGTAAAATGAAATATTTTATCCTTATATGAATGGTTCTCTTATAATTAGACATCTTTAGGTAACAAGACACGAGATGCATGAAAAATTTATATTGTTAATAATGAAACATGAAATAAATCATATTTAAAGGGTAAAACCAGAGGAAAATCCCATAGAATTTAAATAATCCAAAAACATGCATAATTTATGTGTGTATAGTGAACCATGAAATTAAATTTCACTCTCTACCAAAATTCATAATTTTTTTCATGGAGATACTTTAAGGAAATAATGATTGCTTACCTTGAATGAAACAAATTTCCTTCAGTTATATGGATAACTATTTTTTCTATTTTTATCTAATCATATGTGAAAAAAATCATCTATACATTATCAAATATATCATCTATATAAAATATTCCCAAAATATCAATTCACAATCATTCTTCCAAGAAGAAGGAGTCTAAAATGGATTCTTATATATTACCTCAATACTATCAATCTAGGTATATGCTTGAAAACTGTAATTATATGAAAAATTGGGTAACAAATTTTTTAATCCCATCTTCTATGATATTACATTGAACAATATATTTGAATATCATCCAAAATTATAATTGTTCTCTCAGATTTTCTATCATAGTCATGATGAAAATATGCATTGAAAAATAATTCAGTACCTAAAAACTTCAAAGGGAAATTATAACAATTAAAATAAATAATTGGAATACAATTAGAATAAATAGACAAAGGAAATCCATATAACCCGAGTATATCATTGATATATAGCCATGAAAGCCAATTTAGTTTCATAGTATCTTGAATAGGAATGAAATTTTAATATTTAGTCAATCATTCATCCAAATCTCAAATTTCATTATTACCCCATGATGTATTTCGAAATCCCTCCATGAAATACATAGTTAAATTTTCAGATTTCCACTCTCACATTAAAAAAGGCATAATAATCAATTTTTGTAATTTTTTTAGAACATTAACCTGTTGAAATGATAAAAATTTAATTGTAAAATATATAATATCATTCTTTATTCCTTCCCACCGGTTATATTATTGATTGTATCTATTCATCTTAGTACTATTAGAATGAACAGAAAGGGGGTGGGGTCTATGAGATCACTGGAAAATTCATTCTTTAGATGGGAGATAGCTGGAACACAAAACCTTTTTCTGAATCCCAAACACTTTACTAATAATTTGTGGAATCTATAAAACTTAATATTATTTACTAATTACATATTTTATGAAAATTTCATATTTTAATTCTTATATTTCATATTTATATCTAATAATTGTGACTACACTAACACATGAAACAAATTCTAGGATGTGCCTATATACACATTTTTAATAAAAAATTTATCAAAAAACATTCCAAGGTATCATGTTCCAAACATAGCATGGTTAATGATGCATTATCATTTGAACTTAATTAATGGGATAGTTAGCTTTATTTTTCATAATGGTTGTGAATTGTGAAATAACAATCATTTATAAGTTCTATTGTTTTTCCTTGACTCATGTTTAGTAATTTCTGATAGAATCTATTGTTAAATCATTCATTATTAGTATATATTCCAAATTTTAATTCATTTAAATTATTTCGAAATATTTTAAAATAAAAAACCAATTATTTGAGATCAAGATCATATATAAGATAATTTAACTCCTAAGGTTTCAACTTATGACAAGAATAAGAAATGAATGGATCACTATGCATCAGAACATAACCATGTCTTTTCCAAGAAGCATAACGATTGATGGAAAAGTCGTCATTTCTAGAGGGTAGAACCAAAATTAGTGAATTCAACAATCTTTATTTAATTTCTAAAAAAAATAATTAATTTCTTATCATTATTTTAACTTAACTCATTTTTTAGTTAACATAGTTTGTGGTATAGATATAAGAGAATAGTCTTCAATAAACCAATGGTAGTAACCCGATAATCCTAGAAAAAAATGACACTATGAAAAAAATTGTATTTTTTATTTGGAAACAACATCATTTTTAGTAGGTTCAATATTTATTCCATATTTAGAAAAAATATTCCAAATGAATTTAATCTACTAGTACTAATGTTCTCATTTTTTAAATTTCTGATATAACATATTTTATTCATGGTTTTTAAAACAATTCGTATGATTCATTAATGCTGATGAATTATTTTAAAATATAACAAAATATCATCAATAAAAAACCATTGAATTAACTAGATAGTTATGGAAGAATCTATTCTTACGATCCAATAATACAGATAATATCTTAGATATCCAGGAGGGAATAAAAATAAACTAATAATTCCCATAACTAGTCTTAAAGACCATATTTAGAAGTTATTCCACATTTACGTTAAATTTATGGTATCCTAACCCAATGCCAATACTAAAAAATACTATAATAAATGGAGATAATAAAAAAAATAATTGATATGTTTTAATTGATACTTTTTCTAAATACTGATTGAATTAAAGGTTGATTAATCAATGAAATTCCACATTGAATCATATTTTTTGTTTAAACAAAATAATAAAACAAATGGTTATTTTATAGGAAGAATGAATCCTTTATCAAGATATATGTGAAACTAAATTTTCAATTCTAATAGTTATAATTTTTGAATTCAATAAGGGATTTTTAAATTTAGTTACCTTCATGCACCAAGTAAAATTTAATCTCAACCTCCCTATCTAGAATATAACCTAGAGAATCATTAGTAAATATATGAATATATTAATTCACTAATAAGACATCACTAATTTGATCCATCTTATTCTTTTCAAAAATATGAACTAGGTAACATTCAAAACTGCCTTTAATGAAATTATTTCTCCACTTTAATGTTTCCAAAGGTATTAAATTGTTTAATATAACATTATTTTCTCTATAATATATCTTACCATGATAAACTAAAATCTAATACGTACCTAGAATACCGTCAAACCCTATATTGGGAATTCCAAATATATTTTTAGGAAAATCCATTCCAATGATAACAATAAGAAGATTTATATAAATCATGGAAATATTAACACTTCAATTAGGTGTTTTCCATAAAAGTTATATGTTAATTTAATCATGTAAAATTTCTATTTTACATTCAAATGTCATAGAAATGATGTAATGGGAAGATCTATAGTCAAGAATGGTATTTATAAAATTTGAATAAATCATTAATAATCCAGTCACCATATCATTATATGTCTACATATTAATCATAGTATTAGTAAATGATTATTTCAATTTTTTGTTTTTATCAAAACCATTTCAAGACTATTTAACAAAATTCATAAAAATGTAAGAAAAATTCACCCCTGGTGTGCATTTAGAAAATAATCTTATTGTCTGGCCATCTTTGAACCCCTTTTGGATTTACCCATACATGTTTCTCTATAGTCGTAGACCTTATGATAATAATTACCTAAAATGTAAAAATATTCATATCCTATAAAAAATTTCATAATTGTTTTTACCACACTTATAACATGACCAGGGACAGTCTCCATAGTATCAGCTGACCAATTCTCTCTCGATTTCTACCTTGTTAGTGTCATACTCATGTCATCCCGAGGCATATTTTTGTTCGATAACATTATCTAAACTATCTCAATGCATGGAATGAATCTCTCATAACTATTTAATTACAATGATCTAATTATCTTCATAAAATTCGTTCAATTCTAATTTAAAAAATTAATTTTCTAATCAATGTACAAAGTACATTTTTGTTTATACCTATATGATATTGTAAAATCTACTTAATATATATACATTTAATAATACTACTTTTTACTCAGTTCCCTAATTTTTTAACTATTAATTTTTAGAAACCCCTAGTGATATGTTTTTCTTGGTAAATATTTTTAAATATCTCTCATTCTACGGAATGAAAATCATATATATATCCCTATATGGTATTCATAACCAATTAACACCACTTTCCAATATCAAAATTAAAATTTTAAATATAAATGATTTATTTATTACATTTTTGAACATACCATGACTTTAAATTTTTTTTCTAGAGCTTTGATCCATTCTTCTACAAAATATGAATCAATGGTCTATCTAAAATTTGAAGGGATCTGTTATATTAAATGAGAAACTATTGAAATTTTCCTCAATTGTAAATATGTTTTCCCTATGATAGGGGTTACAACATTATTTTTCTCTAATGTCAACTAAACCATCAATAAAAAACCTTCTAAGTTCTAAACCCCAACCATTCCAGGTACCCGATTGAAAATGATATTATCCTCCAGAAAACATAAAACTTCATCTTCTATATATCATATGTAGAAAATGATTCTAAAATGATATTTATTATATTAATCCCCATTGTATTCCTAAAATTTTATATCTTGTCAACATAAACATAAATTAGAATCTCCCAAGGGTGTTCTATTATTATTATTATCATAATCTATAATTTTATCTAAACCTTCAAAATCCAATAAAATATAAAGACTAAAGAATAAATAATGAATTATATTCAGTTTATAGACAATAATTCAGATAGTTTACTTCCTAAAGATGTTTTAGGTATTAATTTTTATTGAATTTTATCATCAAAACACAAAGAAACCATCATATTACAATGTGGACAACTCTACTTAGTATGAATTTATCAATAATATAATACTTTTAAAAATAAATTTGGTTTATTTTCATAAGAAATAATAATGAAACCAGACTAATATCTTCTTTGTTCATACTCATCCTTAAACACTTTGGAACATATTTACATGTGTCGGATGAGAATTTTTTTTAGTAAGGGACATAAAAGTAATAAATTGGTCATTCCATTGAGTGACATGAAAACACATTACATTTTAACTATTTCCACATTACTATTATATTGTATATAATAAATTATAAACACATTCAGAAAATATTAAATGCATTGAAATAAAATTGAAAACCATGTTTGAATTTTGACAATTATATTCATCATATATGTTAACTATTATTAGGAATAACTAGTTCCAAATTAAATATATAGAATAAACTTCCCCATTTATCTCCATCCCCCATTCATATAGAGATAAATAAAGTTACCCAATTCAACATAAAGATATATCTAACTCTCTGATCATCATCTATAATGTTCATGTATCATATCATGAATACATATTTTTATGCATATTATTTTTCATTATTAAACACGTGAAAAACACATTTTAACTCATATATAATTCACTTCTCATTTAACAATGAAAATATGAATAAGTATATATTATTTAAAAAACTTCTAAGAAAGATAAATCCCTAGAAAATTAAGAAAAATATATTCCTAGAAAAACATTTATCATATAGAAGTGTCTTTTTAATGAATAATTTCTATGATGGTAGGAAAATTGCATCAAGCTATATACATTAAAAGATAACATTCAATTTTCCCATTTAATGAAACACAAAATGGTATATATACAATACTTAAATTTAATCATTTTGAAAACCTATGAATGAATGAAAAAATTAAAAAAAAAGTTCAAATATTGTTTTAATATAAATAATTTAATATAATAATTTCATGAATGTGGGAATGGAAGAAAAAAATTTAGAAAATAAATATTTCATTTTTTGAAATGAGATTTTATGGTAAATTATCCCTTAGCTTGATTCCAACATGTCCTTACCTTCAATATCATCCTCAATAACAATATTATGTTAAATATTTAATTTCATAATATAATTTTTAGTTTTTTTATTCCATTAATATTATTTGTTACCATGTTATAATCGATTATTTAATTAATCAATTTCATGTCATACATTTTGATGATATTCACCTCATATTTCAAAATTGACATCTTTTAGTTGAGAATGGTAAAATGAATTATGAGTATATAATTTACAACATTATCATATTATAATTTCCATTAATATTAAATAATTAAAATTTTCTATTAAAGCATCTAATATGGTTATGAAAAATTTATTAATTTACAACATGGGGATGGTAGTCTATACACATGCTTATATAACAGTATCATTTTATAATTAAGCAGATGGAATGAAGAAAAGTTCCATATTATCTTTGTATAATTATTATTCTATAATAAATATAATATTAGTTATTTAATTAATGTTATATATAAAAACCAGGTGATGGGGTGATGAAAAAAACACATTGGTCTGTATGGTTGTAGTACACACACACACACACAAGATCTATATTTTTATTTTCTTCACTAATAGTAAAGAAAGGGTTAGAATATATATTTATTGTTTAAAAATTAAATTTATAACATATATATCAAAATATATCATTTTTATCTGTTATTATGACCATCCATCAGATTTGGTGACAGAAAATGAAATTCATCATCTTCGTGGAGAGGTAGTCTGCAGATACACATGAATGGTGTTTTCATTCACCATTAGATGGATATGTATATTTTAAAAATAATATAAAATAAACATAATGAAAATAATTTTTATGTGATATAATAATTTTACTATATCATATCTTTTATAATAGTATTTAAGGATGAAAAAAATAAAATAAAAATAAAACACTTTGTTTTTAACTATATGTATTTTTTAGACAGCCACCTTTGATTTACACCTAAAAAACAATTGGATAGTATTATGATCAAAATAAGGAATATAATACATCGGGAGAAAATTTAATATGGTATTTGGTTATTTATTTATAGTTATAATAGGATCATGATGTGTGGATAAGTGAGGAGTGGGGTTATTATTTATAGGTATGCGAGAGGATATACTTGGATTTTTTCAAAAGATTAAAATTTATTACATTATTAACGAAGATTAATGGATCCATTATGGGCAATTTATGAATAAGTTATAATATAGGTTTTAAATACAACAATAAAATAATATTTGTACATTTTTATGTATTTTTAACCCCTATCATTTCAATTTTAACCATTTAAACCAATTTTTAATCTTATCGTGGCATATGATTTTTTAATGAATGTAAGACTCCATCATGACCCCAAATGAAAGTGGTAATTTTAAAAAAGTTTTGTATTTTGATTCTAAAGATATATTTCATTTTATCAAAATTAATTTCTATAAGTAAAAAAAATACTTTTAAAATAACCACAAAAATATTATTAAAAAACAGGTTCTCAAAAAACATCATTTTCAAATATATAATATATTTTATATAAAAATAAAATGTAATGTTGATTAAAGTAACAAATATTACTTTATGTTTGATTTAAATAAACTAAAAACATTTTAAACCAATCCAAAAATAGAATGCGTGTTTCTAAATACAGGATTGAAAAGACAATTTTACAAAATTCCATATTTCCCATTATTAAACCAAAAATTAAACTATTTTGAGAATTAAAAAGAAATTAATTTTTTGGTAATTTTATTTATTATTGATATAAAAAAACTATATCCTTTTTTAATTAAAAATAAAAAAATTTAGACAATACTTTCAAATAAAACTATATAATAATAAAAATACAATTTAGTTAAAATAAAAAAATTCTATTTTTGATGGAAATGTTACCTAATATTTTTATAGTGAGGATAACTCAATAAGAAATAAATAATGAATATAAATAATTCATTAAATTTATTTACTATTAATATTACACGGAATTTTACAATTACTATTTTGGATGCGATATACATAGCATAGTGTAAATTATAAATAAGTTTAATATATTAGAACATGATAGTGACATTTCTATTATGGGTCATATAACCCAATGAATTTTTTTATTAATTGATGATTATGGTATGAGATCCTAATGGTAGGGAAGAATGTATTCGATTCAAACCCCTATATAACAACACTAGTGTAAATAAATAGATGTCTTAATATTAATGTTGTACTATATTATATATTTTTATTGAATGGTGAAAATTTATATAAGTGTATATGTGATGAGTTTAGGGTGGTAGTATTTTCCTAGGATTCTTGGACTGATAGTGTAGTTGTGTGTTTACTCTATATAAGATTAAAACTATTTAAGAAATTTGTGTGAATTTGGTATATCAATACACTGTAGTCATATTCCGTTGGGTCGTTATATGTGTTATGTATTTTTTTGAGAGAATAAATAGATAGTGGGGGTTCAAATCCATGTAGTTATTTTTGAAAAAAAAATTGGGAGATGTGACATGAAATATGATGATGTATAATTGTAATGTTAAAAATTATGAAGATTATATTGATGTACCTAGAAGATATGGCTAGCCATGGTGGATATGTTATATGGTGATGATGATGCAGGATTAATATGAGACTGCCCCTGAGGGTGAATTCCTATAATACATTTAAATTAGATGATGGTTGATAGTTAAAAAACTGACATTTTTTGTGTTAGATAGTTTCTCTGAGGTAGGATACAATGATAACCACTATGTGTTTGTATATTTTTAGAATAATCGAATCTAATCGATTTGGATATCATAGATAGTTCCCTAATGGTTGATATAATTTTTTCGGTGGCTACATGATTACAGAAAGTTCCCTTTGGGTGGATACCTACATAGTGCGATATATGTTGATGTGTATATTCAGTTAATTTCTAATAAGTGGATAATTTCATAGTAGTAATATTTCATTAGAAGGATTCTTGGGAGTATAAAATTATTTTATAATATTACATTAATTTCTTATAAGTGGATAACTCCATGGTTTTTTATGTGGAAGAGTGGTGGTTTTCATATTATCACAACCTCTTGATTATATTGTTTGGGAATATTTTCTTAATTTCATTCAGTAATGGTTATATGTTTTAGAATAGAAAATATTGGATGGTGTACTTTAATATATATTTATCGACTGATTGGTCTATTTTATTTATTTTTACCAGGATACATTAGTATGATTTATTCACATGGAAACATTTTATTATGAGATTCAACCTACTATGTATATTTAATTATAGACATAGTATTTATAATTTTTTTAGATTATATAGAAAATGTTGGTGGCATGAGTTAAGTGACCATATCCTACAAACATGATAATCATTTTTTCTAGAGTATTTTACTCAATAGATTTCTTATGACATACTGGATGTGATAGGCTTATAGTATTTTTTTACATTATGGTTTTTTTTATAAAATATAAAACACATTGTATCATATTATTTATATATTAAAAATATGTTTTTAATTATATATTATAATGTAATTTTATATTATTATGATAAAGATTAATTCCTCCTATGTATATCTAAAATAAGACCAATTGTGCTAGTTGCACGATTTTAGCCATAGAAAGGTAATAATTGTATTCCCATTAAGTATCATTGTTGTCTTAAATAGAATAACAATTAGTTAAAGTCGATAAAATATATAAATTTAAGAAATGTACAAGTAATTCATAATAAAGATAGAGTTTATGGTGTGAATAGTGATAATCAGAAAATTTGAGAAGGAGAATAATAAGCTTTGATAGTTACCTCATTTTATAAATAAGGTTCAGAGACCCCAAGTAAAAAATATCTATATTTAATGAATTACAATGATATTTTAAGAGTATCACTTAATGAATATATTATATCAAGGATTAATTAAAATATATAATTAAAAAAATTAAATAAATGTTTTGATTTTAATAAAAAAGTGTCATATGATGAAAACAGGGTGATTGAATGAAGTACAAATTTTGAAAAATCTATTTGAAATATTGGTGAAAGTTAAAATAGAAGATATAATACATGTGAAACATAAAATGATAATAATCCAGAATTTCTCTATAAATTACACACTATGTACATAATAATTCATAAATAAAATTAGATTATATGAAAAAATCAATAAAAAATATGATGATGAATGTTTCAGCACAATGTAAATTTTAAAATTCAAAATATTACAAAATGTTGAAATGATTTGAAAATAATATATATCAGTGTAATCATATAAATTTCATGAATGATATCTTACACTATGTGATGATTTTTATGAACAATTTTCTTTTTAAAAAATAGTTACTGTATTTATGGATATAAATTTAAAGGAAAATAAGTGTCATAATATATTTTAATACAAGTCTATGATAATTTTTTTCATTAATTGGATAATATTAGGGATATTTATTCTATATGAATGTGAGAATGATTTATTATTTCCATGTAATAAATTTAATAATTATAAAATTGTTTTAGGGTTTTAATTTAGTGTTAGATAAATTGATCAATGAATACTAGTTCATAAAGAGACTGAATGTTGAGTTGATCATGTTTATTATGTATTTCATAGTTTTAACAAATCATATAAGAAGATTTTAATATAATAATCCCTTATAAGAATATTTTCTAAAAAATTACATTATAATTATGTATGATGAATAATCAAGGTAATCAAAATAATAAATTTATATGGAAAGAGAAATTTCATATTATAAAAGACTCATTTAATTAATATCAATATAATATTGCATGGTTACTTAAGTGTGGGCTTTAATAACTTTTAATGAGGGATTCTAGTTCATATATTGGATTTAAGAAGTGTAAAGAATTGTCATTAATATTTTATGTTGATGAATCACTAAGATGTAACAAGACTATGTAAAATGTAATTTGAGTAATGAATTATAAGTGATATCTCTTTTTTGATAGTTGGAAACACAACGATATTATTATTTTAAAACTATAATATAAAATAAATAGAGTGATCATTCAATGGAATGAAATTTTTTGTAAGAGAATAAACCATATATTTGTTTTAATATAAGGATAATGGAATAATGGGAACCTATATTATTTTTGAGAAGATGAAAATTTAGGCTACCTTGGTAAGATGGATGAAAACATGTTTTGGAATTAAAAACATACACATATTTTTCAAAATGTAATGAATAAGTGTATATATTAGAATTTCTTGCATGTTTCAATATTAAAAATAAAACATAAATTTTTATTAACTATAGATAAAAATATAAATAGCTTAAGATCTTCAAATAAAACGGTGATGATTGAAAATATAATCCCTTTAATATCTAGCATTTTAATAGTTGTTGTACAATGTATAAGAAACAAATTTATGGTTAAATTTTCTTGTGAAATTAAATTTTGAACTTATATTGATCAGATGAATCCTGTTTATGAATAAAAAATACAACTATTGGATGCAGAACAAATGTATAAATTGATGTGAAAGATGTTTAATACTGTTTGGATTGGTGTAAAAACAATGTATGGATATACTGAAATTTATTTTTATTCAACTAGTAGAGTTTATTATATAAGATAAAAACAAGAATAGTTTGTTGTAGAAGTATCTGATTTGTCATCACTATGGTACACAAATAACCAATAAAAATTGTATTACTAAGTTATTGAATTGATATTGGATTGAGATTAATCAAGACATGATGGTGTTATTTGATAAATCACATTTATTTTTTACAAATGAGATGAAAGTGGAAATCATTAAACGAAAAAGAATTATGGAAAAGTGGTTAAGATAGAAAAATAGAAAGTGTTTATTTACTTTTTAATTTGAGTAAAAGTAAAGGAATTATTTTCGATGTTTATGGGGGATATTAATGTGATTCAACATCTAGAATAATGATATTAACATGTATAAGATATAAGTGACGGTAATGATAAAGATAAAAATTAAAATATAAAATCTTATAAATAAAAAAAGAATTTATTTTATTAGAAGATGAGTAATAATTAAATAATATAGAACATAATTTTTGAACATCAAATATTTTCTAATAAAGGTGGTTTATGTGGAATCCATCAACCAGCTCTTTGATATATGATCTCAAATTAAGGATTTTTGATAATACATTGGGGATATTTGGTTAGATTATTTCTCTGAATTAATAATTTGATTTGATTAAGAAGAAAAATAATTCAAAGTTTTTACTAATTTAAATAGATATGAATGTTATTAAAAACATGTATGTTTCCAGGAAATAGTTAATGTAAAGGACTATAGATGTGGAAAATAACATTTTGGGGGTAAATAATATTTTCTTGATTAATCCATTAGAATTTAGAAATTTTTTTGATAATATTTGATGGATTGAAACAATAATTTTTTTACTTAAATCATAACTCAAAGGAGAATTTTTATTTTCCAAATTAATTGATAATTCAAAATTATAAATTTAAAAGATAAAGTGTTATTATACATTTACAAAAACTAAATTTATTTCAATTGTAGATGATGAATGATATCCTATTATAATAAATAATTCATTTCAAGGGTTAAATATTTCTCTGAGTGGGTTATATCCAAATAATTTATAATTAATTATATAACATTTTTTTTGAAATATATATATTACATAAATCAATACATACAAAAAATGAATCCATTTAACTCATTATTAAAATTAATATTTATGATTTTATATTTAGTAAACTGATTATGGTTCCTACAAAAAATTATGCACTAAAATAAATGATATGTTTGAAATGTCGATGCTATGAGAAATTAATTATTTCATTGGGAATAAATGTATTAATAGTGTCATCACATTTTCCCATTCTAAAGAGAATTATATTTATAATTACTTATGATATTTTTAATGTAGAATGATATTAAGGTTTCTATCCAAATTATTATTATAAAAAATATTTGAAAAGATGAACAAAGCAAGGGAAATCATGAGTTGATGTTTGGAAAATGTATTTAAGAGTTTCCTAAAAATTAAATCATTAAGATGAGATATAGTATATGTTGAATCTTTATTTGAAATCTATCATACTACACATAAACACTATAATATCATGAAAGTAAAATGGGTTTTAAGGTATGTCAAAGTAATTTCCTACAATAACATTTTATATAAATGTATTGGAAATGAAATTGTTTTTTTCTATAATGATATTTATTTTTCACAATTTGTTGATGATCATAAGTCTATAATTAGTGGTTTTGTTTTATTATGTGAATGTTGTGTTATATTGAACACAAATAATTATAATTATTTATCCTTAAACATCAGAGATGTTAAACCTGAATATCCATCCTTGGAAATAAATCAATTGGTGTGGATAAACATCCAAATTGATGAATTGAATGTAGATGTGTATTTACAATTTTTATAGGGTTATAAACGTCAATTTTCTATTATATAGTTGATAAATTAATTTCAATATAATTAATATAAGAACACTAATATAATGAAGTCATTTTTTTATGAGAATGTGGATGAATAATTCATGATGTAAAATAGTATTCTTATGATGGAATATATGGATGATGTTTTTGAAAAACATCATCCTAAGGATTACATTGATAATTTGAGGATGATGATATAAGTTCAGCATCATAATTAACAAGGATATTTATAGGTATCAAATCCCTCTATGAAATTTTAAATTTTATATTATTATCAATGGAGGGGAGATATGACCCTAAAAATCTAATTATATGTATTTTTCTAATGTTGGAAAAATATCTTATTATGGTGGACTATATATTTAGGTGAAATTTTACAATAAGAGAACATTGGGAGTTTAACATAAACATATGTTTTATCATCATGTGAATCCATAAATTTAGAAATTGTGTCTATGAATTTGATAGTGTGTGATGTTTTCAATCATGATATTTTTTTATATTTATACACAAAATGTTTAGATATTGTAGAGGTAACATTTATTGAGAAATAAAAGTTATCAATAGAATATTAATATGATATTTTGAAGTTATTATGAGTTTATCATATGGATATATTTATTATTATTGTTTAAAATTATTAATTATAACACATTGTTTTATATCTTGGGAATATAATGAATAAATAATGATTCATTACTCTGATTTCATGTGATTTTATATATATTTTTTATTTTTTTTACAAATTCTAAAATTAATGTAACTAAGAATATGGTTAAAGTATGAGTTTTACCAAAGAATGATTTATTTATAATTATGTAAGATTATTGTTTGAAGAGTGTAAAGTGTTTTCATAATTTTTGTTTTGAATTTTTTATAATATCCTAAAATCATAAATCATGTTATTCATATATCTTTTTTTATTTGAATTACATGAATGTTAAATGGAAGGTTACTGTAATGATTTGTGGGAGTTTATTAAATTTATGTTGGATATGTCTTTGTTGATAAAGAAGATGCCACAATGAAATTTTTATGATATCATCATGATTTTAATCGTATAATAGAAGATATTTTTATTGTTATTAATGACACACATGGCATTACAATATTAGAGTATCATGATTCACTTTTTTTATATTTAGATGTTATAAAAAAATCCAAGAAAAGAAAAGGATATTGTATCAACATGAATAATTTTTTTACACCATAATTTTAGAGTGTAACAAAAGTAGTGATACACTATACATTATTTATATGTTATTGAACCATGATTACATGGTAAAAATGAATATTTGGGGTGATTAATTTGTGATGTATTTCTTTGAATAAAGTAGTATATTTTCTGAAAAATTAAATTATTCTATTTATAACTATATTAATTACTATGTAATTAATTTTCTTATTCCATAATTTATGTTTCTTTATATTATTATATTTTTTTTACTCTATAGATTTCATTGTATGTGGAATAATTCTTTATACTATATATACAATTTATGTACTAATTTTTACTATAATTTAATATTGGTCTCAACTCAGTGAATAAATAAAGACAATACTAATTTTGAAAAGTCTATTAGATTTTTAATTTTAAAATAAAAATTCCATAAAATAAATATGATTTGTTATGCTGTCTGGAGTGAAAAATTTTAATTATTAAAAGATATAATAAAATAAAGGCTACAACAAAAAAATATGGGGCTAATAAATACAACTATTAATAATGGCTGGTTCATGAAGAGGTAATCTATAAACTATTACGATTAAAGACTTTTAAAAAAATGGATTATTTATTCTCCTAATGTAACATTGTGTTTTATGTTATTTTTTAATGACGATGAATTCATATAAACTATAGAATATATTAGTTTAAGAATAATGAAATTTTTAGTGGTTTATATAATTTTTTAGATGACGGATATAATATATTTTATTATCAATAATCTAATTATAATACATTTAGTTATTTTTTTCAATGATATAAAATTATTGCCTTAGTAACATTTTAAAAAATATCATGTCTATTAATCTTAAACTTTTTTCATTATTGAGATAAATTTATAAAAAAATTCTTAAAGTATAAACACGTCTACTTATATTCCATTGGGTGATTACAATAAATCATGTTGAAATTTATGGAAACATATATTTATAATGATGTAACTGTTCATTACGAATAGTTGAAAATATATATCCTTGTGTATTATTTTGTTTTTTTTATGAAAATGTAATCATTGAAATACAATTAATATCTATATAATTTTAAATGATAAAAAAGTATTTTGAAAGGATACTTTTATTTTTTCATTGCAACCAGTGTTATAGGACGACTAGTGAATAATTATATAAGACTCTTATTCCATAATTCCCCCACTACGTAGTGAATAATTTTTGGAGACATAAAATAATTTTATTTGATATCTTCTACAATATAATATATATAATAGTTACGTAATCAATTTTAAAATACATATATTTATAATTAAAAAAAATATATTAAAATATATAAATACATTTTATAAATTTATACCATCTTCAATGAACTATACAGTCATGGACTTTTCCTCTCATTTTGCATACCCTAAACTATATATAGTGTATAAATATATATCATTCCTTAAATTCCATTATTGGTAGAATTAAAAATTATATATCCCAATAATATATTCAAAATTATGATTAAAAAATTTTCACCCTTTCTACAGGTTACCTATAAAATTACATTTTTTGGACTTTTTCTTCCAAAAACCGAAATCAAATTCTTATCCTACACATGATATGGGGAAATATCCTTGACCTTATAAAGATATAAAATCATTTTAAATCACATTAAGAATTATTTAAAATATAATCTTAAAAATTAAGTATTTTTTTATAAAAGATTATTCATCAATACTATTTTACTTTGACATTATGTAATTATTAATAATGCATAGAAACACATAAGTTTTAATGTTTATAGAAACATTATTTTCATTAACCCTTTAGTATTTATTATTATATACACTTCATGGAAACATATTTTAATTGAATTTTATGGAATATATTGTTACTTGTATTTAATGTGTTTTCCATGAAAAAATACTATTAATCCCATCTTGAAGTATTTGTTTCAAAAAATTTCAATTCATTCCAAACATCATATTTTATTTTATATCAATATAAAATAATTGAGGCTATTATAAACATTAAATATAAACTAGTATAAGGATAATTTTCAAAAAATTATGAATCTTGAAAAATTTGATAAAATTTTTCCTCAAACATTAAATATTTCTTATTCTATTGAAATTATATGAAAATTACCACAAAAAAAATCAATAGAAAGTTTTCTCAATCATCTATACTAATAAAAGACTGTATTTGAAAATTAATAGACTAATTGTCACCTAACCATTATATTTATTATATCTAATGAAAGCAATTAAATTATAAATCTTATCTATGTATAATTTCGTTCTTAAATAATGTTAATGATAATATGATTTCCAATTCATTATTTTATCAAAAACTTTCATCGATATAAAATTTAAACCATGTGATATATATTATTTCTATATATTTTATCCTAATCTTAATCTAATTAGAGTTTGTGAATGGAATTTTTCATATTCCCCCTTACATATAAGAAATAATATCATTTTGGTCAATATTATTGAGTAATTCAGAGGATACTTTTTCATATTTAATAAAATATTCTTTCACTAAGGTTAATATACGGTTATACAATTTCATTTATCAAATATTTTATATTCCATTTTAATATTTTTTATCACAGAATTGATTACCTATAAAATAAAACTTTTTTCAATTAATCCAAAACTCAAATTACTCCATGTAATTTATATTTTCAAATTTTATGTTTCAAAATTTAAAAGATAAATATTAAATTTGAAAAAAATCTCCATTCCTTTTATTTATGGTTCATTAATATAATAGTGAGAACGATTATTAATTATTTCCACTTATAACCATCATCTAAATATTTTAATTTTTTTATTAATTTCCAATATGAAAAAAATTATTGGTTACAATATATATTATAAGAATAATTTTGAGAAACTATATAGTGAAAATAAATGGACTATTCAATCATTTTTAATTTAAAAAATCTTCATTATTTTTTATTTAAGTTAATATAAGAAAAAATAGAGGTATTATGATATTTAGTAAATGAATGAGGATAAATGAATACATATAAATCAAACACGATGATTTATATATCATGTTTTATCAATATTCCTTTACAATTATAAATTTATTATAAATTATATTTTTTTTATTGTGAAAAAAAATCTATATATTTTTAATAATATATCATAATTATTTTGAATATGTATAATAAAATTATATTTTATGATTAATGGATTTATAATAAAGAAAATAATTTTAAAAATTAATATATTATATTAATAAAGTAACCATTATCAATGATGTATAAAAAATATAAACTTTTCATCACAAAATTCATAAAATATAAAAAAGAATATCAAAATAAAAGGGAATTATAATGTATATAATAATTAAATTTCAAATAAAAAACACAAATAAAATAATCAAAATTCTTATAAGTCTTCCCATCGCAACCTTTTTAACATATTATTCCTCAAAACATTCATTTTATAATGTAGTTGTTATTTATAATTTTTTTAATGATACACATGATAATTCATTCCTAACATTTCTTATCCAAACATCATGAGAGGACGATGTTATTGATCCAAAGGGGGAATTTTCTAGAATTCCATAGTATATTTGTTCACCATTTGTAAAGGAAATATTGATAGTGGCCAATGTTATGTTGTAGGTTCCATTTGTTTTGGATGATTTCTCTTCCAAAATATGTTGGTATAATTTTTTCCTCTAGTCATGTACAACGTATTTTCATCCATAAAACAATATAAAAATAGTTATATATATATATTATGATTATAATTCTAAAAATGAGAAAAACATTATTATTGATTTTTCATGCATATTAATGAATTTTCATTCTAAAACACTGGAAAAATTGATTCTATGCATGAAATAGTTTAACATCTCATATAATGTACCATTATTCTAATGCAATAAAATTAGTTTTTAACAATTAAGTAGGCCCCCTAGTTGAAAATTTTCTATAATTTTAGTAAAATGACATTATTTAATCCTTAGAACATTGATTTTGTGTGTTATTTTTTATTAAGTTAACAACAATGAGTATAGGTTCAATCATGTCAATACTGTTGAGAATCACAGGATTATGAGAAGATATTTTGTCCCAGGTTATTTTCCTATAATTTTAGTGGTTTAATATTCTAAATAGTTAAGGAAGATATTTTTTTGTATGAATAATTGTGTGAATTGTTTTTAATACTCTAAAATATCTCAAACAAAATCCTATAATGAATGTTCTCAGAGATAACAACATAATTTAATTTTTTTCCTTTTTAAAATAACATAGTTTTCTAATGATGTGAAGAGAAAAATATATAAAACATTTCTCAGTTACCTCCAATTCTATTTATATATGAAACACCACAATGTAATCCAAATTACTATATTTTAATCTAATAATAAAAATTTTATGGTTTTTATATTTTTATAGTTCTCTATTTCTAAAGAATTATTTTTATCTCAATTAATTTAATGGACTTCCCAACTGAATTATATTATGGGGTAAATTTCAATGGTTTGGGATGTTTAAGAAATATTTATCCAAAATAATGTTTCGGGGTTAGGTTTTTGTGTAACTGTATTCGGTTTGTTGGGAGGATGAGTCATTGAATTAATTTTCATACATGGTAAGGCTATTTTATAATTTATTATGGATTTACTCTATCTTTTATTTAGGATATCTACTCTAGGTTAACTATGTGGGTTTATTTTCTGGATAACGGAAGTTTAAATGAATAACTTTTGTTAATATAAAATGTTATGTATCGATAGATAGTGGTTCTGACTATAGATGTTTGGATATATTTACATATATATAAATATATATTGTTATAAAATATTAATGTTTACTAGTTAAGGGAATATGCTGATTTTTGGTTGGTTTTAAGTGGATTTATTATTATTATTATTGGTAGAGGTAAAACAATTTGGAGATTCAAATTTTTTTAATGTTATAGAATGTTTCAATTAGATTTTTAGTTGATGTATGAAAAGAGACACATTGAGGAACATAAAGTGTTTAAAACTGAATAAACACAAGAAAAATCATGAATTATAGTGTAAAAAAATTCATTTCTATAAATATTCATGTATAATTCAATTGAAAATTTTAATCAATCATTATTTTTGTTTTATATGTTTACATGAAAAGAAATTATTATTCTGAATATTATTATAAATTTAATTTTATATATTATACTTCCTCCATTTATATATATAATATCTAAAAATTAAAATTTATATGTCATGGGGGTATTCTGTTTTGAGGGATTATTGTCTTATAAAATTCATAGAGCATCATATACTGGAATTTAGTGGTCTTGAAATTTATGTGAGAGTAAGTATTTTTGGTTTTCTATAAGAAATTGGTGTGTTCCACGTTGCTGTTTTACCAAAAGATTAAAAAAAATAGTATTCAGCATAGACACATTGGCCTATTTATATCTATTAATACACAATAAATAGTTTGTCATTGGAATATTTTATCGTATATTTTCAATGAAATTGGTTGGTGATAATAATAATAATGATAATAGTTTTATATCTTCGTAATATTTTTCAAAATAACATATCATTTTTTCAAACTATATTTTTTATTGTGTGGTAATAAAAGTAAATTTCAGTCTCCAAATATACATATGATTTAATGATATAATCGTGATGCTTTATGAATTTCTCTATTGTAAGAATGGACTTTTATCTCAATATATTAAAATTATAATTTAAAAACCATTACAGAAATATTTTTTAGTAATATTTATATTAGGATAAAATAAATGGGGATAACTAAAATGAGTTCAATATAGGAATTTTTATGGATGGAATTGGTCCATACCATTTATGAAAAAAATAAATATATATTTAAATAACAATATATTTATTGTAGGATTATTTTTAGTTAGAAAGGGTTTAATTTATAAAGTAGTTTCTTCATGGGTTTCAGGGGTCATGGATTGAATAAATTCACAACATTTAAGAATTTATTCAATATGAAAGTTTAAAATTATAAATATAATGGTTTTAATGGGTTAAAAATAAAATATATATTATTTATTAGTTTATCTCATTATAATTTTTCTAAAAAATAATTCAATTTGGTGTATGTATAAAATGATTTCTTTATAATTGAATGTCTCTTAATTATATTGTTTTGTGTTTTGTAAAAGAAACATTTAGTGTAAAAATGAGTTAGTTATTTAATCATACAAATTGTATAGGGTTTCATAGGAAGGTTAGGTGGAATTATTTTGTGTGTGTTCTCTATATAATAATTTTATTAATCCATATAAACATCAACAAATTTATTATTTTTTTGAGTATCCACTCCCCCAATTTTTTTCAAATGGTTTTCAGATCATGTATATTATAATTTATAAATAAAATTTAAATCATAATATCCTCGTAAATTTTGAAATATAATTTTTAGCTCTTAATTCATACATGTGGTTCCTCGCAATTAGTTATTCTTTTCCTTTTTAAAGCTAGATGTAGATAAAACTATATTAAATAAAATTCGATGGAGGGGATGTGTCTCTCTTAATTTGGATCATTATATAAAATCAATCATTGTATGTTCAAAAAAAGGACCACATATATCTCCTTATATCCTAAATACTCCATGTAAATGTTATATAATTTTTATCTTTCCTTAGTGATCATAATTATTTGGCATTGTCAAGGATTTGATAGAGTATTAATGGGTGTTTTTATCCAAAAACCAGTTGAGAGTGGTTGATTATTTTGTGAGTATATTGGTTGTGAGGTGGTTTGGATTAGTGATAGGGAATATTATTGGGTTTATTTCATTGCAATAAAGAGGCATATGATGTTGATTTTAGTGGTTATGGATCCTAATAGGGATATCTAAAAAGGTTCGTGTGGTTGTGTTATCGAGATTGAGGGGACAAGTATCATTACATGACACATAATTTACCATAATGTCATGGGAATTAGATTATCCAAGTAGTTTTGGAGGGTTTAGGACTTGTATCAACCAATTAATGGGTAGTTATTATGTAGTAATACTTATTAATACAAAACCTTACCTATGATAAATATGTTATGAGTAGATAATAGAAGATATTGGGTTGGATTGAAGAAATGGGAATGGTTTTTAAAAAAATTTGTGTTTTTTTCCTTGCTACACAAATATTTTGGTAAAATAAAAACCAATTATGGAAAGGTTTTTAGTGTTATATCTTGGTAATCTATTTTAAAAACACATTATAAATTCTTAAATCCATATTTATTTATCTTTTTTCCCTTTTCATTGAAACCCTAGGTGACTCAAGGGTCTCATTCAAATACACTAAGTCCCCTTTTCTAGGATTTAGACGCTAAATTCATGATATCATTCTCTAGTGAACCAAGGTGAGATTATTATTATATTATTTTATTTACACTACTTCATTATCTTTTTCTTTGATAATGATGTTATTTTTGTTCAGTTATCATGGTGATTTTTTTTGTTTTTGATGGAGGATCCATCATATGATGTGCTTTCGATTCATGATATACCTGGTTGGAACATGATTTTTTTATCACAAATATCCCTATTGTTGATGATTGGACAACATTGAAATTTTCATGTCATGGTACGGGATTCATGAAAATGCATATGTTTTATGGAATTTTAGGATTATCACACTTTTGTAACTTTTCATAAGAGTGGAATTTCCCAATTATAAGATAATAAATCTAATTAAAAATGAATAATATATATATTATGATCATATGAGGTTATGAAATATAGATAGGTATTCTTTATATTTTTCATATAATGTTCTATCTAATTTCAATTATTATTATTGTTCATTTTCCAGGAAAATATCATGAAATTTTATAATAATTTTAATTTTTGTAATGATGATGTGATAAATGAATAATCCATGTGAACATAATTACACTTTTTAGTTAAAATAAATCAAGGTTATTGTATTTATTGAATCATGTATACAGTTTATTATTGTCTATTAATAGTTTTTGATGAAAAATTTTATATAGTAGAAATAAATTCAAAATGGTTGATTTCATTCATGATAGTAATAACCATTTTTTTTCAAGTGATAAATAATTTGGGGCAGCGTTACACATTCGTTTTTCTTATAGTCAAGTATGAATTGGTTATATATACATGATTTTAAATTGATTTTATGTGATAAAGATTCATGATGTTTCTATTTATTTGTTCTCTAGGATGGTGGAACCATAGTGTGACTTGATGTGTCGGCATGGGTTTTTTTGAGATAGATGAAAAAAATTGAGATAATGGTTTTATTATTGTTTATTAATGAGATGAGGTTGATATATTGTTTAGTTTTAATTTTTTGTGTGGGGATTATTTGAAACTATATTATTGAGGTTTTTTATTGGATGTTTAGTACAATTTTAGATCTCGTATTTCTTATATTATATATTATCTTCATTTGATTTATGATTTCACATATTATTTTTCGTTGAATTGAAACTACCTTTTATAGTTGAATATTTCACCATTAGTGAATTTCTCTTTATGGTATTTTGGGCTTGGATATAAAATACATAGATAATGTTTTGGTATATTAAATTATAAAGAAACCCCTTAGAAAAGGGTTTCAATTATGGAAATAGTATATTAAATAGGGGCCATGTGATAATCAAATAAATTATCTATGATCATGGGATGTCTATAAAGAAATTATAATATAAATTACAATGAATTTGGTCATGTAATTAATTGAAATTATTAATATAAAATTCATTATATAATTTATTGAATTGTTTTTATTTCAAATTATAAAATGGATATAATTAATGATATTAAATCTTGATATTTTGTTTATTATATGAAATCATATTTCATTGGAAATAATTGATAACTATTAGGGGTCATGTTTGATGATATCTATATTTAAGTGTATTTCTAGGTAGTTCATCTTAGTATGGTTGTATGTTATATCTATTATTAGGTTTTAGGACTTCATATATTCATCCACCGAATAAGGGTGGGAAGTAGGCGCTTAATTATTTTCGGTTTTTTAGTTTTTTTTTCAATAATATATATTGGAGATGGAATAAATGGATGACCAATCCCTCTACCAATATGTCCCTTCAAATGTAGCGTGATGTGTAGGAATATTCATGCTGTGTGGTCTTATGTTATATGATATCTGCATATATGGGGTATGATGACACTAAATTTAAATACAAATGTTTCTGTGGGATATAAATTATTGAGGTTATAGAATATACATGTATTGAAACTATAGTTAATTTTATTTAATAATGGTTCAATTACATGGTTATTTATGGATTGAGGTATAATTATTGGTGCATGATATCTATTTGATTCTAGACATACCGCTTGATTGTAGTTGAGATGATGATGATGAGGTTATGAAGTGATCTAATTGATATTGGATGAGTATATAGCAGTATAAATGCATGGGGTGAATATAAAATTGGTGAAGACATTTTAGAACTAGGAATGTGGTGTTGAGGTATGAGAAAATCAATATAGTTGTGAAGTATATTTGAGGTAAATTTTGTAACATCTCGACCCGGTGTCCACTTAACCCATTCCCTAATCTGGTTGGTCACATGGAATTGAGCGCAACTCCCCATACACCAGAGGATACGAACTAGTAGTGGGGGTATGAAGTTGTTATAGTGGGAATACTATAACCTTTTATTAGAGTGTCATAATGGTTATAAAAAGAATCAAACAATAATATAAGCATATATAACATGTATAATAAATCAACTGTGAACGTGTAAACAACTGAATAATTGAATAATAATGTTCAAATCCTTTAGCGAGAGTCATATACATGGATGTATGGAATGGTGATATAGAAAAAGGAAAATAAGGAATATGAATATACAATCATGCTATAAAAAAATACAAAAAGAACAAAAGGCTACTAAAATAGAATATGGAGCATATGATTGGTCCACTGCTCTTATTCTCTATCTATAAGTAATGAATACCAAAAATCTGATGGAGGGTGGTTAACATTATCCATACATTTATAAATGTAATCTACTAGGGTTTCAAAGGATGTCAGAGTAGTATGTGGAACGAAATCACATTATTCAACCAATAACAATGTCTAAACGCAATCCAACTAGTTCTCATAGATAAAGTGTGTTCAGGTATAAACTGAATAAGAATCAAATTCTAAATAAATATCCAACATGCTCATTTTCCTCGAGGATACATGGAGGCTCTACTTGATTTGGATATGGTATGGAATGGGTGTCTAATAATTTACTATATATATAGTAAAATATATATAAATATTATAGTTATATATCATATCCACCAATATGGATCGTGTACGTGATAATGTAGTGGCCATATACCTAGAATACTTGGTACATGATAAATCGAGGCATAACATAAACATCCATAAAAATTCTAAACAAGACAAGAAGCTCAATCAATAGGGTACATGTCCTAAATATCATAATGAGTGGGAGGCTCCATTATCATCTCCCAAGATTGTTGGTCTGTCTTCATGCCTATACATGTAAAAAGGTATGTAGTTTGTCATACCCACTGTCCAAATAGTGTAAATGGTGTGAGACATCATAGTCGACACTCGATGTAAGGGAATGTGAATCGTCATTCCCTATAGATCCATTACCATCATTCCAAAATTTATATTTAAGGCGTAATAATATTTTTTATCAGTATATGGAATTATATCCCATTCATCATATACACCATTCCCAAATATATAAATTATTAATAATAATTAAATTAATTAAATTGATAAAATATGAAATAATCAGTGTGGTTGTACTAACCATTCCAATGTCATTTTAATTGAACCATTTTATTCTTTTAAGGAAGGAACCATATAATAAATAATCTATTATATTTAATAATATCCAATTAATTAACCAAAAAATGGAAATTAAATTTATAAATATCAAGACTGCAATTAGATGGTTCAATTAGCAATTGGGAAAATACCTACATGGGAAAATCCACTTATAACATGGTGAATGAACTTATGGGAAGCCTTAGGATAAATTTAACATTCCTATAATATGTTAAATTCCATTTATAATCCCTAATGAATAATTAAAATGTGTTTTAGTCATTTAATAAATTAATTATAATGGGGGAAATCAAGCCAGCACACACAATGTGTGTCTGTGATCAAGGTTAGTATCCACTATTTACATAAAAATGATACTCAGAAGTATGAAAATGTGAATATAACAAATTACAATGAAGAAATTATTTTAATGCATCAAATTAAAATGGTAACTTTGTGGCATAATGACTAAGCTAACAAAAAACTATAAAATATTGGGAAAATAAAAATACCACCTATAATAGGGTTATTGGAAACTCCTCATGTGATAGAATCCTCATATTCAAAGTTCAATGGGATAAATAGAAGAAACAGTCTAACTCCCTGAAAATATGGAAAATGAAATTTCACCTAAATAGAAAAATATGTCTGAAGATAAAAATAGATACGAAGAAATATGAACATAGATCTTACTGAGATGGTACTTATGATTCAAATGATTCTTGATTTGTAGTTTAGATCAACAAGATATCTCAATACCTAAGAGATGAAAGTTAGAAGCTTATAGGGGAATGGAAACCAAGATATTCTCTTAAATTTGAAGATATAATAGAGAAAAAATTTATAACTTGATTAAGGGGAAAACTTCATTACACCCTTTCTTATAGTGGTGCATGATTTGACCTCACGGTTTGGCCACATCGTGTGCAAATTATTCTACCATTTCAGTTTAGGGAATGAATCTGCATGGTTTTCCTAACCATGCATCAACCTTGAAAGAATCCTTTTTCAAAAACACATATGGATAACATGGTCATGTTCCTAAGTTTATAAATTTGAATACAAACCATCCAACTCTTTATTCTTCTCAATTATCCCCATATGGTTTGTAGAGATCATATAGGCTGGGCCACACAGTGTTTACTAAATGAGTTCCTAGTAATTTTTTTCCAAAATCCTAGTGTTATGGGATCCTAAAAATCCATGCAAAACCACATGACCTCCTTGAATCCTTTAAGTAACATCATAAGGATTGTATAAATGAATTTAAAGGAAAAACAAATGACCCATACCTTGATGAAAATTTGGGTCATTATAACCTCTCTTCCTTATTGAATCTCATACTCGAGATAACCTTCTAGGGGTAAAGAGGTATCGTATACAAAGAGTTCAGACCACTAAGCTCTTATGTCAACTTCCCATTCTAAAGTCTCATTAAGAACTTAGTCCTGTTATCATATAACTTTTACAAAAGGAACTAATCTACTTCTGAGAGTCTTCACACACCTATACACAATATTAATTGAATACTCCTTGAGTGGAGAATTTAAATCCAAATCAAACACATAAGAATGAAATACATGTGATAGGTATAGATAATACCAATGAATATAAGATACATGAAGGAAATATTGCATAGATTGGTATCTATATGGGTGTTATATCTATTAATCCACTAGTATAAATCGTTTTACAACCTCAAATGATCCAAAAATCCCAGGTAAAAGTGTACCCAACTCATGATTATGTTTTGGCCAACCTGGTTGATACTCATAGGAAACCCCAATCGACATCCACAAACTCAAGATGTTATCAGTGTCAGTTATAATATGACTACTTTCTAAATAGAGCTATCATAATTCTATTTCTGATCAACTAGACATACTTTGTTGTCTCCTTCATGAGATGTGATCCAAGAATAGTTTACTTCCATTCCTCTTAACAACATAGAGGTTCATGTAAAGGTCGATCGTATTAGTATTCATAAGGATCCATCTTGATAGTATCCTGAAATCTATTATTATAGGAGAAATCAGAAAGGGGGATGTGTTTCTCCCAGGAACTCCAAAAGTAATGGAAACATTCATGGATTATGTCCTCCAGAACCCAAATCATCCACTCTTTCGATCCATAGGTCTATAAGTTAAATGATATGATAAGAATAACCTATATACCCAAGGCATTAGGCAACCCTTTCTAGAACTATGATGTTAATAGAGAAACACTATTAGAAATGATATAATGAGGGGCTTTATGAAGGCATACAACCACTTTGACACAGATTCTCCCAAGTTCAACTACCAATAAGGTCTCTCACACTGGTAAGAAGTGTGTGAACATCATCAAATGACCAATGAAAAACAACATTGTATCATTTCAATGAGGTGATGTAGGTAAACCAGTCCGAAAATGCATTGAAACATCATCCCATTTTCACTGAAGAATGAAGAATGGACATAAAATCCCTATTGTACATTGATCATGAAACATTACCTTTTTAAAGGTGGACAATTTAGGGATATATCTAGTAATATCATGTTTCATACTAGGCCACCAATAAAGGAGCCATAGGTCCCGATACATCTTCATGACATTGAGATACACAACCCATGTTGAGTCATGAAATTTCTAAATCAGCTCCTATGATTTCTTCTAGAACCAATACACACCCATGGAATAGAAAATTATCATCCACATTCATGGTTATATCTTATTATGTATCATCATCTGGGAAAAATTCCATTTGGAAAAGTCCCTCAGGATTAGATAGTTTCCTGATTCGTACTCATTATAAAAGTGTTTAGGTCACTGCTAAGGCTATAGGGATAGTGTGACCATGATCATACAGAGCCTCAATTTGCATATATGAGAATAAAAACATGGACTTCCATTCTCTATTGGCCAATTAAACTAACTATTTCTAAGTATTTTGGCTCAAAGAATTAACCATTTCATTATCCTTATTAGTTATGTCGGCAAGCTCCAACAAAAATGATTGTAGGTACTAAACCCACCTATGATGAATAAGATTCAGATCCCACTATGTGAAGATATAATTGAGGCTTTTTTAATCAGTTCATACCACAAAAATATTTCCAAGTATATAGTGTCTCTAAAAAAATATTTCATGTACTACAACTTTTAACTCATTGTCATGTTTTGGGTAATTCGACGCTTGAGGCCTCAACCGATGAGAGATTTACATGATGAGTTACTCATTCTACATCAGAACTGATTAAATATTGATACATTATGATTTATAGTTGACTATATAGATCCTTCATTTCTTTGGAAGAATAAGTATTGGTGGTGAAGTCAAATGACACTTCAACTCCAGAAAGGATGACTCACAAGATTTTGACCATATGAATTTTACACCCTTCATTTTCAATCTTGTAAGATATGATAACTGGTGAGATATATTACGGATTATGTTTCTGTAATACCTGGGTTTCTCCAAGAAACTATATATTTCAAATATTTCCTTGGGATTCTCTTGGGAAAATATATCTCTCACTTTCTCGGGGTCTACTAAATCTCCTGACCCTAAGATAATGTGACCAAATAAGCGGACTATGTCAATCAAATGGTGTAATTTACTAATCATATCATGAATATTATGCTCTCGTATTGTATTCATCATGATATCAATATGGGTTGAATAATTCTTCCTAGAGCATAAATACACAGTGATATCATCAAAAAAGACTACCATGAATGTATCTAGATACAGGTAAAAAACAGGATTTCTATGATACAAAAAGACTGTACATTCAATTATGAATCCAAATGGCATGACAAGGTACTCATATATACCATAATAAATTTGAATGATATGTGAGGTATGTTTGAGGACCATACATGCACCAGTTAATAGCACGACCTCAAATATACCTTTTAAAACACTCTTTCTCCTTGCAGATGATCAAATGGGTCATCCATTAAGGGAAAATGGATACCAATTCATTACCAAAAGCTAGTTCATTCGACAATAATCCCTACAATGTCTAAGGGTGACATATACCTTCTAGGAAAAAGGACTGGTGAACCCGAATGAGATTTTTTGGGGGAATATAAACCCTTTTGTCTCCATATCATTTAACTATTTCTTGAGTTCCGAAAGATGAATAGGTTCTTTTCTATAAGGATAAATTCTCACTAGTGCCTCTATTAATACTAACATAATAGTTAATTCTACTTATCGCACTGGAGGTATACCCGAGGTGTAATTTGAGAAAATATCCCTAAACCTCTTCAGAACTGGAGGGAAAATAGTGGGTATTAACCCCTAATCATCAATGAAAACAATGGAAATATGATCTTCCACACAACCCAACCACTTGTGCTCAGGTACTAATCACATATCATGCACATCCCATTCTCCCATATGCATGTGTCTACTACCTTCAAATGATGTAAAAGTGACCCTGTGAAGTTAATAGTCTATATGGGATTGATAGGGAACTAACTAGTCCTCCAATATGGTTACATCATATCCCTTCATGGGAAGGATGAAAATATTCCAGATGAATGGGTATCCTACAGTCTCCAATTGATAATCCTTACAATGGAGAGAGCCTTCTGATTGGATACCTAATGGGGTATCTAGAAATATAACACCATAGAATTGTTTGATATCAAATTCCATCCTCTCTATGATTTCCTCCTATAAAAATGAGTGAGACACACCTATGTCAAAAAAATAAGACACTATAGTGGATGCTACAAAAATAGTACCTCCAATAGTTGATGGTTTGGCACTTTTCACCTCTAACATATTAAGAACTACATGTAATTGGGATGTACAATTTCCCTAAGTCTCTTCCTGACTACCCAGAGAAAATCTATTCATCATGTGATGAGAATGAGGAGTCTGAATAAATTTTCCTTGACCACCACATTTTCCTAACATACTGGTGGTATTCCAACATCCTGTTGGTTGTTATCCCACTGGCTCATCTTTTATATGTGGTGTAGGAATAGATAACTTCTCAGTCTAAACAGAATAAATAGTTCCATCAAAATACTGGATATTCCTTATCCCTCAGAAGCCTCTACATTACACTATATCTCATAAACAATGAAGTTTTTTATGTCATCACATCCCACAAAGGTGACATATAAAAAAAATATCCGCATGAGGAGCAAAACTACTTCTACCCCATGATAAATCTATATAGAAAACTTGTACCTAGGAGAATAACTACTGATAGTTGTTGGTTCTTAACTGACCTTACTCGCACCATCAAGTTTTCTCAAATTATGATATGTAATAAGGTCTTGGATGAATATCCTTTATATGGTCATCAACCAAAATTCATTGACCTACGGATAGATGGAATATACCGGTCCATCCTCAAATTGTCTTAGTGTTATAAGAGCATCCCCCTCTAGAGTAGGGGAGAACCATTGCAGCTCAATAAAATGAACATATTATTTAATAAAAAAACATCTCTCTACTATAGGTGGCTGGAATCTCTATCTATGGAAGCCATCCTTTTATAGGGAACAAAATGGTCATATATATATATATTAAATAAAACTTCCCAAACCATATCTCTATTTAGATATTCTTGGGAAATGACTTTCCACCCCCACATTGAAGAATCACACAATATATAAGCAGCTCGTTTGACCATCCTCTATGGAGTCATCTCCGAATGCTAAAATACAGAAAGAATGTATTTGATCCATGACTCTGTAGTGTATGGCCTACCATCCCCAAAATGGTTGGAGAATGCTGCCATTGGAACTCCCAAGTTAACTCTACCATACTCAAGGTAGTTCAAACTACACCATTATTATAATGTAACATATACAAAAATATCTCTTAAAACAGGGCTTCAATACCCATATCAAGACAAAGAATATGTACCGCAAGGGGAACTGCAAGAGGAATCATTGGAGGCTCAAGGATCTCCATCTCTAGTACATGGTAATCAAAAACATTAGTTTGTATATCCAGAGGGCATCATGTTAGAATGATACTACAATTCAAAACCCATTCCTCAGAATACTTCCTATAAATTGAAATTTTTTTAGAGATAAAATTAAGATAGAATCATATCCTTCTTATAAGAAAGATCATACCCCTCTTCTTACTCTTAAATCCATGAATGAGTAATAGTGAAATGTCATAACAGAAGATAAGATAGTATGTGACTCACCAAAATCCCACTATTAATGCCCGTTTTAGGTCGAGGACCCCTTTTCACATACAAAAGATGGTAACTATAACTTGAAATTAATATTCATTTAAATTTTTTTTAGTATGAAATATATAAATTATATATAATTTATGAATTATATGGATCTACATTTACAATAAATAATTTCCCATACTCTTTATGATCCAAAATATGGATCCCACATAACCCATAACATAACACGTTCCAGCCCAGGTGACTAATTTTTCATAAGATTAACATTCCATAATTTATGTCTTAAGGCATCTGCATTATCCTATACTATAAAAAATTGTTTGGTTAAGGCAGACACATTATGTTTAATTTATTATTTCCAATACATGAAATAATGTCATCACATTTCAATAAATAATCATGTTACTACCAACATGGAAAAGGAAAATTCCTACTTAAAATTGCTATGACTTGGAAAGATGCATGGAATATTATTCATATTATGCCCAAAATGATGCATGTAATGAAGAAAGTTCATTTTATCAGTCCTAGGTAAAAGAAACACTTATTTTAAAAAAATACCAATATTAATAAAGTCATTATACATGTGAATCACCCCATAGGGATGTCTTGTCAATAATAAATGGCATAATAAATAACTACAATTGCTCATACCTGGTAATTTGGGTTTCCCCAGTACTCAGGGTTGCTATTTACAAGAACATAGTCAATTCGAAATTTCTTTAACTTATAGTATCTTATCAATTTCCCAAATAGTAAGAAAAATAAAAAATGTTCTGATACCACATTTTAACATCCTGACCTAACATCCACTTAACCCCAGAACCAAGCCGATGGGTCACAAGGCCTCTAGCATGTCTCCCATTACACCAAAGGCTACCGAATATCAATGAGGGTGTAAATGTGTATGGGGGGTTAGGGGATATTCACTCTTATCAGAGAGGAATATCAGATATAACAATAATAATGAAATTGATGAATAATATGTACTAAATATAATAAATGGACTACAAAGGTGTAATGAACTGGAAAATGGAATAATAATATAAAAATCCACACAATAGTGTCATATACTTGGATTCATGGCATTATGGTATACACAAATGGGAAAATGGAAAAAAGAATTTACAATCAGGATATAGAAAAACTACAAAAATAACAAAAGGATGCTTCAGTATCATCTCAAGAAAATTCTTGGTCTTCTACTCTTATAGGTCATCTATAAGTAAAGACTATAAAAAATATATAGCAAAGTGATTTTTTTAATTCTTACCCATAGAAAGTTAATCTTCTTGGGTTCCAAGGGTGGATCGAATATGGAATGAGTTAAAATCCCAGTAGTCCACCACCAATGGTGTCTAGAGGTAATACAATAATAATCATTGCAAAAAATTATGTAGGTATAAACAGATTAATTAACCAATTATAAATAAATATCAATCTGTATCAATTGTTTATAGGACACCCGGTGGATCTACCTGCTTCATCTCATGGTCAGAGTGACTGTCTAATAAGTAACTATATATATAGTAATAATATATATATAGTATAATAACATATTTCATCCACCTATATGGAGAAATTAGTTAAATATTTTAATGATTGTATATCTATAATACCTGGTGCAGACTAGTCCGATACATAACTCAAACATACATAATAAGTAAAAAAGATCTTATAAGATCAAGACATTGTGGACAAACAATATATATAATAATGAGTGGGAGACACCATGATCATCGCTTTAGATGATGGGTTTTTTCATCAATCCAACACCCAAAACAAGGGACATGGTGCGTCATTCCCACCATCTAAATAGTGTCAATGGTTTGAGATGTCTTCCTAATCATCTGACGTAATGGACCGTGAATATTCTTTCCCAATAGAACCCTTACCATCGTTCCACAACCTATAATGAATGCATACTTATATTTGTAATAGTCATGGGGAATTATATCCCATGCATCATATTCCCTAATAATATATATATATATATATATTTAAGGAAAAAAAATAATTTAAAGAAATTGATAAAACTTTCAATAATTGGCATGGTCTTCCCACCCTTCATAAGTCATTCCAATGGAACCATTTGATTAATTTAAACAAGTAAAACATCCATGAAGATGTAATTACATGTAATAAATTATATTTAATTAACCAAAACATGTAAATTACACTTATAAGTCTCATATGGGAACTTATAAGCTTCTATTTTAAGTTGGAAAATTTATTACATGTGTAACTCCACTTATAAGTTTGGATAATGACATAGAACGTGACTTGGGATCAATAAAACCTTCATATAACCAGGGAAATTAAATTTATAATCCCAGAAGAATACTTAGAAGGTGATATGTGGATTTATCCAATTAATTATAAGGGGTTAAATCAAGATGAAAAACCCAAGGGGTGTTCATGAAAGAGGATGGAATCTTTAGTTAACATACAAACTATTATAAATTGTTTAACAAGGTGCATATAAAACATTAAAATGAATAAATTAATTCGAATTCATCGCGTTGAAAAGTCAAGCATGTGAAAAAAATTAGAATCTATGAAAATACAATAATTTGTTTTCAAAATAATAATACACCATACTATAGGTTATTTAATGACTCGTCATCTAATGGTATCCTTAGATTCAATGTATGTTGAGAGAAATATAAGAAATAGTCCAACACCTGGAAAATTGGGAAAAAGAGATTTAACCAAAATATCACAATAGATATGAAGACAAAGTTAGTTAAGAATCAATAGAAACATAGAACATACAAAGATAAATCTGATTCTTCTATTGGGACTTGATTTGGACTTTGGATGAAGAAGATATATCAATACCCAGGAGAAGAATCCTGGGAACTCTTGAGAGAAAGAGAACAAAAACATCCTCTTTAATAGGAGGATATAAAAAAAATAAATCATGTTTATCACTTAATTATTGAAAAAAATATAATTTCATCTTTAATAATAGTGTTGCATGGTTTGGAAAAATTATCTATAATCCATGCTCCACATACTATATAAGGAAATTTACCACAGGGTTAAGGTGCACAGTTTTCCAAACCATTTTCAAAATGTTAAAAATCGTATATCTAAAACCATATATGGATTTTAGGTTTTTGAACCTATATTCACATGGTTGGAGAAAACCCATCTAGCTCCTAGTGCTCCTATTTTTTCCACCACACAATTAGTAAAGAGTGTTCATGAGGGGATGCACGGTTTCTACTAAACATGTGACTGAGAAATTGTTTCCTAAATATTAGGGTTTTGGGCTCTGAACAAGAACTAGAAACCCTCCTGACCTCCATGACTTCATTGGGTAAAATATTATGTTTCATTTAAATAATATTAAAAAAACAATTTATCCTTACCTTCATGAAAACACTGGTTGTTGCACATTTCTTGTATAAATGATATGATGTGAAAATGAATTATTATAAATGATATAGGGTGAGTTTTACATGGTTAATATGGTATATAGTTTTACCTTATTAGGTAGAGGGTTGGATTAATTAATTTATTTTCTATTATTTAATATTCATCTTTTACATTTTCACATTATGTTCAACGTAGGGTTCTAATGAGTATACCTATATGCTCTACCCATATGTATATAAAACTTTTCTTAGGTTTGTAGTATATGTCTAGTGAGAATGCTAGGTGTTACTACCGCATGGGGTTTTTTAGTATTTGTTAGAGTTTGTGTTCACTAACTAGGAATTTTTTTGCGGTAATTCTGGTTATTTAATTTTTATATAATATTAAAGTAATGATTAGGGATAGTTTATTTAGTAATATTATTTATATTTGAAAAAATGATATCCTCTTATATAATGTACTTATATTTATATATTCATGGAATGCCTCCAATTTATATACATTTTACACCCTCTGTTCTAGGTCACTAACCCCTGTCCCCCTAGTGTAAGTCTTTAGGGGTTATCAAATTCATCACTACAAGCCCAGGAGTTGTATCTGTGGTAGGGAATACATGAAAGTGTAATAACAAGATTATGGTATAGAGATATTATGGAGTTTGGTGATAGGTATTTATAATGATTTAAGGGTTCGTTAAGGAAATAATATCATCTTGATAGAGTATGTGATCTAAAAAAGCAGGGAAACTAGGAAAAGGGTATTGAGGGGATGATGTGATCCTATGAAAACTATTATTTTTAATGATAATGCAATATAATTTATAATAATTGTGGGTTTTATTACTATTTATGTGTCATGCAACCTATTTTTCAGTGATTATGTTTTTATTTGGTAGATAATAAGAAATATGTCAAGTATTCATTACTAAAAATTAAACACTAAATATTTTTTTTGAGTCCATAAGTATTCTTCATGTGATGGTATATTCATTTATAAATATACATGTATGGTTCATTTGGAAGACATTTCAATAAGAGGTCCCAATATATCATCGTATGATGGGTGTTGGCAATGGAAATTATTATGGTATATCTATATAAAATTGGGATACTGTGTATTAGTTGGAGGAGTTATATATTTTCATATTTTTTATTTTTTATTAGGGGGAAAATTGGGTTTTCTATGGTTGTTAATATACTACATAAGAAATTCTAGTTGTGGATGTTCATTATCCCCATGGACCATGAGGATTTCGAAGTTACCCATGGGAGATTATGTGATTACTTCCCAGATGAGTTTCTTTCTTAAAAAATGATGGATACATTTCTCTTGGAGAATGTTACACAATAAAAAAGTAATTCTAGTGTATAAAAGATTTTTATCTTGTCTAAAATTCTCTCTCATTATGCATCAAACCTTCCAATGTATTATATGTATACTATGTGGCATTTTAATGATCCTTCACTCCATATATTTAGTTCTAGGTCAACCAATTTATTTTGTAGAAACATCTCATGATTCTATAAATCGAAGATGATATAGTGAGGGTTATTTCTAGGAAAATATCACCATGTTATAGGATTCATTAGTAATTTCTTTATAATAGGGTTATGGGATGAATATTTTAGGCTTCCTTCTTGGTGGTAGTTTTATATATTGGGGAGTTGGTTCCAAAAATCACCAGCAGGTTTCACTAGGGATAGATGTTTTCAAACATATATCTATAGATATTGTGTGGTTTTATTATTATAGATATAATATACAGAATATGAATGATTTACCAAAATTTATTGGTAGTTAGTGTAGATATGGAATTATATTTGGGCTTAATGGTTGTAGTAGTATCTAACAAGGAAAAAGAAACATTATGGTACTCCCATTATTGATCAAATGAGAGGGGATGTGGTGGGAATATGAAAACCTTCTTGGTCTCGATGTACTAATAGATAATATGTAGATATTGACTATAGAAGAGAAAAATCTACATGGTATATATATAAAATAGTAGGTCATTTCCAAATGTACACATTAATGTTTCATGTTTCAAGAAATTCATTTATTTTGTGAGATATTGTCTCATAAATGATTATTAATAGTATGACTTGTTTGATTTATGATATATAATACCCCTCATTGTTCAAATACTATACCATGATTTATGACATGAGATGTAACGATAATAATATTTTTAGGTATCTTATTCTTTAATCCTAGGAAATATTTATGATTTTTTTCCAGTTTTGATTTTATTGGGTGATGTTTTTAGTATAATTTAATTAGTCATGGAGTTATCTAGAGTCTATTCAGGGAAGACACGGTTGGTGCACAGTGAGGGGAAACCATGAGAGCCGCCATAGGAATCCATGTGATTAATTTGGGGATGTAAAGTTGGAAAGGAATATTATTTTAATGTTTAAAGCTAACAAATTTTATATTTCAAGAAATATTGTATCCTGTAATAGGACAGAAATAACGATTTTTTCATTGTTTAGAAATCCTTTTAGCTAAATCTTAACAGTACCCCTAGGAGTTAGAAAGTTTCAAACAATTAGTAAAAATTTGGATAAGTTTTGTGGCCAACAATGTGACGTGTATTAATTAATTCCATTACTTTATATTAATCTAAAAATTTCTTAGAAACATATAATTATTTTTCTTATATCTATTTATGTCAAATCGGAACTCTAATGGCTATTATTTGACGTTCATACCCCTCCATACTCAATAATATGAACGTTTTAGTGAATTAAATCTTGTTTATTCTATTTAGGAGGTCATTTTATCCAGTGTTATTCACTTATAGCCTATATCTTCTCTTAATATCTTTATATGAATTATAAATCCATGATATGATTTTCAAAATCTATAGATTATATCATTATTTAATGGAAAATTATTGGTTTTTTATGGATAGTTACTAGATCTAGATAATTAGGATCTTTTTCTTTAGAGAGCCAAGATCTACCATTTATGATGGAACACTTTTAGTTTGTTGATTTTAATTAAATCTCTTGGAATGATGACATTTTGTTAATTTGATTCTAGAGACTCTATTATTTTGTATTGGGTATTTTTGAAGTGAATGTTTTTGTGGGGATGTGATCTATTTATCATTACATGAAAGATCATTGATTTGGCAGTGATGCGTTTAATATATGAAGTATATTATAAATATTGATATTTTTTATATTATTTTATTAATGATATTATGGTATATTATTATTTTCCCATGTGTGGAATGTTTATTTTTTATCACATATGTGTTTGGTTGTAGTCCATGAGATCCATGGTGGATATTGAATCCATGTGTATGTGGGTATATCCCGTGAGAACCATATTTTGCGATGTTTAGATATAGATTTATATTTATTTATACAAATAATCATACTTTAAATTTTATGATTTTACAAAATAATTTATTCCTTATTGGGTTTGAATATATTTATTCTTTAGGATTTCCTTTTGGTGGAAAATTTTTGGTTGACCATCATGGATTGGTTAACAATTATAGGGGAAACATGTCTATCATGTGCTGATGATGATTATGGTGGATTGAGAAATAAAGAATTAGTAAATAGAGATTTAAACTAAACCAAGACACAGTTACAAGATATTAAATTTTTTGATAATATCATCAGGAAGTTATAGGATAAGATTACTATGTTATAGAGTCTAGGAAGATGCATGGATATGACCACATTTTTCATGACTCATGATAATGATGTGGTTGAAGACCTTGTAGTCAACAAAGGCCATTGGAACTTTTGAATGCTCATAGATATTTGTGGTGGACTTATGGTTAACCCTTGGTCATGATTTTTATTTCGAAGAGACTTTTGGAATGGAGTCAAAGCATGTACGACCTAGGTAAATGGATGATGGGTTAACACATAACCACTCGACATGTGATATCCTAGTTCTTTATTGAGTTTTTTAATTATTTAATTGATCTCTTATGGATTTTAACTTATGTTAATGAAGAATTCATGGTGTAAATACGGTTTTACACTCACACATTCTTTAATCATATGGGTGAACATATTAATATCATGATTTGGGATATGAGAAATGGAAAGGGCCTTATGGTGGGTTTTTGTTGATCTTTGACTGGGTAGATGGATGCAATACCAGTATAGACCTTGGGCAATTTCAATAAACTTTATTTTTTTTATCATTATTAGTTACACCGCTTATGCTTATTGACCCAACATATTGGGGTCTGTTTGATTATAATTCCACGACCTTACATGAAATATATTATATCAGTTACTGATATTATTTAATTATAATGATATCTAGTTTAATTTATAGATTTTATAGCCTTTATTCATGTTATTTTTTCCACAGTGATATTTTTATGGATTATGGGTATCATTTTTTATATTCATGAATGGATATTATTAATGAGGGTATAGTCTCAAAACACAAATTTCATACAATCACCACTAGTTGGCCACCTCTTGTGTGTGGGTAGGCTTGCATGAGGTCATGTAGATCTTCATCTTGGTGTTGGTATTTCCAGATTCTATCTTATGATTAATTTTATTTCTTCATGACTATTCTAGTACATGTTAGAAAATATATAATCTATGAAAAAAGTAGGTATATGAGTTTCTCTATTCATGTTTAGGCATTGTGTAATGTACCTATGAGTTACCCATGATTGTGATTGTTGGTATATTTTTATGGTATTTTTGGGCATTCGTGAATCATGATAGGAACATGAAAAAACATTTCATATATACACATGCTTAAAATTATAAATTATTTCTTCTAAAAAATGAATTTGATTGTGCCATATTTGGTGATATATCTATCATATATTCTATTGTAAAATATTAGTGATAAAATTAGTCACATGATCACGTTCATTCTGTTCATTATATATGTATATATATATTTTATTGTGTCTAATGTATATGTATGGATGTATAGTTGATTATTGATTATTGGATACAACTCATAGGGTTATTACATGTGTGTGGGTATCTCATAGGATATGTCTTATGATAAAATAACAATTTTGTGCCTTTTAACTTCCTACATAATTATCATAAGAAAGTTATTATAAAGTGTTTTAAATGTCTGTGTGTCATTTCAAAAAAATTACACCTCATAGATGAATGAATGATAATTATAGATAGGATGATCCAGTTCATCCATAGGCTATTCAAATGGATGCAACTGAGCATGCTTCCACACCTACCCTAGTGGTACTGGTGATAATCATATCCTAGCATGTATTGTTAAAAATTTATTATACTGAAGGTAGATGGTAATAATGAAAATGTTTGACTACTCCTAAGAGTTTCATATCAACAATATTCTATCAATATAGGGTACTAGTTGTCCTCATGATAGTGAGGAATGGATTGAAATAAAATAAGGAATGATTTAACTTGTGGATATTATAAAGGGTAAGAGGGGGATGTTGTCTTTATTTATCATTCAATGTCCATCTATGAGATGGGGGGTGTTTTGTGGAAGGAATCTAGGAATGAGGGTCTTATATAGGAGTACATAGTAGAGTTTTTATTCAATGAGTCAATTCCCATCATGATGATGATTTAATGGGTTATGATGTTTATAGATCTTTATAAATTGATGGTGTTATTTTCTATCGCGTCCTTATTTTATATAATTTATATTATTTTAACCAATTTTACTATTAATGGGGCATAGAAGGCTATGATAATGTAGATTGGATATCATTCAGCATATAAACATTAGTTTTGGGGATCTGGATTGACGAGATACACTTAGGTTCTTGGAATAGCCATAAAATTTTAGAAAGGACTAGTGTAGGATAGTTTTATAGGTTGTCCTCAAAATAAATTTTCGTACATTCATAAAATCCAATTTCATTGTAAATTTGGAACCACAAAAGACCAAATAACACTTTATAGTAGGATTCATAATCAAAAATCAAAATCAAGACACAAAATTAAAATTCAAAATAAAATTCATCACCGCTGGAACCACCACATGGATGAATGAACCCAAAAATCATGTAGATGTGAAAAAAACAACATTGTGGACACCATGTCAAAATCATAATTTAATTTTCATCATCAAAACAATATCATCATCATCATCATCATCGTATCTCTTCCTTACACCCTGTGTATCTTCACCATATCCATTTCCACTTGAGACAACACATCGCCAGTGTGAAATCCACCAGATATTTTCCCACCACATCCTACATCACAGAAAAAATCCATGTATTTGTCGCCTCACCCTCATCATCACCACACTAGAAATGAGAATAATCTAATCTAGATACAAAATCAATAAATATATAGCATAAAAAATATAAGTCTCTAAAGAAAAACCTTCGCTGAAGGCTTTTAGGAAGAAACACCAAATTTCAAAGAAGTAAGCATAATCAGAAGAGAATACTATCTCATGTCAGCCGAGAGCACCAACCATTGCAGAACCACACATCCCAAAGAATAAATTTAACTAGATCTATAGATATTAGTTGGAGGAGAGTATATAAAATTCAAAAAAAATTATGTATTTGAGAAACTATGGGATCTAAACCCTAACTAGTAAGTGTACTAGAAAACCAGAAGTAGTGAAAACAAAAATAAGCTCACTCCAGTAGTTCCTAAAAGACCATAAACCACTGAACAACATAACCTAAACCCTCTTTTTTACCACTACTATATCTATGAATAGGATAGGTGTAGAGAAAAATTATTCTAGAGAAATTTCTAAGGGGATGAGGGTTTCCATGCAAAAACCCATTTACCGAAAGACCAGAAGATACATAGATGAAAACCCATAGAAATGAGCACTAAAGGAGGGAGAAAAAAACCCAAGGAATAATGAACCTCTATGAAGAAGGTGAACAAAAAATTGAGAATATAAAATTTAAAGGAGTAAAGATAATGGTTAGATCCATCTCTACTGATATGAGACTCATAAACCCTATGAGGAGAATATTATATGAGAGTGGAGGGGATATTTGGTCTAATCAGGAACCATTATGCCATATTATAGGTTATCATCTAGAATATAATGCATAGATGAGTATAAATACATGTATTATAGTGATTTAATCTTCCATTTGTATAAATTAAAATGAAATGGTGGTACATCAGGGGTGGTATAGATGTAGAGTAGATAAGGGTTTCATTATCTCCCTCTAAGGGGCGTACATGTCCCCAATGTTTCAACTATGGGAAATGTGGGTATTAATGAAACTTTTTCCCAAGACCATAGATCATGTGTAGTGGATATGGAAATTTGTAACTTCTTCAATATTTTGGTTAAATGTCATTAAAAACAATCTCTCGTAGGGGTTTGCTTTATATTTAGACTTTAACCATGTATATTTTCAGGCTTTCATGAAAGAGAATCTTACCCATAAAATTTGGAATCCTAGTAGAGTTTTGTACCATAGGGGTTAACTCATGAATATTTGGTTGGAGAGTGTATTTTGTTAGGGATGTTATAGCCATCGGTGGAGAGGGATCATCCATAGTTATATGTACTATATTTATTATAATTTTTATCTATTGGTTTCTATGATACTAGAGATTTTAATTTTTTTATATCTTACCATATAATTGATGGTATTCATTTACTGATTATGGTACCATCGAAGTTTCACTCATTTGATGTGACATTGGAATAGAAATTAGGCCATATCTAGTCATGTCTTGAGTTCCTTGTAGTCAATGAAAATAATAGAAACATGTGGGACTTCATTATATTATATATTGCTAATTTTGAATTCATATTCAGAATAGACTAGTTTTTTATTTATCAATCTCATATCAACTACTTCTAGAGAACAATATCATTTTCCTTTGATAGAGATTACTTTTTATTGACCTATGGGTGGGATGTCAGGGTAAGAAGGATGGAACAATGCCTAAGATATATTAAATCTATCACAGTACATGTAACAGGATTGGAACATAGAAAATAATAAATAGTATCTCTCTCTATCATCCTTTATGTAATGGATTATTATATAGATATTATCCCTGATTAATTCTTATGTGTTCCCCAAAACTAAAGAATCATGTTTGAGATTGAGGTTACACCAAGTGATCAACTAGTAGAAATTCATATGTATCATTTGACATTAGTTTATTACATAGAGTTGAAGTAAAAGTTAGAGGATTTGGAGGAAAGTAGTTTTATAATATTGAGAACATCTACTTTGGGTTCTTTAGTATTTTTTTCCTTGATGGTGAACAGTAGTCTATAACTATGTGTTCACTACGTGAAGATAAATCATGTAATTTTGAAAAAAAAATGCACCATATGCCCAAGATTGGGGATGTTTTTGATCCATTATGGGTATTTTATGGGCTTTTTTAAAATTGATCTTTGTTTTGGATACCACCAGTTGTGTGTTAGGAAGTAGGATATCTCCATGTCAGTGATCAACATTAGGTATGGTTTAAATGAATCATCTATCATTCCTTTTATGTTAAAAATTCTAATATAGTGTCCATTGATCACTTGAATAGGGTTTTCAATCCAAATCATGAATATTATGTGAATTTATTCAGGGATGACATCATAATATTTTTAATGGATTCATATACGCATGATAGAATCCATGAAATTGAATTTAGTACACTTAAAGTGAATAATCATAAATCCAACCAATCTATGTATCAATTTTTTATTAATGAGATATAGTTAATCAAGCCAATAAATTTTGATCTTTTGATTTTATTGGACCTAGTTAAGGTAAAGGATGTGGTGTCTGGGGCATGTTCTAGGAAGGCATTTGAGATAAGAAGTTTTCATGTGGGTGTGGGGTAATATTAATGACTCATGTTGGATTTACATGGATTAAATGTTTTATGATAAATTTGTAAAATAAGTTGAAGAAGATTAATTTTTATGATATGTGTGAATATAACTTCCTAGAGATAAATTGGATATTGATAAAAACAATAGTTTTGATTCTTTCAAAGCCTAGGACTTTATATCCATTGTACTATAATGCATCAAGTATTGGGATAGGAGTATAGTTTGTGTAGTGAGAGAATGTGGTCATTTGTGGGACACATTAGTTGCGACCCCAAGAGTGGAACTAATTGAAGCATTTCATTGATAAGGTAGATTGGTCCATACATTGAATTGTTAGAGTCATTATGTCTTTGTTGAGAGTTTTTTAACTACATAGAAAATAAGATATTATGATACCTCTTCTCTTAGTGGGATCTCTTTCCAAGGAAAAAATGTTGGGTTGAATATATTCATCAATTGAATTTGATATTCTCTATTATATTAGTAAAGGTAGTTTAATTTAAAATTCTCATAGTATTAAAGAACCTAATAAGAAGGATCTCATATTGATGTTTATATGGATGTAATGCTTAACGATGTGTTTGATAGATGAGTGGATTTCCGAAGTATCTGAGGATGTTGTTTTTAAAAAATGAGTTCCTTTAGTTATTACATATTCATTAGATTACTAGATAATGTGTAGTGACGTTGTGGATACTGATTTTTTAGTGATTCATGAGTGATTGGTGTGGAATGATTTAGTACCAAGATTGTCCATCGATGATAAATATTTAATATATGGTAAAGGTAGGTCAATAGTTTCAGATTCCTTATTGAAGGAGATGATGAGAGAGTCCCAATAATCTATGTGTTTAGATGATCTTATAATAAGTAATATGTACCATGATATTTGACGTCAAATTTGGTGTCCATGTAAGTAGAGGAAAATTATCGATTTGGATTATGAAAGCCTTACCTGCCAAGGGATAAGGGATGAGAATTAATCTACTAGTGGTTTTGTTCAACCACATTCATTCACTATTTTAATGTAGGCCGAAGTTAAGAAGTGCATCATTATACGGTTACCTCAAACCACAATGAGATATTATGATGTAAATGAGATAGTTGATAGGTTGATGATGGATTATTATTTATTACTAATTTGATAGACCCTTTAAATGGATTAGTTTGTAAATATATATATACAAGATATTGTTTTCTTACATGATCTTCCACTGAAAATTATCTGAGACCTCAAATTGTGTTTCACATCACATTTTTTTCAAATCATATGAATGGCATTGGGTAACCAACTCAATTTGAGTACAACATATTATCCACAGTCTGGTAGATCATTATAGAAAATTATTCAAATTGTATAGGATATATTATGGGCTTTAGCTCTGTAAATGTATAGATTTAAATACGATAAAATATCATTGGTAGAGTTTTCCTACCATAAATGATTCTATGCCTCGATTTAGATGGAATCACATGAAGAGTTTTTTGGATGGTCGTGTCACTCTTTGTTGGGTTGGAATGAGTCTAGTGAGGAAGTAGTTGTGGGGTCATGGTTGGTAAAGGATACCTATGAGAGATTGTAGTTGATCTAGGAGGGGTTATTAACATATCTATATAGATAGAAATAATATAATAATAGGAGGATATGACCCTTTTATTTTTCAGTGGGTGACTATTTTTTCTTATGGGTGACTCCTTGACGAAGGTATTGTTGAGGATTGAAGAAAAGGAAGCTAATGCCGAGAATTAATGGAATATATGATATTATAAAGAATATTAGGATATTGAGATAATATTTAGATCTTCTTCCAAAATATAATTATATTCCTGATATTTTCCATGTGTCTCACAACTAATGGTACATTCTTGATCTTGTTCATATGATCGATGTTAAGGATATTGAACTGGATCCTAACACATGGTTTATAGAGGGATAAGCATGAATCATTGGCCAAAGTGATAATGTTCTTCAAGGAAGGATGATTCAATTTATATAAGTCTTTTTTAATAATCTACATATCCAAACGTAGGCATGAAAGATGGATACCAATGTATTATTTAAATATCATATGATGTTTTAATAGAAACTCTTGAGGCACTTATCATGGATATAAATCCCTTAGAGGGAGAGATTGTAATGGGCCTATGTATTTAAAGTTACTTAAACTATACATTAAAATTTTATTTTTGTGTTTTTTGAGTTATTCTTCTCTTGGGTAAAGATTTAGAATGTTTCTTACTGGCTTTATAGATTTTTGGAGGCCTTTAGAGGGATTCACATTTGGCAAATGTCTAGGGTAAAACATGCAGTTATCTAAAGGAAACCATCTGACTATTTTTGGATAGAATATCTAGAAAAAATTTCATTCACATGTTTATAGGAAGCAATGTTATTTCTTCTAGAAAAAATGTATCTTGAGTCATTGGAAAAAATAAGTTGGTGCATATTTTTCCAAATTGTGTAACCAACCCTTTTTTGTTTCTAGAATACTATGGAAGACTCACACAATTAGTTCATGGTTTGGGAAACTATGTGACTAAAACATTAATGGTGTGCTAATTAATAAAAAAATAGAAATTATAATGGAAAACTCTCTGAAAACTCCCACTCAGTTTGTTATACCTATGTCTCCGGATCATAGTGACTCCAATGGTGATTCATGGTGGTTCATCCCCCTCGATACTCTATATATAATGGATATATATCATTTTACCATGTTAATTAAAGAAATTTGGTTGTATATTACCCCATTATTCATTTCAATCCTCATATAAACATCCCCTATTGAGATGAATCATATATCCAATATATTTTATCTATGTCTATGGATTTTATCATGATCTAATGGAACTTTTTTTATTTTATGGATATAATTTGGATCTATATAATTGGAATATATTTCTTAACAAGACCATGATCAATTATTGATGGTGAATTTTTTTTGGTTGGATGATGGGAATTATATGTTATAGAATTATCTTTTCCTAGAATATGTATACAAGAGTATATTTAATGTTGGATTGGTATTTTTATATGAAAAAATGGTGTTGGAAAATGACTTAGGTATCAGTCCTCGGTGGATCGTACATCTAGAAATGATGTGTTTAATATAGTAAGATCCTTACGAAATAGATCCCATGTATTCAACAAATATATTTATATGATGGTATGTGTTGGGGTTCCTTGAGACCCATTATTATGATTGATCACTAATGTGTGTATTTATCAAGAGACCCAATTTTTTTATTGATCACATGTGTGTGTATCCCATGTGACACATTATTTATGATGATCACTTTTTTATGTGTATGTATGGTTATTTATAGTCCTGAATGATATTCATTGTAGTAAATATATATTTTTCCATATTGTGTATGATGTATGAATTTTGGAGGATTTTACTCTAGTATAAAATAGAAAGAAGGGAATCATTTATTTTTATCCCCTATAGGGGGGATTCACTGAATTCAACAATAAGGGCGATGGATGATGACATAGGGAAAGGTTACAAAGGCCTTGCAAACTAACATAATAAACAGTTTCAGTATATGATGACCATGTGTCCTAACCAGAGGCAGTGTCATGTTATGTTGATCATGTAGATTATCCCAAGGAAGAGGTAGGGGTATTAAATCCTTACGGACTGACAGATGATAGTAATGGGTCATGACAGTATTTTAGTCCCACCCATTTCTCATTATCTATATGGATTCTAATATATACATTTGGTGTCCTCATGGTTGGAACATCATCATGATTACATTCATGTACACAATTCCTTCATGGAACTGAAGTAGGTAAGAAGGGGGAATGCGGTGTCTTTGTTATTTCACAACTTCTTGACACATGATTGATTCCTTATTTACTGAAAAATTCATTATTCTAATCACATATAGCTATTATGTATGTGAATGTATGTTTAGAAGGAATTAGTGGAATCATCCAAGGTGTATACTCATAAACATAATGATAATTTTGATGAATATATAGTATTAATAATTTGAGATCCTGGAAAGGAATGGACCAAATGTTATGTTTCTAAAGATCATAGAGTTTGGAGATGGACTTCATTTTTATACGGATTCAAGATAGTTTATGTAGTAATTTTTTTTCATATCCAGTTTCATTACTAAAACCTATTAAATTGAAACTTGGGGGATCCAATTTTTTTTATTGTACAAGCTAATCTCACATCTATAATAATATGTATTTATTATATTTCTGTACTTTGATGTTTAATTGAATTATGAATGTGTTTTTTTACTATGGTGTTTTGATTTGATTATAATTGTTATAGTCTGTCCACAATATTTTCAACTATTTACACTCATTGGTAGTCTCTTACATACGATGTGATATTCAGGGTATCATATCCTGGTAATTTTGGTCAGGTTGTAACATGAGGAAGAGTGATTTCCAGTTCTCATGGAATTAACTATGGAATTTAATGGTTCAGATAGATTATATATGGTGTTTATAGATTGTTAGCTGATTCAAGGTCATTATATATCTTCTAGAGATTTTATATGATTATGGATATACCCATATTATATCATTCATTATATAGATTTACAATATTAAATGACTATCATTATCAATTTCTATAATAGGATCATTTTAATTTATGATGATGCTGGGGATGATTTTTTTGGATTAATTTTCTTCAGATGGGTCTATGTAATTTCAGATTTTTATAATCCATGATGGGAAATATGATGTTTAGTTCTGTAGAGGATATATGGTTATAGATCACAATGTTTTAGAAGTGTTACTTAATATATTTTTTATGGAGTTACGGTCTCTACCTCCCCAATGTGATTTCATGTTTAGGATAGATTTATCTTTGGTTGTCACATAGATATTGATTCTATCATATAATGTGGAACATTTTGAGTTTAGGGAGAGGGAAATTTTGATTAATGACATTATATATAGAGGATTCATTTATCCTAGTGTGTTTCCAAGGGGTCATATGATTCTATAAGAGATTAACATAGGTGGGAGAAGATAATTTAAATCAATTATCTTTTATGGAATCAGGTTTCTTTGAAGAAACACTATTGAAATAAATCTACTGATGATTTTTTTGCTTATTTGAAGTAATATTAATAGGTTTTGATTATCTATTTATGTCTAAGATATCATTAGAAGTGGATAATGGAAAGTTAACTTCAAAATTCAACCGTCATATGTAATTATGAGATTTTTGAATTCATTATAATTTTGTCCATTATTAGAAATTCTCTATAAGTGTTAATAGTATGAGAGTTTTTATATTTATATCTATTTATTTATCGAATATTAGTGGTTTTTAATAATGATTTAATTTTTTTTCATTGTATAATGAGGAGAAGAAAATAATTTCATTAATTTTTTACAGTGTTCATCAACATCAGAACATATTGTGAAGCTAACCATGTTTATGTGGTTAGAATTTGAGATTTGTATCCCAAAAAATGTTATATCTAAATGGATATTATTAATAGTTTCGTTGAATAATGAGGTGGTTGTTATATAGTTATCCACCAATAATTTTCTATAGGTAGTGAGTTTCCCTATTCATCAATGATATTACAAGTGTTTTATACCTTACAAATCCAAGATTGTGAATCCTTTGATAGCTTTGACCTGAAAGGATAATGTTTCTATATGGGATTACTAGTTCCGGTATACATTTATATATATAAGTATATATTTTTTCATGCTTCAATACTTTTTTTCGAGTATGGAATTAAATTTATTGTTTATTTCGATTCTTCTCTTCATTTATTGGGTTAGGTTCTAATGTATTATATGTTATTTAGGTATAATGGATATAAGAATTTGTGACATTATTAATGTAACTACACTACCCATGACCATGAGTTTGATCTAGTTTTAAATTCTATAATGCAGTCGGGTCAATGATATATTATTACACATTATGTGGTCTCCAATTTTCCCAATATTTTTAGGTATATCAACTCTGTGAAATATTTGATTTTGTGATATTATTGGTTGACAAAAATAACTCATGTTTTTTACATTGAGATTTACTATACATTTAGAAGTTTTAATTTAGTGGTTAGTTATTTATTTAAGATTTCATGTGGTGATGATATGTTTTAGTTTTTTTATTTATTGAGGGGGATGAAGGAGATTTTTGTTATTAAAATTCATATTAGATCAGTTGATGGAAGAGAGTGTATTTTGTAAATGATGATGTAGTCATATTTGGTTTAGTAGGTGGAGTTGTACCACATGGGGGATTTTTATGTGGTGGTTTGGAAATATCTATCTATTTAGAGAGATTATAAGGAAGGATATATTGAGGTGGTCTGTCATTTGGTGTTGTTTGAATGGGGAATATTCATTCCATCCATGATGTGTAACATCGTTATTTGTGGGTTCTATAGTTCTACTATGATCGAACATTCTTGTGGGGAATAGACGTATCACACATTGAAAGTTAAATTTTCATGGTGTGGTATAATATGATCTATTATAGACTATGTTTATTGATGATTAGTCTATAAGAGAGTGAATAATGACCTTCCTGATCCTCATATATTCATATAGGAACTTGATTCACCGTATAGAAGTGGGAGTATATCTCGATGGCCTTAGTACCTACTTTTCAATGAGATTAGGATCTATTTCATTCCAAATGGTTTATCATGGTCCCCATGATGAATTCATCTAACATCATAGTGATCATGATGTTGACCTTAGATTTTTTGGATGTAGTATTTGGAGGAGATAAAATGATATTTTTGGGTTCCAAAAATAATTATTCATAAGCAAGATACCCATTTTTACACAAGGGTTTGGGGAGGCCTTTAATATACTATTATGTATTAGTTATACCCCAACATATCTTTTCATCCACATATTGATACTTAGACATAGATGATTAGAAATATATTAGAATTCACTTTGTACGGAAAAATTATATATTTTCGATGATCTATAAGAGGAACTATCCCATAATAGAATTTTATTAATGTCACAGTTATCACTCCATCATTGATCTTCCCCTATTTAATGTACTATATGAATGAAAATATTGATCTACATTGTGTTATACCATGTTGGTTGAGTCAACTATTATCATATGATATTTGGTGTGGAGTATTGAATATACTGTTTTGGTTTTTCATTAGTGAATGAAAGAATCATATTATTAGTATTAGTCATACTCTACGGATTGTAGGAGGCCTCAAAAGATCAACTTTGTATGTCATGTGTTCATGATATTGTCTCCTCATATTGGTAATAGAGTTATGTTCATGGTAGAAATATTTCTCCTTTATTTTATTAAACTATTGAGTTCTTAGTGATTAATGGATCTATTATATATCTCTTTGCACTTCCCCTTATAAATGATCTAGATTCATGTTCTATTTCATGTATCAAAACATTGTTGGTATCATCGTGGGTATTCTACTGTAATTGATTATGGAACTATGGGAATATAAGATTATTATACTATATAGGATTGAACATTTGAAATAAAAAAATCATTAGAAGAATATAAATCTTTTTATACCTATTCCATTGGTTTTTATCATGATGAGATATGATATCTTTGATGACTATACGTGGGAGGGAGAGTGAGAAACATGAATTTAGTGTTTGAGGTAAAAATTCATTTTCTTTTATGATAATTCATCTCTATCCATTAATTTTTTTCTGAAATAGTGGAATGGTTTTTGGGGGTCCGACAACTTTTTCCTCTATTTCTTTTTATGTTATTGTAGTTGGGATATCCTTGATTGGTATCATGATAGGTGGTTTTTTCTATTAATATTAATTTAATTCATTTTCTGGGATAAATTATCATGTATGGGAATAATTATAGAGGTATATAATGAGTGGTACTGGTTTTTTACAATCCCGTTATTGGGGTTCGAGTGTTTATTATTCTATCTGAGAAAGGATGGATGATGTAAGGGTGTAGTTTTAAATAAAATTTACACATAGTGAGGATGGTTTCATGTGGATAATGTACTCTATGATGTGTATTGGTTTTGATAGGTACCTTACTATATGGAAGTTTTCATTATATCTAAGGGGATTTAGATGGATTATTTTTCAGTTCTACCTCCAAAAATGCACCTAATGTTTGGTCTTTGTCCGAATCATTGGGGATGAAGGATTTAATTATATATCAGTACATATTGAGGGATCATTACATTGTGGGTGTAGGATATATTTTTATGTTCTAGAGGTTTGATACATTTTCTCTACCAATGGGGGGGAAGGTTTTGAATGTTTTGGTTGGTTTTCCTGTGACCATAACACATTTTTGTACAATATTCAACGATAATCCTGGATTTTAGTATGGATCATGGATTCTGGATGGATTTTAAATTGTTGGATTATGTTCAAACATATTTATGTGGTTTTCATTGTTTTGAAAAAAAAATTCCAAAAAAATTGTACCTATAATGGTGCGGCCATGGGGGCAGCTTCATTGTCTAATTTTTTTATCATCATATATGTATTTTGACTTCCACATAGATTTTTCCAATTTTTACTCTTCTTTTAAAAAGACTAGGTAATACAAGTGTTACTTGAAGAGATTATATGTTCACTTCACTGATATGTAATCCACTAATTCTATATATTACATATTAGTGATCTGAGGTGAGTTGAATCTATTTTGATGGGTTTTTGTCTCAAATGTTCTCTTAATTCAAGATATGATAGTATGTTCTATTTGGTTGACATCAATTTATTTGGTGAATTAGATAGTGTATCCACACTAGGATTCCATTAGTAATTATGTGCTTCCTTGTGGGATATCATATTGATTATATGTACTTTTTACATTTTTTATATATTAGAGAATGATGAATTTAGCCTCTTATGGTATGGAATTCATGATTTTTCTTTTTCTTTTAGTGTATGAATCATATTATAATATGTCAATTTCTATAGACAATAATATTATTCACCTATAATAAGATAAAAAATTGAAATATGAATGAATCATAAGGTTATTGTGATCATTTACGGTGAATCTATGTTGGTGAGGCATCTACGTATTTCATTTTTGATAGTGTGATGTTTAATCATTATGATTATTTTTATTCTATAGAAAGATGATATCATAATATTGGATAATAAATGAATATATATAAGTGATAATGTGATCTCTCAAATATGAATGTGAATTTAAACATTGTTATTACTTGAAAAATATACTATTAATGTATTTGACGAACCATGTCTACCGATGATTCTTTTCCATGGATAATTTTTGATGAATGGTCGTTTTTCAATTTAATGTTTTTTTAATGAATCTTGAAATTAATTATCTAAATAAATTTATATATATATAAATGTGTATAGATGTGTGAAACCATTAATTTTTATTATGGGATACTATTTTATAGTGTTATATCCCTGTTTTCCACTTGATTTTTTTAGAGAATACATTTTTATATAGTTTATATTGATTCCCGGAAGGCTGATTATTTTTTTGATTTTGATGTGTAGCATTTCTTATGAATAGGATAGATGGAATTAGATAAGGAATATTATTTATTGAATTTTAATTCTGATGTTAGGTCGATATTATGGTGGATAGAATTGTATGAGATAAGGGATTTGTTACCATTTGATTATTGTGTCGGGTTCTTGGTTTGTTTGATTATAATGAGAGATGAGATTTATTATCATACTAGATGATTTATTTTGATGTTTATATTTCCAAATAATTATTCATGTGATATCCAAAATAATTCAATAATTTTATTATGCACAACATTTTCATTTATCATTATAATATTTCGATAGGAGTCATGGTATCCTCATATTAAAGGATGGTAAAAGAAATAATAAATAAACCTAGGGAATTAGGAGTCATTTACAGTAATGGTATATAAAATATCATCTAAGGGTAGGTTTAATTAATACTCTATGAGTGCTTAAAATAAATATTAAATTTCTAATAAGAATTATAAAGCGTGATGGATTGGAGGGAAATTAATTGATTAAATAAAAATTTATAATGGGGATTAATGTGAGGACGGTAATTTCAAATTACAAAATGTAAATGACTAATGCTATGTAATCATGATTCATGGATGATTGTATGAAATATTTATTCCTAGTACATAATGGTGGTAAAAATGTGTCATTTGGGAAAATTTATGAAGTTGAGTCTAATGTTAGGTTGTTCCCCCTATATTTATGTTTGTGTTATATATACTGTTGTATTTTATAATTTAATAAGATATACCACCCATGTAATATGGGAAATCGATGCCCAAATATTTTGGATTCTGAGTGTTTTTTACTACTACTGCTGCTGCTACTACTCTAATATTTTTTTTTTGATTTTATAAAAACACATTGAGGCTATGTGAGAACCATCATGCACACATAATGAATCATAAATAGGACGGTCTTGGAACTACACCCAAGATGAGAAATGCCTAAAAGGGGTAACCAAACATCATCAACCATAAAAGGTATACCAGACATGCAACGCTCCCCAGGACCAACCCATCCAAAAAACCATATAAATGAATCATGTCATGACATCTCTCGCTACCCTGCACTGCGTCAAGACATCGCACACATCACCCATTCTCAAGAAGCGGCACCACTACAGCATGTGAGACCTCCCATCCGAACCACACACCACACCATGGACCAAAATAGCACCTTGAACCCTGAAGGCCGATAGACGAGAATCAGAGTGAGGAACCCGCACGACTACAAACACTATGAACCACCGTCGGGGCCAGTCCTAGACCATGTCACATCAGGACATGCACACACCACACCCCATAGACACAATGTTCAGTAACACCATCGTCAGAATCACCAAAACCATCCCAAATCACCCAAGAATCCTTTGAACCCAACCATCATGGAGACATGCGGAAAGGGGAATGGAAAAACGAAAAATGAGATTTGGTGGATTTCGGTTCCATACATGGGAAGGAACTAGAAGACCACTAGGAAAAATAGGCCATCCACATCTATGACCGCGTTTGAACTCTACAAACCCACCATCAATTCAGAATGATGAACCTGCAATAAGAATGGTGAAGACTGTCAAGGAACCACTACATACCCAAAGCATTCATGTGGTCTACCTCTGTGACCTATAAGTGACTCGAGTGGAAGATGGTGAACCTAGGATTGAGAATTATAGAAGACGGTGACCACAAAGAGACTGGTCAAAGTCGTTACAGGAGAAGCAATGGAGATCTTCACCATTTCCTTGAAGGAGGTTGAACACTGAGCTCCAGATCTACGAAACCATGGAGTGATCGACACCTTCACACCCTCAAAGTGAGCCCACACCCACGATCATATAAGGTATTATGATTATGAGGTTTTTATGAGAGATATGTGATGAATGATTAGGTGACATTTATATGAATACACATATTTTAGTAGAAAATATAGGATGAATTGTAGTGAATGATATTCATTGTTGTGGAATGAAAGAGGAAACCCTATTGGGATGTGGACATATGTTAACATTCTTAGTTATATGATATTTTATGTATATGATTATTTATATATTTTACTAGTTTTATAATCCATATTGATAATGGGATACATTTTTTTTAATTCTATAATGAGGTGGTTTAATTTTTTTATTCAATGGATTTTACTATGATTCATTCAAATTTTTATGAAATTACATTCATATGTTAATATTGTTTGTTTATTATTATTACATTGAGTCGATGATAAATTTTCGTCAAATTTATTATAATGATATATATATATATATTAATTAAAATCACTAGAATTTTATTTCATTCTAACAGATTGTTGTAGGTCTACAAACCATATCCTACTTGAGGCATGCTTGAGGTTTCATCCTCACCTTTACAATAGTCCCCAGAGGGGTAAATGTAGAGGGGGTGTTCATGATAACTCCATGTTGAATTATCATTATTAGAGTAAATTTTCATAACCTCTATGAATTAAGTTTTCATAAACAAACAATTTAAATCATAATTTAAAAATAATTATATTGTATTTTGTGCTAAAATTTCTATTAATAATGAGTTGTTTATTCTGTGGATTTTTTTCTTTTTTAATGTACTCAAATTTTATTATGAAACTACCTTTATCATTCCATGATCATATTTTTATAAATTAAATTATTAAATATTAATATTTTACTATGATTTCATAGATATTATAATACAATAAAAAAATCAATATCCCTAGCTATGTGACATGTTTTCCATTACAGAGACTGAAATGGTTTTTATACATGTAATCTCATGATCAATATCATATATTACAGAATGAACATAATTAATATTCATTGAAATATGATTTAATCAAGAAATATTTATCTTTATCATGAGTTATTTTATCTCATGGTTTAGGAGTTAAATTTTGAATTTATCTATTGGTATGAAAGATGAATGTTTTTATATATAACTCTAATATTTCTTCAAAAATAAATATAAAAAATTTGATTCAAAAGTGGTTTCACCAAAATATTATGTGTAATTGGGTTAATACTATGGGAGAAAAATATTCTTCTTTATAAATTCTATTAATACATATTTATTTTATTGTTCTCTGTCAAGTCAAATTCCATACATTTTTATATGAAATTTACAAAAATAAATATGGATATATTTATATATAATTTTTAAAAGAGAACTATGAAATTAAATCCACATATATCTATTTATATCACATTAATAGTGGGATTTTGAGGAACCTCATTGTGATTTTCAAAATATCTCATTCATTAGATGGTATCACGTATAATAAAATAATATCAGGAATTATTAAAGATAATATTACAAAATAATCTACATTAAATTATTTTATCCACTTTATAAAAAATCTATGATTACTTTTAGTGAATGACAAAGGTATACAATATTTAATACACCTATCTATATATTTTAGGATTCATACATTATAATTCTATATCAATAAAAATATAATAAGAATGAATAATCTAATAAGTACCTTAAGGATTCTTTTATGAATAATTTTCATTGATTTATTATGATATAATGAAAAATTTGACATATAGATATGTAATTGTAACATATTGAAATTTTAAAAAAGAATGATTTTGTTTGATAGAGAACAATATATGGAACACTGAGCTTAAATGGATAAATAAATATTAATATTTAAATGTGATCGTTATATACTAGCCATAAAATTAGTGAGAATGAATAATATTAATAATATGAAATATGAAATTTTCAAACTTATTTATAATATTTTAATTAATTATTTTTAATTAAGGAATATATTTTATCAATGTCATATTATTTTTCAAAAAAAATAGGGTTTCTTCAAAAATGTTTTTTATTTAGTTTTTTTGGTGAATATTTTAATTAATTTCAAGAAATATTAGAAAATTTATTTGAAATATTTTTCTTAATTTTTCAAAAAAATATAAAAAGATTATCTTAGTATGATGTCTTGATAATTATTTTGAAAATATTTTTTTGCAAGGAATAGTAAAAAACTACTGAATTTTATTGAAAATTGTATTTTATAAAGTATTTACAAGAAACAATGATGAATGAGATTAGTTTCAAATTTTAATATGTTAAAATATATTTATAATAATAAAATTTTTTTTTAAAAAATATATTTTATACTTTAATTTATTCTAAAAAAAATTATATTCAAAAAGGAATTTTTCCAAAAAAAGGTTTTCATTGCATTTTTGTATTTTAATTTTAAATTAAATTAAGAAACTTAAATGCGTTGAATATTGAACAGTGTAATAAATAATTTTAATAATATGGTCCAAATTTTGTAAATAGGTCCCTTTTATTTCTTCAGATTGTGAATAATAATTCTAGTAATTTTTGTCGCCTTTGTAAAGAAAAAATTAGTTAATTAATGGTTAAAACTTAAATGATAATGACTAAAAAATTAATATAGAACATGATTAAAACATATGTTATGGTTATATAATGACAATAATAATTCATTTGTTGAATATATGGAATTTTGGCCCATTTGGATAATATTATTACCTTTATAATATTTTTATTATGGAAATGTCAAACATGTAACACTTTGGTTTTTAATAAGTGTAATATTTTCAATATTGTGTTAACTAGAAGATATGTTCAACTAAAAATATTATTTTTAAAGTTGAAAAATTTATCATCATAATAGAAATTTATTTTTTATTTTTATTTAACAAATAATTACCATAACTTCATACACAACATTGATGCTAAAATTATTTAATTAATAAAAAATCAAATAATTGATAATAAAAATGTTAAAATAAATATAATTTGAGAAAATTAATGGAATCTGAAAATGTTATAGATTACCTCAATTTTCTAAAATATAATAAATTATTTTGTTCATATTATATGTGTTATCATGATACTATTGATGTCAATGTAATGAATAGTTCTTAAAATTTTTATTATGGATATTTATTTATAAACAATAATTTATTAATTGATATAAAATTAAAAAAATATAAAATTTAGAAAATTAATTATTATAAGGACTAAAATATCACCTATTTTCAATTTATGTATTTTCTTTTATTTCATAGTAACTATTTTGATCCTAAAATAGTAAAAAACCTTATTGTCATGGTAATTCTTAAAGGGATAAAATAGGGGTTAAGATCCATAGATTAGAGATTCAATATAGTAAAAAACATATCTAATTTTAATTTTATTATGGTATATATAAAAATCAATATATTAGATTCTAAATATCTCACTTTTAATCCATTTGGAATTGAATATTAATTTATATTAATTTATTATTTTGAGAAATTCCAAGAGTGCCCATCCTCTTTCTTATAAAAGATGGACTCTTCTGATCATGCATTCACAATTAAAAACATTTTTTTAAATAAATAACCAAATAAATTACTATAATACCTCCCCACAATATATATCTTCTCTTGTTGGAAAAAATCATCCTTTTTGGTATTAATGTGTTAAGAAAAGGTGATTTTTTGAAGATGAGATATCATTTTTAATTGACTGGTTCTTTGTTGTTTATTCTTAAACATCCATAAAACCATCTTAAACCATGATAAAATAATAAATAATTTATCTTAAATATACATAGAAGTTATTATGTTAAGTTAATGTTCTGTATATATCTCTATATATACATAAAATCGAAATAGAATTCATCATTTATGTGTAAGGCGGACTACCTCCTTACAAACCGATGTAATTCATCTTCCATAACCATCTCCCAATACTATTTATAAGGATGTAATTAATGTATATATAGGATATTAATGAAATTTTTCTCATTTTTAAATGATAATATATCATTTTTTTCTTAATATTCCAAGAACTGGAAATTGATAATGTTGTTCGCGTGTACGTGTGGATTACCACCTCCACGAATTGAAGTGATATGTTTTTAAACACCACATCAATTTTATTTTATATATAAGTATATATAAAATATTAATATCATATTTAATATATTATTATCATTATATTAATATTAAATAATACATACTTTATTTTCATAATGATCATTGAAAAATGGAAACATTACTCATGCGTAGGTACAACCTATAGACTACATGATTGGAATATAGTTAATTTCTCATAACCTTATATAATGTGTTGATTTATAAGTATAATTGATAAATAAACATAAAAATTGTTTTATTATTATTATTATTCTTGATATGGTGGAGTAATGATCAATTTTACCAGAGTCAAACTATCGAAGAAATTTTGTAGTTATGTACTGAATATTGTAAAAACACCTGATATAAATTTAAATGATTAAGTAATTGTATATAAATTGTAATAATTGATAATAAAAGAATAATGAACATAAAAAATGTTATTAATAAATTAAAAAATTAACAATCTTTTATTATTTTGGAAGATAAAGTATGTACGTGATGTGTCATACTAAGTGTTAGGTACTTTCTTTTAAAAACCTCAATGTAGAGTCCTTATGTCAAATCAATTTACAACAGTCAAAAAGAATGTATGTTAGATTACATATGAAGATCATATTTCCCTATAACAAATAATCACTAATGATATAACTTTTCCATTATAATTATTCATTGTTTTGTTAAATAATGTGGTCTCTCAATTATATGTGTGTTCTATAGATTTAAAAGTTGATTTTCACTAGAAAATGGTATTTTAATATCTAAAAGTGTTTTGAACATCAGTTTTAAAGATATTATAGGGGTTTTATTTTTGATATGGTTGTTTTAAATTATTTACAAAGGGTAAAAAACCCATTATAATATTTAGGTGATTCTATTATATCTTATACGATTGGTTCACCCAGATAGCACTCTAATCCATCCAGTTCTTCAAAGTTGGAAGATGGCCATATGGTTATTCAATTTGTATGATTAATCTTAGGAGTTATTATAAGAGTGATATGAAAATTATTTTCAAAAAAAACCTTCAAGACATTATTTATATTTCTAATTATTTTTCTTTCAAATAATTGTATGTAAATAAGTAATATAATGATAATTTTAAAAAAATGATTCTATTTTCGTATGAAATGTTATGTTATTAATAAACGGGTTTTCATTGGTTTTTTTATTTTCCACTATACCAACTATTTTATTTATTTTAATAACCCTTACTAAGAATTTTTTATCATACAACTTTTTTAAAAAAAATTCACTGGGATTGTAATATAAATACAGAAAATGATGTGTTTGTGATCAAATTTGTGATGATATGTCATGGAAATTAAAAATGCCTATTTTTTAAATGTTTTTTGGTGGTCAAAAACATAGATATTGAGTATTAGATTACACCTGTGATGTATGGGTTTACTTTTTCATGGAATCTTACAATTATATAATATATAAAATTATATGATCCTCAAGATTGAAGGAAAGCATTTTTTAGATCAAATACAACAGAATATAAAATGAATAATCCTGATCCTTACAGTTTTCAATAGATCACTGTTTAGATAACATTCGAAATTTGGGTGTTTTTATGTGTGTTTTTATTAAGAGTTATAGATATCATCATGGTTTTATATGTATTAGGTTGATCATAAGTTCAATATATTATACACCATTTTTTATTTAAGTAATAAATTTTTGATGTGATTAATGGTATTCTAGGGGATGACCTTTTTTTGGTTTAGTTTTATGTAATCCTTTAGTCTAATGTGATTTATTATTTAATGATGAATAACAATAATTTTTTTGGAAACAATTTTAAAGTTATATCAAAATTTTATTATTTAAAGGATATTTTACATTGAATAAATTATGTGTTATAAATATTTTTGAGGTGAAAAATGAAATGTATTATATAACCTTTGAGGTAAAATAATTTATTAAATATTGAATATATTATGGTTATTTTTTAAGTTGTTTCAAAAAAAATGAGAATGATATATGGATTATATTGATATAGTTTTATAAAAAAGAATATCCTCTGGTCAAGAAGCAAGCCATCACATCTAGAAAAGCCATGAGTTTTTAACAAACAACCAAAGGGAGAAAAGTGTTAATCACCTACCACTAGACAATATGATTCCATAGTTAATATAAAATTTTCATTTTTAGATAAATGATTTTATTGATAAAGAATAAGATGAATTTTTTAACACATTATATATCTTATATATTACCAATGCATTTGAAATTGATTTTATGATTAAGAGATTAATCTTATTTAGGATGAAGATCATAATAAATTTTGGGAACATTATAGGATTAAGTTAAATAAAATAATATGAGATTTTATTTGAATAATAAATTATGAATAGTATTTTTCAATCATATTTTACTGTAATGTATATTTATGGTGATTATGGTTATCTGTGAAAATAGTGAACATATCCTATAGATTATATGATTACTAAGTCCACATTTTAGTATCAGACATTATGAGTCCTCAATGTGATTTGGAGATAAATATTAATATTATCTTTTAAGAATACATGATAAAAAACATCTAATTTCTAGCAAGCAATCTTATTCATGAATACATAAATGGAATTTTGAGGATAGTTATTTATTTAATGATCATTGTATAAATTTTCAAATTACTTTTGAATTTTGGATATTAAATGTTTTTCCTCATATAAAATTTTATTATTTTGGGGGGATTATATTCTCCATTCCAAAACATTTTTTGTTAATGTGTAGTTAAATGAAGAATAGATTGTAATTATTTTTTTGGAATTAGTTGAGCCATTACAAGTTTTTTATACTAATTCAGGCATATAAATTCATCTTGAATACACACTGTTTATAGAGAAATATTTGACTATGGTGGGACTTTATTAAAGGATGAAATTAAACATTTCATTTATGTGTATTTAAAGTGGCCCAAGCCTTTTACATATATCATTTACTGATTTTAAGAATAATTATACCTCAGAGTACTAGCCAAGGATAGTTAAGTCTAGTGTCTTGGGAGACTAGGTACATATAACATAAATCATGAGGCTAAAAAACACTTATTTATTTATTCTCCATAAAGAGATCCTAACTTCCTTTGAGCCTGTACATCTACATAGGGTATCCTGAGAAACACATGAATGAAGGGTTGAGCTGAAAAGCCCAGTAAGGGAATGAACATAAGGATACATCTTAAGCACATGATTTAAGAGGCATGATATAATGATATCCACAGAATGGAACATATGAAATCATATCATATAATCATGGGAACATATAAACAAAGAATCAAATAAATTTGGAAGAATCATAAAACATTTTTTTTTGTACGGGTAAAGGCTAATCGCCAATTTTGTTTCCCATTTTAGTACGGGTCAAGGCTAACCGACAATCCCATTTCACATCGCATCTCATGAGAATTAACCATACCCAATGCATTTTAGTGCTATCTGGGTGCACCAATTTCAACATTTTAATGAATATTCTTGCCACATAACTATTCTTACCACATATATAATAATATATAATCAACCATAAATAAACATAAAGGTATCCATGGAATGAATTGGGTACCACAATCATGACCAATGGGAATATCACGAAAGTGTCCATGAATGGAAAGGATTAGAACATACACTGAGTTTCATAGGGTAAAATAGGAATATAACATGGTAAGTGGTGTTAAACATAAGTGACAACATATAGGAAATTTATTTTAGAAACATTAGCATTAAAATATTTTTGTGTGGTTTTAAGGAAAATACTATAGAGATTTTCAAAAAAAAGAGGACACTCATTTATATAAATCCAGAATTGAACCAAGAATGTTTTCATAACAAAAGACTGATTTTATAAATACAATGTTGTCTTAAAAAAGAGAATAGAGTTAACTTGAAATTGGGTAAAAATTTGGGAAGTTCCCCTAAAACAGGTTTGTTTATCAGAGAGTTATAAGGAGAGAATCTGTTAAAAATAGGTATATCCCTGAAAGAGAGTGATGAAAGGGTATTCATAAATGAATTTTGTAAAACTAAATAGAATATAGAATATGTACATAAATAAATTGGATAAATCCATTTTGATATAAATAATGATAAGGAAACCTGGAGGAACAAGGAGGGTTTGAGTAGAATTCGTTACAGTTTTATCGGCATGGTGTCATGTGTATCCAAAAGGGCTTGATGGGAGAGTTAAGGGATTTATCATCACTTATACAGAATGAGGTCAGTATGGGAGAGGTGAAAAAATAAACCAAACCATTTAGTATTAACCATAAAAAGACATAGCACAGAGGACAATCTTGATTAAGAGTTAAATGAAGAGAATCCCTTACCTTAAATCCATTGGGGTTCTCCACTTGTTATTAAAGACCTGAATAAACAAATTAAAATTATTAATTCATAATTCCAGAAACTATTATATATTTAATTGATTTATTATAACCCTTTTTAGTTCATTTAAGGCCCTCTTTATTATTTATAAGGATCAATTTCATTGTTGAGGCTTGTTTGTTTACTTGGTTTTAAAAGATCGGTTCACTAATATTCAAGTTTTGATATACATGAAAGATGGAAGTGGTTTTCTAGAAATTAAGTTATATTATATTAATGTACATACCGAAGATTACATGGTTTTAAAATTAATTTGTTTACAAATATTTTAGTCGAACTATTATATAAAACCATAGTGACAACCGTTTTTGTTAATTGGTGGGTTTGATTACAAAGAACATGTTTTTCTTTATAACATTATACTATTTGTACAAACAAGATTACATAACTAAAAATAGGATATATTAAATATATAATAATATGGTGAAACCCAAACACAAATGGTTTCCTTACTATAATTAAATATTATAATAGAAATTGATAAATTGTTTTCCTTGAATGTGCTTAATTATCACATCTCAAACGGTGCTTTCATTCCATTCAAATAAAAGTTGGGGAAAGGAGAGAAGATAATGAAATATACCATTAGCATGAAAAAATTACAGTACATGTATGTTACTGTATTTATCATACTATTATGATGACGGGAGGTGAGGAAAGAAAGAAAAAGAAAAGAACCACTACTGAAAACTTGGGTTTTACCAACGGTTCATAACCCTTGGTAAAGGCTGTAGAACCATTGGTATAATTTATACCAATGGTTCAAAAAACCGTAGGCAAGTAAGCCGTTGGGAAAATATTTTCCCAATGGTTTACATAGAACCGTTGGAGCAGGGTTATGAAAGTTATCCTTTCCCAACGGTTCTCATAAAACCGTTGGGAAAGGTTTTACCAACGGTTGTTCTAAACCGTTGGAAAATCCAAAGGAGGAGGGGATTTCCCAACGGTTTTAGAACCGTTGGGAAAGCTATTTACCAATGGTTCAAATAGAACTGTTGGTAAAAATCTTCCTACAAGACCTATTACAACAGTTTCAAACCGTTGGCATACCCTATGTTGTGAAAATTGCACAGCATCCCTGCAATTTGCAAACCAGGCAGAGGTGGAGGTGTCCTGCAATAATTTGATATAATTTGATGCACATCAAGAATTAAATCATAATTCTTTTTAATTCATACACATTTAACATATGATGCATAATTTGATGACAAACATGTACATAATTCATAACGTAATTATAAACATACATACACAAAGAAAATATAAACATATATAATTCATTTAGAATATAAACATACGTAATTATAAACATACATATACAAAATTGAGACACATTGAGTGGTTCAATCATACATTTCACAATATACCCATTGATTGTTGTCCTAATGTTTCAAAAAAATACGAATGCGTTTGGTCGGTTTTCCGTATGCCATTTTTTATTTTTACTTAAAATATAGTTCACTTTAAAAAAAAATAGATACACTTTGAGTGGGTCAGACCACATCTTGTCTTTTATTGAGGCGGGGTTGACTCATACACACCACATATGACCCATTGATCGTTGTGTAAAAGTGTCAACACAATCAAAATCTGTTTGGTCGGTTTTCCATATGAACATAAAATTATGTCCATTTTAAACAAAAGACATACACTAAGAGTGATCCCTGCAACAACATGCCTCAGATTGATGTGGGGTTGACTTGTAAAGGTCAAAATAGTCCCATGTATCGTTGTCCTAAAGTTTCAATGGAATCCGAATGCGTTTGGTTTGTTTTCCGTATGTCATTTTTTATTTTCACTTAAAATGGTTTCCAATTCAAATAAAAGTGAGCCACTTAGAGTGGAGGGGGACACACCGTGACTCGGATTGAGGCGGGGTTGACTCGCACTCATACACGTCACAATAGACACATGGATCATTGTCCTAAAGTTTCAACATAGTCTGAATGCGTTTGGTCAGTTTCCGGTATGTCAGTTGGTGTTTTCACTTAAAAATAGGTCCATTTTGAACAAAAGATAGGCAGTTTGAGTGGTCCCGAGAACACCGCGCCTCGGATTGAGGCGGAGTAGACTCATAAACGTCACATATGACCCATGGATCATTTTCCTTAAGTTTAAACAGAATCTGAATGCATTTGGTCAGTTTTCCGTATGTCAGTTGTTGATTTCACTTAAAATGAAGTCCATTTTTTTCAAAATAGAGGCACTTTGAGTGGTGTCGGCCACAACGGGCCTCATATTGAGGCGAGGTTGACTCGTAAATGTCAAATATGACACATAAATCTTTTTATTTAAGATTCAAAAGAATCCGAATGCGTTTGGTCGGTTTTTCGTATGTCAGTTGTTGATTTCACTTAAAATTATGTCCATTTTTAACAAAACAGAGGCACTTTGACTGGTGTTGGCCACACTGGGCCTTGGATTGAGATGTAGTTGACTCGTACGTGTCACATATGAGTCATGTATCCTTGTGAAAAAGTATCAACACAATCAGAATCCGTTTGATTGGTTTGTCCTATGTACGTAAAATATTGTCCATTTAAAATAAATGAAGGACAGTTTGGGTGGTGCCAGCCACACCGCACCTCGGATTGAGGTGGGGTTCACTCGTAAACATCACATATTACCCATGGATCGTTTTCCTAATGTTTCAACACAATCCGAATGTGTTTGGTCAGTTTCCTGAATGTTAGTTGGTGTTTTCACTTAAAAATAAGTCCATTTTGAACCAAAGTGAGGCAGTTTGAGTGGTCCTGGCCACACCGCACCTCATATTGAGGCATAGTTGACTCTTACAAATCACATTTCACCCATGGATAGTTTTCCTTAAGTTTCAACAGAATCCAAATGCATTTGGTTGGTTTTCCGTATGTCCGTTGTTGATTTCACTTAAAATTAAGTCCATTTTTTACAAAACAGAGGCAGTTTGAGTGGTGTCGGCCACACCAGGCTTCTGATTGAGGTGGGGTTGACTCATACACATCACATATGAGTCATGGATCGTTGTGTAAAAGTATCAACACAATCAGAAACCTTTTGATCAGTTTGGGGTATGTACGTAAAATATTGTCCATTTTAAACAAAAGAAGGACAGTTTGGGTGGTTCTGGCCACACTATGTCTCGTATTGAAGCGGGGTTGACTCATACACTTCACAATAGACACATGGATCATTTTCCTAATGTTTCAACATAGTCCGAATGCATTTGGTCGGTTTCCCGTATGACAGTTGGGGTTTTCACTTTAAAATAAGTCCATTTTGAAAAAAAGAGAGGCAGTTTGAGTGGTATCGGCCACACCACACCTCGGATTGAGGCTATGTAGACTCTTACACGTCACATTTGACACATGGATCATTGTACTTAAGTTTTAATAGAATCCAAATGCATTTGGTCGGTTTGACGTATGTCAGTTGTTGATTTCACTTAAAATTAATTCCATTTTTTACAAAACAGAGGCACTTTGAGTGGTGTCGGACACAGCGGGCCTCATATTGAGGCGAGGTTGACTCTTACATGTCAAAGTTGACCCATATATCGTTTTTTTATGTTTCAACAGAATCTGAATGCGTTTTGTTGGTTTGCCGTATGTGAGTTGTTGATTTCACTTAAAATAAAGTCCATTTTTAACAAAACAGAGGCACTTTGAGTGGTGTCGGCCACACTAGGTATCGTATTGAGATGGAGTTGACTCTTACATGTCACATATGAGTCATGGATCGTTGTAAAAAAGAATCAACACAATCAGAATCTGTTTGATCGGTTTGTCCTATGTACGTAAGATATTGTCCATTTTAAACAAATGAAGGATAGTTTGGGTGGTGACGGCCACAACGCACCTCAGATTGAGGTGGGGTTGAATTGTACACATCAAATATGACCCATGGATCGTTTTCCTAAAGTTTCAACACAATCCGAATGTGTTTGATCAGTTTCCCATATGACAGTTGGTGTTTTCACTTAAAAATAAGTCAATTTTGAACAAAAGTCGGGCAGTTTGAGTGGTCCCGGCCACACCGTGCCTCAGATTTAGGTGGAGTTGACTCTTACACATCACATTTGACCCATGGATCATTTTACTTAAGTTTAAACAGAATATGAATGCGTTTGGTCGGTTTTCCATATGTTAGTTGTTGATTTCACTTAAAAATAAGTCCATTTTTAACAAAACAGAGGCCCTTTGAGTGATGTCGGCCACACCGGGCCTCAGATTGAGGAGGGGTTGACTCGTACACATCACATATGAGTCATGGATCATTGTGAAAACATATCAACACAATGAGAAACCTTTTGATCGGTTTGGAATATGTATGTAAAATATTGTCTATTTTAATCAAAAGAGGGAAAGTTTGGGTGGTGTCGGCCACACCGCACCTCAGATTGAGACGGGGTTGACTCTTACATGTCACATATGACACATGGATCATTTTACTAATGTGTAAACACAATCCGAAGGTGTTTGGTCAGTTTCCCATATGTCAGTTGGTGTTTTCACTTAAAAATAAGTCCATTTTGAACAAAAGAGATGCAGTTTGAGTGGTCTCGGCCACACCGCGCCTCAGACTGCCCCACACTCACCCCGGACAGCCCCCCAACCCTCGGACATCCCCACCACCCCTAGAACACCAGCCCACTCGCCTCAGACATCCCCCCACCCCTCGGATGGCCCCCACTCACCCTGGACATCGCCCCACCCCTCAGTCATCCCCCCACTCACCTCGGACAACCCCCACCACTCGAACAACCCCCCCCCCCACACACACAAACACACACACCCCGGACAACCCCTGTCACCCCTCAGACAGCCCCACACTCACTTCGTACATCCCCCTCCACCCCTCGGACAACCCCTCAATCACCCCGGACAACCCCCAACCCCTCAGACACCCCCCACTCACCCTGGACAGCCCTCTCCACCACTTGGACAACCCTCCACTCACCCTGGACAGCCCCCCACCCCTCGGAAAACCCCCACTCACCCCGAACAGCCCCCACCCCTCAGACCCCCCCCCCCACACCCAAATCAATCAGAAAAAAATTCATACACACAAGAAAGAACTTTAATTAATGAAAACATTAAGGTAAACATTAATGAAAACATTAATTGAAATAAAACATTAATGCAACCATTAATGAAAGTCTTATATCAATTGGATCCCAATTTTCAATTTTACTCCATTATCAAAAGTTTTATATCAATTTATTTTTATTTGGATCCCTAAGGTGTACTTCACTATAGTGAATCGATTGTCATAGAATATGTTTGAAAAAGAAATGTCCTCAAGATAATGTTTTAATTCCATTAAGGAATTTTTTATTTAAAAAGTATTTCCTAGAGAGGTCAATTTCCACCACACACACTTACCCCAGACATCCCCCCACTCACCCCGGACAGCCCCCCACTCACCCTGGACAACTCCACCCCTCAGACAGCCCCACACTCACCCCGGAAAGCCTCCCAACCCTCGGATAGCCCCCACCCCTTGAACACCAGCCCACTCACCCCGGACAGCCCCCACCCCTCAGACGGCCCTCCACTAACCGCAGACATCCCCCCACCCCTTAGGCAGCCCCCACTCACCTCGAACAACCCCCACCACTCGGACAGCCCCCCACTCACCCCAAATAGCCCCCACCACCCCTCGGACAGCCCCCCACTCACCCCGGACAGCCCCCGCCACCCCTTGGACAGCCCCCACTTACCCTGGACACCCCCCACCCCTCAGACCCCCCCCCCCCACTCACCCCGGATATCCCCCTCCACCCCTCGGACAGCCCTCTACTCACCCCGGACAGCCCCCACCCCTCAGACAACCCCCACTCACCCTGAATAGCTGCCACCCCTCGGACCCCCCCCCCCTACACCCAAATCAATCAGAAAAAAAATTCATACACACAAGAAAGAACTTTAATTAAAGAAAATATTAAGGGAAAAATTAATGAAAACATTAATTGAAATGAAACATTAATGCAACCATTAATGAAAGTCTTATATCAATTGGATCCCAATTTTCAATTTTACTCCATTATCAAAAGTCTTATATCAATTTATTTTTATTTGGATCCCTAAGGTGTACTTCTCTACAATGAATCGACTATCTTAGATTATGTTTGAAAAAGAAATGTCCTCACGATAATTTTTTAATTCCATTAAAGAATTTTTTATTTAAAACATTCTTCCTAGGGGGATAAATGTTCACCACACACACTTACCCCGAACAACCCCCCCACTCTCCCCAGACAGCCCCCCACTCACCCCGGACAACCCCCCACCCCTCGGACACCCCCACACTCACCCCGGACAGCCCCCAACACCTCGGACACCCCCCACCCCTCAAACACCATCCAACTCACCCCGGACATCCCCCACCCCTCGGACGGCCCCCCACTCACCCTGGACATCCACCACCCCTCAGACAGCCCCCTACTCACCTCAGATAGCCCCACACCACTCAGACAGCCCCCAATCACCCCGGACAGCCCCCACCACCCCTCGGACAGCCCCCACTCATCCTGGACAGCCCCCGCCACCCCTCGTACATCCCCCACTCACCCCAGACAACCCCCCCCCCCCCCCACACCACTCAGACTCCCCCCTCTCACCCCAGAAAGCCCCCGCCACCCCTCAGATAGCCCTCCACTCACCCCGGACAATCCCCACCCCTCGGACAACCCCCACTCACCCCCGAAAAACCCCCACCCCTTTCGGCCAAATCAAAATTGAAAACAACATCACATGTAATCAAATTGAACATAAATCAATAATAATATTGGATATATCAAGTAAAATGATGTCATACTATATTACATCCTAAATGACCAACCACAACCATGATTAATGAAAACAAAGATCCCCTTTCGGTCAAATCAAAATGAAAACAAAAACACATAATTGAAGAACAACAAAATAAAGGAATCACTTACATATTTGATGTGTAGGAGAAAAAAATCCATGATTGAAGATGGATCGATATGTGGAATAAGTTTGGCAAGAGGAAGATTGGATTTAGGGCATGGAGCAGAACTGCAATCGAGCGGAGGGGGAATGGATGCCCGATATGTTTTTAGGATAATTTTTTCCCAATGGTTGTTAAAAACCATTGGGAATATATGTCTTTACCAACATTTTACTTAAACCATTGGTAAAAAATTATAATCAAAGGCCTTTACCAATGGTTTTGTAAAACTGTTGGTAAAAACTTGTATAAATTCATCTATACAAACGGTTTGTAGAAACTGTTTGTATAGATAGCCATTCCCAACGGTTTATGTAAACCATTGGGATGTAAGCATTGGTAAAACTATAATTTCCAGTAGTGAACTTGAATGAAATAATATAATCTGAATGAGGAATTTACCTCTTGAGACTTCCTCTTTTGAGAACCTCTTAAGGGGAGAGGTTTTGGTATTTTGAAGAGGATGGGAGCTTTTGTACTTGGGGGAGGACCTTGGTGAGAAATTTAGGAATAATATTTTCATGGAACAAGTCTTGAGAGATGTGAAGAGAAGAGTGAGTGAAGGGGGGTTTTATAGTGGAGGAGAGAGGGGATTTCTCAGTATATAATTCATTAATTAATTATTTCCCCAAAAGACAAGGAATAGTGAGTATTTATTGACAAAGAATAGTAATTTTATCATGTCATCCTGAACCAATTTTTCTTACATTAGAAGAACATCATCAATGACTCAATAAATCCATTATTTAGCATTTATTGTAAATTATGATCTTTCACTATTCATAAAAAAATCAAATTTTTCATAAAAATCTCAAAAATTCACCCCAACCATTTTATGATGTGTAGAATCCAAAAATGAATTCTATTTTTTAAAAATAATTTTCTAAATATGATTATTTTAATATTTAATTATATTTATAATTTATTATCAAAAACATGTTTTAAACCATTCTTTTACTTATTCTAAAATATAGGTATATCTTACTTTAAACATGAATAATATTTATATATTATCATAGGTAAGGTTATTATTCATTAGGGGATATTAAGTTTCATAAGGGTATGTTACTATTCATTAGGGTAGGTAACTATTCACCAAAAAATAAGTTTTTCTTATCAGACCCTAAATAATGTATTGACTGCAATCGTGTGTGATAGATTTTGGAATTTCCAAACATAGAAGTGACAAAATTATGTTTAAAGGTAACTTCACACTTATTAGTTCATTTTGTTGTGTTTTCATGCGATTTTATGACATATTTATAAGAAAGAAATTTCCATTTTTAAAATATTGGGTTGTTACAGTATTCCACTATTTTATTTTTATAGATGGATATGTAATTCAGAAAATATAGTAAAAGGATTGTGAAATTAGAATGTTACCAACTTGATTTTTTATCTAAGAATTCATTTTCTTTTCAACCCAACACATATTTACGGTTTTGTAATGGTTAACATTCTCAAAACCATGTCATCTATTACTCTACATCAGTACATGGGTGTTAGTTTTCTCTTCCATATCAATGTTTTCACTTCCCACTTATGTTCTCTTATTTGGAAACCTAGTATGTATTAGTCTAAATGTTCTTCACACTTCCCAATTCATTATTATCAAGAAGATGTTTTACTAATATTTTTAACAACACGGGATTTCATCTATGGTATTTCGAAAAGTAAAAAATGTTGTTTTCAATTCTAATATCAAATTACATGTATGAAATTTGTTAATGGGTGGGGGATAATGTAACATTGTGATATTTTAAAAAAAAGGTTTTTCTTCTATAGTATAAATGATACGCAACAATGGTCCTAAATGAAGAATGAAATATTATTACTTAAATTCAACCATTATAACATAGTTGATATATTGGTAAGAACGAATAATATTAACTTTATTATGAAATATATAAGGTTTATACTCATTTATAAAATATTAGATTACACTTTTTAAAAAAATATTATATTATTTTGTAATTTAATTTTAGTTGTAAAAAATATGTTATCTTTAAAAATAATTTTTATTGGTTTTTGGGTTATTATGATAATTAATTATAGGAAATTTATGAAATTTTATTCACAAAATGAATAATATTCTTAATCTAATCATTTTAAAATTTTCATAAGATATTTTTCCTAATTTTTTAAAATTTTTTATTGTTTTAAAATTTTTATTTTTCACAGAATAATGAAAAATAATGATTTTTATGGGAATTTATTTTTTTATTTTAAATGAAAAACACAATCAATTTATGTTCTGGGTTAGTTTTAAATTTTATTTAGGCAAATATGATTTTAAATAGTTCAAATATATTTTCTAAATGGATTTTATTCTTGAAATTAGTATTAAAATATTATATTTTGAAAAGAGAATTTTCCGAAAACTAATTTTCATTTGTTTTATGGATTAATATTAATTATAATTTTTAAAATTATATGTTTTAAAATTTGATAAATGGACTATATATTTTAAATCATTGGATCTATATGTATTATTTATTTCTCTTTTATATTTAGAAAATAAGAATTGTTAACATAGTATTTTTAGTTGGCACAGAAATGGGTAAATTGAGTAATTAAAGATTAGAAATAAAACAATAAGTACAATAAAATTACTTTAACATTGTCTTAAATTTTATTATTTTTAGTATATATCAACCATATTAATACATGGATAAGATTTAGGACCTTTTTAGGCAACTTGGATGAGATTATGATATATATAATATTTTATTTAAGGAATTATCAAACATGCCACACACTTGTTTTTAATAAGTTTAATATTTTTAATATGATGGTATCTAGATGATATGTTGGACTAATTTTTGTTCATATCAAAAAGAATTTTCTTTGTCATATTAATTTATTTTTAATTTTTAATGATGATATAATTACTTTAAATGCTGGCACAATGTTGATGTTTTAATTATTTAATTTTTTGAATAAGTATAATTTTTTATGACTATTTCAATAAGAACATTATAGACTAAAATAAAATGTTATGAACATAATAGAATATTTTTTTGAATCATTTGTGTCAAATAAATATTATATGACATCAATGTAATTAATAGTTCATTAAATTGGCATTATCGATATTTAATAGTAAAAAATATTTTATGAAATGATGTAAAATTTTAAAAAATTAAAATTATGCCAGAGGATTGGTATGAAGATTAAAATATCAACTATGGACTATTTTTACATATTTTTTATAATAAATATATTTAACCCCAAATATTAAAAACCCATGTGGTCATGGGGTTAAATATAGTTATTATAAAAAATATGTAAAAATAGTCCATAGTTGATATTTTAACCATGCGGACATGGGGTTAAATAAGGGATAAAACCAAAAGATAAGGGTATAAATATTTTCAAAACATGTTTATTTTTTATCCAATGAGGGTATTTATAAAAATAATTATATTATATTCTAAATATATTAATTTTAATCAATTTTTAATTGAAATTAATATTATATTAATTTAATATTTTTAGAAATTCCAATAGTACCACTCCCCTTTCATATAAAAGGTAACCTCTTCTTCTTGTTTCATCATACTTAAAATCCCATTTGGATTATTTAAGACTCTAAAAATACCTTCTAAGAATACCTTAACAAATTATAGTGTCACGCCCCGGAATTTATGTTCAATTATTTATTATTTATATGGAATTATTTCGTGACTTCGAAATTCGATGACGCGTAACTCTGAGGCCCAGAGAGCCCAGAACGGAATTTTGAACGCCAGAATTTTCCTAGAAATGAATTATCTCCGACCAACAAGGGCCGAGAAGAAAAGTTATTTTTCTAATTTTTCCAGAAAAATTATTAAAATAATTTAAATGAATTATTTAATTTTCATTCCCATTTTGGAGTGGCAGACGGTGACGCTGAGGCGCAGTAATAGGGCGGTGACGATACGCATCAGTGAGGCTCATTAATGGAACATTAAACTTGCAGTGTAACGATGCTTTAATGACACATAACCACGACACAGTTTCTTAAAAATAAGCATATTGACACAACATCGAATCATAATAGGAACGTTGTGACATGATCCTATTTATAATTTGAGACACTGGGAAAATATGGATTAAAAAAATTTGTGGAATCTCTAGTAGACCTCTGACGGACTTCCACCCCAGCAAAGAATGAAGAACGCAGATGATACTTCATCTTTTTCGTCGTACCTTTCGATGTTTGGAGCTGATAAGCAATGTCAACGTCTAAACCCCTCGAGGAAGAACGTGTGGCAATGAAATTTACAGAGGTATGGGTTCTTGATTCATTGTTCTTCCTCATCAATTTATAAATGATGAACATGGATTAACCCACGATCATGTTAATCCAGGACCATGCGTTTTTATGGGAGGGTGACTTCTTTGGGAGTTCTTTATCTGGGATTTAATTATATTTTGTGTTCAAATTAAAATACCAGGACCTCACTTTTTTTGTAAACTTCTAACGCAGAGGAACCGGGACGACATAAACAAGGTCTGATCCCCTCCATCATGGGTTTTCATTATGGACAAACTTTCAAATCGACGAAAAGGTAGATTTTAGACCGTCGTGGTAGAGAGGAACATCCCTGAAAATGCTGGTGCAAGCTGCATGAAGAAAAAACAACCGGTGCGGACCCGGTGGTCCGAAAAATAATCTGCTACCTTGCCGGTGACTGCGAGCAGTGGCCTGTAGCAGCGACCGTGGGTGGGAGGTGGCACGCAATGACGGCACTCTGGACGAAAGGTCGCTGCTAGACTGGGCCGCAGCATAGTAGGAGAAGCCTCCGGATGAGCTGATGACTGCAGGTGGCATACTTGGTTGCATGATCATGTCATAGGGCTTTGGACACAGCACTAAGCCATGTTCCCCATGACAGGTCGTGGTCGCTTGACCGCGGAAGGGGAGGCACCCCGTGGTGACCCACATGGCGATGTCGGGGCACGGATGGGGCTCTTGGATGCTTTCGGTGAGGTGGACTAGTTTTCCTCTTGTGTACCGGAAGGGAAGTGAACCCCTAGTGGCCCGGATCCACACCTATAGGGTCGGTCTCATGCCTTCTTCTGGCTGGACCGAACTTGGCCGGGTCGTCGGGCAACTCGGAAGGATGAAACCTCGACTAACTGAGCCGGGTCCAGCGAGGCCTATTGGGCCTGGAGCAATGGCCAGTCCGGACCAGTCTAACCCCGACCCACACTCGGTCAGGTTAGATCCGTCAAAATGAACCAGGGTTTGTGTAACCCCCGAACTGGGTTGGTCGGGTCAGTTCGACTGGGTCGGACCAAGCCCCAATGCAACGGGTCCGCTGGTTACTAAAATGAACGTATCCTGCAAACCACTAGTTCTATTGACTAGATATTTGTTGTGTTGGCACCCTCTTGAGGAGGTGGATCTTTCGGCATGCTTTGTGGTGACATTCCTGGACGCTAAAAAGTGACAAATGGCTTATGAAGCTGTTCTCCCAAGCATTCTATGTACGTAACCCTGTGGCTAGCTGAGACATGAAGACTCCCTGAGCATGGATGAGTGGAAAGCCACTTTGTGTGAATGAGTAGGCCCATGGTGGGGAGAATATTTACATGAACAGGAAGAACCATGGTACATGAAAGGAGGAGTACCTCAGTTCGGCCAAGGTAGGAAGTGGCTCTGTCTGACCCGATAGGCCCCCAGGGGTGAGCGGCTTTGTGTAACCCAGCAAACCCATGGTACTCATCAGGAATGAGTACCACAGTACTTAATGGTTAGTGTGAAGTGTCACTATATGACCCGACATGCCCACTGTACTCGATAGAGGAGGATTTCTCCAGTGACTGAGGAGTTAGACGTTTGTGGATGAGGATGCTACTGTTACTACCCTAGAATATACATGGTTTCAGCTGCATTTTTATTCTTTATTTACTTTTAAGAATTGTTTTGTGTTATTTATTTTGTGTTGGGATCCCTACTGTGTAATTTGTTACTCACCCCTACATAGGTTTCACCCACACAAGTTTTATCTGGTGCAGACGACCGATGTTTTGATAGAGGTTCTTAGGGAGACAGGACAAACGGACAGTACGACGGTGGACTTGGTGGCCTAGGACTGGGCGGGGCCTAGTAAGACTAGGCAGACATGATGTACTCCTTCAACTTTCAGTATCTTCACTACTATCACGATTAGGTGGGGATTACAGCAATATGTCCATCAGATCAGTTTTCGTACTTTACAGTTTTCAATACATTTTCTTGGATATGTATTCTGGCCCACATCCTTTCAGCTATACTTGCACTCAGTTTACGCAGTGGTATATTGTTTTCCTTTGGTGATTTGGGACTTGGATAGGCATTTGTGTGCATACATGTATCCAATATAATGCCTCCCACTTGCTGGTCGACTCCTTTGGTGCTAGTCGCCAGCCCCTGTACATCCAGAGGTAGGCTTGGGGTTTTCATGGTACGAGCCCCAGGGGACGAGCCGTGACAATGTTGTATCAGAGGGATTTTGGTTCCCCCTCAAATACTGGGAGTCTGATGTTTTTCAGGGAAATATTGATAAGTGTTACGAGTTCGACTTTCAGATTCGGGGAGTCCAGTATTGGTTCGGCGGTCGATGTATCCATACACCAGGTCCTTGAATTCTATTTTTAGTTGGATACCAGGAAACACTTGTTTCAAAAGTGTTTCCTTATTTTTTAATGAGAGTAATCTAAGAAGGTATAACATTATAACTATGGTACATCTTGATCTATCTCAATATTCCTACAAGTGGATGACCAGCCATTATCCAGATATGAGGTAGTAAGAACATCCTGCCCAGCGACACGATGTCCGTTCAGAGACTAGTTCTATATATGGCCCCACCATGTGGTGCACGAGTGCTACCACCACATGATGATCAGTCTCTATTTTCGGCAGTTACATAAGAGGACTTTCATAGGTTCATGGCCCTACATGAGTTTCAGAGACAATGACCTCCCAGGTTTAGGGGAGAGATAGATCCTGAAGTCGTAGAGGACTAGATAGAGGTTGTGACATGGATATTCCTCTTAGTGAGGACACCACCCGACATGATGTAGATCTTAGAAGCGAGCCTTCAATAAGGATCGATAGGTATATGGTGGAGTTTGACCATCCAGACACATGATGAGGCAAACCTCATTTGGTTTGACCATGAGAGGAATTTCCAGGAAGAGGTTTTCCACATGACCTTGCGTGCTATACGCATCCTGAAGCGTCTTCACCTACATTATGACAACATGAAGATGGACGAGTACTTGGTGGGGTTCACGAAGATTTATCGTTTCTCCACATATATGGTGAGAGAAAATTTTTCAGGGCTTGAGCCTTTGATAAGGGACTCAGGAAGGAGATAAGGGATTTGGTGGTGTTACTCTGCATCCCTACCAAGGCTGGGGTACTGAAACGAGCCATTCTGATGGATTGTTTCTTGGTGGAGCATGTGCATGTAGCTAGAGAAACCAATAGACCCCGGGTGGTTGGGTATTCTGTAGTAATCAGACAACATATATGTTTTTCCAAACGGGATAGGTCTTTCAGTGGATGACCCCAAGACTGAAGGTCGGTGGTGCGGGGCTCCTAGTCTGGGGGGAGTCGGTAGAGATTCATGATGTGCCACGCTTGCGGCGAGCAGGGACACATGGTACGTGACTGCCTGACCTGCCGTATAAATGACTGGATGATGATTGAGGTGCCATTGAGGCAGTGGCAGCAATTCGAGTGACTAGGTCCGCATGGCAGTAGATGTGGTAGGGGAGTTGGTTAGGTGATAGATGGTGGGAGATAGTTTGATATTTTACCACCACTCCCATGTGGTGCACCCCGACCATAGGAAGCAAGAAAACATGGGTGAGATCACCTTCAGGCATCAGAGTCTTACGACCAAAGCGCTCCAGAGATGATCTTAGGTACGATCCGTGTTTTCTCCACCATAGTTGTAGTATTTATAGACAGAGGTTCTAGTCAATCCTTCTTTTCCACAACTGTTGTTTGGAGTTCAATGATTCTTGTGGATCTGATGCCTCGATCCTTGAGGCTAGAGACACCTATAATAGGGGATTTTACGATTACACCCTGGTGCTGGTAGTGTTAGCTTACTCTAGGAGGCAAGATATTTGGCTCGGATCTCCTAATAGAAGCATCAAGGCCTTTCAAAGTCATCTTTGGTATGGACTGGTTATCCACAGTCCATTCTCAAATCGACCGTTTATCATACAATGTGGTGTGTCCATGGAGATGGGGCCAAATTTTCTTTAACCAGCAATAATAAAACCCTTTCGGCACTGGATGGACTCTCTTGGAGGAGGGTGCAATGAATCACTCAAAAGTTGGATACCCTCACCCTCTATGTAGTGGAGGAGAGGATTCCAAGTATTCTTCTAGTGGTAGACGAGTATGAGGATGTTTTTCTTGATGAGGTTCCAGGGCTACATCCTCATAGATAGTTTGACTTCTATATTAACTTGTACCCTGGGATGACACTGATATCCACACCGTCATATCGAATGGCTCCTACAGAGCTTCGCAAGCTGAGGTTGTAGCTAGAGGACTTCAAGAGAAGGGGTTTGTAAGGCCCATTTTTCACCATGGGTAGCACATATTCTCTTTGCTAAGAAGAAAGATGGGAGTTTGAGGTTGTGTGTGGAATTTTGGTGCCTGAACCAGGAGACCGTGAAGAATAAGTACCCACTTCCAAGGATTGATGACCTATTTGACCTGCTGAATGAAGAAAAGTGGTTCTCAAAGATAGACCTCAGATTAAGCTATCACCAGCTTCTGGTACGAGACAAGGATGTGCCGAAGACTACCTTCAGGTGCTGTTATAGCCACTATGAGTTCCTGATGATGGCTTCCGGTGTGACAAACACCCCAGCATGGTTCATGGACCTCATGAACATGATATTCAAAACCTACCTTGACCAGTTTGTTGTGGTCTTCATCGATGACATCTTGGATTATTCAGCATCATAGGAGCAGCACACTACACACCTTCAGATAGTCCAGGATAAACTCCGAGAGCACCAGCTTTATGGTATACTCTTGAAGTGTCAGTTCTGGATACAGGAGGTCCACCTTCTAGGACACATCATCTCAGAGGTTGGAGTTTCCTTACATCCTGAAAAGATGGAGGTGGAGCATTCTTGGGAGCTTCCTGGGAGTGTGACTATGGTGAATAGCTTCATGGGGATGGCTGGTTACTATCAGAGTTTTTTGCCCAATGTTTCAAGTGTAGAATCACACTTATTGGAATTGACACGGAAGAGAGAACCCTTCGTGCGGACGAAGAAATTCCATCAGTGTTTCTAGGAGCTAAGGCGGAGACTGACTAGTTCCCACATCTTGAGACTACCAGAGGAGGGTGTTGGGTATTCAGTTTACTACTATTGATTTGGGACTAGGATCGGCTGTGTGCTAATGAAGGATCAAGCGATGATCACCTACATCTCACAACAAATGATGCAGCATGAGTATAACTATGCGACCCATGACATGGAGTTGGAAGTAGTGGTGTTTGCATTGAAGATGTGGGGAACTACATGATGGGAGAGAGATGTACAGTTTACTCCAATCACAAGAGCCTCTGGTATATCTATTCCTAGAAGGACCTGAAAAAGTGATAGCTGTGATGGCTAGAGTTCCTCCAGGACAATTATTTTGGGATTTTCTATACTCCTGGAAAGGGGAACGTGGTGGCAAACAACATCAACAGGAGGACTGGGTTCTATCTGCTATGTGGGGAGACAGAGCAGTTATCCGCGATACAGGTATCCCTCATGGATGATGGTGAAGAAGTTTAACTATAGTTGATGGCTATTAATCCCCCACTCACATAACAAGCAAGGTAGGCACAACTATGGGATGTTGGTTGTGAGGTCTGACATGATCATATGTCCTCAAGATGAGCTTCTGATGGATTTTCAATAGGTGGGGAGCACTTCATCCTTTTCAAGGGGTACACCTTAGTACCATTGGCTTTGTAGGAGGATGTGTTGAGAGAGTTCCATATTTCCCCTCTGGAGGTACATCCTTTAGTGGAAAAGATGTATGAGGACCACTGGTGTTAGTACTGGTGTCCACAGATAAAGTAAGTTGTGGATGAGTTTGTTTCACGATGCCTCGTTTTTTCAGCAAGTGAAGGCTGAGCACCAGGTTCTGGTAGGCTTGACTCCGCCACTCAAGTTACCTAAGTACAAATCGGACAATATCTCAATGGGCATCGTGATAGGGTTACCATGTAAATCTATAGGTATTGACTCTATTTGGGTGATTGTTGAATGACTCACCAAGTCATCTCACTTCCTACCCATCCGAGAGTAGGGAATAGAAGATGTTTTGGGACGCGTCTACGTCTAGGAAAAAGTGTGGATTCATGGGGTGTCTTCAATTATCATCTTAGATTGTGACGTCCTATTTACATCCTTATTGTGGAAGGGATTATAATAGGATTTCGGGATGAAACAATGTTTGAGCACAATTTTTCATCCTCAGATGGATGGTCAAATAGAGCAGACTATACAGACCACGGAGGAAATGCTTTGTGCTTGTGTCCTTGAATTTGTTCATGGTTGGGAGGACCACCTTCCCCTAGTGGAGTTTGCATACAACAAATAGATATCACTCCACGGTTGGTATGGCATAGTTTGAGGCCTTGTATGGGAGGCCTTTTAGATCACCCATATGATGGACGACCCAAGGGAGTCGTCACTCATGGGTCCAGAGTTCTTACGGGCTTCCACCAATACGTCCAAGATCATCAAGGAAAATATGAGTACTATACAGATCATGTAGAAGTCTTATGAAGAAATGAGACAGAGACCCTTGGAGTTCAAGGAGGGAGATCATGTGTTCTTTGGTGTCTCACCCCGACAAGGATTTCAGAGATTTGGATGGGGCGGTAAGACATCTCTAAGGTTCATCAGACCTTTTTAGATCCTGAGTAGAGATGGAAAGTTGAAGTACCGCCAATCTCTTCCCCCACAGATTCACCGGGTCAATGATGTTTTCCATGTGTCTTAGCAGAAGAGGTACACACATGATCCATCACACATCATCAACTAGGGTGAGATGGACATTGATGATGGGACGACATTTGCAGAGTTCCCGGTGGAGATAGAAGATCGAAAAAAGTGGGTATTATGTGAATGGTCGATTCATCTAGTGTGCATCTGATAGTAGCATGGGAATCTCTAGGAGAGAACATGGGATGTGGAGGGTCATATTTGTGCTCAGTACCCCCATATTTTTGTTTAGTTTTTTTGGATTTCGAGGATGTAAGTCCCTAAGGTGGAGAGAATGTAAAGTCTCATAATTTCTATGTAATTTTATTTATTTATATAGAATTATTTCGAGACCATGAAATTTGATGTCATGTAATTACGAGTTCCGGAGAGCCCGGAACCGAATTTAGAACTTTTTTTAAGGTACGTTCAATACACATGGGAGCGGGATTTTATATCTTTTGAATTGTCACTCGGACCAAAATATTAGTGACCTATTGAATTTTAAATGCCATTATTTTTATAGAAATGACTTCACTTTGGCTAGAATGGTTTGATATGAAAAGGTATATTTCAGACATTTTGAGAAAAAATAATAAAATAATTTAAATGGATTATTTAAATTTTTTTACTAATTTTGGAGTGGCAGAAGGAGACGCAGTGGGGAAGTAACAGGGAGGTGACAATGCACGTCAATGAGGCTCATTAGTGGATCGTTAAACTCACAGCATAATGACACTTTATTAATGCAGAACAATAACACTATTTATTATATAAAACAGTGTAACGACACGATGTCTCATCATTATAGGAATACTGCGATGTGATCCTATTTATAATTCGATACGCTGGGAAAATATGGATTTAAGAAAATGGATACTTCTCTGTAGAACCTCTAATAGACATCCACCCTAGAAATGAATGAATAACACCATCAAGAACATCATCATCTTCATCGCGCCTTTCAAATATCAGGTCCAAGAAGCGAATTCAATGTCTTATCCCCTCAAGGATGAACGTGCAACAAAAAAGATCAAAGATGTCGGGTTTTTTGATTCTTTGTTCTTACCCATCCATTTCTAAAGAATGAACATGGATTGACCCATGAATAGTTTAATCTACAAACCTTTATTACTTGTGGTAGGGTGACTTCATTGGGGTTCCTTATCTAGTACATAATTATCTTTGTTGTTAAAATTAAAATCCCTATACCTCCTTTTTTCTGAAAACGTCTAACATGGAGGGCTCAGGCCGACCAGAACAAGTCCCAAGCCCCTCCTCCATGTTTTTTATTCATGTCCAAGCATTAAAATTGAGGACAATGTAGTTTTGAAACCATCGTGGTTGAGATGATGATCCCTGGAAAATTCAGGTGCAAGCTACACAAGGAACAGACTACTTGTGCAGACCTAATTGATATGGATTGACCAATGATGAATAATGATACTATTTCATTGTTGTGGGGGATTTTTTTGAATCTTGATGGGGTAATGATCCTTGATACTGATCTGATCTGATATAGTCCACCAAGAACACCCTCCTCTGATGCTATCTCACCAAATTTTCTTGGATAAGTGGATAATCCCCAAAATTGTTCATAAACTCGTATTTATAAACCATTTTTGGGTGGTTGAGAATAAATAAAATAAAATTAACAATTTTTTTATTCATTTAATAACCTTCCCACAACTGCACTCAACCCAAACATCTAGCTTGCTCAATGGATATGTTGTTCCTAGGGTGATACCCACACACTAAAATTAATGGAAGCCTCATATTTCTGAGTCGAGAATCTATTTAAAATTTATTATTCCATTTCAAGATAACATCACATGCGTGATATATTATATATATGTATATATAATTAATTCTGCGCTCATAGGGCATCAGAATATCACACCCTCATAGAGACTAGATCAAAATTTAATAAAAATATTATCCAAATGTAATAAATAAAAATATTAAATTCATTAAATTATAACCACATTAAGGATTCACATCCTAGAAAGTGAAAAAAGAGGCCACACAAATAGATGTTGGTACTGAACATCTATCTGGGTATCCTTCTCCTAGGTTATCTCATAAAGAATCTCGTACTCCCACTGGACACCCTTTAGAGGAATCAGTTATCCTAGATGATCCTCTAATGATAACCCATAGTGTCTACCAGGTACTCTATAAATGTAGCTCCATACTCATGGCTTATCTCACCTTAGTCGATATCATGTGATGTGTCATACTCATACCTCTGCATCTTCAATATGTGGATGATTTCATGTACCTGATCTAACTACGACGGTAAAGATAACTGGTAAAAAACGTCAACATCTCTATGACGTATATGGAAATAACCAATGAATCTCATAGATTTCATTATGAAAAGACAAATTATATGTAACCTACATCGAGGTGGGAGCATTATGAACACTTGGTCTTCTTCCTCAAACTCCAATGTCTTCCATCATCGGTCTATATAGGACTTGTGAGGCCTATGAATATTTTTCATGGTCTCATATATGATATTGACCTACCATATTATATCCCATAGAATCTATGGGCCCATATTTGATGAATCTCCTCAGTTGATCCACTATAGTGGTGACCGACAGGGCCACCCATACAAGTCATAAAATGGTTCCATACCAATGGTGGAATGGTGGCAGTTACTGTATGAAAAATCTAGCAATGAAAGGTGATCATACAATCTATTTCTAAAGTCTAACATGAAAGATCATAACATTTCCTCCAAGACCTGAATGATCATCTAATTATGTCTATCAATCTAGATGTGAAACATTTTTCTCAAACACAATAGATTCCCAAATCACATATCTAACCCCCTTTAATCCAATATGTGAAGAGATCGTGATGACAAAAAATGGTCATTGAGGTTACTACATGGAGTGAAACTATATCATGAATTTAATGGATTCCCAATATAGCTTTTGAATTATTCACATAGATAGCTTATAAGTGGGTCGACATGGTGATTTAGTATAAGATCATCTAGATACAATAGGTCCTTTGAAAAAATAGGGTAACCCCACCCTCAATTCTACGGATATTTCATCCAACATATTATATATCACCTCAATGGTTTTAGAAAAAATAATTAGACCAAGGTGTCTAAACATCACTTTCAAATATTTAATTCATTGAGATACAAACATTACAACTATCTTCATCATCCTACATGACCAAAACTGACGTCAGATGTCATGTTAAATCTTCATCAAACATGGATGTATTGAGAAGGGGATGTATGAAACTCCCTCATAACCTCCTCCAATAACATCACTCGTACCATTTTTTCCCCTTTAAAAATAATTACATGATCTTACATTTATAAAATCCACTAGGAGAATGTCCGGTAGATATTTGATTACATAGGGTCTCAATATTAGTATCCCCATGCTATGCCTCACTAAATCTCTGTAAAAGAATAGGGGAAACTACCATCGACTAGATATATGCTCCATCAACATACAAAATGGATTACTATAATGAAGAATAATACTCAGATTCTTAATTTAGTTTTTGAGAAGATGATCACATATTAGGAGAATATTCTACCATGTTCCCCTTTCTAAAAGCATTTAAAATATCATAGTCATATTCATAGAGGAAATCTATCCATGAAATATATCTCATGTTAATATCCATGTAATGTCCTAGATATTCCATGTGAATATTTCTTTATATTATATGTGATTATTTGGAGACCAGGAGCTTAGACGCCACATGATTCTGAGGCCTGGTGAGCCCATAATAAGTGTCTGAACTTTTTTTAACTTTATTTAAAGTAGTTCACATGAGTGGTTTTGAAAACATCTATGCAGGTGCCCGAATTAAAAATCAAAGTTCACATTTTCATATAGAATGAATAATTTAACTATATAAGGACCGAACCTCAACCGGCGTGGGTTGAGGTAAAAATTTAATTTTTTGAATTTTTACAAAAATTTAAAAAAAGATTTTTCTTAAGGAAAATTTAATAAAACATTTAGTTAATTTTATTTGGAATTTTGAATTTTGATGAAGCATAAAAAAATCATTGTTTTATAAAAGAAACAACATAATGATGACACTACAACGTAGTGTAATAGAAATGTTGACATGTGTTTTCTCAATTTAATTTGTTAAATTAAGGTCGGTCATTGACACGGTCAGGGATTGCTCTGAGGACTTTTAGTTTCGGAATTTGTGGGCGACGATTGATGAACCTCCACCAACGATTGATTGAGAAATGATGAATGAAAGTAGTGAAATCTTAGTCAATGAACGATGTAACCATGATGTGGGTTTTTTTTTCTTTATGAATTGGCTTCCACGTTATTTCTTTCAAAACAATGAATACAAATCAACCCACTAAAAGGTTGATCTGTAGAGCATTAATTCTTGCAGGATTTGGAATTTCATCCTGCGTTGAGTTATGTAATGTTAGTAGAATGGTTTTTTTATCTTTTTTTAAAATCCTAACAAGGAAGAATCACACAAGAATGAACAAAGGTCGTGATTCATCTTTTGTGTATTCCTGATCCATTATTCTTTTCCACCCCTTTTTGTCTGTTCTTTATAACGTAATGACATCTATATTCCATGAGCGACTCTAATAGTGGCCATAGAAGTCTGCAGATCAAAGGTAGGTGGGAGTAGGACCTGCAATAATGCCACATGTGGTGGAATGGGGCCACCGAAAGGACCCGACAATGGCTGCATATGGGAGGCGGCGCCCACCAGTGGCGCGCCGCACCAGAAGAGGTCGTGGCCAACGAGAAGCATCGTTTTGGAATCGCGGTGCCTGTGGGGAATTGTGTTTGGATGAGGAGGTCATGCTAGTGTGGAGACACAACCCTAGCAGGGTTCCGCATCATTTTGGTAGAATCATGTTGGGGTCGCGGGTCGGTGTTGGAACATGGTCCATGGAATCGCGTGGGGGTGGGGGGGAGGGGCGACCAACTTCCGGTTGCTTGACGTAGAGGGGAATCAGCCAGCACTACATCTTGTAGAGGGAAATCTAGCCCATAGCGGTAGGTTAGGAAATGGAATATGGGCTGCCCCTGGTGGCCTAGTGGGCCAGACCCAAGTCCCAATGGTCCGGACCGGACTCGGACCCGACATACCCCTTTTTAGTAAAACATGCACAAATTCCAAACTATGCGTCTTATTGACAAGATGTTTGTAGAATTGGGACCACTGTAATGAAAAATTCCAATTGAAAAATTCCAAAAAAAAATTAGGGGAGTTTGAGATATGATAGATGGATTTTAGATTATATTCTCCTAGAATCAAGCGCACTAAGAGCAGAAATCCTACAACTGGATGTGATGAGTTTGAAGTGGGTAATAGAACTCAGTGGCCCAGAAGACAAGAAGAGCATATTATACTGAAAAAATAGAATAGCATTGTTTCCTATAAGAATATAAGGCCTCAGTTTCCTAGAAGATGAGCGACCGTTAGTGGCTGAGCAGAGAAGCAGATCTTATTGGACTGGTAGACAATGGCCCGATGGACTTCAGTGATGACAATTGGACCTCAGTGGCCCAATAGTCAGGCAAACCATATTGGATTGGAAGACCCCAGTGACTATCATGGGTGATTCCCTCAACAGTACAAGATGTTCATACTTAAGACCGGTATTCTTACTTTCTATACATTCGGTTATACCTCTGTGAGATGTCCATTAAATCATGTGTACTTTTCTCTATGTTCATTTCATTGTGGTTCTGGGTCCCTACTGAGTATTTTCTTACTCACCATTGCACTGGCTTCACCCGTAAATGTCATGTCTTGTGAATATGACTGATGTTTTGACAATGAACTTGGTGGTAGTAGACCAGGAGGTTCCCAGTGAGACCAGACATGTGAGGATTGCTCCTATGACTTCCAGGAGCTACTTTTCTCTAACCCTTTAGGTAGGAGTTTCTGCGGACAGATAATCAGATCCCTTTTACTCCCTAGTTTACAACATGTCTTCTATTGGGTCTGTATTCTAGACCATTTTACATACATAGTTTACCTATACTCTCCATGGTTATCATAGTGGTATGCATGTTTTAATTTTCATCATTGTGGGTTGTGGTTGTCAGTGTGTGTGTACATGAACATGGAAAATTCCTCCCACTTTCATGATAATTCCTTCAATTCTAGTCATCATCCCCTAGACTTTCAGAGGTAGGCATGGGTTAATCATGGAATGGGCCCCGGGGGACGAGTCATGAAAAATTTTGTATCATATGAGGTTGGTTCTACCTTATGGACTGAGGGTCTATGGCTTTGTTGCAGGTTAATAGTGTTGAATGTTTTGTGTTCGACTTTTAGGTTTGGGGAGTCCAATATTTTGGGGGATGTTGACATATCTATAAACCAGGACCATAGATTCTTTTTTTAGAATCGATGAATAAAAACACTAGTTGGAGGAATCATATATGAATTCAGTGTTTCTTTATGTTCTTCTTGAGTCAGAGTCAGCTCACGATGTATAATCTATTGAACAAGGTTCATCTTGATCAGTTTCAGGATTCCTCCATCCAGACACCCAGTGAGGATTCTAGTGCTTGAACTTGAGGATGGTATTCCTTGTGTTGATGCATCATTACAAGGAGTGGTACTAGAGATGGATGCACTGAGAGGAGCACTAGTGTTTCCACCACCCGTTGATCAGAAGTATGTACCAGTGCTACTCATAGAGGACACATGTTGGCTAAGTTCCTTACCTAAGTTCCTGAAGTAGATACCTCCCAGGTTCATGGGTGAGACTAGAACCTTGGTGCCTAAGGATTAGCTCGAGGTAATTATGTGAGTCTTCCAATTTGTGAGGATTCCTCTCGACCAGATGTCGATATTAACTACGAGCCTTATTTGAAGCTCAACTGGGAGATGGTAGAGCTTGACGATCCATACATACGACAAGGTGACCATCTCCTATAAGGACTATATGTGCCTCTTTAGAGTGGTGTTATTTCCATCGATTTTTTTCTCAATGTACATATAGGAGCTACAACTCGATCAGCAGGGTAACATGACACTAGATAAGTACTCGACGAGATTCACCAATCTTTCTCGCTACACCACAAGCATGTTGTGATATCCATTATTCTTGGCTCGATCCTTTTAGATAATACTATGATTTCAGATTAGGTTATCCATGGTATCATATATAATCCCTACTCAGGATGGGGTGGTGGAGAAATCCCTACACATAGAGAGCTTCCTAGAAGATCATGTGCCAACAGTAAGAGCTACAAGTAGACACTAGGAAGAGAAGTGATCAGTAGTGGGTAGTATACAGTAGACACCGGGGCCCAAGATGACCCTAAATTTTGGGTAATGACCACATGTTTTACGATCGGTGATACAAGACCCCCTGGGAAGAGGGATTCATCATAGGAGCAGGGTGTGCTACACATGCGGTGGGTAGGGGCACATGGCTCGTGATTGCCTGACTTTCCATGAAGATGACTGAAAGATGGTCAATGGACTGTCGAGGAATATGCATAGGTTTAATTAGTGTTTCCCATAGGTGGAAGGCATGGTAGGGGAGTCGACAGAGAAGCAGGTGGTGGGCGAGTTTCAAGGTGCTACCACCACCACCCCCATGTGGTCCAGCACAGGCTTCAGGAGCCAGTAGAAAGGGGCAAGGCTAGCTTCATGTGATAGAGGGGTACAACCATGACACTCCATATATGATTAGAGGGATGATCTGTGTCTTATCTATCTCAGATTTAGTTATTGTAGACATAAGTTTCAGTCACTCTTTATTTTCCAAAAACCCTATTCAATGTTTTGAAATTCTAGTGGAGTCATTGGCTCGATCCTTACGGTTAAAGACTCCAAAAAGAGGAGATTCACTGATTAAAAACTGGTTCTAGAAGTGTGATAATACTCTTGGAGATTATATATTTGGCTCGAATCTCCTAGTTTCTACATTGAGGCCTTCCTATGTCATCTTGGGTATAGATTGGTTATCAACAGTTCATGCCCAAATTGACTGTTTTAGGCTCCAAGTGAAATGTTTCATCAAAAATGGGACTAGTTTTTCCTTCATCTGTGAAAAGGGAGATCTTTCAGTACAAGATAGACTATCTAAATGGATGTGCATTTGATCAATCTCCATTTGGATAGCCTCACCCTCAGTGTAGTGGATGAGAAGAGTCCTCACATTCTTGTAGTGATGGAAGAGTATGAGGACATATTTCCTAAAGATGTTATGAGATTACCCCTCATTGGGAGGTTGAATTATGAATCAATCTTTACCCTGATATGATACTAATATCCACAACAACATATCAGATTTATCCTATGGAGATCCATTATTGGTGTGTATAACTAGAGGATTTATAGAATAAAGTCTTCATAAGACCCGGTGTTTCACCGTGGTAAGCCCCAATATTGTTTTCTATGTAGGTAGACGAGATTTTGAGGTTGTTCATAGAATTTTAGTTCCTTGATCAGGTGACTGTGAAGAAAAAGTATCGACTGTCATTGATTTATGACCTCCTTGATTAGTTTATGTGAGTGATATGGTTCTCAAAGATTGAACATAGATCATGTTATCATAAGCTTTGTGTACGGAATACGGATGTACCAACGACAACCTTTAGATATTGGTATGTCCACTATGTGATCTTGGTGATTCCTTTTAGTGTAAAAATTTCCCTAGTAGTGTTCATGTGATTCATGAATAGTATTTCATAGCCTCACATTGACCTGTTCATCGTGGTATTAATTGATGACATCCAGGTGTACTCAGTGTCTGAGGAGGAGCACCCTACACACTAATGGATAGTCTTGGAAACACTCTGAGAGAACTTGATTTACGGTAAACTATTTAAGTGTCAGTTCTGGATTCAGTAGGATTACTTTTTGGGACACATAATTTTAGAGGCTAGAGTTACAGTATATCCAACAAAGATAGATGGGGTGCTTTCAGGGGAGACACCCAGGAGTGTGGCTAAGGTGTAGAGTTTCTTGGGTATGGATGGATACTATCGGATGATCGTGCATGACTTCTCGAGGGTATAAAAACCTGTATAAACATTTAAATGGATGAGATATCCCTTTATATAGATGGAGATGTTCTAGTAGAGTTTTAAAGAGCTGATGTAGAGGCTAATGAGTACCCCATGTTGAGACTACTAGAGGAGGGCATCGGGTCTCTAGTATTCTACAACGCATCAGGGACTAGATTTTCTTTCGTCCTAATGTTGATAAAATTAGTGATCACCAACATTTCGGGGGTGTTTATCCATCATGATTAGAATTATGTGACCCAAGACTTGGAGATAGCAATGGTGGTCTTTTCATTGGGGATGTGGAATAACTACTTCATGGGTGAGTAGTTTTTCATCTACTCCGACCAGAAATATCATATGTATATCTTCTACCAGAAGGACCTAAACATGGGGAAGTGGTGGTGGCTATAGATCTACTAGAATAATGACTTTGACATAGTTTATACACATGGTAATGGGAATGTGGTAGCGGAAACGCAAATAAAAAGATACAATATTCTATTACTGAGTGAGGCGTCAGAGTAGTTAGCTGTGATACAGATATCATTTGTGGATGGTTATGGATCATATCACCTTCAGTCGATGGTTGTCACCCCAACACTTAAAGTGTGTTAGGGTGGAACAACATATGGACATTAACATCGCGCCCCAAAATGGTCAGTTGTCCTTATGACAGGATCCTAATGGATATCCGATAGGTGGGGAGCATGTCGTCCTTTTCAGAGGATGCACCGTTGTGCCAGTGGCATCGTGTGAGGAGGTTATGAGGGAGTTCTAAACCTCCCCTTTAGTGGTACGTCCAAAAGTGAATAATATGTACCAGGTCCTCCAATGTTAGTACTGGTGGCTAGAGATTAATAAGGAATTAGTAGAGTTCATTTCACAATGCCTCACTTGTCGGCAAGTGAAGGCAGAGCATCAGGTTCCAACAAGATTGATTCAGCCACTTGAGGTGACAGAGTAGAATTTGGATGGTATATCAATGGAACTCGTGATGGGTTTACCACGCATATCTGAGGGCAATGACACTATCTGGGTGGTTGTTGAACGACTCACTAAGACGGCCCAATTCCTACCCATACGGTAGATTAGTTCAGTAGAGAGCTTCGGACGCCTCTACGTATAGGAGATAGTTCTACTCCATGGAGTCCCATCATTGATAGTCTCTGATCGGGACACTTGATTTAAATCCTAGTTGTGGAAGGTATTGAAGAAGGATTTTGGAACCCAACAACTCTTGAGCATAGATTTCCTACCCCAAATAATTGGTCAGACGGAGAAGACTATCCATGTGATGGAAGACATGCTCCATGATTGTATTATGGACTTCAGGCATTGTTGAGGATCACCTACCATCAGTGGAGTTCATGTAAATAGTATATACCACTCTACCATTGGTATGGTATCATTTGTGGGACTGAATGGGAAATCATGTAGGTCACCGTTATATAAGAAAAACCTTTGGGAGTGAGCACTCATGGGTCTAGAGATGGTATGGGCTACCACTGAGAAGGTGCAGGTCATCCATGAGGGGATGAGGAATATATAGAGAAGACAGAAATCTAATGTGGACAGTAGATTAAGGAAATTGTAGTTTTAAGAGGAAGATAATGAATTCATTCAGGTCTCACCTCGATGGGGATTGTAGATATTTTGTTAGGGAAGCAATATATCTATTTGGGTTCATTAGTACTTTTCCTATTCTCAAAAAAGTGTACGAGGGGGCATACAACCTAAATTTTCCCCATAGATGCACTAGGTGGATAAATTCTTCCCCGTATCACAGTTGAGGAGGTACATGCATGATCCATCACAAATCATCGCCTTGCGCGAGTTAGATATTGATGATGTGGCAATGTTTGCAGAGCTCCTGGTAGAGATTTAGGATCGATAGGAGTGGCATATTCATGTATCGTTGATTCATATCTTGCACATTTGGTGGTAGAATGATAATCTCTATGAGATCACCTGGGAGGAGGAGGCTCAGATCTGAGCTCAGTACCCCCATTTGTTTGTAAGGAACTTTTTTTTTTCTTATGAAGACGTAAATATCTAATGGTGGGGTAATGTAACATCCTAGAAATTCCATGTAATTTTTATTTAAATTTTTTTGCATCATTCAGAGACAAGTCACTAAGAAAACCCTTGATTCCGTGGCCTAGTGAGCCAAAAATAAGTTTTTGAACTTTTTTAATGTTTATTTAAAATAGCGCACGTGATCGGTTTTAAGAACTTTTAAATTATTTCCTAGATTAAAAATATGAGCTCATTGCTGTGTTCAAAACAATGACATCATCAAAGGATGGACCTAACCTTGACCGGTGCAGGTCGAGGGAAAAAAGTAAAAAATTTAACTCTTTAAGATTATATAATAAAATAATTTTCTTATCGCAAAAAATAATATTTTAATTAATTTTATTTTGAATTTTGAATTTTGTGGCAGCCTAACAGAAATGTTGTTTCATAAAAGAAATAGCATAACAAAAATTCTAAAACTTGTTTTCTCCAGTTATTGGTTTATCATAAGACCTATTTCTTAGAAAATCAAGTATTTCTCTAAACTCTGGGAATTTTGGCATTGGCGAGCAATGATCGGAGAACAAGAACCAATGACAGATTGAGAAATGACGAACGACAATGGTGTGATATTTGTCAAAGAATTATCTATCCTCAATGTAGGGGTTTTGGTCTTTATGAATTAGATTCCATATTATTTCTTTTTAAACCAATAATTTCAATCAAACCACTAATAGTTGGATCCACAAATCGTTTGTTATTGTTTTATTTTCTATTTTTTCATGTGAGGAGATATGGGAAGTTGGATGCATGTTTATTTATCATTCGTTAAACTCCTAAAAAGGAAGAATTAGGAAAACACAAACAAATGTCATGATATGTCCTTCGTGTTTTTCTTGCGCATTATTCTTTAACACCCCTTTTCTTCTATTCTTCATGACAAAATGAAAACTATTGTCCAAGATGGTCCGCAACAATGGTAATTGAAGTCTGTGGTCTGGAGGGCCATGGTGGTGGCAGGGGCCGACAGATCGAAGGTTGGCGATGATGGAACCCACTGTCAGCCACCGTGGGAGGTGGCCCGGGGCCACCAGCAGGTGGCATCATGTGGGAGGTAGAATGTACCAGTGGTGCTCCACCGGGGAGGAGGCCATGATGGTGCAGAATCGTGGTGCCAGATGAGAGAGGGGGGTCCACAACAGTTCAGAACTACTGCGGTGTAGGGAACCATGTGAGTTTGGGAGATCTGTGGCTAGACCATAGGTCGGTGATTTCACATGGTTCGTAGAACCATGTGTGGGGGAGGCGGTTGGCCACCTGTCAGCTGTGTGATGCGGATGGGATGTGGACATCGCCGCATTATGTGGAGGCCAAACCGGCCCGCAGCGACGTTCTGGGTTGGAGAATACGGTCCACCTCAGGCAGCCAAGATGCTAAAACCTAAGAGGCCCAGTAGGACAGACATGCGACCCAACCAATTGGACCCATAGCCTAGCAGGCCGGGTTAGACCTAGGTCAGGTCATGTCAGACATGACCTAGACCCGACCAACCCCTTTTCACTAAAATGGGAATGACTTAAAAACTATACATCTCATTGACAATCCATTTGTGGTGTTTGGGACCTTGTGATGATGCAGTCCTATTGGAATACACCCTCTGAGTTTCCGAGGAGGTTAAGATACGATCAATGTTTTAAGAAGTACACTATATTGTAATGAATCACACTACAAGAAGAAATCATGTGGCTGGTTTTGATGATAAGGTAGTGGCGAGTGGAACTCAATGGCCTGGTAGACTAGTAGACCTCAGTGGCCCGACAGACGATCACACCTCAGTGGCCTGAAAGGCGATCAGTCCTTAGTGGACTAATAATCATTATTGATCATTAGTAGGTCTCAGAGGACTGACATAATACCAAACCTCAGTGGTCTGAAAGACCTCAATGACTCATCATGGATGATTCCCTCGGTAGTACACATTGTTTAGCCTTATGAATGATAGTCTTACTTTATAAACATTAGGATGTACATGTGTGAGTTTTCCATTACCTCATGTGTACTTTTCTCTATAGTCATTTATTTTTTGGGGGGTACATATTGAGTATTGTGTTAATCAACCCATTACGGGCATCACCCACACATTTTGTGTCTTGTGAAAATGACCGAAGTTTTGACAAAGAAATTGGTGGTCCAGGACCAGGCAGTTCACAATGTGATTGAAAAAGCGAGGCTTACTCCTACAACTTCAGAGAACTTCTCTTCATATACCATTCATATAGGGTTTTTAGTAGATGCATTATCAGTGATATTGGATAATCCATGCTTACTCCTGCGACTTCAAACCACTACTCTTCAAGACATATCCGTGATGTATCACATAATTCTTCATACTTGGCACCCTCTTCTGGTAATATTATGATTGGAGTGTTCAACCACGTCTACCACAACTCTTGGAAAACCTTCTAGTACATAATTATTATAATTATGGGATTCCCCTTTTTTGTCAATGAGGTCAATGGAGAATATACCATGAGGAAATTGGGTGTAAATATTTGACAGTATACTTTCAACCCAAGAAATATCTAATCCTCTATCACACTTTAGGGTGTCCCTAAGATAACACTTTTAGAACATTTCCATGTCCACTACTACTTTTTCATTCGATATAACATGTCCCAGAAAGTGTAGCTCCTAAATTCAAAACGTGGAATTTGAGAGAATCTCATAAAGGTGGAGCTAGAAGAGTATGTTAAATATTATCCTCATGTGTCTTGGGGTTTCCTCCTCAAACAATGAGTATGCTAGGATATCGTAGATGAACATAACCACAATATAGTCTATGAATGGAAAAAAGATCTATTTCATGAGTCCAGTGAAAATTAATGGGGATTTCACCACTCTAAATGATATCGTCATGTAATCATAGTAACTGGAACAACATCATAAATCTATCTTCAGAATATTCTCATCTCACAATCGTAGTTGGTTATATCTTAATCTGAGGTCAAACATTTAGAACCATAGTGCCCCTCTCAATTGATCAAATAGGTAATAGATCTTATGTAGTGGATATGTTTCATTTCTATTACCTGGTTTAGGCTATGATAATCCATACACGATGTGAAAATCCCATCTACCTTCTTGGAGAACAACACAGGGTCTACTCAGGGTGATACATTGGATTTGAAAAAGTTCTTCATTAATAGGTCCGCCAAATGCTCCCTCATCTAGGATTGATATACGAGATACTTACAATAATCTAGAATAGATATAGAGGTCATAATGGGGTGTAGAATAATATATAATTTTGTATCTCATTGGGGTGGTAAAAAGAAATCAGCCTAAAAGAAGATGTCCTTCTACTCTTCCACCACCATAGGAAACTGAAATCCCATATTTTTAACTACACAGAAATTCATGGTAGCCAACATATTTTTAATCATCTATACCCACTTATTAATGATTCTAAATTGGTCTACATTAGTTTTCTTTTAATCGAAGGATGAAAACCACATTCTATCATTGTGGACACATTGCATCCTACGCCTAAAAGATTATATCATGGAATTAACTATATATAATTTGTCAATTCCTAATATAAAATTATAATGCCTCATTGCTGTTACAATGAGATCCCAAAATAAATACTCACCTTGATGATTTAGGTTACACCATTGGAAAAAGTGTGTGATCATCGAGTAACTTCTAGTAAGAGCCTCCAATAATATGGGCCAAGCGATGATCTCAACAAGAATATCTATAGCTCAAACCACATATGTGGAAAGAATGGAATGAATCACACCGGTATTATTCAATACTATTTCTAAAGTAGATAAGGCATATATCATACCTCATATCACCCATGTAGACATTGGGTCATAATCCTCGGCCACCTACATCTGACCTCAACCCTGTCCCCCAGATCCCTGATCATGATGCAGACCACATGATGCTGGTGGTTATAAGAAGTCAAAATTACTACCACCAAAAACACCACTCATAGATCACATTTTTTTCCTCCTCCCTATGGATCTTCATGTTACTCCTGCTGCCTTTTCATTGATGTACTATCCACTATATGTCATTTTGACATAAAATGGGTCAAAACATCTCATGCAAGATGCCCCTGACTGTCAAAAGTGTAGCCTCACCTCTCTCTAGGATGACTAGATCCATAAAGAAAGAACTAAACTATAGAAACATTTTCTTATGATAAAATCCTAAATATTATTTCATTTCTAGGTCACTATGTTTGTTGTTGTCTCTCTACCTCTTATGTCTCATCTCCCATCTTCCCACTACCGACAACAACATTTTTGTTCTACTCAACCGAGAAACACTCAACCAAAAAAACATTCACTAGGACCTGATATAGTTATTAATTCATATAGGTATCACACTTAATCATATGTATCTATAAAGTACTCTATATAAGGTACAAACATAAAATAACTCATTATGTAACATATGCACAGAGTAATAGAAGTGGTTTCTAAACCATGATGAATACTCAAATTCAGTTTTACAACACTGTTCGAAGCATTAACTACTATAGGATTTTTTTTAATACTCAACATAGCTAGATAAATATCTTATCTAAATAGGTGTTGGAACTATGCCCATGCTCAAAGAATGGGCCTTAGGCAAAAAAATGTGGCCTACCAGCTATGTAATGGGCGACAAGCCCACTGGGCCTTCGGGCTATGTAATGGGTCTCCCTCCACCCAGTTAAAAGTGTACTTTTCTTTTCATAAATAATAAAATTAGGCAGCAGTCCTAACATTTAAAAAAATATTACAATGAAAGAGTCACGTCATTGTATGACTGGGTAAATAATTCCCACCATCGTCTCACAGATCTTTGTAGAAGGATCATTGCTAAGACCACAATATATTATTATGCTGTAAAAAATGAATAAAGACTCATGTCACCATCTAAATACATTCCTAAGATATGTGGTGTTTAGAATCAACATATAACCTAAGGGGACACTATCCCTAAAATTCATGATGACCACTCAGACGTCACACATCATCTTGATGTACTACTAATCTCATTTCCAAATCAATAGGTGGTGGTAAAATTGGCACACCATAGAGAGTTAACCGCTCTCGAATAAGTTCGTTAATCGAAGCCTCATTATTGGTCGGATGATCCCCATGATCCTGAAGCTGAATCATAGATGGAAAATTTAATTGAGGCCTCTCAAAATAGATTATATGTACCGTATAAAATGAATATATCTGGAGTGTTTCCTAATGAAGGGCATAGAAATCACAATCCAGTCCCATATTATCCTTGTACCAATGTTTTTTCATGTAACCAATTCCTACATCTGCTGAGTCAAAAGGAAGGTGATCAGGGTCCTAGTGCAATGATATATTGACCGCCTCCCCAACACTAGAGTCCTTGTCCCAGGATATGAACTCGAAACACTACACACAATTGCCCCAAACCAATCTCACAGAGTCAAGATCTATGATAGAACCAACCCTTTATATACCATTACGTCACGACCCACACCTATGTGGCCAGAACTACAACAACACAAAGCCTGAATCCAATAGGCTAGGGGTTGGTGACTAGTTCCAGGTTGGAATATCATACAATTTGGATGCCTTATCATAATATACCAATATGAACACACACATCTCCAAGATCATTGAATGATGAAATATAGAACATCCAATAAATATTCAGGAATATATATTGAAACCCACCATTAGAGAATGAAAAAAAGTTCAATAAATCAATGTTTAAATATAATCCCACCAAAAGAATGTAGAATAATTCTTACTTTTGAAGTGGGTGAAGACTACTTTAAATGAAACTAATTGAACACACCATAGTCTTTATAGGTCACTAAGCTCCACCTGGTCCAAGGATATAACAAACTATACCATTATTACACATTAATAAGTGATTTTTCCATTATATTACACTTAATAATCCCCAAATATCAAGAATTCTAGTGTCTTATATAATTAGGTACAATACATAATTACTAAAAACATTAAATACACCGTATTGTATTAAACCCTCCTCAACATGTTCATAATATTACTTCATACCTAAAACTATATTGGTGATCCTAGGGAAATATATAAGAAAGGTTTGATATATAAAGACTAGTGAGGGAATAAACATGGAATATGTTATATATGTTATACAATAGTTATATTAATGATGAATAAAAGGAACATAAATAACAAGGCAAGATATAGCATGATATTCATAACAAGGGAATTGTGGAAACAACAAAAAACACTGAATCATAAACATAGGTGAAGGAAACAAATCAAATATTTCATGGTTGAAAAAGTCACAAAAAAATCTGGTAGACCCCTATCTTTGCAGGACGTATCACAACATTACCCAATGCATTAGATTTCTATTTGGGCACACCCATCCCAATAATCTCATTTTCATGCTTAAGTGTTCCACATAGATCATACGACATGGATGTATTCATCATCATAATTTATTCCATGATCAAATAATGAGGAATATAAACATTTAGGTCCTAAATAAATATGTATATGTTCATAATAGTGAATACCATTGATAGAATAATGGGTATTGTATTAACTACACTATTGTTTTGTGAAAGTAAAATCGCGGTGAAATTTCGGTAGCATAACGACGTTAGAGAAAAAGTCCTAAAAATGTTTGATGAAAGTGAATAGGGTATATAATTATTTGTACAAAAATGGTTAGTAATAAGGGCCAGGATTAGAATATCATAACATTAGAAACCTGTATATAGATGGAACAAGTTAGTGAATAATCATGAACAGAGAAAAGAATCCTTACAAAATTTCGGCATGGTAACATTTGTACATAATAGATCATGGGAATCTTAATGAGAGTGAAAGGAAGATATAATAATTTATAAAAAAAATGGAATCAATGGGGGATATATAATATCATATCACATCATAAGAAAAGGAATAGTAAAAAACATACATAAACGTAGTGCTTGATGAAAGAGGAGAGTGGAAGATATCGTACATGAATATGTGACTAAAAATCCTTGAGAGGGGTTTATTAAAAGCTTTAGGGAATCATGTGAGGACTCTGATTTGTTAAAATTAGGGTAAGGACATGATCATGGAGTTTTAGTGAATGAAAATGGGAGCTTGGATGGGATTATTTTGGAAGAGAGGGAGAATTCAATATTATTTTGGTTTTTGTTTCTATATAATAAAATATCCAAGTCCAAAAACCATCCCATGGTTTTTTCCTATGGTTTCATCGAAAGAGGAGTCGTTTTTATTATTTAAGATGACCAATGTCCAAACATAATAAAAGATTACCCTTTGTGATGTAGAGGCAAGTCCAACACTTAAACAACTAAATTTAATATCATAAAATATATTATCAATATTGGTGGATTAAAAAGGGATATACAGAATAAATCAAATAAACCTAAAATCACAATATTTTAATGGTAAAATGAAATGTATATTTATACAGTATTTATTTTTTACCAAAAAATTCATCAGTCTTGGAAAATTAGTAATAAATCACTATTAGATAATTTTTCTATCCTAATTCCAAAAGAATATTCATTTTGTTCAAATTTTTTGTAAATATGTTAATTTTCACTAGTATAATAAAAACCAAAATCTAATGAATTTTTTTGGATGATATAATTTTTATTGAACACCTATAAAATTTTTATTTGACTTCATAAAAATTATATGATCATTTATATTTAATAAAAATTATTCAATAATAATATTTTATTAAAATGTTAATTATTTCAAAAATCAATTAATTCATCAAAATTGATTTCTTAACTAAATTTTAAAATTAACAAATAATATTGTTTTTTTACTGAATCAAAATAAAAATTATTTATAAATTATCAAAAAACATGATGGAAATACAATAATAAATCTATATAAAATAATATACATAGTCATACTGTTAGGGTATTGTTACATATCCCTTTAATACACCAGAAAATGCCCCTAAGGTATGGTGTGTGATGGTGGGACATTCTTGGGGTGGTTTAGTGAGCATGGTTTTGGTTATGATCTCGATGAGATTGAAGTTCACCCATTAATGGTTTCACTCAATATTTTTTTGGATCAATCCATGGGATTGGTAAAGTAAAAATCCAAGAAATGATATCTCCCTTGGAATCTCTGATAAATGGTCTTCATAAGGTAAAATACTTCTATTTAAGAATATCTCTTCCTTTGTCTATATCAATTTGATTTTTGAAAAGCATATATTTGTTGAAATTATGTGGTCATTGTTTAGTGGATATATTATCGAATATAGTTATGCATAATAATCTCTTAAATCCAACTAGATATAATAAAAAAAGAAGTGAATTTTATTCTATATCTATATTACGTATTAAAACAGGTAATTAAAATAAAAATGGTAATTTTATTTATAACTATTTTTATCATTACAGTCATCCCCTTTAGGAAATTTCACCTCCAAAATTTTTATTTCTAATAATAAAACTGATGATGGTATCTCTACATCATCCCCTCCAACGGCTCACAAGTTTCTTATTCAAAATTGTGGTTTCTCCACAAAACATTGATATGGGGAATTGTCTTCTTTTGTAAAAATTTTTCTCTAAAAAAATACTTTCACTGGATGTTATTCATAGAAAAGGACTTTCTCTAATGGTACCACATCTGGATTGAGTACATGTTATGGGTCTATTATGTTCTTCCTCAGGATGGATACATGGAATATATCATGTACTTGAGATAGGTTTGGTGGGATTTCAAGTCCATAGGTCACTGTTCGGATGAAATCAATGATCTCAAAAGGGCCGATGTACTATTGACTAAGCTTTCCATTATTCCCAAATCTGATCACATTATTCCAGGAGATATTTTGAGGGATACCATGTCTCCAAAAAAATCACTAGGTCACATCAAGGACTTTAACCAATGAAATTTTTTCAACAATGAGAATCCATAATGTGTTTTTGAATGTTCTTATAATATTCCACCATTTCCTCAACCATTTCAAGACCTAGCAGTTTGGGTTCCCAATGTCATCCAAACATTCTGGTTTTCTTCACCTCCTCCCATAAATATCTTCATATGGATCCATTTTATGATTGAGTGGAAACTAGTTTTGTATGAAAACTTGACGAAAGGTAGATGTTGATCCCATCCTACTTTGAATTCAATTGAGCATGCTCACAACATGTACTCATGTGTTCAGATATTCCACTTACATTATCCCTTAGTTTGAGGGTGATAAGACAATATAAAGTGTATCTAAGTGTTCATTGAATTATGTGTACATTTCCAAAACATAGAGTAGAATCTTCTATCTCGATCATACATAATAATTAGTTGTACTCTATGGAGACTCACCACTTCTCTGTTTTAAATCTATGCTAGTTGATCCAGTCATAAATCCCATTGAATCACAATAAAGTGTGGAGTCTTCCTAAGATGATCCACAACAACCCAAATTTCATTTTTTATGTTGGATGTCTTTGGAATTCCACTTACAAAGTCTATCATTATTTTTCCCATTTACATATTGTTATTGGTAAAGTTTTCATCTTCCAATCAGACTTCTTCCATTCATATATCATTTTTTGACTTATTAGGAATGTTGATATATAATCAGTAATTTTCTTCTCAATTTGTCCCAATAATAGTTTTCTTAGATATATTGACATATATTTGTGTTTGAAGGGTGAATAGAGAAAATTGAATTATGTGCATCATCCAATAGTTCCTTATTTTAATCATGATTGTATAGAAAAGTTAGTCTTGAACCAAATATCACAATTAATTATTCATAAAAAATTTACTCTGAGGATTTCCTTTTTCTTATAGTTTCCACATTCTTCTAAATTCCAACATCATGTTTTTGATATTTCTTTACACTTTCTAGAAGGGACTATTGAGAAACAATTTGAGAATGGATTGATGATGTTCCTTCCTTTATGATACCCATGTCCATCCTCTTAAATTATAATAAGAATGAACCATTCGCAATTATCATCAATGATAAAATTATTTTTTCCTTTATACTTAGAGAATATTCAAGATTATTCTATTTACCAAGATGTTAGTGAATTGAGAAGTCATAGTCCTTGATCAAATCTATCAATCATTGTTGGTATATATTCATCTCTTAAAATGTGAATCTATGTTTGATAATTTTTTTATCTATATTTATTTCATTATTCTCCCCAAAGATATAATGCCTCCACATATGTAATTTGAACATCACTATAGCCAACTCCAGATCTTGCATTGGATTATTCTGTTTGTGAACATTTAAATGCATTTAAGCATAGCCTATAAAATTTTCATTTTTCATCAATACATATCTCAGTCCCTTGTTTAAACAATCACATAATATTACGAAAAGAACTCCACATGTGGGTGGTGTGAGAACATGGGTCGTGATATGCCTCTTTTTCAACTCGTTAAATATTTTTTCACGTTCAGCATTCCAGGAATACTTGAATCTATTCATATTTAGATTTTTAAAAGTGTTTGACAATAGATATAAATTTCTCCCAAATAAGTGATATTATCTAGCTAACCAAAGGAAACTATGGATATCTATCATAGATGATGTCATCGACCATCCTTCAATTTCATTTTCATTAAATTATCCACATATATTCTATTTTTATGATATTTTATAAGAATGATACTTTCTTTAACAATAAATCACACTTTAAATACTATGTACAAATCTTATCCTTTCGGAAGGTTGTTAAGACAATACTTAGATGCTCCTCATTCTCCTCTTTGGTTTTAGTGTATATTATAATATTATTTATAAATACTATGATATATTTTTCAAGGTTGTCTTTAAAGACTCTATTAATCGATTACATAATGATTTCAAGCGAATTAGTGAGTTTGAATGGAATTATTATGATCTCATAGTGATTGTACCCTATAAAAAAGGCAGTCTTGGGGATATCCTCCTTCTCCACCCTACCATGTTAATATACTGAACAAAAATCCAGCATAGATAAGTATTATTATCAATTTATTAAATTGAACAAGTCATCAATCCATTTAAACTTTTACTTATTTTTAATCATGATCTTGTTGAGATCACGATAATCAATGAAAATGTGCATTGATCCATCCTTCTTCTTAATAATGTGGACTCATTCACCCTATGGTTATGTTTTTTGGCGTATAAACCTTTTATCCAAATTAATTTTTTTTTGTTTATTCAGCTCCTCATGTTCCCCAAAATAAATCCTATATGGAGTCTTGGATATTGGAAATTCCCTAGGTCTAATCTCGACTGAAAATTAAACATCTCAGAGAAGAGGAAGACTAGGATTTCCTTAGGAAACACATCAACATATTCCCTCACAATAGTCATGTCTTCATGGAAGATCATTTCATTATAATTAATTATTATATCTATATACACTTGATCATAGGGTGATAATATCCTTGTAGGAGATTATTGGGACAAAAAATTTACATCCTCATCCGTATACTTTTTTAGAATTAGGGAAAAATTCTTCATACCCAGTTTTTTGGGATGTTAATCCCCCAAATTCTTATAGTGGATGATTTATATACTTGGGATGGAAAAGTTTCCCTATTTTCTTTTTTCACTGATATCTTTACATTCATAATTTATTGTGGTGTTTGAAAAGATATACTAAAATCTCACAATATGAATGAATTAGTAGAACAAAAATCATAAAGTATATTCATAATTCATGAATAAATAAATAGAGTACATATTAGCACTTCATTATTGGGATCCACCTTAGTAGTTGTGATGGAAATTTCTTTTCAATTTAATCTTGGAGGCTTTTGGTTTTTTTCAAAAACAGATGGCTTAGAGAATTTATTAGCATAGTTCCCCCGTTCCTTGTAGTTTAAGAAATAAAAAATGCATTGAGGGTTGAGTGGAGCATTACATTCCTCTATTTCCTTAGTAGCTTTCTATTATTGAAAAATGATTTCCAGGTTACCTTCCTTCCAACACCTAAATCAAATTTTTCATTCCCTTTAGAAAATTTCCATATTTATTCTTTCTTCACCTTCTACAAGTGGGACGTTGGAATTTCTTTGTACAATTAGATTTCTCCATCAAACCCCCATAATTCAACTCCAATTTATGTTTCTTATCCCCGTGATACCATTTAGATTTGATGATCTCCATATCATCTTCTTGGGAACATCATTTAATTTTCTAATATCTATCAATGTCACAGATAGACAAGGACTTTCGTAGACAAGGTTTTTTCCCACAAAAAAAAGAAATCAAAATTTAATTTTGGGGTAATAGAAAAAAGGATCCATATCATGAAAATATTATTATGTTATCCTCTAAACCCCAATTGATTCATCAAATTTTTTATTGAGTGTAAGGAAATACCTTTCAATTTTAATATGGAGAGTGTGAGGAAAATATTTATCCAATTTTTTTTTCTGGAATTCCTTCAACTACATTGCTTTAATATCTTCCTTAGGCTTTGTATTCTGGATCAATTTCCACTAACGAAAAATTTATCCCTCCATAAGATAATCAACTAGAAAAATATTCTCTGGTTTAGAATATTGAAGGACAGAGATTATTTTCTCAATGGAGTTGATACATTTTTTTGGGATCATGTGATTAGATGATCTAGGGAAAGTAGGAGGACATTGTGCATTAATATATCCATTGTGGATTGATATCTATTAGGGAGTATGGATGCTCATCCGAATCCAAATTTCTATTCTGAACTCGATTTAGTTGAGAGATTATCTTCATGATGTTCACTATTCTTACCCACATCAGGTTTGGCATCTCGTTGGGGTAGTCATCACATTGGTCATCGCATTGACTGTTTAACTGATTCCTCATTTTTTCATCCATTGGATAGAATTGAAGGAAAACTAGGGGTGGGTTATTTTAAAACTATTAAAGTCATAAAAGGTATTCCAATAAAATTTAAGGGATAACATATTTATAATATTTATTTTGTTAAATTAAGAATTTCTAGTCTTCAAAATATGTTATCCATGATATATTTCATATAATATTTTCTTATGTATTATCTCCCCTTAATAATGGTTCATAATGAAATTATGAATTTTCAAAAGAATATCCCCAAGGATTTTCTAAATAGGTGAAGGGTAAGGACTCATGTTATGTACGTGGTTATCATCAGTCATCCCTAGAACACCATGTCAGAGATGTTACTACTATGTACATTTGTTCTAGATCCATGTATACTTATAAAATCTAGGAAGGGATATATTTTCTTGATAAACCACATACACTATACATACCCTAATTCACAAATATTTTCATATATTTAATATTCTCTTTGATTCTATCCCTATAGTTCTCTAATCCTAATCCCATAAAATAACTACACTTTTCCTATGATTCCAACTATAACAACCATGTGCTTTATTAAATAGTAATAGTTGATTTATTTCAAATGATTGCACATAATGAAAACTATAATGTTGAGAATTACAGTGTATTTGGGAATTAGTTAAATTAAATAACAATATAAAACATGAAATAAACCATCTTTAATTAACAGCTCCTCAACATGTTCATTATATTCCAACGTATATAAAACTGCATGGGATAACCTGGTGATAAACATAAGAAAGTGGTGATATATAAATACTAGTAAGGGAATGAAAATGGAATATGTTATACATGATATAAAAATGTCACGTCAATTAGGAATAAAAATGAACATGAATAATAATCCATTATATATCATAATAATCACAATATAAGAAATTTTGAAATAACCTAAAATAATTAATCATTTATATATATCATATATAAACCACCAAAATTTCATGGTGGAAAAATTAACATAATGGAATTAGTTACACACATATCCCAAAATTATTTATCATTATACTAAGAATTATCCAATTCCTTGGATCATTACCTGGGTACATCAATCATAATCATTTCATTATTACGCTTAAGTGTTCCACAAAGATCATAAGACATAAATTCATTAGTCATCATTATTTATTTCAATATCAATGAGTATACCATAAATACATGTAATTAACCAATAAATAAGTATATGTGCATAAATTTAAATACCCTTGATATAATAATGGTTACGATATTCAATACACAATTATTTTGGCTTGAAAAATCATGATGAAATTTCAGCAGCATAACGATGTTACATAATATTTCTAAAAAATGGTTGATTAGAGAGAAAGAGACCTATCATTATTTTGAAACAAATGGTTATTAATGAGGACATGTAAAATCATATCCAAAATTATAAAATTTGGTAATATAACGAATAAGTTACTGAAGAAAAATTAATAGATAAATGAATCCATACATAATTTCGGCAAGGTGACATGGGTACATAAAGGATGATGGGATGATTGATGAGATTGAAAGTAATATATCATCATTTATACATCAAATATATTGTTAGGGGATTATGAAATATCAATTCCTATCGTATGAAAATGAAAATTAAAATACATAACATAATAGGAGTTCTTGATAATAAAGGAGAGTGGAGGATCACTTCGTTGAGTGTTTGAATCTAAAGGCATGCGAGGTGCTTCATCAAATATTAGGGATCCATAGGAGGACACAAGGTAGAAGAGGGTAGAGTAAGGAAATAGTCCGTGTAGTTTTAGTGTTGTTATATGGAATCTTGTTTGGGTTCATATTAGAAAATATGTAGTTTTCATTTTATTTTGGTTTTGGATTCTACACAATATAATCCACAAAGCCAGAAACCAACCTAATGTTTTCTCCCATGTTTTCTTTCAATGGGGAGTGGTATTTATTATTTAAGATAGCAAAGGTCCTAAATTATTAAAATATTACTGTTGGTGATGTAGAGGTGGGTCACACTCTTAATGAATTGATTTTCAAATTTTAAAATATATTTTAAGTCTTGGAGGATTCATAATGGATTTACAAAATAAATAAAATATTCTTATAAAAACATTATATTAAAGGTAAAACCTAATGTATATTTATAAGAAATTTAATTTTTTGCTGAAAATTTTTCTATAACATAATATGAGGAAAAATTCACCGTTGGATAATTTATATGTCTTGATTTCAAAAAAGATATTTATTTTATATAAAAAAATTTCAAAATTTGTATATGACCTTAATTATAAATGATGAGTTTTTTGATAATAATTTTTTTTAACCCATAAAAAATTACTTTTGACTTCATAATAATTATATGAAAAATTATATTTAATAAAAATTATATAACAATAATATTTTATTAACATTTTTTATTTCCAGAATCAATTAATTAATAAAAATCTATTTCTCAATTTAATATGAATATTAGAAAAAAATACTATTTGTGTTTTATAGAATAAAAAAATCATTTATAATGTGCCAACAATAGTATGGAAATATAATAATAATTCTATAAAAAATAATATACATTCTATTTTTTCTAGGTTCTTCTTACATATCCCTTTAATACATCATAAAAAACACAAACTGTATGGTGTGTGATGGTGGGGCATTCATAGTGCGGTTCGACAACATGGTATGTCCATGAACTTGATGTGATTGAACTTTTCCCATAAAAGGTTTCACTCATGATTATGTTGTTGGATTTCATCTTGGGATTGGTTAGGGGAAAATCTTGGTCCCTCACTATCTCCCATAATTGGGATTCATAGGGAATGATCAAACTGCTTGAGGTTATAACTTCCTTTATCTATGTCAATTATATTTCTTAAAACCCTATCTTTATACTAATCATGTGGTTATTGTTTAATGGCTATATTATCAATGGAAATGATGCATAACAATCTTTTAAATCAAATATGATATAATAAAACAAAATAATTACATTTTTTTAATATCACTATTACTAAAAAATATATTTAATTAAAAAATGGAATTTTATTTATAAAAGTTTGGTTCATTACAATGTCTCACTAGGATTACATTCAATGGTTGATTTTCTGCATAACACATGACATGTGAAAGAATATCCCATGTAGGGATGAGAATAAAAATACCTAGTAGGACACAAAAAATCACTAATCATATAGCATCAAGAACATTACTAAGATAATCATAAGAACATGTGAATAACATATATAACAAAAACATCTATATATTTTTATAGTAGCCACATAGCCTCATATATGATAAAAATCATATTTCCAGCATAGGATTTTTTTCATTAATGTTATATTTAAAACTCATATTCGAGAACACAATGCATGACTCCGATAGAACTGATTTTTTTCATATGAGATGCATTGTTCATTAGGTCGTGACATAAGATGTACATATTGGATATATGAAGAGATCAATAAAAAAATGTGGATCACGGCCATGTCCATGATGTATAGAAACAATAAAAACTCTATTAAACCACTATGTAGGGTATATATGCTCAAATAGTGTTGTTCAAAATGATGTGAAGTGTCTTACCCTGGGAAATGATGATAATGGAAGATATCACTTCGAACCTCATGAATGTATTCCAACAACTCTATCTATGACTGATGTTCCTTAGTGGAGATCATCATTCTATGCATAATACACAACTCAATACCATCCATAATTAAATGGATCAAGGGAACATACCCTAAAACACATTACCATGATGATAATGAAAATGGATCCAAGGCTTCATCAAATGAGTACAAGGCATGTGCTGACTTTACATGACACGTCCCTACATCAAAAAATTGTACCAGCATTTTACGGCCTATTACCATGTCTGTTTTTGATTAAATGGCATGTTTGATCACATGTACCCATGATCATGTCTATCTATATCTGGATATGTCCATATATGGATGGTCCTGCCTATGTCTATATACCACCGCAGTCACATAATGACCGTAAAGGGTCAAATGAAATGTGATTCTAATCTATGATACAAAACTATAGTGCTGCATTGGGGGGGTCCACAACACATATGATCTAGGATTACGCATAGTGTAACCAATAACATCCTAGAAACCCAGATCTATTTAACACATCATCTCCCATACCTCCAATATCTGATATAGCCACAAATCATGATTTTAAAAAAGGAATTGATTCATCTGATCATCAATTTCACCAGTCATTGTAATCCAACCCCCAAATCACATGAGAAAACCATCTATCACATCCTAAAATAACTGCACATCAAATCACATACATAGAACCTTGATTTGATTCTAATTCAATACCGTAGATATATTTTATCATCAATATGATACTGGAACTATGGTATCAATCTATTTCACCATGAAATAGGTAAAAATTATTTATTACCAAAAAAATTATTGAAACACTGGTGAAACGAAACACTTGTCATTATCACATGAAGAACAGTGGGAGAAAATAAATAAAACTAAGGAATAATCCATAATATGTTCTGGGTTTCCTCTACCCAATTTCATTAGAATGATTATTGAAGATATAATAACATTAAGAATATTCTCCTAAATTCACCAAAAATAAACCTGAATCATTCATATGATTGAAGAATGAATAAATATATTGGTTTATTAATTCATATTCATTATAGGATAAGAAAATATGGAATATTCTAAAAAAATAGAAAACCCAAATCAAGATGGATTGATCAATGATTAATAATAAATTCTTGTTGTTTTCATTAGTGATATCCTTGAATTTTTATGTTCCAACAGTACTTGATATCGATCCTATTTGATTTATTCTTCCATGAACGTTTTCCTATATCATAGTCTCTCTAACTTTGAAGGGTTTTATATCTATCCCAAAAAATGGGTCACAACTATATTTTTATAGACCATTCTAGATCATGGGGAAAAATGAAATGAAATAAATAATTTATTTCATTCTATTAATAATCCTCCCACAACTATATGGAACCACAATATTGAACACACTCTGAATTTAAGTCACACCTAGTGTAAAACTCTCAATCTGAACTCATAGGTGACCTCATATTTCTAATACCAGATTCCATTTACGAGTTATTCCAATTTTTCAAGATATCTACTAAGGTGTGACATTTAATATATTAAATACATTTTAAAAATTAATTCTAGGATCAATGGTTCTTGGAAGCTCACATCCTCTTTGTTCCAATCACTTAACATAATCCTTATAATATCCAAAATTATTACAAGGAAAAATCAGTCATTACATTTTTACATCATGATACTTGTTTTCCACTTGTTTTACCATATGGTGTGATATTTATTCATATTATTTAACTATAATTTATGTTATTTTTTCGTTTTGATTATTAATTTTCTGGAAATGGTTTTTAATAAAAACTATTTAACATTATTGGATAACAAAATAAAGAGGCATGTTTGTTTTATTTGTTGATTTTTATATTTTATGGATATAAAATTATTCGTAATGCATGATTAATGAAATTTTTTGTCAATTTTTTAATAGAATTACCTAATGAACAAGAATATGGAAATACTTGTTGTTGAAAACAATAATATGGCATGTTAATGAAACCACTCATCCTTAATGTTTTTTAAATGAGATGTAATGATTGAAGAAATGTTTAAATAATTTATATATATATTTTTTAATGAAATATATTTCATGTGGTTATAACCTATAAAAAATGAATCTGACTGACTGCAAATTCATTATTTGATTTTTGAAACACTTTTGGGTTAAGTGAGAACCCACTATACAATTAACTTTGAGGCTGAGTGAGAACCAACATATCATGACAAGGAACCATTAATGGGTCGGGCAAAGAACCTTGTCCAAGACCTAAACCGTCCAAAAAAACAACACAAAACATGCAAGACCATCACTTTGTGGCTATATGGGAACCGACCTCAAGATCCTCTATGGTGAGAAACGTCATCATCAGATCCACCAACACAATCCCAATTTTCCAAAGAATTTGTGGATCTAGCCCAAAGTGGGGGCGTGCACAAAGGGAAAGGCCAAAAGAGCATAGTAGAATCATCAAATGAAGTTATCAGACCCTAAAACACAAAAAAAACACTAAATGGGAAAACAACAAAACAGGGGAGAACATGCGTGGAATTGATCAAGCACTGAGCATTCCTAAGGTCACCCTCCGCGACCTCATCTTGACCCGGGGAAAGGCTTTAGCCTTGATTATTCCAACCCGATGAAAACTAGAAATCCGAACTACGAATCAAGCCCCCCACACATATATGGGGGTGTCTGGTAGGGAATTACCTGCATGGAGCGAGAGTCCATGGGGTCACCCCTTTTGGGTGACATCTAGTAAGCCGTCAACACCAGCCAACTCGCAATGGCGAGATGCTGGAGGGCGGTGTCATCTAATTAGAGATGTGGAGTTGTCAGATCTGTGTCGCATGAGGGGGAAACTGGACAGGGCGTGATGGAAAGATGATGCAGGGCACCATGATCCTTGGATAGATGATGGTTTAGTGAGATGCACTTTGGTAGGGTAGGTATTGTGGAAGAAATTTATGAATGTAATGGTGGGATGCATGGTGACATGCTTGGTGGTGTCTGGAATGACTCCAAGATTGATGAAATGCGTTGAATATTCAATTTACCAATTTTTTGATAAAATGTATACTATTTAATGATAATGGTAAAAATTAATTCCAGGATAACTGGGTTTATTTTTTACATGATTTCTTTTCCCCACTGATTGTGGTAGTTGGTTGTGATGTGTTTTTTCATAAAATTTATGGCAGATTTTGATGTTTTCTATAGTAACTGTAATAATATAATGAAAATGAAATATAAATGTTTTTTCCAATGTGATTTATGGTCTTTGGGAAATATAATATTAATAATCTAGAGAATCATTGAATCTGTTAGATTACACGAAGTGGTAATCTTATTCAATTGGGTTTTAATGATATTTGATTGGAATAATGTCAATTAATTTATAATGAATTAATTAACATAAAGTGAAATTTTAAATGAGAATTATTAATAAAATATATCTATTTGAATTATAGAGTTCTTATAGGGTTTTAATTTATTTACAAATAAAACTAGCTGTTTGAGAGACAATTCATGATTTTTATACTATGAATATGTTAAATAGTTTTTTGTGGTTATGAGTTATATTATATTATGTATGTTTTATTATTTCATATACTACCTCATCATTTTTGTTAGGGATACTAAAATATTATTGAATATAGGAAAGGGTTTCCCATAAAATCTATGTAGTATAAGGACCTAAGGATAAATATATCCTCGGGTCCCACTCAGTTATCCTTTAAAAGTTATGAACTGGAACGAACTTTAGTTGTCATTAAAAATATATGTGTATAGAGGAATGTAATTTATTAGGGTTATTTCACACTAATGTGTATATACATATATTATCTTATAGATTTTTATATGTATGATATGTATGGTATGTGATAGATTGAGTTATAATACGTGATATAAATGCTATGATGGTTCATAGAAATTACTTGGCTACTATAATGAGATGTGGTATGTTATGAAGAGATGATTTGATGCACACGATGCATGGTATGTGATGATAAGATTTTTTGATTCACAAGAAGCATGACATGATACATTATATGATGTTTTTTAGGTTGGATATCCATTAGAGAGTGATGGATCTATAAATGTGATGTTGGGGAAGAGCTTCATAGCATTGGAGAAGTGGTAACAACGTAACATCATTTGATATTATATTATATGATCTATTGTTGGTGATATATGGAGAGGGAAAACTATAACATCGATGGAAACATAGAATACCTATTTAGTTGATGGGTTATCATCAATTGTTGTTAACTAGGATTTATCATTTTTTTCAGGATAGTCTACATAGAAGATCCTACTTATTATACACGCTATTCCCACCCGATGTGCATGTAAACTATTTATCACTTCTATAGGAGATGGTTGGTTATTATGATTGAATTTAAAAGATCATTGTTTGTTTAGGGGCTATTTTTTATTTTTTGGTCACATACTAGGATTTTCTTTTGTTAAATGTAGTTTCCATTGCTGTTTTCCAAATATAGGACTCTACATGCATGTATTTTTTATATTTTACTTTTATTTTGAGTAGGTGTTGTTGGGTGTTGTTATCTTATCTATAGTCTCCTCAAATCATTGAGGTAAATTCATCTTAATTGTGTGTATGATATACCCTCAATGATTTCTTCATACCTGTGGTGTATGGAATGTTGGATTTGGGCACCATTATATCCCTTCTATAATTTCTATTCAAGGAGTGGTACATTTAGGAGGAGTGGGTCATGAAAAATTTGAATATTTATTATATTATAATTTTTAATCATGATTGACCACAACAATTTTATTATTAAATGATTAAACTATTCAAAATGTATGAAAATATTATAAATCTAATGAAAATAATTATATTTTAAATAAATTTATATCCAACACTTGTACCTATATAAATTAAAAATATGAATATAAAATTGATGTTGTATTGTATGTGCCAATTTTATATTTGATTATTAAATCTTCAAAACGTCATCTCAGATCCTTCAATAAAATTTTCTTATTTTTTTTAGTCACTTTCAGATGTCTTTTATTTTTTAGTATGATTTCAAACAATAATAAAATGATACAATTATATAATATTCAGAAGTGTTTTGATTATTTATAATTAAAATTTTCTATATAAATCAGAAAAAAACATGTTATTAGGACTTAAAATGTATACAATCAAAATATAGTTAATAGAATGAAATGAAATGCAATGATATATTTCATTGTTTTTACAAATATCATTAATAAGAAGATACATACTAATAAAATTTTATTAATATCTAAAAATTAAATGTATTTATGTATGAAAAATACTTTAAAAAGATAAATATTAAAATAATCATGCACATTATATATCCAACTATATAAAAATAAATTACAATGAAGAAAAAAAAACGAAGCCCATAAGTTCATGACATTAGGAATAACATATATTATTATTTTACAATGACTGAGAAAACCATTACATTTTACTTTTTTGATTACATTTTTATACTATCAAATGATAAGAAGGGTGGTTTTTTAGAATATAACAAGTATTTTTTAGTACACATTCAAAACTAAAAAATAAGGTGTTTTATTTAAATATTTAAAATATAATTCTATATTTATTTCAATTTCTAATGTTTTTTAAATTTCTAAAAATTTATTTCATAAATTTATTTTTGTTCTGTTATCCTTGTTCAATAAATAAAGGAATGAATTATATAATCATGGCATAAAAATTTAAAAAAATTGTTCATTTTTATTATATAATTATGATTTAAATGGTTAAATGCATACAGTTTTTTTATTTTTTTCAATATTCTTTATGGTAATGTTTTTTAGATATTTGAAAATTTAAAAAATCAAAGGGAATACTTTAAACCTTATCTTAATGTGGAATACTTTAAACCTTATCTTAATGTGTTATACGAATAAAGTGTCAGTTTTTCTAATGATATAATTATTTGGGTAAAATATAGAATGCATTAAACTTGTCAAGGAATGAATTCACCAATTTTGATGATAGGTGTTTTGATCAAAGGTATAGTATCCCTAAGTAAAATATATTTCCAAAAAAGTTTCAATATAATTTAGTTTCAAATTCAATGTAAATGAATATTAATATTCTTAATGACTAATGAGTCTAAATGAGAAGGAATTATGTTAAAGGTGAAAGGTGGATAAGTGTAAAAATTAAAATTTATAATAGATTCAATAAATTATTGGGTGATCTATCCTCTATCAAACATAAGAGGACATTAAATAAAAACTACCAGAAATACAATGACTTGTGGTGTTTTCTTCTATAAAATCGGTGGTTTCAACCACCTCCCTTTAATAAGAGTTAGTTTAAACAACATCCCACTAATAGGGAGTGGTTTTTTAAATTGTTATGTATTTTGAGTCACCAATTATTTCAAGGTGATTTTTCATGGATGTATGAATTTTCTATGGAATAGATTCATATCCGTATTTGTCGGTAGTTTTGAAACCAAATTAAAAATGTATACAATACTTATCTATTTAGTAAATTATAGAATTTTTTAAGGAAAAGAAGACTAATGATAATGGTATTCGAATTAGGGTATTATGTAAAATTTAATATATATAGTGGTGGTTATAACCACTAATTAATAATTAGTGCGGGGGGGGGGGTAGTAGCATTTACTGTTGGTTTTATAGTTCATATTGGCTGTAAAAAATGACACAAAATTATTACCAACGATTTTTAAATTTTCTAGTGGTAAAAAACACTAAAAAATATAAAAAAATAGTGTTAATTAACCCCTAAAATAAAATAAATCCTATAGGATAAAAATAAAGTTATATATATTATTTAAATAGATTAATAATTTCAATGTTTAATTAAAACATAAAAAAAATAAAACATCTACATATATACATATATAATATAAACATAACAAATTTCAGTAAAATTATACAAATGAAGTATAAATAAAATTTAGTAAAAAATAATACCCATAAAAACATGAATCCAACATCAACATGACTCTCCTATATCACGATGACTACATATATATGATATGTTCTTTTGATTTTCATGTTATAAATCAACATCAACTGCATTTGGTTCCATCATTAAATGAGTTTTATAATATAAAATTGTTTTTGTAATGCCCTGACCCCATAAGCCCAGAGTCAGTGAATTATTACGTATCATTGGCATGACCACAAAAGATCAAGTCTCTAAAGACCGATTAGTTTAGAAGGCCTGTAAGTGCTAGATACATTCATATGGTTTACATTACATCATGAAATAGAGAACTAAAACAACATTATTTCCATATTCAACTCTGAGATCCCATATACTATCCCTACCGGTCAGTCATAATATACTTCTTCACATCCTGGAAAAAATAAATCTTAGAGAGGGGTGAGATCAGATGCTCAGTAAGGATAACAATATAGAATAAACATTCATAAATAAGCATAAACATTTAAGTCAATGTATAAGACTAAAAAAAGGCTTTTAAACATGAAATTCAGCATAATATAGAAAGTATAAAATAAAATAATTTCATTTAATTATTCACATAGATATTCTACTAGTCTAATAATCATATTCAATATCAATATCCACATTCATAATGATGGAATGCATAATGAAAGACTTCCATAACCACATAGTCAAGGCCTTGTGCCAAGACTACAAATAAGATTTTGTCAAGGCCTTGTACCAAGAAACTAGTTTGTCTCATGAGAACTACCGATGCATCAAAGAGCTATAGCGGGCTCCACCTGTCACTTACTTAGTCCAATGCATTCCTCATATGGAAAAATTGAAACATAACATAAAAATTCTTATTAATACTAGCATAAGATATGTTAATAATTTATCCAAAAACCATGAATGGTATAAAAATAGAAAATTCACAGTCAAACATAACTCATTCAATACCATATATAAGATTGTATTGTAACAGATTAACCTCAATCAACAATAATGAAGTATATTTACATAGATGAAAATAATCATCAAAACTATTTGAGAGAAATATTCCCCTTTTTCTTTAGAACATTTAAAAGTATCACTATTTATCAAGAAGCCATTTAAAATAGATTTTTGAATGAAAGTGTTCCATACCACTTTGAAACATTAAAAATTAATTTTAACTTTAAAACATTAATGTCCATATAAATAAAACCTTAAACCATTTTTAAAACATGTACATTAATGAGAAATATTTAGAAGAAATAATTTTTCAAACATTTAAAATGGTATTTTAATTAGAGTTCCTAACCAAATTAGAGACATTTGAATACAGATAATTGAGGTAATTAGAACATTATAATATCATGAGAATAAAGGTATTACTGATATACTATGTCAATGTATGGTATATACACCAAACAAAAGTGAGTTGGAGCACAACAACAAAGAAGACTCAATGGAATGTAATTTGAGATGAATTCCCTTATAAAGTCGGCATCCTTAGGTAAGAGATAAATCAATGACATAATTATATGTTTCAAATAAAATCAATATGATTGGATATTTAGTGTAAATAAATCATAGGTCATTCATACATATTATTTTAAAGACAACACCAATGACTTAGATGTTTAACTCAATGAATGGAAATTGAGTTAAGATCTGGTTTATATCAATGACATGAGAAATTATCAATGGAGTGATTATGTGTCTTAAAATTATATCCAGAAAAAGGGGAGTGAAAATTACTACATAAATAATAAATAGTCATTCCACACATTATCTTGGAGTAAAATAATCAATGAAGTATGTGTAAAGCCCACTAAGTGGAAATTGAAATTTGAAATTCTCTTACAGATTTGGTAAATTATGAAACATACAAACCATGAAAGAAAGATCATACAATGAACATTTAAAAACTCATAAATTAATGTATATTACCCCATGAATACAATCATGGATAGTACATATGCCACACCAATGGAAATTGTCACCAATATAGCATGAATCTCACGGGAATAAAAAGTGAGATGAAAACCCCTTACATCATTGTAATCAATCGAGTCGTATAACCAAATGTTAATAAGCACCAAATTGATCACAGAATAACATGAATATTAAGATAATCATGATAATATATACATAAAATTGCAGTACACAATAAACCACATCCAATAAATAATTGGCGAACAATAGAAATCTCAAAGAATTAAAAGTGAGATAAGAAACCACTAACCATGTAATTTTCCTTGTTCGAGGGTTGGATAACCTCTGGTATAATGGTAAAATAATTGTTATTTAATTATACAATAATCATATAAATTAATATTATATCATATATGATCATTTAACATTTCTTTGTTAATAATATCTTCGTACTATCGTCGTTTCAGGTGTTAACAGATTCATTTTCCATTATATTATTTATTATGTCAGTCATAATTTTTTTGGATGGGATGTATCTTATTCATATCCAGAATGATATAAAACCATTAAAAATTATTTTTTATCATCAAATTAAAATTATTCTTGAATGGATACGATGGGGAATAAATCTCATCGCGTTCGTGGAGACGGTAATCCGTACGTACACACGAGCGACAATATCATTCGTTTGATATTAAAATTATATATAATTAGATGGTATATCATATATAAAAAATCATTATAATGTTATATTTATTATTTAAATCAATTAAACCTCATTATTATACCCATCCAAATAATAATTTATTGAATAACTATTACACCACGACGTGGAGACGGTAAGCTGTATGTACGCACGTATGGTGACATGTCATTCAAAGGATGGATAGAATAATGAATATGGTTGTACCATATTTATAATAAAATTACAGTATATATAAGATACTAGATTTATTATTTTACAATGGAAGTGACAATGAAATAGGAAGTGGAAGAAGAAAGGAACTTGAAAGAGGTGATGAAATATTTACCTCTTCTTCAGGTTCTTCCTTTTGATTTGATCAAAAGAGCTCCATAGGTTGGATTTCTGACTATAGGAAGGATACTAGGATGAATTGTGGACAATTGAGAGGGTATTTTGGCATATTTTGGCTGAGCCAAGAGGCTTTGAAGGTGTGAATTTGAGGGAAGGGGGAGTTCCCTTTTATAAGTGAGGTGACAGGCACCTTAGGAAAAACTAGAAATATTATTTTATAATAAAATAAATTTCGGTTTCTAATGGCCCAAAAATAGATTATTTAAAGTCTAAGGTGAGGATGGGTCAAAAAATACTCATCCAATAGGTTTTAGACTTGTTTGGGTTACTATATTGACCTTATCATTTAGATTTAACTCTTAGTTAAATGGTTTGACATTTACCATGTATCTTTGAATTTTTATATTATATGATTAATAAACATATTATAAACATCGAAGACAACACAAAGTGGTTCATTAATGATAAACCTATAATTATATAAGTCTTTTGGATGACACTTATATTTTTTGAAATATAATATAAATCAATAACATAATATTTATTTTAAACACTTTTTATGTCAATTTTGACACGATTTGGTATTGTGTTTTTTCTAAATTAATAACAGCATTATTACTTCGAAAAAATTTATCTAACCAACTCTAACATGTCATATTAACCTATGAAATTAATTTAATTCATAAAAAGTCTCAAATTACATTTATTTGGATATTTATAATATCAATTATTTTAATATTTCATCAATTAGGTAATTACTGCTTCATCATTGTGTCATAAATAAATTAAATTATATAATGTTTAAAAAATATACTTAAAATACGATTATGTAGGAAATATTTTTATATTTCTAATAAATATTTATAGTCGAATTTATCTTATGTGTAACCCTCTATTAAAAATATTTTAGTTATTAAAATTTGATTTTACCTCTTTTAACTCTTCTTTGAATTAAATAATAATAAATGTCCTAATCTAATCCAAGTGGACTAGAGATGTTCATATTTTATTCTTGAGGATTTTTTGGTCGAATTATACTTATCCAATAGAATTAGTACATGTGTGAGTGTAATAATAATATCATTTTTACCCTTAATTACCCTATTTACTTTTAACCGTGGTAAATAAAGTAAAAAGTTACTATTAACCAAAAATTATTTTTATCCTATTGAACGAAATTTTACATACTAATATCGACCATGTCTCTTAAATTTTTGAAATTAAAATCATAGAAGCGGTAAAATTATGTTTTATTCAAATTTGCAAATGCTCCTAAGAGGTGGGTAAAAGACGCTTAAAAGTTAAATAAAATTTTTATATATCAAAAATTATTATAAACTGACTCCAATGAATTACATTGAACTTATATAGGTATTTTGTATCTATTTGGACCTAAAATAAATTTTAAAAAAAATAAATAATTATTTAAATAAAAATTTTGTTTTAACTATAACTCAGTGTTTTCCACTATTCATAAAAAATTTAATGTTTTTAGAAAAATACTAAAAAATCACCCTAATCTAATTTTGATATTTAGAATCGAAAAATGATGTCCATTTGAAAGATAAAATTTATAAAATTTCAAAAAGTGTGTATTACTATTCATAATGGCTAGTTTTATTGGTCGTAATATTTTAGAATCTCGAAGTTGCGTACAATTACAGCTATTACATTATTCAAACTGAAATGTAACGTGGAAGATTGGGGTGTTACATTCTTCCCCACTTTTGGAAATTTCATCCTAGAAATTTTTAAAATTGGGCTTGGGAACATAATTGAAAGTCCCACATCAATAAAATAGTCAATAAAACTATCACTTTAAAAGAAAGAAAGATTAGTACTAAGGTCACTCGATATAACCCATACTAGGATTCAATGTAAGAAAACATGGATATGGAAGATAAAATAAATGTCCCATTTTGATGGACAGGGATGGAAAACATGATCAAGAGAAAGTTAACAACAAGAAAACCACAAACTTGTGATGAGACAAATGGTCATTAGTTTCCCAGAAGGAAAAGTAAACGGACAACGTTTTTTAGGTTTCATTTAATAAAGATGAGGAATTTATTTATGAGATTGACCAATAACATAAAGAGATATACAAACAATTTAAGTAGAGTTTCATTCATTAATAAATTTCTACCACTAACTCATTTTTTTCAAACGATTGGTATTCAACTTTACTTGGTCACACCGGAAGAGTGGGAATCAACTTCTAGAGAATCACATGATTTAGAAAGGATAAACTATATATTTACCTTGTCTTTAGAGATTAATAAAAACCAAAATAGTTAGTACAAGATTAGATGATCCCCCAAAAGAAAATTCCTTTAGAGAAATAAACACAAATCTTAATTTCTAAAATTAAACCAACAATAACCCAATGATAAATAAATACCATTCAATAAAAAGATTCCTTAAAAACCTTCAATATAATCCAAACTAGTATTGAAACCCAAAACATAGAATAATTTCATTATGTAGTCTTCCACATTAAATTGTATCTCCAAATGACATCGACTAATCTTAAAGTCACATACTTAAAAGTAATTAACCTAATCACATATTCTATATTATAGGTTAATCATTTCCATAAATAACACAAATCAAAATAAATCCATAATAAAAACATAGATAAAAATCCACCATTAATTTTCAAATGAAATCCCATAGTATTCTATTTTCCTTAGTCATATATTGTTCCCAACAGAGCGAACATCTTCCAAAATAACTTTTATCACTTAACCAGCAAATCATTTTCCTATACTAAGGGTATTCATTTGATAATAAATAAGATCCAAAATCAAATTATTATTTATCAATATAATTATTTAACAAAAAATAATTAGTTACACTAACTAGGGCCTTCACGTAGTCCAGTGGTAGGTCATAAATCCCAATCGCACTCTCGTTGTGGGTTCGATTCCCATATCTTTGTCTGACACGAAGGGTTTTCAAATGGTCTACATGTTTTCCTTTTTCAAAAATGATATTTTATAACATTACAAAAATGAGATAAATTCCTCAAAATAACCACAACATAATTTAACCACAAATGTTATCTCATACCTTGCATATTCATCCCAAAATATAATAACTTATAATTCCCTCAAACCCAATGATCATATTCAACCAAATGGTTATTTACAACTATATTCACAAGATAAAAGATAATTCTTCTTCAAATATCATTTTCACATGACAAACTGATGGGTTAGAAATACAAGAATGTTATTCCAAAGTAATCCCATCAACATGGAGTACTAATACTTTTAAACATATCTCCAACCATTTATTTATGCATATCATCTTCTTTGACCAAGAAAATATCCAATTGAATAGGGAATTCACTCAGGTAAGGGCCAGGTCCCCTACATTTACGACAAATGACTGTAATTGGATTATTGGGACCATTTTTATTTTCTTCCATAGTACTGTTCATTTTTCTTCGGCAATTATTTACTTTATGTCCTTCTTTATCACACGTAAATCAATTTTTTGTTCCATTGAGACACTTTCCTAGGTTTCTCCTTCCACATTTCCTGCATGATGTAAATTGAGGATTCTATTTTCCATTGTCTCCATCGCTGGAGCTCTTATCATTCATCACATTTGTCTTCATTGTTGAGTCTTGGAGTTGGTTAAAATATATGTTGTTTATCATATTTTTGGAAAAATGATTTTTCATGAACACAATATCTTTCACACTTATCAACATTCCATTTTTTGCTCATTTCCACCACAGTTCCCACCTTGTACATCATGCTCAAAGTTATTATGATTTCCTTGGAATCCAGCCAATGACTAAAACCCGAAAGCATTGTGTGTGTAACAGTAGTCCTAAAATCATTTAGAGAATATCATAACACCATATTTTAAATTTTAAACACATTAGGATTAACCAAGGTCATTTATTCTCATCTTATATTAAAATATTTCAAATTTGTTTGTAATGAAAATTTAAATAGTCCTTAGCATATCCCCTGGGAGTGTCATAACCATGAGTACAGCAAGGCATGTTGTCATGCACCTGTTCATGTTTGATTCTAGCTCAATGTGGTGTTTTTGTGTTTTAACACTAGGTATATATGTGCCAGAGCCGCATCTACCTTCTCGTATCCAAGAAGGATTGTATTGCTTGGAAAATGCACAAAATCTCTACAATACCAAAATTTTAAGATGTTCTTCTATACTAATCGTCAAAGTTTATCTTAGGGTAATGTACTCTAATTATATTTTTCTAAATCTAGCTTCCAAGGTTTGTACTAAAAATCCTATGATACCAACTATAATGCCCCAACCCCAAAATCCCAGGGTCGGTGCCTTATTACATATCAGTGGCATGATCACAAAAGATCATGTCTCGAAAGACCTATTAGATTAGTAGGCTTGGAAGTTCTAGATACAATCATAAGGTTTACATTACATCATAAAATGGAAAACTAAAACAACATTATATCCATAGAAAACACTGAGATCCCATAGACTATCCATGAAAGTCATTTATAATATACTTCTTCACATCAGGGGAAAAATAAAACAAAGAAAGGGGTGAGCTCAGATGCTCATTAAGGATAACAATATAGTGTAAACTTTCATAAATAAGCATAAACATTTAAGACAATTTATAAGACTAAAACAAAATCCTTTTAAAAATGAAATTAAGAATAATATGGAAAAGATAAAATAAAATAATTCCATTTACTTATTTACATGGATATTCTACTAGTCTAATAATGACATGCAATATCAATAGAAACTTTCATAATGATGGAATGCATAATGCTAGACTTACATAACCACATAGTCAAGGCCTTGTTCCAAGACTACAAATACGATTTTGTCAAGGCCTTGTGCCAAGACACTAGTTTTTATCATGAGACCTACCGATGCATCAAGGAGCTATAGCGGGCTCCACCCGTCATTTACTAAGTCCAATGCATTCCTGATATGAAAATTTTGAAACATAACATAATCATTCATATTAAAATAGATTTTTGAATCAAAGTTTCCCAAACCAATTAGAATCTTTAGAAAGTAATTTTAATTTTAAAACATTAATGTCAATATAAATAAAACCTTAAAACCATTTTTAAAACATGGACATTAATGAGAAATATTTAGAAGAATTAATTTTTGAATCATTAAAAATGGTCTTTTAGTTAGAGTTCCTAACCAAATGAGAGATGTTTCAATAAATTTAATTGAGGAAATAAAAACATTATAATATCATGAGAATATAGGGATTCATGATATACTATTTCAATGTACGGTATATACACCAAACAAAAGTGAGTTGGCGCACAACAACAACGAACACTCAATGAAATGTAATTTGAGATGAAATCTCTTATAAAGACCGTATCCTTAGGTAAAGGATAAATCAATGACATAATTATTTGTGAAAATTACACTCAATATGATTGGATATTTAGTGTAAATCAATCATAGGAAATTCCCACATATTCATGTAAAAATGACACCAATGACTTAGATGTTTAACTCAATGAATGGAAATTGAGTTGAGATGTGGTTTAAATCAATGACTTGAGAAATTATTAACTGAGTGATTATGTGTATCAAAATTATATCCACAAAAAGGGGAGTGTAAAGTACTACATAAATAAAAAATAGTGATTCCACACATAATCCTGGAGTAAAATAAAAAATGAAGTATGCGTAAATCCTACAGAGTGGAAATTGAAATTTGAAATTCCCATACCGATTTGGAAACATGTGAAAAATACAACCCATGAAAGAAGGATCATAAAATGTACATGTGAATACTCATAAATTAAATTTTATTACACTAATAATACAATCATGGATAGTAAATATGCCACACAAAAGGAAATAGTGGCCAATCTAGCATGAATCTCCCGGGAATAAAAAGTGAGATGAAAAACCCTTACTTCGTTGTAATCAATCAAGTCATATGACCAAAAGTTAATAACCACAAAATGTATCACAGAATACCATGAATAAAAATATAATCATGATAATATCTATATCAAATGTAAGTACACAATATACCACATCAAATAAATAAGTGGCAAATAATGGAAATCTCACAGCATTAAAAGTGAGATAAGAAACCCCTTACCTTGTACTTTTCCTTGTTAGAGGTTTGGTTAACCTCCTGTATAATGGTGAAATAATTATTATAAAATTATAAAGTAATCATATACATTAATATGATATCATATATGATCTTTTATCATTGCTTTGTTAATAATATCTTAGTATTATCGTCGTTTTGGGTGTTAACTAATTCGTTTTCCTTTATATTCTTTGTTATGTGAGTCATATTTGTCATGGATGGGATGTATATTATTCATATCCATAATTATATCAAGTATTTAACCATTATTTTTAATTATCTAATGAAAATTAGTCATTAATGGATACAATGGGGAATGAATCGCATTGCGTTCGTGGAGACGGTAATCTGTACGTATGCACGAGTGAAATTATCATTATTTTGATATTAAAATAATATATAATTGGATGGTACATCATGTATAAAGAATAATTATCATGATATATTTATTATTTACATAAATTAAACATCATTATTATACCCATCCAAATAATAATGTATTGAATAACAATTACACCACGGCTTGAAGACGGTAAGTTGTACGTATGCATGAATGGTGACATATCATTCAAAGGATGGACAGAATAATGAATAATATTGTACCATATTTATAATAACATCAATTTATATAGAAGATACTAGAGTTATTATTTTATAATGGAAACAACCAAGAAAGAGGAAGTGGAAGAAGAAAGGAACTTGAAAGAGGTGATGAAATATTTACATCTTCTTCGGGTTCTTCCTTTTGATTTGATCGAAAGGGCTTTATAGGTTGGATTTATGATAAAATGAAGGCCTCTAGTATGAATCGAGGAAATTGGATAGGGTATTTGGGCAAATTTTGACTGAGTCAAAAGGCTCTGATGGTGTGAATTTGAGTTATGGGTGAGTGCCCTTTTATAAGAGGGGTGAGGGGCAGCTTAGGAAAAACTATAAATATTATTTTATAATAAAATTAATTTCAATTTATAGTGGATCCAAAATATATTATTTAAATGATAAGGTGGGAATGGGTCTAAAACCACTCAACGAATAGGTTTTATATAGTTTTGGGTTACTATATTAACCTTATTGTTTAGATTTAACTCTTATTTAAATTGTTTGACATTTACCATGTCTATTTGTATTTTAATATTCTATTATTAATAAACATACAATAAACATACAATAGAACTCCAAGTGGTTCTTTAATGATAAAAAATCATTAAAGAAGTCTTTTGGCCAATCCTTATATTTTTATGAATAGAATATAAATTAATATTATAATATTTATTTTAGAAACACTTTTTGGTAAATTTTGAAATTATTTGGTATTTTGTTTTTTCTAAATTCATAACTGCATTATTACTTCGAAAACGATTCATAAAACCAACCCAAACGTGTCATATTAACCTAAAAAATTAGTGTAATTCATAAAAATCCTCAATTTATATTTATTTGGATATTTATAATATCAATTATTTTAATATTTCATTAATGAGATAATTATTGCATCATCATTGTGTCATAAATAATTTAGATTATTTAATGTATAAAAAATATAAATAAAATTAAATTATGTAGGAAATATTATTATCTTTCTAATGAATATTTATAGTTTAATATATCTTATGTGTAAACTTATATTAAATTTTTTTTATTTATTAAATATTTATTTTAACTCTTTTGACTCTTCTTTGAAATAAAAAATAATAAATGTCCTAATATAATCCATGTGGACCAAATAGGTTCATATTTTATTCATAAGGTTTTTTTGGTGGAATTATACTTATCTAATTGAATTGGGACAGGTGTTAGTGTAATAATAATATCATTTTTACCGTTAATTACCCTATTTAATTTTAACCGTGGTAAATTAAAGTTAAAAGTTACTATTCACAAAAAATTATTATTATCTTATTGAACCACATTTTAATTACTAATATCAACCATTCCTCTCGGATTTTTCAAATTCAATTCACAGAAGCTATAAAATTAAGTTTTATTCAAATTTTCAAATGCTCCTAGAGGTGGGTAAAAGACTGTTAAAAGTTAAATAAAATTTCTATATCTAAAATTATTATAAACTGACTCCAATAAATTAAATTGAACTTTTATAGTTATTATGTATCTATTTTTACATAAAATAAATTTATATAATATAAATAAAAATTTAAATAAAAAATTGGTTTTAACTATAACTTAGTATTTTTTACTATTTATCAAAAATTGAAATGTTTTAGAAAAATACCAAAAACTACCCTAAGATAATTTCGATATTCTGAATCCAAAAATGACGTCCATTTTGAAAAATAAAATTTATAAAATTTCAAAAAGTGGGTATTACTATTCATAACATCTAGTTTGATTGGTCGCGGTGTGTTAGAATCTCAAAGTTGCATACAATGCAAGATATTACATTATTCAAAGGGAAACGTACTGTGGATGCTTGGGGTGTTACAATTTTAATATGATGATAAATTAAAAATATTTAAAATAATATGTATAATAATATTAAAAAATTAAAATACTTGTAAAAAAATTCACTATCACTATAGTATGTCATATTAGGGTATAAATGTCTTCTATAATTTTTCTAGTCAATAAGGTGTCATTGAACTCACACCATAACGTGTACATAATTTCTTTCCATTTTTTCCAAAAAAACAATTCAAATTCCATTGAAAAACTAGCACATATAATTATAAAAAATATAAAATCATAAACATATTACATATGAGAAAATAATTATGTTGACATATCATTGGAATTGTAGATGAAAAAACTAGAAATATGAATTTTGACTTAGTTTCATATGTTTATCAAAAAAACTTCTCTTTAAATTAATGGTAATATGTATCCACTAATGATATGTTATGGGAAGGGACATTATCGCGTATGCTAACTACCCCATGAGCTACCCAAATAATCCTCCGACAAAATTTTTAGGTACTCTAAACATTTTTAATGGCACAACCACATTAAAATCTCACAGTTTCTAAATGTCTTATGTATTCATGTTCATTTATGTATTTATTTCATTTTAATAATTTCAATAAATATATTATAAAAATAGTATAAATATGTAATAAAATATAATTTTACTTCAATAGTTAAATACCAATAATGATGAACCACCAGTACCCTCATCATATAAATGAGTGATAACTAAAAATAGGTTACATGCCAAATCTAGGTTGGAGGGTATCCGAAGGGTCATATTACAACCTAGATCCTATAGATGATGATATCACATAATTAAGTCATTTTTTCTCAAATTTTCTACAACCATGAAGAATATATAAAATTTTATAACATGATATACAATAGAAAATAAGAAAATTATTTGAATTTTTTAGGCAGATTAATTAAATTCATACATTCTAAAAAATTATAATTTAAATTAATATATATAAAATAAATAATTAATCTTTATATATATTATTATTATTATCCATCTTTATAAGTATTTCATCATCATTATCCTCCATTTTAGGAGAATCTATTTCAATATCATCATGGGTAGATATATCAATCTATTGTTGTTGATGAGGTCTGATGTCATAAAACAATTCTTCAACAACATGAAACATATCATATAAATAATTTATTTTTTTATGGATTTAAACAATAAAGAAATCATCATCTCTATTATCTACATATTATTACATTTTAGATTCAAAATAAAAAATATAATTGTACTGTTATTCACAATCACCAAAATTAATTAACCGATACGACATTCTAGAAGTAAACAATAATGATTTCATATATATGCCCGAGTAAATATCAACCCACTTGTATTTGATTTAATAGAATTTAAATTATACCTAATCCTTTATTTCAATAATTTTATTCAATTTCCCATTGAATCATAGGTTTCTTAATTTTTTGAAAATTCCACTTTTTTTGTTTTAAGAACTTCTTCAATCGTATGTTTGAAAAACAAAAATCCATTAATATTATTATCATATATTCTCCTAAAATTCATCAAAGATTATCAATCCAAATAATTATATTCATATAATACCCTATCTCAATTATCAATGTTAATGATTTACATGAATAAATAAAAAATATTAAATGTTACAGAAGTTAATTATGTCAATATTTTATGAATTTGAAATTGATTAGGATTATCAGGATGTAAAAACCCCCCAATAATGTATTTGTTAATATATTTTTTATATATTTCTTGATTCCTTATCAACACCAAATTATTATATTTTTTCATCTTTAATTCATTAATAAATGGATATTTAATATCACTATTAAGTAGCACAAATATATATTCTTGTATAAACACAATTGTTTATAAAAAATCTAATGATATTTCAAACATTAAAGAACCAATTTAGAAAAGTATGATAAATTACTATTGGATTGAAATTTAATTGAATTATCATTAACACATGTAACTTAGTTTAATCATGTCTTAATATTATCTGAATACATAGAACCAATGGTGAGAAACACTACCTCTATATAATATTCAATAGTTGAGACATCAATTTGAGAATTTATATTTTAGAATAGACTTTCAAAGACATAAATATCTAATGAAAAATTAAATCATCGAAAAATTAACAAAATTTGTAAAGAGTTTTAAAATTTTAATATATAATTTATAAAAATTTATAATTACTGCACCACTATATGGTATAAATCCACTGATAAAGTAATGGCCCTCCTCAATTTACATTCCCAACGAAATTAATAATTAGATGAATCATCATAGTGAGTAAATGATGGGGGAAATATCATCATCAAATGAAAAAGTGTCATGAAAAGTATTTAATTTTTTTCAAGATCAAAGGGGTTTATTGTTTTCTAAAAACAAAATATAAAGATTGTATAAAAATCAACTCTAACTATTTTAATATTATTAGGTTAAAAATTTTATAATGTAAAAGGAAAAATATGTCAAAAAAATAAATATGTGAGTTGTTAGTTTTACATAAATCATAATTATAATGTTTTAAGTTAATTTTTCTTGAAATTTTATACTAATATCCATCATCTAGTTTAAGAGTATAATGGAAAACAATTATTCTTTTTTTTGTAGGAAAGAAGACCCATTTGAAAATTTACATTTTAATTTTCACATTTATTACACTTTATATTCATTTCATAAAACCCCTTACAAAAATAATGATGAATTTTTTTATTTTCCGTAAGCATTTTCTTTTAAAAAACCAATTATTACATAATTTTTTACAATGTGAATAATGTCAATATTATGAAATTACAATTGAAATTCCAAATAAATTTATTAAAAAAAATACTTTGTCTCTTCTATTATTTAGTTTAAACTGTATCTAATAATATGTAATCTCTTTTATCAAAAACTATTAACTAATAAACGTTGAAAAATTTATCATAAGCAATTTATAATTGGTGTATGATTTCTAAAATTGATTAGAATTTTGGTGGTTAACAAAACTATTTTTTTCAATCAAATAATTTCTTGTTAAACCGATATATATGTGATGTATCTATGAATATATTATAAAACAAAAAAACCCCACTTTTTTCTAAATGGTAATCTTTATAGCTTGAATTCAATGTTAAAAACTCGACAAGCCTGACCTGTGTGAGTGTTCTAACTAGAAACGATTTCCAATATTGTAAAATAAATATTCATCCACATTAAAGTATAAAACATTTTTATAATTTAGGTTCTTGAGGCATTACTTATTTGTAAAACCTTTTCTCAAAACTCTTTGAATTATTCTATAAGTGTTTGAAGATATACGTTAATTTCATTTCCATGGATATTATTTCTTAGAATGATCATCGAAATAATAAGATAATTTTGATTCATACATATTCAAAGAGTTATATTTTAATGGATCAAAATAAATGTCCATAGACTATAAGTTATACATGGAGTCATAAACAGATTAATCCCATTAGATACTTATCTCAAAGGCATAGTTTTATAACCATAATAGAAATTTGTATCTAAAAAGTAAATATATTTCCACTATTTCCATTCTATAGGAAGAGGTGAAAACCTATTCTTGTTTTTTCTATAGTTTGAAACTTCATTTATATTTCTATTTTAAAATACATGGATTATATTTTTAATCTTATTGACATTTATTGTAATATAAAAACTATGAAAAAGTTTTATATTTTGTCTAATTAAGGGTTTGTTCATTTTTAAATTCATTAATATACATATATTTCCATTCCTAATTATACTATATTTTACAGTCTTCTCTTTACGAATCAACTCATTGATACAACATTAAGTCATTTGGAAATTCATGTGTATTTTTATAAATGAGGTAGACTTTCATAACAATGTTCTTCATCTAATATACTTATTGAGGGATATTTTCATGAAAAAATACATAATTGATATAATCTAATGTATTTGATATTTTGTTTTCATTAATTTTTCATAATCACTTGATTTGATAAAATTTCAAAATGAAGGAATTTTTTTATGTTTGATACATCCTTTATAAAACTATGGATTTCAATATTATAGTATTTCTTAAATCTCAATAGATTTCATAATTACTTTCCTTCTTGTATTAATCTCTTGAAAATTTCAATGTGGCTCAATTGATATGTTACATCATTCCTCATTCATTGAAACATGTACTAAATTAGTAATCATGATTTTAATGTCATTATCTACTATCAGGGTATTAGGTTTTTCATTTCGATGATGGTTAAATAGTGAACATTTTATATTTTCTAATTACCTATGCCAAATCCATCCCATATATCCTAGAAGAAATTATTTCAATATCAAGAGCTCATAAAATTCATGTCTCTTCAACCACCATTTAAAATAACAATGTGTAATTGGGTATTTTATTATTCCTTCTATTGATCATGTTTCAATTGAAAAATATAAAAATACCTTCATCGACTTTATATATTGAGCTATATCTCTGTGTAAATTTATATAAATCTTTACCATTATTATTATATTAATAAATATCATTATAATAAATAAAATGTTATTTAATTAAAAAATATCATCTTGAGAATAATACAAAATAATATTGGAATAATATAAAATTAATAAAAAAATTATTATTTTAAAATTTGGCTAAAAACGAATCAATAGTTATAATTATGATATAAAATTTGTATTCATAATTGACAAAACCTGAAGCATTTAAATAGTTGTGTGTACAAAATAACTAATATATGTATTTTTTTATAAAAGAAAGGTAATGTTTAAATATCATTTCTGATGTATATGATAACTTGATCTTGAAGAGATCAGTAAAGAATATATCTCTCAGTCTTTTTCATATTATAATTATATTTTGTAATTTTATTTAGATGGTCTATTATATACGACTAAAGATAACTGAAATATTTTTATGAACATAGAGAAATAACCATATTAGGTTCTAGTTTGAATTATGTTAGAGAAGGAATTAAGGGAATCTTTAACACATAGAAGGATACATACTAAATTGGAATTGATCATTTTTACTAACCATGTTATGTTTAATGTATTAGTGATTGATAACCAATGGATGATATTTTGAAACAAATTGGTAATGAAAAACATTATCAAGAATATTTAATATATTTAATGATATCATAATTTAAAAATATAATTAGAATGGTCACTTTAAGGAAATTATATAAAATATAAACAGTAAACATAAGATTACATTTAACTCTAAGAGAGGATAACACAGAAAATTCAACAAATTGTTCTATAATACATAAATTTATATGTGGTTTGACTTCATGTAACAACATTTTTATAACAAAAATACTATTATCGAGAGGGGTTTCAAAATTGACAGATTGTCACATGGGAAAAAGTGGAGGAGTTGATGATGCACCATAATCATTCCATGTGGAGGAGTCTTGGTCGAGAAAGATGTGTTGGAGAGGTTTATTTATCATCAATGTGACACTACCTTGAGTGAGATAGGTTAGTGCATCAGATGATAGTGGATGAATAGAGGGGGTTCATGGTGTGATATTTTATCTTATTTAGTAGTTAGATATTAATGAGCCATAACTAAATAAATATATGGTGGTTTATTGTAATTAACACCAATAAATACTAATTAAGGGGGAAACCAATACTTTAGTCATAAAATGATGTTTATTTAAATTTCTCTTAGTATCAGTGGATATAAGAAACAACCACTATTTAGTATTTTTACTACAGTGAAAATTGATTTTTCGAAAAATACATAACACAAACTAACAAAATATAATGAAGGAAAATTAAAAATTATAAAGTATTAAAAATATTCTTTCTAATGTATATTAATTTATTCTTATTAGGGTCATGTTATTATATGGAAATGTAAGATTAATTATTGAAAAATATAAATATATTTTTCTTTTTGTCGTGTATAAATATATTTGGATTATAGTTTTATTACTAGTAAATAATCATATACACTACTTTTCTTTTTGATCATAGATAATATAGAATTAACTTCAAGATATTAGAGTGTGGGTTTTTATTCTGAAATGTATAATTGGATGAAATTTTTAATGGAAAGAATTTATAGAAAGAAAAAATAATATATATAAATATATTATGTTAGTTGAATTTATGATTAATTATATAGTAAGTTTCATAAAGCAATATTGGAATGTAAATTGAATGTTATAATGCATTTGATTATTTAATTTGTATCTTAATGTGTTATCTAGTTTCTATTTAACTAATCTTATTAGCGATTTTATTACAAAAATTATTATATTTTAATTGTTTTTGTTTCATTTAATTAATTTTACTATATAGTGAAATGATTATTTTAATGGGTTTCGTTGTGAAAAACATATAGAAATGAAATTTTAAGTTTTTATATTCATATATTCATATGATAAAATATAAAATATTAATTTCACATGAATTGTTTTAGGTGATTAATAAATAATTATTATTAATAAGGTTGAAATATTTATTTGAGAAAATGGAAGCATTAGGAATTGATTAATAATATATATTTATAATTATATTCTTCTATATCATTATTTACGTAATATATTTATTTTTCCTATCTTAATGAACCATTATTTATTATTTTATTCATGTTTATTAAAAAAAATTTACCTATGTATCGTAGAGACTATAGGATAATAAATTGTTGGCCCATGAAGCTATTTATTGGGATGTTTTAACCAATTTGGATTCTGGTTATGCTATAATTCCCACTCAATATTTTTATAAAGTTGTTTTTTATATGATTACATACAATTAATAGGATCCCATGAAGTTTATTTTTAAATATATAAAATTTAATTTATTGAATAAATTTTTACTATTATAAATGAACACAATATAGACATTATCCTTTCCATTTAAAAAAACCACATATATCATTCATTCAATCACGTCCCATTATTATTATAATTTTGTATCAATGAGGTTATTCACTTCATATTTTAATCATTTTTTTATTTTTTAGGGAAATTGTTGTTATTTACTTTGATATATCATAATTTTTTGTTTGATATATTTCATATTTAATGATTTTTCGTTTCAATTTTTTGAATCTTTTCATTTATATAATTGATTTTGATATGATTTTAGACTATTTTCATGGGGTTTGTAACATTATATACTTTACTAGGTAATGATTCTCCCATTGGTTCTTATTTATTGGGTTTTGTATAATATATTATATTTTGTAAATGCATTATATATTTCTTAATTTTCTTTATACAAAAATATAAAAAAAAATTGGGGGATATTGGGGAAAATTAATTTTTAAATAATTATAGGAACTTAATAATTTAATTACCGTAATTATTTGTCATCTATATAATTTAATTATATAAAATATTAATAAAATATAAAATATGAAAATGTGGTACATAGTTCATTTTATAGTTTTTCATCAATCCAAATTTCTTATACTCCACTGCATTACTACATAACACGGTTTTGGTTATTTTATTAATATCGTGTTTACAATTGGAAACCATCATAGGAGTATAAAAGTAGATATATGTTAATGTTAAAGTGAAAATATTTTTTCCTTATAAATTTAATATAAAAACATTCTTAATTTTTTGTACCACAAATATATATGTTTAGTGAGAGTGGATAAATACATGAATCTAAAAATATATATAATTCTATTAAGTTGGAATATAAAGTGAATAATTTGAAATAATATAAATAATAACAAAAAGGCATGCTCTTGATATGTTATTATAGATGATAAATATTATTTTAAAAAACATAACATCATATATGAAAAATTAATTATGAAAGAGATAATGAAAATAAAATAAATATTTACATTAGACTAAGAATATATATTTCCCAACCAAACAGAAACATTTTCTAGCTTAGTGTTTGGTGATAAATTATTTCCCTTATTCTATTTAAATAGTAATAAATATTCATATATATTCAATTATCATCCATAAAATTGTTTCAATAATCAAATAATATTGGGGTATCATTAAAATGTTTCTATATAAAATGCAGACACATTACATGATTACTACGTTGATATAGTAGGTCAAATGTTATATCTGAAGAAAAATTGTAAATAAGATTAAATAATCCACATTGTAGATAACCCATGAAATATCTAAATATGGTTTATTAATAATTTTTATGATGTTAATAAATTTAAATTTGAATGATTTATTCAATGGGATTTGAATAATAATTTCAACACTATAATAACTTTTAAATTGAGTATACAAACATTAATTATATTAATTAGGTATGAAATTTATATCTCAATTAATTTTAAAAGTTTAACCTCCACATTTTATATATGTATTAAATAAAATAATATTGTAAAAATATTTCCATTTTTTCCATGGTGCGTAGAAATTGAAAATATAATGACAATAAAAAATTTCATATAGTGAGTGATATTACCATATATGTTCCATATAAATAATTATTTTAAAATTTTTTAATTATAAAATTATTATATAGTAAAAAATTTTATAATGTTATAATTCAAAAATAAGATAATGAAATTTTAGAAAATTTCTAATTGTTACGAAATAATTTTCGCAATTATTATTTTTTCATAAAATTTAAATATTTTCCAAAAAAGATAATATAAAATGGTGTAGTTTTTTAATATCTTGGAACTTAGAAAAATATAAGAAGAATATTGTTTTTATTATGTAAAAATAATAATTAAATCAACAATAAAATATATAATTGTTCTTATGAATATAAAAAAGGAATTGTTGATATAACAATGACATGACATGACATAACAATAATCTAGAATAATATATCCATTTTGGAGATTCACATAACACATTAAAAATGATATTAATTGATTATGAACAAAATTACTTATATGTATAGAATAATTTAATAATAATTATTAATTAATTAATTGAATTTCTTTTTCCTTAATACAAATTTTTATGATTTAATAAAAATGTTCTTAGATAAATATTTGAATATATTTTATCAATAATATAAATTAATATTAATATGATAATTATTTACTAAGAAAATAAAATTATTATATTTTAGGATTATAAAAAAAATAACAATCACTTATTTGAATTTAGAAATATATAATGGAAAAAATTTAAATATACATAGAAAAAAGGTAAAATATTCATTTAGATTAAGGGTACAATCTAAAATCATAAGTATTTTTTTTGTGTGAGTAATTATCATTAAAAAAGTTATTATTAGTTTTACATGTATAAATATAAAAATTAAGTTACAATAGGTGCCCCAAAAAATTCCATATGTTACGAAATTAGACTACATTTTGAATTTCAAAAAATAGAAAAGATTAGTTAAAATTTTTTAGGGTTGGGGGTTATGAATGTTGAAAACAAATGTTACATAAGCTAAAAAATAAATAATATAAAAAATATTAATTTTTTCATGATTAATATATCATGTCATGCCCTTTAAAATAAAACATGATGTATTCTATAATATTCTTTATATTAAACCTCGACTCATTTTGATCCACGATATAATAAACTATTATAACATAACCATTAAATTAGAGAGTATTAATAATATATATTTTTCTAAATGTTAATTTTTTTAATTCCAATATATTTATTAATTAAAATTAAATTAGTTGTCCATTTTTATAAAAGATGATATACACTATAAAAATATGATTTATTCAAAATTTATTTTTATCACATTTTTTCATGTGATAATTGTATTTAATTTCATAAATTTTATAGAAAGTATATTAAATGAGATGAATATAGTTTTTTAAGTAAACACTTTAATATTATCTTTGGGTAATGGTTTAATATTTTTATAAAAATATTTAATTTTCAGTAATGACAGAATAATGCGTATTTTAAAAAAATGTCAATTTTTTCAAGGAAATTTACGATTAGGTTTTTTAACATGATATTAATGTAAAATAAGAAAAATTTAATTATAAATAACTTAATTTATGAAATATAAATAATCATTTTGTATGGATTAAGGTTATTTTCTAGGGTAAAAACATATTTTTTTTCTTCTAAAATATAGTTTTTATGCATTTAATGTGTTTTTATCTTAATAAAATAACGATATCTCAATTTATCAATTTATTTAATAGAACATATTTATTTTATATTTAATATAAAATTATTCAAAAATTATTTTAGTTTTTACAGGACTTTTAATGAACGTCAATTAAGTTCTACACATAAAAACTCCCTTTCTGAAAATATGTTTTCATTGTGATTTATGCATATAATTAAAGTATAATTATTAAAATTTTAGAACTTTAATGTGGTTAAATTGATTATATGATACTAATAATAATATATTATATAATATAACATTGTTTAATTAATTATTATTCATATTTACTAATAAAAATAATATTTTCTTTAAAATCGTTTGGGTTAAAACTCATTATTTGAGGGGTTAATGAGATAGTTAAGTATATTATTTCCACAAAACATAATTAAATTAATATTTTTTGAAGTAATTTAGACCAAATAATTACCAAAATTCTACTAATCATCCATTTTGATCAACATTAACATGAATTTTACCTTAAATCAATGAAATATTTTAAAAATATCTAATTGTATCTTTCCCCTCAAATCTAAAAGGGCACATATTCTCCCCTGTCATTCACACCATTTGAGAATTATAGAGAGAAATATACCTTCTACATTTACTTTATAGTATAATTAGTTTGATTATTGAGCTTTTAGTATTATATTTAGAACAATCCTTAGAAGAATAAAGAGTTAGAAAATGGGGGTCTCTCAATGAAGAGCTGTATATCTTAACCAAGCGCTTTCAATCTCATATCTTCATAATAATACATAATTCTTGTTATATATAAAAACTAATCTAGTATCTTAAATATAATTATATATTATTATTATCGTGAAACAACTATTTATCACCTCTTATCAATCCAATCAGAGATTATTGTATCGTTAGTACATCTGTCTGGACTACCGCCTGCACCTAGTGATTCAACTCATTTTCCACAACAATCATTAATTATTTGTCATTATGGCATATTTAATGTTTAATTTTTATATTTATGTTAATATAATTATTCTATATTGGGTAATTAATATTTTTTTCTTTCATCTAATCCATTAAAAAATTGGTGAAGTCACGTATGTGTACACACGACTACTATCTTTATGTACCGATATAATTAAATTTTCATCAACAATTTATTTGAATTCTTGTAAATATTTATATAATGAATATATATGATATGTATCACTTTATTAAAATTATATATATGAAAGATTAATGATCAATGGGAAGGGACAATAGCCATTGGACCAAATCATATATAAAAAATAATGTAGTCAACATTTAGAATGATGTTGATAATGATTTATTGATAAAAAACATGAGGAATGATGTTATAAGTAAACCATATATGGTATTATATTTATAATTACGGTTATATAAAATTTTTATAATATGTAAAAATTTATTATGAATGAGGTAATAGATCTTAGGAATCATGACATACTTAGTTAAGAGTATCTTCTTTAAATATAATATTTTACATAACTGTTTATGACTACAAATATTTATGATGAAATAATATAATTTTTATCTCCAATTTGTTTTGTATATTTTTATACTCAATTTATATCTATATATTTCATGTTTTCATTTCATTTTCCCACATTTTAGTACTCATTACACCAAAAGAATGTTTTTTTAAATCATTTCCATGTCCTTTACTTTAGTTGGGAATCATTTATTTCATTTTAATATTTCCATTAATATGACTTCATGAATGTTTTTAACATTATAAAATGATTTATTAAATTCATTTCCCCCATCATTTAATTCATATAAAAATGTTTTAAAGGAATATTTTTTTTTCTTAAACAAGGTTCTTTAGAATATTACCGAAAATGTGAAATAATTATTTTACTATACACCACATGAATTACTTTATCAACCATTATGAATACTATTTTATTGGAATATTTATTTATAAATATACATAATTAATTCAATTTAAAAATATTTCCATGATTATAAATTTATTTATATCTATAAAAACATTCTTTTATGTTTTTAATAATTTACTAGGAATGTGATATAGTGTTACAAAATTTTATCATTATCGAGATGGTTTATGAGTATGAGGATTAAAATTTTATAAACCAATATCCATTTCACAGGATTAAATTTGATGATATGATTAATTTTTTATGATATTATTTTACACACATATATATATGGATTGTATTTTAATACATGTGGTCTTGTAATTATATAGTCTTATAATGCATTGCGAAATTAGAATATATCATGAGATAAGAGGGATTGAAATGTGGATTGAACCAAATTTTGTAATGGAGTTTTTTCACCAAGAGAGTATTGGGTGTGAATCATTACTATATAGTGATGGAAGGGTAGTGAACCCAATCATCTATTGTACTCTTGAAAGTGATAATTATCCAAGGGAATTATTTTTTATACTTATGTGCATGAACTACACTTATTTTTTATGATTATGATTTCATTCCATGGATCATGATTGATTATTAATCATTAAAAAAATTTAGGATTTTTTCATTCAATTTATAAAACAATGAGCAAAGAATCATGGAGGTGACATATGAATTTATGAGTAATGATTTAATAATTTATATATACTATTCTCATACCCTTATTCTTATATTATGATATCTTATTATTTTTTTATTTATGTATATTTTGATTACCGTTATTGATAATAGAAAATCACCCTTTCTTATGTTTCCCTTGTCCAAGATATAGAAAAAGTTTTTATGAATGATATTTCTATGAAGGGTGATAATTTTGAAGAAATAAATGGGAATTATTTACATATTTTATGTACAAATTTTTTATGTATATTTTTTTCAGATTACACAAAACATCTGATGTCCAAAAAATAGTATTATTGTCAAATTTATTGAATATTTATCTAAAATGATGTAACATTTGTCTGTGATAAGCGTGGTTCTCTATAGTTTTTATAAGAGGAAAGGTATAATAACTTTTGTAAACAAGGATGATGAAACCTTAGTGAGAAACCTTAGTATTATCTAATACATATGAGAACATCATAAAATATTTCTATTTAACGAGTGTGGGTTCCTTAAGAAATTACATTATTGTTTGAATACTCTAAGTTTAAATGGTATTGGAATATATTGATATATAGTTAATAACCATGAAAAATTATTGTTGAGTATAACCAATCCATAATTCATGTGTAGGGTGAATGGGCCCATATTGCACTCATGTTTGTACACTCTCATGGGGTATTCCTAGGTTAATTAAAATTTACATTAATAAACATTATAGGTGATTAAAATTGACAATAACCATAGATAACAAAGTTTTAAACAAATATTTCATAAATATAAAATCATTTTTAATAATTTAGACATCTTATAAATGTTTTTTATTATTCTACTGTTTCCAACTATGTATATTTCTTCTCATATAATGAATTATGGTATTAGTCAATGGAGGGACTAGAAAAAATCAAGTTAACACTTAATGTGATAGAAAAATAAATGGTAGAACCCCTAAGAAACATAATATTATGGGATCTAGAATGAAAATATTTTTTATATGATTATAAACCATTCGTAATTAAGAATCATATTTGTCACGAGCCAACCCTGGTCGACCCTGAAATGGTCACCCGAGCTGATCTATAGCAAGGCTTGAGAGGCGTTCACGATCCTCCTAGTATTCAAACAAGATCAAAGAGCATCAATAGAGTATTTATGAGACCAATTTCTCCTAATATATATAAATATAAAGGAAATAATTAGAATAATATTATATAATCCCAAAATAAATATAATTTTCATTATGAACATAACATATATTGAACTGATAATACAACAAGGTAGATAACGAAAAAATGTATAATGAAAAATGAAAATTAAACCTAGAATCTGCAGCATCTCCATGAGATCATGAGGGTCAGTCTCCAACCCATAACCAACCATATCCTGAGGAAATCAAACTCGATCTGGAACATGTAGCACAAACTAAAAATAACCATGAACTATAGTCATGAGTATTAAAACTCAACCGTAATCCCAAATAAATATATTCCAAATGAATTTCCTTTAAATAAAGAAACATTTATTTTCATGTTTGACATACAATATATTAATATAGGTTTTCACACTTTTCAATTTAAATAATAAATATCATAATTCATTTCCCTCATGCTTTAAAATAATATTACATTCATAAAGGGTAGATAGGTTCATACAAGAAGCTAGGGAAAGGGAACCAAATAGGGAATGATCATTTTACATAAAAGTGAAAATATGGATAACACTTGTTCCTTTAAAACATATATCTTGAAACCCACTATAACAGTAGCCATGCATTATCTATTAAACAAGAAAATAAGAAAACCCTGAGAAAATAATATAATTCCATATAATGGGGGATATTGGATTAACGATACTAGATCTAGAGAAAAATGGTAATACCTAGGAACTCATAGGAGAACCAGAATATACTCTACATGTGACTCCCCCCCGAAGTCATGTCATACCTGATGACATCATAACTCCCAAATGCTTGATCGACGCCCTACCTGGAATAACCAAAGGGACCGATTGCGTCGTAATAACAACAAAATATACCCATGATATGGGCCAATAGCTAGTGTATAAACTAAACTAGTACATCAATAATTATTAAAAATCATCATAGCTAAGCTAGGATCCCAAGTAATGTTTATAAAGGGGTGCTCCACACAAACCAAGAAACAAGCCATATATACATGCTATCATATATGTCACACAAATAGAACTACCCTAGCCCCCTTAATGATTAATCCTCAGCCTTAAAACAATTATCACACAAGTGTAGTCCTAGACCAAGGGTATTATGACCACTTTATCAACCCACAAGGAATATGATTTATCCAAGAATAGATTTCCATTAAAATCGTTTCAAAAGTGCCAATCAGGCATCACAATACATTCTCATATCAATCCTTTTTATAAATAACAATGAAAAATTCATTTCCAAAATAAAAAATTCAATTAGGCATCCATTTATAAACCCAAAAGATAACCTCACTATCATAACATGTTTTGAAGATCCAACTAGGCATTTCATGATTTACATGATGTCAAAAACCCGTTCCAACCATTTCAAACAATACAAACCAATTATAAATCATCTAATTTAACATAAGAAAATTATTCTAAAAATGAAACATCATTATTTAGAAACTATGGAAGGTGAAAAATCATTAAAACAATGTAATCATAAATTTAAAGGAGAGACATGAAGGGATCCTACCTCAAATAACTTTTTCTTCTAAAACTCCCTACTAAAAAGATCCCACAATGGTTTTGAGAAGCAAGAAAATCCCCAAGGAACCATAATAAAGAAAAAACAAGAAATTCACACCACCCTAGGCATGAAAATCATCCAAATCATCCCACAAGGGTTAGAGGATAAAGGTAAAAAATAATATCAAAGGATAAAGATAAGTGAGACCTACCCATTCGTTTCTAGGGAAGAATCACCAAGAAATCACCTTGAAACCCACATGAAGTGGATTGAAGGTGACAAAAACCCCCATAGTGGTCTTCTAGGGTAGAGGAGTATGAATGAGGGTTCCATGGAGAGAAAACCCAATTAAAAATAATGAACCCCCACCCCCCCCCCCCAAAGAAAATACTGTTAATTGGATTGCATGGTTAGCTGACAGAGTTTAACAAACCCTGTGAAAACCATTTAATTCTTCATTCTCTAGTGCTATATAAGTTACACACTTTGTTGTTATGGTTTGTTACACCGTGTGCAAACCGTGTGACCCCCCTACACACATACTACATGGATAAACTAATAGTGCACCTTAACCGTGAGACCTAGAAAAAATCACCAAGAATCACCCTTTATAACCAAAAACTCATCCAACTCAAGGGGATAAACCATCCAACAAACATACTATATAAAAAGGTTCCATGAGGAGTTTTACAAACACATTTTCCATGCATCATATTCTTTATACTTTCACACTAACAATGGATAAGGGAAAATACAACCCAAAACATCCAAGACAGAAAATTTAAATCAATAACACTAGAGGCAACAAATTTTAAACAAAGAACACTCTTACCCAAGAGAAAAACTGAGAACCAAAATAAAATTCTAAACAAAATATGGAATTGAAATCCAAGTGTTACAATTCTCCACATCTTTATGTATTCTTCCTCTAAAAAGCCATAACATCTTCTACATGATCGATACAAAAATAAGGATTTACAAATCCAAATAATACAAACTCATGAACCAAGAACACCTCAACCACAACCTAATAGAACACACACCTCTATCATAAAAAACTATAAACTGAAAAACCATTTTATATTAGAAAAACATCTTAAATTAAACTGCATCATATATAAGGGAGGCTAGTATAGACTCCTCGCCATTATAAAGGAACAAATATTGATCATCTTGGAAGAGACTTTATCAATACCCACAGTGGGTCCCCATCAATTTCGAACCAACTAGCTTAAACCAATTACAAAAGCTACTAATGATATAACAACATGATCCAGTAAAAGAACTCTCCCATATGGGAAAACCCCACACTACACAGGGATGAGGGGGAGGGAATCATAAGAAAGGCCAATCTAACCAACAACCAAAACCAAACCAATACATAAGGTGGAACATTCCACAATACAGAAAACTACAACAATAACATTCAGACTATACACACTCTAATAGAGGATACACTAATAGAGAAAAATATCCCCACACCCATAGTGGTTTCTTGACTATGTGAAAAGATTCACTCTCAGAACTATGGTTGGTTATAAGATGTTTAAAGCATAATTTTTCCACATTCAAGAGTTAAATATAATAGATTAACATGAAAATAATTTAAGAGATACACATGTAAGACACCCCTATTTTTTATAGAAGAAATTATGAGTTTCTAATAGAAAAAACGATTTCTTCAAAATTGTAGTTCTAAAGGGGTTTAAATCCATTATTACTATTCAAAGAGAAAAAAACCCAAAAAACCATAAAATACCACCATTACAACAAAGTAAAATAACAATGAGATAGACCATAAAATGATACCAAATATTTCCCTACTGATGAAAACAGACTGGAGTGTAATTCGAAGAGTTTGATCTAGCTTGACGATGCTTCTTGGAAACACCATAACAGAACCGCTGCAAGTGTCCCAAGATTCCAAAGGTGTGGAAGGGTCTTATAGTACTGATTCCTAAACAAAGGCTTCTAACGATGCCTACTACATTGATGACACACCATGATATTTATCCGTAAATATGTTTATTAGAGGTCTAAAGGCATCATAATTCCCCTACCCGCACCACCTGAAATAGCTTGCTTCCCCTTACTCTTACTAGAATTACATTCACCATTCCCAGAGACTAGATGATGGTCAATTATCTCAGTAAAACCTACTAGCACAACTTCATTATGAATGGATTACCTCACTGTATCAAAAGTAGTTGTTACGTTGTGCTCTGACACCTATGATTGTAGATCAGAACGGAGCACATCCTCGAAATGTAGAGCCATAAAGGGATCATTTGAAACATACAATAGATCATATGTAACTATATATACAATGTGACTCTAGAACTCCAATACTGATCTAAGACCCTGCTAAAGACAACCGTTCTCCAATTTCTTCATCACCTTTACCATCTCCGAAAAATACTGTTAGACAAATGAATACTTAAAGAACTGTCATGTAAGATCTTCATAAGGAGAGTTTAGAGACCACAAATTTACAATTTATATGTTGTAAATTATCACATAAAGGTAACAAACTTTACCTTCAATGAATCAAGAAACTCAAGGATCTAATGTTTCTATCAATCTTCTGCATAGAATCTTATACTTTGAGAGGATCCAATTGACCATAAAAGAGAGGAGGATTCAACTTCAAAATTTCATGAATGTTTTCAATGGCTTGATCAACTGTAATGTTTTATAAGGTTACACCACCCACAGATACACCTCTGATACCCATAAAATCATTGTGGGGGGAGACACTAAGAAATAAAAAATTTAATAACACAATTAAGACATGCCCATCGATTAGAATTTATCAATCTCAAAACGCTGCATAGGAAACACATTCCCAAAACATAAGTATACCATTGGACAACCTAAAATTATATCCCAATATCAGAATAGAGTATTCAAACCAATTTTTCACATTTTTAAGACACATGGGAACTATTCACAATTAGGCCGCATAGTCTAACAAATCACACCCTAACCGTGCACCTTTTACTGGACAATACTGGAAACTGAATAGTTTGGATGTATAGTTTAGAAAACCATGAGACAACTATGAAATATGGTTCTATCCGAAGGAATTTTATTACCACATTATTAAAACACAGTCTTTTTATCTCTGTTTAGGCCATTCAACATTAACTCGAAGTAATAAAAATCTCACACGATTACCTGGAGCAAGCCACATGGTTTTCCCAAAACGTTCGCTGATTGTTCATCAAGGTAAATCACCCAAAAACTAGAAAATTAAATCTTAATCACATAAAACATAACATAGAAACTGAAAACAAAAGAATGAATCATAATAAAACCAATCTATATCATTAAAAACATTTCCACTAAATCCAGAAACCTGATTTCATCAAGAATCATTTTACTAAAAACCCATTTTTATTATATATAATCAATTTCAAAACACTATTCAAAAAAAATTCTTCTATTTGAAATACATATTTTTAACATACTATTTATTTAGGTTATAAAAAATCCAATCCTGTTAAAACATTTTCGTTTCACTCTAAAAATCATTTTACAAAAACCCACTTTTATAAACATTCCTTAAATTATATTATAAAAATCCACATTCCACTTTCCAAAAAAAGCCTTTACCACATTAAATTCATCTTTTCAAAATTCCAAAACAAGATTTTTCAAAATAAAATCAGAATCAAGGAAGACCCAAAACAACTCACAAGGGGAGACTAGTGTCTATGGGTGACTTAGCCATATTGTTGGAGGCTATGTGCCAATCACACCACCACCATGGTGAGTCCATTAGAACCATGTCCCTAGCTCCAAATGACTTTTTAGGCCCTATAATCTAACATAGGCCACTTTTTCATATCCCTTTTCATTTCACAACACAAAACAATACACAAGAATCAAGGGAAACCAACAAAAGAGAACTCCCCATGGAATCTTTGAGGATCAAGGCGAGCAATGATTCATGAAATCCTTCTTTTTCCTACCTATAGAGTCATAATAATAATACTCCATTTACCTTGAAATACCCGAATAACAAAGTTAAATCTAAACATTATGGTCTTCAAAAGATATAACCTCCTCTGATAACATTTTTTCATGAACCAACCCAGGTCAACCTTGAATCGGTCACCCGGGCTGATCTGTGGTCAGGCCTGAGAGGCTTTACAAATCCTCCCAGGATAGCGACAGGCACCAAGGGAATTAGAAGAATATTTATGGAAGTTATTTTGACTAATATATATATATATATATATATATATATATGAAAGAATTAGAATAATAAAATTTAAACCCAAAATAATTATGAGTTCCAATTTAAACATCATTTATTTTGAAACAGAAAATACAACAAGATAGATAAAAAACTATTCATGAAAACTTAAAAATGAAATTGGAACCTAAAACATCTCCATGTGACCTTGAGGTTCACTCTACAACACATAACTGAGCATTTCTCAAGGTGATCAAACCCAAGCGGGGAGATGTAGTATAAAATAAAAAAAATAATGCACAATTGATTTGAATATTAAAACTCAGTAGGTCAGACTGGATAAATATATTCCCAATGAATTTACATTAGGTAAAGAAACATATAATTTCATGTTTGAAATACAATATATAAACATAGGTTTTCCACACTTTTAATTTTAATGAATAAAATTCACAATCCATTTCCATCACTAATTTAATAAAAGATTACATTCATGGAGGATATTTAGGTTCATATGGAAGAGTGAGATAGTGAACCAAAAAGTAAATGATTATTTTTCATAAAAGCGAAAAAATGGAGAACACTTTTTCATTAAAAATATCTTTCTTGAAAACCACTTTATGAAAGACCACAAAATATTCTTTTTACCAATAAAACACAAAAACCAGGAGCAATGAATATGATTCCACATAATGGGGGAAAAGGTTCTAACGATACTAGATGTTTAGAAACATGTGAATACCTAGGAACTTGGAGGATAACTGTAATATACTATACATGTGACTCATCCTGAAGGCCTTCCTTACCAGATGAAATTTTAAATCCCAAATTCCATATTTTCACCCTGCATGGGATGATCTAGGGCCCCAATCCCACAGAAATAAAAACTAAATATCCCCAATCTATGGTTCACTAGCTATTGCATAATATAAATTAGTTCATCCATCATTTTGAGAATTCCTCTTTGCTATGCTTGGTTCCCATGTCATGTTCACAAAGGGGTGTTCTAAACAACCAATGATACAAGTCATACATACATGATATCTTATATTTCACACAACTAGCACCACCCCAACATCCTCAAGGAGTACCACCTTTCCTTAAAACAATTATCACATAATTGGAGTTCCAAACCAAGGGCATTGAAACCTCATTATCTACCAACAAGGAAATCGACATAATCCAACAATGATTTTCCAATAAAACTGTTTCAAATGTTCTAATCAGACCTCACAATACCTTCTAATATCAATCATTTTTCATAAATAACCATGAAAAATCAATTTCAAAAACCAAAATTCACTTAGGAATCCATTTATGACTTTCCAGATAACCTAACTTCCAAAACATTTTCACAATAGCCAAAAGGGAATTAAATTACGTACATGATGTGAAAACCCCATTACAACATTTTTATATAATTAACACCAAGTATAAATCACCTAATTTAACATTAAATTATTTTTCTAAAAATGATAAATCACTATTTAACAGCTAAGGAAGGAGAAAAAAATTCCTGAAAACATTGTAATCATGAATTTAAAGGCGATATGTGAAGGGATCCAACCTCAAAACACTTCTTCTTCAACAACTCCCAACCAAAAAGTCTCTAAAAAGGTTTTTCGAAGAATTAAAATACCCAAGGAACCCTAAAACGGAAAAGAACCCCAAATTCAAACCACCATAGGCATGAAAATATTCAAAATATTTCCACTTGCATTAGATGAGAAGGGTAAAAATAAATAAAATAATAGGATAAATATGTGGGAGATTTATCCTTTCGTTAAAGGTAAAGAATCACCTTGAAACACACTTAGAGTGGCCCATTAGTGAAAAAACCCCTATAAAAGGCTTCTAGGATGGGGGTCATAGGGGACAAAACACAATTACAAATACCGAAAAACCTAGAAAACCTTTTTCTCATGTGTGTTTCATGGTTAGATCATACAGTTTAATAAACTATTTTTAATCCAAGAAATTTTCCTCTCTCTAGTGATATATAGGATGCACACTATGGCTGCATGGTTAGTTAAACCATGTGGAAACCATGTGCCCCCCTATAAATTTATAGTGTGGTTAAACTAACTATTAACCTTAACCATGGGGCCTATAAAAAGACCCCCAAAATATCCATTTTCACCCAAAACTCATCAAAATAAATAGGATAAACCATAAAACAAGAATACCCTTAAAAGGTCCCATGAAGAGTGTTACAAATTAATATTTCAAGACACATCTTCCTCATACCTTCCTACTAATAATTAAAAATGGAAAATACCACTGAAAACATCCACGACTGAATGTTTAAAAAAAGAACATCTGAGACACCGAATTTTAGACCATGAACACCTAAAACCCAAGAAAAAAACTAATAACCAAATGAATATTCTAAAAAATAATGAATTTAATGTATGGGTGTGACAATTCTCCACGCAATTACCCTTTCCCCCCCAAAAAGTCCCAAAATATTCCACATGATCGATCAGAGCCTATGTATTTCCACATCCACAAAATCTAACCTCTTGAACCAAGAAAACCTCAAATACTTCATAACATAATTCACACCTCATTCACAAAATAATACACCAAACCAAAACTCTTTCATATTAGAAAAAAACAGAAATTAAAATGCATCCTCATAACAGGAGTCCAGAACAGACTCCACAAAATTAAAAAGAAACTAATAATAATCATCTTAGATGAAACATCATCGTGACCCATAGTGGGTCCCCCCACCATTAATAACCAACTATCTAGATCCGATAACACAATCCAATTATAAAATTACAACATGATTCAGCATACGATCTCTCCCACATGGGCCAAAACCTCAACCACAAGGGGAGGAGGGGGAGGGAAACAAATGAAACACCAATTCAAACAAAAAACAACACCCAACTGATCCATAAGTATGAAAATTACACAATAAAAAAACTAAAATAAGAACATTTAGCCCATCCACTTAACAATGGAGTATAAAAGAACAAAGCAAAATCTCTACACACCCTTGATGATTTTTTGAATGCGTGAAAAGATTAACTTCATGACCAATGGTTAGAGCCCTGATGTTTGAGTCATATACTTCCCAATAGTCAAAAGATAACAATATTCAATTACCAAGACATGTAATTAAGGGATAAACAAGAAAGATACATATATTTAGAACAGAATAAATTTAGAGTTTCAAAAAGATAACATGATTCTATTAAAATAGGAGTTCTCTATGGGTTAACATCCATTCATACAATTTAATTAAAATGAGACCCCAAAATACACCATCTGAAACTACCATTAAAAATTGGATTATTACAATGAGAGATACCTTAAAGCGATTCCCAAAGAGAGCCATACTCATGAAAAAGGACTAGGGTTTCCTTTGAAGAGTTGGATCTTTCTTCCTGACGATTCTTAGAAACACAATGAAAAAAACACTACAAGTGACCTAAGAGTCCAAAAGTGTGTTAGGGACTTGAATAACACGGTCAAGAAAGATTCTTGTGACTGTGGTTACCACACTAATTACACGCCAAGATATTGCACCCCAAAGAGGTTGATTAGAGGTCTGAAGGCCTCTTAGTTCCTCTACCAGCACCACCATATTTTGGTATATTACAATTCCACTTATTTGAAATCTGTTCATCATTCCTAGAGACTAGAGGAAGGTTATTCATCTCAATAAATACTACTATCACTGCTTTAGTATGAATGTATTTCCTCACCATGTCTGAAAAAGTTGTTAAGTTGAGCTATGGCACTATCAATTTTCGAGTATATGGAACCCATAATCGAAATGTATATAATTCAAGGGATTGTTCATAGAATACCCTAGAGAATATTTAATTATATATTCAGTGTGACTATATAATTCCAACACTAATCCAACACCCTACTGAAGACATCAGAACTCCATATTCTTCCCCACCATTGTCATATTGGAAAAGTAATGTTGGATGAACGAAGACTTTAATAACTCCCATGTATGATCTACCTGATACTTGTTTTGGGACCCTTATTTCCACCATTTATAGGTTGTACCATAGTGAATAAAGGTAAAAAACTTTACCACTAATTAATCATGAATCTAAATGAAACTAATGTTTCTCTCAATTTTTCACATCCACTATTCTTCTTCGAGAGGATCCACTTTACCATAAAATTGAGGCGGATTCAAGTTATGAAATTAAATAACGTTTTCTATGGGTTGATCAATTGGAATGCTTTCTAATGGTGCACCACCCACAACTACACCTTGGATATCCATCAAATCATTGTTGAGGCAGACACTGAGAAACAAGAAATCAAATAACTCAATCAAGACCTATCCATCAACAAGAATTTATCTATATCAAAGCACCTCATAAGAAGCCACATTACCAAAACATAATACTACTAAAGGATAACCTCAAATAAAAATGCATAGAGGATATGGTTCTATCATGAGGTAGTGGATTCCCACGTGCTTTAAAAATGGTTTGAATAACTATGAATAGGCCATGCACCCTTATGTAGAAGAAAACCAAAGCACACATGGTTACCTGGAGAAAGCTACACAGTTTTCCTAAATGATGCGATGAATGTGCACCAATGGAAAACACCCAAAACTATATAATTATATCTGAATCACATAAATAAAAAATGAGTAACCAAGAAAAAATAATGAATCATAATAATGCAAAACCATCTCATTCAAAAACATTTCCACAAATTCATGAAGCCACATTTCATTATGAATAATTTTACTAAAAACACATTTCTTCTTATTTATGATGAATTCCAAACACCGTTAAAAATAAATTTGTATTTTTTAAAATAAATTATTTCAGTAAACTCTAAATTTAGGTTACAAAAATTCCAATCCCATTAAACCATTTTTCTTTCACCCTAAAAACCATTTTACAAAAACCCACTTTTCTAATCCATCCATAAAGTAACATATGAAAACCCATTTTCCACTTTGATAAACAAAGTAATTACCACTTTAAATTCATATTTTCAAAATTCCCAAACCCAATTTAAAAAAAATCAGAATCATGGTTGACCCAAAACAACTGATAAGGGAAGAATTGTGTCGATGGGTGACATGGCCATATGGTTGTTGGTCATATTCCAATCATGCCACAACCACGAGGAGTCCATTAGGAAAATTTACCCTTATACATATGGATTTCTAGGCCTTGAGAGCTCATATAGGCCACTTTCCCAACTCCCTTTTTTATTTCCCAACCCCAAAAATCCATAACGATGAATGGAAAGAATCAAAACTGGGAATCCCATGGAATCCTGAGGATCAGAGCGAGCAACGGTTCATGAATCCTTTCTTATTCCTACCTCTCAAATCATAATCATCCTACTATGTGTACCTTTAAATACTAAAATGACAAGGGGTACTCTAACCATAAAGGTCCTCTAAAGACCCAACCTACTCTTATAACATTTTTTCACAAACTAACCAAGTTCCACGACAAACCGGTCACTAGAGACGATTTGTAGTAAGGACCAAGAGGCATTCCTGATCCCCGGGGATAGAAAAAACACTTGGGTAATCAAAAGAGTATCGATGAGAATGATTTTGACAAATATATATATATATATATAGGAAATCATTAGAATAATAAAATATCAACACAAAATAAATATGATTACCAATATGAACATCTATTATAATAAAATTAACAATACAAAAATATATATAATAAAACTATATAGAAATATTAAAAACAGAACCTAGAATCTACAACATCTCCATGTTACCTCAAGGGACACTCTCTAACCTATAACTAACCATTTCTCAAGGAAATCAAACCCAAGATGGAATGTGCTGCATAAACTAAAAAGGAATAGACTATAGGTTTTAGTATTAAAACTCAATAGGTAATCGTAAATAAATATATTCTCAATGCATTTCATTTAGATAATGAAAAATATATTTTCATATTTTAAATACAATATATAAATGTAGGTTTTCCACACATTTCATTTTAAATAAAAAAATCACTACCCTTTTCCCCCATAATTTTGAACAAATCATACATTTTTTGGGGAGAGTTGGGTTCATAGGGAAGTGGGGGAAAGGGAATGAAATAGGTAATGTTGATTTTCCATAAAAGTGAAGAAAGGGAAAAATAATGTTCATTAAAAGAATCTTTATTGAAAACCACTTTACCAAAAACCACACATTCTCTATTAACCAAGAAAACACCAAAACCATGAGCAAAGAATATAACATCACAATATGGGGGAAATGAGACTAATGATTCTAGATCCAGGGAAACATGGGAATAACTAGGAACTCATAGGAGAATAAGAACATACTATACAAGTGACTCTCTATGAAAGCATTCCCTACCTGATGACATTATATCAACCAAACACGTGATTATCCTTTTACATGACCTGGCCAAGGGGATCGATCCCATAGACTTAAAAACAATATATCATCATTCTAGGGGATACTAGCTAGTGTATAGACTAAACAAGGTCATAAATCATTCTCATAAATCCTCGTAGCTATGCTTGGTTCCTAAGTCATGTTCACAAAAGGGTGATCCAAACAAACCAAGAAACAATACATACATACATTCTATCATGTATGTCACACAACTCGCACCGCCCAAGCCTCCTTAAGGAGTAGTCCCTTTCATTAAATAAATTATCACACAAGTAGAGTCCCAAACCAAAGAAGTTTCCACATATATATCAACCAAAAAGTCATGTGACTTAATCTAATAAGGTTTTTCTAATAAAACCATTTCAAAAGAGCCAATCGGGCCTCAAAAAACATTCTCATATCAACCCTTTTCATAAAGAACCATTAAAATCCATTTACAAAATTAAATCCACTTGGTAATCCATTAAAGAAACCCAAAAACAAAACCTCACTTCCAAACAATGTTTATAAGAGCCTATGAAGAATTTCATCAGGCACTTTATGTGAACAAGCTATTCTAACAATTTCAAAAAATTAAATCCCTATAGAAATCAACTTATTCCACATAAAAATTATTCTAAAAATCAAACATCACTATTTAACAACTAAATAAGGATATAAAATCAATAAAACAATGTAATTATAAATTTATAGGAGATATGTAATGGGATAAAATCTAAAATCTAATCCACTTCAATAATTCCCAACCAAAAATACTCCAAAAAGGTTCTGCGAAGAAGTGAAGTTCCCAAGAAACCCTAAGAATTAATACACAAAAATTCAACCGACCCTAGACATGAACATCATCCAAAACATACTACTATGGTTAGTGGATATGAAAAAAAATAATGAAAATCAATGGAGAAAGATGAGGGAGAACTAACCATTCATCCTGGGCGAGGAATCGCCAATAAATCACCTCGAAACCCTCTGGGAGGGGCTTGGAGGTTCTAAAATACCCCACGGAAGGCATATTGGATGAGGGAGTTATAATGGGGGTCCTAGGGGAGAAAAAAAATTAAAAGAATGAATATTCCCCCAAAATAACCTTTTCTGAGTGGGTTGCATGGTTATCTCACATGGTATAACAAATAGTGTGAAAACCATGCAATTTTCCACTATTTAGTACTGGAAGGGATGAAAACATTGGCTGCATGGTTAGTTAAACCATTAAAAAACCATGTGGCCACCTGAAAACTTACTGTATGGTTAAGATAATCATGTGACATAACCGTGTGAACTAGAAAAATTCATAAGAAATAACACTTATCACTCCATAAATCATCTAATTCATAGGAAAAAGCCATACAACAAACATACCCATAAAAAATGTTCCATGATGAGTGTTACAAACTCATTTTCCAAGATACCTCCACCTCATAAATTCCCTCTAAAAATGAGAATGTGAAAATGGAATCCAAACATCCAAGACTTAAAATTTAAATAATGAATACCTGTGAGACAATACTTTAAACAAGGAACACTCAGAACCCATGAAAATAACTGAGATCCAAAAAAAAATTTAAACATGTGATGGAATTTAAAATATAGGTGTGATAATATTTAACTAACAAATGAGAAAAGGAATGAAGAATATATTTTTCAGTCTTTCATGAGTGAACATCCACATTCTTTTAGTGGGTCCTCTGCTCTACTATTTCCTAAGAAGTGGATTAGTACCATATAAAAGGTATATTATAGTATTGAGTTCTCATAAAAAAATGGTTATCCTAAATTTTTATCGATTGGAATGTAAATAATATTAATGGTGTAATATTGAAAATAATATTAGGTAACTAGAATAAATTGAATGTATTGTGTGGGATGAGTTTATGATCTTAATTTTGAAAAATTAATTCTCTTGTATTATTAATATGAAAATTGGGAAGGAATTCAATGAAATTAATTAGATGGATAATGAATATGTTAGTACATATGAGTCAAATTGTACATGACATGGGATGTAAACATCTAATATTATTATCAGACCAAAATTGAAATTGATAAATTATTCAGTGGATTAAAACATGGTCTCTCTAATAGTTTGAAATAAGAGACATCAATTTATGTGAAGAAAACATTAATTTTTTTGTAAAAGTGGAGATGGAGATTAGATTCACCCATTAATATCATAGTTTTGATAATGAAAGGAATATGGGAATCAAAGGAAATTATAATAAATAAATGATGGATGGATTAAGAAAAGTACTCATTTATTGTAGATGTGTGGAAAGGATCATGGATGGAATTTTTATAAGGGTACTAGTAAATGTATTGTGTATTTAATTTTAGCCTATTATGTAATATAATTCCAAAGTAACGAGATGAAGTAACCTAATGATGGATATTGATAAAAATATTCACAGAATTCACCACCCACACCCCAATGATATTATTAGAAAGTGAATGGACATTATATTAACTAGTAATCGTAACTGAGGGTTAATGATGATTATCAACATAAACATCCTAGTAATCCAAAAGAAAAAGGTAAATATAATGTGGTCACTATTTATATTCTTGGGTGTGCTAACCAATTGTTGAATGGTTCACTTAATAAACACTATAGAACTACTAATTTCTTATTTGATTTGGGTTATACTAACTATTTTATATTTAAAGAAATTACTGAGGGTATCACATTCCCTCAATATTTAGATAATGAAACAGTAGTAAACAATCATAATAATATAATTATCACATATAATGTCTATAATTATTCCCCAATTGATTTTATTGGAATTTTCTCCCAAAAAATGTTTTTATTGTTCTTCTAGTTAAATTTAATGTGATTTTGGGAATGGATTTACATTATTTATATAATCTCATATCTATTTCTGATGATGGGGTGTCACATTTTATATTTTGAACGAACCTATGATTTTATATTGATGTGAGGATATTTCTGAACATCTAATATAAATTACATCCACTATGTGGGACTTTGTTCCTATTCAAAGTTGGTATTTATCAAAGATCATTGTGTAGAAAATTAGCATTGATGATAAGACTTTTGTAAAGTTTTTTGTTGATGTATTTATATTATATATTCATAACAAACCAAAAATCTAGGAATTAGATGTTTTAATAGAACTTATACAATTTCATAAATATATTTCAAAGACTCTATATAGAATATCCCATATTGAGTTTCAAAAACTAATGAATAACCTCTAAGAGAATCTCGATGAGGGATTCAATCATTTGAGCGCAACACTATGAGATAAACCTACACTTTTTTAGAAGAAGAATGTTGAATCAATACAATCTATATTTATTGTTTTCAAAATAAAAAAATAATAACAAACCAAAAGAATCATTTTCAATTTATTGTTAATTTTTTTTATCAATAATGGGAAAATAGGTATTTTTTCACGACAAATTTTTGATCAGGATACAAGCTATTAAGGTTCAAAAGTGAATACATACCCAACAATGATTTATATTCCAGGTACAAACACAATGAATTAGTAGTGATTCAATATTTCTTTATTAGTGTCCCTGCTATACCCTTATATTTAATAAATAAATTCTACTGATATTACCTTGAATAATTTTTTGGTCTAAATTATAGTTGATATTATAATATATTTTAGGAGAAAGAATGAAAATTAACATCACTTTAGGATTGCACTTATGACCCAAAGGAAGGAAAATGTTTATGAACAATTAGCCAAGTGGGAGTTTTGGAAATAGTAATTTAAATCTTTGGGATACAAAATATCCAATGAGGGAATATCGATGTATCTATTATAGTTCAAATTTATTGAACATTGGCCGAGACCAAACACTATGTATGATATCCATAGTTGTATTATATTTGAAATATATTATTGAATAATATTTTATGATTTATAAAAGATACATAATATAACCAAATATTTAAATTCTAGTGGAGTTAATTTCATTTGGACTAATGAATGTGATGGAAATTTGAAAGAATAAAATAGAAGGTTTATTAGTGAACCAATTATTACACTATCTTATTGTGGAAAAGGGATTTTGATTTATATTGATTCATTAAACAAATGGATAGAATTTTTAATCATACAAAATGATATTTTGATAGCTTATTCCTTAATCCAATTGATGGTTCAAAGTAATTATTACATAACTTATGATTTTGAGTTAGCATTGGAAATCAATGCATTTAAAATATAGAGGTAATATCTTTATAGTGAATGTTTTTACATATATAATCATAAAAAAGAATAATGTATATATTAACATAGAAGGAGTTTAATTTTTTTCAAAGAATATTATTCATGTTGATAAATGATTATTACCAATCAATACAGTACCATCCTAGGAAAGTGAACAAAGTGGATTATAGTTTCAGATAAAAGAAACATGCAAGATTATGAATGATGATGATTAAAAAATATCTAATATTTCTGAATTTGATAATGGCAGACCATGAAATATTGAAAAAATGGGACAAATATAATTTATTTTAAATTTAATTTCAACTACATATACATTTAAATATTAAAGAGAAGCTAGGATAATATGAATAGATGAAAAAGATGGTAATAAATGAGAATATTTTCAGCCTTGATTGTGATGAAATTATATGTTTTAGGTATTAATTATATTTTCCCTTAATACCACACATGAATAAGTTTCTATTGGATGAATCTAATCATTCATCATTCTCAATTTATCCTAGATTTATGAAGACTTGTGATGATCTAAAATAGTATTTATGGTGGGAAATCATAAAGGGAAATATTGATGAGTATGTATCTCCATGCCAATATATAAGATTTTAAATACAAAGAAAGTTAATTATATGTATATTTAATAGAAATTATGCACAGGTGAATGTAAATGGGAAAATGTCACCATGGATTTTAGTATTAGACTCCCCTAAACACTTAATAGCGATAATTTTATTTTGCTTGTATCTGATTAACTTATGATATCAGTTCACCTTACATCGATTATATAAGATTTATTGTTTGATAACATTTTGAGTATTTTAATTTAATTAGTGGTAAAGTTTGATTGGGTACCACATTCTATTGTATCTGACCAGGATCTGAGGATTACCTCTATGTTATGGTGATGTCTTCGGTAAGATCGAAATATGGAGTTGTGCTTACTTACATTTTATCATCCTCAACAAATTTTCAGTATTAGATTACCATTAAAATACTATATGGTATTTTCAGATCCCATTATCTAGATTTCACATGGGGCTATAATAAAAAACATACGGTAGTCATGTTTTCTTATAATAATTTCTTTTAGTTTGGAATTCATATGGCTCCGAATGAATCCCTCTATGGAAAAATGAAAATAAATATAACATACTGTAAATGAGATATAGAAAGAAAACTATTGGGACATGAACAAGTTTATGAAATGGTAAAGATAAATATATCCATTTTGTAAAACATCAACATAGTGCATAGTCAATAAGAGAGATATGATGACAATAGTCGATGAAATATGTAATTTGATGATAATGAGTAGTTGTTCCAATAAATTTATCAGAGGATGAAGATTATGATATTAATAAAGATGGTAAAGTTGATAACTAGGAATATTTATCCATTTGAGAATATTGTCTAATTAAGGACTGTGGATTATGGTGTAGAACTACCACTAAACATCACCCAAGTTCATGGTGTGATCCATGTATCTATAATGAGGAAGTACACATATAATACATAACATGTCTTAATATTAGAGTCTGTAATGATTGATCATGATCATTCATATGAATAAAAATTCATATAAATACTGATAAATTATTAACAATAACATTTTTACCTAGATATTCTTTAACATCGATGTTATATTATGTTAAATTCAATAATGACTATCTTCAATGACTTATATTACATGCAGGTAATATTTTTACCAAAAAAAATTATGTTATTAAAATATTTTTATCTAATATAATATATTATTGCATAGAGATCAAGTGTGTGGTTATGAATATTATTAAATAACTTATGAAAATTAATGTTGGTATTTATTGGCTACTAGTTAAAGAGAAATGAATATAGAAACCAACTTAATATAAAGAGAATGATTTTATAATGAATATTTCATATACAAAGAAGATTAATATTAAAGAATCCAATTTATTATTATTATTTAATGATATTAATTAAATATATACATTATATATTCAATAATATTTTTATTCATCCAACTTATTTTTTAGTCATAAGATATAAACAAACCGAATTATACCCAAAAACCTATATTTTTATAAAGGTAGTTTTACATCCTTTTAATAGCGCATGAAATTTAAATCTAAATTTCAAAAAATTAATAAATTCTGATATTTCCAAATAAAATTCATTTTTTATGTTATAAATGAAAAATTTAGTTATGATGAAATTTTTGTTTTTTTTTGAGATTCTTCATTTTTGATGAATATTGAAAAATATTGAATATTAATTGAATACTATGTTTTTCTGTGATTTAATTATATGGATAGATTGTATTTTAAATTTATTATAATGTAAAATTATATTAATTATATAAAATTTAATCCAATTTAAGTCATTGGAATAAATTTTAAATTGAAACTTTATATAAAAAATTTATAAAATTTATATTTTTTACTTGAAAAAACTGGTTAATCATCCCATCTTCAATATTATATTTATATTAATTTCTGCCACTTATATGATTTTAATTTGAAAAAAATGTCTTCCAAATTTGTAATAATAATTATTTATAAATTTTAACAAGTTCAACTTAGATTTTTACCAAAAATAATTGTGAATTAAACATAAATTAATTTCAATGATTAAGACAAAAATCAGCATAACATGGGACTAAACATTAAATAAAAGGGAATAAAATTACCTAGGAATATGTCTAAACCCTATTGGATGGAAATATTGTGACCGTATTATCCATTTTCTCTTATTGGGTTGACTATTGGTGTAAAATTATATTTGGGATACCTCTAAATAGTGTTTACCTTTTTATATTTACAAGAATGTCACTTCACCTTCACTATAAAAAGTCAGTAACCCCTCGTATTTAATCATTCCTATAAATATCATTAGATTATAAAAACACTTTCAAAATAATATAAAAATCTCCCTATCCTACTGCTATAAGCATAAAATTGGGAATAAATCCATCCAAGGATGTCTTTTGTTATAAACCAAAAGGAGTTCCCCGGATTAGAGGTAGCATTCTTCAATAATTTCATATGATTCATTTACTTATATACCCCTTCAATTAATTTAATATAATTCATATATAGTAATATTATAAAAAAATATTTATACTTATTATAAAAATACTTTGACCTACTGTTTCACAAACATCAATCAAATGGGATACACATTCATTGTTTGTGTGTACGATGGACTACCACCTTGTGAACCTATGTCATTTTATTATTCCATTTACCACATTTCATGGTTGAAAAAATGATTGAATTATTGTTTATATATGATATACATGATATAAATGATGTATTTATGCTTATTTAATTTGTATATTACACATACCATTAAGTATTCCACTTTTTGGGAATAAGTTAACCTCGTTTGTGGGCATGCACACTATCTCCTCCATAAAGCCATGTGATTCATTCACACATTACACAAAATGTATTAAGGATGGACTCAATAAATATATGTGACATATAGGAAATAAATATTATTCTTTAATTATAAGATATACATATATATATACCCTTTACATTTCATTCCTTTACTATGACAAAGAAATTGAAGTAGTGTTAATGCATAAGTAGGACCTACCGTCTCCTTGAACGGTTCATTTCATTTTCTATATCCAAATATTATGTATTATTTTCAATAAATTGATAATTACTATATATGATAATTAAATTATGTTTTTAATTATGGAGAATAAGGAAAAAAATCTAATTAATAGTAAAAAAATAACAATTCAAAACTTACTCAAAAAACCAGGCAATTTACACATGAAATAGTGAAAATAATGAAATATTAAAGAAAAGTGGTTATAAGATATTATAGGAAGATAATATATTATATTATAAATATGATTATGGTTATGTTATAAGTTATTGACATTCTTAGAACCATTATTCATGAGGATAAAGGATGTTCACCCAAAAGAAAATGAAAGGTAAGGTATTTTCATCACACTTTCTGCATCCATGAGATAAATGCCATACTCACCACTTACTTATTTTTTGTAGCATATGAACTATCCCTTATTATATAATATATCATGAATCAATTCATCCCGATGTTATTTAATGTTTTACTTTGAATTATCTGATCTAATAGGGTTTGAACTAAAAATTATAATGTGGTAAAAGTTATTTTTGTAGTCTCACTTACTTTTGTGATCATTAACATTATCTTGAAATATTTAACTCATTATGATTATTTTTATTATTTTATATTACATTTATATAAGATATCCATATTATTTTTTTATTAATATTATTATTGGGTATTCCTTATTCCCATTTTTCACATGGTTTATAATTTGAATGTTATTTTCTTAATTAAATTGATTATTATATATATAATGAATTCTTCGGATAGGTAAAAAATGGGTTGGGGAATATTTAAATTAATCCACTTTATAAATAAATTTTCCGATGACAGAATTAGTTATCCATTAAAGATTGGTTTCTACCCAATAAGAAAAAATCTCTTCTGAAAGGCCTTGATGGAAGAGGTTCCATGTACCTAGGAAACATGACATCTAAAAATTAAGCATTTACATTATTGAGAATTCAGTAATTATTATTATTATTCATGATTTATGCTTTTGCATTATCCATGTATGTATTTTATTCTTAGTTTATTGATTATTTTTTTTTAATGTTATTTACCTCTCTATATTGATTATTCAATATCTTTTTGTTTAAATGGAAAGTCAGTTCAACTATTTACCTATCTATATTATTTATTCTTATTGATTAATGATTAGATTAACTATATACTGACCCGTACTGAGCACTTTAGATCACCCTTATTTTGGTTAATTTCCCAAGTATGTGTGGATAAATTATTGGGATGATTTTCAATGGTGTAGTTTATTAGACATAGTAATATATTGTGTTTTATTTTCTATTTCCCAATGTAATATGGGTATCATGTATGTAATATGGTGTTCCAAAAATGATAAAGTGATTGGTCCCTCAGGATTTTATTCCTAATTATACTTAAAATTTTATAAAATAAGGCATGTTATCCGTTATTTTGGGGTTGTGTTGTTACATAAATCTATTTATTAAATATGGATGTAAAAAAATGAACTCTGTTACAATCATAGAGATGGTATTCCATATGTAATTATGAGTAATATTTCTAATTTTAAATGATAATTATGTAATGATGGTTAATATAATTATAACTCTGGATAATGAACACAATATCATATATATCATATTATTTCATAAAATATACTTATATATATTATTTACGTGATATGGTGATAAAAAATAAAATCACATCGCTTCATGGAGGTGATAGTTTACACAAACACATGAACGATGTTATCATTTTTTGATGTAAGGAAAGGTAATAACGTTAATGATTTATTATATTCTAATAATTATAAATATTCCATGGATATCATATATAAAATTTACTTCCTTCATTATAAATAGTGTTTATATATGGTGAGGGAAAATGAAATATATTCGTTCGTGATGCGGTTGTTCTCCATACACATGAATGAAAGTTATTTTCCATTTTGATGGAATAGTACTTAGATTTCGGTGAGGATATTAACATAAATAAATCTCAATATATTGAGTACATTGAATTTATTATTTTCTCATGGATGAATATGATTTGGAGGAAGTTGAAGAAGAAATAAAACAAAATTTATTGTTTAAAAATGATACCACTTCCTGGGACCACATTATTTATTAACACCTATAGGCCAATATGGATAGTGTTCTGCCTAAAATAAAACATTTATAATGTGTGAATGTATTAGAGGGTGGTATTTGGGACCATATTTACTAAACCAAAGTGGTTTTGAATTCATAGGAATAGAGATGAAGCAGTTCCCTTTATAAGAGTGGAGGGGCACTGCTGAATTTCTAATAATAGTCAATAAATATAGATTAATATTATACTCTATATAGATCTCAACTTATTTATTTATAATAAATAATGATTATTGGTTTAAAATTATTCTTAAAATGACAATTATTTAAGTTTTGACTATTTTTTAATCCTTATATGTTAACTTTAACACTTTTTTACCTCTTTAACTCTTACCATGAAAACATGTGTTTGCACAATTTAATGGTTAATATAGTAACTATCAGAATCCAAAATAACCAAAAATGGATCATTTTCTATTTTTGACATTATACAAATCATTTATCAAAATTTTAATTTTTTATTAATTTTATATTATTTAACAAAATATTATTTAATTAAATATCATTAATGACACTTTTGACTAAATTCATTACATGAATTTTAAAAAATATAAAAAAACAATATTAATTTTAAACAATTATTATAAAACCTCACTAACTGTTAAAAGCAGTATATGAAATACTTACATAACATTAATTATTTGAAATTATATTTATTTTAATTTTCTTAAAATCAATTATTTGATACTTCCATTAATTGAACAATTACTACATCATCAATCTGTAATCCTTTAAGGTAATTATTTGTTACATAGAAATTATAAATAAATTTCCATGATGAAGATAGATATTTTCATATCAAAATACAATTTATATTCAAATATATATTCTAAAAACCCCTATATAAAATTTTATATTTATGAAAACATAATTATGTAAACTTGTACTTTTTGTAATAATAAAATATTATAAAGGAAATAAAGTCATTCATGTGGCTACATGAGTTCCTTAAATCATCCCAAGGATGATTTTTTTCAATAATAACTCATCTAATAAAATAAAAACAACTGTTACAGTAATATTATAATATTTATAATATTATTTTCCCCTTAATTAAATGACTTATCTTTAACAGTGGTGTGAAAAATTAAGAATGTTAATATTTGTGTTTTCAAAAATAAAATAATTTTTTTTCATCAAAATTTGGATTAAATGATATGAAATTTAACTAATTATACTTTAAACCTAATCAAAGATATAATTTATCAATAGAAATTATTTTGACAAAAAAACTATTTTCATTTAAAATTTTGTATTTTTCAATATTCATAAAAAATGAAACATATTAGAGAAATACCAAAAATTCGACAAAAGTAAATTTTTATATTAAAATATAAAACAATAAGATTATAGTGTCAAATATAACTTATAATGTTTTTAAAAACTATATTTAAAACAAGTGCAACATCAAAAGGTGTCAAAACTGTCTTCTTACAAAAATACATATTTTATGGAAAAAAATGGATTTGTTCATATATATTGGCAAGAAATAACATTGTATGAATGTTAAAAATAAGATTTAATTTATTATTAATTTTACTAATATAATTTGATAAGACTTATTTGTTTATTTATGGGTATAAAAATCACATATTCGTATTTAAATAGTTTTTCAGAGAAAAAATGTCCTTTTATTTTTAAATGGATTTGATTCGACAATTAATTAGTATCCAAGTCATTAATTATATAAAAATGTGTAAAAAAATATTTTCATAATTCAGTTAATCCTGATAATCCTCTCCATTTTTATCGTTATGCGATAACTTCCACATATAGTAAAAAAATTATCTGTTTGTTTAATCTGGATGTGGCATATCATGTACACTGTGCAACATTAGATTTATTTTTTTTAAATGGAATCTTATATTATACCACAAATTAATTAATTGTATCGATTCAATTATTACTCAGTCTTGGTAACCAAGGTTTGACTATTCATAATACATTTTTTGAAACTAGTAATTCAAAATCAAGATTAATAAAACATCCACATTAAACGAAACATTGTAAAGCATGAAGGTCACCTGATATAACACATACTAGGGTTCTATGTTTGAATACATGGACATGAAAGAGAAAAATTAATAATGTTCTAATATAAAGTGATAGATAACATGGTCATGATAATGTTAAAAATCAGAAAATCATAAATCTATGACGGCTTCAAAGGTTATTGATTTCTCTATAAGAAAAGTAAATGGATAAATTTTTTGTTTCAATATGATTTTCATAGATTTGGGTAATTATAAAACTACTTGGACTAATAACATGATAATATATACATCCCTCTCATTTATACTTTCAACCTTTAATCAATTTTCACCATAAACACATCTTTTTTCTCCAAATTATGAGTATTGATTATGAATTTTTCTGGTAAGAATATTTAGAATCATCTTCTATGGATAAAAAATTGAAAATGTATAACTTTATATTCCTCATGTCTTTATAAATTAACAAAAAATAATTTTTTTGTATATAATCAGATAATTCCACATAAATACCAACCCTTCATATGATGAAAACATACATAAATATCCATAATTCAATAATATTACCCAAAGTTCAACATAGAAATTTTATAAAGAATTGTCCTTATAATTACTGAAAATAATACAAAAAAAATATCCTAAATATATTTTTATCCTAAAATATAATCTCATAAATTTCATTTTCTATCCCAAAATTGTATAATCCATAATTACCTAAAAACGAAATTCTCCAAAAAAATATCGTTAATCACTTTAAAATTTCATTACATAAAGCCAAAAAATGGTAACTAGGACACTAAACATATGATCAAATATAAAATTTTATATTTATGGTGATATATAATACACTTACAAATACATTCTGATATCAACATTTTTTATACCATCATTTGATACCAACTATAAGGATCTATCCTTAAACACTACATATTCTAGTTTTTCGAAATATAACTCAGATTCATGGATCTTATCAGTTTAGAGTCTTAGAGAATTAAAAAAATCTATTACAATGTATACCCATAATTTACAATTGGAATCTAATAATCAATATCCATTTTTGAAAATATAATACTCTTTAAAATAATACATTATTTATCATTATGAAAAATATCCAGAATTATCTTATTGATCTCCTTATTTTCTGTATTCAGTAAACCCAATGAAAGAAAATTTAAAAACATTGGATAATCACAAAATATCAGTAATAGATTTAAAATTAAGGAAATAGATAGTTTGGTGAAATCAATAAAAATCATATAACATTTAACTTTATCTTCAATGTTCATTGATGAAATTTAATAAAATATATTCATATTAAAAAAACACACTTTTTCTCTCAAATAAAATCATTAAAACTAAAAAAAAAGAATTTAAAACCCATTTATGTTAATTAGAGTATTATATACATAAAACCCATTAAAAATACTTTAGAACCCATATCAATTCAAACAAACATATGACTGAAATACAATTAATATTTTATAGGAATATGAGACAATATCTAGGCTACACCATGTTAAGCTGTAACGCGCTTACGCAATGTTATCTGGGACACCACATGTTAAATAGTAATATGATTCCCAGAAACTATATGGGCCACACCATTTTAAGATATAACAGGATTACCCATCTCTATCTTGGGAACCCCACATAAATCTATACCAGGATATAATGTTTCCTATAATTATCAAGTACCATATAATAAATAATTCAATTTCATTATAAAACACTTTGAAAAACTATTTTAATCCTGTGTGAACAACATATTCATAAAATAATAGCATTTTCATTAAAATAATATTTTCAATACCCAAAACCCCAAAAACGAGTATGTTTTCTCATTTACAGAAATATATAATATTTCAAAGGATTCTATAAATTAAATAATAGTCACTACAATGGGAAATTTGTTGACACTATGTATGCTAGTTATATAACATTTCTTTTTGCATTTTTCAAAATATTCTCTATGAATCATGTAAAAAGAATAATTTTAAAAAACATTATAATTAAATTAAAAATGGGAATACAAATAATTTTATATTCCTTATATATATAAATAAATATTTAAAATAATATAAAGAATACTGACATGGATAAAATGATTTGATAATCAAATCTTTACACATTAAAGGCATCTCATGCCACATTGAATAGATAAATCATAATCCCTAATAAATAATAAAATTTTAAAAAAATCAAATAAAAATATAATAAATAAACTACTGACATGATAATTAAATGGAATTGTATAAACACCTCATAAAAGAAGGTGGGTGTATATCATCCAAATCTACCTCAATTAATGTATATTGCGACAAAATGCATTACATTTAGTCTGACATGACACATACAATATTTATTTTTCATAATAAAAAACATTAGTCAACTATTAACTTTATTGAGAACCTATTTGAGGTCTATTATTTTATTTAAATCATGTATTACTATGTTATGACAATTACATGATTATTTAAGTTCACGTCAGATGTTTTGATAATATTTGGTACATGAGTAAACAATTTCCTTGATAAGAAGTATATAGTCAAAAGTGGTCATTAGTACATCTTATAAGGAATAATATTTAGAATATAATAATAATTTTTATATATAAATTAAACTATTATATCCCTTCATTGAATATGGATACTAAAAATGATCTATGTTACAATCAAGGAGACAATAAGCCATACATACGCATAAGTAAAGATTCCATTTTTCAATGATCAATATAGAAAAAAAATTTATAAAAGTATATATTTAAATAATTATAATAATATAAGATATTTCATATTAGTTCCTAAAATATACTTTTTTATGTTATCCATATTGTTTGGTCATGAAAAACACATCACATCAGTTGTTGGAGGTTATAGTTCCCACGTACGCAAGAACAACAACATCATTATTCCATACATAGAAATTTAAAAATGTTAAAGATTTATTATCATTTAATAATTATAAATATGGACTTAATATAGTATATAGTCTTTTATCCCATCATTATAATTTTATTGAGAGATGGTGATGAAAAATGAATTATATTGGTTAATGAGGAGGTAGTTCGACGTAAACATGAACAAATATTTATTCCATATTGATATAAGTGGAGATGTATTTAGGTTATTATATTAACATAATAACATATAAGAATATTTTTGATAATGCATTTATTATTCCATAATTTGTAAATAAGAATTTCAAGAAGTTGAAGAATAAATAAAACAGAATTACTTGATTAAAAATGATACTTCTTCCTCATACCACAACCTTTTTTAACACCTTAAGACCACAATGGATGGTTTTATGCCTAAAATAAGATTCTCTAATGTGAGTATGGATTAAAGAAGGTATTGGGGAACATATTGGGTGAACCAAATAATTTTTGATGTGCGAGGAATAAATATGACGAGTTTCCCTTTTATGATAGTAGGGGGGACTATTCAAATTTCTCTAAATATAAAATTACATTTATTTTATAAATTTATCCAAATTTATTTATTTCAAAGATACGATGATTTCGAGATGTAATATATTTATAAAATTAATATTTTATATGTTTTAAATCTTTTTTAACCCTTATCATTTATCTTTAACCATCATTTAACCACTTTATTTCTAAACATGATTACATGTGTTTTTATTTTTAAGGGTTTATATAGTTACCAGAAAATAAATAAACTTTTATAAATGAATAATATTTAAAATTTATGACCCTATCAAAATCATTTGTAATACATTTTGTTGAATTTTATATCAATTAATAATATATTATTTATTTTAATATGTCAGTAATGTTAATTTTGACATAATTTGATACACAACTTTTTGAAAATAGCATTATAACAAGTTAAATTCTAATAAAATAATATAAAACCTCAAAAATATTTTAGATTAACCTATTAAATTATTTTCTGTTATTATGTATTACAATTTATATTGATTTTAGTATTTTTATTATCATTTATTTGATGTCTCTAATTATTAAACAATCATTGCGTCATCATTTTTTAATTCTTTAAGGTAAATATAAATTTCCTAAATATTTAAAATAATTATTTGTTGTGAATATAATAGTTTTATATATATAAAGAATATTTATATTGACATATAACTTCTAAATAATCATATATTAAAAAATTTATAGTTATTAAAACATAAGTATGACATATTTGGCTTTTAATTAAAATAAAATTCTATAAAGGGAATAATGTCATCCAAGTGGATATATATGGTCATAAAATTGGAAAAGGGATTATTTCGGTCTAAATCACTCATATAATAAAATAAATAATAGTGTTATTACATTTTTATATTATTTATAATATTATTTTTACCCTTAATTATCTGATTTACCTTAAACTGTGGTAATAAAAACTACCAATGTTAATATTCATATTTTCCAAAAAAAATAATTGGTAATTATTTATAAAAATTTGAACTTAAAATTGAAAATATAGAATCCATTTTAAATATTTAATACAAATAAGTCACAGAAATTAATTTACAAATAAATCCATTGACAAAATGAGAAAATGAGATTTTAATGATAAAACCTTTAAAATATTGAAATGTTTTTTATCCAAATTCAATGTGAAATTGATTAAAATTAAATAGATGGGATCCAATGGTATATGATTGATCTAAATATACATTAAACCCAATAAAATATATTATTTAACACAATACATTATTTAGAATAAAAATCTATCATCAATTAAAATTTAGTATTTTTTAATACTAATGAAAACATTTAACCTATCATAAATTAGAAAAAATTCAACTAAAGTTGATTTTAGTATTAATTTTTAATAGAATATGTTTTTTTTTCAAAAATAGTTTATAATAATTTCAAAAAAATGATTTAAAAAAATTGTACCATCAAAATGTGAAAAGAATCTTTTTAGAAAAAATAAACATTTATGAATACTACTGGAATTGTTCTTATATCATGTCTAGAAAACACATGGGACGAATGTTAAAAATTATATTAATAATATTATAAATTTAATTAATATAATCCAAAAAACTTATTTGTTTATTTATTTGTTAAATCATACTTTTTCATATTTAAATAGCATTTCATAAAAATATTTCCTTCTATTTTAATAAGGGATTTCTTTTTATTTATATAAAATTAGTCACCAAAGAATTAATTATATATAAATTTGTAAGAAATATATTCATAATTCAATGAATCCAGTTAATACAAACCATTTTAATGGCTATAGTATAACTTCAATATTAAATAATTATATGCATATATTCATTTTATCTCAATGTTGAGTATCATGTATGCCAAGAATACAGTGTTTCATTTATAAAAAATAAAGATTTTACAATTTATATTAAGTATGGATCTGAATTGTGATGTTTTTTTATTTGGTTTAATGACCTCCTTACGTTTCCACAATTATTTTCCTAGATATAGAGTCAAGAGTGTCATTTTTATTATTAGTGATGTATAAGGATATTTATTATAATATTAAACCATTTTTGATATCCATGTATTTAGATGTGCAGAATAAGTTTGAGGTGATTGGGATAAAGCATCATTATCTAGGTTCATCTTAATGGGGCTTATCATTTCTCTCTAAGGGACCATGTTTTTGGTGATGTATCTAGAATTTTTATGTAGTTCATATTTCAATCAATAGGGTGTTTACCTCATTTTTCTTCTATCTTATTATTTAGATCAATTTTTTTTTCATCACTATGGAGATATTTTCCCATGATCTTCATTTGGGGAGTTCATGGCCACGATGAATTCATGTACAAAAAAATTCATAGGGGACAACATTGATTGTGGGTCAACATTCATTTCTTCTTTAGCAGTAGTGAAAGAAGAGGGTGTGTCACTAATAAGTGGTGTAAAGTTTTAGTGTAATGTGGGATGATGGATGAGGTAGAGTGCAGCCCGATGTGGTATAAATAAATTTGGATCATAATTCAGAGAATCATGATAGATATGGATTTCATATATGGATTTAGAGGATCTATGAGAGGTCTATTTTATTTCGTAGTGTTATTGGTTTTATTTAGGAAAAAGATCATCCATGGTATAATAAGTTTTTATTTCATTATTATTACTATATTGATTGATTCTATAGTATCACACTCAAAAATTTAAACCGACATGTACCACACAATGTGATTTATGTTTGAGTTGTTATCAATGAACCTAGTATTTAATATTCCACTTGGTGATCTGACATGTTTTCTTATTATGTGATAAGGATGTGACCTGATTATGGGGAAACAATAGTTGCTGGTGGATTTAATCTTGTTATTGGTAAAACCATGATTCCATTCATGGAATTTTATATTTATAATTTGTGTATCAGATCATCAATTTATTTATGAGTAAAGATTCATTCTATGATTGGTAAGGACACAGTATTGTGTATTCTATAGAATAAGATAATCATATGGGTTCTTGGTGTTAATAAAATATTTTTCCACAACTACAAGAGCTAAACTTTGGTGTAGTGGGGGAACAGGGGTTATTAATTCAAATATAAGACAATGGGTATTTGAATTACCTCTTCTAAAATTATGGTGACATAACCCAGTTAATCTCATATTGATTTTAGTATGAATTTTTCTATAGGTTCCATTAAAATTTTTATAACACCTTATGAGTTACGGGTGTAGGAATTTATAACAATTATTTGATGTGTAAGGGATTCATCTTCAAATGTGTAATAATATTTATTTTTTATTTGTTTAAAAAAAGGGGTTGGTGAGTTGTGGTTGGTCATAGAGTACCAGTGACTAAACAATGTGATGGTGAAAACCATTATCCCATCCCAAGGATCATTGATATTTTCAATCATTAGATGGGAGGTAAATATTATTTCAGGATTTAATTGTATTATCTCCTTCATTAGTTTGGGGTGAAATATGAATATATATTGGGGAATACTTCAATTTGTTGATATGAGTACTTTGATTTGGTTCATATATATTTCATTGTGATGAATGATCCATGTAATTTAATCTAAATCATGAACTAATTATTCTATGAGTTCATGGAATATTTTGATTAACTACTAAATGAAATCACCATCTTATAATAAATTAAAAATAAGGATCTTTCTGTGCATCGTAGGGTTATTTTTTATATAATTCAACACCATTATCAATATAAAATGATTTGAAACTAGATGTTTTTGATTTGAATGGTTTTTTTCAAGAACCTGTTGTATATAAATAGATAGGAAGATGATCCTTCTAATAGAGACATGAATTATGGTTTAGAGGAACTATTAAATATTATCGATGTTCATATTTTCCTTAACTAACATCATATTATTTGTTTTTCATGTGTTATTTATCATGGTATGTGGCTTGATTGATATCCTAAACTATGAAAGAACATATTTTCCTATGTAATTATTTGTTTATTATATCATTTGACTTCATAATAGATTATTTAATTCATACTTCTATCATTTTATTTCATTAAAGGGTTTAATATTTAGGGTTTTCTATTATTACGATAATCTTACATTATTTTTCTTATTGATGTAGTGAAAGGTTGTAATATCATTAAAATATATGTATTAACATCCCCAAAATAATTAATATTCCATCCAAAATCTTGATTTCACCTAGTATGTTCGGAATTTCTAGTTTTTAGATCATGTTGGAATGGTGTAATATCTTTTATCCCGTAATCCATTGTATAAAATAATTTATATTGTCTTCCATGTGTCTCAAATCTGTTGGTGTCTTAAAAATAACTCCAATTTCATTGACTAAGGGAGATGGATATTGAGGTTGAAAAGTTAATAATGTAAAAGGAAATTGTTATGTAGTTTTGTCTAGGGATGGTGTTCCATGGATAAACTATCCCCCTGGTTCATGTGTTGGGTAGGCATGGTAGCATAGAGAATAGTACTTGGGATTGTGTGATTCCTTTGTGTTCCCAATACCATGATATTTTTTGAGTTTCTAAATTTTACATTTATTATAAAATACATAAAGGTTATTGGTTTATTATATGTTCATTTTTTTGTCTTTATGTGGTTTTCATTTTGGATTTTATCATATGAATAGAGGCATAAAACTTTTCAAACCGAGACATGTTATATTCTAGACTCATTTTAAAACTATGATCATGAGGTTGTTCCTCCAAATGAATTTAACATCATGATATATAGGTGATGATTACTTGATTTTTATACTTGATGAAGTGTTATATGATGTCTTTGGTAGTTTTTATGCATAAAAATTTCATTTATAGTTATTTGACAATAATATTGTACAGAAACTTGACATTATTTTTATTTTTTTGTTGATTCATGATGATACGAATCTTTTTATATGTATCTAATGTAACGACCCCTTCATTTTCAACTATTTAGATAGTTGGTTTATGGGTTTTAGGTGTTCATAAGATGATTGTGAAGTGTTTAGTGTAATTTTATGTATAATTCCACCTCATAAGGTTGTTCAAGACATGAATCCATGTTTACAATGTAAATCATTATTTATGGATTGGATTCTTTGATTCACAACTTAATTTTTTAATGGAGTTATTTACTAAATTAAATAAAAAAATTAATGAATTTTTCAGGGTGTTAATAAATTCTAGGTTGATTCATCATGATGTATAGTGGATATACATCTAAAATCATGTTTAAGGAATTGACATATTAAACAGAATTCACATCTTGAATTAGTGACTATAATAAAAACCAACACCATTAAATATTCTTTCATGTCATAAATTTTATGAGGTCAAAACAATTTTTAAATTTTGGAAACCACATTATTTACCAAATTAGACTCCCCTTCATCTCAGGTTTTCAGTGAACCCTTGTTGTTTTTTTGATCGATAATCCAATTTCCTTAAACATTTATCATTTCATTTTATTGTTTGATCATTGGAAATACATTTTTAGTAAACCTTATTTGTCTTTATTTTTATCATATTACTACCAGAATAAATTCACATCCCTGATTTTTTTCTAATCAGGTTATGATTGGGTTTCGAGTTTGATGATACTTTATTGTGATTCAAGTTGATCAAAGGATTTAACTTGCATTGTTTTATCTTACATTAGTTTCTCATTTTCCCCAATGTTATTGGAAATTATTAATTCCTATTTAAGGTGTGGGATCCTCATTATATCCATCTTTTCTAAATGTGTTATGTTTAATTTTTTTTCATTCATAGGTCGGATGGTATGTTTAATTATAAGAAAATAATTTTTTTATTTAATTGAAATAAATTGAGAATGTTGTTATTCATAGGATTAAATATATTTTATGACACATTATATGAGATTATACATGATTGTTTCATTTTCATAAATTCACTATTTTTTGGATCCTTTTATGTGTCATAGTTTTGATCTTTGTGAAACCCTTTTTGAGAAATTTTTTTACCCACCCTGTATTAAATAGTATCTTATATATATGGGGTTAACGAATTCATTTCCTAGGAAAATTCATAATTCTATAATATTTACCATGATAAATAATAACTTAATATAATTTAAACCCTTTATTTTCAATATTTAATGTGGTATTGGGAAATCACGTTGTCCTATAATTTTATAACATCATTTATGTGCATTAGTAGTGGTTATATAGGCCCTTTTAGAGATTTTATAGAGTTGGTTGTGAGTATTATGGGTGTGGAATATTTTTTCCATAACTAAATTCTAGTTTGGAAAGGGAATTGATATGGAAGATGTTTAGTGGTTTTAAAGTGTGATTTTTTGGTGATATTACGTGGAATATGATATTTTTAAGTGGAATTTGATGATGGAAGAATGATTTGTAATGTTGTGTAGATATTTTAGTTTCATGATTATACATGTAATGGATTGAAATTTTAAATTTATTTTCATTGGATGATACAGATGAGTGGTAGTTGTATTAATGTAATATATAGAAAAGTTATATGGGATGGTAAATAAGTTTACTGTGCAATGAAACCAAATATGTGATAACTAAATTAGTGAATGGAATATTATTAATCTAATTAGGGAATGTAATTAAAATTTGTAATTGATTTGATTTTATGATGTTTGTGTCATGTGATTCATTTAGTTGTAGAATATGTTGAGGAAGATGATGTGAAGAGTCATGTTAGTGACACAGAGTATGATAGTGAAGTTTGTGTTAGACCATAAGATTGCTGTCAGGTTCTATAAATAATTTATTATTTATAATTTTATTTTATATAAATCACATCAAATATTTATGACCTTACGAAATCATAAATATTTTGGGTTTTTGAGTGTTTTCTACAAAATAATTGATATTTTTTAATCATATTTATGAACAATCCATCTTTTTTACTCATCCTTCAATAGTAGTGATGATGACATGGGTTAGTCTTGAAGATGAACTTGTGAGGACGATATTGTATTGGAGGTCACCCCTAGAGGATGAGTTTGTCTTGGAGATCGCACATCGATGAAGAGGATGTAATTCGTTGTGGGGGTCATGTCACATACATGACTTATGTTAAAGTTAAATTTAATTTAATTTTCATTTATCCTTTTTTTTTGGTTTCTCAAGCTTTTATGGTGGAATGGGTGAGTTTTCGTGAATTGGGCCAAACCGTGAGCCCAATTCCAGATTTAAAAATAAATTTTTTTTCTTTTATAACTTTTTCATTTTATTAATATTTTTCACCTATTGCAATTCCTAAATGGTCTACCCTGACATATCAACACCACCATTGTAGTTTGGATCCTTTATAAATCCATAACCAAGGTTTATATGGGTTTTTATTTAAGGGATTGGGCCTGCCCGAAAGCCCAATTCCAGTTTTAAAAATAACATTTTATTAATTAATAACATATTCATTTTTAAGGATTTTTCGGTGATTGCATGCCTCAAACGCTCCCCTTGAACCCAGTCGTGCACCCAAGCTCTCTCTCCCCTCTTTGGAGCTCTTCTTCATCGCGATTGAATGCTGAACTTATTAGGGTTTCAAAAATCGGGCAGATTTTAAGAGGTAAATTCATTCCTTCATATCTCCTTCAATATTTACTCTTTTTCCCCAATTTCAGTCCCCACATGACCTCCTCATCATCATTCAATCCTAACTATCTGGTTTTTCTGCTTTGAGTTTAAAAATTTGGTTAATTCAGGGTAATTTCTTCAAGATTTTTCAAGGTGGGTGTTCCTCCCTTCCACTTCTTCCATTTCCTTAGGGTTTCATCCCTCTTTCTTGATGTTCCAAAGTGTCCAGAACCTAGGTTTCGTATCTAGGGTTTAACCATGGGTCTTTGGGTGAAAATTTGTGGTCTAGGGATTGATTTATCATCCTTGTGGTGCTGGGGTGGTGCGGTTGATGTTTCGCACCATGTTTTGAGGGATTCGACAATTTCGGTAGGTGATTCTGTGGGTAACCATTTAATGATTAGTTAGTTTGCTTGATTAAATAATTTTACATGTTACTTATGTGCTTTTAATTATGAGAAAACCATTTTTGGTAGCAATAGTAAATCATTTGGTATTAAAGTTACATTTTTTCTTGAAGTGTGTATTTTTCGAATGTATTTCATGTGTTATCTCTTGTGGTAGTTTAGTAAAATGTGGAATTGATTTATTAGTTGTTAAAAGGGGATGCCAATTATGGTTGGTTAATGATATAGTTCCATGTGGGCCTAAAGAGTGGGTGTATTTGAGTGGTTTTATGTGTATAACCTTCTTATACTCCTTGAAAGTGTTTTATGGATTTGGGTGTTCTCATGGGTATCTTTTGTGATATTATTCAAGGTGATTATATAACATTTGAAAGTGGATTATTACATGTTTATTGGGCTTCCAATTATGTTTTGGTAGGGTCTTGTTGTGCTTTTGGCTTAAAAAGAGGTTTTTGAAATGGGTTTTATGTGCAGAGTTTGGGTATACTCTTTATAATTGCTTTATGAAAGTTTTGAATGGTTTATTGGGTTGTGTAATAGGTGAAACTATATCATCAAACTGTTTTGGTAGGAGAATATTTTGAAAAGGTCCATTTCATATGTGAAAAGTCTGTTATGTGATATGTATCATCTTGGAAAAATTTTATTAAATTGTTTGAAGGAGATATTGAGGAGTGAAAGTGATGTGAAAGTGATGTAGAGTTTTTTGTGTGAGTGTGATGTGAAAAATTGAATTTTTGATTATGAAAGAAGTGTTATTTTCCATTTCTGTGGGTTTTTATATGAATTTAAATATCATATAAATGTTTTATAAAATTTTTTAATGGTTTTTTGGAAGTTTTGAGGAAATGTGAAATGTGTTGTGGGCTATTTTGGTGTGATTCGGATTTCAAAATCATTTTGAATGAAAAATGGATTTTTGTGACTTGTGTGGTATACATATGGGCTGTTTGGTGAATTTGTGATGTGGAAATGATATTTTCATGTTCAATGTATATTTCTTGACTTGTTGAAATTGTTTAAGCACAAGGGTAAAACCAGGGTATCTAGGTGGGTGGACATGTACTAGTATGCTAGTAAATCCGTGGGGTTTGGCCTCAGTTTCACTTTGCAAGATTGACGCTTACAACTCTAACTAAACTATGATGATGATGATTGGGGACCACTAGGTTGTGGGTATGTTCCCTACTAGTGGCTCATGCATGAGAATTGATATTTTTGATGGTTACTCTCACCGAGATACGAGGTACCTGGGACCCACAGCTAGCTAGTGCCTAGGGGTTATTTCCTATTCCTTGTGCTCATTAGTTACTTTATACTTACCGTCAGCATACGATACATTTTGCTAGAAAATTAAGTAGCTTTGGTGTTTATTTTAAAAGTGTTAACCCGTTAAAATAGCCCACTTGAAAATTGTTTTTATTCAAAGTCGCATCTTTTAGAAATTGTAACTAGCTTTTCATGTTTTTGAAAACTTGCATGCTTTTCGTCTTTAAATGTTTATCACAAGGAATCTCTTAGTGGTGGTATCCTACTGGGAATTGGGTCACACCCTACTTACACCCTTGGGTGTAATTAGACTTGGTTATTTTTGTTTTCATAGGTTGGGTACAGTTTTTAGTACCATTGGTTTGGGTTTCTAGTAGGTCCATGGTGGTGAAGTCTTGTGGGGATGGCTTGAGGGAGGTGCCTCTTTCCAGCTGGAGGTTCTTGGGCTATCTTTTCATGGGGTTTTACCTTTGTAATGGCCTTCATACATTGTTTGAATTTGTGTAATTCAGTTCTGAATTTTATTAAAACATGTTTATGTTTGAAAAACCTAGTTTTGGTTTCTTGGTTTCGTTTGTTGTTTTATGTTTACAAATTCAGGTAAATCGTTCCCAAACTTCATTTTATAATACCTGGGAACTTGTGCAAGCCCTTGGGGATTGGGAACTCCCTTAGGGTCTTTCCATGGACCGGGTCGGGTGTCGATTTTGAAGCGACCAGATTCAGTTCGTGACAAATTGGTATCAGAGGAGGTTTAGGTTAACTCTTTGGGTCATGTTATTTGGGGAAGAGTCAGGATAGTCTGGTGTTATAATTGTTGGGACATGGAATTCCAGTTATGGTTAGTGTGCCTGATCACCACACCTCATAATGGGATTCAAGTTTCCAAGAGAATTCGGGATTTATCTAAGTCCTTTGCTTTTCTTGGTTCGATGATGATTAAGGGAAATGAAAAGAGAGTTGAGTTAATGGTCCTAGTGATCTCGCAGGGCCTGGAAAGCCATGTTGAGCCAACGATATTCTCTAGAACACTCTCTATGACAGTGAAGTGATTGGAATATGGCCTCCAACCATATTTCCAAGTCACCCACTGAAACTATTTTCCTCTCGCATTGTTTTGTGCTTAGGTTTTGAAATCTTGTCACTTTGGTTTTAAGAGGTGTAAAGTTTTTGAGAAATGATTTTCAGATAATGTGGGAATGGTTTGATTTATGAAATGGTGGAAGTGAATTTTTATAATTGTTTTGAAATGGAAAATGGTGTGCTTACACCTCTTTTGAAAGATGGAACTATATTGAAGTTGGTTTTGAAAAGTGCTTCAAATAGAGTTTTCTAAACAATCAAAGGGTGTTTTAATGGGTTGAGATGTTTTGAAATTGATGTGAATATCTTGAAAGTGAGTTATTTTCTAAATGGTTGTGTATTTCTGATAAGTTTTGTAAGATGTGAGTTGGGATTTTGATCTTGTGGTTAGCATTTTTGAGAAAAAGGATGTGTTGGTTGACTTTTTTGGTTTTGAAATGTGGAAAGAATGTTTTGTTTTAACCTTTGGTATTTCCATGGGCAACCACATGCATGAGGTTATATAGGATGATGGATGATTGATGTCATGACTAGATGAGTGTCAGGATGGATATGAGGAGGGTGCCCAGTGTGGCACAAAAACATGCATGTGTAAGTCCCATGGTGTACCATTGGTGGATACGCTAACCGTTGAACCGTTTGTTTTCAAGAAATATTTTTTAAAGAAAAACATGATATCTTGATGAATTATTTGTGATGGCTTATATTATGTGTTTTTGGAAAATGTTGATGTTGTGGGAGGTTTTGAGTCCAAGAACCCCTCCTGTTTGAACTGTGTTTTGGGTTTATGTTTGGTCGGTAAGCTGGGTAGAAGGACCGGTTAGTAGTCTCCTCTGAGATATATTTCGGGACACCTTTATGGTGGTTCCCTTCATATTTTTGGATCTGGTTTATGGCATTTTTTGACCAATGGACCATATTGGTTGGGTCCTTGGGTTCTATCATTGTATAAGGTACGCCCCCATTAAGGGTTAATGCATAACTGAACTACAATCCGGATTGTTTCGCCATTGGAAAATCCTCTAGTTGATCAATATAAGGAATATTTTATCAATCTTTTTGGATTGAGTCTACACCCATTCCTTTCTTTTATTTTTAGATCCTCTTGTATGGAATAGTGCTCGTGGAAGGTTGAAAGAGACCATAGTTTCTTAATTTTCCAAATTCATCGATGCTGGAAGTGGTCTAGGGTTGTTAGTGGGGATGAGTGTCTCAATGTCATCTAAGAGGGCCTTTGGTTTCATCACAGTTTCTTTGAAGCGTGAGTTTATGTTAAACCACCAGTGTAGGAAATATGGTCACGATAGGAAATTGTGGCCACTATCTAGAATTTTGTGTTGTTTGGGGATATTGTATAAGGCCCATCTTCATGAATTATTTATATCAGTCACAATGGTCACGTTCGGTGATGCTTATGATGTCATGTGATCAATTGACCGTAAGGGTGAAAGTTGGGAAATCATATGAGAGTCTCCGTTATGTTGGGAGAATGTCTCCCTTGAAAAAATAAAATAAAAAAATATTCCATTTTAGAGGAAGTTGAGTATAGGTGTTCTTTAATTCTATTGTTTGTCACCCGAACAAACTAGGTGTGATGTGTGTGAATCTTATAATCCCTTGTTTCAGTGAAATATCGGGTTTGGGTAAAGTGAGTTTGGAATGTGTTATGTCTTGGAAAACCTATCGGGGATTGCAGTGTAGTTGTTGGTTGCATTGGAAGAGGAATTCTCATTCAGGGGTTTACAAAGCCTAACTGAGTGGCCGAAGATGCTTCAATCATTTGAGCTCCAGCCATAGGTCTCGGAGAGAAGCTGGCTTGTAGTCAAGGAATATCACAGGGTCGTTTAAACCCTTGTACAAAGTCCTATCCTTAGTATGAAAGATAGGAAGAGTTTAAACCTGTGGTCTCATTATCTTTCTTTTGTTGTTCATGTTCAATGGAAATAGGTAAAGGGCCTTGTACCCATGTCATCGCCCAATGTTATTCCACCCCCCATTGGATGCCATTGAGTCTTTGGAGAATGGTTTGAAGATTGGCTAGACAGGTTGGGAACACGATCTGCACTTGGTTATTAGTGACCATGCCCCAGAAAACCTTGTAGATAGAAGGATCCCCACTGTTAGTGCATGGTTTCCCAAACCCTATAGACTAACCATGTGGTCATCCCAACTCTTTAAATTATGGGGGCTTTCTGTAACGTCTCATGCTGGTCAGTTAAGATGGTTGGTTATTATGGTGGGGAGACACAATATGAGTCTTATATAAGTTATTTTGTAAATTTCTAATGGAAGTATACCCTTTGTACTAGGGATTCCATTCATCCCCCCCCCCCTGTTAGAGTCTTGATTCTTTCTCAGGAAAAAAAATATAGGTTGTCTCTTATGGTGGGGAGGTTATTTTTGTTCCCCCATACCAGTAACTCAGACTTATCCATAGTCGTGGCTTGGCGGTAGGTAGTCTCATTCAGAGATATCAAGCTACCTACATCTTCCTCTAGTAAAAATTGGGATTGGGGAGTACCTAATGGTCTAGTTAATGTAAGGTAAGTGTAACCTTCTTCGATGTTGTTGTTCATTTGGGTGAATTGCTTGAGTCTTATTCAGATAGTGTTTAATGAGTTTTATTTTGGGATCAATTATGAATGTGATTGATCATTTCAATAAAGTGGTTAATGTTTTTTTTGTGAGAGTAATCCTTCATTAATTGATCACTGGAGGTGTTTTGGCCTTTGGGGGTGAAACCTGACAAGGGAGTACCTCTTGGTTTCTTAATTTGGTTTGGTTGTTGCTTTGGACTTGATGTGACCTTCCGGGGCGGAAGGTTTTCATGGTGGGGAGAATTTTCACATAAATGAATTATCTTAAAGTTAAATTTAATTTAATTTTAATTTATCCTTTGTTTTTTTGGGTTTCTCAAGCTTTTATGGTGGAATGGGTGAGTGTTCGTGAATTGGGCCAAACCGTGAGCCAAATTCCAGATTTAAAAATAAATTTTGTTACTTTTATAACATTTTCATTTTTTAATATTTTTCACCCATTCCAATTCCTAAATGGTCTACCCTGATATATTAACACCACCATTGTAGTTTGGAGTTTTTATAAATCCATAACCAAGGTCTATATGGGTTTTTATTTAAGGGATTGGGAATGCCCGAAACCCAATTCCAGTTATAAAAATAAAATTTGATTAATTAATAAATTATTAATTTTTAAAGAATTTTTCGGTGATTCAAAGCCTCAAATGCGCCCCTTGATCCCAGTCGCGTACCCAAGCTCTCTCTCCCCTCTTTTGAGCTTTTCTGCATCTAGAGTGAATGCTGAACTTATTAGGGTATCAAAAATCGGGCAGATTTGAAGAGGTAAATTCATTCCTTCATATCTCCTTAAATATTTACTCTTTTCCCCCATTTCAGTCCCCACATGAACTCCTCATCATCAGTCAAGCCTAACTATCAGGTGTTGCTACTTTGAGTTTCATCATTTGGTTAATTCAGGGTAATTGCTTCAAGATGTTTAAAGGTGATTTTTCATCCCTTCCACTTCTTCCATTTCCTTAGGGTTTCATCCCTCTTTCTTTATGTTCCAAAGTGTCCAGAACATAGGGTTCGTACCTAGGGTTTAAACATGGGACTTTTTAGTGAAAATTTGTGGTCTAGGGCTGGATTTATCATCTTGTGGTGCCGGGGTGGTGCGGTTGATGTTTCGCACCATGTTTTGAGGGATTCGACAGTTTCGGTAGGTGATTCTGTGGGTAACCATTTAATGATGAGTTAGTTTGCTTGATTAAATAATTTTACATGTTACTTATGTGCTATTAATTATGAGAAAACCATTTTGGTAGCAATAGTAATGCATTTGGTATTAAAGTTACATTTTTTCTTGAAGTGTGTATTTTTCAAATGTATTTCATGTGTTATCTCTTGTGGTAGTTTTATAAAATGTGGAAGTGATTTATTAGTTGTTGAAAGGGGCTGAAAATTATGGTTGGGTAATGATATAGTTCCATGTATGCCTAAAAAGAGGTTGTATTTGAATGGGTTTATGTGTATAACCTTGTTATACTCCTTGAATGTGTTTTATGGATTTGTGTGTTCTCAAGGGTATCTTTTGTGATATTATTCAAGATGATTATATAACATTTGAAATTGGATTATTAAATGTTGATTGGGATTCCAATTCTGTGTTTGTATGGTCTTGGGGTGCTTTTGGCTTAAAAAGAGGTTTTTTAAATGGGTTTTATGTGCACAGTTCGGGTATACTCTTTATAATTATTTTATGAAAGTTTTGAATGGTTTATTGGGTTGTATAATAGGTGAAACTATATCAGAAAACTATTTTGGTAGGATAATATTTTTAAAAGGTCCATTTAATTTGTGAAAAGGCTGTTATGTGATATGTATCATCTTGGAAAATTTTTATTAAATTGTTTGAAGGAGATATTGAGGAGTGAAAGTGAATGTGATGTGGAGTGTTTTGTGTGAGTGTGATGTGAAAAATTGAATTTTCGATTATGAAAGAAGTGTTATTTTCCAAGTGTGTGGGATGTCATATGAGTTAAAATATCTTATAATTGTTTTATAAAATATTTTAATGGTTTTGTGGAAGTGTTGAAAAAATGTGAAATGTGTTGTGGGCTATTTTGGTGTGATTCAGATTTCAAAATCATTTTGAATGAAAAATGGATTTTTGTGACTTTTGTGGAATACATATGGGATGTTTGGTGAATTTGTGATGTGGAAATGATATTGTAATGTTCAATGTATATTTCTTGACTTGTTGAAATTTTTTGAGCACAAGGGGAAAACCCGGGTATCTAGGTGGGTGGACGTGTACTAGTATGCTAGTGAATCCGTGGGGTTTGGCCTCAGTTTCACTTAGAAAGATTGACACTTACAACTCTAACTAAACTATGATGATGATGTTGATTGGGGAACACTAGGTTATGGGAATGATACCTACTAGTTTCTCGTGCATGAGAATGGATATTTGTGATGGTTACTCTCACTGAGATACGAGGTACCTAGGACCCACATCTAGCTAGTGCCTAGGGGTTATTTCCTATTGCTTGTGCTCATTAGTTAGTTTATACTTACCGTCGACATACAGTACATTTGGATAGAAAATTTAGTAGCTTTGGTGTTTATTTTAAAATTGTTAACCCATTAAAATAGCCCACTTGAAAACTGTTTTTATTCAATGTCGCATCTTTTAGAAATTGTAACTAGCTTTTCATGTTTTTGAAAACTTGCATGCTTTTCGTCTTTAAATATTTATCACATGGAATCTATTAGTGGTGGTATCCTACTGGGCATTACCTCACACCCTACTTACACCCTTGGTTGTAAGTAGACTTGGTTATTTTTGTTGTCACAGGTTGGGTACAGTTTTTAGTACCATTGGTTTGGGTTTCTAGCAGGTCCATGGTGGTAAAGTCTTGTGGGGATGGCTTGATGGAGGTGCCTCTTACCATGTGGAGGTTCATGGGATATCTTTTCATGGTTTTGTACCTTTGTAATGGTATTCATACATTGTTTGAATTTGAGTAATTCAGTTCTGAATTTTAGTAAAAGATGTTTTTTTTTTGAAAAATCCAGCTTTGGTTTCTTGGTTTCATTTGTTGTTTTATGATTACAAATTCAGGTAAATCGTTCCCAACCTTCATTTTATGATACCTGGGCACTTGTTCCAACCCATGGGGATCGAGAACGCCCTTCAGTTCTTGCCATAGACCGGGTCGGGTGCTGATTTTGAAGGTGACCAGATTCGGTTCGTGACAGGTCATATGTGGTTGGATGAGTGCATGAGGATGATTTCATTCATGTTCATGATACCCAACTACACTCATTATGTAGATAAGGTTGTGATGAAATGTTGGATGATGCTATCACAAGATTCTATAGAGACCCTATGAGAGGTTATGTTATATAGGGATACATCCCATATGACACCATAGATGAATGGTAATGTGATGTGATACGTATGGAAGGGATTAGAGTACAAGATATTAAATGATGAAGGTAGAGGAGAAAACTAATTGGAATAAGTTGCATGGTTCCATTTTTTATATTATTTCCATAATATGTTTCTATATTGGATGTGTTATTTGGGTAGAATAACATGGTGGGGTTTGGATTGTTTAGGTGACCAATTTATGTTCTGGTGGTTCTGTTAGTTTTTCATGGGTGGATTATTATTCTCTTTTCTCATGTGCAGAAGAGTATGAGGAAATTATTCCACATAGTAATCATGTTTTTATTATCCTATGCATATATAATTTTTTCTGATGTTTCTAATATTATTTCAATTATTGATCTAAACACTAATAATATAGATGTTAGAGAAGTTATTGAGTCTCTTCTATTGGACTTGTCCTTTGGTTATTTATTCAAAGAATTTTATTTGTATTTATTGACATTTTGCATACACCATGGGATGTTTTTTTATTAATTTTAATATATCATTTAGATTTTATTTGAGTTTATTCAACTTATCAGTAAACCCTTCCTATTACTTTAACAGTTGTTCCTTAAAAATGTGATATTTTTATACCCTTGGCAGTAGTCACCAAATTTAATCCTACTGGTCATTGGACACATGGGTAATAATCTATTTTCATTCATTTCCAGACCTAGATCGTTACCTTTTTATAATGGGAGTCATGAAAACATATATATAGAATTACGTGGAATAATTATTTTAATATTGATATTAAATTGTAAATTTGGAATAGACATAGTGATGGATTACGTTGACTGGTTTTGATATATTGACATCAAATATATGGACAGTGATGGGGCTGGTTATATGTAAGCACATGGTTCAAACAAGTGGCCTTAAAAATATACATAAAAATTATTTTAAAACTATAAATAACTTCTTTTCCCAAAGGGCTCTTATTTTTTTAGTTTTAGAGAATTTTTAACAACTCTTAAAAAATAAGTACATAAAATAGAAATGTAAAATTATAAATTGTATACATTGTTTCCACAAAAGGAAACACTTTTAAAATAAAACATATATTATATTCATGAAATATCTTAAAAATTTGATCCTAACCTCATCCGTATCCCCACTCTTATTTAAAATATTTTGAATTTTATTTTAAATGTTGGGTGAGAACAATAACACAATGAGGGAAATTAAACAAACAAACAAATAAATCATAATTTGGTAAACTAATTATAAGAATTTGTCTTTTTAAAATATAAATATTTAGCTTAATTTAAACATTTTCTAACCCAATAAGTCATAATTTCATTCCACATATTTCCATAACACATTTTATAAGAAATATTAAAGGTCAAATAAAATCTATGTAGTTTACTTTGAAAACAAGATAATCTCATTATTTATTTTTCACAAAGATAAGTTACAATTACTTTACATTGAAAATAAACTCAATAAAATAAATTGTAAAAACATGATAGTTATGTAAAAAAACTAGAAAAAATAATGAAACATATATGTAACATGGAGAATAATTTTTTTAATAAATAATTATGATGTAAACCCCATAATTACTATATGATGTAATCCTCATGACTACCATGAAATACCCCTCATGGTTATACATGGAGGTAACCATCACAATTATACATGGAATTATCATTACTATAAATGTAAAACATAAATATACATAATTAATTGGAGGGATACAAGGGGCCAACCCAACTTTGGTTTATAATGGAACCACTCTTCATAATAAAAAAATACCAATAATTATAACATAATCTTATTACAAGAACTCTTGTATCATAATATATTTCCTTATGTGAAATAACATAGTTAAAAAGAAAAATAATCACATTAAAAGAAGGAAATTTTAGTCATAAATAAACACATAATATTGTAATGAAATCATCAAAACATTAAGGAATCATGAAAGTAATAAAATATACTCATTCTATGTATGTAAAAAAACATTTATTTTGACTTTTATTTTAAAAAGTTTCATTAAAAGGGTATTTTTGAGAAAAACGTTCATTACATAAAACCTTAAAAAGTTCCCTACTGGAAAAAACTATGAAAAATTAAAGACATCCATTTTTAAAACAATAATTACAATATTAATGAAATTAATTTAAAAACATGGACATAAATAAGGAAGGTTTAAAATGAAATTATTTAAAATATTTTAAAAAATGTTTATTAGTTAATGAATCCATTTTCTTCAGGTTGAATCATCCTTGCCATTCTTTATCTTTCTGAATAATAAAAAAATTTAATTTATAATTTTTTGGGACCATTTTCATGTATGTTCTTCATTTTATATCACTTTTTTCTATTTTATATACAATTACATTATAATTTGAGTTCAAATTTGATGTTTTGAAGATATTTAGATTATAAGTTAATAAATGAATTTAGTAATTTCACTATGGTAAATGTTTATAATTCCACCATCTCTGGAATAATATTCATGAAATAAATTTTAATTTTATAAATTAATTAGTATTTTAAATCCATAAATAAAATGTTGTTACAAAATATTAAATATTTGAAAATCATGGAGATGATAGGTCCTAAATACACATGAATAACATTTGAATTTTTCAGTGATCATTAGGGAAAGAAGTTGTATATCATACTATATTTTCAAAATTATTATACTATATTGAATATAATATTACATAATATAATATATATATATATATACACTTATTTTAATATCTGGATGAAAAACGAATCACATCACTTTATAGAGGTGATACTTCACATATACACATGAATAATGTTATCATTTTTCTATACAAGGATTGTTATATAGGAAATGATATATTATCTTTCAATAATTATAAACATGTCAGTAATATCATGTATAAAGAATAATTCCATTAATATAACCAATAATAGGAGATAATTATGAAAAATAATTCAAGTTGGTTTGCATGTCGGTAGTACATTGTACTCTGAAATGATAAATTATTTTCCCATTTGATGGAATTTGAGATAGATTTATGTATTTAAAAAATCATAATAACATATCCTTATTTGGAGGATAGAGTATGTTTTATTTTATAATTAAAAAAAATAATATTTTAAGGCATTGAATGAAGAAGTAAAATAGAAACACTTGATCAAAATACACGCCTTTTCTTCGGACAATCTCGTTAAATTAACACACCTTTACCATTAAGGTAGGTGTTATGTCTATTATAATGCCTATATTAATAGTGTAGGGATTATAATAAGATATTTTATCAGATGTCTTCTATGCCAAAATGGTTTTTATGATTTTATAAATGATAATATGATATGGATTTTTATAGAAGAGGGGAAGGGTAGTCATGGAATTTCTCAAAATATAAAATTAATATAAATAAATTTTTAATTTCAAAGGGATAAAAAGTGAGTAATTTAAAATATAATATTAAAATTACTCAAAATTATCTCATAGATAAATATTTAGGTAATATTATCTCACTTTTTTACCCATATCATTTAGTTTTAACATTAATTTAACCCTTCAACTATCACTGTGAGAACATTAATTTTTACACTTTGAGGGTCATGATTGTTTCTATAAAAAACACATAATTTAATAATTTTTGTAATTTTGAATATTATTATAATAAATTTTATGAATTTAATATTTTATGAATTTTATAACATTTAATTAAATATTATTTATTTTAAAATACCATTAATGTCATTTTTGAAACTATTCAATACATTGACTTTTAAAAATATCCATTCAAAAAATAACTTCTTAAAAATATTATAATAAATATTCACCATTTCAAATTCTCCCATCAAATTTATTTATTAAATTAACTGTCTCATGTTATATTTTTTTTAATATATTTAATATCGTTATATGAGTTTTCCATTAATTAAATAATTACTGCATCCTGGTTGTGCAAGCATTTAAAGTAATTTTTTCTCCACAAGTTGAATAGAAATATATTATATTTACATAAATATTTATATTATAACATATCTTCTAAATAAAACCATGTTTAAAATATTATACATATTAAAAATAATAGTGTGAAATGTTTGAATATTCAATTTATAAAATATTATAATGTTCATAATCAAATCCACATAGATATAGATGGTCGTGTAACCAAAAAATGAATTCTTATGGATTAATATTACTCATAAAATAATATTGGGAAAATTTTTAGTCTCATTTTCCCATCCATAAAATTTTTTTATACTCTGAATGACCGAATATACCCTTTACCACGGTAATAAATTTATTATGGTTACTATTCATGTTGTCCAAAAATAAAAGTTACCAATTTACTAAATTTGGACCTCATTATACAAAATATAAAATTCATTTTTAAAAATTATAAATACATAATTTTCCGAATATAATGTAAAATTCAATCAAAAAAAATCAATAAAAACTTGTTTTCAATAAAAATTCCCTTATTAAATATAAAATGTTTTTTTAGTAAATTAATATCTAAAATTTATTTGAAATAAAAAAATTAAATTATTTATTATCAAAAGTAACATAATAATTTTTAATACCAATAAAAATATAATTTTATTTTCTAAATGCTTTAAAATAAAAATATAGCATTCAAGGAAATTTATTATTTTTTATTATTGATTAATAAGATGAAACATTTTAGAATATTATAAAATTTTAACCATAAGATAATTTTTATATGGTGATTTCAAAAATTATTTTACATTCCTTAATTTTTATTTCTATTTGTTCTGTAAATTATATATATTGTTCACTCACAAAATATATAAAAAAATAATTGTAGAAAGTGTATTTCAAGTACAAAATGACTTTACTATAATTAATTGATTAGTATTATAAGCATTAATTAATAAATTGTTAATTATTAGGAAGATTTAATTTTTCCAAATTTATTTAACACTATTCATTATGACAAATTTAATATATATATGATAGAAGTTTAATAATAATATTATTTAGTTATTTGTTTCAACTCGGTGTTGCACATATTGTATGATATCAAACATAGACTATCCATTCAAATAATAAAGATATTACATTCCCCAAAAATTTTGGATTTTAAGACCTTCCATTTTTTAATTATGGATCAGTTAATAAGGTTTATCTTTTCAAAATACCTATTTGAAATCCAACATCAGAATAATGATTAAGAAAACATCCAACTTAAAAGAATGGATGGGTAGTATAAAGGTCATCTCGAATAACAAATAATTGGGTTTCCATGAAGGAAATAATATACATGGAAGATAAAATATAACACCCATGTATTGATAGAGATTGATTTAGAACATGGTCATGATAAATTGAACCATCACAAAACCTTAAATTTGTGATATGTTAAAAGGTCATTTATTTACTTGTAAGAAAAGTAAATGGATAACATTTTTTCAATATCCCTTTAATAGAGCTGAGGAATTAAATTATTAACTCTTATTACAACATGAGTAATTACTCTTATATGTCATGTATGGTTTAAAACATTAATTAATTTCTTCTAGAGTATCACATTATGCTCAAAATGTTGAGTATTTAAGATGATTTTTTAATGCCCGAATCATTAGAATAAGCTTATACAGAACAATAAATCTAAAAAAGTGTGACATTATATTTCTAATATTTAAAATAATTAAATAACCAAAATGGTTATGAAATGATAATATAATTCCCTTAAAATAGAAAACCATTATATGATTACTAAAATACTTTAATATATTAAATTCAATAGTAATACCAAAATTTTTGAATACAACATTTGATAAATTAGTTACCTTAAAATTACTAAAACTATTCCAAAATAATATTGAAACAAAATAGTAAGAATGATTATATCATATAGTATTTTAAGATTATTTTTCATTTTTTCTCTAAATAAAATCAATTTATCTCATACCAAAAAACAAATACCCATATCATACAATCTATAAGATACTCTAATAATTTTCATACCTGACAAAAGAATAAAAATATAATTCAACATTCATTCCTATAATAAAATATAATATTTTTCCATACAAATTATTATTTTAATGATTCAATAAAATCATACTGATATTCATCCCCAATAAAATTAATCACATTAATCACATCACTAACAAAAAAAATTATATTCCCATTGTATTCTATATTATAATACATATGTTCCAAAAATAAACTAATTCTTATTTAATCAAATATTTTAAATAAAAAAGATAATTTATAATAATCGTGAAATCATGTAGGTTACTTGTAGGTGATGCACCATTATCACCCTATAGTTTTGGGTTCAAACTTTGTATCCTTTTAGGAAGCAACAAGTTTTCACACGGTACACATACATTCCTTTTGTAAAACAATTTAATGATTATTACATTCCAAAAATATGATAAAATCCTTAAAATAAACTTTTTATATTAAATTTTAAATAATAATTTTATCATCAATAGGATATCTCATACTCTTAATTTTTCATCCTAAAAATTAATATCCCATACAAAACACAAAATAACAAATGTCTCATAAATTATAATCAGTCATCTGAAAACTTCATAACATAAATAAAAAATGGGATTTCTATGTAATTGAAAGTATCAACATCCTTAAAATAATAATCTCATGATAGTATCCATAACTTGTAATATTAATTCTCTTGGAAACATCCTAATCTCCAATTTTATCTAAACTCTTCTCTGATACCAACTTTAAGGACCCATTGTAAGGAGGCAATGATAATAAATAAAAATTATAGTTATAATAAAACTATAAATTACTTTCTCTTCAAAAATATCATTTTATAGAGTTTTAGAGAATTACAAAATTCATTTCGTAGTAATCCCATACATTATAGGTTTATAATTAGACTTAGTATCCTTTTTTCAGAAAAAAATACCCTTTTAAAATAAAACATTTTTTATTTTCATAACATATCTTCAAAATATTGATATTTAACTCATGGATGACACTATTCATCATTAAAATCCTATGAAAATCATATAAAAAACTTGTTATGAGCACAAAAATATTAGTAATAGATATAAGATTAAATAAATAAATCATTATATCATAAAATACTTATAAAACTTTTTCATTATCAAAAATAAACATTGGACTTGAAATAAAAATTTTATTACCCAAGAAATTCCCTTTTATACCCAAATAATTCCATAAAACATCTCATAATGTATAATTAAGAAAAATTGATATATATATATATATATAATTTCATTGAAAAATTTTAAACCCATGAATTGTTTTCATAAAGTCAAGTAATTTTTATTTCAATCAAATATAATCATATGAACTTACCTTATAAAAACATGATATTTATGTAAAAAAATATTGAAAGAATAAAAAAAATGTAGGTTTGGTGGGGAATAGTTTCATTATAATACTTAATTATGATGTATCACTACCATCTATAATATGATTTAACTCTCATAGATACCATGACATAACTGTCATTATTATACATAGAGGTAACAATCATTGTTACACTTGGAATAACCATCATGGTCAATTTACAATGTAACCATACCCATTGCATTGGATGGATATCATGGAAAAACATTGTTTGGATTATAATAGAACCATCTATCATTATAAATAATTCCCATTAACCATATCATAATCATAAAACATGATATTTTTCATCATAATAACACTCCATAAAGAAAATCACTTATTTAAAAAGAATACGATCCACATATAAAGGAAAATATTTTCTCTAAAAATAACCAATTTTTTTTTAATGTATCTTCAAAACATAATGGAATAAAAATATTGGAAAAATCCACTAGTTCCTTTGATGTTAAAAAACATTCTTCTTGTCTTTTCAAAAAAGAATCATTAAAAATGGTTTTTACAAAAACTCCCAAACATAAAACCTTAAAATTATACCTTTCTGAAAAAAATTGGGAGAAATTCAAATATTCAATAAAAAAAAATCATTCCATTATTCATGAAAATAATTTTTAAAACAAGTTGATAAAAATAACCAAATTGAAAATAAAGCATTAAAATATTTAAAATGATTCTTTTTGGTTAATGATTCCCTTACCTTGATTCCGACTAATCACATTAATTATTTTTCTTCCATAGTAGTAATTTTAGGTTAATTTATTACTTTGTAGAGAAACTTATTCATGTTTATTATTCCATTTGTCAACAAATTTCTATGTTATATACAATTTTTAATCATTCAAGTTCACACTATATGTTTTTATGATATTCAATTCATATGTAATGGTTTACATCATTTATTTCCAAATTGTAAAAATGAAAATAATTCCATTGTAAAGACATGGAAATTCTGTGTAATTTTATTTAAATTATTTGGGAATTTTATGAGTTTGTGAAAATTGACGGCGCCTGATTTTGAGGCCCGGTGTGACCGAAATAGATTTTTTGATCATTTTTAAGGTATGTTCAGAAAACGCACGGGCGACGTTTTCCATCTTTTAAACTGGTGCTCAGACTAAAAATCAGAGGGAACCATTGAATCTGCAGTGTCGGGATTCACTTAAGGGAGGCTTCACTTTGACCGTAGTAGGAGGGGAGAATAAGTTAAAATATGGACTTAGTAGAAAAATAATAAAATAACTTAACAAGTTATTTTATTTATTTTTCTCCAGCAGAAGAGCGGTGCAGGTGGGACAGATGGGATGTCAAAAAGATTAATGGAATGACTATCCATCATTGTAACATCAACGTTACAACAATAATTACAGTTCACAAATGAATTGCTTTATTGACATGCAACACGGCTGGCTTCCCCTTCAATTTAAATAGAGCTCAGGTTGGGGTTTTGACATGGATTCATCAATCTAGGAACCTCTGGAGAAGTCCTATGACAACTTCCTTTGATGGTGGAAGGAATCTTGGGCGGTGATGATCTGGGATCGACGAAAGTAGACGACCTCACTATGACGAGGACTCTCCATCTGCCAATGACTGTAATACCTATAACGGTTCCCAAGGTATGGAGTTTACATTATTATCGTTATCTATGATGAATTTTTTTTTCCTTCCGCTTGTCATCATGTAAACACAGAGGGTGTAGGCCAAAAAAACAAGTCTCAGACCCTCCACATCTTCGTTTATAGTGCGTTCTTGGGGGGGACATTCCTCCAATTTTCCAGAATCTAGAATCGAGGAGCCTTGCATCAACGGAAGCATTCTTGGAAGCCTGTAGACATGAGAGGAAGTGAAAATAGATCTCTAAAGTGTCATTGTAGCCTCGAGGATGATGTTTTGGCATGCCGCAGGCACAGCGGCATCGCCGACCGATGCCAATGGATGAGAGCGCTGTTTCTCGGTACCGTGGCCATCAGATGGGTGAGTGGCGGTAGCCGGCCAAGAGGTATAGGCGGAGTGTCATTGTGCAATGTGCTGAAGGAAGCTACGGCTTCAAATCCATGGTGGAGGTGGAAAGGGACAGCCTCCGGCGGGTCCTGTTGGTGACGAGGCAGTTTCATGTGGCGCCACCAATTAATGTAGTTGAATGGCTCTATTGAGCTGTTTGGGAGTAGCGGGCTGCACGACCCCACATGATTCATACCAACCGGCAGGCCGAGCTCGGCACGGACCAGCCCAGCAAGGGCGGGTCAGTCAATGGCCCAGCCAAATCAGTCCAGACAAGGCCGGTTTAAGCTCGGCCGGGTTGGTCCGACTAGGTGAGAATGGACCCAGACCCCTGTCAGGCCCAGTTACGCTTAAGTGACAGTATCTTTCTAACCATATGACTTTTTGACAAATCTTATGCATCTCTGCGATTCATGAAGTGATACAGTCCTTTTGAGATTGTCTATAAGAGATTTGTTACAATTTAGAGCATGACTAGGTTGGATCGGCCCCGAATCTAACCAGTCCCTCAGCACTAAAATTCCAATAACTTATACACCGGGCGTCCGGTTGATACGCCATCTATTGCATTGGAACCCTTATGGTGGGAAGGGTCACCAAGATACTTCTTTTTGGGACTTCATGATTGTTGAATACAACCGATGGTACGAGGAGTAGTTCTCCCAGAATCAAGCGTACTATGAATGGTAATCCAGTGGCTACCAGTGTGTTGGAGGTTTGAGACAGATCATGTGGAGGTTAGTACTGAGTGATCATGTGTGGGTCAACACCTAGATATCCTGTGTGGATCAGCATCGCGCGATCCTGTTTGGATCACAACCTAGCCATCCTATGTATATTAGCAGTACGCGGCCCAATGAGGACTAGCCTTAGAGTGACCCATTGTGGATTAGAAACATATCGATCATGTGTGGGTCGGATTTTTTGTGGTTTAGCACTTAGTGATCCTCTGTGTGTCAGTGGATGCTGATCAAGGTTGAATGAGACCCTGTATGGGTCTTTTGGGGGTTTGTACCAATCGACTCTGGGTGGGTTGGATCCTATGTGGGTCTTGTGGGGGTTAATACCTATCGATCCTATGTGGTTCAGACTCTATACGGTCAGTAAAAATGCCTCTCAATAGAATAAGATGATCTAGCTTCTTGACTAATCATCTCTACATATTTTCATTACATATACCTGGTTTGAGGTGTGTTTATTACTTTGTGATTTGTGATTGAGATCATGATTTTTGTTTTTCTCTTTGTGGGATTTTGAATGACCTTCGGGGGATCGAGGTCCCTACTGGGTATTATTACACTCACCCTTGCACGGGCTTCACCCACACCTTGTTTTGTTTTGGGCAGACGACGAACAGCTTGGATGAGACATGAGGGAGCCATGACCATGTGGTACATGGAGGAGATTAACTAATGTGGTGATTAGTGGAGACAACCTGTACCTAATCATTAGGTAGGATCCTTGTTGAATGAAAATGGGATCTATTTTATATTTTCAGCTGTAGTTGTCTATTTTTAGTTTGGATTGTATTCTGAACCCTTTACTTTCAGTAAAAACTTTTACAACTTCAGTTTTACTTCGTGGATGCATCTTGTTGTGTTCTTGAGAAGTTTTTTTGTACAGGTATAAAGGAAATTCTTTACTGTTTTACATATTCACCTTTTCGGTGCTGGTCACCAACCCCTGGCCTATGGAAGGCGGTCATGGGGTTATCACGGAACGTGCCCCAGGGGACGGCTCCTGAAAATTTGGTATCAGAGGTGGTCAGTTCTACCGAAGAACTAGGACTCTTATCTTTTTAATAGAGCAATTGTGTTAAGTGTATTGAGTTTGGTTTTCAGTTCGAGGGGTCCATTGTTGGTGCGACGGCTGAAATATCCATACACTGGGACCCTGAATTTTGATTTCTGAATTAGTGCATGAATGTACTGATTGGATGTGTTTTGGAAATGTTTTTACATTGATATATTTTGAGTCATCTCACCATGTATAACTTATTGATAATTGAACACCTATTTCATTTAAGGATGTCTCCGCATAGATAGCTAGCCAGAATTCTTGAGAGAATATAGGATGACGGCCCACCGAGTGATGAGGCTTTGGTGGAGGGGCCTCTTTCTATAGAAGCACCATCAGGTGGTTCACCAGTAGCACCATCACCCGTTGGGAAGTAGATTCCACTAGCCCCACCAGCAGACTGTGCACGCTGATTGAGGTTTTTTCAAAAGTTCCAGAGATAGAGGCCTTCGAGGTTTCGAGATGAGATAGATCCTTAGGCAGCTGAGGACTATCTAGAGGTTGTGGGCATAGTTTTTCACTTGGATGAGACACCAGCATAGCAGATGGTTATCCTAGCTACTAGACTTTTCTAGGGAACAATAGGGAGATGGTGGAGCCTGATTCTCCAGACACATGACAAGGCAACCCTCACCTGGATGGACATTGAGAGCCTATTCAGGGTAGAGTTCATTCCAATGACACTACGCTCTCTGTGTATTCAGGATCTCCTACACCTACAGTAGGGCATCCATACAGTAGTCCAGTACTCGACGAGATTCACTGACCTCTCACGCTACACCACCGATAAGGTACATGACCCATTCTTCCAGGCCCAGACCTTTGAGAAGGGTCTCCAGTGGGAGAACATATCATTGATGATATCATTGAATATTATGATGCAAGACAGAGTGCTCGAGCGAGCATTGTCGGTGGAGAGCTTCGTAGTTGAATAGGCACCGACGGCGAGAGACACCAGATAACAACAAATAGCCGAGTCGTTAGTAGGAGTCAGTAGATAGATGGAACAGAGGTCCAAGATGTCCAGACCCACTCGTGGATGACCCAGGGATGCATGGTCAGAGGTTCGGTGGTCACGAGGTAGAGAAGGTCAGCAGGGTGGCCGATTGTGCTTCAATTGCGGCAGGAAGGGCCACATGGCTCACGACTGCCTGACCCGCAGTACTGAAGGTCAGTAGATGGTCGAGGGACTACTGATGAAGAAAAAGATATTTGAGTGAGGGGGTCTACAGAGTGGTAGACGATGTCGACAAAAAGGTCGTTCAGCAGGTATTGGGTGGTGATTTGAGGTTCTACTACCCCCACTACCAGAATTTCCACCCTCGACCACATGGAGTCGATGGATAGGGGTGAGCACAACTACATGAAGCTAAGGACTATGACCATGATTCTACAAAGGTTATTAGAGATACGACCTGTGTCAATTCCACACTAGTTGTAGTACTTATAGAGACAGGTTCCAATAACTCTTTGATTACCATGATACTCGTTCAATGATCAGAGATTTTGATGGATTTGTTGGCTCGATCCTTAAAATTAGAGACTTCTGTGGGAGAGGAATCGACGATTACACACTAGTTATGATAGTGAGAGATTACTTTAAGAGATGGGAGATTCATCAGACATCTCATAGTAGCAGTGTTAAGGCCTTACAAAATCATCTTGGGTATGGACTGGATATACACAGTCCATGATCAGATCCACTATTTTAGGCGCAACATGTGGTGTATCCTTGATGATGGGATCAGGTTGTCTTTCATAGGTGGGAAGGAAACCATTGCAGCAGAAGATGAGATTTCTCGTAGGAGGGTGTAGCTGATCACTCATTAGTTGGTCGGCCTCACCATTGGATCAGTTGACACGAGGAGTCCGAGTTATCCTGTAGTGGTGGATCAATAAGCTGATGTCTTTCATGATGAAGTTCTAGGACCACCTCCATGTAGAGGGGTATTCTTTTACCTAGACCTATACCTCGGGAAATCCCTGATATCTACACCAGCATATCTAAGGGCTCTTGTGGGGCTTTGGGAGTTGAGGGTACACCTAGAAGACATTCTGGGAAACAGGTTCATAAGGCCCAGGGTTTCTCCATGGGAATCCCTGATCTTAATTGTCAGGAAGGCAGATGAGATGTTCAGGCTTTGTGTGGACTATCGGTGCCTGAACCTGTTGATTTTGAAGAACATGTATCCATTCCTAGGGATAAATGATATCTTAGACCAGATAAAGGGATCCCGATGGTTTTAAAAGATAGACATATGATCTAGCTTTTATCAACTCAGAGTACGGGACAAGGGAGTACCGAAGATATCATTCATATATCAGTATGGCCATTACATGTTTTTTATTCCATTCATCATGAACAATTATCCATTAGTTTTAATGGGGCTCATGAAAATGATATTTTATCCATGCCTTGATCACTTTATGTTGGTCTTCATTGACTACATGTCGATATACTCGGCATCGGAGGAGGAGAACACCACGCACCAAAAAATAGTTCTGGATACACTATGAGTGCACCAACATTATGGAAACCTCTGAAAGTGATAGCTCAGGATACAAGATGTCCACATCCTGGGGAACATTATCTTGGAGGATGGAGTCACAGTGGATCCGTAAATGATAGAGCCATTACATACTTGTGATTCACTTAGAAGTGTGACCGAGGTGTGGAGTTTTCTGGGATTGGATGGGTACAACCAAACATTTATACTTGATTTCTCTAGAGTAGCGGCACCCTTTTCATATTTGACGAAGAAGGGGAAGCCTTTTGTGGAAAAATAAGTTCTAGTAGAGTTTATAGGAGCTGAGGAAGAGACTTTTGAGTGAACCCATCTTGAGACTACCAAAAGATGGTGTTGGGTACGTAGTTCATTATGACACATCAGGGAATAGGCTGGGTTATGTCCTGATGCAGTAGAAAGTGATGATCGCTTATGGCTCACATCAGTTGAGACATGATAATCATAAATATGCTACCCATGACCCGGAGTTAGAAGGTATGGAATTTTCACTAATGATGTGGCAGAACTACTTGATGGGTGAATGATTAACGGTTTCATCTAATCGGAAGAGTATAAGGTATATCTTCTCATAGATGGACCTGAAGCTGAGACAACAATTATGGATAGAGTTTCTCCAGGACTAAGACTTTTCAATAGTCTATACACCTAGGAAGGGTAATGTAGTTGCATACATACTCAATAGGAGGTAGGGTCTACAGCTACAGAGTGAGGCGACAAAGAAGTTATCAGCATTGCACTTTTCCTTTTTGGATAGAGATGGAGTAGCTTACCTCTAGTCTATGACATTTTCTCCCCCACTTCATCAATGAGTTTAGGAGACACAGCTTGGGGACATTGACTATGAGGCCCGATGTGCTCAGATATCTGCAAAACATGCGCTTGAGGGATATTCTGAAGGTGGGGAGCATGTCTTCCTCTTTACAGGAAACACTATGGTACCAATGACTCTATGAGAGGAGGTGTTGAGGGAGTTCCATGAAACCCCTTTAGTGGTACATACTGAAGTGGAGAAGATGTACTAAGACCTCCGTTCTAGGTACTGGTGGTCATGGATGATGAAAGCAGTTTCAGAGTTTGTATCCTGATGCCTCACTGCTCAGCAAGTGATGGCCGAGCATCACCTACCAATACCCTTAGCTCAACCACTTAAGGTACCCATGTGGAAGTGGGATGATCTATCCATGGACTTCATGATGGGGATACCATGTGTGTGATGGGTCCACGATACTGTCTGGGTGATCCTTGACCGACTCACCAAGTTAGCCCAACTCTAACCCAGTCGAGAGTAGGGATTGGTAGAGAGAATGAGATGACACTATGTGCATGACAAAGTATGACTTCGCAGAGTTCCATCGATGATCATATCAGATCAGAACACATGTTTTACATCTCTATTGTGGAAGAGATTTCATGAGGAATTCAAAAAATAGCTAAGCTTGAGCACCACCATTCACCCTCAGACAGATGGTCAGACAGAGCAGAACATACAGACACTCGACGACATTGTTCATATTTGTGTCCTCAATTTAGGCTATAGTTGGGAGGACCACCTACCCCTGGCAGAGTTTTCATTCAATAATAGTTATTACTCCACCATCGGCATGTCCCCATTTGAGGCATTGTACGAGTGACCATGCAGATCACCTCATTGCTAGAAAGACCCAGGGGAGTCAGCACTCATTGGTCTAGAGTGGGTACATGCTATCATAGAGAAGGTGCAGATCATATAGGAGAGGATGAAGACATCACAGAGCCAGTAGAAGTCTTATGGAGACTGGAGACGAATTCCCTTGGAGATTGAGGAGGGAGACCATGTATTCCTACGGGTCTCACCCCAAGGAGGATTATAGAGGTTTGGTTGGGGAGGAAATCTATCTTTAAGGTTAATTAGACCTTTCTAGATCCTCAAAAGTGTAAGCGAGGTGGCTTACCGTCTAGCTCTTCCCCCATAGATGCACCGGGTGCATAATGTTTTCCACGTGTCATAGGTGAGGAGATACGTGCATGATCCATCACATGTTATCAACTAGGGTGAGATGGACATCGACAATAGATGAAGTTTGTATAGTTCTCAGTAAAGATAGAGGATGGACAGGAGCAGGTCCTTCGTGGGTGTTCAATTTCTTTAGTGTGAGTTCGTTGGAAGATGTGGAATCTCCAAGAGAGCACATGGGAGCGGTAGGTTCATATACAAGCTCAGTAACACCATTTTTTCTGTATTTATGTTGTATCATTTGAGGATGAAAAGGACTAAGGTGTGGAGAATATAATGATGTGTAAATTCAATGTATAGTTAATTTAAATTATTTTTGATTATTACGAGACTTCTATAATTGACGGTGCATGATTCCAAGGTCTGGTGTGCCCAGAATGGATTTTTTGAACATTCTTTAAGGTATATTTAGTAAACGTGCGGTGGTGTTTTCTATCTTTTGAACTGGTGGTCAGATTAAAAATCTGGGGGCACCGTTGAATCTGCAACACCAGGATTCAGTTAATGGAGGCTTCACTTTGACCACAGTAGGTCGGTTGAAAAAGTAAAATTTTGGATTTTAATGAAAAAATAGTAAAATAACATAAAAAGTTATTTTATTTCTTTTTCCCAAGTGGATGAGCTACATTGGGGGGACCTATGGGTTTTTCAAGCCAATTAATTTCTTGACCCTACAAATTTTTAACCTCAACGATGCAACAATAATTGCAGTTCATAATTGAACCGCATTAATGACATAAAACACGGGTCATTTCCCCTTCTATTTAATGGAGTTCGGTGTGGGGTTTGACATGGCTTCATCCAGAGAGGAACCTTTGGTGAATTCATAAATATACATAAATAGATGGAGGAAAAAAGCTTGGGCGGTGATGATCTGGGATCTATGAATGCCAACGACCTCACACTAATGAGGAATCTCCTTCCGCCAACGACTGTGATACCTCTGATGGTTCATGAATTAGGGTGTTTATTTTATTATAGTTATCTAAGATGAATTATTTCCATACACTTTTTATCATGTTAACTTGGAGGGCGCATTCCAAACATACAAGTCTTGGGCCCTCTGCCGCTTCGTTCTTGTTGTGTTTTTAATTTGACAATTCTTCAACTTGTCAAAATCTTGATCTAGGAACCTCGCAGTGACGATGGCATCCTGGGAATCCCATAGATGTGGACATAAGTGAATACAGAGCATTGGAGAGTCACCAGAGCCTCGTGGTAGAAGCTTCGCCACTGGAGACTGGCTCTGACGGATGAGAGAAGCGGCCAGAAACCGATGGATGTGGTGGAAGAGAGGCGCCACTCGGTGATATAGTGATCTGACGGGCTGCAAGAAGTGACCATTCATAGAGGTGGAGGTGGCACTCCATCACAAACCACCCTAAAGGATGCCCCGATTAAGCTGGAAAGGGACCTGCCTCCTACGGGTCCCATGGGTGATGAGGTTGTGCCATGTGGCGACACTAATTAATGGAGCCGAACAACTCCATTGAGATGTTTGGGAGTGGCGGACCGTGCGACTCTGCTTGGTTCATGCCAGTCGGCAGGCCGAGCCCGCCACAGCCAAGCCCAACTGGTTTGGCCCAGGCCGATTCGGGCCAAGATGGGTCGGACCTGGGGTGGGTATGGTCGGACGGGACCCAGACCCCTCTCAGGCCTAGTAATGCTTACATGACCATAACTTCAAATAGGACATTAGTTCGACTAACCATCTACGGTGCTGGGATCCTTGGATCAAGATGATCATTTGGAGATACCACATGATAGTTTTGGAGAAATTTTGAGTATGGTCTGGTTTGATCGAACCATAATTCATCCGGGTCATCGATACTAAAATGCCAATAACTTACAAACAAGGCATCCAGTTGATGCGTCATCTATTGCATTGTAACCCTAATGATATATAGATCATAGGGTTACTACTTTGTGGGTCTTCGTGCCAGTGGAAATATGACCAATAACTTGAGGAGAAGTTCTCCCAAAACCAAGTGTACTATGATCAGGAATCCAGTGGCTGGTAGTGAGGTGGAGGTTGGAGGTTGGAGACAAATCAGATGGAGGTTAGTACCGAGTGATCCCGTGTGTGTCAGTACCTAGAAATCATGTGTGAATCAACACAGAGAAATCATGTGTAGATCAACACATAATGATCCAATGTGGATCACCATTACACGACCCAATGGGGACCAGCCTTAGAGCGGCCCATCGTGGATCAGCGACATATTGATCTTATATGGGTCAGATCATGTGTGGTTCTACGATCAACAATCTTGTATGGGACAGCACATACCTAAACTGTGTGGGTCAGATCATGAATGGGTCTTACAGGGGTTAGTACCTATCAACTTCGAGAGGGTTGAATCCTGTGTGGGTCATGTGGAGGTTAGTACCTTCCGATCCTGTGAGGGTTAGACTCTTCATGGATAGCAGTAGTGCCTCTCGATAGAATAAGATGATCTAGCTTCTTGAATAATCTAGTGTACTTTTGTACATCACATATTCATGGTTTTATATGTGTCTATTACTTTTTTTCTTTTTGATTGAGATCATTATTTTCAGATTTCCCTTTTTGGAATTCCGAGAGACCTTCAGTGGTCTCTGGGTCCCTACTATGTATTGTTATACTCAACCCTGCACAGGATTTTCCCGTACCTTATTGTGTCTTGTACAGACGAAGAGAAGCATAGCTGAGACTTGATGGATCTAGGACTAGGCAGTATACAGAATAGATTGGCTAACATGGAGAGAAGTAGAGATGAGATGTAACTACCCTTTAGGTAGGATCCTTGGTGGAAGACCACTAGAGTTATTTTCTATTTTCAATTGTAGTTGTACCTTTTCAGTCGGGCATGTATTCTAGCCCCATTACATTTAGTACACACTTTTACTACTACAGTTTTACTTCATGGCTGCATCTTTTTGTGTTCATTGGTTATGTGTTTGTACAGGTTTAAAGACAATGCCTTCCAGTTTTAGGTATGCACCCTTCTGGTGCTAGTCCCCAACCCCTAGCCTACGGAAGACAGGCTTGGGGTAGTCACGACATGAGCCCCGGGGGATGGTTCGTGACGTACATAATTTCAAAAATAAAATTATTGAAATAAATATAAATTTTATACATTAATTTAAATTTTAATTTAAACCATGAAATATGGTTATATTAAATGAATTATGTTACAATCAAGGAGGTAATAGGTTGAACGTACGCATGTGTAATGTTTCTATTTTTTCAAAGATAATTACGGAATTGAGGCATGTATCTTTATATATTTATTGAATTATAATAAAATCATAAATATAACATTATTTATTCAAATATGAATATATATATATATATATATTATCCTTCGAATATGGGGGTGAAAAATTAACCACATCGTTTTATGGTTGACAGAGTTTAGAAGTTCGCACAAATGAAGTTATTTTGTATTTTTCTACAAGGAACAATAATAATTTAAATGATATATTATATTTTCAAAATATTAAATATGTCATTAATATAATGTATAAACATTAAATACATTATTATAGAAAATCATTGTTGATGGTAATGGGAAATGGATAACATCGATTTCCAAGGTGGAAGTCCACCGTACACAAGAATGTTGAATTATTATCTCATTTGATGTAAATTGAGATAGTTAGTTATCATTCCAAAAATTAATAACATATCAGTATATGTAGGTTTTTTTAGATATTACTTTATCATGGTTTAATAATAATTGAAACATGTGTAAGAATAATTAAAATAGAAACAGTTGATAAAAAATGACATCTCCTCTTCAGACAATCTCTATTTATTATCACATTATGAAATATAATGTGATTTTTATTCATAAAATAACAAATATAGAATTGGATTATAGATTATAATAAGTTATTTTTTCCGATATGGGATAGAAATGGTTTTTAAGTATTAAAAAATGTGAATAATATGTTTCGTTTTATAAAATAGTGAATGGGAACTCTTTGAATTTCTAAATATAGTAAATTAAACAAAATTAATTTTTAACTAAAATTGGATAAAAAGTGAATTATTTAAATTTTAATATGTGAATGTGTCTAAATAAACTCATAAAATAATTTTTAGGTAAGTTTGTGTCACTTAATAAACCTTATCATTTAGTTTTAGCATTTATTTAACCCATTTAACTCTTACCACTATAACATTGATTTTTAACACTATGATGGTCAATATAGTTACTATAAAATGAAAATTGACCCATAAATTGATCATTGTATTCATTTTGGATATTGTCCTACTAATTTGGAAAGAAATTATATTCATATAATTCTTAATTCAATTAATAAAATATTAATTATTTTAAAATGTTATTAATGAGAATTTTGAAAGTATTCAGTACATTGACATTTAAAAATATCAATACAACAAGATAACATAGAATTTTTTTCCTACAATCCTAATATGTCTATGTTTTTAATAAAATTAATATATGAAATTAATTATGTTGTATTATGTTTATTGTTAAGAATTTAGTATCATTTATTAGATTATTCCATTAATTAAATAAGTACTACATCAGTGTTGTGCAACCATTTAAGGTAATTTTTTCTTCACTGAAAATTATAAATAAATTACGATATTTAAGATAAATATAATAGATGTCAAAATACTATTTATAGTCAAACATATAAGATGCATAAAATAATATTATTAATGTTATACTTATTAAAAACAAGAGATTGAGATGATTGAATTTTCATTAAATAAAAAACTATAGTGGTCATAATCGAATAAAATTAGACATTTATTATCATATAACAAAACCCTGAATGGTCGTAGAAACATTGTACTCGTATAATAAAATGTTATCGGGTTTTAGGACAATTTTATTGTCCGTATTATTTTTTTACCCTTAATTACCCGAATTACCCTTTATCATGGTAACAAAAAATTCAAAGGTTACTATTTATATATGCCAAAATTAAAGGTAAATTATTATTTTTTAATTTGGACCTCATAATTAATAAAATTAAATATATTTTTTTTAAATTATAAATAATGAAATTTCAGATTTTAATTTAAAAATAAATCGTAAAAACACAACCACAGATAGTTTATTAGAAAAATGTCCATTTTAAATATAAAATGTTTTTATACCAAATTGAGTACTAAAATTCATTTCAAATAAAAAATTAGACTATTGATAAATAAAATAATCTAATTAAAATTTAAAAATAATAGAAAATAAAATTTCTATATAAAAATATTTTAAAAGAATAACATATCATTCAATAGAAATCTATACTTTTCGATATTCATATAAAAAATAAAACATTTTAAAAAGTTAAAAAAATTGCGCAATAAGATAATTTTGATATTATAATTTACAAAATGTTTTTTATTTGAATAAATAAATGGATTAATTATTCAATAGATTAATTATATGTTTCCTATAGAAAAGTAAAAAATACATTTTTGAAGAATGTGTATTTGATGTATAAAATGAATTTACTACAAATAAGTTCATAAATTTATAAGAATTAATTAATGTATAATTAATGAGTTGGAACATTTTATATTTAAAATTTCCATAAATAATTTTAATTTTTTCCAATTTAATGGTTAGTTTATTATGGTTAAATATTAACAATATTTAGTTATTGGTTTATGTTTGGTGCTGCATATCTTTTATGTTATTGAACATAGAATTTTATTTTAAACACTAGAGGTGTTACATTGTCCATTTAAATAAAGATGAGATATTGTAGTTGATGAGGCATTAGTGAAGATATATTTTGTGGTTTTTAAATTTTTTTTATTTAAGGTTGTGTTAAAAATAATAGTATTTGTGGTGGGGGTGGTGGTTGTCATCTTATTTTACTATGGTGGTTTATGTGGATAATAGTAGGATGAAATTTAACAAGAAATAAAGTTATATTTATATTTTACCAATTCAAATTGGTGGTCAATTGTTATGGATTTTTGGTTTTGGTTATTTTAACTGGAATGTGTTTATCAAGTGAGATGTGATGTTTGATGAAATCACATCCAAAGGGTTGACATAAATATGATGTTTTCCATTAGTACAATAGTGACACAAACCATTAGGGAAGTGTATTTTTTGATACATATTGATATTTATTCAATTGATATTATTTTCCAACACAATAATGTGATGCTCTCAGATTTAGCCTTGATGAGGTTTGGTGATGGTTATTAATCAGTGGTTCAAGTCAGTTCTATTATATATTCATCAAGGCATCTAAATTATTATTCAATATTTTTAAGAGGTCTGTGGGAGGATCTTATATACTATACAAGTATTATATCCCCTATATAAATATAAATATTTATTTTGGTCCCTGGGAGTTACTTGTTGACCATGCTTGACATTAGTAGTTCAATTATTGCGGTTGATGCATGAGTTTCTCCTATATAAGCATTCATTTGTTATAAAATGTATTTTGGGAATATTATATATATGAAATAAAATATATCATGAGTTATTAGTTTTATTTTATATTATGGTTCTTATTGGATGTTTAATTATATTTTATTTGGATTTATAACTATAATTACTCCCATTTTTTTATTTTATACACTTGGTCCTTCTCATTAAACCATGGATTATTGGTGGTCGGCCTTGTGGTTCACTTTATTTTTTAACTTGAGCCTAGGAGGGGTCCGTAGTGAGTGTGTGGGGGGAGGGTTCATTATCTAACAACCTGAAAATTTCATCAATTATTAATAAAATATGTTCTCTTTTTCATAATGACAAAATTATTATATTGAAAAATTCAAGTTCATATAAATACTAATAAATAATAAATATGAAATATCATATAATAAGAAAAAAAATTCTAGCTAAGAATAGTACAAGGAAATATAAAAGAATGAATATTCAATTGTGTAGTCCATAGGATCTATCTCTCACCAGAAGATTAAAACATACATGAAACTGTTAGTAGAATTAGTATTGTTAGGAATATAAATGAAATTATCAATAGAATTGTAAAAACCTTTGGGAAGAATGTATTAAATAGTGGGTTATATGAAGAAGGAAAAGTGATCGTTCAGATCTTACCATTACTTGGCTATGGTCTTATACAAACATTGGTTCAGAAGACCATTATACAATATAACCATTGGTCAATATGAAACTTTTCCAATATTTCTATTGTTCATTATGGTATTTCGGAATTATAACTATTTTTAATAATTCTTCCATTAAAATTATTGTTTAGAAATGGTAACGAAATATAATAGATAATGCATAAAGGAAAAAACAATGGACTCAACTACAAGACTTGTTCCTTTAGAAGAAAATTTCTCAAAAAATTGGAAGATTCTTGTGTCAACAGGGTTTACCCTTGACAAATCCTATAAATAAAATCATCATGTTAGGATGGAATTGAATAAACAATGGGATAAGGCCATGTTAGTAGATATCACCTCTAGGTCAGTGTTAACTGAACCACCCCATGAATCTGCCTCCATCAAAAACCTTAACCATAGAGAATACACTAATTTATTAATGTATAATCAATATAGTCCCTACAATAATTTTTTCTATATTTTCCATTTTAAGGGAAATAATTTTTATAATGATTCCTTTTTTATTAATATATAAATGAATATGTTATGATTGTGATAAAAATTATATTTTGATATGAAGAAATCAATATTTTATTATTGTTTAATATTTAGTTTCAACGGAGTCATTTTTAGTAAATCATCATTTTTTAAAATAATTGGTTTTGAATAAAATATTCTAACTAAATATTATTAATTTAAAAATAAATAATAATATAATATTATAAAGTTACACATAAATTTTAATGGGTTAGATAATTTTATCCTCGTAAAGCCTATATTATTCAATAAAAGTAATTTATAATTAATAAGTTTGATTTTTCATATTTAGGGTAATATATACATTAAAAAATTATTATTATTTATATTATCACATCAAAATTTTTCAATATCGAATTTTTCATAATTTTCAAAGACAGTCAAAATATTTTCGTAAAAATTAAATACGGTATAAATAATTGGAATTTAGTATGAAACTATAAAAAAAGTGATATAATAAAAACTATAATGAGTATCCAGAATAAAATTCATTTTTATCCATAAAAATAATGTGTTTTTGATTTTATTTTATTAATTTTAAAATCCCATAATAGATTATCAAAAACTAATATTGTATTTTAATGTTTTCAAATAAATTCATTATAAACATGACTCATATAAAAATTATAAAATATATTATTTTATTTATTTTATATCATGTAATTATAAAATATTTAACAACACCCTTGTTTGGAGAAATGATGTGAAAAAACCATTGGATGATTTTTTATTTGGATTAATTTATCATATAGAGTCCAAAATCTAAGTTAAGAAATTAATAAGAAAAATAAACTATATTTTATTATAAAAATCTACCCATCCCCAATTACTATAAATTGAAAATTAATAATAAATAGATTTTTTTTTCATTTCTCCTCCCAAAGTTTCCCTCCTTTGGTATCCTTAATTCATCACGGTACTATCCTTGCATTTTAGGAAACAAATTTTCATTTTAAGGGAATTTTGATCTTCCTCATTTTCATTATATTCCATATTCTATGAATGTCTTATAAATGTTAAATTAAATTATTTTCATACAATTTTTATCATAAAATTAGTTCAAAAATAATATTTCATTAACTGGAGACCTTAACCCTATTCATTTTACCCTTACCTTAATCTATGTTTGATAATGGCCATGCTGCCAAATTTATTTCGTGAATTTATCTATTTTGGGAAAACAAACTCTCATATTATGAATACTAACAACCTTCAATACACATGGGAATTCACATTGATGAAAATTTAATTTATTTATTCAAGGATAGGAATTTATGAATCCCACATACCAATTTCATGGGTTAAAAATAATGTAATTCTCAACTCTTTAATCAATTTTGTAATAAATTTTTCTATAAAAAAACATTATTTGTTATCGTTGATGTTTTTATGAAATGTTTAATTATTATATTTATGGAACATATGAGTTAATACATAAAAAATTAAAATTTATATAGTTATCCAATTCATTTGTTAAATAATTAAAATCTACACATATCATTTTTTACAATTCCATTGTGAATTACCTTTATAATTCTGATTTATGACACCTTGGTTAAAAAAATTTATGATTTTCTAATGAATGTCTCATTTATATATTTTAGCCACATTTCCATGTTATGTGTCATTTATATATGATAATTGTCTCATTTTGTCTTACATTCATTATCCATGAGCAATGTTCATGTTCCATTTCTTTCATTTTTACCTCACCAGTTTTTATAATCGACCATTTTCTATTGATGTATGTCCCAAATAAATTACTTATAGTGAGATGACATAGGTAGTATTACAAAGGTATTATTTTAAATTGATTAAATAATGATTATATTCATTAATTAATTGTGTAATTCATGTATTATATACACCTTTTCCATGACTCTACCCCTAAAATTATACTACAATGTTATTAATGTATTATTTTTAGAAGAAATTATGTTAAATTCCATATGTTTAAATTGTTGTTTCTTATAGTTTTTATCAAATGTAAGGTTTAATTATTTTTGGTCATTAGGATTAAAAACAAATATTATTGACCCTAGGGATATAACCATATATTAGAATACATCCTCAAATTTGGGTGATGTATTATGAGAGTGGTTTAGAAGAAAAGAAATACCTATATAGATACTAGAAGTAGATTTGGATCTTATATAGTTATACATAGGTAGAATAATTCGGAAAATGATGAATTGTACATTCTCTCAATCAACACCTATTCTATGACAACAATCATTTATGCACACCTAGTTTCACAATGTTGGGGGATGTTTTTTGTTAGTAATATGCAATTTTTGAACCATCATGAAAGATATATATAAAATTTAATTTTTATATGAGGATATTTAAATAATTATATCTTTATGCATGTTTATTTTGCTTAAACACCATTTAAAATTATAGTATTCCTAAAAGTGAAATGTTTATCATTAAGGATATATTATTTTAGTAAAATGGTATTAAATATGAGACTCGAAAAAATGATGAGTGTCATAGATGATGCATCTAAAAACTTCCTAACATGGAGAAAGATAGAATAAAATAATTCATAAGGAAGCTGAATCATCTATAATTGGTTATGAATAAAAATCTAAACGATGTTGACAATACATATTCACCTCTATGGGAATAAATTTTAGCTGAATCATTCATGAATCAATGAACACTTTATTTTAATGGATATACATATCCATTAATAGATGATCATATATAAAATCTACTGACACTATTGAACATTCATTTTTACAAGATAGATAAAGTAACAGTATATATATATTTCATAGAAGTAGTATATTATCAATGGTTTAAATTGATTAATAACAATGATCCATGAGAGGACATTAGTGAGATGGAGTGGGAAGAGTTTAGGAGATGTTTTTAAAAGAAATCATTTTTTTTGAATTCTATGCGAATAAACATTGGGAAGGAATTATTAGAGTTTAAGTAGGAGGAAAATAAATTGATGAAAAGATATGAAATAACCAATACAAGACATGCTCAATTCTCCATTTGAATTTTTATGGATTATAATGAAAATGTGGATTGGTTCTTTGGAATTAAGGAACCCTTTTGAAGTGGAATATAGAAAATATAGATTATAAAACCTATGTAGAGATAGATTAGATTGAAATGAATATTGAAACAAAATATGGAGAAACATAGTAGTTACAAAGGCTTAATAAAATTAAGAAAGAAATATATAAAAATTTATAGAAAAATTTGACTATGGGAAATTAAAAAAGTAACTAAAGCATCCTAAATGAAACAAATATTGGAAGAAACATTTAGGGATCATATTTCTTTGTAGTAGAAATTGTTATAAGTGTGGAAGATATGTAAAAATATATTATAACATTTATAGTGTGTTTAATCTACAACATATCAATGAAAAAAAAAGATATATGGTGAATACACAAGATGATGTATAATTCTTGAGGTGATGAAATCTTGGATACATTTCAAATAAATGTCTGAATCATAATATTGTAGTAGAAAATCACTAGAATTATAATTCGAAATGGGATAATTTTATGATTTCAAAACCATAATTTTGGAAGTATAGTATTCAAAAAAATGTGGTTTTAGATACATTATTTGTTCTCTAAAATATAGAAGGTAATTTCTTTGACTCTAGTTTAATGGATTTCATTTTTTCACACATGTTTACAATGAGTGTAAAATCAAACCTTCAAATACTAAATGTATAGTTACTAATAATAACTCATGGATGAATTATCAAAGCATCAATGGTGTATAGAAACGGTAGTATCAATATTAGAGAGAATAATCTCATTGAAACTCTAGAAGTCATTCCCATCTTTGGAATAGAAACATTACTAGGGATGTACTACCTAAAAAGGTATAATTATAAGAGTCTCAATAAAAGAAATTAAATTTTAGTAGTCTTGAATGAATATCTAATATTTATTTATAGAGTGATATCATAACATAATAATTTTTAAGAATCAATTTCTACAGCCTTATATATGGATAAAATCCTTGAATTGGGTGATGAAAGTGAAAATATAAATATAGAAAATTCCACCATTGTTCAAGAATAAATTTTTTTATTTCTCAAAGTGTTACATACACCCCCTAGAAAGATATTTACATTTATATGTTAAACTTATTCCTAATTCCAAGAAAAAATAAAAGAAAACATATAAATTCTCACATGTGTGTTAAGAAGAATTTAATAAGGAACACCAAGATATTTTAGAGAACGTTTCTATTAGATTATTTTCTTCTCCATGGGAAGAACATGTTCTATTTTTAATAAAGAAGGATGTATCAATTAAAATATATATTAATTATAGGGATTTTAATAGGACCACGAAGAATGAAAATACATCTTTATAAGGATTTCCCATATATTTTACCACCTTCATGGTGATCAAATTGTTTCCATGACAGACCCCTGACTAGGGTATCATCATTTATGAGTATAGAAAAAAAATATCAAAATTATTTCCTTCAAACAAGATATGGAAAATATGATTTTTATTACCTTAATATTGAATAATGATCCTTCCATATTTATGGTTTCAAGGAATTGTTACATTAAATATTACCTATATAAAATTGTTAACACCTTTGTCTATGATATCAGGATATATTCTAGAAGTCATGAAGATCATGAAGATCAGCTATTATTCATTATATAAACCATGTTATAGGAGTTTCTATTGGTTAATTATTTTTATGTGAGTTGTAGTTAAAATAATTTTCATTATTAGGGAACATAATGACAAGTAAATTAATATCGATATATCCTTCCATTACAATGGCTCTAGAAGAGTGACCAAGTCCTACTACTGTAATTAATATTCATACTTCCTTGTTTGAGCATGATACTATAAACGTTTTTTAAAAACAATACATTCAATTATAAAATAATCACAAAGATAACCTGAAAGGGAGATTCATTTTTCTAAACAATAATGTGTAGATAATATTTCCATGAATTGAAGGAGAGGTTGGTTGGTGCACTTTTTCTAACTCTACTATTTAATAGAGAAGGATTTTTTAAATATAGTTATTTTTCTATAAAAGCAATTATGTGTGTTCTCATGAAAAATTATAATTTTATAACCTGTGAATCTAAAATATTAAATCCCTATGAGTAGAACGATACTACTCAGGACCAGTAGTTAACTACATTAAAATATTCTACGTATATATGGAGACACTATATTTTATTTGGAAAAATTGAGATATACACATTGAAAACCAATGTCTGAAGTATATATAAACACAAATGTAAAAAATATGTGACAACATATATGGCTATATAAACATAAATAATATTATATTTCAATTCATTATTATTTTTGAATATAAAAAAATGTTACAGATTATTTGAGTAAGAATGATCCTTATGATTATATAATGATCAAGATTGAAGGATATAAATTTATCAAGTTATTAGTAATGATGATCTTGGGATTCATAAGGGAATGGAAATAATCAATCGTATACAAAATTATTTCTCAAATATCATTAGTTGAAAATATCATGAAGTATCGAAGAGAGGATACTTTATTAAAACATAAGTTAGAGGATGGGAAAGATGGTAACATTCATGAATTCAATATTGATCAAGATGGTGTATAGAAATTTCAATCAAAGATATAAATTATAAATATTCCAAAATTAAGGAATACTATGATGGATTAAATTAAAATACCTACATTATCTCTACATAATAATAGAAATATGATATATAGGGGCCTTTGTGTTCAAAACTGGTGGGATAATATGAAACAATACATTGCTGATTGTTCTATTAGTTGTTAAGTTTGTCAATAAAAGAAGGTGGAGTGAAAAATTCATAAAGTTGTATTTCATTAACTACCCCTAACTACATATAAGAGGAATAATATTACAAAATAATTTATCATAGTCCTTATTATTACTTACATGGATAAGAATGATATATTGATAATAATAGATAGATTTTCAATGTCTACCCATTTCATTGACATAAGAGATCATTTATCCCTATAATGTCAATCTGAACTCTATATTGATGACTTAGTGAGACACCGTGGAGTAATTTTGTTAATTGTTTATGAATGGGATATAATATGTAATTTTAAATTTTATGTAATCCTTAGAAATGAAATCAATACAGAAAGAAATAGGAACACAACCTATCATTCTCAAATTTATTGGCAGTTTGATAGTGATATTCAGACATTTAAATATAGGTTTTTGGTTATCTTCCATTGTTTTCTAGGCAGTTGGGGCCAAAATCATCAATTTTTTTATTTTCAAAAAAAAATTACACTATAAAATTAAAAGTGATCTTTTTGATATTCTCTATTTAAAAAGGTATAGAACTCAAACATGTTATTATGATCTTAGAGAAGGAAAACTATTGGTACTACATACTATTAAATATTACACAAAAACTATATATGTTATTCATAAACATATATAGGATTCTTGGAGTTGAAGGAATATATTTTCTATCAAATGAAGGAAGAGCTTAGTATTTCATGTTGGGGTTCCTATATTTCTCATGATATCACCATGGAAAATAGACATGACATTCTAAAAGAAGGGGATAATGTGTATAAGGTACATTAGGCTGGTTTTTAAAAAATTTGATGATGATTATTATCAATTATAAATACCAAAAATTGTTGTTCACGAACACAAGATCATCTATATGTATGTGATGGGAATTTATATGTTTGAACCAACATAAGTAATTAATAAAAATGGTGTAGAGTTGGAAGAATACTTTTCATATGATATAGATATGATCCATTTCCTTAAATGAAGGGAAATATTTTTTTGGAAAAATAAAATTTGACTTGGGAAATTCCTATGGAGAAATAAAAAAATTTAGGAGGCTATGTGGGTACCTAAGGATGAAATGAAAGAAGAATGCCCCCATTTTTTTGGGTTAAAGAGTGAAATTTTGAGGATGAAATTTCATAATGTTGGGGGACACAACTACTTGAAAATTTATTATATGATTAATATTTTTTTCATAATGATTGTCTTCTTATAATAAATAGTAAATGTAAATTGAAATAATATTATAAACAACATATATTACATAATATTTAATAATACAGATTATTAAGTCTATGAATTGTATATGGATATAAAAATCACAGAATATCAACCAAGCAATGTTTTACACCATATGATCTAACATCCCCATAAATATTAATCCTTCTATGAAAATGATAAATGAAAATGAAACATTAGTAATATAAATGAACTTATCAATGTAATTGTAATGTACCATAGGAATCAAGTAATAAATGGTGATGTATATTTAGTGGGTAAAATTGCCATTGAGATTAACCACTACCTAACCGTTGGCATATATGATTTTTTTTAATATGAAAGATATAAAATTTTACCATTTTTCAATATGTCCATTGAACTATATGTAAATTGATCCATATGAACATCGAAAATTATTACCTTTACTACTAATGTTTCCCTTATAATTTTTTATTATAAATGGAAATGAAAACAAATATTTTATACATAAATTATAAATGATTTCCTCAACCAGTAGAGTCATTCATATTGAATCCCATTTGTTAGAAATTAAGAGTGTGTAAGCATTATGGCGGTGCACCTTTGAGCAATCCAAACCAGAGCTTAACAAATTGAGGCCCTACTAAAATTTACTATGAGAGAAAGTCAATTTAGTGGAGATCAACCCTTGGTCATTGTTTTCTTAACCACCCTATATCTTCCTCTTGACACATGTTATTCTTTGGGAATACACAAATCTAGTATGTTGTTATGTATTAATACAATAGTGGCATGAATTTTTATATTTTACATTTTAATAAAAAAAATATTATAATTGTTATTTTAATTACTATATAAATAAAAATATATTGATTTGATAAAAGTTATATTTTTTCATGAAGAAATAAATTTTTCTGTGTGGAATATATAGATTCCATGAAGAAATATTTCAATAAATCAAGAATTATAGAAATAAGATATACTTTAATATAATATTCTTAATAAATATTATTTATTTAAATATAAAAGATAATATAATTTTATGACGATAAAGGTAATTTTTAATGGACAATGAACTGTTTTAATCCCAAAACCCATATATTTCAATAAATATTGTTTTACAATTGAAAATAATAGTTTTTTTTAAATTTCTGAGAATTATTTTGATAAAATAAATATTTTTTTTTGAAATAATCATGTTTAAATCACTAATGGTGAGTTATTTTAATTTTCTTATACTGTCATATTTTTTGGTAAAAAATAAATACATTATAAATATATGATATATATTATGACATCATTAAAACAAAAAAATTGAATATTAAATAAAATAAAGATTATCCATGACAAAAACATCTTTATAATTTATAATAACGTATTTTGATGTCATTTTATTAATTCAAAAAACCCTAAAATATCCCTTTAAAACCAATATTGTGTTTAATCTTATAAATACTATATTTTTAAATGTGACTCACTTCTATATCCCCAAGGTTATTATTTTTAGGGGTTTATATAATGGAGTTAAAAATATTGTAAATCATATCTTATTAGAAAAAACTATGTGATGGTTTGTGGTTAGGATGAATTTATCACACGGTGTCCAAAACCTATGTTACTAAATTAAAAGTGATTTCTCCTCTATTTTTAATATAAATACAAACCCATCCAGCATTCCTCTACACCCCAAATTCATATTTCACAACTATCTGACCAATTTACCTCTAAATGAGTACCTCAATGGTTTTCATAGGTCCTCATGGTTCCATCCTCATGTTTTATTAACCAACACTCCAATGATAGGCAATTCCCCTCTTCCTCCATTATATTCGAGTACCATTTTTTTACATCTTCTAAATGTTAAATTACATTATATTCAAAAAATATTCACCATTAAATTATTGAAAAAATTATATATTATCAATATTATACCTTCATCAACTCTCATTTTAACCTTTCCTTAATCAATATTTTTAACCATCCTTCTACCAAAATCATTTCTTGGATTTCTATACTTTTTAGGTTAAATTATATTAATGTGAATACCATAACCATACTTATCCATGATCAATCAACTATATGTGAAAGAATTATTTATTTTATTATTTAAATGTATGAAACCAGCTTTCCCCTTTCATTGTTTTAAAAGGATGTAGTGTTCAGGTTATTAAAGAACATACATACTCAATGTTTTATTTGAAACTCATTCTTTATTATTGTTGGCTTATTGATGAAATGTTTTATTGTGATATTTCTTGAACACATGAATTAATACCTATCAATAGTACATCCAAATATTAATCCAATGCATTCAGTGAATAACTAATCTCTACAAATGACATGTTTTACCATATTTGTAACATCCCAGTTCCAGAAGCCACCAAGAGGCACCCCTTACCCAGTTGGTCACATGTCCTCAAGCACATTTTCCCAAACTCTAGAGGCTACCGACTGGTAGTGAGGGTCTTGGGTGTGATAGTGGGGAAATTATGCCCTCATTGGTGTAGTTACACAGTGGAAGTAAAACAGATAGCATTAGAGGAAGTAATAATAATACCATACCAAAAGTAAATAGCGGAAGACAAGAAGTAATAACTGGAGCACACATATATAAATGATGCATGATACATATGTCTAGGAAATTATCCAAAAAAAAATCAGAATGCTGGAATATAGTACTAAACCCAAGTACAAAATAAAATCTAGTAAATGTATCCACATCATCACCAGCCTCAGCTAGGTCCCATGCTCCCCCGCTCCAAATCAATCATGTACCAGAAGTATTATGGTGCATGCCCTTATCTATACCTTCAGCAATGTAATCTATTTAAGCCCAAAAGTATGACCCAAACTAGGTGTGAGAGGAATCCTAATAGCAAACCCCCCAAAGACATGTTCCAAAGAGTCAGTGAATATATATGGAAGGAAACTAACAAAATGAAGCAGTAAACAAGGAAGTACACATAGTAAAAATTCTAAAAATTCAATTTATTTCATTTTCATATATCAATTAAGAAACTGATCCATAGTAGGCAAATCTCTGGGAAGTACTCATAGCCTAACCATTAGGGTTCAACCAAACAATCAAAAGAAACCCTCTGGGAAGTAGACACAGTCTAACCCCTCTGGTTCAGCTTTAACAAAGACTCTCTGAGGAAGAACTCACCGTCAATTCCCCCAATGGTCTTGTATCAGTATCTAATATGCACACGGAAGAAGCACTCAACGTACAATTCTCCCTTTTCCCTTTATCTAGGAAACTATAGACACTCTGAGGAAGCACCTACGTCCATTCCCCCAATGGTCTCACTAAGTAAAATTAAACATACACACTAGAGAAGCCCTCAATGTCAATTCTCTCTATGGACTAATACACCAGGTTCTCATAGCCCTATGTAAGTCAATCGTGCAAAAAAGATACATGGTATCCAAATTAAACATCAATAACTACATGAAAAACAATATACTTCATATCATATCATGTTAGATAATAATCACTTCATCCTAACAATACTAGGCATGGAAAGAAATGTAGCCTAACTGGATAGCTGGACCAAACGGTCAAAGCAGGAAAACATGGGTAAAACCTTTATAGCTAGGAAAAATTAACCCTATTAATAAAAATACAACCTCTATCCAAAAAAATAGGTCATAAGATAAAAAACATGAAAAAAACCTTAAACTATCAATACTTTGTTCTTCGGTATTGTGCACTTTTTCCCATAAAAATAAAAGACTATCTACGGAAAGGCACTAACCATACACCTCGTAATTGTATGGAAAATATACATGAACCTAAATCCTTGAATCTCAATAGAACGTCATAGATCTACAAAAAAATTAAAAAAGTTCCACCTTGGATATCTCACGAGAGAGGATAAATTAAGAGATGGGGCTCAAGGAGAAGGAACATCTTACCTTTGTGATTCCATCTCAATTGACAGTTGTCGAATCGGAGAACGGATGGCGAGTCAGGGGCTCGGTGAAGATCCACATCGTACAGTCTCTCCTGGATGAGACGAGCGAAGAATAATAGGGTTCTTTCCATCAGAAATGACCCCGGTCCATTTAATGAAAAAAATAATGTACCTGACATGTTATTTAAAAGGAAATGGCGAGTACTTGCCTTTTCCAGCCTCCGCTTTAGGCGGTCACCCAGTCACCACACACGACCACGTACTCGGCCGCTACCCAGCCATTACACAGTCACCCACGGCAAATGGGTACATGGCGTGTAGTCCTGAAATTTCCAATAACATCTTGTTTCTCAAAAAACAACCAGAAAAGAAAAACATACCTAAATTAAATATCTGGGTTCTTACAGATTTCCTCCCATAAATAAATTCATCCCCGAATTTTCCTAGTAAGGTGGCGTAAAAGAAGAATCCTCAAAATGAATGGGCCAATATGATCGTGCATCGTCCACCCTCTCCCAGGTCTCGTCCTGTACTCTCCCATGCTTCCAGAGCACTCGTACCATGGGAACAGACAAGCCACATAGAACCTTCGCACTTCGATCAACAATCCGGATATGATGCTCTTAGGAAGATGCGTCCACCTAGATGTCAACCTCATTGGGTTTGAAAAGATGAGATGGGTCTGAGAATTAATTCTGAAGCTGAGAAATGTTGAAGATGTCATGCATATCCTAGTACCTCTGAGGTAACTGCAACCGATAGGCAACCAGACCAAATCTCCCCAACACCTCAAACATCCCGACGTACCTTGGTGATATATTACCCTATATCCTAATCCTCATGTGTCCCAACCTCAGTGTGACACGTTGAAAAACCTGATCCCCGACCTCGAACTCTAGAGGTTGTCTCTGTCAATCAGCATAAGACATCTATCTTGATTGTGCAGTAGTCATCCTCTTCCGAATCAACTTTATCTTCTCTTTGGTCTCCTGGATAGGATGAGAAACCAGCATAGCTACCTCTCCTACCTCTAGCAAGCATATGGGTGATCGACATGGCCTACCATACAAGGCCTCATAAGGTTTCCTCTGAATAGTTGGTTCAAAACTATTATTGTAAGAAAACTGCACAAGATGTATGTGCTTCTCACATAACCTATAAAATCCAGGATGCATGCTCGAAGCATGTCCTCAAGCACCTGAATCGTAAGCTCGGACTGGCCATCTTTCTGAGGATTGTAGGCTATACTCCGAAGTACCTATATACCCAAAGCCTTCTGTAATCCCTGCAAGTGTCGAGATGTAAAGCATGCATCCATGTATGAAAAAATGGATTGTGGAACCCTATATAGATGTTCAATCTCTCGAATGTACAATCATCATATCTCATCATCACTGATGGTCTCCATGAAAGGTAAGAAGTGAGAAACCATTTTGAGTCTGTCAATGAAAACCCAAAAAGCATCATTCCATTGAGGTGACCTCAGAAATCATGTCACGAAAGCCATCAAGAAATCATTCCATTTCCACTCAATAATGGGTAACAACTGTAAAATCACTACTGGTCGTTTATGCTCCACATTTACCTACTGACAGGTGGAACACCTCATGGAAAAACTAGCAACATATCTCTTCATACCTGGACAACAATACTAATGGTTTATATATCGATACATCTTGGTGACAATAGGATTAACTAACCAAAATGAGGAAGGAATGTCTCACATCATCTCCTTGCGTTTGTCTGTTGGCACCCACAGGCGTCCATGAAAACACAAGATCTCATTCTCACCTACAGTCCATCAACAAATAGGGTCCTCTCCGGAAACAATCTTCCATATGACTAGGCCTTCTGAATCTGATAGCTACCTCATTCACACTCGACCAATAAGTGTATAGGTAATACCTAGAGAAGATAGGAACATCTTCCCTTGTATGTCGGGAACCTCCAAATGAATTTCAGAAAACAGAGCCATAAGCTGTCACTCACTGTTGGCCTCCTAAACTTCTTGTACCTATGTCCTCCTTATCAATGGAGCAGCCACTATATTTCCCTTCATAGGAATGTAAGAAAGATCAAATTCAAAATACTTAAGGTACTCAACCCACCTTCGATGTCTCAAATTCAGGTCACACTGAGTGAAGATATACTTTATTCTTTCGTGGTCAGTGAAAACCACAAAATGCTCTACCTAAAGGTACTGTTTCTAATTACTTAAAGCATGAAAAACTGTATCAAAATCAAGATCATGTGTCATGAAGTTTCTTTCATTTGTCCACCACTGCCGAGTCATGTATGCAACAACCCCTTCTCCCTGTATAAGCACTGGTCCCAGCCCGATACGTTATGGATCACATTACACAGCATAGCTCATTCCTGGCTCTAAAAAAACTAGTATCGGTGCTGAAGTCATCCTCCCTTTTAGCTCCTGAAAGGATGACTCATAAGAAAATGAATATAATTACTTCTCACCCTTCTTTTACAGGCCTGTAAGTGGCACTGATAAACTTGAGAAGTCTTGTATGAAATGTCTCTAGTAACTAGCCAGCCCTAGAAAACATTGTACCTAAAATACATAATTCGGATTTTCCCAAGAAACTACTGCTCTCACATTCTCTGAGTCCACTGATACTCTTGTCTCTAAGATAACATGACCGGAGAAGTGAATCTAGTCCATCCAAAAGTGGAATTTTGAGCGCTTAGCATATAAATGATGCTCTCTCAGTGTACTCAAAACATTCTCAAGATGTGTGTCATGGTCGTGTGGAGTGTGAGAGTACACCATGATATCATCCATGAAGACCACCACAAAAGAATCCAAATATTGATGGAACACTCAGTTCATCAGTTTTATGAAAACTGTAGGCGCGTTTGTTAGACCGAATGTCATAACCACATACTCATATAGACCATACCTGCTTCGAAAGCCTATAAGAGGTATATCTAATGGTCTAATGCACATATTATGTTCACCATATCTCAAGTCAATATTCGAGAACACATAGGCTCCTCGAAGCTGATCAAATAGATCATCAATCCTTGGTAAGGGATATCAGTTCTTGACCGTCAAATGGTTTGACATCTGATAATCCGCACAAATAATGAGGGTATCTTCTGCCTTTTTCGCAAACAAGATAGGCAAACTCCAAGGAGATGTATTGGGTTGGATGAAACCCTTTTCCTGCAACTCATCCAACTACTTCTTTATTTCTTGTAACTCCGGTGTAGCCATACTATAAGGAGGAATGGACACCGGTGCTGCTCCCGTCATAAGCTCAATAGAAAAGTCCACCTCTCGCATCAGAGGAAAACCAGAAAAGTCCCATGGAAATACATCTCAGAAACGATCCACCACCGAAGGATAGTCTATCTATGAAGTCCCCTGGTCATCTAGATATAGACTAGAAAATTGGGCTATAACATCTCCCAACTCACGATGCTCAGGTCCCGCTCTGCTCACCGGAACATCCCACTTTCCCTTATGAAGAAACTATCTTCCCTATGGTAATGTGAATCTTACATTGTGATGATAGAAATTGAAAACATCATAGAAGGGAACTAACCATTCCATTTAGAAAATTACATCATATCCTATCATCTCTAGGACATAAAGGTCTTATAAGAAGTGACACACACCAACCTCGAGAGGGAACTCCTTGCACTGATGTATACTAGCCCTTATGGTCCCCAATGTTGTGTCTAGCATCAAGATACCAGAAAAATAAAATATACAGAGCCCATGGATTTATACAATAACAAAAGATATAAATATATGGGGAGACCCACTATTGAAAAGAGAAGAAGCTAAAACGGAGGCAACTAGGATCGTACATAGAAATATAGAGCGTTCGGGATCCTTCTCATACTGGGTCTGCTCCACTACAAACTTCTGACCTCCACTGCAGCCCTACAACCCTACCTGACCACCCTAAGTTGATACACTCTATTTTTCTTGAATGATTGGAAACTGGATACTACATCCATGACCTCCACCTCCGCTTAAATGTATGGAAGAACTCCAGTTCCTTGCCTGCTGAGAAACTGGTGGTGTTGATAATAAATGAGGAGTCATAGAATAACCCATGTCACCAGATGCTGGTGAGAAGAACTGATAGTAGCGCCGAAGGTTACCCATCTTGCTGCAAGATCAGCACTCCACTGGGTCTCCCCAGAAATGTGGCCTCATATTCCCACTCTTACCGCACTAGTAGCACACTACCTGGCTACCAGAAGATGTCTCTTGTCTCCTCGGATCTCTATGTGTAGACTCCTAGCAGTGTTTCCTTCTATCAGTAGGAGGGATACTAACTCCGTATGTCAAGACTTCTTGGCTCACAACTCCAGAATCCCTCATATTGTGCTTCCTGATCATTGCCTTGTTGACTATAGAGGTGATGGAAGTTATCCTGAAGATTTTAACCTGAGATCAGATTTCGTGCCTGAGACCATACTCAAATTTCCTTTCCATAAATTACTCATCACCTCCTAGAATATGCGTGAAGTGTTGTATCTTTGTGAAGCAAGAAGAATAATTCATAACAGAAAAAGTACCCTACTCCAGACTCACGAACTATCAGACTTGATCAACCCTCAATGTATCTATGTAGAAGTAGTCATAAAAGGAATGCTGGAACTCATCCAAATCCATAACCTGCTGGCATCCCACCTGTGAGATCACATCCCACCATATCTTGGTATATTCCCGAAGCATATAAGTAGAGATATTCACCCTCCTCTCTAGAGGAGTGTCCAGATGCTCAAAGATAGAAAGCATGGATTCAACCCATGACTATGTACCATGAGGTCCTCCTTATCCTATGAAGGTGGGAGGATGTTGATGCTGGAAAACCCGCATCAAATCTAAAATAGAAGGGGTAGGATGCAGTACTCCTCTGAAGGTCTACATAGGCCTCATAAATCCCTCTCGGAACTGCGTGTCCACACCTATGTGTGGAATGATGGCTGGTTACAAGATTGGCACAACTGGAGGACCTGCTGGTAGTCCCTGATAAACCATATCCGGTGTCTGATCATAGTCCTATAACTGGTGGGTCACTGGAGGACGTCTCAGTGGAATAACTCTGTAAGGTAAAGCACACACCATATATCCTGATTAACAATGAATGAAACTTAGAATAGCAAGAAGAGAACAATAGAAAGAAAGTATTTATGTTTTTCAAAACATTGATACATGAAATGTATAATGCCTACTTGGTGTGTTCCCTTGAGACTTCACATGGGCCTGTACTTTTGCCAACCCATGTCTTGTAACACCCCATACACACAGCGTGTTGTCATAACACGCGATTTGTACTTGAATCCTATTCCCCTTCCTGAGTTCTTATACAAGGCTAAGCCACACGGTTCTCCTATCACTAGACTACACTGTGTTTTAGATCCAGACATGGAGGGTACTAGATGAACATCACCGACCCATGTTGTTAGTTACACGACCGGTTACATGGATGACTCGACACGGTGTGTTTGTTCCAGAAACAACATGTACTAGAAATATTTTACCGACCCATGTTGTTCGTTACATGGCTAGATACTTGGGTTACACTACACGCCATGTTGAAGATTGACATAGCGTGTATAACTTATGTTTTACATATCTGTGTTGTTAGTCACACTAGTGGACACATGGTCAGCACAACACGGTGTGTACAACTGGTACACAGTGTGTTCCCATAAAGATTTCCCAACCTCATGTCTCTGCCCACATAGCTAGTGACACGGTTAGAGACTACATGGCTTGTACATATAGTACATGTCGTATACTTATGAAAAATAGTTCCTTCTTGAACATAAGGACACATGGCATGTATTCATCATTACACATCGTGTATTTCGTGTTCTTGTGAACAGTAAGCCTCCGAAACAACTCTGGAACCCAAAAAACCCTGAAACGAATATTAAAGTGCCATATTCCGATCCGTGAGGGCCCATACTCCCCGCGAATCAAATCTTAGAATATTATACATGTCATATTCAAGGAAAAATAGTACAATAATTCACCATGTTATGATCCATGAGGGCTCATAACACCTTAAGAACCAATGATTGGCATCCATTTAAACAAAAACTTACATGAACCAATACCTTATCAAAATGAAGGTATTATATCAAGGCATCTATGAAAAAGACATTCTTATCTAGCACACCATCTATCACAACAACATACAATTACTAATTCACCCTAAATGGCATGTCAAGACTGCATTACATGTGATCTCTAGAGAGTTACCATATGATGCATGAGGTGGAATACCTTCATCTTATCAGGTTACAAAAAAAATATAACCTAAAAAACTTCAACAATAACAACACAAAACATGTGAATCACCCAAAACTGAAATCAAATCAACTGTAAATTTGTAAAACCAGAAAAATTACAATATTGAGGTAGAATGGATTTTAATTGTACATGGGTTAGCTACTCCCAGACAGAGATTATTAACAAGAACCTATTCCACCTATCCCTGACTATAGGCTCAAAACAGTAAGCCAAGAATAAAATAATACTTTGATACCACTTTGTAAAATCCCGGTTCTAGAGCCTCCCAGAGGTGCCCAGTACCTGATTGGTCAAATGGCCACAAGCACATTTTCCTGAATGCCAGAGGCTTCCCACTAGCTAGAAGGGCCTTGGCTGTGTTAGTGGAAAATCTATGACCTCATTGGCAGAGTAACACAATGGAAGTAAAATAGGTTGAAATAGCTGAAGTAGCAATAATACCAAACCAAAAGTAAACCACAAAAGATTTGAAGTAATAACTGGAGCACACAAATATAAATAATTCATGATCCATATGTATTGAAAGCCACCAAACAAATCACAATGATATAATACAGTAATAAACCCAAGTATAAAAGAAAATCAAGTAAATAGCTCCATAACATCGCAAGCCTCATCTTGGTAACATGCTCCCCAGCTCCACAAAAACCATGTACCTGAAGTAGAAGGGCTCTTTCCCTTATCTATACCTATAGAAATATAATCTGTTTGGGCCCAAAAGCATGACCCAGATAGGGTGTGTGACGAATCTCGATAGGAACACAACGAAAGATCTATGCCTAACAATAAGTGACTATATATACTAGGAAATAAAAAAATGAAGTAATAAACAAATAAGTACACATAGTAACGATACTACAAATTTAATTGCATTCATTTTCATTTATCAAGTAAGCAGCTAATCAAAAGTAGGTAACCCTCTGGGAAGTACTCACAGCCTAACACATCTGGTTCAACCAAACAAACACAAGAAACCGTCTGGGAAGTACACACCATCTAACCCCTCTGGTTCAGCTTTAGAAAAGACTCTCTAAAGAAGAAATCACCATAAATTCCCTCTATGGCCTCATATCTGTAACTAATTTTCACTCTAAGGAAGCACACAATGTTCAATTCCCCCAGTGGCCCGTATCGAGGAAACTATAGACACTTTTAGGAAGAACTTACCTTCATCCCCACTATGGTCTCTCAATGTAAAAGTAAACAGACACTCTAGAGAATTCCTCAACATAAATTCTCTATATGGTCTACTACACATGGTTTTTTACAACCCTGTGTAATTCAATCGTGCACAATGATACATGGAAGCCAAATTAGACCTCAAAAACTACATGGCTAAACAATTTACAACATATCATATCATGTCAGATAATAATCACTCCATAATAACAATACTAGGCATGGAATGAAATGCAGCCTAATAGGAAATCTAGACCAGACGGTGAAAATAAGAAATCATGGTAAAACCCTCCATAGCATGGAAAATTTAACCCTATTAATAAAAAAACAAACTCTATCCAAAAAAAAGGCATTGAATGAAAAACAGGGCTAAAGACCATAAACACGCAATACCCCATTCTTGAGTATTGGGAAATTTGGCACATAAAATTCAAAGACTATCTATGGAAAGACACAAACCACCTACCTCGGTGTTGTACATACAATACACATGAACCTCAATCCTTGAATAGCCCTAGAACACCATAAATCTAAAAAAACATTAAAAATGGTCAACCAAGGATATCTTATGAGAGAGGAGAAATCAAGAAATGAGGCTCTAGAAGAAGAAAGAGATTACCGTTGCGATTTCAAAGCAATCAACGAAGGTCGAATCGGAGAATGGACATCGAGTTTGGGGCTCGGTGAAGATCCACGTAGTACGGTCTCTCCTAGAATAGATGGGGAAATAAGAAGAGGGTTCTTTCCATCAGACGCGACCTAGGTCCATTTAATGAAAAAGAAAGAAAGTACATGGAGTGTTCTGTAAAAGGACACAGTGTTTACTTTCCTTTTCCGACCTCTGATTTAGGTGTTCTCCATGTCACCACACACGACCATGTACACGGCCTCTACCCTGCCAGTACATAGTCACCTGTGACAACTGAGTACATTGCGTGAGAATAAAAGTACATGGCATGTACTCTTGAAATTTCCAGAAACTTCTTATTTCTCAAAAACAACCAGAAATGAAAACATACCTAAAAAGAAGATCTGGGTTCTTACAATATCATTGTGAATAACCTTTATAATTATGATTTAAAGAACCATGGTGATAATTATGGGTAATATTATTATGAATGTATGATTTTTTATGTAGTACACACACTTCCTTGTTATGTATCATGTACTTATGATTATTATCCCATTTTATGTCTTGTGATTTACACGTGTTCCCTTTCCTTTGTTTAACAATTAACAGGATTCATGATCACCATTTTCTATTAACGTATGTCCCTAGGAAATGAATTTCCATGAGGTGACCTAGAAATGAGGTGACCTAGAAATACATTAAGAAAATTAAATAATGGTTATGTTAATTATTTCATTCTGTAATGCATGTATCTTAGACATAGTTTTAAATACAATTGACCTCAAAAGATCAATCAATGGTATCATTTTAATATTTTGTTATGAAATTATGTTAATATGCATGTATTAAAACAGCAGGACTCCATACATTACATGTGTTGTAGCTATATAATTATCTTCATATGTACATGTACTAATTTTTTTTCATACATTTTTTGATGAGATAACATTCTCACAAATGTAATTTACCTCTTGATGTTGATTTTTTTCAATAAAATATCATGATAGATCAATATAACCACTTCTAAACAAATTCAAACCCTAATGCGTTTTTTAAAAAATAGACCATAATCAAATGTTCCTTTTATGTATATGATTATTTCTATAGTATCTTCATTGGTTATTATTTTATATTAATTATTTACCACGGTCATAATGTGATGGAATATGTATTTTATAGTCGTGATTTCGATATGGAAAACAAAATATTGACTAGTTTAATGATTTTTTATACTTTATTTATATATAAAAATTAACATTTCATAGCTTTAACCCAACAATAATTTGGGTAGAAAATTATTATGAGACTTACAATACAAATTTCCCAAAGAATTTATTAGTGTATTTGTCTCAAGATAAGGAAATTTTATTCTCTTTATACATTAAATGTAATTATAGAATAACATATATCTATGGTTGAAATCTCAAATATCCTCTTCATCTAATTTCAAAATTATCCACAACCATACTCTTATTACCTTACATAAATTATTTTTTAAACATATTTATTAACAATGATATTACCCACACATATATCCATTAAATATATGTTTTTTATTATCATAAATATCAACAAAATCATTTCATTTATGTATATATTCAACATGTAATATCATGATAAAGGAGCATGTTTCAACACATAAATTCCTTTCTTCATCCATTATGACATATTACATTATTTATAATTCAATAATCCTTATGTTGGTTAATAAATAATTATTCATAATCTCCATTCAACAAAAAATATATCACAACCATTTGAAAATTTTAAATTGTTTTTTACATTATAGAATAATATTCTAATTTATTCATTTCTTGAATCATGTGAAAAATATTTCTTCAAAATAGACTCAATTAACATTACAATTTCCTTTATAAACTAATATTGTATTATTATCATATATATAAACAATGTCATTTAGGACATTTTTATAAACCCACATGGTTCTAATGATTTCCATTTCAGCATTTGTTGTAAAAATATCCCATCTATAATTCGTTTCGATCGGATTAACTCTCCAGTCAATGAAATTGCCCCAACCTTACACTAAAATGCCTCAAACACTTATTATATTTCATCTTATTATACTAGAGTTTTTTTATTATTTCATCTTATTATTTACAATATATTAAATTGAGACTCCACATTTGTGATCATAATTTTATATTATACATTTATTTTTATATTATTAATGTCTTTTAATCTTCCATTTGAATCCTTATGACCACTAAAATGATTTGAGTTAATAAAAAAATGACCGGATTTATTTCTAGATTTATTAGAATTATCATTTTTCAACTTATAAATTGTTTTCAATATTATATTTATAAAATATACATTATTTATGTAACACCATTATATTTTATGAAATAATTTTCAAATAAATTTAACCTCATAGATAGATTGCATTACATGGAACACTATTTTTAATCCAACCATAATATACTTTTAAAAGGTGATTATTTAAATTTTCAGAAACCTCATAGACAATGGTTTAGAGGTTTTGAATATGGATAACTAAATTATGAAATATTTACGGTTACATATTTATAAAATCAATTCATCGGTTCTCAATTAATATTAATGGAAAATAAAAACCTGTTAAACAAAAATGAAATATTTTTTTTGAATAATAGTTTTTGTGTCACGCCGTGTATTTTTATATTATGAATTTAAATTAATAGCTATTTTAGAATTATTGAATTAAATATATTTATTATATATTAAATTAAACATTTTTATAATTTATAATTTTTTTATAATTAATGGAATTAGAATAAATCAAGATTTATGTTCAAAACAATTATTTTTCTTAAAGCAATTTTTAGCGCATCTTGTAAATTGCTTTTAATGTTGATTAATTAAAATTACAGGTAAATTATTTTATTAAATATATTAATTATTTGGAATTTGAGGTTAAAATTTGTAAAATATGATTAATTTTTTTTCAATATGAATATTAATCATGGTAAAATATTCCACCATAGTAATGATAAATATGGAAAATCTTGCTAAAAATTTGACAAAAAAATTGATATATTATAAATGTTATTGGATAAATGAAATTTTACCTTTATCACCAAATTCATGAGATTTAGTTTTTTAATGTACACTTTTCCATGAAAACAACTATATAATATTAAAAAAACTGAATTTTATATAGCGCCATTATCTTAGTTTTAAATGATTTTTATATGTCCATATTTGGAAAAAAGTATATTATTAATTAATATAAGTTTTTATTTCTTGATTCGTGAAATTATTTTCATGGTTGATTATTTAGAATTCTTAGTAATTATATAATGAATGCTAATTCTTCTAAAACACTGATACAATATCTGTTAAATTAAATTAAATACATAGAATATGATTTTAAAAATATTAAAAGTAATAAATTTTTTGATAGATAATGTGTTAAATGAATTTTTAGATGGATATGACATATTGGTTTTATTTTAAAGAATTATATTCTAATAAAATATTTTTATTAATGTATTTAACGTCAAATTAAATAAATAGTGTTTGAAATGACATTATTGATATATTGTTATAAATAATATTTTAATAGATTATTTAAAATATATATAAATATAATATTTTGTAGAAATATTGGGATATGGTTTTAATAATCAACCATGTATGAATTGTTTTATCATCTGCAATTTTATAGTAGAATTATTAATTCATATATTATAGAAAATCATAATGTTATGGTAATGTTCAAAAGGTATTTTTGGAAGGGTTAAAAATTATAAGGGTAAAAATGTGATCCAGGATTTTCAAAATTTTATTTCCTCAGAGTATTTCCATGCATACTAATCATAGATTAATTTTTTATAAATTTTAAGCCACATGGTCCTCAAAATTAGTTTATATTAATTTTATATTTTATTAAATTCCAAATTTTCCCCTCTCCTAAATTATTAAATGGAACCCTGCATTTCCATTATTTACAAAAACTTCTGACTTAAAGATCATGAAACTACTAAAAATTTCTATTATAAACATCTATATAAACATTATATAGGTTTTAGTCTTCCCAAAATACCTATCTTGATGACCTCATGGGGAAATTCAATTAATTATTTCATAGAAGTGGTAATAATATTCTTCGATCACAATATTTGTTATTATTTTTTTCCCACATATTCATAAATTATACATGAAATTAAATTAAAAAATTGAAAATAATCAATATAAATATTTTTTTTATTTTTAAACCCCGTTATTCACCCTCTTTTCCATTAAATGGGATGTGAAATTATCACTGTAGGTAAGTACAACAAATAATCTTCATAAAGTGATGCAATTAATTTTTTATTTAGATATTTTAAGGAATGATATTTTTATGGGTTTAATATTTATATATAATTATTATGATATAGTTATAATTATTTAATGATAATATCATATTTTTCTTATTACCTTACAAACCATTCGATGACCATAAGTTCGGTTGCATGTAAGTGTGGACTACCACCACCCCTAAAAATGTGATTCATTTATATTTTATATTTTAGATAGATAGAAATAAATAAGGATTAAATGAATATATATTATATATATAATATAATAATTATTCGTTAATGTATAGTTATTATTTACCTTTCATTCATTATGTCTGTCGAAACAGATGAAAACATCATTCATGTGTATGTACGACCTCCCATCTCTATGAATGGTGTCATTCATTTTTTAATATCTGTCATTAATATTTACTATATACATGTCTATAATTAATTTCTATGATATTTATATCATAATTATAATTTTAATGATGATGTATCCATGGTAAAAATACAAATACTAAAAAAATAATACAAGATCATACATGAAAAAAAAGTTGATTTTACCCATAATCGAGCTTTTAAAAATGTTTTACTAGTAAAAGGGTGATAAAAAGTTATAAGAATATAATTTAAGTTAATAAAATTTTAATTATTATTCTCAAACATATTTATAATAAATATATAAATATTAAAATGGATATTAAAATGCCTATAAAGGAAATCAGGCCAATGTCAAGGGATTTGTAGTCTATATTTTATTTCTAGGAGACGTATATCATAATCACCATTTTATTCTTATGTGGGGTATATATACTACAAATTGTACATTTCATATCCAGAATCACATTACTTTCATTATATTTAATGATTCACTTTATGTTATTAATTAATGGGTCTTATGATACAAAATGTATTAAAAGTGTAATGGTATTTATGTCTCACTTTTAATTATGTGATAAAGATGAAATATTCTACACATTGTTCTCTTATGGTGTGTCTATAATTCTCATAATTTAATTTTATGTTACTTGTTATGAATTTTATTGATATTTTAATATCATTTAACTATTATTTAATTTATTGGACTTAAGATTAAAATAATACCAACATGGTATGTTTTTTTATGTTACAATATCATTGTTTATATAGATTGTTTATGATTATGTATTTGATGATGAAATATTATGATATACCTCTCATGAAAATACCATATATTATTCTACCCCAGTTAATCCTTTATAATATGAGTTTTCATTTCATTTCACTCAACTTTGTTACTCAAAATTTCAAAAATATGTTTTTGAGAAAAATTTACTTTATTTCTCTATTCAATTAAAAACACTTTTCTCCCATATCTATGTTTTCAATAAATAATGAAAATAATTGTTTTTCTACTCTCGTATTATTTTTAGAAATTAATTTATAACCATTATTTAGTTTCTAATTTTTTTTAAATATTATTATTGCATTATCTTGAATAAAGCACATTTTTGCAACTTCTAAAAAAACATGAATGAAATATTTTCTTTTAATTTATACAGATTGAATACATTTTACCTCTCCCATGACTTCTGGAAACTGTAATTCTTCCACAAAAAATTTCCAAGGCTATTTTAAAGAAGTTTTATTTTAACAATTTTATTTTTATTTTGATTTTTTGAAATGTGATTTTCATAGAGGAAATGATATTTTCCAGAATAATGTTTTAATGAACTTGTAATTGTATTTCTCTTCTTAAAAGGAATCAACCCTTGATTTTAGTAATTATTTACTAGGTATATAATCCAAGAATAACATAATTATCATTTATATTGATGGTTTATTTTTATGATGATATAGTATTCAAGAGATATATTCCATTTCCAGAGGTTACACTATGATCAAATGATGAAAGTTTTATAAAACATATTTTATTCTAACAGTTATGATGCCATAATATGTTTAGTTGATTATAAAACCATTTCATTTTAAATTGGTTTGTCAATGATGAAATATTTATGAAAACCATTTAATTTCATGGGTTCTTATATGAGAATGATTTATAGTTTTCTAGAATACATATGTAAGGTTTCCATTACGTGACATTGATGATATTATAACCAAAAATGGTGGATACAATATAACCAAATATGGTGGATACAATATAACCAAGGATAGGTGTTATTTTAAAACCATGGATGGTGTTCTTATTAAAACCAAGAATGTGTAGGACATATATCTCCCTTCAATACATTATTTCATTACAGATATGGATTTTTTATTTTACCTATCCCAATATAGGAATTCTCCCAATTTGATTGCAATGGGATTGAACCTTGAATTCTCTAACGGCTTATAGAGTAGAGCCATTCAATTATTATACTATCGGAAATGATATTTTACTAATAAAGAAATTATTATATATTATTATGTGTATTCCATAAAATTATATATTATGTCAATGTTTTGATCTCATGGATGATGTTTTTTAATTAAATTATAATTCCATTCTTATGAACTACCAAGAATTATTCCATCACTAAATATTATGATCTATGGTAAGAATGGTATTACTTTAAATTATTTTACTAATGTTATCATAAATTAAATTTGGTGTTATGATCAAGTGATCATTTACATATCCTTTTTTACCCTTATAGATCATATAATGTCAACCTTTCTTATGTTTTCTCCAATGTTTTAAAAAAAGGCAATATGTATGATTTTTCTACAAATGGTGTTAGTTACAAATAAAATATTGGTAGATGATGCAGATCTTTTATGAACAAATTTTTATATGTCAACATTTCCAATGTTTCATGACCAACAAGATTCTTTTATGGATCATTATGTGATGTAATAACCATTCATCAATTAGTATGTGATATCTATGTATAAAAAATTCGGACACTTTAGTTGATTTTATAAAATGGTTTAGTTATCCTTTGAAAAATCAGATGAGATAAGATTAGTGAGAACCTAGGGGATAAGTATATTCGTCAGATAAAATACTAATGTTTTGATAATTATCATAAATAAAAAAATTTAAACAGATGGTGTGAGAATTTTTGTATATTATAAATTATTTTAAAGATTTTTTTTGTTCTCCAATATAATTATTGTCACTCAAACTATGACTTTTGGGTTTTAGTCAATGGCTATAAATTAAAGGTATCACACTAATGATGAATGTGATCGAAAATTCAATGATTTTCCCCATGAGGAACCAAATGTTATAGGGTTTAAGAGGAATATTTCTTTTGATATTCTCACAAAACATTACCTATATATAAATTAAAATGATATTACAAATGATAAAAGCACGAAAAATGTATTTTGAGTACGTTATAAGGAATCATACACTTAATTTCATGGATTTAATAAGAAATTAGTTATTGAAAAATGGATCTATACTAATGAAATAATACTTTTCATTAATCCATGCCTATGACATTAGAATGTTATTCAAGATATATATAATTTATAAGGTGAAGATAATAACTAGTGGTATCATATCATGAAAATGGTAAAATATAAATAATTTAACTACATGGAATATGACGATTTTAAAATAATATTTTTTTATATTTACTTTTCTCATAATCCTTGCATGTGAATAGAGAAGGAATTATTTGATCTATACAAGAATTTGGATGAATATTTTGGTACCTATGTATAATATTTTATAAGACTTTTGAGGTACAAATATGTTATTATCATCTAACATGAAATTAAGGTAGATTGATTCTTCTATGGCTTTAAACCAAGTCTTTGAAGAGAATTATCAATAACGAACATAATAGTTATAAAGAAATTATTAAATTAGACATAAAAGTGGATATGGGGATTGGTGTTACCCATTAATATCATAGATTTAATATAGAATGGAATATGGAATTGAACGGATATTCTAATAACCAGGGAGAGAAGATGATGGTCCATCATATATGATAAAATTATCCAATAAAATGTGGAAGAAATTGCCTTAATAGAATGGGAAAATATTTCAATTGGGGAAGCATGGTTCATTGGAAATATAATATCAATGTTTTTAAAATATGTCAACAAATTATGTGATTAGAGATAAATGTCAATATAATAAACCATGAACAAACATGATTTATAAATTAATGGTTTTTGGACATTATCAGAATCAATGTCCTAATTAATAGGTTGATGAAGATAATATAACACAAAAGGCATTGATGTCAATAGAATAATGTAAATCCTATGTAATCATAATTTTTGAAGTCAATCATGATAATTTGGGATCATTTATCCACCACTACAGGGTTGGTGATTTTATATTTTTTTTATGAATGTGACCTACGAAAATATTATCACTCAAACGTTATTAAAATTTGATTTGATTTAGATAATTTATTAGATCTATCTACATAGATTCTGAAATAAGGAAATCACATTTGATATTTTTAACCTTGTTATGATCATCTATTTATGAAATAATGAATCCAAACATTGAATGGAAATGTTAATTTTAGGAAATGTTATTATTAATACAAAAGGTGAATTATTTTTTTAATTCATATTTTATTAAATTGTGACTTTATTTTGTGAAATTATTATGGTATATACATTTTTATTATACTTAATATTGATTAAAAATCTTTTAGTATCATCGTTATGTTAATCATGGAAGTATAAGAGATCAAGTCATTCTAATATTTGGGATTCAATTTTAGTGAGTAATATTTTGAAGGATTGATAAGGTTATTTTTTTAGAATGGATTATGATCAAACTTTTATGTTATATGATATGTTATGATAGCCATTCTTTTTTTGGTAAAGATTATGAGGAAGAAGAAATGAGTTATGGTCGTTCTAATTTGTTTAATGTTAATTTTAGATCATCAGGCTTAAAAAATTAATTTTCAGTATTTATTTCATAGAGTAATAGATGAAGGGGGAATTGTACAGCGAACAAATAAATTGTGATACTAGATAAATGATGCTATTAAAATATTATAGATCTATTTATCTGATGAAGAAAGTTATATACACTCAAGAGCATAATAAGGTAGCTCTGAGTTGAGAAAAATGTGATGGTGAAAATCATCTATGTGACATGGAATTTGATGTTGGGGAGAAACATCATACATGAATTTATTTATGCATGAAGTTATGAAATTAAGAAATAATATAATTTGAAAACATAGTTTTATTATCCCTTTTTATATTCTTTATTGAGTTTTGGTGGTAGCTATCTCCTAGCCCTTCTACTAGTGCATTCTCATGTTCATAAATTTTTATACGTATCTCTCCCATGGATGAACATAAAACATCAATCAGATATACTAAAATAATATTTCATACCATTGGAAAATGATATTTCTTACAAGTAACAATAATTACATAAATTTTATAGTAGATTCAAATTGATATAAGAAATAATACTCATCTATTGAAAGTTTTCTAGTGAAATAGTAAATATGAAGAATCTTCATGACAAATATATGACATAATGAAACAATTATATCTTTAATTTTTTATATAATAGTGAAATATATTGAAGGAAAAAATTATTTTAACGGGGAATCATAAAAGACGTCTAGATTTTAGGAATTATTTTTCATTAAATATAATTTCAGAGATAACATACATTAAAGACAACAAAGAGTTTAAATGAACCAATATATAATACTAAAATAATATTATTTAATTTTACCATTATTTCCAAGATATTATATTGGTGGGTATTAATTATGAATAATAAATTACGAAAAAATTATGGTAACATATGAATAAATTATTTAATTTCTTATCAATTAATTAAAAATGAAAGTAAAAAAGAATTAGAATGAAAATTTATATATTTATGAAAACATAATATTTTTATGTTATTTATTTTTATCTGAATAAATTAAATTAATACCTATTTATGATTTTTTAATGTAATTTAAATATTACATATTCTATAAAAAAATTTATACAGTTGTTAAATATTTTTAATGAGCATGGACAAGAATAAATCCTATTATATGTTAAAAAAATTTATTTTCTTAATGGTGTTTTTCGTTATGTTTTGAAAACATATTTTAAATTTATTTCTAGATATTTATAGGAAATTAATTTAAGAAAACTTATTTAATTTTTACAATTATGAGGTCAAAATTTGGAAAATAGACCCAATTATAATTTCGGCAAACATGAATATTAAATTAGTTAAAATTTATCACCTCTATAAAGTGTAAATTGGTTATTTCTAGGTTAAAATAGTGCAATATAACCAGTAGTTTTCATCCTGATTCTTGTTAGATTAAGTGAATTGTTACATTATCACTTCAGGATCTAAATTTTATTTTTAAATGATATTTTCCCCAAAAAATGACATATATAATATTTAATGAAAACAGTGTTTCAAAATGACTCTCTCTTAGTTTTAAATATCTATTATTCATCTACATAAGGATAAACGAATGATATAATGAAATATTTGAATCTATTTTGATATTAATATTTTTTCATGATAAAAATATAATTGTAGTTATTAGTAATTATATAATTATTTTAAAAGCATATGCAACCCCGATGTACTATTTCTCTAATTAAAAAGAAGATATATACAATGTTTTTAATTTTATTTGAACTAATATATTATTATCTAATTAATGTCTTATTTTTGTGAATAATATGAAATATTAATGTTATTTTAATGAATTATATTCAAATTCCCCCTCTTCCAAATGAATTTAAAGTAAAGATTATTGAAAAGTGCTAAGATACAAATAAGCTTTATTTTATAAAAAATAATATTTTATTAAAAGTTATTAAATTTTAAAAACATAGATTAAAAAAATGAAGTGGTTATTGTTTCAAATATCTTGAATGGTCCATTTTGGGGTTTTTGAAATTTTATAGTTTTATTATTCACAATTTATGGGTAGAAAGTTATAATATAAAGGAAATTTTTGGAAGGATTGATGAAGGGTTAAAAAAATTGACAAGTATAAAATTGCAAACCAAAAATGAATAGATATTATAATGTAAGAGGATTTATTAAAAAAGTAAAATTATATTAAAATAATATAATTTTTTATCCATTTTTACATCTTAATTAATTCATATTAATTTAATATTTTGGGAAATTCATTTTGTGCCCCCCCCCCCAGTTAAAATATGAAACCCCCTTTCTCTTCATCACAAAACTTTAGCATGATATCTACAAAAAATAATTAAAAATTCTATTTTAAAAATTATTATCTAGAATTTAGAGGTTCCATTATTTCTAAAAGACCAACCCTATATCCCTTAAAAAGAGATATAAAGGAGTTATTTTAAAGAAGATGTAATAACCTTATTCGATGACATTATTTTTAATTATTATTTTACCTCATACAAATATAATATATTATTATTTAAATAGTATCATAATTATACTCAATATAATGAAGATTTATTATTATGAAACCTCCATTAGTTACCGTATCTAACATCAAATGGGAAGTGAATGAATCACTCATCCGTACGTATGGCTCCCAATATCCACATAACGATATAAGTCATTTTTGAGTAACATATTTTATGGATGTGTACTTTGTCCAGTTTAATGATTATATATAATAATTATTACATAATTTTACATTTGGAATGATAATATAATATCTATTTTATTACTTTATAAATTGTTGGAAAATGATAACATAAATCGTACATAAGTGTGGATTACCAACTCCACAAAGCGATGTGATTCATTTTTAATTTTTTATTATGGTAAGAAATATATATTTAATGAATATATATATATATTATATAATAATGACTATATAAAGGATATTTATTATTTAAATTTTTTGTCCCATCCATTAAAAAAATGAAAACAACAATCATGAGTACGTATGACCAACCATTTCCATGAATAGTGTAATTAATTTTTCTATCTCTATAATTTATAAATGAATATAAAAATTTATATAATAAAAATATATTTAATTTATATAATGATTAAATTTTTGGATATTAGGGAACTATTATCAGAATATAGGGACCAAACCTACTAAACCAGAACATACATGAGAATTATAGCTTATATCTCCCGAAAAAGAGTACTTAATAAGGAATCATTAATAAATAGTTGATAAAGTGTTATAATTATATCATATATGGTATGATATATATGATTATTTTTTATAATACTTAAATTAAATTTATTTATATTATTTATTATATTCTAACATGTATAAATAATGTCAGAGCTAGGGTATGGGATTTTTAGTCTCAGTTCTATTTCTAGGAGTCGTATTCTATATTCACATTTCATTTATTTATATGGTCTATATACCTTATATTGTATATGTTATACCATAAATTTATTTTTTTCATGACATTTAATGTTTCATTTGATGATATTCTTTAATATGGATTACAAATAAAAAGTTTCCAACATGGAAATAGATTTTTGTTCAAATTTATTTCTATGATACAAATGAAATATTAACCTATTGTCTATTTTATGTGGTATATAATATAAAAATGAATGTGATTTTTGAAATATATTATGAATTTTAATTTTATTTTAACATATTCATGAGGTTATTTGTTTCAGGGGCTTACAATTCAAATGATAACAAAGCCGTAATGGATTTGATAATAAAATCTCATTGTTTATAGAGATGGTTTATGAATAAGTATATGGTAATTATATTTTATGATCTAACTATAAAGAATCAAATAAATTTTATTATACTCTATATAGTTCTTAGAAATACAGGTTTTTCAATTACTTCACTCACTTTAAGTACCCAGGAGACTGAATGTATTATTTTAATTAAGCTCTGATTTATTTCTCTCTTCATTCAAAAACACATTTTATTCCATATAAATTTTTTCTTAAACAATTTTATAGAATGTATTTATTATTATAATATCATTTTTTAAAGTCATTTTTAATAAGGTGTGGCATTTTAAAAAATGTTTTAAAAAGATTCTTTTATTTCTTTTTTTCAAAATAGGTTTCTTTTTTATTTTTTACAAAAATATGAAATGAATATTTTCTTTTAACCTATTCCAATTGAATGGAATTTACCACTGTCATAAGAAGTGAATAATATAAATATTTATTTAAAGTTTTACTAGGATATTAATGAATCTAATTATTTTCAAAATATTTTGTGAATTTTTAATTTTTGAAAAGGTATTATCCAAGAGGAAATGATAATTTTTTCAGTATTGTTATAATTAACATGTAATGGTATTTCTATTCATCAATGAAACAAACACTAATTTTACTTTTTATTTACTAGGTATATGATCTAATAAAACCATCCAAAATATTTTGGGATGGTTTATGTTTATAAATTTTTTTATGAAACCCTTCCCTTTTCTATGGATTAAAATATGATGAAATTATGATATGTTTATGAAAAAATAATTTTTTTTCAAAAAGGTTTTCTATGATGAAATGTTTAAGAAATCCATTCATTTTAAATGTATTATTCTATGTTGACATGTTAGTGAAACCCATTTCTTTTTATGGGTTCTTATATTTTTAATGTATTATGATCTTGTGGTACACATTTTTAATTTATTCATTATGTGAAAGTGGATGTATTATAACAAAGGGTGGTGGTTCTGTTATAACTAAGTATGGTGGTTATGTTAAAAGAAAGGATTGTTTTATTCTTATATACATAGACTTATGAGACTTATATCTCCATTCAATTCATTGTGTAATGATTGACATCTTATAAGATACATAAGAATTGAATTTGGGTTTAAAAAATTTAGTAAGTGACATTATCCACTATGATATGCATTGGAGTGAATAATTACTACTATGATCAGTTGGGGAGTGAAACCATTATACTAATATAGATAATGAAATACGATTTGTAAACTAAGGAAATGATTTTCTATTCTTATGTTTTCTCGAAAAAATTATATATTGTGACATTTTTATTCTCTTAAAGACCATGTAGATTGATTCCAGTATGATTCATTTCTTATAAAAGGGAAATATTTATGCCATGACTCACGACTATGATATATGGTATTAAATATATTATTTTCAAAATTTAAGACCATATTGTCAAAGTTTTATGGTCTTGTTATTCTTAATTGATCATTAACATCTTCCTTATTTACCCTTATTGAGATTTTTATCTCACCCTTTATTTTGTTTCCATTTTTGAGATTATGGAATAAGGTATTAATTATGTTATTACCAAGAATGGTTCTAGTAATGAAGAAACTAGTGGTAGATGATGTTGATCTTTTATGAACCAGCTTTTTATGTCTCCATATTTCCAAAAAGAACAAGATATATATGATTTTGACATTGATTATTATATTATTTAAGGAATATACTTATATTAAGATGTGATATCAATGTATGAAGAATTTAGTTTTATGTAATTTACATTGTAACACCTAGATATTTTATGATATATATTCTTTTTAATTTCATTTATGTCTTATGTTTTATGCTAAACAAAGATTACCTTGCGTTGTATGCAACATCATATTAGCTTGAAGTATACAAAACAATATTATTGGCTTGGGTCACACACAATTTCAATTTCTTTTTATATAATTAATTTTCTACAAGACCGAGTATAAGTGATAACTAAATATTATAACCTTTTTATTATAATGGCAGTTTTGAATGGTAATATTTTATGTTTAAAAAAATTATTTAAATGAAAATAATCGAGTCTATAAAATAAAAAATAAAATTTTATGTATTTTATATGTGAAATATATATTTAATATATTCAATTTAATGGATAAAATTCATCTAATATTTTTTAGACATGATATATGTATAAATTCAATTTTATGGATAAACTGAGTGTTTTTCTTAAAATGCAGTTTTACTACCTTTTGATGGATAACCAATTTAAAATTTGGATTGTTACACATTCATATATTCTATTTGACATAATAATCTTCTTATTTTTAATTGTTACACAAATAATTTCCTTGGTGGGAATTCAAATATTTTTCTGATTAAATTCATATTTTAATGAATAGTGAAAAATACTTCATTTTAATCTAAAACATCCTTTTACTATAATTTATTTATATAGTTAGTTTATCTTTTTAATTTGTTTTAAATATTAATTATATTAGGTTTTTATAATTTATTAAAATTTTTTCCATTGGAAGTAATTTCACATTTAAATTGGGCATAAACACATGTCAATCTTTTGATAGTTTTTACTTGATAAAAACCTTCTTTCTGGTTTTGACAATTGGAAGTAATTTTAAATTAATTAATGAAACTTATTTGTTTTTAATATGGAAAAATGGATTCAAAAAATTAATAATAAGATCCATATTTTGAAAATAATTACCTTTTATTTATGGGCATTATGAATAGTAACATCAGTGATTATTTTTATTTACCACTGTTAAAGTGTAAATTAGGTAAATATGGTTTAAAATAATATTATTATAATATAAAGATACCCTAACTTGTGTCCTAATATTATTCGACGATTTTTGGGTGACCAAAAAATCCTTAGGCTGAACGTTTGGCATTTGGGATCAATTTAGTGTTAAAAGGACATGTTATAATAATTCATTTAAAGTAAAGGGAAATACAACATAAACATGTATCTTTTTACCAAAATAATTTTATAATGGGGATATATAATTGATATATTTTACTAAAAATATTAATTATAATTGTAAAAATATTTCATATATCATGATATTTTATTTATAAATTTTAGACATTAAATAAATAAATTTATTTACTTCACAATGATGATATAATGATTACCTTATTAATGAAATATTGAAATAAATGATATTATAAATATTAAAATAAATATAATTTGACTATTTTGATTCCATACATAAATTTTATTTATTATTGTGACATTTTATATTTTATTTATTGTATTTTTTTTGAATCAATAATGTAGCTAAATCTTTAACAAAAATCAATTTATAAATTGTTCCAAAATTGATGTAAATGAGTTTTTAAAAACAAATACTATTTTATTAAATGATATAAAAGTGATAAAAATATAATACGTGTAAAAATTACTTATATAATGTCAAAAATTTCATTAATGATACCATTTATATTATCTTGAGATTTTATAGTAATTATATTGACCATATCGTATAAAAATACAAGAATACATGGTAAGAGTTAATTTATTTAACTATGTTTAAAATTCAAAAGATAATGCTAAATCTGTTACCTAAACATTTCTAAAACCTATTGTTTGAAAGTATTTATTCTCATATGCATCTAATCATCTTAATATATAACATTTTAGCTACTATAATTTGAAAATAAATTTATAATAAAATAATATTTCAATACTTTTCTAAAGTGCCCCTCCTCCCTCTTATAAAAGGTCACTAAATATACCCATTTACTCAAACCCTTGAATCCCCATGGCTCACCCAAATTCTGATCAAATAATCTTAAAAAATCCCTTCCATTCTTCTATATACCATACTTTTTTCCTAAATCTATCCTAAGGAGTCATTTTGTGCAACTTAAATAAAAGATACTCGAAAATGTGTTCATTTTTTGTCACCTTCATCAAAATTCCTTTCTTCTTATAAATTCTCTTCTTATTTAGATTCCATATTAAATTAATAAATTCAGTATCTTCTATAGTATAAGTTATTATTATTATTATTGTATAACCTTATTCCTCTTTGTATCCATCCTACGAATAACAATATCACAATGTGTGCGTGCGTACGACTTATTGTCTCCACACCATGGTGTAATTTGTTATTGAAAAATACTTAATTTGGATGGGTATAATGATGAGTATAATGGATATAAATAATGAATATAACATGATAATTATTCTTTATAATTAATATAACATCCAATTCTATACCATTAAACTATTATGTGAATGATATCATCACTCGTGCATACGTACGACATACTGTCTCCACGATGCGATGTGATTCAATCTACACGACATTTATTAAAATATGATTATATAAATTAATGTAATGAATAAAAATGATATATATTATCCATATATTATTCTATAAATTATATAACTATAACCTATGATGTAGAATTCACGCTTGCGTGTTGTTGGGAACATGTGAAAAACTAATATTTATAACCTACTTACTTCTTTGGAAAGTGGCAAGATAGGGTCGAACCATAGAGAGTCCTTATGTTGTGTTTGGCGATCTAATAAAAAAACTAGACAAAAACACACACCCAAAAACAAGAAAAAATAATTGTTGGTGGTGAATTGGATTGAATGTGATTTACGGTGTGATGAAGTGAGGGTAAGAAAGTGAGTGATAGGGGAGTACACAGAGCAGCAAGAGAAATTGTGGTGTAAAAAACCAATAGATGAGTAGGATGGAAATTCCACTGGCTGATTTGATATTGCTTATCCTTGTTCATCCACTAATGTTTTTTAAAAATATGGATCTGACTAAAAGTAACTGGCCAGATTTTTCATCTAGTCTTTTTGTGATGGAATAACACTTACAGTCCTTCGATAGAAAAATTCATTCCATCCAATGGCGAAAATAAGTCAGATGTCACCGGGCTCAAATTGTCAGTTGAGTTCGGTGTGTCTCTCTAATTTGAGCATAACTCACTTGTCAGTGAGTTCCTAAAATTGAAATAGTTTTCATTATGGTGCAAACAAGATCGATTTTCACTTGATATTGTTGTTTTGAAAATATGCTCGTTTGTAAACAATGAGAGAGACAATCCAAAAAAATGATGTATCATATGAATCCAACTAAACAAATCAAATCAACCAGATTATTCCCCCCAAATGAATTTAGCTAGACATAATGGTTCATTTTAATGAAAAAATCGAATTAAAATCAATGTAGTTCATATTGAAATGATATGTAGAAAAACAGAGCATAAGACAAGTAAGGATGCTCGTCTCCCTGATCAAGCTCTCGGAAATTCCAAATCCTACTGCTTAATGGTAGATGAAATTCTATTAACTACTTGACATCCCTCCCAGGGTAATGAGGTACGAAAATGATCTGATCTGTAACTCTCGGTTCTCCAACCTACTCGCGATGGAAAATGATCAATGTACCCTTTCCCTACTGCCTAGTCTCGATCCAAGCCTTGCTGCCTTTTTTCCAGTTCCATCTATCCCCAGTTATGTTCTCAAATTCTCCCGCTCCATTGGATGGTGCAATGCCTCTCACACCTTTTGCACATTCATCACCCAATCAAAGTCTCTAGAATCACCCACGAGGAGATCCTTGGCCTCTACATGGATCGTTTACTGCGTTTCTTCCTCTCATGCCTGTCACCAGAGCAATTTCTCTTAATCGAATGAAAAAGATGCACGTGCAGTGAGCTACAATCTTCCCTAGAAATAGAGGATCCATGTGGCACACTTCTATGTGCACAACACCATATTTTAAGTGAACTCTATGTAAGTGTAAACAACCCCTACAACGAACTCGCAAATATTCTCACGTCTTCCCTGCGAACAACCTTTTTTCCTTAGCCCCGCTTCTATGAGTAGCTCCCCTGTACAAATAAGTGCACGTGAGTCAAATTAATAAAAAATGAAACTGACATATTTTATATCACAACTTATAATAATAAAAACACATATACAGAAGTATGTATATTATAATAATATCTAATACTATAGTTACTAATATATGTATAATAACTATTATATTTATTTAATAATATTAGTTATTATGATATACTGATATTATATATAAGATTATATATTATTTTTAATATACCTATAATTATTACAGTATAGTAATTGATATATATATATATTATATAATATATTATGTTATATTATATGTTATAATAGTTATGTTAATATATTCAGTATATATTATATAAATGTTATTATATATTATAGTATATAAAAAATGAAAACACAATGAAAGGAAGGGGTTCTTTGTTGAGTGGATGACGGGAGAAAGAGAGAAGTTGCATTCGGGTGGCTGTGATTCTTGCCAGGTGGAGGATTCGACTGGGATTTGGGGGCGGGTAGGGATTCCGGTGGGAGTTCTGTTCATGAGGCGACTTTGGGTGGCTTGACGGTGAGCAGGGAGAAGAAGGGGGCATTGGAGACTCTAAGGGAGAGTAATGGAGGAGGGAGAGAAATTGATGATGTAGCGGGTTCTAACTTTGGAGCAAGGGGAACGGCATTGAGGTGGTAGGGAAACGAGGGTCGAGGTAAGGGAGAAGGAGGGTGGCGCGCTTGGCATATGGGAGATGAAGTGGTATGGCTCGGGTCTTCTCGCCCAACTTGAAGGAGGAACGGGATCTTAGTGTTGTGTTGTGTGGGCTTCAGGTTTCCTAGAGAGAAGAATTTGGGAGGAGATTAGGGGTGTTTTGAATTCTGAAGGTGTGGTGGGGTTTTTTGTGGAGGACGATAGCGGAGAGCAAGACCGGGTGCGGGTGGATGGACATGGTTCTGTGGCGGTTCAAGGGGAGTGTTATAATGGAGATGTAATTAATAGGGGTTCGGTTAGGGTTTATGGTGTTCGGACAGTGGAATCAGGGTGATTCTGGTTGCAACGCCAGCTTCAATCAATGGGGTGGAAGGCAGAGGAGGTCTAACACTGGCGAAGCGGCTCCAGATCTGGGAATGGCGAGCTCGGGTTGATTTTTTTTATATTTGTTGAATAAATCTTGATTTTATGTTGTTTTGGTATTTCGTTGCTATGAATTACTGATGTTGGTTCATTTTCATCATGCTGCTTCTGGTTTGGATTGAATGAGATGCGGGTGTGTTGATACGGTAGGAATAATGTTGTTGTTGAAGTGCGTGGATGAGCAGGGAGTAGAGGACGGTGCCACCAGTGGGAGGGTTTGATGTGTCACTATTTATGAAATAGTGGTATATGCATCGTGAGTGGGGTGGATGAGGTGGGACAGTTGAAGCTGACACGGTGACATCGTGAGGGGACAATGGAACCGTAAGTGTGTCTCACGGTCTCACGTTGACCGTGAGGAAACCGCGGCGCACGCAAAAACACCTACAAAATAAACAAAATCAATTAAAACCATAATAAAACCCAATAAATTGATTAATAAATTAATGAATTAAATTAAAAAGAATAAAATTAAAAAATAAATAAATAAGATAAAATTATTTATGATTTATTAAAAAGAATGAATTTATTTTTATTAAAAATTATAAAAAAATAATTGAGGAACAAATTAAAATATTTATAGTAACATTATTAAATTGTTTAACCAACTAATTAACCAAAGAATTATGTAAATAATTAATTATTGAATAATTTTTTTAATTGAATAAAATTGGTTAGTTAAAATTATTTAAATAATTAAATGAATTAAAAATTATCTTGTGTTATTTATTTACAATTTAATGAATAAATAATTACTTAATTTAATTAATGAATTAAAAAACTAACGAGAATGAAAAATTGTAAAAATAAAAGAATAAATAAATAAAATTCATATTCATAGGACTAATTTAATTCAATAATTATTTAATATGACACTAATTCACATTAAAACACATGTTTTAATCTAAAAACTGATTATTTGACACAGAAAGTACAAAAAAACAATAATTATCAATTATTTAATAAAAACAAAATTCTGAAATAAAAAAAGTCATTAAAAATACAAGAAGGGTGTGGAAAAGAGTGTGTAAACACTTCCACATCAAACTGCCCCACGCATAAAGCTTTGATTGTCCTCAAACAAATTCATGTCTTTGACCTTAAAACTGTAAGATGGTTTTTGAGTTCTAGCTCAATAGGTGCACGATTAAACATTAATACCTAGAGGATCAAGACCAATAGTAGGTCGTGCGTTTCAAAGTTGTTAAAAAATGATGTCCTTCTTAGCTTCAAAAATCCACCGGAAGTCAATAGCATCACAAATTCAAACACTATCAAGTTTGACATGCCTCCTATGTGTATTCATTAACTCTCCTACATCATCTTCCAATTCAAGTTCTAATTCAAGGACTGTTGATAGGTTAGATGAAGTGAAACTCAAAACTTAACCAAGGTAACCTTCCATTGTCACCTTCCTCCAAGTTCTAGAAATTAAATTTCATTAATTTCATCACTTTATTGACTCAACTCAAGTAAAAATCAACCATGTTAATTTCTCCCTTATTCATCTGGGTTCAAAATTCCCCTAACCTTAATGAGTTCATTTTTTACAAGGGCACTTTATTTTACTTTTTCCCAACCATATTCCATGTGCAGAGCAGTGTGCATAACACTTATTAAGATTGAAATTGGCTTTATTTATTCATAGAAACGCACCCAGTGCACCTTGTCTCCAATACTCATCGTGAGATCCCATTTTCCAATTTTACTCTAGTTATAAATGACTTAATTAATAATCATTAAAGTTGACTTCCTAAATATATTGAATATTATTGAATAAAAATGTGACTCCAATGGGTTCCAGTGAGAAAATAATTTTACTACAAGTCATGATCCACTTCCCACAAAACTGATCATGTCACACTTCCATCCTCAGTTCCTAAACAGAAAAATGCATAGAGACAGTGAACAATTTCACTCAGCAATCATTATTATTTAACAATTTCTAACTAAGTTCCACTCTGAACATACAACAAAGAATTATCCACTAAACAAGACATAATTGATGTACTAGTGAACCTCTAATGACCATCATGTGATGATAGAATTTGAAAATAATGGAAGGAATTTTGAACCATTTTTAACCATTTTTTGGAAAAAAAATCGACCATTTTTTAAACAACCACAAACTCAGAACAACCACAAACTCAGGTTCAATAAGGGGGAATTTGAAATGACACAAGAATGAACCCTCTCCCCCATACTTAAAATCCAACATAGTCCCAAATGTTGACTTTCAAGGTGGGAGACAGTTTAAGTTCAAAATAGATGGGAATTTCAGCTAAAAAAGGGTATGGAGGGGTATCAATGATGTTCAAAAGTTTTCTTTACCACACAAAAAGTGAAAGAAAATAAAAACAAAAACAAAAGAACCCAACCCCACCAACTTCACCAGCAATAAGCTCAATTTTATTCCTAAAAAAATTCATCCTTTGAATTTTTAAAGAGAAAAAAAAGGATTTAATCAATTTACTTCAGATAGTGGCATGATTAACAGTGACGTGCAGCAGTAGCATAATTAAATTTAAAGTAGTGGTTGGAAGCTTGTTTCAGCAAATCAGCTCAAAATACATTTTCAACTCTCCATATACTAACAGCTAACACCCATTCAAGAAAACACAGTCATTTCTCACAGATTAAGAGAAACTACCCTACACTTAGTTCACATTGATGAGTAAGCAAGTAATTGATAGTCAAAAAGGTAGAACAACACTTACCTGAATTATTGGACATTTAGTAGTGGATTTCATCAACAGATCCTCTTCAGAATCACTAAGTTGTTACTCCTTATCATTTACCTACATGTTCAAATAAGTAAAATAGGATTTCGGATTTTAAATATCATGATAATTAACCCAAGAGAGTGAGTAGAGAGAAATGTCATCCATATACTGCAGTGGATTGATCCCTTGGGTTTTCTTGTCCAAGTTTCTGACATCAACAACTCTTTTTAAAACAATAACAGATCATGAGGCACCATCGGCAATTAAGAACTTGAACTGGAGAACAAGCTGTAGGGATCAACATTATTGAAGAAAATAAAATAAAAGAGAAACAACTATGAAAACATGGGTTAGTTCCCATGCAACACTGAGTTTATAGTCCTCAGTTAGGCTTGAATCAACTCATTCTTCCAACAGAGATATGGCAGCCAAGACCATTGGATGACCCTCAAATAAGTGATTTATTATTTGACCATAGGCTAAGAAAGGTTGATTCCCTTCTCCAACCAACTCAAAAACTCCATTAACCAAAACTCTAACAATGGTAAAGGGTCTGGTCCACTTGGACTTCCACATTATTGGAAACAACTTCAATCTAGAATTGAAAAGCAGGACCCTCTCGCCAACCATGAAATTCTTATGTTGAATGATTGAGTCCTGAAAAGCCTTTGTACTTTTTTTTGTAAATTTCAGCATTCTCATAGGTCTCTCTTCAATCCTCATCCAGCTCACTCACCTCTAGTAGTCTCCAATCTTCAGCAGATTTAAAATCAAATTTATGTGCCTTCAGTTCCCAATAAGATCTATGTTGGAACTCAATAGGTAGATGGCATGCTTTCCCAAATTGTATCCTATATGGTGGAATTCCTATATAAGTCTTATAAATAGTTCTATAGGCCTAAAGGGCCTCATACAACTTCCTCGACCAGTCCTTCCTAGTGCTAGACATTGTTTTCTCTAAAATCTGTTTGAGCTCTCTGTTTGAAACTTCTTCTTGCCCACTGGACTATGGGTGGTAAGTAGTTCACATCCTATGGAAGCACCCATACATATCCATCAAACCTTTGAACTTATAAATCTTGAAGTGAGTCCCATTATCAGTGATGAATGCTTGGGGCACACCAAATCTGGAAAAGATGTTTTTCTTGATGAATTTCACAACACTAGTAGCTGAATTGTCGGGCAGAGCTACTGCCTCGACCCACTTAGACATGTATTTCACAGCAACTAAAATGTAATCATTCCCATAATAGGATGGTAATGGTCCCATGAAGTCCAAAATCAACACATCATATATTAAGACCTCCATAATACCTTTTTGGGGAAGTTCATGCCTTCTTCCAACATTTCCCAACATTTGACATTTCTCAAAGCCAATAACCAGACTCCTAGTATCTTTAAACAGTGTTGGACAGTAGAAACAAGATTGTAGGTCCTTTTGAGCAGTTCTTCCTCTTCCATGGTGGCCACCCCAAGGTGATGAATGGAATCTCTCACGTATGGGAAAATTATCATCCTCAACCACACATCTTCTCAGAATCCAATCAGTACACCTCTTAAAGAGAATAGGGTCATCCCAAAAATAATATTTCAGTTCAGATATAAAATTCTTCCTCTGGTTGTGTTAGAGATATTTGGGCATAACTCTAGCTGCCAGAAAGTTGGAATAGTATACTAACCAAGAAGACTGCTGCATAGAAGTAGCAAAAAATTGTTCATCAGGGAATGAAGTGTTTATCACTTTTGGTTCCTTACTTGGGGAATTGGACAATCCGGAAAAGTGATCTACAACTACATTCTCAGCCCCTTTCTCATCCTTAATCCCTAAATAATACTCTTGTAACTATAAGGTCTACCTCATGAGTCTAGGATTTGATTCCTTTTTATCGAGAAAATACTTAAGGGCTGAATGATCCGTGAAAATTATGATCCTTGATCCTATCAAATATTTCCTGAACAATTCCAAAGAAAACATCACAGCAGCCAACACCTTTTCGGTGGTAGAATAATTATTTTGTGCATCATCTAGCCGCTAGCTTGCATAGTAATTAACATTTAATTTCGTATCCTTCCTCTATGCTAACACAACTCCTACTACAAAGTCACTAGCATCACAAATAACCTTAAAAGGAAGATTCCAGTCAAGAGTAGTGATTACAGGTGAAGTAGTTAACTTCTCCTTGATAAAATTAAAGGCCTATAGACATGTCTAATGGAAGAAAAAGGGTGTGTCTTTGACCAGTAGAGGGAACAGGGGTCTAGTAATCTTAGAAAAGTCTTTAATGAACCTCATGTACAATCCAGCATGACCCAAAAAACTTCTAATTCCTTCAATGTTTTTAGGTGGGGGGAACTTTTGTATGACCTCAATTTTAGCATTATATAATTACAACCCCTTCTTATAATCTTTTTGTCCCAAAACAATGCCTTCAGTGGCCTTGAATTAGAACTTTTCTCAGTTTAAGACTAATTTGGACTCTTGGCATCTTTTTAACACTAGTTCCTAGTTTTTCAGACAGTTCTCAAATTTATCTCCCACAATAACAAAAAATCATCCATGAACACTTCAATTATCCTTTCAATCATGTCTGAAAAAATTCCTATTATGTCTTAAAAAATTCTTATAAAGAACCTCTGAAAAGTGGCAGGAGAACCACACATGTCAAAGGGAATCTGTCGGTAGGCAAATGTCCCAAATGGACTGGTGAAGGTGGTTTTCTCTTGGTCCTCGGGTGCAATTCCAATCTGGTTGTAATTAGAATAACCATAAAGAAATAATAAAAATTCATTGCCTTCTAATCTATCTAACATTTTACCCAATAATGGCATGGGGAAGTGATCCTTTATTGTGGCATCATTCAACATTCTTTAGTCTACAAAGACTCTCTATTTATTAACTGCTCTTGTCTGGATTTTCTCATTCTTTTCATTAGTGACCAATGCCACTCCACTTTTTTGGGTAGGACATAGACAGGACTGAACCATAGGCTATCCAAAATTGTAAAAATTATTCTAGCATCATGAAACCTAATAACTTCTTCTCTCACAACTTCCTTCATGTTGGGGTTGATTCTTCTTTAGGCATCTACTATGGGCTTACAAGCAGGTTCCATGGGAATTTTATGCATACAGAAGGCTGGACTTATCCCTTTGATATAGGTAATCGACCAACCTATGAAATACTTGTACTTATTCAAAATAGAAAGCATTTTTTCTCTTGACCCAGTTCCAAGTTGGATGAAATGATCACAAGAAGGGTGTAATTGTCTCCTAAAAAGAATATTTGAGATGGGCAGGGAGGGGCTTTAGTTCAAGGGAGGGTGGTGACTAGCTTGAGGGAAGACACATGGGCCTAGGTGGCCCCACGTCTTTATGCAGCCTCTTGAATAAGGCATTAGACATAGATATTTCTTCAGTGCAAGAGATTCCAAATGATATCTCCTCAAACATAGACTCCTCTCTCGGGGTAAGAATGTGCTCCAAAACAAACTCATCTCGGTTCTCCAAGAATTCTCCCTCAAACTCATCATCAAATTTTCTCTTCTTACTTGATATGATCCCCATGCAAGAGGCAGCAGAGATTTTAGGTTCACTATTGATTTCAGCTATCATTCTCAAAAACTCTTCTTCCTCCTTATCAACACTACTCTCAGCAACTAACATCTCATATTTTGGGAAAATTGGGTTGGTGGGTTCCTGGATTTTCTTAAACACATTGAATTCTTATTTCTGTTAACCAAAATTGAAAATCAGTTTCCCCTTAGACACATCTATCAAAGCTCCCACTGTGGCCAAGAAGGGCCTACCAAGAATGATAGGAACCTCTTGGTCAGACACTATATCAGGGATAATGAATTCAGAAGGAAAAAATTGTTTTCCTACCCCGACTAATAGATCATCGACACTACCCACCAAGTGTGTAATGGACCTATCAGCAAGTTGTAACACAACGATGGAAGGTTGGGGAACTCATAATCTTAGGTTCTAAAAAAGTGACTGTGGGATCAAATTAATACTAGCACCTAGATCACACAAACAGTTGAACTTACCACCTCTATCCCCAAATGTTCAAGGGATGAAAATGCTTCTAGGTTCTTTGAGCTTAGGAGGTATCCTATTTTGCAGGACTGCACTACACTCCTCTGTTAAGCTATAGGTGGAAATTCTGAAATTGCCTTTTTTTTAACTAATTATCTTGAGTGATTTCAGATATTATGGACATTGAATCAATCCTTCCAATAATGGGATATCAATGTTCAGCTTCTTAACTACTGTCAAAAATTTCAAAAGTTCAGAATCATGAATTGGTTTCTTAATTCTTTGTGGGAAGGGGATTGCAGGGGAATAATTATTTACAATTTGGGGCATCACTACAGTTTCTTCTTCAACAATTTTCTTCCCTTTATTGTCTTTGTTTTTTAAGCCATTTTCTTTTGGATTTTTAGTTGGAACAATAGGAACTAGAGGGATTCTAGTGGCGCTGTCTAGTTTTCCAGATTTATGTTCTCTCAGATTTGAGTTTCTAGTTTCATCCAGTTTCTCATTTTCAAAATTTTGGGGTTCATTCCTAGGATATTTGTGAGTTTGGAGACCACTTCTGCTGGACACATTCATGTCATTATCCATATGAATGACTTCATTAGTACCAGCTAGCCTACCCTTTTCTTTATTACTTGCATCCCTAGTCAACTGCCCCCTTTAAATTTCCAAGTTATTTATTCTAGTATCTATTTGAGATTTATCAAAATAATTTTTGGCCTTTTGTTCATCAAACCTCCCTATCAATTGATGGAACATGTCTCTCACCTGATCTTTTGTGTTGGATGACTCGGACTTAGGTTGGGGTGGGGTTGGAATTGCTGCCTAAGAGGATGATGGAATCCAGGAGGGGTGGTTGGTCAGAGGACTCCCCACTCCCTCCATGACAGGTTTGGATGGTTCCTATACCCCTGATTGTAGGTGTTGGAAAAAGGATCATCCCTAGGCTACATCCAAGGACCATATCCTACAATGCTGACACTCTCTTGAGGATGGACATGCAAATCTTAGTTTGGAAAACTGGTTCGAGAATGGACATACCTTCCCCAGTGGTGGCACTACTCCTTAATGATTTGATGTGGGTTCTCATTAATGAACCTAGCAGCTTGGGCTTCACCTTGAAGAGTAGGGGCTGTTTCATTTCTCACAATGGTTCTCCTCCTAGAGAATTTGTGCTGGGAATTTTGAGCTAATGTGTTAAAGATCTGTTTGAGCTCCTCAGCAGTCCTATCACTAAAGTCTCCTCCATAAGATTTATCTGCCAATGTTTGGTGGTAAGGTGTGAGACTACTGTAGAAGGTGTCCATGTGGAATTACAATGTACATTTATGGTTTGGACCCTACCTAAGTAACCATATAAACCTATCCCAGGCTTCATGAAATAGTTGTCCTTCATCCTGAAGGAATATAGTGATTTTGTGACTAATTTCAGATTTCAACCTACTAGTATATAACTTCATTTTGAAGGCATTGTAAACATGATCACATGTGACAAATATTTCTTCTTCTAACTGTTGGAACCAAGACCTAGCATTTCCCTTGAGGACAAAGGGGAACAGTCTCAGTTTATGCTCTTCCTCAGTGAGACCCTGAAGTGGTAGCTACTGGACACTATAATAAAAGGCTCTTATGAAGTCAAGAGAGTCTTCACTAGGCATTCCATTGAATTTAGGCAGCTGACTAAGAATATATTGCTTGATCTCGTAATTCTTATACCTAGGGGAGATTCTAATGCATGAAGGGTTGATAGAAACTTAAGGTAACAAGAACTCTATCAAACTGTGCCTCTCCACCATCTCATTTCTAGGTGAGATCATCATTCCAAGTTGCTTCAAATTCTCAGGAAGTAGGTGTCTCAAGTTTTCATTTATGTTATCTTCCATTTTGACCTTGTCTTTGTTCTTTTACACTTCCTTGAGGTTTTTATCAATTTCAGAATTACCAGGTACTAAGTGTTCATGCAAAGACCTTGTTTTCATGTAGCAGGTTCACAAATTTTTTTTTTGAATTTCAAAAAAAACTATTTTTGCATAAATTTTTAGTGATTTTTAGTGATTTTTTTATATGTGCTTTTTTGTTTCATTTTTTTTAAACACACCTAGCCTCCCCATCAACGGCACCAAAATTTTCACACTCGTGCATCATTGGGAACAGGTGAAAAAATAAAATTTATAAACTACTTACTATATAGGAGAGTGGAAATACAGGGTCGAACCACAGGGAGGCCTCATGTTGTGTTTGGCGATCTAATAAAGAAAACAAAAAAAACACACACAAAAACAAGAAAAAAAATTGTTGGTGGTGAATTTTAGTGAATGAGACTTAGTGTGTGAAGAAGGGAGGGTAAGCTAGTGAGTACTATGGGAGTAGACAGAGTAGAAAAAGAAATTATGGTGTAAACAACCAATAGATGAGTAGGAGGGAAATTCCACTGGCTGATTAGATATTGCTTAGCCTTGATCATGCAATAAAGTTTTTGAAAAATATGGTTCTGACTAAATGTAACTGGCCAGATTTGTCGTCTGGTCAGTTTGTGATAAAATAACTCTTACAGTCCTTTGACAGTAAAAGTCCTTCCATCCATGGGAAAAAAATATGTCAGATGTCATCGGGCTCAACTTTTTAGTTGAGTTTGGTGTGTTTATCTCATTTGATAATAACTCACTTGTCAGCAAGTTCCTAAAATTGAAACATTTTTCATTATGGTGAAAACAAGATCAGGTTGCAATCGATCCTTTTGTTTTTAAAATAAGCTCGTATGTAAACAATCAGAGAGACAATCCAAAAAAATGATGTAGCGCATGAATCAGACTAAACGAATCTAATCAACAAGCTTATTCTCCCCGAATGAATTTAGGTGGACATAATGGTTGGTTTTCATTCAACAATAGAATTAAAATCAATCTAGTTCATATTGAAATGATATGAAGAAAAACAAATCATAAGACAAATAAGGATGCTCGTCTGCCTGAACAAGCTCTTGGAAATTCCAACTCCTACTGCTTGATTGTAGATACAATTCCGGAATCCACTAGATATCCCGCCCTGGGAATCGAGGTATGAAAATGCTATGATCTGCAACTCTCGGTGCTCCAATATACTCGCGATGGAAAATGATCAATGTACCTCTTGCTCTGCTTCCTAGACTCGATCAAAGCCCCTCTTCATTTTTTCCATTTCCCTCTATCCCCAGTGATGTTCCCAAATGATCTTGCTCTATTGGATTGTTCAATTCCTCTCACGCCTCTTGCCCATTCATCACCCAGTCAAAGTCTCTAGAATCTCCCCCAAGGAGCTCTCTGGCCTCCATGTTGAGCTTTCACTGCGCTTCTTCCTCCAGTTCTTGTCACCGGAGCAGTGGCTCTTAACCGAATGAAAAAGATGCACGCGCTGCGATCTACAATCTTCTTTGGAAAGAGAAGATCCACGTGGTGTGCTTCTATGTTCATGTCACCTTCTTTTAAGTGAACACTATGTTAGTGCAAACAACCCCTGCAACGAACTCGTGAATATTCTCACGTCTTTCCAGCAAACAACTTTTGTTCCCTTAAATCTGCTTCTATGAGTAGCTCCCCCTGCACAACGAAGCACACGTGAGTCAAATTAATAAAAAATGAAACTACCATATATTATATCACAACTTAAAATAAACAAAAAAACATATAATGAAGTATGTATATTATAATAATATCTAATAAAAAATTACTAATATTTTTTTAAAGACTATTATATTTATTTAATAACATTAGTTATTATGATATACTGATATTATATAGAAGATTATATATTATTATTAGTATATTTATAATTATAAGAGTATAGTAATTGATATATATATTACATAATATATTATATTATATTATATGCTATAATAGTTATGTTAATATATTCAATATATATTATATAAATGTTATTATATATTATAGTATATAAAAAAACAAAACACAATGAAAGGAAGGGGGTCTTCGTGGAGAAGATGAGGGGAGAAAGAGGGAACTCGGCTTCGGGTGGCTGCGAGTCATGCCGGGTGGAGGATTCGGACGGGATTTGGGGGTGGTTAGGGATTTTTGCGGGGGTTCTATTCATGTGGCGACTTCGGGTGGCTTGCCGGCGAGTAGGGAGAAGCAGTGGGCGGTGGAGACATTGAGGGAGAGGGACGGAGGAGGGTGTTCCAGTGGTGCAGTAGCGAGTTCCAGCTATGGATAAAGGGGCGCGGCGGCAAGGTGGTATGGAAACGAGGTCTGTGGTAAGGGAGAAGGAGGGTGGCATGCTTGGCGTAGGGGAGAGGAAGGGGTGTGGCTCGAGTCTGATCGCACGACTTCAAGGAGGCAGGGGACCTCGACACTGTGTTTTGTCGGGTTTAGGTTTGCTGGAGAGAAGAATGGGTGAGGAGATTAGGGGTGTTTTGAATTCCGAAGGTGTCATGGGGTTTTCGTGGAGGACGAAGGCAGAGAGCAGGACCAGGCACGGGTGGATAGACATGGTTCTATGACAGATCAAGGAGAGTGTCGTAGTCGAGATGTGATGAATATGGGTTTGGTTAGGTTTTATGGTGTTTGGATGGTGGAGGCGAGGTGATTCAGGTTGCAACACCGGCATCAATCAGTGGGGTGGAAGTCAGAGGAGGTCGAGCACTGGTGATGCGGCTCCAAATCTTGGAACGGAAAGCTCAGGTTGATTTTTTTTTTATATTTGTTGAATCACACTTGATTATATGTTGTTTTGATCTTTTGGTGCTATGAATTGATGATGTTGGTTCGTTGTCATGATGCAGCTTTTGGTTTGGATTGAATGAGATGCGGGTGTGTTGATCGGGTAGGAGTAATGTTGCTGTTGAAGTGAGTGGATGAGGAGGGAGCGGAGGACGGTACCACCAGTGGGAGGGTTTGATGTGTCACTGTTTCTGAAACGGTGAGTGAGGTGGAAGCGGTGGGACAGTTGAAGGAGACACAATGACACCGTGAGGGGACAATGGAACCGTAAGTGTGTCTCACGGACTCACCGTGACCGCGAGGAAAACGCAACACACACAGAAACACTAGAAAAATAAATTGAATTAATTAAAACCTTAATAAAACCAACAAAATGGATTAATAAATTAATGAATTAAATTAAAGAGAATATAATTTAAAACTAAATAAAAAAGATAAAATTAATTATTCTTTATTAAGAAGAATGAATTTATTTGTATTAAAAATTATAAACAAATTAAAATATTTACAGTAACTTGCTTAAATTATTTAACCAGTAATTAACCAAAGAATTACACAAATAATTAATTAAAGAATAAAGATGCTTATTTAATAAAATTGGTATGTTTTAAAAAGTTAAATCATTAAAAGAATTAAAAACTAGCGTGTTTTTTTATTTACAATTTAAAGAATAATGAATTACATTACATAATTAATGAATTAACTAACTAACTGGAATGAAAAATTGTAAAAATAAAAGAATAAATAAATTAATTTCAAACTCACAGGACTAATTTAATTCAAGAATTATTTAAAATGACACTAATTCATAATAAAATACATGTTTTAAACAAAAAATTCATTATTTTAAACAACAAGTACAAAAACACAATAATTATCAATTATTTAATGGAAAACAACATTTTAAAATAAAAAATTCAATAAAAAATACAAGAAGGATGTGGAAAAGAGTGTGAAAATGATGTCACGTCATAGAACATGAACTTATCCACAAAGACTTGCATAAGAAGATAAATCATTTAATATCTGAATAATTAGTGACAATGAGATGTTACTAAAAAACAGATGACAATAAAATCATATATTATATAATAAATATTAATTTGATTCTAGAATAAGTCAATAAAATTATTGAAATAATTATTCAAGAGGTTCAGATACATACGTAATACATTGGACATATTATAAGAGATAATTTTGAAATCTCATTATTTTCTGAGATTGTTTACACACAAATTATTTACTGGGGAATATTTATCACCCATGTCCCTATTTTCTAAATAAGTTTTAATAAAATGTTTTCTATTATCCTATTTATGATTAAATTCATTTTCACCAATTTTTACATTTATCTCAGAGTTAGGAAGTAATCTTTCTTTCATTATCCACATGAGGTTTATTTTGACTTTTATAGAAAAAGATAATGGAGAATGATTTTTTAACTTATACAGCATGAATAGGTTTTTATGTATTTATAACCCCTTAATTCCATGAAGATTCATCTACAAGATTAAGAGTTTATTTTGATATAAATTATTTTCTTTTAATATTTCATGATATTTTGAGAAAAGAATTATTTTTTCAAGATGAATGAATATTTTCCTCAAGAATTAATTTCCAGTGTTTTATAAAAATTATTTTTCCATCAAAGATTAAAATTTTTAAATAAGGTTATGTTTATATCAATATTAATGCTAATTTTTGATTGTGCTATTGATGGACTGATTTTTTATATAGATTATTTTAGGATGAATCCCATTTTATTTCTTGAGTTATGTGATGATTAATGATTTATTTTTTTTGTGGCACATATAACACTTGTTTTTATTATGTGATTGGTGGAAACTATATCTCCCACCAAAGAATTGGATAAAGATTTATATATCATGATATCAATATGGATAGAACAGAATGTAAATCTAGTTCAACAATATAGGGCTGGAATGGTTGATAAATCTGGTTCAGTAATACAAGGCTGAAACGAGAAGTAAACTTGATTCAGTAATGTACATTGTCTATAACGATGGTTTTGATAATGAGAATTGGATAATATGGTATTGATTTATTTATGAATATATGTTTTCCACAATTCCATGTTTTAGTCAATATTATTTTATCATGGTTTGTGTACATTTAGGATTTATTCCTTACGAACTGCCACAATTTATTTCCTGACTTGTGATTTTGATATTCACACATTATGTTCCTATTTTTACAATTTTATGTTTATTTTTTGTTTGAGTTTATCAATGAATAACCTTACTGAGCATTTGATATCACCCTTTTTATATGTTTTATTATCCCCCATATATAAATAAGGGTTTAATGAAGGAAATATAATGGGGAAGATCTTTATGGGAGATTTTGATGAATGCGTTATGAGTTTCCTAAGATACTAAACTAATACAGTATTTGAGCATCTCTTTTTGTAATGTATTATGTATTCTGAAAATAAAATGTAATGTCCATGTCTGTAATTTTTGGTTCGTTAGAGTTGGTATCATTGTGAAGGTTCACATAACCTTTGTATAATAGGATACAAAGTGGGATCCCTAAAGATATTTCATTGTATTTGTCTATGGATGTCCCCATGGATAAGTCTAACTATTGGTTAGTATCCTTGAATTATAGAAATGATCATGAATAACCTAGGAATAAAACAATGATTTTATAGATTTCATGTACTCCCCCTTGATTATGTTGTTTTCCTTGTATGATTTTTCCTCTCAAACAAATCTTTTTGGGTTTTAGAAAATACATGTAAATAGGACAATTCATGTTAATAAATAATATGATGGAAAATGGAATGATATTATTCATGAGAAACCAAATTAAATGTGAGTATCATGGTGAAACATTATTATTAATTATAATAATAAATATCATAATATGATCAATAATCTAAAATTTATTGAGTTTCCTGGTCCATCTAAAAAGATAAAGATGTATCTTCATGGTGATCATAGAGGAGAGTTCAATTTTCATCAAGTAGATAATGTGGTAAGAGGCATCAAGGAGAATGTTAAAAAAGAAATAGAAGATGATATGGGTGTATAAAATAAGTACACGCAACCAGTAATTGCAAAGGAAAATGTTTAGTTAACACAATTGATAATGATAATGGTAATTCTAAGACATCAACTATGGATAAATTATTTATATGTCGAATGTGTAGGCCTTATGAAAATTGATTCCCTAGTGTAAAATATCAAAAATATAATCAGCATGGGCATATGGGTAGTATTTATGTTGCTGACAATTAACAAATTACAAATGATATATGAGATGAAAGAAGTCTTAAGAAATAAAATGATGAAGCTTGGTCAATGGTTTATGCATAATGTGGAATTATTACATGTTTCTGAAGAATAACACTTTATAAGTAATTTTATGGTATTATGGTATAATGAAACATTTATGAATTTTTACAGTTTTTTTATTCTTAATTATTTGAAAGTATATGTTGAATGGTACAGGTAACCATGAAAAGTTATTAAAGTATTTTTCGAAAACCCTTGATATGTGAATAATTATGGGATAAGAAGATAATGATAAGTTTTATAGTATTAATGATGTTAGGACTAATATAATCACAACATGATATCATGCTTTGAGTATATAATTTTTTTTGGGATTTTTGGTATATTAAAAGAGTTAATTTTTGACAGCATATATGTCTTCACTAAGATTCTATGGTATTTCAAGTTATTATAATGATAAAAAAACTGATTATGATATTCAAATATATGGAATGTGATGGAAATGAACTACCTAATGAGATATGGGAGATAAATTCTAAGACAATTGAGTTAGCCTCTTTATATTTTTATAGATTATTAGTGTTTTTAAGGATTTTAAGGTTATCCATTTAAGGATAATATAAGATATACTCCTGTGGAAGTTTGTTATATTAATGTATTGTCACACTATAGGTGGAATTATTCATCTTTGATAACCTAGTCTAAAATTTTTGGTGGAGATAGGTGGAACGACCAATAATTCTATTTTTAGATTGCATGATCTAATAACACTTTAAGAATGTCAAATTCAACTTCATTTCTTTGAATAAGAGATGAAGTGGAAACTGTTCAAGGAACAACCAAAGGTGAGATTATACTGAAAAAAGTATATTTTTCTTCTCATACAAAATTCATAATCTTTATGAAAATTTTCATGAAACCAATAATTTAATCCTAGTACCTTCTTATCTGATGAATCAAATGGTCCCCTCAATCATCACAGATTTATGGATTTCTGGTTTCCAACTTTCTTCAAACCATATTCTCTACCACTATCTATCAGAACATGATGATTAAATTTTTCTTAAATATCTATGTTTTCACTTCTCATATATTTTTTTCTATATGGAATCCTAGTGAGTAGTAACATTGGGAAACCATTATGTTTCTAGATTTCCTTTTTTGAAATTATGTTTTATTAATCCATTTTACGGTTTGGGATTTTGTGAAAGAAACATTAAATTAGTAATCCATTTATAACCTCGAAAAATTTAGAGGGTGAAATTAATTTAAAGGGGTCATAATGCAACACCCTGAGATTTTATGAGATAGATTCATTTTAATTTCTTTGATGTCTGCTGTTATACGCTCCACAATGATTTTCATGCGCTATACACAACATCGTATTAGATTGAAGTACACACAATAATATTCTTGGTTTTTGTTACGCACAATTTCATTTTATTTTGAAATAATTAATTTCACATAAGAATTAATATATGTGATAACTAAATATTATAACCTAGTCGATACAATGGCGGGTATGAATGCTATAACCTTCATTTTAAGAAAACTATTTAAATGAAAATAAGTGAGTATAATAAATAATTAAATCACTATATATAAATTATATTAGTGAAACATATATTTATTATATTAAATTTAATGTTTAATATTCACCTTATATGTTTTATAGACATGATATAAGAACAAATTTAATTTTATGTATAAAATGTCTGTTTTTCTAAAAATGAAGTTTCAGAAACTTTTGATAGAGAAACCATTTTAAATTTAGTTTTTTACACTTTTATAAGTACTATTTGGAATAATAAACATATTATTTGGTATATGGGAGAAAATTTTATCTTGGTTTATTTTTTTTATTTCTCTGATGAAATTCATATTTTAATGAATAGTGAAAAATAATGCATTTTAATTCAAAACTACCTTTTCATATAATTTATTTATATAGATATATTATATTTTCAATTTTTTTATAATTGTTATTGGATTATGTTTTTATCATTCAGTAAAATATTGTTTATTATAAATAATTTTTCATTTAAATGGGTCATAAAGACAAGTCAATCTTTTGGTAATTTTTACTTCTTAAAAACCCGCTTTCAGGTTTCAAGGACGAGATTTAATATTAAATTAATTAATTAAAATTATGTATTTTGAATTTGTAAAAATATATTCCATATTGATAATTATAAGGTTTAAATAATTTAAATAGGTACCATTTAATTTTGGATATTATGAATAGCAACTTTAGTAATTACTTTTATTTACAACGGTTAAAGGGTAAATTAGGTAAATAAGTGTAAAAATAATATTATAATAATATTAAACTACCATAAAACGTGTCATAATCATATTTTATGTGTCATGGGAGACCACACAAATCCTTAGGCCTAACTTTTTCGAATATTTGAGACACTTGTGTGTTAAAATGAAATGTTATAATAATTAATTTAATGTAATGGGAAATGTAACAAAATCATGTATCATTTTACTAAACCAATTTTAATGTGGGTTTATATAATTTATAACTAAACTATAAATATTAATCATAACATTAAAATGATTTACCATGTCCTAGATATTTTTATAAATTTTAGACATTAAATATATTAATTTATTTAAGACACAATGATGATGGAGCAATTAACTTGTTAATGAAAGATTCAAATAAATGGTATTATAAATATTAAAGTAATTGTCATATGAACTTTTTTATTTCAAGAAATTTTTTTTTGTAATTTTATGAAAATTTGTCTTTGATTTATTGTAGTTTTTTTGAATCAATCTTTTTTTTATATCTTTTACAAAAAACTATTACTAAATTGTGTCAAAATTGACATAAATGAGTTTCTAAAACCAATAATTCTTTCTTTAATGATATAAAAGTAAAAAAAAATCAATATTCATAAAACTGAATTAAATAATGTTATAAAGTTAATTAATGATCCAATTGAGGTTCTATTTACATTTTATAGTAACTTTATTGACCATATAGTGTAAAAATACAAGAAGACATGGTAAGAGTTTATTTACTGAACTAAGTGTTAAGGAAACATGATAATATTAAATTTGTGAATTTAAGATTTATAAAGCATATTGTTTTTAAGGATTTAGACCCATAATATTTTTTCACTCAAAATATATCAATTTGGATATATTTTTACCAATAAATAAATTTATAATAAATAATATTTCGAAACATTCAAAAAGTTCTCATCCTCCCTCTCATAAAAGGCCACCACGTCTACTCACTTACTCAAACATCTCATGCCCCTTGGATCACCCAAATTCAAGTCAAATAATCTCCCAAAATCACTAAATTCTTTCTATAAACCAAAATTTTGAATAAATCCATCTTATGGAGACCTTTTGTGGAAATCAAAATGAGATACTCGAAAAAGATGTTATTGTTTTCTCACCTCTTTCAAAATTATTTTATTTTTATACTTCCCCTTAAAATGTTGTTTTTATAGTAATGTAATAAATCCAGTATTTTTTATAATATGAAATTTTATTATAATTATTTCACAGCCTTATTACTCTTTTAATCCATTCTATGAATAAAAATATCACTATGCATGCATACGTACGACTTACCGTCTCCACGCCGTGGTGTAATTTGTTATTCAACAATATTAATTTTGAAGGGTATAATAATGTGTATAATGGATTTAAATAATATATATATAACATTATTATTATTATTTATAATTAATATATGATCCAATTCAATACAGTCTAACAATTTGGTGAATGATATTGTTGTTCATGAGTACAGACGACCTACCATATCCACGATGCTATGTGATTCATTCTACATGATATTCATTAAACATTGATTATATTCATGAATTTAATTAACAAATGTGATATATATTATACTTATATCATTATATAATTGATATAACTATATCCTATGAAGTGGAACATGAATTTATCTGATGAAACATGCATATGAACATAAAGTAGTTTACATCCTTAGACCGAGTGACAATGAAATTTTAGTAACAGAAAGAGAAAATATAATCATATATGATGTCATATGAATTATTATGATTATGTAATAAGTAAATAACATTATTTAAATCAATATAATGGTTTTTTGGACATATACAATGTATATCAGACCTAATGTAAGGGATAATTTTACAATCTCATTATTATCTGAGATTGATTATACGTAATTGTTTATTGGTGAATATTTATCATCCTTGTCTATGTTTCCTAAAAAGGTTTTCATAAAATTTTTACTATTATTTTATCTATTATTAAATTCATTTTTATCCATTTTTACTTTACTACATGGTTTAGATGGAATCTTTATTTCATTTTCCATACGAGGTACTATTTGACTTTTCCAACAAAAGTACAAGGAGAGTGTTTTTTAACTTATACCACATGAACATATTTTTACATCTTTATAATTCATTATTTCCATGAAACATACTATACATGATTTCAATATTTTTTCATCTAATTTAATTTCATTTTAAAATTTCTGAAAATTTGAGAACTATAAACATTTTTGAAGATGAATGTGTATTTTCCCCAAAAATTAATTTCAACTATTTCATAAAAATTATTTTCCATGTAAGATGAAACTCTTTAAATAAGGTTATGTTTATATCTATATTATTATTATGATTTAATCGTGTTAATTATGGAATGATATTTATTATTTATTATGTTATGATTAAACACTTTTTATTTATTGGGCTTTGAAATGATGACTGATTTATTATTTTGTGGCACATATAATAAATATTTTACTTATTAGGCGGATGAGACCTATATCTCCCTCCAATGAAATGGGTTACAATTTATAACTCATTGGATAGAAATTGATAAAATGGATTGTAAATCTATTTCATTAATACATGGAAGAAATAGTAGGTAAATTTGATTCAGTAATATAGGGTTGAAACCACAAATAAAACCTATTCAGTAATGGATATTTTCCACAATGATGGTCTATGAAATGATTCTTTCTTAATAAGGAAATTATTTTAGATTCATATGTAATTTAAAAAATTCCACTTTTTATGTCAGTTTTATTTTCTCATGTATCTTTTTAATTTATGATTTATTCCATACAAACTGCCATGATTTATTTCAAGACTCACTATTTTAATATTAGAAATTTATGTTCATGTTTTAACATTCTTATGTTTATGTTTTTTATGATGTTTTCCTTGATTACACATACTAATAATTTGAGCTCACCCTTTTCATATGTTATCTTTTCCCCATGGTATACAGAATGGTTTTAGGTATGAAAACTAGAAGGGAATATCTTTATGGGAGATGTTTATGATCTTTCAAAAAGCTAGATGAATGTGTTCCGAGTTTCTAAAGACACTAAACTAATAAGTAGTTTGGGAATATATTTCTATAATATATTATTAATTCCTCAAAAAATAAATTTATTTCCCTTGTACTTCAAGATGGGGTCATTATATAGATTATAAAAATTTTATATCAAGGTATCCTAAAACCTTTTGTTGAATTTTTATAGAAATTATGTCTTATACAACTAGATAAATACGCTATTATACCTTCTTCTATTTATTTGACATCAAAATAATGAAAATATAATTTTTTACATAAGATATTGATATATATATATATATTATTTAATATATTTTACTATGATATTTAGTTTATACAACATTTATATGGTTGTTTTGATTCATTTAGGAATCATCGAGTAACTATTGTGAATTTGTATAGTTCTATATAAAAATTATCACTATAAAAACATTAAATGTTAGAATTCCTCTTGCATGGTCCTTCACATATCAACCATTCTTTTAATTTTCATTTCCCACAAATAAATTTATTACGGTTTATATAGTGAACTATATTTATGTATAATCACATGAATTTTAATATATGATTGAAAAGAATTTTTTTGTGCACTAACATTAATTAATAGACCTCCCCATAATGATATATATTATGCTGTATTTTTCAACTTATTTTTTAAATATATTAAAAATATATAATACGTAAAAAATTTACTTATTGAACATTAAATTAGATATAATAGTGAAACGAATTTGTTGAAAAAATTTACATCTGTAGTTAGTTTATATTAAATTATACAAAATAAATCCGCATGTGTGCATTAATAGGGCCCAGTAAACTATATTTCCAATAAATTGATTCATCCGATAACGATTTTATAATTTAATATGACAACCTTTCTCTTTATTACGCATTAAAACATGATTTATAACATAATATTTCAATTAATAAAACTATGAAGACTAGTTATTATAGTGTCGATGGAAGTGAGGTACATTACATTACAATTTTAAAAGAAAAAAACATATTTATTGAAAATATCAATAACATTATTGCACATTAAACCATACAGGATAACCTGGGGACAAAAAATAAGAAAGGCGTGAGATAAAAACCAATTAAGAGATAAAACATGGAATAAGGTTATACATATTAGAAAATAGGCATATAAGTGGGGAAATTTTTTTTTACTTATATTAAACATGAATAATGAGACATGATATAACATGATAATCATAACATTGGAAGTGTGGAAATAACATAAAACACTACATCATTAAAATAAGTGAAGGATGAACCACCAATACATCATTGTGTAAAAATAACCATAATGTAATTAGGTTCACTCCCTATCCCAACATGACATCTTATGAGACAAGACATTTCCCAATTCATTAGAGAGAGATATAATTTTTGTTGCACTAGTCACATTCATTTCATTCACATGCTTATGTATGCCACATAAATAAAAAAAACATGGAATCCTTTTTCATCAAATATTATTCCATAAACATAAAGTAAAGATTAATTAAATTAAATTACTAGGTTATACAGGTATAATTGTATAAAGTTCAACACCATTAATAGGAAATGGTAATGTTTTTCACTAAATAATTGTTTTTGTATGTAAAATCGAGGGAAAATTTCAGTAGAATAACAATGTCACATAAAAATTGATAAATGGGTTGATGAGAAAGAATAGGGTTTCTCATAATTTAGACGTAAATAAAATAGTAATGGTGATATTTAATAACATGTCCCATAATATCTGAATGATGATAAATGACATAAGTAAGAAGTTACTTGAATACATAAGAGAAAGGAAAAGATCACTTACATGATATTATGATTCCAAATGTTTGGGAGGTTATTTTTATAAGCTTTGGGTGCTTTGGGAGGTATCCAGAGAGTGTATGTAAGAGTATGGACACGATCTAAATAGTATTATGGTAGATAAATGGAATTTCATGTGGGTTTATATAGAAAAATGATGAAATTATTTATTATTTAGGATTTGGACTATACATAATAAAATAACCAAATCCATAAATCATACCACGGTTTCTGCCCATGCTTTCTACCAAATGAGAGTTCTTTATATTAGTTTCTATATCAAAGATATGATATTAAAAAAATAACACCATTTATTGTGTAGTGATGCATCATATTCTTAATGAAATGATTTTAAAACTGTAAAACATATTAATGATTTTGGAGGATTCATATTTTCTTTATAAAATAAATAAAATAAACTTAAAATATAAATGTTTTAAATATAAAATATATATGTTTTAATTTATACATTTTATAGTATTTATTACATCTAATTTGGGTCATTATGATGTTATAATACAGTATGTATATGAATACAATATTTAAGTATTACCTAAAAATTTGAATGTCTTAAAATATTATAAAAAAGGCACTTTCGGATAATTATGATTTTCTGATTAAAAAATAGTAATCATCTTCTCTATATAAATTTATAAATATTTTAAATTTTAATTTTATTATAGTATATGGAATTTTTTAAAAAATGTAATATTTTCTTTGACAATAATATATTTTAAACCCTTAAACATTTACATTAGAAATCATAAAAATTATATGATAATTTATATTTAATAATTATTATTTAATAATTATATTTTATTAAGATATTATTTATTTAAAAAATTGATTAATTAAACTAAATAAATTCCTTAATTTAATTTCTATATTACCCAAAAATACTATTTGTGTTTTATAGTTTCAAAATAAAAATAACTTATAATGTGGAAATAATAAGATGAAAATATATTCATTATTATATAAAAAATAATTTGTATACTCATATTTCTTGGGACTTGATATATATAACATTATTATTGGAGTAAACACTCTAAGGGTATGGTGTGTGATGGTGGGACTTTCACGAGGTGGATCATATAACATGGTTTAGGACATGATCTCGATGTGCTGAGACTTCCATCATAAATACTTCCTCTCATGATTATGTTTTTGGATATCATATTTTTATTGATCAATGGAAAATACCATAGAAACAATATTCCTCATAAGCATTGATAAATGGGATTCATATCATATGATCCTTCTAGTTGCTACCATCACATCCTTTTTTATACGTTAATAGGATTCATTAAAACCCTATATTTATACTAATCATGTGATAAATTATCAACAACTATATTATCAAAGGTAATGATTCTTAATGGTATTTTATGTGCAATATTATATAATAAAACATATAATGAACTTGTGTTTTTATATAACCATATAATAAGACATTTAATAAAACGAATAGGGGAATTTTATTTGTAAGGGTTAAGGCCATTACAATATCCCCCCCTTAAGAAATATTTCCCAAAAATTTCCACTTACCACACTAAAAAAGATGAGGGTAACTCTATTTCATCTTATACTATGGTTCCCACATTTCTTCTTTAATCTTGTGGATTCCTTAAAACATTTTAACATGGTGGAATGTCTTATTTCATACAAAATTGTCTCTATAATCTACAATCTTCCCTGATTTGTCCTCATAAGAAAGTTCATTCTCCAACAATAACACATGTTCATTAATTACACGTGAGGGTTATAGTATGAAGTATCTCAAGACATATAAAGTTAACATATCATTAACTTGATATAGGTTTGGTGGGAGTTTATGTTCGTATCCCACAGCTTCGATTGATCGACGATCTGAAAGGGGATAATGTATTTAGGAGTAATAATTCCCTTATTTTCAAATATCATGAATTTATTCCATGGATATATATAGAATAATTCCATGTCTCCAATATCAAACTCTAGGTCTCATCTACGATTGTCAGCATAGCTCTTTTTTCAATTCTGAGAAGCCTTGATTTTCTGATGAATGGACTTAATGTTTCTGCCATTTTCTTTACATTTTTAGGACCTAAGAGTATTTAATCCTCATAATCATCCCAAAATGATGGTATTATTCACTACTTCCCCTAAGGTCTTAATAAATATTCATTTGGATGCTCCATTGAAAAATTTAGCTGTAAGAAAAATTGAGCAAAGTATGATGTTGGTCATATCCTCATTTAAAGTCCATTGAAAATGTGTAGATCCTGTTTCCTAATGTATGAATAATCTAACTAGATTGGAAATTGATATGGGGATGGTGGGATGTAATTAAAATCAAATAAGTGTTTTGATAATTTTTAATACTTTTCTAGAACATGGAGGTGAATCTCAGATATCGATCAGATACAATCGATGGTGGTACTCCTTGCAGTCCTACAACTTATCTGATGTATATCTATGCATGATGATTTAGAGATAAGTACTCTTGAATTGTGTTAGAGTGAGATTTATTTGGAATATGGTCCACAACAACCCATAATGAATTTTCCCCTAGATGCATTTATATTTCTAGTGATAAATTACTTGGTGTTTTTTTCATATTTCCATGTTGGTATGGGTTGTGGTTGCATTATCCCCTTAGACTTTTGTCATTTAGAATTAACTATCTAACAAAAAAGTAACTATGATGTACATAAATCAATATCATTATTCATATTGTCCCACTAATAGATATATCAATGATCTGGATATATCTACATACTTCATGGGTTAATGGAAGGAGTTTAACTATGTGCATCATTCAACAGTTACTTCTTTAAATTAATACTGATATTAGAGAGGGTCTGACCCAAATCTCACAACTCCTTGTTCATCAATAGTGAATTTCAATTATTTTACTTTTAAAATATTTTCCACTTCCATCTAAATCCCCACATCATCCATTTGAGAATATTTTATCCTTTACGCAGGGGAGTTTTGATCAATTATATGTGAAAGGATTGATGATGTTCCTTCCTTTTATGATTTCCATATACATCCTTTATAAATCTAATAAGTTCAGATCCCCCTCAATTAACATCAATGAATGGATTATTATATCCATTCTACTTATAGTGTATGAAACATAATAATCATTCACCGAATTTTAGGGTATTGATCTTTCATAGTCCTTGGTCATCTATAACCATATGCGATAACACATATTAATATATTTTTTTGTGAATATATACTTGAGGATTTTTTGATCCATATATATCTCACACATATCAAAAATAAATAATGTCACCATATTTTCAATGTGAATATAAATTTAGAGAACTATAGACAATGTGTTGGGTAGTTATGTTCATGACCTATAAAATAACATGTTTCATAGGTTATGTATTTTTAATTCTTCATTAAAACACATCCAAAGCCCTTCTTTAAAGCATTAGTGAATAATATGAAAAGATCATAATTTTTGGGTAGTGTGATCACATGTGCAATCATAATACCCCTTTTAATTTCCTTGAAGCTATCTTTACATTCATCATTACAAGAAAAATATAATCCCTTTTGGGTTATCTTGGTTAGTGATTTTAAAAATACTGTGAAACTTGTAACAAATTGATGATAATACAAAACTAGCCTCACGAATCTAGGGATATCTATCATGGTTGTTGGCCTCAGATATCCTTCAACTTATTATACATTTGAAGGATACATGGATACACCATTTATTGTAATTATATGTCCCAAGAATAATAACTCATTCAACCAAAACTAATATTTATTGAACTTTTTTAAAATATTATCCTTTAGTAAGGTCATTAGAATAGTCTTAATATTCTCATAAAAATCCCCTATTTTTTGGAGTATATTATAATATAATCTATAAATACAACCATAAATTAATCGAGGTAATATCTATAGACTTTATTCATCATGTTCATAATGGTTTAAATTGAATTATTACTATTAATTGGAAAACATTGAACTCATTGTTCCCTTTGCATTATGAAATGTAATCTTTAGGGACATCCATCTTCTTCACCCTAATATGGAAATATACTCACTGTAGATCTAACATAGATAAGTATTTTTTCCCGCATAGCAAACCAAAAAAGTAATAAATTCTTGGAGGATGATACTTGTTATTAATTTTCATCTTTATGAGATCTAGATAATCAATTCCAATATTCATTGACCCATTCATCTTTTTGATGAAGTGGACTTGTGTACCCCATGGGGATGCACATGGGCATATGTACCCTTTATCAATATTTTTGTATAGTAATTTCCTTAAATCCTCATGTTCCATAATATCCATTTTATAAAGAGTATTGTATAATGGTAACACTCCATATATAATCTCATCCTAAATCCAACATATAGTTTAGGGGGGAGACCATAAAATTCATTTGGAAACACATCTACATATTCCCTCACAATACGCCTCTCTTAAAGGGTGGATATTTCCTTAGACTCTATCATTTTATCTAGATGTCATTTCTCATAGGGAAATAAAACTCATTCTTATGATGATGGTGTTAAAGATGATTCATCCTCCTTGTTCCAGATGTACAGAGTCTAGGAAGATTCGTGATAAGGAGATTGATATACTTCACACGATAATTTATGTTGTCTATATATAGAGAAAGCCAATACATACATCGAAATTCATCAAATTACACCAAAGTGGGTCTGAAAAGGTTTATAAAAAATTTAATAAAAAAATTGTGATGGGGGAGTTATATTCTTATCATCAAATAATTTTCCCTTCTTCCATTTTCACTGAAAACTCAACTTTAATGATTTGTGGATGTGTTTGAACATTTATACTAAACATTCATGTTCTGAAAGAATTAATTTAACATGTAACAAAAAGTATGTTTTCTATCCTTGAATGTGTAACTAGCGTACCTGTCACTACATCAATTTCAGGATCCAACTCAGCAGTTGTGATGGAGAAAGCTCAGCCTTATTTCCTTAGATGTTTTTGGTTGTCTCAAGAAACCCTTTGGTTTGTGCATTCGATTTCAAAGTGCCCAAGTTTCTTTTAGTTGAATCAATTAACAATGCATTGAGTTTGTATAAGAGAATTTATTTCCTCCATCTATTTAGTGTGTTTATACTGTTGGAAATTCCATTCTAGGTACCCTTCTTCCTCACATACAAAGCATTTCTTCATCACTATTAAGAAATTTTTAGGATTCTTCTTTTCACACATTTTATAAGTTTGAAGAATTTTTTTGGAACCATTAGATTTCACTGTCAGGGATTACAAATAAAACTCCAATTAAATCCTTTTAACCATGTGGTACATCGACGATTAACCTATATCAATTTTGAAATTGAAGAAACATTAGATAATTTCCTTACATATTTTTATGGAACGGATCACCCGATCTTTTCATATAATAGGATTTAAACCCCCAGATTAGTGGAAAAAATGGAATTTAGGGGTAAAGGAAATACTATATTCATATTATACAAGTCTTGTGAAATATTTTTTGTACACCGTATTATATTTTCATCTTTTTCTAGTATGGAAAATAAATTAATTTCCATTTTAATATAGAGAGTGGGAGGAAAATATATATCAAAAAAAAATTCAAGAATTCTTTCCACATTATATCTTCAATATATTCCATAGGATTTATATCCTTGATCATTTTCCACCACTGATAAATTTCCACTTCCATATTACAAATATATAGAAATACATTCTCTAGTTCTTAATATTAAATGATAGAAAAGATATTTTCAATGGAGCTGATACATTCTTTCACAATTAAAAGAACATGTGATCTATTGAATGTCTGGTTCCTTTGTTGCATAATTATCTAAATTGCATATTTTTTCTTAGTTGGGGGGATGTGGGTGATTATACTGATCAGGGATTCTATTCATAATAGGAGTTATAAGAGATATAATCGGTATAAATTTTTTTATTCCTTCTCTAATCGGGATGGTCAACTCATTGGGGCAGTAATCCCATTTTTTATCACAATGATTGTTCACCTGATTCCACAAATTTTCAGAAATTAGATTGAATCAAAGGAATAATAAAGATGATTATTTCTTAATTATTTAAAAAAATCAAGGGGAAACTAGTTATATGAAATCGATGACATATAAATTACATTTATTTCTTAAATTATGAATTTCAAGGTATCAATCTAAATTATCAATGATCTATTTCCTAACACATTTTCTTATGTGCAGTTTTTGGTCCCATAATAATGGTCCATAAAGAGGTTAGGAATTTTCCAATTTTTTCCCCCTATAGTGTCAAAATAGTTGCACAGTAAGGCCTGTTTTCATGTACAAGGTTACATTGAGTCCGACCTAACACACCTTTTTAGATTTATTACCCCTAGGTACATATATGCCCGAATGACGTCCACTCGTAGTATCCAGATAGGGATTGATTTTCTTTATAATCTATTTAATATATAATAAAAACACATTAGGGGTTTTATTATACATAGACTAATTCCTAATCCATTATCTAGATTTTTCAAATCCTATTCCATAAAATAACTAATCTTTTTTCCTTCTATATGAACTATGAAAACGTGGCTTTTTATTACACATAAATACATGATTTTTTATATAAGATTACATTTAATAAAACATATAATATAGAGAAGTATAAAATATTTTATAATATAGGACATAATAGGACAATTTTAATATGAAAAAAAATATTTATTGAAAACATCCTTAGCATGCTGGCACATAGAAATGAACAATATAATATGGGGAAAAATATAAGAAAGGGGGTGCTATAAGTCCCACTAAGGTAATAAAATAGAATATGATGATAAATGTTAGGAAATATGTATTTAATAGGGGAATAAAAAGAGTATTAATCATAAAAATGAACTATGAGATGATATATATAATGATAATCATAACATGGGAAATGTGGGAACAACTTAAACACTGCATCATAAACATTGGTCATGGATAGAACCGAAATATATCATGGTGGAAAAGGTCCCATAAAGGAATTAGGTTCAATAACTATCCCAACATACCATATCATGTTACTAAACATTACCCAATACATTGAATCAATATATAATTCTGGGAACACCCACCACATTTTTTAGGTTCTCATTCTTATGTGTTCCACATAGATCATAAACAATTGAATCAGTTTTCATCACATTTTATTCCTAAAAAATATAGAGTGTAATACATAAATTTATGTCTCAACTAAATGAGTTATAAGGGTATAAAAAATAACGCCATTTATATAAAATGAATATTGTATTCCCTACAAAATTATTTTAGTATGGAAAATCATAGTAAAAGTTTTGGAGCATAACAATGTATCATTAATATTCATAAATTGTGTTGATGAGAGATAAATGGGTCTATAAAAATTTAGAAATAAATTGGAAAATAATTTTAATATTTAATTATATATTCTATCATATATAAATGAGGATAAAATACACAGGGTAAAGAAAATATTTGAATAAAGAGGATAAATGAAAATATCTCTTACTTGAGTGTGTGACTCCAAATTATTGGGAGGGGCTTCTTGAGAGATTGAGGTAACTTGGGAGGACTCTATAGAGTATATGATATAGTATTTATGTGCTCTAGGGAGTTTTAGTGAATAGAAATTGATGCTTTGGTGACTTTATATCAGAAAAGAGGGTAATTTTTTATTATTTAGGTTGTGGACTCTATATAATAAAATAACCCAAACTATAAACAATCCCACTAGTTTCCAATGGTTTAAAAAAAATGGGAATGATCCAAATTATTTTATAATTTAATTTGAATAAATAAATAAATTAATATATTGTATAACCTAGAGGTGATTCACTTTTTTAAAGAAATAATTTTTAAACCTAAAAATATATTTATGTTTTTAGAGGATTCACAATAGATTTATAAAAATAATAAAATATTTTCAATCTAATTATTTGGTTGTGTATATATTCAATTGTATTTATTTCATCACTTTTGGGTAATTATTAGGTCATAATACACTATGTATATTTATACAATATAAATATTTTACCTGAAAAATTGATTGTATCAGAAAATTATGAAAAATTCACCACTGGATTATTTCAAAATTCTGATTCAAAAAATTATATTCATTTTATTGAAATTATTTTCTAAATATTTTCATTTTCTAATTTTTAATAGGAATTTACATTTATTGAGAAACTATACATTTTTGAAAATAAGAGTTTTATAACACTTATAAAAATTACATTTGACTCTAAAAAAGTTATATTATAATTTATATTTAATAAAAAAATATATAATAATATTTTACTAAAATAATATTAATTTCAAAAAATCCATTAATTCATCAATATAATTTCCTTAATTAAATTTTAATATTACTGAAAAATAGTAGTTGTGTTATATTGTATTAAAATAAAAATCATTTATAAATTGAAAACAATAGGATCAAAAATATATTAACTATTTTATAAAAAATAATGCACATAATCGTATTTAAACTATCTATATAAATATCCTTTTAATGAACCAAAAAACCACACAAGGTTATGGTGTGTGATGGTGGGAGCTTCATGGGGTGGTTTAGCAAACATGGTTTGATCTGTGATCTCAATGAGCTTAATCTTCTATTGTAAACAGTTTATTCATTATTAAATTGCCAGATATTATCTTGCGCATTGTAAAGGGAAAGTACCAATGATGTTATCTCCCATGGAAGTTCCAATAAATGGGATTCATAGAGTATGATACTACTGGTTGAGACCATCACTTCCTTTATCTGTGCCAATTAAATTTGTCAAAACCCTATATTTATAATAATCAAGTGATTATTGTCTAATTACAATATTATCAATAGTGGTGATATATAATGGTATTTTATATGAAATTTAACATAATTTAAAATAAGTGCATGTGTATTATATAACCATATTGTAATACATTTAATAAAATCAAAAGGGGAATTTTATTTTTAAGAGTTATAACTGTTACATTTTATATGATTGAAATAATCATCTCTAATATTCTAATTAGATGTGTAAAGTCACTCAACAAATCACTCTTTCATATGTGGGATATCCTTATTTGATCAACATGGACAAGTAATTTATTTAGAAATTTATTCTTATTTTCTATGGTCAAATAGATAGTGTAAATAAAATTATAATTTTGAATAGATCACTAATGGTTCATAAACACTTGGTTATTATTATCAGAAATCTAATAAATATTATTTTATATTAATTACTTCTAAACATAAATTCATTCAATAACTTGTGATTGTGTTTATCCAAAAATATGAAATCATTGTTTATTAAGTCTCAATATTTTATATCAGTTGTGCCAAATAATATATATTTCAAGTATTTTATATAAACTAAATTAACTAAACAATCATCATAAGCTTTAATGTTTAAAGTATTATAGTTATCTTAAAATTTATTATTAAATAATACTATAAGGATCAGGCCTTATAATATTTCATAATCATGAATTAAATTAATAATTCAAATTGATGATCTTTTTAGGTTTAGAGTTTTAGAGAAATAGGACATAACTATTACATATCAAAATATTACAAAGTAGACCCATCTACTCAGTTTCCATTTTTTCATAAAGTAAAAAATCTTAAAAAGAAACATTTCAGGTTCCCTGTTTTAGATATCATGTCTTTCCTTGATCCCATCCTTGACCTTATTCATCTTTAAGTCTTGTGGAAATCATTTCAAAACTTGGGATGAGAATAAAAAGCTCAGTAAGGGGTATAAAAATACGGAAACAAAACATTAGTCCATGTATTCATAAGAATCAATGAAATCATACTTTACTCATAAAACATAATCACTTTAACATACCTCATGAAATCATAAGATTTATGAATAAGTCATAGAAATCATTAATCATAAAGGTAAATTGAGGCATTCATCACATTATTATGTAGGGAGTAACCCTCATGGTTACGTTTGGAATACCCATCACAGTATATTCCCTAAATCTCTTCAGAAAAACCTTAGCGTTTAACTCCATCACGTTACCCAATGCATTGGAGTGCTATCTCGGGCTCACCCGCCCTTAGTTCATCACAGAACCACCCGATTTCACAAACATTGTCCAAGAACCATGACATAATCATAACACATAACTTAAGAATACAGGAAATATAACATTCCCACATTGCAATAACAATAAAACATTTTAAGATATTGAAATAATAAATCTATTCTAAAAACCATTTCAATACAAAAATTAATAAGAAGAGTATATGGTATTTATTTTCCTTTTAAAAACATTATGACTTGTTAAGGAAGCCAAAGGTAAAAAGGGTTTATACAACGCATAGAAGAAAGTTGTGTATAAATTAATGGATGCCTGAATAAAAGGACATTGAGACGAAGTCCCTTACAAAGACGGTATCCTTAGATTAAGGATAAATCAATTATGAAATTATGTGTGAAAAATACAAATACAATGAATATAAGTGTATATTAAGTGTAAAACAATCATTTTTCGTTCACACATATTAATAGCATGACATAATCAATATGTATAGGTTTATCCCAAAGAATTGAAATTGGGTAAAGAAGTTCCCATACAGAAATTCGACAGCCTAACGACGTCACTTTAAAATTCAGAAAATGAGATGATGACAGATAAAAAGGGTATCTCATCACTTGTACATAACATTTACAGAAATAATTATATATAAGAACATAACCCAACATAATAAGATTTTAATTAAAAGACATAACAAAAAAAGTCTTTTAAAAAGAGGAGGGTGAAAGGTTCCCTTACCGATTTGGGTAACTTTCAAAACGTACACCCCATGAAAGATGGGTCATACAATGAAGATGTAAATACCCATAAATTAAATTATATTACCCAAAGAATACATTAATGTGTAGTACATACACAACACAAAAGGTAATAGTGGGAAATGTAGCATGAATCTCACGGGAACACAATGTGAGATAAAAACTCATTACCTCGTGGTAACAAATCAAGTCGAATGACCAAAAGATAATAAGAACCAAATGAATCACATAATACCATGAATATCATGATAATATATATATCAAAAGGCATTACACAATACAAGACATTCAATAAATATTTTGTGAACAATATAAATCTCACATAATTAAAAGTGAGATAAGAAATCCCTTACGAAAATTTGGTAGCCAAACGACGCCACTTAAAACATCAAAAAATGTATTGATGAGATAAAATAGGGTATCTCATCACATGAACATAAAAGGAATGTAGGATGAATATAATATAACATCCCAAACATATGAACATTTAGCATAAAATAAATGACATCACGGAGAATACATGAAAAGAAAGAGAGAGGTAGGATCCCTTACCTCAAGTCTGACTTGTCTTGTTTGTATCTTTATATTCCAGAATAATAATATTTAGTAAATTTATAATTGATTTGGTACCTAATTTAATGTTTATTATTAAATTCATATCACATATTATAATGTTATAATAATTGGTTAATTATATGAGTTCATATAAGATGTTTTTGTCGATGTTCGGTACATGAGTCAAAAATGAACATGTTTGAAAAGAATTTTCCATGTATTTATAAGTAACTCATCTAAAAAAATGTATTAATGATATAAATATCATATATATCCAGTATATATTCATTTAATACTATTCCATAACATTTGGAGATAAAAAATGAAATGCACCGTTCAGGGAGACGATAGAATGTACGTACGCATGAACACTACTTTCATTTCTATGTCATATTAATGGAATTAAAACTACATGATAGATATATATATTATAATTATAGAATGAAATTATTCAATTAGATATAATATATTTCATATATATCTATTATATATATGTACTTATAATAGTATATAACATTTGGAAATAAGAAATGAAATGCACTGTTCATAGAGACGGTAAGCCGTATGTACACATGAACGCTACTTTCATTTATATTTCATACATTAATGGAATGAAAACATAATGAAACATAGTTATATCTTAATAATATTATAATATCATATATAATATCATTAACTCCATCCTTTATATATCCCACATATGGCATTGACGATTCAAATCACTTTGAGGGGGCGGTAGTCCGCACTTCCTAAAATGAAATTATCGCGTTTACCCATTATGGAAACCATAAAGGTATGGAATAAATGAAAAATAAAGAAGCATAAGGAAAATATAAAAATAATATATATCATATATAAAAATAGTGAATCTTAATGTCTACCCTGAGAGGTGTTAAATTATGATTGAGCAATCATTGTTTCATGAGGCAATAATTCGCCACCCATAGAAACAATATGTTCTTTAACCATTAGATGGAGGTGTGTGTAGGTTTATCTCAGATAGTTATAATAAAACGATCCTATTATATTTAATATAATGCTTTTGTTACAAAATAAAGTAATAAGAATAGTTTAGGGGGTTGGAGAAGCAAAATAATACAAAAGAACATAAGAGAAGACATTATCTTTAAATCAGGTAACTCCTCTTGGTTTGAACCAAAAGGGTTTCTTGAAGATATTTCTGCATTAGGTAAGTCTTATAGGATAAAGATAGGAAAGTTGTTAAATTATTTTAGTATATTTTGGATGAGACAATGTTATTGAGAAGTGTGAGATATTGGTAGAATGTTAGGTCTTTTTATAAGGAAGAGGAGGGGCTCTTTTGGAAATTTTGAAACTATTATTTTATTTTAAAATGAAATTAGGTTTATAAAGATAAAAAAATCATTAAAGTCGATGATATGGTGGCTAATTTTTGAAATAACAACATAAAATAGGTATTTTACATGTTTTAATATTTATTTAAACTTTATCTTCTTATTTATTTAATTTATTCATTAATGACGAAAACACAGCATCATCATTGTGTCATAAATAATATTATTTCTTTGATGACTAAAAATTATAAAAATTTTACCATTTTTTAAGAAATATTTTTATATTTATAATGAATATTTATAGCTTACAAGATAACTTGTATAACCACTTTTAAAAATTGTTTTAGTAAAATAATACATGTTTGTGACATTTTTATTTTTTACTTTAAATAAATGGTATTAATGTCATTATCTTACCCAAGTGGCTCCATGGAGTCCCAAAAATTGACCCATGGATTTTATTTATCATACATGACTCATCCAATAAATGTAGGACATGTTTCATGATATTTTTAAATTTTTATAATATCATTTTTACCATAAATTACCCTAATTACCTTTAATCGCGGTTAACAAAACTAAAAATTAACTATTCATATAAAAATTATTTCTTTCCCATTGAACCAAATATTACTTACTAATGACAACCATGTATGTCTTATTTTTTGAAAATCAATTCATAGAAGTGGTAAAGTTTCATTTAACAAGAAATTAAGTTTTTTTATCTACCACTTAGTGGTTTCACTATTCATAAAAAAAAATGATGTTTTTCAGAGAAATAGCAAAAAAATAACCCTAAGATATATTTGATATTACAAATTCAAAAATGATGTCCATTTTCCAACTTAATAACATAGAAGTTTCATTAATTAATTTTATAATTAATTCTCACTGTCAAAACAAATAGCCTATTTTTAAGAAACAATATCTATCAAAAGATTGACATTTGTTTATGTCCAATTTCAAAGTTAAATTAATTTCAATGACCACCATCGAATTAAATGGTAAAAATATATTTTCATTACACTTTAAACCCAATTAAAAATATAATCTAACCATATAAAAAAAAATTTAACACCCCGAGCTTCCACGATACACTTCTCTTTCAATAATGCAATAGTTTGCATTGTATGCAAGTTCCAGATTCTAACACACCGCGACCAATAAAAATAGCCATTATGAATATTAATACCAGTTTTTTGAAAATATATATATTTTATATTTCAAAATGGACTTCATTTTTGGAATCAGAATATCTAAATTAGCCTATGTTGAATTTTTGGTATTTTTCTGAGAACTTCCAATTTTTATAAATAGTGAAAAATACTTTAAAACAACTTTTTAATCAAAATAATTTATAGTGATAAATTATTCTATTTAGTGGTTTTAAATTATAATTAGAATATATTTTTACAATTTTATCGAATGGTGGTCATTATAATTAATTTCACTTTGAAATTGGACATAAACAATTGCCAATCTTTTGATACATATTGTTTCGTAAAAACACGCTATTTGTTGTGACAACGGGAATTAATTATAAAATTAATTAATGAAAATTATATGTTTGTAATTTATTAAAATAGACATAATTTTTGAATTCGTAATATCAATTATAGCTTAGGGTGAAATTTTGGCATTGTTCTAAAAAACATCAATTTTTGATGAATAGTGGAACCACTAAGTGGTAGTTAAAAAACTGATTTTTCGTTTAAATGAAACATTACCACTTCTGTGATTTTATTTTAAAAATTATTACATACATGGTTGTCCAAAGGAAGTAAAATGTGGATCAATGGGATTAAAATAAATTTTTGGTGAATAGTTACTTTTAAGTTTAATTAATCGCGATTAAAGGTAATTTGTGTAATTTAAGGTAAAGATAATGTTATAATAATATGAAATTACATTTACACATGTCCTACCCATATTGGACGAGTCATGGACGAAACAAACAATCCATGGGTCAACTTGGGGACCCCATGAAGCCACTTTGGTAGGAAAATGACATTAAAAACTTTTTATTTAATGTTAAAATAAAATGTCACAAACATGACTTGTTTTACTAAAACAATTATTAAATGGGGTAATACAAGTCATTGTTTGACTATAAGTATTAATTAGAAAGATAAAAATATTTCCTACATAATGATATTTTATTTATAATTTTTATACATTAAATAAATTAAATTATTTATGACACCATGATGATGCAGCGATTACCACATTATTTAACGATTTAAATAAAATCAAAAGATAATGTAAAATCTAAGACCTAAACATGTCAAAAACCTATTATATGGGTGTATTTCAAACTCTTTTCACCTTATCATAGAAATATATAATTTTGGGACCTTTTAAATATAAAAATAATTTTATAATAAAGTAACCTTTTATAACATTCCAAGAGTGCCCCTCCTCTCCTCTTATAAAAGGCCCCCAGCTCTACCACCTTACCCACACATCTCAAGCCTTTTTCTCGGCCAAAACTGACCCATTTTTTCTCTCCAAATCCCACTCTAACTCCTAGAATCCTCACTTTGGTCCGAAGTCTTTCTAATGAAGCCTGTGAGCTCAAATCAAAAAGAGTTACCCATTTTAAAGGTAGTGTTTTCTCTTGTGTTATTATGATTTATTTTGCTTCTCCAACCCCCTAAAATATTTTATTCATTTATTTTGTATCAACAAAAGTATCCTAAATATACTGGGATGCTTTTATAATAAGGATTCGAGCTACACTTACACACAACTACATCTAATGGTTAAAGAACATACTGTTACTGTGGATGGCGAATTTCTGCCTCACGAAACGATGATTGTTCAACACTCATATAACAAGTTCAAAGGTATCCCTTAAGATGTAACTATATTTATATATGATATATAATATGTTTATATTTTACATAATCTTTTATATTTTTCTTTTATGGCATACCTTTATGGTTTCCATTATGGGTAAACGCGATATTTTCATTTTAGGAAGTGCAGACTACCGCCCCCTCAAAGTGATTTGAATCATTAATGCCATATGTGGGATGTATAAAGGATGGATTAAATGATATTATACATTATATTATACTGGAATTATATTATAACTTTATATAATTATAATTTCATTAAATTAAATACCAAATATAAATTAAAGTAGCATTCATGCGTATGTAAGGCTTACCGTCTCCACGAACGGTGCATTTCATTTCTTACCTCTAAATGTTATGTAATATTATAAATGCATGTATATACTGTATATATATGATATATATGATATCTAAATCAGGAATATAATTCTGGATATAATGGATATTTCACCACATGAACAACTTGTAATTATATGAAGGTTATTTTTGACTCAAGTTCAAAGATCGACAAAATGACCGTTATTAACTTAAATAATTACATAATGTTCATAACATGGTAATAAGTGATATAAAAGGAATAATGAACTTGAAAAAGGTTCTTAATAAAGTATAAATTATCTCTAGATTATTATTCAGGAGGTTAAATAATGATCGAGTCATGTCGGACACGAGGTAAGGGAACTTCTTAACCCAATTTCCATTCTTTGGGTTAATCTCATACTTTCAAATTATGTCATGATATTATTATGTCCTATCATGTATTTATACTTTCTTTATATGTAATTATAGTGAATACAAATAATAGATCTATTGTATTTTAAAAAATTATCTTTGTAAGGGACTTCATCTCAATCTCCTTTCATTGAGGTATATTTTGTTTTATACACAACTTTCCTTTATACGGTGTATAAACCCCTTTGACTTTTACTTTTATTCAAAAGGAATCTTTTTATACAAAGCGTTTTTACTAAACGACAATAGGAATGTTTTTTTCTTACGTATGTAGCGACAATGGCTTCCCCAACGCCATGACCATTATTTGATTTTCGGTTTCCTCTACAAGCCTTAATTTTTTTTAAAAATGAAAAATAAATATCAAATTTTAATTTTCTTTTATTTTGGTATTTGAAATGGATTTGAAGGTGTTTTTATTATATCAATGTGTTGTATTGATATCTTGTCATTGAAATGTGGAAATGTTATATTTCTTTTATGCATATTTTATGTGATATTATTATGTTATGGTTTATAATATGTCTAAACCTGTTCATATGAGGAATGAATTGGACTTAATAAGTGAAGGGTAGCGCCCGCTATAGCTCCTCGATGCATCAGAAGGTCTCATGAGACAAACTAGTGTCTTGGCACGAGCCCTTGACAAAATATTATTTGTAGTCTTGGTATGAGGCCTTGGATACATGGTTATGATAGTCTGGCATTATGCATTCCATTATTATGAAGGTGGTTATTGATATTGCATGTGATTATTCGACTAGTAGAATATCCATGTGAGTAAGTAAATGGCATTATTTAATTTTATTTTTTCCATATTATGCTGATGTTCAAGTTTAAAAAGTCTTTTGTTTTAGTTATACACTTCCTTAAATGTTAATGTTTATTTATGAAAGCTTCAGCGACATTGTTATTATTACTGAGCATCTGAGCTCACCCCTTTCAATGTTTTAATATTTTTCCAGACGTGAAGAAGTATTTTATGAATGACCTGTAGGGGTAGTCAGAAGAGGATATGAGTGTGGACTATGGATACATTGTTATTGTAGTTTTTCACATTATAATGTAATGTAAAATTTATGAATTTATCTAGTGTTTCCAAGTCTACTAAACTAATCTGTCTTTCGAGACATGATCTTTTGTGATCATGCCAATGTTACGCAATAATGCACCGACTCTGGGTAACTGGGGTCGGGGTGTTACAGTTGGTATCAGAGGAAGTTTAGTACTAACCTTGGAAGCTAGATCTACATAAACTCTGATTAAGAGCACATAGCCCTAAGATATACTTTGAGGATTATTATAGAAGAACTTACTAGAATTTTGGTGTTATAGAGATTTTATGAGTTCTCCGAGCAATACATCCCTGTCTAGATTCGAGCAGGTAGAGGCAGCTCTGGCACAGATGTACTTAGGGGTAAATCTTGAAAACACCGCTTTGAGCTAGACTCGAACGGGAACTGGTGCATGACAACAGGCCTTGCTGCACTCTTGGTTACGACACCCCTGGGGGATTTTCTTAGGTTAATTCTCATTGTCTTTACAAACCACTATGAAGGGTTATGAGTATATACTTTCTCAAAGAAAACATTTTTATGATTATGGATTATATCCATAAATAGTTCAATTAATGTTATGTGTCTTCCAAGTATGGAATAATGTATTTTGATTCAAAAACTAATCTAGTTTATGCCATTGTTTAGAAATGGCACCTAGTGGAAAGAATGGAAACCGTATCAATGCACGCACTCCGTTTAGGGATTTCCCTCCTGCTCAAGATAATTATTGTGGAGCTGGAGATACAACTGGTGCTGATCAACTTATTACCATACTGGGACAACTCACTCAGGTTATGAATAATAACCTTACTCGTATGAAGCACCCTGAACCTCAACGTGGAGGATCAATGTTAGACCGCTTCATGAGGAAACAACCACCAACATTTAATGGGGGTACAAATCCATTAGTTGTTGAGCAATGGATAAACTCCTTAGAGAAAATATTCCACGCCTTGGGGTGTAGCGAAAGGGAGAAGGTTGTCATGCCAGTCTATCGCCTCACTAGGGATGCTGATCAATGGTGGTCACTGATTCAAAACAAAATGGAAGATTAAGAAGTATCAAGTATGGAATGGAGGGAGTTTAAGGAAATTTTCTTAGAAAGATACTTTCTTTATAACCATCGAGCAGATATGGAAAGGCAATTTCTGAGTTTGAGGCAGAAGGAGGATGAGAATGTCGCAATGTATGAGGATAACATTACAAGGTTAGCGAGGAATACTGAAGATTATATACGTAACCCATGATGTAAGATCGATCGTTTCTTTGATGGGTTAAAACCGTTTCTCCTTCGAGCATTAGTATCAAAATCTTTATCAACATACAAAGATATAGTCTCGTGTACTATCAAGAAAGAAAATGAATTCTCTAAATCTTATGACAATAATGTAAAGAAAGAGAAGAATAGAACAGTGGAACTAGAGACAGATAAAAAGAAAAAGGGAAAGAAAGATTTTCCATTATGCATAAATTGTAGGAAGAATCACCCCAGTACTTTCCTAAAAGGAATGGGAGTTTGTTATAAATGTGGAGAAAAAGGTCACCAGGCTCATGATTGTATGGGAAAGAAAGAGGATATCAATGATGAATGCTACAATTGTAGGGAAATGGGGCATTATGAAAATTAATTTTTTAAGCATCGGGGAAACTTACCTCAGAAAAGGCCAAGGGATCAAGGAAAATCTTATGTTGTTACTACAGTTGAAGTGGAATAATTAATGTATTGGTGCTTTTGGAATCAACGATTATATTCTGGTTATAAGAATAATGTGATATATATAAGGATTGTACTGCAGTACTTGTTGTTTTCATTAAGGTTTTAATATGATGAAGGTAATCATATTTTTTGTATGTGATAATAAGAGAATATTTACTTTGTTTAGGGAATCTGATGTTACAATTGATTTTGGAATTTAGAGACCTTTTAGAGAAAGTCTGGATAGAGGTATTTTGGATAACTATAAAGGTTGGAATGGATTAAGTTGAACCTTGGATAGTATTGTTAAAACATTTCTAAAGAATATTTTTGGAATATTATAATACTATAGTTTTAGGAAAAGGACAACCTGTAGGTTGGGGGATAACCCGTCGCGTCGGACAAAGTTGTAGGAATCGAACCCACAACCTTAGTGTGACAAGCCTTTATTACCTACCACTAGCCTACATGAAGTCCTTGGTTATTACAAAATATTTTTCCTAATCTAAAAGGTATGTGTTAATATTTGGAACCTTGTACGATTAGGATAAATATAATATTTTTGAGTTCTATTATCTTTTTGGAGTGAAAGATGGGTTTGTGGTAAAAATTTATTAATAAATGAAAGTCTACATGACAAGTAAGTATATTTCCTTACATTCTTAGTAAATCTCTTAAATAAATTTCTAAACATTATGAAAGGTATCATAAAACTAAAACTTTTCTGGTTAACTTTTCCAACTAGGGATTCAATGACCGTTTAACCAATCACAAGTTTGTGATTTTCTTATGGTTAACTTTCCCCTAATCCTTTTTTCTACAACTCTTCATCAGACCATGATGGTTTATTTTTCTTCCTTATCCATATTTCCATAGAATCCTAGTATGGGCTATCTCGAGTGACCTTTGTACTTATCTTTCTTTCTTTTAATGTTATATTTTTATTAACCTTATTTCCGATGTGGGTTTTCCAAATAGGTATTTTTCTATTTTCAACCTTTTATTTTTAAAGAAAAATTTCAAATTGCGAGGATGTAATTTATTTATGTAGGGGAGAATGTAACACCTCGAGCTTCATGATATGCTTCTCTTTCAATAATGCAATAGCTTGCATTGTACGCAAGATCGAGATTCTAACACACCGCGACCAATCAAAATAGCCATTATGAATAGTAATACCCACCTTTTGAAATTATATATATTTTATATTTCAAAATGTACTTCATTTTTTGGATTCGGAATATCGAAATTAGCTTATGTTGAATTTTGGTATTTTTCCGAGAACTTCCAATTTTTTATGAATAGTGAAAAATACTTTAAAACAACTTTTTAATCAAAATAATTTACAGTGATAAATTATTCTATTGAGTGGTTTTAATGTATAATTAGATATATATTTTTTCAATTTTATCGAATGGTGGTCATTATAATTAATTTCACTTTGAAATTGGACATAAACAATTGTCAATCTTTTGATATATGTTGTTTCTTAAAAACAGGGTATTTGTTGTGACAACGAGAATAAAATATAAAATTAATTAATGAAACTTATATGTTTGGAATTTTTTAAAATATACATCATTTTTGAATTCAGAATATCAATTATATCTTATGGTGAAATTTTGGCATTATTCTGAAAAACATCAATTTTTAATGAATAGTGAAACCACTAAGTGGTAGTTAAAAAACTGATTTTTCGTTTAAATGAAACATTACCACTTCTGTGATTTGATTTTCAAAAATACAACTTACATGGTTTTCATTAGGAAGTAAAATTTAGTTCAATGGGATTAAAATAATTTTTTGGTGAATAGTAACGTTTAAGTTTAATTAATCGCGATTAAAGGTAATTAGTGTAATTTAAGGTAAAGATAATGTTATAATAATATGAAATGACTTTGACAAATTTCCTAACCCTATTGGATGAGTCATGGGAGACCACGAAAATCCATGGGTCAACATGGGGACCCCATGGAGCCACTTTGGTAGGAAAATGACATTAAAAACATTTTATTTAATGTTAAAATAAAATGTCACAAACATGAGTTGTTTTACTAAAACAATTTCAAAATGGGGTTATACAAGTCATATTTTTGACTATAAATATTCATTAGAAAGATAAAAATATTTCCTACATAGTTATATTTTATTTATAATTTTTATACATTAAATATATTAAATTATTTATGACAACATAATGATGCAGCGATTACCTCATTATTTAAAGATTTAAATAAAATGAAAAGATAATGTAAAATATAAGACCTAAACATGTCAAAAACCTATTGGATGGGTATATTTAGAACTCTTATCACCTTATCCTCTAAATATATAATTTTGGGACCTTTTGAATTGGAATTCATTTTATAATAAAGTAACCTTTTATAACTTTCCAAGAGTGCCCATCCTCTCCTCTTATAAAAGGCCCCCACCTCTACCACCTTACCCACACCTATAAAGCATTTTTCTCGAACAAATCTTGCCCATTTTTACTCTCCACATCCCACTATTACTCATAGAAGCCTCACTTTGGTCATAAGTCTTCCCAAGGAAGCCTTTGAGCTCAAATAAAAAAGAGTTACCTGTTTTAAAGGTAGTGTTTTCTCTTGTGTTATTATGTTTTATTTTGCTTCTCCAACCCCCTAAAATCTTTTATTAATTTATTTTGTAACAACACCAGTATCCTAAATATACTAGTATTCTGTTATAAGAATTATTCGAGCTACACTTACACACACCTACACCTAATGGTTAAAGAACATACTGTTTCTGTGGATGACGAATTTCTGCATCACGAAACGATGATTGTTCAAAGCTAATATAACACCTTCAAAGGTGGCCATTAAGATGTAACTATATTTATATATGATATATAATATGTTTATGTTTTACTTAAGATTCTGTATCTTTAATTTATTTCATAACTTTGTGGTTTCCATTATGGGTAAACGCGATATTTTTATTTTAGGAAGTGCGGACTACCGCCCCCTCAAAGTGATTTGAATGGTTAATGCCATACGTGGGATGTATAAAGGATGGAGTAAATGGAATTATAAATTGTATTATAATGGAATTATAATATAACTTTATATAATAATAATTTCATTCCATTAAATACTAAATAGAAATGAAAGTAGCGTTCATGCGTACGTACGACTTACCGTCTCCATGAACAGTGCAGTTCATTTCTTACCTCTAAATGTTATGTAATGTTATAAATGCATGTATATACTGGATATATATGATATATATGATATCTATATCAGGAATATAATTCTGGATATAATGGATATTTCACCACATGAACAACTTGTAATTATAAGAAGGTTATTTTTGACTCAAGTACCAAAGATCGAAAAAATGACCGTTATTAACTTAAATAATTTCATAAAGTTAATAACATGGTAATAAGTGATATAAAAGGAATAATGAAATTGAAAAAGGTACTTATGCAAGTAGAAATTAACTCCAGTTTAATATTCAGGAGGATAAAGAATGATCGAGCCAAGTCGGACACGAGGTAAGAGAACTTCTTAACCCAATTTCCATTCTTTGGGTTAATCTCCTACTTTCAAATTATGTCATGATACTATTATGTACTATCATGTATTTATACTATCTTTATATGTACATATAGTGAATACACATAATTGATCTATTTTATTTTTAAAAAATGATCTTTTTAAGGGACTTCGTCTCAATCTCCTTTCATTGAGGCATATTTTGTTTTATACACAACTTTCCTTTATACGGTGTATAAACCCCTTTTACTCTTACTTTTATTCAAAAGGAATCTTTTTATATGAAGCATTTTTACTAAACGAAAAAAGGAATGTTTTTTTCTTATGTATGAGGAGACAAAAAATTCCCCGCCGCCGTGACCATTATTTGAGTTTCGGTTTCCTCTACAAGCCTTAACTTTTTTTAAAAATGAAAAATAAATAAAAAATTTTAATTTTCTTTTATTTTGGTATTGAAAATTGTTTTGAAGGTGTTTTTATTATATCAATGTGTTGTATTGATATCTTGTGATTGAAATGTGGAAATGTTATGTTTCCTTTATACATATTTTCTGTGATCTGATTATGTTATGGTTTATGATATGTTTAAAACTGTTCATATGAGGAATGAATTGGACTTAATAAGTGACGGGTGGAGCCCGCTATAGCTCCTCGAGGCATCGGTAGGTCTCATGAGACAAACTAGTGTCTTGGAACGAGGCCTTGACAAAATCTTATTTGTATTCTTGGCATGAGGCCTTGGCTACGTGGTTATGATAGTCTTACATTATGGATTTCATCATTATGAAGGTGGTTATTGATATTGCATGTGATTATTCAAATAGTAGAATATCCATGTGAGTAAGTAAATGGCATTATTTAATTTTATTTTTGCCATATTATGCTGATGTTCAAGTTTAAAAAGGCTTTTGTTTTAGTTGTACATTGCCTTAAATTTTAATGTTTATTTATGAAAGCTCCCGCGATATTGTTATCCTTACTGATCTTTTGAGCTCACCCCTTTAAATATTTTAATATTTTCCAAGACGTGAAGAAGTATTTTATGAATGACCTGCAGGGTTAGTCAGAAGAGGATATGAGTGTGGACTATGGAGACTTTTTTATTGTAGTTTTTCACTTTATGATGTAAGGTAATATTTATGAATGTATCTAGTGTTTCCAAGGCTACTAAACTAATCGTTCATTCAAGACATGATCTTTTGTGATCATGCCAATGTTAGGCAATAATGCACCGACTCTGGGTAACTGGGGTCGGGGTGTTATAAAATTAGATTAAAAGGAGGTTTTGAATTAAAATACATCTTCTTCACTATTCATTAAAAAAATAAATTTTATCAACAAAATACCAAAAACATACGCAAAGTAAATTTATATGTCCCGATTATAAAAAAGAATTTTATTTAGTCCAATAGAATGTATAAGAGTGACCAAAACTATATTTAGAGAGTTTTTTCCATCAAAAGGTGATAAATCGACTTTTTAGTGAATATTTGAGTATTTACGCTTAAAATTGGATTCATTCGCATTTTAATCCACTAACATTTATTGGGTAAATGTAAAAATATTTAACAAACATATATAATCATTTGTTAGTTACTTATCTTCATTCCCACTATTACAATGGCTAGGTGTTAGCTAACATTTAAAAAATAATATTATTATATTACTATTGTGAAACACATGATTTCAAAGAAAATCATTTTTGCGTATTGGGTATGTCATCAAACATAGCATAACATTTACAGTAATGTTAATATTTTATTCACAAATATTAATAAATATGAAAAAGTAATATTCTTTATTTACCTGGGATGTTACATCCTTCCCCCCTTTTGGGAATTGCGTTCTCGCAATTTTAAAATTGGGCTTGGAAAATCATTGAATCCCCCACATCAGAAAAGGAGTAAATTAAACTATCACATTAAAAGAAAGAAAGAAAATTACAAAGGTCACCCGAGATAACCCAAACTTGGATTCCATGAAATCATGGATATGGAGAAAAAAACAAAGAATCATGGCCTGGTGGAGAGTGATTGAAAACATGATAGGAGAACGTTAACCACCAAAAAATTACAAACTTGTGATGGGTTAAACGGTATTTGATTCCCCAATAAGAAATGATAACAGAGTTTTTTTTATATGTTACTTTTTATTGATGAATTTAAATATGAGCTTAACTAAAACATAAGTAAACCCACTTACATGTCATGTAGACATTCAACTCTTACTAGATTTCTAACACAAACTCATATTTTCTATAAAAGATTAGTATTTAGGAAGACCTGTTCACATTAACAGTGATATATTATGCATCTTGAGAATCACCTAATCCGAAAAAGATGAACTATATATTTCGCATGTCTATAGACCTTAACCAAAACCAAAATTTTTAATACAAGATCAGATAATCCCCAAAAAGGATAAACTTTTACAAAAATTAAAACTACTCTTAATCTCCAAAAATTTTCCAATAAAACCCAAAGTTCATCAAAGACCATTCAATAAAAAAATATCCATAATATTATACAAAGTAATCAAAACTAAAATTGAAACCCAAATCTTCGATGGATTTAATCACATAGTCTTCCTAGAAAAAATCTTAACATTTATCTCCAAATAACACCAGTTTCTATTAAAGTCTCATATTGAAAAGTAATTAACCTAATCACATGTCCTTCATGAGAGGTAAATCATTTCCATAGATAACTCAAAATACACTTATTCCCGATTCATAATATCATCTAACTAAAAATAATTATTCGTACTAAACAGGGACTTCACGTAGTCCAGTGGTAGGCGATAAATCTCAGTCGCACTATGGTTGTGCGTTCGATTCCCACAGCTTCATTCGACACGACGGGTTGTCACACAGTCTGCCTATAGTAATTTTTCAAAAACTATATAATTTTATAACATTCCCAAAAAAAGATAAATTCCTCAAAAATTACAATAAAATATTTTAACCACAAAGGTAATATAATAACTTTCATTTTTCATCCCAAAATGTATTAATCGGTAATTTCCTCAAAATCAAGGATGATATAAACCCAAATAGTTTTTTATAACTATATCCACAAAAGTGAAGATAATAATTCATTGAATAAAATTTTAATATATCAAACATCAGGGTTAAACATACTATAAAAAGTTTTCTAATCTTACCCCATCCTCAAAAGAGCCTTAATACATTTATGGATTCAGTGTCCTAAAATCTACCATAAATCTTGAATCCCTTATATGTTGACTTATTACACATTCAACAGTATTTATGATCCATTAACCATTACTTTCCAACAAATTAGGAAATACTTCTTTCCTACAATCAAAACCATGAATCATATCCTAATATTCCAATAATAGGAAAACATATGTTAAGAAATATTTCATACCTTTAATTGGTCATTGTCAGTTTCTTCATTCTCAATCGGAAAGGAATTAGGTATTGGTATACGAATATTGTAAAATCTTGGAGATCCCATTCCCAAAACTTCTTCGTAGGAAATGTGTTTTCATAATGACCATGCACACAACATTTAAAACATTCAATTGATCCCCCATAATGAACTTCTTTACCTTTCCTAGAGTCAACTGGATGCTTCCTTTTTCTATGGAAGGTTCTTGCTTTATGACCTTCATTTCCACACCTATAGCATCTTTCTATCCCTTTGAAACATTTTCCTAGGTGTCTCTTTCCACATATTTGACACATAGGTTTTTGAACAAACTTACCTTTATGATTTTTACCTGAACATCTGTAGGGATTTGTTTCTCGCATATATGATGCCTTATAAAAATCACCAAGGATTAGGTGGTCAATCATGACTCCAGATAGTTGGTTGAGAATAAACACAAGAGTTCTCATTAATGATCCCATATCATTCAGTTGTTCTTTGAGAAAACTGTCATATTTTTCATCAAATCCACTGTTATTTGGTGCTTCCTATATCCATCCATTTACTAAAACCAAAAAGTCTAGTGTGAGTAGATCAGTAAAATCATCATATTATATCTTATGAGGAGGGTAAATACTAAGATACAATTATTCATGTTATCTCAAACTCATTCACTTTATCTAAAAACTATGAATCTTTCTGAAATCCTAACCATTATTTTAATGTCACTTATGCATAAAGAATACCCTAACCTCTAATGTTATCTAAACTGGCCTTTGATACCAAATATAAGGACCTGGCCTTATAGCATTACATAATCGTGAAATAAATGAATAATTAACATTGAGGGTCTTTTCAGGTTTAGATTATAAAATAATTAAGACATAACTATTACATCTCAAAATATTACAATGTAGACACATCTACTCAGTTTCCATTTTTTCATAAAATAATATCTCTTATAAAGAAACATTTATGGTTCCTTGTTTTAGATATCATGTCTTTCCTTGATCCTATCCATGACCCTATTCGTATTTAAGTCATTTGAAAAACATTTAAAACACTTGGGATGAGCATAAAAAGATCAGTAAGGGATATAAAAATACGGAAAGAAAACATCAGTCCATTTATACATAAGAATCAATGAAATCATACTTTACTCATATAACATAAGCACTTTAACATACCTCATGAAATCATAAGATTTATGAATAAATCATATGAATCAAAAGACATAAAGGTAACTTGAGTCATTCATAACATTCTTATATAGGGAGTAACCCACATGGTTACATTTGGAATACCCATCACAATATATTCACTAAATCTCTTCGGAAAACCATAGCGTTTAACTCCTTCGCATTACCCAATGAATTGGAGAGCTATCTCGGGCTCACTCAACCTTAGTTCATCACGAAACCACCTGATTTCATAAAAATTTCCCAAGAACCATGACATTATCATAACACATAACTTAAGAATAAAGGAAATATAACATTCCCAAATTGCAATAACAATATAACATTTTAAGATACTAAAATAATAAATCCATTATAAAAACCATTTCAACACCAAAATATGTAAAAAGAGTATATGGTATTTATTTTGATTTTAAAAACATAACGGCTTGTTAAGGAAGCCAAAGGTATAAAGGGTTTTGTACACCATATAAAATAAAGTCTTGTATAAATTAAATGATGCCTCAATAAAAGGAGATTGAGACGAAGTTGTTTACAAATACGGTATCCTTAGATTAAGGATAAATCAATTATGAAATTATGTGTGACAAATAAAAATACACGAAATATAAGTGGATATTATGTGTAAAATAATCAGAGGATGTTCACACATATTCATAGCACGACATAATCAATAAGTAGAGGTTTGACCCAAAGAATTGAAATTGGGTAAATTAGTTACCTTACAGAAATTCGACAACCTAACAACGTCACTTTGAAATTCATAAAATGATATGATGAGAGATAAAAAGGGTATATCATCACTTGGAAATACCATTTACATACACAAGGATATATAAGAACATATCCCAACATAATAACATGTAAATTAAAAGACATAAAAATGAAGTCTTTTAAAAATAGGAGGGTGAAAGGTTCCCTTACCTATTTGGGTAACTTTCGAAACGTACACCCCATGAAAGAAGGGTCATACAATGAAGATTTAAATACACATAAATTAAATTATATTACACAAAGAATGCAATCATGGGTAGTACATACACCACACAAAAGGAAATAGTGGAAAATGTATCATGAATATCACAGGAACACAAAGTGAGATAAAAACTCCTTACCTCGTGGTAATAAATCGAGTCGTATGACCAAATGATTATAATAACAAAATGAATCACAGAATACAATGAATATAATTATAATATATATATCAAAATTAAGTACACAATATAAAACATGCAATAAATAAGTAGTGAACAATAGAAATATCACTTAATTAAAATTGAGATAAGAAATTCCTTACAAAAATTCGGCAGCCCAACGACGCCACTTAAAACATCCAAAAATTGACTGATGATATCAGATAGGGTATATCATCATATTATCATAAAATTACAGTAGGATTAATATAAAGGAACATCCCCAACATAATAATATGGATCTTAAAATAAATTACATAAAGGAGAATACATGAAAAGAAAGAGAGACGTAGGATCCCTTACCTCAAGTCCGGTATGTCTTATACGTTTCTTTATATTCCTAAATATTAAACTTTGGTAAATTTATAATTGAATAAGTACCTCCTTTAAATTTTATTATTCAATTAATATCACATATCATATTGTTATAATAATTATTTATTTATGTGAGTTCATATCAGATGTTTTTGTCGATGTTCGGTACTTGAGTCAAAAAAGATCATGTTTGAAAATAATTATCCTTGTAGTTATAAGTATATAATCTAAAAAATATTATTAATGATTTAAATATCATATATGTCCATTATATATTCATTTACCACTATTCCATGACATTTGGTGATAAAAAATGAAATGAACCGTTCATGGAGACGGTAGGTCGTACGTACGCATGAACGCTACTTTCATTTCATTGTCATATTAATGGAATTAAAACTAAATGGAAGATATATATATATATATATATTATAAATCCAGATTTATATTCATCATTTAGATATAATATATGTTATATATATCCATTATATTTATGTACATATAATAGTACATAACATTTGGAGATAAGAAATGAAATGCACCGTTCATGGAGACGGTAAGCCTTACTTACGAATGAACGCTACTTCCATTTATATTTCATACTTTAATGGAATGAAAAAATAATTATAAATAGGTATATAATAATTAAAGTATAATATAATATATAATATCTTTAACTCCATCCGTTATATATCCCACATATGGAATTAACGATTCAAATCACTTTGAGGGGGCGGTAGTCTTCACTTCCTAAAATGAAATTATCGTGTTTACCTATTATGGAAAGCATAAAGGTATGGAATAAAGGAAAAATACATAATAATATGGAAAAAAATAAACTTAATATATATCATATATAAATTTAGTGACTTCTTAATGGCCACCATGAGAGGTGTTAAAAGAAAATTGAGCAATCCTCGTTTCGTGAGGCAGTAATTCGCCACCGGCAGAAACATTATGTTCTTTAACCATTAGATGGATGTGTGTGTAGGTGTTGCTATAATACTTCTTATAAACACATCCTAGTATATTTAATATACTGGTGTTGTTACATAATAAAGGAATAAAAATAGTTTATGGGGTTAGAGAAGCAAAATAAATCAAAATAACATAAGAGAAGACATTACCTTTAAATCGGGTAACTCCTCCTGGTTTGAACAAAAAGGATTTCTTGAAGAGATTTATTCCTATGTTAAGGCTTATAGGATGAATAGAGGGATCTTGGGAGATTAGTTTAGTAGTGGTTGGACGATACAAAGGGATTTAGAACTGATATATTGGTAGGAAGTGGGGTCTTTTTATAAGGGAGAGGAGGGGCTCTTTTGGAAATCTTGAAACTATTATTATATTATAAAATGAAATTAGATTTATAAAGATCAAAATATCATTAAAGTATATGATAAGGTAGAACATGTTCGAAATAAAATCATCCAATTGGTATTGGACAAGTTTTGGATGTTGTTTTAAACATTATATTCTTATTTGTTTAATTTTTTCATTAATGACGTAAACACTGCATCATCATTGTGTCATAAATAATTTTATTTACTTGATGTATAAAAATTATAAAAAAATTACCATGTTGTAGGAAATATTTTTATCTTTCTAATTAATATTTATAGTCTAAAATATAACTTGTATAAACCCTCGTAAAAATTGTTTTAGTAAAACAATACATGTTTGTGACATTTTCATTTTTACTTTAAATAAAAGGTATTAATGTCATTATCTTTCCCAAGTGGCTCTATGGGGTCCCAAAAATTGACCCATTGTCTGTATTGGTAGACCATGACTCATTTAATAAGGGTAGGACACGTGCCATGATATTTTATATTTTTATAATATCATTTTTACCTTAAATTACCCTAATTACCTTTAATCGTGGTTAACAAAACTAAAAAGATACTATTTACCAAAAAATTATTTTCTTCCCATTGGACCACATTTTAATTTATAATGAAAACCATATATGTTGTATTTTTTTAAATTCAATTCACAGAAGTGGTAATGTTTCGTTTAACAAAAAATTCAGTTTTTTTTATCTACCACATAGTTATTTCAATATTCATAAAAAAATGATGCTTTTTAGAAAAATATCAAAAATTCACCCTAAGATATATTTTATATTCCTAATTCAAAAATGATGTCCATTTTACCAAATTCATAACATAGAATTTGAATTAATTAATTTTATAATTAATTCCCGCTGTCAAAACAAATAGCGTGTTTTTAAGAAACAATATCTATCAAAAGATTGACATTTGTTTATGTCCAATTTCAAAGTGAAATTAATTCCAATGACCACCATTGGATTAAATGGCAGAAATATATTTTAATTACACTTTAAAAAAATTAAAAATATAATCTAACCATATAAATAAATTATATTAAAAGGAGGTTTTGAATTAAAATACAACAATTTTCACTATTCATTATAAATTAACTTTATCAGAAAAATACCAAAAACATAAACTAAGTAAATATTGATGTCCCGATTCTAAACAAGAATTTAATTTGGTCCAATAGAAATTATAAGAGTGGCCAAAACTATATTTTATAGAGGTTTTCCATCAAAAGGCGATAAATCAACTTTTTAGTGAATATATGAGTATTTACGCTTAAAATTGGATTCATTTACATTTTAAGCCTCTAACATTTATTGGGTAAATGTAAAAATATTTAAAAAACACATATAATCATTTTTTAGTTAGTTCTATTCATTCCTGCTATTACAATGACTAGGTGTTAACTACCATTTAAAAAATATTAGTATTATATTATTAGAGTGCAACGAAAGATTTCAATAAAACTCATTGTCGCATATTGGGTATGACATGAAACATAGAATCTCATTTAAAGTAATATTAATATTTTATTCTCAAATATTAATAAATATGAAAAAGTAATATTTTTTATTTACCTGGGATGTTACAGATAATATCTTTTATCAATGAATTTCTACCATTATAGTATTTATATGCCACCATAATTGGAATTAACCACTCCATTGTTTTCATTATCAGAAATATATCAATTCCAATAGCCTATAGTGCATGTATTAGAATATTATTCAAAAATCAGTTAGTATAATCACGATGCTCGTAACATCATCAATAATTTTCTTCTAAATAATTATATCAATTATTAGAGCACATATTTGATGAAGTTTTGATGAAATCATCCGTATCATATTACAAACATCCAATATTAAAAAAAAATATCGCCCAAAATTCATTCCTTCTATGAAAATGATGAAAATTTATATTGTACTAATAAATATAGGTTATATACCTTTAGATTTAATGATTTGAGTAATTTCATTTTAAATAAAATTTTACATGATATTTTGAATTCATCCAAAAAATGTTTTTATTGCTTTTGTGTATTCTATAACATTTTTTAAAATTTCATGGAGAAATATTTCAAATCAATTTTTCACAAAAATCCTTTGAAATATGAATGAATTTTTTTTAACATTTTTTACTTTCTAAACAATCCCATATCTTGTATTAGAATATAAAATATCACCAAAAATATATAGATAAGCCTCATGATTTATCAGTTGGGATTTTATATTTATTCTTAGGAAAATATTATTTGTAAGTTGAGATTAATAATTTATTAATTATATAGAATTATATTAATTTGATATCTAATTGATTATGGATAATTATACATCAGGGAATATTTATTGTTATTATTTTAACTCATTGTCATTTTAATTATATTATTATTAAAAAAAATTGTAAAATCATTTCTTTTTTTAAAAATTATAATGTTGTGAAGATTTATTTTTAATGAAATTGCAATCCTCCTTGTATAAATCAAAACTAAATTAATTTTCTTATGATTTAGGTAAAATAGATATCTAAATTATTTATTTATATTTTTTAAATTTCTTCAAGTGAATCCTCAAAATAAAATTACAATATAATTTTACATTATTCCTCTTGATCATCACCATCACTTCATTGAAATTCAATATGATTTTAAACATTATATAATAATGTCCCCTATACTTTCAATAAAATTATATTATTTATTTGAATAATTTTTGTATTGCATTCATCCTAATAAGCATTAAGACAACCTATTGAATTTAAATTTTTGAACTTTTTTCAATATTTTTTTTAATTTAATTAATGGTTTATTTTCATATCAATTTCTAAAAATTATCTTTTGTATTTTCATTTTCATAAACACCAGCATACCACTGTGAATAGTCAATTTTATTATTTCTAATTATACTAATCAAGAAACATTTAAATTGGAATTTATCAATATTCCCTTTTACTTTTATGATGAAGATTAAAATAAGAGATAGTATTCCACATTACTCTTCATAATCAGATTTATATACAAATTCAACCTTTTATTTCTTTACATAATTATTTTACAATGATAAAAAAATCTACAATATTATTTTCATTTATCCAATTTTTCAATACAATAATTTTAATTGCTTATAAGAATTATGAATATTATGTAACTGATAAAGAGATATGTTAGTTCTATCATCAAAAGAAAAACATACTACCCAATCACATGATTATATCCATAATCTTGTAAAATTATATGATACATGAAAATATAAGGGATAAATCAGAGAATTTTTTACATTTTCTATCTTTTCATCTCTATATACGCTACAAAAGCTTTCAAAATACATGATTCATGTTATATATATTTTTTACAGATAAAAATGAATGAAAATTTGTCAATATCCTCTATATAATGTTATTTTCCATCTTATGGTGACATTTTAATTTCAATTAGTTTGGTTTTTGGATTAAGGGAGATATTTTGAGGAGATATTATTAAAAATTTATCTCTTCTCATTTTTATTCTTCATAAAAATGAAGTCTTCAAAAATGAAGTAAATAACATTATACGATGATATAGATATCTAGGAATTATGGAACCCAATAATTACATAATAATATTACAAATAAAATATTACTATTTTTCAAACGCATAAAAATTAATTAATTTTAAAAAATGACGTCTTTATGAGTAATTAATGAGATAATTATTTCAATTGATTCACATTATGGGGGGTGGGGGGTGGAGGCTTGTATTTGTAAATACTATAAAAACATTCCAATAAAAATATGTTACAAAAATATCATGTAGTGTATAAGATATCAAAATAATCATGTAATTGGTAATGATGAGTTGTATTTAGAGACATATAAAATTGAAAAACACATGATTTTTAAATGTTTGAGAACTATTTTTATATTGCAGGTAAATATTTGGGGATTTTAGGTTCTGATAATAAATCACATTCCATTTTTTGTTTCCCAAAATAATAAATGATAGAGAAGAAATATTTTTTTAACTCCATCCATGCATCCATTTTCTCTATATAAATAAACATAAATAATAATTATATGTTTCCATTATCAATATTATAGAATCTTATTATTGTACCTTAAATAATTGTTTTTTATACATGTTTTGTTCTTCTCCACAAAGTTTTTTTAGTCACTATAATTGTTTATACAAAAATATATTAGTAACTAAATGTGTTGCGATTCTTTCCTTGAAAATTTCCAAATATTAATAACACTTTCAAAATTAATATTTCCGTTATATAAATTATGTCATAATTTCTCCCCATACTATAATAAAACACACAATTATGAAAAATTTAAATTTAATAAAAACAATCCATATATAAATACCTATGGAAATCATATATTTTGAATGAATTATTAGATATATTTTAATCAAAATTCATTTTTTAATTCTAAATATCATAGAAGATTTAAAAATTAACTATATTCTAAAAATATTTTATTATCTAATGACAACATTAGATAAAAATATATTAATTTAAATAATATCTAATCCCTCAAAAATTCACTGTGATTTAAAAGACTATGAAATAATGATTCAATTTTTTTATGAATACTCATAAGTAAATCCTGATTATGGTCGAATATTAAAACCCTAATTATAAAAAAATCACAACATTAATTTGTGGGAAAATAGAAGAATATCAGAAAGCCCAGATACTCATTAATATAAAATCCTAAAAAAGTAATCATGGGGAAAGTAATATGTATTATAGTGTGATTTTTAGTTATTTAAATTTTCCTTCATCAAATATATTATTGTGGCATGGTGATCGTTCATGAGATTATGTTTTTTCAAAAAAAATTGGAAATTATATTAAGGTCCCTTATGAAATTTTCTAATAAAAATATAAAGATTGCATAAGCATGTTTGAATAATTTGGAAAAATAATAAAATATAAATCTAATACTCTAGAATCATTTCACAGTACTATAATGAATTATTCATCTATACTACAAAATTTAAGATAGAGTGAAATTTTTGTGAATAAACACATTCCTAGTGTACAAAACTTTACATTATTGACCAAGTATCAATGAAGTCATCTAAATTGCCCCCTTTTCGATTCAATTAATTAGGGATCCTCAATATCCCATATTATTTTTTAGTAACATGAATTATACTCATAATATAAAATTAAACAACATACCAATCCCCATGTCTCATACTATAATGATACAACCTATAAAAGTTTCTCAATAATAATTTTTTACCCATGTGATTAATCAGTCTTCTATTTTATATACGGAAATCAAAATATATTATCCCTCATTATTAAAAATAGAATTAAACTGACATGAAATTATATAAATTTCTTGCTAAGGAAATTAGGAGATAATTATCTCTCTATAACACTCTCATGTACAAGATGAAACCCTTTAAAAATAAATTTTCAGGATGTCCACAATAATCTTCAATTATGAAACATATTCCACAATCGGTCGAACCATGTTTCACTTTCCCTATAATGATTTTTTACATTATGTTTATATATTCTGTGCACAAATATCATACTAAATTAATTGAAATATGGATTTCACATTACATATCCCACACCCTCAAAAATAATTAAAATAATAATTATATAAAACAATCTATAACTACAAAAAAAATAAAATTGTATATGTCCAAGGATCCCACAACATTATCACAATTTTTCATAGATCAATTCTTTTTTCTAATTGGAGTCTTTAGTAACTCATAATCATATAATAAATAATTTACCTCTTAAAGCATAATTTTATATCCAAGTAAACACCAATACAATCAACATTATACATGTAATATGTCTTTATAAATAATACTTTTCAAACCTAAATTAGTTATTTAATGTTCCACTAATGTAAAAAACATTAGTATTACTAATATAAGAATAAATTAATCTAGGTTTATATCGAATTATGTATAAATTTTAATGTCTTATAACATTAATAGTCTTAACACCCTCATGTAATGTAAGTTACTTATTTTAATTCACAAAAACTCATTCTAATCCGCACTGATTCCTTTTCAATAATTTATCAATTTATTCTCAATTTTTTGTAATTAATTCCCATATAGATATTAGAAGGAATATTATCTATGTTTTAATGATGAAAACCAAAATTTATAATTAATACAGATATAGTTTTTTATTTTATTAAAAAATATTTTTCATGATAAAAAAACATTATCATTACCATGTCAACTGATTCTATTTTATATCCCTTAATAAAATTTTATTATTGATTCTTATATAATGTGAAATATATATACCTGTTATATGTCTATTAAGATATGAAGTAACGTATCAATTATAGTACAAGGATGTATTAATTCACCATAATATTATATTTTAAAAACTTACTTTAGTGATGTAAATTTTTAGAAACTTTTATTCCCCCAATAGAAATATATTTAATTAAAATCGATCAAATAAAAGTCATGAAAGTATAATTACTAAAAAATATTATAAAAACATTACTTGTTTGGTTGTTATTGGATTCAATGGAACCTAAAAAATTCAATGAACTTGTTAAAATGTCATATAATTTTTTTTATATCCACAAGCTTGTGACATTTTTCTACCCTATTGACACATTGAAAAACATAACATGAGATACATAATTAATAATTTTTTTGGAATTATTATGAAAATATCATATTTAACATTTATAATTAATTTATTTTGGACCTAGGGAGAATGTATTTCTTTAAAAATTATTTTTTATCTTAATTCATACTCAAACATCATGTATATAATTTATTTGTGGATTTTAAATATTTTTTCACTTTTAAAACATCATTTTATAAAAATTTTATCACACCTAAATGAATTAATGAATCAGGAAATAATCTGTGAAATAAAATCATTTATAAAATCATATTGAGGATATTAATTAAAGTTAATTGTAATTTAACCCATTAAAAATATTTTACATTTTGTATTGTTTTTTGACATTATATATTTTTTTCTCATTAATTAAATATTTAATTAATTATTGTCTCCATTGATTATAAAAAACAAGCTTATGAATATCCACAATGATATTTTTATTGGTGGTCATGTGTTTTTGGAAAACACATTGAAAATAAAAAGGGTTTCCCCCCATTAATTCATTATATGAATTCTCATTTATAACAACATATTTTTTATTATCTTTATCATATTATAATTTATGTTATCATTTTTTAGATACATTTTTGTAATTTCAATACATTTAATGGAGTTGTTTTCTTATTTACAAAACAAACTAATTTTTTCATAATTTTCAACAATTCAATTTTTAACATTCATATTCTAATTGTTATATTCTTCTAGTTTCATTCATGTATTTTTATACTTTCTTCAACTTCATTCAGGGAAATTACTTGATTAAAGGAAATCAATATTGTACTATCATATTGAATCCTTACATCCATCAAATTTACAACTGTGAAATATTTATTCAAATATAAATTATTTCTCGGTTCTGATTTTTTTAAAAGAATATTTATTAAAATTTATTCACTTATATTCTCTATTTCATTATATATAATTATTATAAATATTTTAGAATTAATATTTGATAATTTTTATTTTTTATAAATATATATATATTTATTCATATTAGATTTTTAGAAAAAATATATTATAAGTAACTATAGTTATATCATGTTTTCATTGTAAAAATTCTATATTATTTCTATCGATTTCATTAGTACACTATCAATTATTTTATCCTTTCTATTTTAAGTTTATTTCGATATAGTTTATAGAGAATTTATAATTTTACTTAATTTTGTTGATAAATTCCATTTAGGATTTAAAATATTACATATTCTATTTTATATAATAACTAGAATTTGGATTAAAATAATTAAATTAATTCTATGGGCTTTGAAACATTTTATTATGGGAATAAAAAAATTATTTGTATCATGTTTTTTGTTATAATAACAATTATATATTAACATTAAGTAAGAATGAAAATAATTACCAATTTATCATATATATATATATATAAATATTTGTATAATAAATTTTGATATTAGAATTATAAATTAATATCATTAATTATGTATCAACTCATTTTAGTATTCTATTTTCTTTATGAAAAACAATATTTATCATTCTAAATAGGAATTCGATCAGTTTTTATCCCAAATTTTCATTATCCTATATAATTATTTCTATAAAATTAATTAAAAAGGTAATATCAGTTATAAAAAATGAATAAAATTTGAAACAAATTATGCTGGATAAAAAATTGTCCAGATGATGAATTTTACCAAATAAATAATTGAAAAAAATCAAAGGGGCTCAATGATGATTCTAGTTTTAGTAAGAGAGAATCTAAACTGGGATATAGAATCTCTACATGGTTTCATTCTTGCAATCTGGGTTGGAATATAGTACCAAGGGAGTAAATCCACATTAATTGGATCATAAAACACATGATATTAAAGTGAAATTTTTTTGGCATGGTGAGAATCCATTACACCATACTAGAGTTTATATCAAAAAATAATATATTATAAATTTTTATTAAATAGATTGAGATATCAAGAAGAGCTGATTTGGAATTTTTCTATAGTGGAAATTCGTGATCTAATAAAGCCACATGATTTCTATAAATCATGTTCTATCTATTCATAACCACCTTATTACAACAATGTTTCTATTTATATGGTAATCATAAATTTTTACATTTAATATGTTATTAGTATGAATCGATCAAATATTTATTTTATTGTTACTTTTGGGCATATGAATATATAATGTAAGCCTTGTAAGGTATTTTTGGAATGCCTTTTAGTCATCACTATAGAGTAAAAAGTTTGACTGTTTATAATAACATATTGTCCATTTAAATATAAAATTTAAAATAATTTTGTTGAGGCCATAAATAGAATATTTCTTCCCATACAAATGATTATAATATAATTGTTTAAAAATTATAATGTATGGAATAAAATTAATATAGTTTCCAATAGTTCCATCAGATCAGGAGTTATAAAGAATATTGAAGGAAAAATTTTCATAGAGGATTTCAAAACTCAGGATATACCATAACCATGGTGTAGTATATTACAACCATTAAAAAAATATTTGATTATTATTCCATATTTTTTAGGATGTTATGTAGTATAAATTAAATGTAATTAAAACTCATCCCTTATAAATTTTGAAGTATGTGATGAGACATTTACCAACTCAAAGTTATATCATTGTAAATTACATTATTATAATTATTCCATAGAGTATAAATCCTATAAAATAACATAGGGAACACAGTAAAAACATCATAAAAAACAATGAATGAAATAAGAGGTATTTATAGATGTTATGGAACCTATACAAATGGAGTAGTAACATTACCTTTAAAATAATAATATGGCCCATAGTAATTATAAACCACATAATAGAATGATAAACTAATGAATTAATTTATAATATAAATTTATCCATTTTAAAAATGAAAATATTACATAATTATACAAAAGTATATGAAATTTTTTTTTGTTAATGATAAATTATGTTTTGGTATTTTTAAGAAAGATAAATGTTTATATATAATTTTATAATTAATTTAATTATTAGAATTCAAATATATATTCATAAAATATATTTATAAATTAATATGTTTTTCACTTATGATTTTTAGATAATTTTATGATAACTTAATTAATTTGTTTCTGAGTGCTATAAAATCTTTTATAATTTTAAAATTAGTATTTTATAAAAAAATGATAATTTTAATTGACAATTAAATTTCTAATATATATATATATATATATATATATATATATTCATAAAATGTATTTAATTTCAATATTCTACACATGGAAAAATCATTTGGGCGATTTTTTGTGTTTTTTTCTAAAAACATGAATTTTTAATCAATAATAAAATATGATAGTTTATGATATAAACTAAATACATGAATTAATAAGTCATAGAGAATTATTGGATGATTTTAGTCCATAATCTGAAAAAAATAATTAATTATTTTTAAATATTTTATTATAATTATCAAAAAACAAAAGTACTGATCCCAAATAATAAATTGTGGAATTAAATAATCAAAAAACGCCACTCTTGTCCACTATAAATACCAACCATCACCAAATGTTCCCCTAAAACTATTCTAGATCTAATCCATTCATAAAATGATTCCCATACTCTTCCCAACCATATATCCCATGATTCATATCTCTGGTTCTCAATAAAGGGCCAAACATTATGCCCTAAGGAGGTTCTCAAGGAGGATAAAGTCAAGAGGGAAAATCCTCTATTAACTTTATTTGATTTCTTTTCAAATTTATTTCATTTCATATTATCTCATCATCACCCCTTATCAAAATGACATTAAAACTACATTATATTATATATATTGTAATTTTATCATTTTAATGGAATAATTCTTCATCATTTATCTTCTCATATCCTTATATAATAAAAATAAAAACAATGTATGTGATTCGTTAATTTGTCAAATTTCTAGATGATGATGTTTTCAATTTACATTAACTCATTAATGATTTATCATAAAATAATTTTTATTTTTTAAAATTATTATAATATTTTTTTTACAACTTATATAATGTTTTTACAACATTTTATATAAGAAATATTAAATAATAAAACGAATTTTATTTTTCATTGATCGACAAAACAGAAAAATAATCAAAATGATCACCACTAATGTCTTCCTAAATGAATCATCCTCGCCACAAATCACAAAGGAATTACTAAAATATTTAGTCTTATGGATTTTTATTAGTAACATATAACTTCAATTCTGGAAAAACATTCTCAATTTAAATGATTTTTTTACATGTTTACTTTTAGCCAATCATGAAAATGAAGGAAACTAGTGCTCTTGAATAATAAACATGGAAATCATAAACCATCAAAAATTTCATAAATGAACTATTTTAAACAGTAATGCCCCGGTCCTGGTAGCCACCCAGAGGCTCCTCGTACCCAGTTGGTCACATGGCCTCAAGCGTATTTCCCCAAATGATAGAGGCTAAAGACTGTCAGAGAGGTCCTTGGGTGTGATAGTGGAGGAACTATTCCCTCATTGGAAGAGTACACAGTGGATGTAAACAACACATACTATAGAGGAAGTAGTAAATATCCGACAACAGTAAACAACTCAAGACTAAATTAGTAAACAACTGGATCACACATGTATATGTGAAATGATGCACGATACATATGTCTAGGAAAGTAGCCAAAAAGTCACAATGCTGACTACAATACTAAACCAAAATACAAAAGAAAAACAGATAAGAAACTCCTCAGCATCGCAAGCCTCAACATAGTCCCATGATCTCCTGCTCCAATGCAATCAAATACCTGAAGTTGAAGGGCGCTTTCCCTTGTCTATACATGCAGAAATATAACCTGTTTGACCCCAAAAGCATGACCCAAATAGGGTGTGAGACTAAATCCCAATTGGAAACCACCCAAAGATCTGTTCCTAATAGTCAGTGAGTATATGGCAGGTAATATACAGTAAATAGTAAACAGTAAGCAGTGAACATGATAATACACAGTAGTAAACAATCCACAGATCAACAAGTAGCAGTGTAGCAAACAACTAACCACAAACAGGAATCCCTCTCAGAAGTACTCAAATCCATCTCCTCTAGTCTTATACAAAAAGTACCAACATCCCACTGGGAAGTACACTCAGCCTAACCCCTCTGGTTTTGTCATATGAAATTATACGACTCTAAGGAAGCACGCTAAGTCAATTCCACCTATAGTATAAGGTAGTCAGGGACTCTCTGAGGAAGATCATGCAGTCTAATCCCCTTATAGACCCAAGTTCTAGAGACTCTCTGAGGAAGCTCACTCATTAAATTCCTCATATATCCTCAGGTCTATCATAGAATCTCTCAGGAAGCTCACTCGGTCAATTCCTCCAACACCCTGGAATGGTTTAAGGAAACTCAATCTAAACAAAGACTCTCTGAGGACACTCACTCAGTCTATCCTCCCATAGCATATAATGTTCAATACTCTCTGAGGATGATCACTCGGTCTACCCTTTTGTAGTATATAATATCCAATACATTTGGGAGGCTCACTCGGTCTATCCCATATAGTCTATAATGTCCAAGACTCTATGAGGAAGCTCACTCGGTCTATCCCCTTATACTATATAGCACCGGGTTCTCATGGACCCTTGATAGTCAGTGCATAATAATTCTATAAGGCCAAAGTAAACCTACAGAGCTACTTGGATAACCAGTCTACAGCCTAACAAGCATGTAACAGAAAAACACTCCATCCTATAGTCAGAAGACATGGAACCAGGTATAACTGACAAAGGATGAATAAGACCAAAAGCTCGTAAATAGAACAAGGCATGGGAAAAATATCCAAGCATAGAAATTATCCTCATAAATAACCAAATTACATCTACACAAGCATGAAAGAAAGGCAGGAAAACAATAGGGGAAAAATAGTAAACACACAATACCCCGTTCAAGGGTATTGGTGGAAGTTGCTCATAAAACTCAAGGAATTCGAACAGAAAGTCACAAACCACCTACCTTGATGCTAGGATATCGATATAATAGAATCACGAGGCTTGAATATCTTTAGAATGTCATAGATATATGAAAATTCACTAAATGTTCAACCCAAGAAAACTTGAGAAAGAGGAGGAATTGGAAAACAAAGACCATGGAGAAGGAATATCTTACCACTACAGTTCCAACGCAATCAACGACGGTCGATTCGGAGGACGGACGGAGGCTCGGGGGCTTAGAAAAATTCGGTTGTCTTACGGGTTCTCTCGGATGAAGATGACCTAGAAGAATCATGTTCTGTTTGTCCGACGTGACCCCGATCCATTTAATGAAAAAAAAAAAGAAAGTACACGGCATGTACTTTTGGATTACACGCCGTGTAATAGGATTTTCCGTACAACACTTTAAGCGGCCTCTATATCACCCCCACGTTGCCGTGTGTGTGGCCCAGACACGGCTACACATGGCCTCTAATGGAAAGGGAGTACACGTCGTGTACTCATAAAGTACACGACGTGTACTTAAAAAATATCTAGAAACTCCCCTTTTCTAAAAAATATAAAAAAAGGAAAAACATACCTAAAAAGAAGGTCTGGGTTCTTAAAAGCTTCCCCCTTAAAGAAATTCATCCCCAAATTTCTCTTGCAAGGCGTAGAAGAAGAAACCATGAACAGCTCTGGCCACTGCGACTGTACATCGACCTCCCCCTCCCAAGTCTCGTCTTATACTCGTTCGTGCTGCCATTGCACCCATACCATAGGAAAAGACCGGCCACGACGAATCTTTGTAATGCGTTCAAAAATCTAGATATGATGCTCCTAAAATGATGCATCCTCTTAGAGCTCAACCTTCTCAGGTTTAAAGACTTGAGACGGGTCTGAAAAGTAACGTCAGTGCTGAGAAACGTGGAAGACATCGTGCATAGCCCGATACCTCTGAGGTAACTGCAACTGATATGCAATCATCCAAACTCTCTCCAACACCTCAAATGGGCCGACATACCGTGGTGAAATATTACACTATCTCTGAATCCTCTTGTGTCCTAACCTCGGTGTGACACACAGGAAAACATGATCCTCAACCTCGAACTCCAGATGTCGCCTCAACTGATCAACATAAGACTTCTGTCAAGACTGTGCTATAGACATCCTCTTCTGAATAAACTTTATCTTCTTTGAGGTCTCCTGAACAAGTAGAGGTCCCAGTAAAGCTACCTCTCCTGCCTCCAGCCAGCATAAAGGTGATCAGAAAGGCCTACTGTACAAATCCTCGTAAGGTGTCATCTGAATAGTCGCCTAAGAACTGTTGATGTAGGCGAACTCAAAAATATGAATATACTTCACCCAAGAACCTCCAAACTCTAGAATGCAAGCATGGAGCACATCCTCAAGCACCTTATTCGTACACTCAGACTATCCATCTTTCTGGGGATGGTATGCTATACTCAATAGTACTTATGTACCCAAAGCCTTTTGAATCCTCTGTGAGAACCAAGAATTAAACACACAGCTCTTTCTGAAACAATGGAGTGTGGCACTACATGTAGACGTACAATCTCTGAGATGTACATCCGTCTTAGCTCATCAATAGTGATGGTATCCTTGATCGACAAGAAGTGAGAAACTTTTGTGAGTCTGTCAATGAAAAGCCAAACTGCGTCATTCCCTCTGGGAGACCTCGGGAAACTGGTCACAAAGTCCATCACGACATCATTACACTTCCACTCCGGAATGGGTAACTACTGAAAAAGACCTACTGGTCTATGATGCTTTTCTTTCACCTGATGACAAGTGTAACACCTCATGAAAAAACTAGACACATCTCTCTTAATACTTGGCCACCAATACTGGTGGTGTAGATCATGATAAATCTTGGTGATGCCAGGATGAACATCCCACACAAAGGAATGAAATTATCGCATCAGCTCTTTGTGTATGTATGCTGGCACCCATACGCATCCCTTGAAATATAAGATCTCATCCTCGCCCACTATCCACCCAGGAAGAGGTTCCTCTCCTAACACACTCCCTCTCAGGACTAGGTCTTCTGATTCTCATAGCTGCTTCATCCATACCCGATCAAGAAGTGTAGAGGTAACAACTACATAAGATAGAATGGTCTGCCCCTATCTATCGTGCCCCTCCAAATGCATATTAAAGAATAGATCCAAAAGATTCCACTCATTACTGGCCTCCTGAACTGCCTATATCTATGTTCTCTTTCTCAACGCATCAGCCACTGTGTTTCCCTTTCCCTGTATATAGGAAAGCTCAATGTCGAAGGACTGAAGATACTCGACCCACCTGCGATTTCTCAGGTTTATATCATGCTGAGTGGATATGTACTTGAGACTCTTGTGGTTGGTAAAAACAACAAAGTTCTCTCCCATAAGATAATTTCTCAAACAGCGTAAGGCATGAACAAAAGCTGTCAACACCAGATCATGCATTGGGTAAATCCTCTCATGTGGCCAAAACTGTCGAGACCAGTATGCAACCACTCCATCTCCTTGCATAAGCACAACTCCCAACCCGATACCTGAAGCATCACAGTATACTGTATAGATTTTTCCCATCTTTGGAAAGTCTAGTATCAGTGCTGATGTCAACCTCCCTTTCATATTATGAAAAGGATGAATCACAGGAATCTGACCATAATAATTTTTCCCCTTTCTTGGTCAGACCTGTTAGTGGTCATACTAGGCGTGAAATGTCATGTATGAAACGTCTATATTATCCATCCAGCCCTAGAAAACTCCACACCTTAAAGGTGTTCTTCGGTTTCTCCCTAGAAACTACAGCACTCACTTTCTCTAGGTCTACTGATACTCCTGTGTCTAAGATAACATGACCCAAGAAGTGAATCTGATCCATCAAAAAGTGTCATTTTGAGATCTTAGTATATAACTGATGCTCTCTTAGTGTACTCAGAACAATCTCAAGATGGGTAGCATGGTCATGTTGAGTGTGAGAGTACACCAAGATGTCATCCACGAAAACCAGCATGAAGGAATCCAAGTGTGGATGGAACACTCGGTTCATCAGTTCCATGAAAACTGCAGGCATATTCATGATACCGAACATCATAACCATATATTCTTATAGACCATAACAGCTCCGGAAAGCTGTAAGAGGTATATCAGATGGTATAATGTGTAGCTGATGATAATCGGATCTCAAGTCAATCTTTGAGAACACTCAGGCTCCTTGAAGATTATCAAAGAGATCATCGATCCTTGGAAAGGGATATCAGTTCTTGACCGTCAATTAGTTTAGCTTCTAATAATCCACACAAAGCCTTAGGGTGTCATTTTCCTTCTTCAAAAATAGGATATGAAAACCCCAATGAGAAGTACTGGGTCGGATGAAACTCTTTGAATGCAACTCCTCCAACTGCTTCTTGAGCTCTCGTAACTTAGGTGTAGCCATCCTATAAGGAGGAATGGATACCGGCATTGCTCATGGAACGAGCTCATTCGATAAGTCTATCTCACGCTTTGGAGGAAAACCTGAATAGTCCTTTGGAAAGAAATCTCTAAAACGATCCACCTCTGGAGGAAAGTATAACCGTGAAGTCCCCTGGTCATCCAGATAAAGACTAGCAATCTGGGCTATAACTCCTCCTATCCCATGATGCTCAGGTCTCACTCGACTCCCCTGGACATCCCACTTGCCATTATGAAGAAAGGATCCACCCTCTGGTGATACAAAACTCACCTAGAGGCAATAGAAATCGACGACTGCCTGGAAGGGGGCTACCCAGTACATGCCGACAATGAAATCATAGCTCTTCATATCTAATACATAGATGTCCCATATGAAGTGACACCATGTAACCTCAATAGGGAACTCTTGGTACTAATGTACACTAACCGTTCTAGTCCCCAATGGTCTGTCTAGAGTCAAAGTATCAACAGAGGAAAATATGTAGAGCCCAAGGATCTCCACAACAACAATAGAGATAATGATATGTGTTGAACTAGTATCTAAAAGTGTTGAGGATAAAACTGAGGCTACTAAGATCATACATCGAACTGTAGAAGGGCCGGGATCCTGCTCCTGATGGGTCTGCTCCACAACGAATGTATGGCCTGTACCGTGGCCCTACGACCCTGGCTGACCACTCTGAGCTGATCTACTCTGCTGTTGCTGGTAACCTGGTGACTGACCACCACGACCATGACCCCCACCTTGGCCGGAACAGCTGGAAGAACTCCAGTTCCCAGACTGGTGAGAAATTGGCGATGCATCTCATGAACATGGGGTCATATAAGAACACTTACCACCTTCTTTAGGTGAGAAGATCTGACAAAAACGCTGGAGGTATCCCATCTTTCCAGAAGACCAGCACTCCATCAGGTTTCTCTGGAATTGGGACCATGTATGGCCACTCCTCTCACATTGGTAGCATATAACCTGGATGCCCGAATATACATTATGCCAACTCTGATCTCCAATAGCAGACACCTTGTGGTTCTACCTTCTATCAGTAAGAGGAACACTGACACTGGATATCGAACTGCCCTGGTTCACTACTCCAGAATCCCTCAGATTGCGCTTAGTGATCAGTGACTGGTTGACGATAGAGGATATCGAAGTCAACATAAAGATTTTAACCGGCGAGCGGATGTCATGCCTTAGAAATTAGGAGGATGATGCTGCTGAAAACTCACGTCAATTCTGCCATCGACGGGGCAAGAGGCGACGCTCCCAGGAAGGTCTGCATCATCCTCATAATGTCTTCCCTAAACTGCACATTGATGCCTGTGAATGGTATAACTGCTGGTGCCAAGACTGGCATAAAAGGAGGATATGGAGGAGGTCCTTGATCGGCCATATCCGGTGTCTGATCACCATCTGGCAGCTGACGAACAACTGGAGGTTGTCTCGGTGGCATATATCTGAAAGGTAAAAAGCACAACTTAGAACAGTTTTATCAAAGAATGATAACACAAGAGTACAGGATGGGAATAGGAGAAATAAAAAGTCATGTTTTTGAAAACACGACTACACGATGTGTATAAAAACTACAGGATGTGTTCTTTTAAGGCATTCACATGGGTGTGTACTTCTTCCACAACTGGTCATGTAACTCCCCAACCACACGGAATGTTGTCCCCACACATGGCGTGTACTTTAACTCTATTCACATGCATGAGTCTCCTTAAATTGATAACTCACAGGGTCCTCTTAGTCCTAGACTACACGGCATGTTCACGATGGACACGACATGTACTAGAAAAGGTCTCAATGACCCGTGTGCTTAGTTACATGGTCAGCTACACGGTTCACTCTACACAGTGTGTTCACTGAGAACACGATGTGTACTTGATGGTTTTCCCGGACCCGTGTTGTTTGTGACATGGTCGAGTACTTAGGTTACATAGAACGACGTGTGACAACAGGACAGGGCATGTAAAGTCAATTTTTCATCCATACATGACGTTAGCCACACGGGTAGACACACAGTCACTACAAAACGGCGTGTATGTACCGTACACATCGTGTTGCTAACAAATTTTCACAACACCTTGTTTCTTCCCACATAGTCAGTGACACGTTTTAAAGACTACACGACGTGTATAAATAATGTACACACCGTGTATTCTGGGTTTTTCTAGGAAGTAGCTCAGAATCTGCTCTGTAGCCTTGAAAACACAGAAACAACGGTTAAGGTTCCAAATTCTGATTCGTGAGGGCCCATACTCCCCGCGAATCAAATCTTGGCATCTTCTACAAGTTATAACAAGGTATCCAGGCAATGACCCACCAAATTCTGGTCCATGAGGGCCCATAACACCTCAGGATCCAAAGTTTGATGTTCATTTAAGAAAATTAATATAAAAACAAATTCTATATCAAACAGTAGATATTCTATAAAATTATATATCATAACAGCATGAATAATATACACAACATCTATCACAACAACATTCAATCGCTATTGTATCCCAGTTGACATGGAAAAAATGCATGACATGTGATTTCTATAATGTACCTATATGATTCATGTGATGGAATAACTTAATCTAATCAGATTGAAACAGAAATAGAATTTCAATGATATCAACATCAAAAACACAAATCATGTGACTCACTCAAGGTGAAATCAAATCAACTGTAAAAATTGCAAAACCGGAATAAAATGAAATAAACGATGTAGTATGGATTTTCCCTGTACACGGGATAGCTACTCCCGGGCACAACTTATTACCAAGTACCTATTCTATCCTATCCATGGATATATGCTCCAAATAGTAAGTGAAGAGAAAAGAATTCCTCTGATACCACTTTGTAATGCCCTATCCCGGAATCCACCCAGAGGTGCCCCATATCCGGTTGGTCACGTGGCCTCAAGCGCATTTCCCAAAATGCCAGAGGCTACTGACTAGCAGCGAGAGCCTTGGGTGTGATAGTGGGGAAAATATGCCCTCACTGAAAGATTACACAATGAAAGTAAACATCAAATACAATATCAGAAGAAGTAAATATCCAAAAACAGTAAACATCGGATGACTAAAACAATAAACAACTGGAGCACACATGTATATGTGAAATGATGCACGATACATATGTCTAGAAATAGATCCAAACATGTCACAATGCTGAATACAATACTAAACCAAAGTACAAAAGAAAAACAGATTAGAAATTCCTCACCATCGCAAGCCTCTACTTGGTCCCATGATCTCCTTCTCCAATGAAACCAAGTACCTGAAATCGAAGGGCGCTTTCCCTTGTCTATACCCGAAACAATATAATCTGTTTGGCCCCAAAAGCATGACCCAAACATGGTGTGAGACTAAATACAAGTTTGAAACCACACGAAGATATGTGTCTAATAGTCAGTGAGTATATGGCAGGTAAAGTATACTAAACCATAAACAGTAAGAATTGAACCGGATAATACACAACAGTAAACAATCCACAGATCAACAAGCAGCAGTGTAGAAAAAAGCTAACCAAAAATACGAATCCCTATGGGAAGTACTCACAGCCATCTCTTCTTGTCCTATCCAAGATGTATCAACAAACCTCTTGGTAGTATACTCAGTCTAACCCCTCTGTTTTGGTCATACGAAATTATAAGACTCTCTGAGGAAGCACGCTCAGTTAATTCCCCTTATAGTCTAAGGTAGTCAAGGGACTCTCTGAGGAAGATCATGCAGTCTAATCCCCTTATAGCCCCAAGGTCTAGAGACTCTCTAAGGAGTATCACTCAGTCAATTTCTCCTATATCCTCTGGTCTATCATAGACTCTCCGAGGAAGCTCACTCGGTCAATTCCTCTTACGGCCTAGAATGGTTTAAGGAAATTCAAACAAATAAAAGACTCTCTAAGGAAGCTCACTCGGTCTATCCTCCCATAGAATATAATGATCAAGAATCTATGAGAATGCTCACTCCATCTAAAAAAATATAGTCAATAATATCCAATACTTTCTGGTAAGCTCACTCAGTCTATCCCCTATAGTCTATAATGTCCAAGACTCTCTGAGGTAGCTTACTCGGTCTATCCCCTTATAGCCTACAGCACCAGATTCTCATGGCCTTGTGCCAGTATGTGAATAATATTGCTATAAGGCCAATGTAAACCTACAGAGATACTTGGATAACCATTCTACATCATAACAAGAATGTCAGAGAACAACACTACATCCTATGGTCAAAAGGCATGGAAACAGGTATAACGACAAAAGGATGAACAATACCAAAAGGTCGTAAACAGAACATGGCATGGTAAAAACATCCAAGAATAGTAATTATCCTCATACATAACCTAATTACCTCTATAAAAAATTGAAATCAAGTCTAGAAAACAATAGGGGGAAAATAGTAAACACGCAATACCCCGCTCAAGGTTATTGGTGGAAGTGGCACATAAAACTCAAAGACTTCAAACGGAAAGGTAGAAAACACCTACCTTAATGCTAGGATATTGATATACTAGAAACACGAAGCTTGAATCTCCTTATAAATTTGTAGATCTATGAAAAATAACAAAATTTTCAACCCATGATAACTTGATAAAGAAGATGAATTGGAAATCAAAGCTCTAGGATAATGATGAGCATACCGATGTGGTTACAACGCAATTGACAACGGTCGATTCAGAGAATGGGTGAAGACTCAGGGGATCATAGAAGTTCTGTGGTTGTACGGGTTCTCTCGGATGAATACAACCAAGAAGATGCGAGTTCTGTTCGTCAGGCGTGACCTCGGTCTATTTAATGAAAAAAATAAAGTACACGGCTTGTAATTTTGGAGTAGACGGAGTGTACTAGGTTTTTTCGTACTCCTCTTTAAGAGGACTCCACATCACCCCCACATAGTCGTGTGTGTGTCCGAACATGGGCCTCACACGACAAGGGAGTACACAGCATGTACTCATAAAGTATATGGAGTGTACTTCAATAATTTCCAGAAACTCCCCTTTTCTCATAAACTCTAGAAAAAGGAAAAACATACCTGAAAAGAAGGATTGGGTTCTTATAGAAACAATATAAAATTTGATATTTTTATAAAAGGTTCTTAATTAATGAAATAATGTATTTAATCTCATTATCTATGAAATTAAGATGATGTTCATAACACCTTCATACATAAGGTAAGATATACTACCCAAACCATCTTTTTGTACGAGTTACTCTTTATAACTATTTACCCCAATATAACTATTCTTTATTTTTATATATTACTTTTAAATTGGGTGTATAAGTTCCAAAATCATGTATATAGATCATTAAATATTTATTTAATGAGGAAATATATGTTTTATAATGGTTCCCCTCCAAATTCTTCACAATAAGATGAAAATATATCTTGGTTCATTTCAAACTGTTGTAAAATGTTTCGTTTCAAATGCAACTTAGATGCTATTTTTACATTGTTTAACTTCAGTTTGACAACACATATCATGATATATTCCTATTTTACATTATTAATCTCCATTTATATTATAAATGAATTCAATAATGTAATCCATTAAGACATTTCCTTTTCACATTCTTTTTTACATGACTATGATACACAATTCATTACATGGGTTACCCTTATGTTTTTGTTTGATTCTGTATGTATATTTCGTAATGTTGATAAATATTCATCGAAATGATAAGATGGGTGGGTCCAGAAAGATCTCCAATGAATTAGTTAGTGGTTAGTCTCTTGAGTAGTAATGTTGGGATAGAAGTGAACATGATTCCATCATAGGACATTGTCCTCCATGTGATTTAGTCATGGAAATTAGCATTGAATTATGTTTATATAATGTAATATGTTGTTTCAAAATTCTTATAAAGCCATGATTATATGTTCACATGTTAAACATGTTATTATTTTTTATTTTTATTCTTGTTACATTTGTTTTATATAATCATGTCATGCCTTCTAACCTGTGTTCTATGTTTTATTCCTATGATTATTCCCTTACTCGGTTTTTTATATCATCCCTTTTGTTGATGTATTCCACAGGTTATTCTATGTAGTTTTAAGAGATCAATGGACGTTATGATCTTATTATATTGATTATGTAAAATATATATTTATTTTGATTTCATGTTTCCAAATTATAAACCTAATATTCCAAACACACTAGACTTTATGATCATTTGTTATATTTTATGGTTAATTATTCATAAAATCATGTAATAATGTTGGCATAAGTATAGGTTCTATATAGTTGGTATTAGTGAAAGGTATATATATTTTTGTAGATTTTGACAATAAAACATTAGTAAGAACCACATGGATTATTCTATCACCATGGATGACATAGATAAAAACATAGGGTATCACAAGTTAGTATATAATTTTCATGAATGAATTTATCCTTCTATATTCAATGATTTATTTTCATATACTTGTCTTCTATTTATTTAAACCCCCCAATTGTACATTATATTTTCTTTTGAAATTGATTTTAATAGAAGATCCATTTATGAATATCATAGTAATAGGAAATGTGATGATTTCCCTAATTATATTCCAAATATGATGGGTATGGGTGCTCAAATCATCATGAAAATACTTTCTCAACTACATCTTATTATGAAAAAAAACATGAATCGTGTGAAAAAACCTTCTCATCATATGAATGTGAATGTTTTGGTCGAATACTATATGAAACAAAGGCCTCCCATTTTTTGTTGATCTTCTGATCCCCACTTTACAGAACAATGGTTGAACTCCATTAAGAAGATATTATATAAATTCCATGGCTTAGAATAAGATAAAGTTGTGAAACTGCTATATCATTTTGAAGTGTAAGCTGATCATTGGTGGAAAAAAAATGAATAACACCAAGTATAAAGAGGATATTGATTCCATCAAATGGGAATATTTCTTGTAAATAGATTTAACGAAACATATTCCTCAAACCCTCTATATTAATATTGAAATTGAGTTCCTTGGACTAAAGAAAATGTAATGCGATTCTATTGGATCATATGGGGAAAACAACAAAAGGACTACATGATACTTCTTCGACCTTTTCATGACCATCAAAATCAAGGTGGATCACTTCGTTAGATGAATAAATACAAGCCTAGGGATATAATTCATGATTCATGACTTTGAAAGTTATGAGTATATTGTTTGGTGTCCCCTTAATGATGAAATTGAGGTAAAGGACTTTTAGTTGTCTATTGTGACACATGAGGAAAAGAGAAAAAATAAGTTTTTATATGGGTGGATCAATAGATAAATCACGTGATGGATATGTGAACTTAAATCCAAGGTGTCAAAAGAGTGGGATGTATCATCTTGGAAAGTGCGTAAATGGAACCAAGAGATGCTTTAAACATGGAAGAGATGGGAATACGACTAAAAAACTCTAAAGGGATATAAAGAATCCCAAACAACTGGATCAACAGAGGATGGTTCAGATCAAAACTCAACATGAAGTGAATTGTTTAAACTTCAATAAACCTGGGAATTATGAATGAAATTTCTCTAAAACAATAGTTTTTAGAGGTTATCAAAAACAACATCCTCCAAGAATGTAAATAAGATAATTTTATATAACTAATTATGATGTGGAGACTGAAAATGATGTTTTCACATGTATATTGGTGATACATTAAGGAATACTGAATGAATTATTTGTTTCTTTTTCTATTCATTCATTAATATAATCCAAATTATTTATAACTATTCAAACACCAATTCGGAATCTATAGGTTCAGTTATCTGTAAGAATAAAAAATAGGGATATTTTTGCATCCAATGTATATAACTCCTACTCTATTAATGTTTTTTGATGAAACCTCCGATATAATTTTATCATACATACTTTATTATAGTCTGAAGCTAGAATGGGAATGAATTAGATATCTTTATGAAAATAAAACACTTAACTTTCAAGAATGCGAGATCAGACTTCACACCCCATGAAATCCTCTAATTTTTTACACATGTAATGAGGAGGATGAATCTCCATCAGAATCATCATCTCAATTATACATATTATTTCTTTATGGGAAACCACGTATAGCTCAAATGATTGAGAAAAAGGAGAGAATTAAGATCAAAGAAACTCTCATTGAAATGGAATGAACTGATGTGTCCCCAAATAATTGAATATTCTTCATCATGACCAAGATGTTGTGTTCTCTACTGAACATATTCCTAGATATATATCTATATCAATGGAACCTTATAGAATGACCAACGTTGATCTAGAAGAACAAAAAAAGTAGTTAAATGAGAACATGGATAAGGTTTTTATATTCCCCAGTTCTTCCCCATGGTGTTCAATAGTCTTCTTATTTATTAAAAAAAATAAAACAATGCACCTATATAATTATTATTGTGAGCTCAAGAAAATAAAAATAATGAACAATTATACCCCTTCTATCGATTAAATACTTGTTTGATCAGCGGTGAGGGGATGGTTATTTCTCTTTTGTAGATATTAGGTCATTATATCACCAATTATAGGTGTGGAATAATGATATTCCCAAAACTACCATTTGAATGAGGTATGGACACTATGATCCTAGAGGGATTCCCTTTAGAATCAGTAATGGTCAAGAAATTATCATATATATAATGAATAGAGTCATTAGAGATTACGTAAATAAATTTTTCATAGTATTTGTTGATTATATTCTAATATAGTCTTAGAGAAAGGAGGATCCCTAGGATTATTTGAACAGTGTGTGAAGATTTTGGGATGGGAAAAACTCTATGAAATTTATAGTAATTACGAGTTATTTATATTGTAAGTTCCATTAATTTTATTACATTCATAGGAATATATATGGGGCCTTCTATCCCAAAGTAAACCGATGAGTGGGAAAGACCAACATCTGTAATGGGGATCTGCAAATTCCTTCATCTACCTTGGTATTACATATGATTTTTGATTAACCTCTCACGATTTTCAAACCCAATAATATGGTTTACTTGGATGGGAGTAATTTTTTTTGGACAAGTTATTGTGACTCCATCATATAGGTGAAAATAAGGCTTATCAATAAAATTGTTCTCACACTACAGACAAGTGGAGAACTTTTTGTGCTGTATAATGATGCATCAAAGAATGGATAATGATTTTTACTAACAAAAAATGATAATGTGGTAATATAAACCACAAGGAAGTTGAAAATCCATGTGAAAAAATATCCCACACAAGTCATAGAGTTGGTGGATGTGATATTTATGTTAAAAAATGGATTTATTTTTTCTATAGGGGGAATTATAGATATATACTAATCATAAGAGACTCAAATATATATTCACATAGAAAGATATTAATATGATCTAAAAATATGGTTAGATATCATCAATGTTTATGACTTCTCAATCCACTAATATCCAGGTAAATAAAATATGGTGGAAGATACTCTTGGTAGAAAAGATCCCCCAACGTTATCAATAATGACAATTTAGAAGGATCAATATTCATAGATTTGTAAAGTATTGACATGAAAATCATTATTTAAGGAAAATAATAGATCATTTATCAAATTATTTCTCAACCATACCTCATGGGAAAAATAATGGATTCTCAAAGAAATGATGTGGAAATCCAAAAGAATGTGGAATCCTTGATAAAATAGAAATCCTCCTAATTCAAAATGGGCGAGGAAGGAGTCATGAGATATGGGTCACGATTATGTGTAACATCCAAACCATAGATAATGAGAGAGCTTCTAAATGACACACTTATATCAATCTTCTCTATTTTCCAAGGGATTACATTGATGTATTGAGATATTCGAGAGAACTATTAGTTGATCAATATGAAAATGGAGATCCTTGAATATAAATCAATGTGACTGGTATGTCAGCAAATGATGGTTGAAAGAAATATGTATAAGGGGATGATGAAACCATTAGCCTTAAAAATATGGAAATGAAAAAAACAATGGAATGTTTCTCTATACATTTGAATTTATAGAGATGAAACAATGATATATGGGTCGCTATGTGCCATTTTAAAAATACATGTCACATTCGTAATTTGAGAGGACTTTTCACTAGATAAACTAGAAAAAAATATACCTCAATGAGGTGGTAAGGATACATGGATTACCAATATTGATTTTATGTGGTCAGGATCCGTGATTCACTTCCATGTTCTAGAAAACTTTTCAACATTCTCTGAAAACAATGTTGAACTTCAATACGGCCTATCATCCAAAAACTGATGGACAATAATAGAGAACTATTCATACATTGGAAGATATGTTGAGACCGTGTTCTATGGACTTCAATAGATTATGGGATAAGCATCTACCTTTGGAATAATTCTTTGACAATAATAGTTTCTATTCGAGTATCAAAATTAATACATTTTATGCCCTAAATGAGAAAATATGTATATCACTAGTTTTTTGGGATGAAATATATGAATGAAAGAATATAAGAACAAAAATGGTCATAGAAAGAGTGGAAAAGGTGAAAACCATTTAGCAGCACATCAAGTTATCCCAAAGTTGACAAAATATCTATGTTTACAATCGTCAGTGAGACATTGAGTTTGTGGTTAGAGACATGATATACCTTCACATATCTCCATTAAATCGGATCATGATACTTGAAAAGAAGGGAATCCAAGACCCACTAACATTGGCCCCTCAGGATTCTTAATCATGTTTGATATGTTTCCTATAAACTAGAACTTCCACCAACCTTGTATCACATACACTATTTATTCCATGTATCCCTCTTGAGGAATTACATACCAGATCCATCACATGTAATGAATTGGAAGGTGTTAGAGATTGATAATGATCTATCTTACAAGGAGAATCTAGAAAAGATCTTGGATCATAGAGATAAAATTATGTGAAATAGGACTAATCAAATAGTCAAATTACTATAGAGTAACCATAGGTATGAAGATATACCATGGGAACTAGACGAGGTGATGATGGAGAAGTACCCAGACATGTTTTCACTATAGTTGGTAAAACTGAATATTGAGGGAGAAATTTCATAAGGGGGAAGAATCTAAGAATTCATAATTCTATCAATGGAATCTCCCTTATTATAATTATGTCATATAGAATAAATCACATAAAATAATAAAGATAACCCAATAAAAACATTATAAATTATAAATGAATGAAATAAGAAGTGTTTCTAAAATATATGGAACGCATACCAATGGAATTATATCGTAAAGTTTGGAATAGAAATACAACCCTTATTAATATAAAACTGAACTATAGAATAGTAATCTATGAAACTAAAGTATATAAAAAATTTCGGGAACATAAAAATGAAAATATGAGATAATTATACCATAGTATATGAAAATAATATATTTGGAAATGATAAATTATGTTTTGGTATTTGTGTGAACCAAAAATTATTATTTAAAATTTTAAAATTTTAATAATTATTTGAATAAAATTATATTTTCATAAAATATATTCATAAATTAATGTGAATTTCTTATAATTATAAGATAATATTATGAGAACAGAATTAAATTTTTTCAAAGAGTTATAAAATCCGTTATAATTTTAAATTCAATATTTTCAGGTAAATAATGATTTTATTAAAAATTAATTTTCACATATAATGAAAATTATTTTCATTTAATTAAGTTATTGTTTTAATTATACACAACAAATAATTGTTTTGGTTAATTTTTGGGATTTTTCTAAAATACATTTATTTTTCGTAAATAGTAAAATACTATAATTTACGATAAAAGGTAAATAGATTAATTATTGAGTAATGAATGATGTAAGGAAGATGTATCCCATAATCACATACATTAATTCATTATTTTAATATATTTATTGATTATTATTCATCTATTCATAGTTTAAATGCAAAATAATAATGTAACTAATTAAATAATCCAATAATAGTCCTCTCCTCCCCTAGAAATACAACCTCTCACCACCATGTCTCATCACAAATTTTAATGTTTGAGAATTTTGTATATTCTTCAAAATACTCTTCCCAAGACTATCCCCCACATAAAAAATCCCTTTGTATAAAAAATACCAAAGCAGTTTCTCTATGGATGTTCTCAATGATGATAAATTCAAGAGGTAAAATCCTTTTTCATTTTAAATTAATTTCATTTCAATTTTTTTTCTTCTTAATTTCAACTCATAACCCCTTAATCAAATTAACATGAAAACTATAGTATCATATATGAACTATAATTTTATATTTTTAATGAAATAATTCATCATCATTCCTATTCATCTATCCTTTTGTAATAAACATGAAAACATCATCTATGATGTATTAATTTATCTCATTCCAGGAGGATGTTTTTTTCAATTTCTATTACCTCAATCAAGAGTTATCATAAAACTATTTTTATTGTTAGACCATAGTATAATATATATTACATCCTATTTAATTTTTTTAACCATTCTATATACATAATATAAATTAATAAACCAAAATAAGGTTGTGATGATTGAAAACCTTCAAAAATAATCTAAATGATTATCACTAAAGCCTTCTTTAATGATTCATCATCACCCAAACATTAAAAATGAATTATGTAATAATTAATTATTCTATATTTTAATTAATAACATCTAACTTCCATTATGGATTTCCATCATCATTTTACCTGATTTTCCATACATGTATACAAGAAAACCGATCATGAAAACCAAAGAAACCAATTCTCTAGAATGATTGAAATAAATATCATAACCCATTAAAAATCCCATAAATGGACATAATAAAAATCTAATTAATAAAATAAATATATAAGAGGTTATGAATTAATTAATTACAATATTTAATGTAATTATCATGAACATTAAGACTAATTATAGAACATCTTAATACATAAGGTAAGGCATTCTACTAGAACATCATTTTTTTCTTTAGGCTGCACATTATATCTCATTACCCCATTGTAAATATTATGTGTTTTTATATAATATATCTATATTAAGTTTATATGTTCCAAAACATAATGTATCCAAATCATTACATCATTTTTTAATTTGTTAATACAAGTTTCATTATGGTTACCTTTTCAATTCTTCTCATTATGCATGCCCGATTAAAGGAAACTTCTCAATTTCATACCCATTCTTATATACTATACACAATCTATTTTAAACCCCCATTATTCTAAAAGAATAAATATATTTATCCTTAATGTCTATCATGGTTCATTTATTTTTTATATAAAATATTATTAATCTTTAACTTTAAATGATTTTAATGTTTTCCTTAAATTACACTAAAATGATTTGTTTAAAATGCTTCTTAAACACTATTATTACATGTTTTAACATTAGTTTCATATCCCATTACGTGATATATAAATATTTACCCTATTAATGTCCATTTTTTATTTAAATACATTGTTTCATGGACACCATTATGATATTCCCATTTCATATACCTTTTACACTATTATGATATTGAATTCTTTCCATGGGTAACCCTTATGTTTAGGTTTAATTATTTATATCTGATCATTTATGTTGAATACATATTCATGAAAATTTTATGAAGGGTGTTCCATGATATCTCTCTAATATATTGGGTAATTTGTAGTCTCATGAGATGTCAGGTTGCGACAAGGAGTGAACCTGATTCCATTATGGGACATTGTCCACCATGTGATATAGTCTTGGAATTTAGCCTTGACTCGTGTTTATTATATGTTATATGTATTTTAAACATTCCAATTACACTATTTTTATATTTTAACTTTTTATAAATGTTATTATTATTTATGATTATTCATGTTCTCTTCATTTTATGTCATCATGATATGTCTTCTAACCCATGTACAATGTTTTCGTCCTATGATAATTCCCTAGATGGGATTTATAGGTCACACCATCTATTCATGTATTCCCAATGTTATCCTATAAAAACTGAATAGATCAATGGGATTTAGGATCTCGTTATGATTATTAATTAAAATTAGCTTTTATTTTGGTTTCATGTTTTCAAATTATGTACCTAATATTTTAAAGACAATAGGTTTTTCAATCCTTGGTTGTGTTTAATGGATATTTATGAATAAAATAATGTAATAATATGTTTTATATTATAAGGATTATATAGTAAATATCTCCTATTTAATATATAAATATAAATATCTATATTTATAGATTAAATAGTATTTTATATGATCATGTTTTCTAACACTAATCATCAATTATGATTTCACATTCATATCGAAAATAAATTATATTCCACTATAGTGTTATTGGTATGTACCAGATGAGTTGAATCAGTATATTTAGAGAAATATTTCACCAAATAATTATATTAGTTATGCACAAATTTATAAATCATGTAATGTAATTTACATAACTAATGGAACCATTGGGATGGTACAAAATTGCTTGCGATGTAGAGGGCTTAATTTTCCACTTATCATTCAAAAAATGATCTGAAATCTATCATAAATAATCCTTTGAAAATGGTATGGATTTATCTAAAAGATAAATTTAATATATCAAAATGCTTACTAGTGGATTAATTTTGTATTAATGAATATTTTATACCCACCATTTATCGTTATTTTATATTTTTATTAAATAATATTAGTTGATTTTTTTATTCATTATGAGATTCCCTAAGTTTAAAGTAAATTATTTAATTTTTTTAAATGGTATCGTTTTTATCCAATGAAGTATGAAAAAACTAGAGACAACCTTGGGTTTTATTTATTTGTCAAATGAGGCCATTTTTCTTGGTTTTCACATGGTTTATTAAAAAAATGTTGAAACCTAGAAGTAATTGTAAAAATGTGTTTTTGATCTATAGTGTTGTTGGAATGGTTGTTTCACTATTTATTATTCTATATGGGTAAACCATTTTAGAACCGAATGTTTGAAATTTTATTTCAAGATCAATATTTTGAATGTCATTTATTTTTTCAATTTGGAAACGTCTTTTCATAATCGTTATGAACTTCCCTAATTAGTCAATCTCACATTGCATGAATTAATATATCACCAAGATCCTCCTTCAATGTTTATTTTTCAAAGATTATTTCTTATTTATGGTTGAATACACAATATATACGTTCCTATTCCACACATATACCAATTAGTAATATTTTCTCCTTCCCTCTTACATTACTTTGGTTTGGCCGAACCCTATGGTTCTAATTTGACAATTTTTTTATGCTTATTTTGTTTTTACTGTCCGCGTGGGTTTCTTCTATCATGATTTTATGCCTTCCATCAAAGAAAAAACAATTTGAATGATCAAATATCATATTATATTTTTTTGGTAGCTTTACCAAGAATTTTTATTAATAAACCTTTAATTGCATAGGTTTTTAAATATATAATTTATTTATTATATGGTGTTGTTAAATTAATTTTTTTATTTCCCAATGAGATAGGCCAAGTTTATTTTGTCTCATTAGGGAAAATGTGAATTATCATAATTTAAAGAAATATCTATATAATTTTTATAAATTTAGTGCATAGGGTTTCTAATAAAGTTCATAAATGGTATTTAAAAGATTATTTTGAATTTATAATTATTTATGATTTTAAAATTGATTTCCTAATGGGTTGTACTTATTATTTCATGAGGAACATGTAATTAAAGGTATGGGTAAATTATTTAAGGAATTATTTCAAATAATATGAGTTTTCTATAAATGATTTTTACTTGTTAAGGTCAAGAGTGAAATCCATCGATGGTATTTAAGCATTTTTGATATTTTAATGGATGGGGTATTTATTAATTTATTTCAATATTTATTTTTGAAATGTGATTTTTTATAAATTCAATTTTATGGAGTCTCTTTGATAAGTGAAATGTTACTTGTCCATCCAAGTATTTTTGATTTCAGAGGCCCCATTAACAATTTCAAATGGTACATTTATTTTTACTGTCAGACATTTTTTTCACCTAATTGTTTTTGGAACCCATTGATAATTTATTATAATTATTTTGATTGGGTGATTTTTATTGAAGGTATTTCCTTGATAGGGTGATAGAGGTTAGGGTGTGATCTCATTCTTATTTACTACCTATTTTTATATTATCTTCTTTCTCACCCCACACTTGTACTAGTCATATTTTTTATTGTTTAGTATGTTGAATTATTGATGAGTTCTTAATATAGTTTATTTAGGGGATAACTATTGCGGTATTAAGTTTATATGTGAACATTTCTGGTTCCTAAAAGTATCATTAGTCTCACGAGATGATGGGATATGGTCTGACTAGTTAAATTGGACTACTAAGATAGATAGTTTCCTATAGTGATTTATATGATTCATCTCACAAGTTCAGGGTAGAAATACATGACATATATGATTAGTTCCCAATAATATTAATTTTAATAATTGTGTTGGATATAAAGGTTCTTTATTTGTTATTAAATTTTTACCTTCAATTTATTTCATTGGGATCTATTATTTTTTATATAAATTACACTTTGAATAGTTTATCCCATTATTATCATTCTATAACATTGGGATTCGACAGAATCCATTATTAATGGTTCCAAAATAGTAATTGTATTTTAAATAAAATATCATTATAATTTTTTTTATATTATATAGGAAATTTGTGTGTTTTCATGAATAATGATTTATTCGAGAAAATATATTTGTTATTAAATATTAAATAAAAAATGAAAATGGGAGACTAAATTTTGAAAAAAAAATTAAATGGTTTTATTAAATAAATTTTTTAAATGTTTCATAGACTATGATGTCATACACAGTATTTTTATATTCAGTCATATATTATCCTACACGCATAACACTAGATCAATTCCTAACTACTCTTGGGTGCATTGAAATCTATGGTGGAATGGGGATAATTTGTTTTATTATATTTATCCATACTTTCATATTATATTATATTTACAAACATGTCATTAATTAATATAATTTATAACATGTTACCCTTTAAATCATTTAAATTAGAAATTTAGGCTTTTTTAGTTTTTTCTACGGTTGGAGGTGTGGTGATATTGTGTTTGTTGATGATTGGAATTGATGGAATATTTTCTAAGGGTGAGGGAGTTAAAGGAAATGTGAAGTGATTATTTTGAAATATATCATATAGTGTTTGTGGATATCTACTTACCATATTTTCACATGGATGTTTCACTTACTCATATGTGTAACTAGATTTTATGGAGAATTTCTATTATAAGTTAACTATTATTTATGGGATAAATAATTCCCATTGTATTATCTAATCCCATATCACTTGTCTCCAGAGAAAAAATTCTAATAAATCCCCCTTGGTTAGTGGTGGATCAGTTTGTCCACTAGTTCAGATTATAGAACATGGATTGATATTATATAGAAAGACGGACAATAACTAGCTTGACGTTAAGTATCACTACCTAGATTCTAGTTGTATAATCCTTATCGTGTATATTGTTCAGTATGTGATGGATAAAATAGAAACATTAGAAAACATGAGACAAAATAAACTAAAATTATCTTATCAACAACCATATATTTTATACACTATATAACATGATATATTAAATAATGATAACCACATTATAATTCAATAATATTGAGTGGCTTTATGACATTAGGAAATTGATTATGAAGAATAATAAATTGGAAAATTGATAAAATTACAATATTTAAAACAACATAGCATTCCCTTAAAATATTTTGATTTACTAATACTACATGAGATAACTTGCGTCCATATATAAGAAATGGGAGAACTATGGGTCCCAATAATAGAATAATCAACATAAAACATGATTAAAGTTACACATGTGAGTGATTAGTCATACTAAGGTGGCATAAAAGGGTTGAAAATCATAAAAAGGATCATAAAAGCATGATAAAAGGTGTTTCCATCATAGAAACATATAATCTTTAAAACAACGTAAAACATATAATCATATCCATAGGTCAAGATTAACTATTGAGACTTCAAAATAGAGTGTTCTCGATATAATTTCTGATAAATAATAAATGAAATCTTGTGAGATAAAATCATTAACCAATCAATTTGATGGATGTATAATTATGGGCCCACCTATCACATTCATATCATATACAAGAATTTACGTGGATACATGTCATAAAATATTAGAATGTATTTCATCACTTTTATTCCCTTGATTATTTCCTTTTTGGAAACATAAATCGACATACCCAATCAATTAAAGATTGATATGTAATATTGAGTACCCATGAGATGTAAATGTGGTGGGTTTTTACAACAAAAATATTTGTCATGGAAAATCCCAAGGTAATTTTGGGAGCCTAATAGGTGAATATAAAGATTCGTTGTTGGATTTAATGAGAGTTAATGGTGTTCCCAATTTGTTTGACAAAATAATGAAAACAAATAATCGTGTGGTGATAACTTCTACCATGGATAATTAGAAATCAAAAAGATTATTACAACGATAAATGTATTATAACGATTGGGATAGAATTACATACCCTAAGAGTGTGATTCTAAAAGTTTTGGAGGAGAACCTTATGTTCATGAAAACACCATATAAGGGATATTTGGACGGGGTGAGTAACTTCATTCATAGTGGGTATTTATTTAATATTACTTTATATAGGGAGGTTATTTATAGAAAAAGTGAGGGAGATACATTAGTAATTTTAATATATTTGTTTTGAAATAAATACCAAATAATCAAACCCACAAAACACCCTATCGTGGTTTCCAAATTTTTCTACTATATATGGGTGATTTTAAATATTTAATAATTCTATGAATTGAAAACATTAAAGAAAAAACGTTTTGATGTTGATTTGTGTCATGTTCATAATGAATTCATTTTAGTACCTTAAAATATAATATTCCATTATGAGGATTTTTTTATTTTTGTAAAATTTATCCAATAAGATATTAAATTAATTAATTTAATGGGATAATATGTACTTGTTCACGAGTTCATTTTATTCTACTTATTAAATAAATTTTATATATAATGTGATTTCATAAAACATACTATCTATTATATAATATTTATTTTTTACCAAAAAATTATTCATCAAATGCTAATTTTCATATGAAAATTTCAAAATATTTATTTATATTTTCAAAAAATTATAAATGGGAAAATATAAACATATATATAAACAAATTAATTTGTTGGTAAAAATTAATTTTTATTATACTAACCACTTTTAGACCTGTATAACAATTAAATTTGACACATTATATAATCTATTATTTCAATAAATTATTATATTATGTGAATGTATTATTCAAATAAATTTTATTAAATAAATTCATGAATTTGTCAAATACATTACTTTAATTTTTAGTATATATTTCCCAAAAAATACATTATTTAATTCTTCGTATCACTATTTAATTTTATCCAAAACTCATAACACAATAATAAGATAGTATAAATATAATAAATATTTCATTTAAAAAAAATATAAAAATTCATATGGTGAGGGTCTTGATATATAACCCACTATTACACTTGCATACACTCTAATGGTAAGGTGTTTGATAATGGTTCTTTCATACGGTGGTTCATATAACATGGTTTGGTCTGGGATCTCATTAATTATGAAAATATCCAATAAAGGTTTTTCCCTAATCATTTGTTGATTAATATCATCTCATGATTGGTTAATGAAAAATCCTAGTGATTCTATATATCATATAGGCTTTAATAAGTGGGATTCATTGTGTAATATTTTTCTAGTCGAGGTTATCCCCTCTTCCACCAGTTTGAATTTGATTTTATCATAACCCATAATATATATTAATAGTAATGATCACTATAAAACACATCTTTTATAAATGTTAAATCTGATAAATAGCCATTTAAATCATATGTGATATATTTTATAACAAACCAATATAAACAAAATAGATATTATGTTTTATATAACTATATTAAATAATGAGGTAATAGTTTATTGAAATAGGGAACATCAATTATAAAATTTTGGACATTACTTGAATCCATCAACCCAAATGTTCTTTATAAAATTTTCAGTTCATACACCACAACTTGAAAATTGTTCTACTTACACAGTTTAAAACCATATCCATACTGTATTATCTCAATTCTCCCATTTTTTGGTGATATTGTTGTGGCAGTAGGGTCAAACATATTGAAACAATTTTAATAGTGGTTGTTGTAAGGATATTTCCATGGTTTTGTAACCCATAAAAATAGGTCATGTATTTTCCGACCGCGGAAGTTGACCTACGTCCATGGTTTGACCCCTGAAAATATACCACATATTTCAATAGTTGGATCCGTAGTAATAGAGAACCAATTTCCATAGTTAAAATTGTGGCTATAGCCAGGAAAAACTATTGAAATATCACAAAAATAATGTTTCAGCTCTAGGATTCGATCTCTGTACCTCACACATAGTATTAAAACTCATAACTACTAAAAATGGAATATTTTCATGGTTTCTAAATCCATGGCTATAGGCCACATAACCATGGATATAGGTTTGGGTTATAACAACGATTTTCAAAAATGTGGATATATTTCTTGGAAAAATGGCATATAGCCACAGTTTTAAAAACATTGTCCATGGCCTTCCTATATCCATGGTTTTAAGAAAATGGCTATAGGTGTGTTTAAATAGCCCAATTTTTTATTTTTTCACTATAAATGATTACGGTACATATGTTTCATGTTCCCATGTTGCTTCCTCAAACATGTTCTTCCAACACAATACTTTAACACAATGAATGGTCTTGTTTCATAGAAATTTTACTCTATAATGTAATATCTTCAAAATATATTCATTTTATGAAAAATATTTCTATAGTTTATCCTCCTATATATTTAGTATATGTGAGGGGTCAGGTATGTAAATCCTTATGATGGAAACACATAATATATCATCTAATTTTGGGAGGTTATTTGGGAGTGAAAGTTGATAGGTTACAACAATGATGAAATTATAAAATATCAAAGGGGTAGACATCTCTTGGATAAATATTTTCATTCCTTCCAAACATCAGGAATTTCATCATTAGATATATATTAATGAAGACTATATATTCAACCACAAACACCGGGGCACAAAAGTGATATTTTTTATATATATTTTTATTCTCTTTTTTGTATCTTAAATATGACATTTCATAGTACGAAATTTAGCTTACACATGTTGGATAAGATAAAGTTTCTTATGATTACCATATCTAACATTATCCCAACATTTTGGAGTACTTATCCTCTTATTATATATAGCCTTATAATGAATCAATTGAAAATGGAATTAGAAACTATTTTTATATAACAACTCCACTAGTTTAATATGTTAAACTAAACATCCTTGGAAATCCACAGAACATGATCTCAACAGATCATGTAATGTTGGAATAATTATCTTTGATTTAACATACATATTTGGGTGATAGGGATTTCTAAAACTCATCTCTTAATTTACTTATGGATGAAGGATTCTCAATAAACATGAGGTAAACCTTAGATCTCGATAAGATACAATAGAGAATGGAACTACAAGTATTTTTTTAAATTCCTTTATGTATATCATGGTGAGTGGTCAAGAGATGAATATACAATGATAAAAATAAAATGAGATAACTTTATAAGGTGATGAAGTATAACCTTGATGATTTAATTACAATTATTTATCACAAGGAGTTCTATGATGAAATCATTGGTAATATTTCCCCATTTCCATTCTGTATTAGAAAATTTTTTAATCATACCCTTATAAAATTTTCATTAATAACATAATTTTTGGAATACTGATCATCAATATAAAATTAATTAATATCAACCATCATATAATCCCACTCAATTATTTTTTTAGATACATGTTTTCCTAGTTATTCCTAGATTATTTATGAAGGATTAGATATTATAATCACCCATATGTTCCCTCTCCAGCCATTGATTTTTTTGGAAAAATATTCCTGTTCCAAACCATATAACTCTATATTTATACAAGATGAACTGAAAAATATCCAATAACAATATTTTTAGCTCCTTATAATCTTTTTTGGACACTTTGATGTAGTCAAAAATCGATGTTTGTGTAGTTATTTGATCATGTTAGGAGTGGATCCCTTTATGATTCTTCGTGTCAACCATCTAAATGTCAAATATGATTAGATCATTTTCAATCATAATTAGGGATAGATTTATTGGATCCATTATAATTAGATAATCTTACACCTTGTTCAATATACTAGGACAACAATGGATTAAACAATAACAATCCTTGATAATATTTATGCACTTTAATAAGTGCATAGAAAATTCTTTTAGTTTGAATATATATTTTAGGAATTTATCATCCTTATATATATGACACCTAAAACTATATATATAATTTCACTAAATCAAAAATGAGAAGATCACTATAGAGTATTTATATAATATATTGTAAGTTAAAATCATTGATAAGTTATTTATTAGATTCATATACTTTAAATTTTTCAACTTTTAGGATTACAAAAACCTAGACAATTTTGGAAACATCATTATAGATAAAAAACCCTTCCAAATTTTTGTTAATTAGTGGAAAATTTTCATTGATTATCAACTTCTATAAATATTTAATGGTATCTTATAATTTATCAGTCCCTAAAAACACACCTCCATTCCATGTTATATTTCTTAATGGGCATGAATCTCGTGGTAATGTTCTCACAAATTGATGATAATACCCAAACGATCAAAGGAAAATCATGACCCCTTCATAGATTTTGGTCAAGGGAATCCAAACGTTTTTTCTATTTTTAAGGATCTAAAGATAACCCCCTGTAGGTGATAACATGTCCAAGGAATGTTACATTATACATAATAATCACATGTGTTGTATTTTTCATATAACATTTCCTTCCACAAGGAAATTAGTATAACATCCAAATGAACCTATTGTTCATCATTTATTTTGGAATAGTTATAAATATAATCTATAAAGACAATAATAATTTTTTTAACAAAACCCTTAGAGAATACAATAACTATGTAAATGAATATAAATACTGAATTAGTGTGTCTAAATGGTATAATTGTGAACTCATAGTTCTATTACATTGTACTAAAATGATTCTATGAGATATTAAAATTCTTCACCTTAATATGATAATATCATGACCATATATATACATTAATGATATAATAAGCTCTATAGAACTAATTAAATAGATAATTAATATATTTAAGTTGATACAAATTTTTAATACTGATATCTCCACTATCATTATAACCAATGAAGAGGAGAATTGATATATACATATTCTTTATGAAAAGGACTAATTCACATTATAAAAAATAACATTAGTGTATACATTATTTATCCATAATCTCATATAATTAATTCTTAAATTATTCATATAAAATAGTTTCCATTATGTCTGAATTATTTTATATTTCCAAATATATAAGAATATTTTTCATTAAAACTAAACTTATTTTTGTGGAGGATGACTATGAAATTCTTCAAGAAACAAATAAATATATCCCATTTCAATGGGTATGTAATTATGGAAAATCAAATTTTTAGTCTCAATAATTGATGAATGATATGATTTTTCATAATGAAATAATATCCATTCTTGAGATGATTATCCCAAAAAGATTCAACCTCATCCTTACACATGCAGTGAATCAAAGCTTGATTTTTGTGATGTCCTAACCTAGGTTCCACACACCAGTTCCCCCATAATTGTCCACAAAATTATAGTCACATCTCCTTTAACACATAAGGCTTCTGACTAGAAGTGAGGGCCTATTATTGGCCATAGAGAGACTATACCATCAATATCAACGTAGTAATACAATAGAACTAAATAATTAATATCCAAATATATATTAATAAAAATAATAATAACAGTATCACATGATGTTCCACACAAGAATACAATATCAAAAACTAAAGAAAGAGATATGTCATGAAGAATATGTGTCCAGTTTTAGTAGAAATACCAAAAATAAGGCGACTGACATCACCCAATTGGTTACTGATACCATGTCTTGTTCCCTCATCTGTGCTCCATCTAGTATCATCTATCTAGCATAGGGAATTTTTCCTTATCCTATCCAGTAAACATGAAGCTTATTCGTGTACCGATCAAGAATCCAATCTAGGGTGTGAGTACAACTCAGTAGGACACCATAAATGAAATTTGAAATTATAACTAGTCAAAAATACTGTATTTATCTCTATAAATATTAAATTACATTGAAAATCCAAACTGGTATCACATTTATCATTATTCATTAATTAACCACATAAATTGTCAGGTTCTCGAGGTCACCCAAACCATCAAATGCTTCTTTGGTCCATCCCGGAGTCTGAACATAACATATATTCAATTCAAAAATAATTATAAAACATGAAATTTAATTATCCATTTCATTTGGATTCATATTGCTGTCAATTGGAACCATAATCCAATTTCTACATTTTGGGACAAGAATTCCATGTCTAGAACTCCATATAAATTTGATGAATTAGAATGTGACCAAAACCTTGTTTATCAACTATCAAATTTTGATCAATTAGTTCATCTACAACTCACATATAATATTCAATCACATATGGAATTTTATAGCATCATTCTAGGTCGCGCACACGTATATCAGTGAATCACATATATCTTTTTAAAGCATCAGTCCTTGTCCAACACATGTATACCAAATGTCACATATATAACAATATAACATATATCATATCAGTCAAAGAGAAAAAATTACCATATTATAAAATTTGACATAATGATATAACATTTAATTCATCAAAAAAATTTATTATTCAATCTTTCAATCAGGTGGAATAAAATGAGAAATTCACCATTATACCATTTTGAAATATTAAGATCATATTACCCATTAAATCACTAAGGTCATGTCAACCATATCATAATTACAATTTTCAATTAATTTATAATCACATTAATTGAATGAATAAAAAATCCCAATTTTCCATCAATTACACAATCAAAACATTCCATTAAGAATTTAACAACATAATTAATCAAATTCCAACCAATACATAGTCATCATAATCTAAAATAAATTTTCTCATTTTCAAATCATTCCAAATCACATGGAAAATCAGTTATAAATTCAATGATTACATAAATTAAATAATTTATTTATTTATTCAAGGAAATATTCAATAAATAATGTTACAATAGAAATGATTGAACACATTCATGAAATTGGAATTCAATACTATGATAACTAAATTTAGAACCCCTACCTCAAGAGCGTAGATGAACAAAAGGAAACATGAATCCCAAATTGAATAATAACAATAGAGATCATGAGAAAGATCAATATCTAGATCCATATCCAAGTTACAAGAAAAAAAATAATCAAGATCCATCAAGACCTAATCTAAGCCCATCACAAATGGAGAAAAACTATCCACTTTTCATCAGGAAAGCAAGAGAGGAGAGAGAGGGAAATATAATCAGGAAGATTCTATATACCAAGAGAGGTGATTATCTATCAACATATATTTTATTCATAAATAATGGATGTTTGACCTCCGATGAATTAATTCATGTGTGTCAAAAAAACTTGTGAAATTGGATTAGGGGTGATAAAGGGTGTCTAGAGATATAAGACTAGGGCTCCAGAAATTTTTATTGAATTTTGAGTGGATTAAATTTCCACACACATTGTTTAATATTTAGGGAACGTGGTCTACCCTAACCATGAACCCTAACAATGTGCCTAACCTAGCGGTGTCACACTATTACAACTAAGAAGGTGCATTTTTGATAGACTATGCCATGGACTTGTGATTCCCCTAGGTCTGGGTTATCATGGTTTAATGGGATGGATTCACGATTTGGGAAACCATGCTCAAACTATTCACTACCCCTCTTCATTAAAAAATTCTCCAATTACACCCAAAAACTCCCCTTGTAAAATCCAATAAAGATATAATAAAATGAAGGAAAAATATTATGTATAAATGACCTAAAAAAATATCAAGAAAATTCCAGCATCTTACAGTCATTCTATCTTATTACAAATTAACCTTGAGTTATACTCCAAATAATATATAAGATCCCAAGATAAAAAGATCGGGCTATTAAACCCACTTATCTAATTCTCTCTACCGTGTTTCCTTCTGAACACAATCTTGTTTCCACAATACATGAACTATCGGACTATTCATTCCTCAAAAAACATTCTCAATTAAATTCAACACGCATATTAGACTCTCCTCGAAGGATATGTAATCCAAAATCTCTACATCATCCATACCAATAACATGATATGGAATAGGTTCATACCATTGAATCTATGACACATGAAAAACATCATGTTGAGAACTATAACTTTATAGAAGAGCCAATCAGCCCCCCATAGAATTGATTCTATCCATAACCTCAAATGGTCCAAAAAACATGGCAATAAATTTTACATCCTATGAATCCTACAGTAAAATAATTATGGAGATACTCCATGAAACACTTGATCTCCCTCTATAGAGTCTAGGAGTTATCGACATCTATTAGCATGAAACCTCTACCTACTCTGATCTGTATCTATAAATTTATGAACTATTTCAACTATCTCCAATCCAGAACCTGAGGATCAAAAACATTATTCTAAATAAATCTTATATGACACAATCAAGGAACAACCTCAAATTCATGTCATTTAAAAAACACAAACTAATTCCCTATTTCACAAATAAAACACCAATATCCTATCCATTATCCTCTTGAGTTCAAAAACACCAACATTCATAGATTAGACCTTTTTCATCGAATAATAAAACTATATCGACAAATAAATTATCTAAAATATACAAGACACATTTACCAACTCACCACACCTAATAATATTTGACAATTCCATCCAAAATTGGCATCAAACCAAGTGATCAAAACTGTGTTAAATTGTAACACATTTTCCACTAATTCATGAACCAAGGAACATTTGACAATTTTTCATGGCTCAATTACAACCTTGAAATATACTTACCATTTAATCACCATCCAATGGTGGATTATAAACTACCTCATCCATTACTTTTTAACCAACCACTCTGATCAATCCTTGGGTGAACCATTCTTGAAATGAACAAGTTCAACTATCAAAATTTTACTCTATAACCAATCACAAAACATTCACATTACAGCACACCACCTATCATACGAGTTCACTTACTGATGTATATCACAAAATTCTGGTGATATTACTCTATCAAAGAATCTACCACTCTATAATCCATCATCGGCATCTATTCCACCCAGTAATAAATTTTGAAACAACCTCTCATTTTTTATTTTAGATCCACCACTTGGAAGAAGATAACACTTTTCTTAAACAATCCCCAGATCCAATAACAAATAATCCATTAAAATGAAATCCAAAATTGTACATCATTGGTTCATCATTGGCTCCCAATTCCACAAAGTCCAGCTTGTAGCCATCTCCACACACTTGGAAACACACTAGAATCCGGTTCATACTCTATTTGATAAAATGTCACTTCACAACATATGTGTTACTTTTTCACTACATTTTCATGAAATTAAAACCACCACAGAAAATGACACTATAATTAGTTGCTACCTAAAACTTGTATATTATTGTCTATATTTTTACATGGTAACAAAATAAACATCAATTTCTACCCATTCACATATTTTAAAAATGACACTCACAACCTACTTCGACCTTTAGTCTATACCAAGAACATCATATATAGATATTCAATGGTTAATATCCTACCATAAAGCTCCACATATACTGCTCTATCAGTGAATCCTCCATAAATCCCCATAATCAACCAGAAAACAATTATCTAGCAAGGTGTAAACCTATATCTCTATCATTGTACTTGGGACGATGCTATTGGACTTGATCATCATTAACTAAATGAATTTTAAAAATTTGTTGATGAACAAAAAAACATTTCTCCATCACTGATGTTATATCATACTATGGATTCACCTCTACAAGTCAAATGTCTCAGGATTCCCAACCTTCCAACATCTCATCATCATCTGGGAAGAACATCACTACTGGAGATTCTAATCAAACTAACCACAACATCATGGATCACAACCAACTAGTCATGAAACAACACTTCATATGGATGTACGACTAAACCCCCTCACCCCCGAATCAATCTCAACAATCATCACTATGGAGACTCCAAACAGAAAAAAACATGTCACCACAATGATAAAAAACAAATGGTCCCTCACACAACTAGGGATCATGCACCACTATGAAATTACAAACATTAGTTTCTATTCCAAATCATTGAGGACATGAACCCTCATGAAATAATTCACTGAACTCAACACAGGATTCCATGTAACAATCAAATCCCAAATCTAGGCCCAAAGGACAAATCACATAACCAATTATTCCTCCTGGTTCACCAGCTGCATTAGAGTGAAGGTGTTTTTACCATTTCTCTCCAAATAAAAAAACTGTTGGTACAAAGAATCTAAACATCATGATTTCCCCTCAACCCAAGTATGAATTCTTTAAAAATATAATAAATACCTAATTTTATCACTCTTGGCTAGTCCATCAAAAGTCAAAATGATTCTAGCAATGAAAACCATCAAAACCCTAGGACCGGTTTTTTTATTGATCCTAACTTCCAAAAATACCCAAAAAACCAACTATATAAACTCTTGTGATACTCTTAGAATAATAATTAGGAATGAAAATAAAAATTTACTACAGTATATGGAACCAATCATGCATAAATTACATCTATAAATCAACTTCTCGTGCTCACATTACATGGAACCTACAACTCTAGGATAACCTCCCCTGATTCTACGAAAAATTTCCAAGGCTATCAAATAATATCCACAACACAATTTTCATATCCAAAACCTTGAACATTCCCACTTATTCCTATATTCCAAACCCACACTAGGGCACCCTACTTCTGTGTTCCACTATCGATGCCCGAAAATCCACATATGAAACACGTATCTAAAGGTGCTCTTAATCCATCTGGCCCATCTTACAGGTCACCAGCATAGTTAAAATTGAACAAACTCCATAAACTAGAGTCACATATAACAAGGGAAAATGGATAAACCTTTACACTATACACATCAAAGATCAAATATACTTTTACTCCCGTGAAGAAATCCTACCATCATTTAGAAAAAATGTGTCCAATGAAAAATAACCATGTATTCTAGGTCCCACACCAGGGATACTTTCCCAATGATATTGGATCTACGAGCCAAAATTCCACTATGGGGTCCGAAACAAAACTCACAAGATCCATACTCATAAGGGATACCATATTCACATTTCTAGATGAAAATCAGAACGTAATGAACTCACAATATAGAACCATGTTCTCAAAATAGGGAACTGTCACTAACCAAACCACCAATACCAAGGACTAAATAATGACCCAAAAGATACATATTTCCAATGCCTTATGATTCCATAATCTGTTTAAAACGAGCATGGCTATCTTGGAACTTTTATTCTTGTCTAATTCCCAAAACAATCTTTAGATATTTTTCCATAACTGGAGGCTAATTTATATATAGATACTACTATCATCATATCAAAAATTATTTTCATGAAGGAATGTCTCTACAATTTTATAAATATGTATTAGGTCATATAAAACATCATTATCAGAAATTGTCAAGAATGATTCACATAATTCCCTAACATGTTATTTCTCTATACCCAGCCACACAGTCCAAACCCAGGCTCTATCACCACCCTTAACAATAATTCATATAGGTCATGGTTGACAAGGGTAAATGAATTGTCACTATCCAAATTATCATTAGACACCCAAATATTCATATTTTGAAATATTTGACAACGTTCAATATCATATCCGGAACCAAATTTACTTCAATTACCAAAATAGGGAAAACCATTTCATGATAACAAATTTACCGAAAAAACAACCTTTCCTGTGCATCCCATACATGATTCATGTTAAATAATATTCTTGTGTTCATAAAATGATGTATGAATACTAAATTACCATTCCATACTGGTCTATGATACAAATCCCAGTAAAACACAAAAACAATAATCACATTATATGACAAATGCATCATTAGAGGTGATATAATATCCAAATGTATCAACAAACATCAATAGAAATAATTCCTACTCATGGTACATGGATTTTACCCTTATACATGGGTTTGATACTCCCATTCACATGCAGTTAAACAAGTCCTATCTCATAATATTCTTATATTTACACTTTTAAAACATTAAAACAAATTAAATGAAATTAAAATTCCATTTGATACAGATTTCTGACATCTTGATCTTGGTTCCACACACCGGTACCCCAATCCGGGTGGCTAGATGACCTCAGGGGAGCCTCCCCATATACCATAGGCTTGAGACTAGTAGCTAAGATCTAATATCAATCCTTCGACAACTATACCCTATTTTATAAAATTAAAACAAGAGAAGAAATTAGGAAACAATATCCAAATAGTTATCCATAACCATAATAATTCAACTATTGCCTGATGAACAACACAAGAATACAATATCCAAAACCAAAACAGTAGGCATGTCATAAAGAATATGTGTATAGATTCAAATGAAACCCCCAAAACAAAGACACTAAAAACACCCAATAGGGCCCCAATACAATTTATTGTTCCCTCATCTACTCTTTATCTCATATATTTTATCTTACATTGGAATCTTTCCCATATTCCATCCTGCAAGCATAAAGTTTACTTAGGTACCGATCTGGAAACTCCAGTAGGGTGTGAGTATACCTTAGTAGGCCACTATCAATAGTTTTTAAAGCAATATCCAGTTAATAAAAGTGTATGTAGTTGTATAAAGAATAATTTACAATGCATAAGAAAATAGTTAAAACATTTAAAACTATTATTTAATTTAAAACATAAACCCCATGTACCTACCATACATTCTATCAATGAAAATACATAATATTAAAATTATTTTATATAGTATAAATCATATAAAATCACATATAAAACACAATTCAAACAATTAAATGAATAGTATAATAAATAAGTGGTATTTCATGAAATTAAAGAATATATACCATTGAAAAAGTATCTAGACCATTAGAATATTAATATTAACCTTATGTAAAGTAAAATAGAAAAATCGAATAGTAACCCCACCCATGAAAGTATAAATAATCTTTTGGTATACTATAAATTAAAATATAATATTATATTATCATATTATAAATAAAAAATGGTTTGAACATAATAAATTATAATTTTGTATTTTTTGTGAAGCAAAAAATGTTTATTTACAAGTATATAACTACTATAATTTTTTAAAACAAAATTTATTTTCATAAAATAGATTCAAAAACTAACAATTTTTTCTTATGATTATATGTTAATTTTTTGAAACCTTAATTAATTATTTAAATTGTTATAAATCAATTATAATTTATAAATTTTTCATTTTTTGAATAGATTACGATTTAAAAAATTTTAATTGATTATATTTATAAATATATTTTCATAAAATGGAGAAATTTTTTAATTCTACATGCTAAAAAATTTATAGGGTTTGTTTTTAGTATTTTTCAAAAATAGTTTCATTTTTTGGGAATAGTCAAATATAATAATTTATTGCATAAGCTAAATTCATGAATTATTGAGTCATGTATGATGTTTAAATGATGTAAGAACAATTAGTTTGAGCTCTCATACACAAGTTACAAATAATGTCACTATAATCCACTCTATTCATAGTCTTGAGAATAAATAATAAGAAAATAAATATAATAATAAAACAAATCCTTCCCATCCACTATAAATACATCCCCTCACCACATAATATCCACATATATCTTAAGCCTTGATGGTTTTACAATTTATTCACAATCATATACCCAAGTATCATCCCATTTCAAGGAGTTTATTATCCCAAAAAAGTTCCAAATCTAATTTCCCTATTGAGGTTATCACGTAGATGAATTCCAGCGGCACAATCCATTTCTAATTAATTTATATTCATTTCAATTTATTTTATTTTCTTATAATCTCCCCAAATCCCTCTATCCAAACATGAATTTTAACTCTTTTATATTATATACATAGTAAATTTATTATGTTAATGGAAAATCCTCTGTCATGTCTCTTGTCCACATGATTTTTTCTAATAATGAAAATATCATCTAAAAGGTGTTGACTTTTACACTTCGAGGATGAAAATATTCCATTTTTCTTTACCACCATCAAGGATATATATAAAACCATTATAATAGTTGGTAAGGATTTTAAAATTTATGTTACAACATTTTCTGTGTTCTGAAACTAAATTTCATAAACCATAATGAATAATTAATAAAACTATCTTCTGATGATCAAAAAAGCCACCAAAATAATCTAAACGATTATTAATAATACATTATCTAATGATTCAACCGCTCCCAAAATAAAAAAATGGAATATATGACCATTTAATCTTATAGATTTTCATTAATACCATATAACATCAATTATGGATATATATTCCCATTTTAAATGATGTTCCATACATTCATTTAAGTTAAACATTCACGAAAACCATGTAAACGAACACTCCCAAAAGATGTAATTATATCCTCTAAAGCATCAAAAGGCCATTAATTATCTTAATAAAATTATAATAAATCAAATAAATGATTTAAGGATTCATAATTAGTTATTTAATTGGTTTAATTTTATTATTCATGACATTAAGTTCAAGTGCATAACACTTTCAGACATAAGGTCAAGAATTCATTCTGAACCTCCATTTTTTCTTCGGGTTATGGATCCCCCTTTTTTATCAAAATTTAATTAATAATTTTTTATGTAATAATGTTAAATTATAAATTTATGTTCCAAAAATATGTCAATATCCCTATTATTCTTTCCTTGATGGGGAAATACATGTTTTATAGGGATCCCTTTCCATTCCTCCCGATAAGCAAGACTGATTAAAGGGATCTTCTAAAATTTATAATCATTTTAAAGTATAATCATCAATCTATTATATGGAATGATTATTTTTGTATAATAACTCATCATTTCTGGAATTAAAATTATGGTTCATTTCTATTTTTATACAAAAATTATGACTTTTTATTTTTAATGATTCTTTAATGTTTTCCTTTAAAATGCACTAAAGTGTCCCATTTTTAAAAACTTTTAAAAATTATTTTTAGATGATTCTAAAAACTTATGACATAATTTATCATTATATATTGTTATTTTCAATTCTGAATGTCCATTTATTATTTAAATATAATCTTTCATGAATGTTCTTACGATGTGCCCTTTGGTTATGACTTAAGACTAGTCTATAATTCCCAATTAATTCCTTGTGTAACCCTTATGTATATACATCATGTTTTATAATTATTACGTAATAGATATACATGAACATATTATGATGGGTGTTCTGAGATATTGTTATAATTAATTGGTAAATGTTTTGTTTCATTAGATGTCCTGTTGGGACGGGGAGTGAACCTAATTCCTTTATGGGACTTTGTATGCCTTGAGAAATGGTATTGGAAGATAGCCTTGACTTGTTATTATGTCATGAAGTTTGTTTTTTACACATTCATATGATTCCTTGATAAAATTTCCCCATTATCTACATGTTTTTTCTCGTTATGTTTATTCATGATCTATGCCTTTTTACATCATCATGTTTTGACTTTTAACCAATGTGCTTTTCATTATTCCTCAGTTTATTCCCTTACAAAGATTTTTAGCTCATCCATTTTGTTCTTTTATTCCCTATGATATCTTATGAATATTTATGATATCAATGGAAGATATGATCTATTTATTAATGATTTTAATAAATATGTTTTATTGTATATCAATGTTTTCATATTTATGTACATAATCATTCAAAGGAACTAGACAATATGGTCATTGAATTTTAATTTTGTGTTTAATATTAGGTAAAATAATATAATAATATGTGTAAAATGATAGGGTCTCTAGAACTAGTATTAGATAATGGAATATTCATTCTTGGATATTAAGACTAGAGCACATTAGTAAGAACTCTAGGGATAATTTTATCACCATGGATATCCTAGATTGAATCTTAGGGTATCACCTATTAGGATATAACTTTCATTTACATGTTTATAATTATATTTCCTATTTTTTATTTTTTATTTTTTATTAGAGAAGTATTCATGCCCCCATAATTGTACTTTATTTTTCATTGATAAAAGATTCAAACAGAATAACTTGTTCTCAATAATCAATGTGGTATGAAATTCGACGATTTACATAAGGATTTGTCAAATATGATGGGAACGGTTCAACAAAACACCAGGAAAACACATTCCAATCTAGATAAAACTATGAATAATAACATTAATCATATGTAATTCCGTCTTAATAAGAAAGTTAAATTGTCATTTGAATCCTCAATGTGACAATGGCCTCCCATCTATAGTGTAACTTCTGATCCCATCATCACAAAATGATGGACTGTCTCCATTGAAATGATATTCCATGTCCTCAAGTGCATGGAATAATATAAAGTTATGTAATAGGAATATGGTTTTTGAGGGAAAATCATAATAGTTGTAGACACTAATCATGAACATGAAGTTCAAGGATGAAATTAATTCCAATGAATGGGAAAATTTCAAGAAAGCATTTTTTAATAAATATTTTCCCGAAACCCTCCAACTTAAAATGGAATGGGAGTTCCATAGACTGGTGAAAAAGGAAGATGTCTTTCTTGGAGTGTATGAGGAAAAAATTATAAGGCTACCATGGTATGCCTCTTTCTTTTTCATGGACACCAAATGAAAATTCAATGTATTCTTTAAAAGACTAAATCTGAGTCTTTGAAATTTTTTGGTGATTTAAGACATAAAAATGTATGTGTATATTATTTGTTGTGTCCTAATGTATGACATAATTATCAGAGACACTTATTAGTCTCACAGGACTGATGAAAAAATGGAAATAGAGTTTAATATTGGTGGATCAACACATTAATTTAATGTTTGAATGAATAAGCAATATCCCACATGTTAAACGTCGAGTCAGAAGAATCCTAAAAACTACTTAATGGGAACAAATAGATTTTTCATATATGGAAGATAGGGGCATATGAATAATTACTGTTGAATGGAATTTATGAGTCCCACTAATGAGGAAAAAATAAATTATGGTTTATATAAACACACAAGTTGTAGTTCATTGTGTCAATAATATTGAACATGGGAATTATGTAAGCCATTTCTCTAATACAAGGGTTGTTGGAGGTAGTCAACAAAAAAAAGAATCCCTGAAAATAATGAATGTAATTTGTTATCACTAGTACTGTAGTGGAACCTGAAAATGGTGTGTAGGAAATTATGCTGTTATTAATTGAATAATATAGAACATACTATTTCATTCTAGCTATATTATTTCTTTCACGTCTTACAAGTTTAGTAGAACTATTCAAAAAACGCATCAAAATATGGAGATTGAGTAATCTATAAGAAAATAAAATGGGGAAATTATTTCTTCCAAATCATATAACTCCTCCACAAATAATTTATCTGGAATAAAACTCCCTAAAAATTTTATCTTACTTTTTTGGTTGAGTTATATGCTATATTGATCTTCAATTAACTATCATTTAACAAGTCCAACATCAATAATATATAAAGGGATACCAGTCTTCACATCATGTTCTATCCTCCTATTCGTTACAAGTGTAATGAGGAATATGACTCAATTTTAGAATCATTATCTCAATGGTGGATATTATTACCTTATGAGACAAAAATCTCTGTCAAATGATTTATACAGAGGATAAAACCATGCTCAAAGACAATCCCATTGTGTGGGATTTCACCGATGTGTTCCTCAAATAATTTAATTTCTTTTCTTCTAACAGAGAGGACAAGTTATCAAAGAATGTTATTCTTGGATCTATACCTATATCAAAAAAGAATTATATATTTTCCTCTATTGTGTTAAAATAACATATGAAGCAATTATAGAAGAATTTGAATATGGATTTTATTCAACTGATTCCTTCACCATGGGGTGTGCTTTCCATTTGCAACATGAATAAGGATGTATAAATGCACCTATGTATTAAAAATTGTCATCCCAAAAAATGAAGATAAATAAAAAGTAACCCCTTCTACAGATAGATGAACTGTTTGATAAAAATCATGGGTCCATGGATTTCTCAAAGGTGGAACATCAGTTTTGATATTACCAATTAATGTTGAAGAAGATTGATATTCCAAAAATCACGTTTTGAACGAGGTATTAACACTATGAGTTCAAAGTGATTATGTTTGGACTGATTAGATCTCCAGAAATATTCATTGACTCAATGTATAGAGTCTTTCAAGAATAAATCAACATGTTTTAGGTAGTTTTAGTTCATGATATTCGGATATACTCCAAGTGGAAAGAAGAACATGAGGTGAATTTGAATAATGTTTTGAAGACATTGAACAGGGATAAAAATTATGAAAATTATAGTCAACGTGAGTTTTGGATGGATGAATTATCATTCTTGGGGAACATTATCACCATAAAATCAATATATATCCACCCTTACAATAAAAAAGTAATTGAGGAGTTTCCCCGGCCAACATCTGTAACAGAGATCCATAGTTTCCTTGGTTTAGGCGGTTATTACAAACTATTTGGGAAAAACATCTCATTATTTTTTATCCTAATAACCAAGATAACATGGATGAGAGTGACGTTGTATATGTTATTGAATGTATATAATGTTTCAATGAGTTAAAAAAGATTCATATCAATGTACAAGTTCTAACACTACTAACAAGTGGGGATAATATTTAGTGTTCAATGATGATTCAATGAAGGGATTAGGTTATGTACTAACGAAAAATGATAAACTGATATCCAATACGTCAAGGTAGTATAACATTCATGTGAAAAACAATCCCACACTTGATCTAGATTTGGTGACGGTGATATAAACATTGAAAATATGGTAGCATTTTCTCAATGGGAGAAGTGTGAAATATATAATAATAATAAGATCCTAAAATATATACTGACAGAGAAGGATCATAATATGCACTACTAAAGATGGTTAGAGATCATGAAATATAATGACTTCCAAATCCCCTTCCATCCTGGTAAGGAAAATAATGTGGTCGATGGTCTATTTATAATGTATCTTGATAAATAATCATTAATGGATATTGAAAAGGATCCAATCATATTATATATTCAAAGGATGGACATGGGAATCCTTAGGTAAGGAACATCATTAATCCTTTGTAAAATGTTTTCTCAACCATCACTTATAATGAAAATAATGAATACTTAATGAAATGATTTGGAAATTCAGAAGATGGTGGGATCCATGAGGAAGGGGAAATCATCATAGTTGAAAATTGATACGGTATGAGTTTTATGATTTTGGTCAATACAATGTGTACCATAAAATCCCAAGATAATGAAATAACTTATATATGGTGAACATATCTCAATATACTTTATTCAATAAGGGATCAAATTGTTCTATTGAAATATCTAGAGACTACTTTTGGTGGGACAATATGAAAAGAGATATCGCTGAATATACATAAAGTGCTTGGTATGTCAAAAAGTGAATGATGACAGGAAAAAAGTCTAATAGGATGATGAAATGGTTACCATAACATCATTAAAATGGGGAAACATCACCATGGATATTGACATTGGGATTACGATGACATCCATAGTAAAAAAATTCAATATGGGTTATTGTGGATCATCTATCAATGACAACTCAATTTATTTGAATTTAAGGGGTCTTCTTGTCACGAACCAAGCCGGGACGTCATCCTAACTGGTTCTCGACATGGTCTGTGGCGTGGGCCAAATGGAATTCATGATCCTCACAGTATGGAAAAAAGTTCCCAAGTATCAAAACATTAACATGGGAACAATTTTATCCAATTTTAAAAAATGAAAACATCCATCATGCCAAATAAACTAGATCTGAAAATACACAATGAAAAAGGGTAAATCTAATTTCTATATTTAATGTTTTCAAATATGAAAATGCCACAAAAAACTACAAAAAAAAGGGTTGAATACTTTGTCATGACCCATCCCCTAGGGCCCACTCCATGACTAACCCAATACTACCATTCATAGGCCAAGGGTTGGCAACTAGCACTGAAAAGTAATATCTTTATAACAGGATGACATTTCTTTTCAACCTATACAAACAAACAATCCATGAACCCAACAAGAAGCAACCACGAGTAAACTGCTATAGTAAAAAAGTTTACTAAAAGTAAAGGGGCCAGAATACAAGCCCAACTAAAAAGTACAAGTATGACTTAAAAATAGAAAACAGTTCTGGATTGTCCACCGAGGATCCAACCATATGTGTAGGTACAGATCAACTCCACAACACTCCATGTCAAACTGTCTCATCCATGTATCGCCTGGTCATAACTCCCTAATCTCTCATCCCAGCTACTCATCGTCTGCATAGGACACTACATGGTTCATGTGAATACCATGCATGAGTGAATATAACAATACCCAGTATGGGACCCAAGTCCCATGAATGTCTCTTTGTGATCCAAAAAAGAAAAAATCACAAGATATACCTCAAATGTTATATCACAAGAATGATATAAATCATCAAGTACAAAGAAAAAGAGATAGATCACACATGTTATACAACACAGTGTTCAGGAATATTTTTTATTAGTCTTAAGCTATATCATCTTATTCCATTAGAAGGTCCACAATTGATCCATAAGAAGTTGTTCTACTATTGGTCCACTCGTGGATGTAAGTAGTTGTTCCATGATGGGCCACTATAAGGCAGGACCTCGTCAGGTCACAGTACTGTTGATCTACATAAGGTCACTAGAATTTCAATCCACATAGGTTCCTTGGATTTCCAATCCACATAGGATTGGTGGAATGTTGATCCACATAGGGTCGTGGAATTCTAATCCACACTAGGTCTCTAGTTTCTCATCCACACAGGCTCTCTAGAAGCTAATCATCTATGGTGCACACTAAAACTGATCCTCGTCGGGTAGTTATGATGTTGATCCACTCAGAGTCACTCCGATGTTGATCCACATAGGGTCACCACTTCAAAGATAGCTAGCAACATGATTCCTCTCCCCTGGTTCACTCAAGTTCCATAGAAACATCTCCTCGAGATATCGGTCATACCATGAACACCACTATGCTCTAAAATGTTGTAACCCAAAGGATCAAAATGTTCTAAGGGATCCAATGAAAAAGATGGTGCGTTAATCAGATTCCCAATCTGTGAGTTATAAGTGTTTTAATACAAAGGGCCTGGTTGGATTCATGTTCGGTCCAACCCAGGTGTACTCAAACATTCCCCAAAATTTGAGTGGAGTACACCAAAAGTTCTGTCTTGCTCCTAGGATCTCAGCGCCATAGATGGTTCGTCATACGGAAGTCTAGATTTCATGTTATAGAAATTTAAGAGAAAATGGGCCTAGTTGGTTTTGGGTATGGTCCGACCCAACCCAGCCTTGGTTTGACCAGACCCATCTTGAACTGGCATGGGCCAGCCCGGTTTAGTAGGGCTGCGGCGGCTCGGCCCGTTGGGTTGCAGTCCATCCCGGACAGCTAGTGGGGTGGCGCGACACACAGTGGGGTGGGGGGGGGGGGGGTTGGCGAGGCCCAGCTCACTGGGAGGCGCCACCCAGCACAACCCACTGGGGGGGGGGGGGGTGCTGCTCATCCCACAGGAGGGTGTGGGGCCTGCCCTAGCTGGTAGGGGGGAGGCGTTTCCTCAAGGATTCCGAACAGCATAGCCATTCAAAATCTGAGTGGCAGTACCATGGGGTGTCGCCTGGTCACCGCCAGACCCACATGGGAGGGTTCTTCCTCCTCCTACGTGGCTCTCTCCAGTGGCACGTGACGGTGCACTGCTCTGCCTATGCGGCCGACCGGTGTCGGCCGCCCTGATCGACCACCGCTGCTGAAAAGCCATGACCTCCACCTTTTACAGTTCACAATGGGGAGCCGTACCACCTTCACATCCGACCGGTGATGGCTACTCTGATGATCACTGAGTCAAGGGTCATGACATCCTCTTGTGGTGTGTGATGGCATGCCACCTCCTCCACGGCCAACCTGTGCCGACCGCCTCTATCTCCCGCCATCGCCGGACACTAGTGTCGTCGCGCCAACACCGCATCGACGGTCATCTGCGGACCACCAGGTGATCTCCAGTGGTCTATTTTTTACTTTGATTGCTCCTACATTATTCCTGGGACGTTCCATTCACTGTTTGACCCTCATATTTGGGTTCTATCCAATCTAATTAATTTACATGAAAACAACGAAATGATAAACTGGAGGTGAAGGGACCAAGCCTTGTTCGTTTGGCCCGCGCCCCCACATTAGCATATTAACAAGGGAGTGGATAATGATTCAACAACTCCTATAATTTAATCATGATAAATCCCTACCTCGTGATTAGTAGGAGAGATTCTCGTGTTAGATGTTGGGTCGGTGTTCATTGATCTAGAAGCAACCCTCCAATGATGCCACTCCAATGACGTTCTTCAGCTCTTGCTTGATGGACCCCTTCTTCGTCAAGTTCTCATCCAAATCCTCCTCTCCCAAAAACACCTCTGCCTTTTCCAATGAAAGAAATATTAGAAATAGAATATAAGAGTTATCCTCACTAAACAATTATGATAGGTTCATTAATAGGTGAAATTAATGAACCTCCTTAATTACTTATAGGATGGTTACACATATTTGTATAACTGGGCATTTAATGTCCTGTATTAAATCCCTGAGCACCTCATCTGGTCCAAGCCACCAAAACCAAAATATAGGTGCAGGATGTTTAAAAATAAATTAGATTTATATTATTAATCCACCACGAAAAAAGAAAAAAACAACTTCCTCTCTCAACTCACTACAGTCGATGTTAAGGCTCCCTTAAGAGAATCTCGGCTCTGTGAGTTTTAGGGTGCCCTTCGATTTCAATTCCGGGCCTCGGTTCAAAAGTTATAATTTCTTGCTCACACATTTACCACACAAAAATTAAAAGGATTAAAATTCCCTTTTGGGAAGACTGGACATTGAAATCAAATGCTATCCAATTTCATAGCATCAGAATAGTTCTATATAAATAAGAAAAGTTACATAGAGAAATATGAGTCTTTACATTCTCCCCACCTTAGAGAATTTTCATCCCTGAAAGCCACATCATTGACTAAGGAAATAAGTGAGGGTACTGAGCATGAATATGAGCCTCCTTCTCCCATGTACTCCCATGGAGGTTCCCATGCTACTAGTGATTGCACACCAGAGGTATCAATTGTCCATGAAGGACCCAGTCCTATCGATCCTCAATCTTCACTATAACCTCTATAAATGAAACCCCATCATCATTGTCCAACTCTCTATAGTCGATAATGTGAAATAGATCATGAACGTACCTCCTCAACTGAAACACGTGTAAAATGTAATGCACCCGATGCATTTTTGGGGGAAGAGCTAGGCGATACGACACATCGTCAAATCTGTTGAGAACCTGAAAAGGGTCCGATGAACCTTGTTGTTTACTTTCCTCCCCAGCCAAATATTCGCAAACCATGTCAAGGTGAGACCTATAAGAAGAAATGGTCACCCTCCTCGAACTCCAAAGTTCATTGTCTACTGTCACCATAAGACTTATGCCTACTCTGTGTAGTTTTCATCCGCTCTTGGATGATCTGCACCTTTTCAGTGGTAGCCCATACTAACTCTAGACCCATATGTGCTGACTCCCCTGGGTCAGTACATGATAGAGTTGATGTTCATGTTCGACTGTATAAGGCCTCAAAAAGTTCCATACTGATGGTGTAGTGATATATATTATTTTATTATAACTCCACCAGGGGCAGGTGGTCCTCCCAAATGTGGCCAAAATCTAGGACGCAACCACGAAGCATGTCCTCGAGTGGCTATGTGGTCTTCTCCATCTGACCATATGTATAAGGATAAAAGGTTGTTCTCAAACATATTTGAGTCTCGAATGCCTCATGTAATCCCTCCCGGCTTGTAGGGAGGGGCCACACAGCCCACCCCATTGGGGGGATGCTACTCATCCTGCTAAAGGGTACAGGGCCTGCCCTAGCTGTAGGGGTAGGCGTTTCCCACATGTTTCCAAATAGCACAACTATTCGGAATTAGAGTGGAAGCACCATGGGGCATTTCCAGGTCACCACCAGACCCACATGGGCGGGTTCCTCCTCCTCCAACATGGCTCTCTCCAGCGGCATGAGATGGTGCACCGCTCCGCCTGTGCGGCTGGCCGGTGTTGGCCGCCCCGCTCGACTGCCACTACTAAAAAGCCACAACCTCCACCTCCTATAGTGCACAATGGTGATCTGTTCCACCTTCGCAGCTGACCGGTGATTTCCCCGATACTGATCACCAAGCCATGTGTCGTGACCTCCTCTTACAGTGTGTGATGGCACACCACCTCCTCCACGGCTGGCCTGTGCCGACCGCCTCCATTGCCCGACGGCACTGGTTTCCGGTGTTGTCACATCTGCAGCGCATCAACATTCTTCTAGGACCACCAGGTGAGCCCTAGTGGTCTATTTTTAAATTTTATTTCCCTTATGGTCTTCTTGGTATGTTCCCTTCACCGTTTGACCCTCATATTTTGGTTCTGTCCAATCCACATAATTTACCCGCAAAGAACGCAATGATAAATAGGAGGCGAAGGGACCAGGCCTTGTTCGTTTGGCCCACACCCCCCACATTAAAATATTAACAAGTTAGTGGATAATGATTCAACAAGTCTTGTAATTTAATCAAGATAAATCCCTACCTTGAGATTAGTTGTAGAGAATCTTGTGTTGGATAATGGGATGGTGTTCGTTGATCCTGAAGAAACCCTCCAATGTTACCACTCTAATGACATTCTTCGGTTCTTTCATGATGGACCCCTTCTTCATCATGGGTTCATCCATATACTCCTCTCTCAAAAACATCTCTCCCTTTTCCAATGAAAACAATATTAAAAAGGGAGAATAAGATTTATACTCACAACACAATTAAGAGGAGTTCATTAATTGGTTCAATGAATGAACCTCCTAAATTTCTTATAGGATGGTTACACATTTCTGTATAACTATAATTTAATGTCTTTCATTAAATCCCTGACCACCCCCTGTGGTCTATGCCACCAAAACTAAAAAAAGGTGGATGGTGTTTAAAAATAAATTAGATTTATTTTATTAATCCTCCAAGAAAACTGAAAAATCCATCTACCTCTCTTAACCCACTTTGGTCGAGGTTGAGGCTCCCTTAAGCAAATCTCGGTGCTGTGAGTTCAATGGTACCCTCCGATTTCAATTTTGGGCCACGGTTCAAAAGTTAGAATTTCCTGCTCACACGATTACTGAACGTACCGTAAAAAGATTAAAATTTCTTTCTGGGAAGAATGGACATCGGAATCAAATGACATCTGATTTTGTAGCCTCTGAATAGTTCCATATAATTAAAAAAAGTAACATTGAAAAATATGAGTCGTTACATTCTCCCCACCTTAGGTCATTTTCGTCCCCAAAATCCACATCATAGACTAAGCAAACAAGTGGAGGTACCGAGCATGAATCTGAGCCTCTCGCTACAATTTTCTCTCATGGAGGTTCCTGTTCTATCATTGAATTTACACCAAATGTATCAATCATCCATGAAGGGCCCGTTCCTTTCGATTCTCAATCTCTACTGTAACCTCCATAAACGTCACCCCATCATCAATTTCCAACTCACCCTAGTCGATAACGTGGGATAGATCTTGCACATACCTCCTCAGCTGCAACACGTGGAAAATTTCATGCACCCGATTCATTTGTGGGTGTTGAGCTAGGCGATATGCCACATCACCAACTCTGTTGGGAACTTGAAAGTTTCTGATGAACCTTGGTGTTAACTTTCTGCCCCAGCCAAATTTCCGCAAACCACGTTGAGGTGAGACCTGTAGGAAGACATTGTCTACATCCTCAAACTCCAAAGTTAATTGTATCCTGTCAGAATAAGACTTCTTCCAACTCTATGAAAACATCATCCACTCCTGGATGATCTGCACCTTCTCAGTGGTATCCCGTACTAACACTAGACCCATATGTGCTAACTCCCCTCGGTCTGTCCAACATATAGGTGATCGGAATGGTCGACCGTACAAGGCCTCATACATTTCCATACTGATGGTGGAGTGATAGATATTGTTTTATGTGAACTCCACCAGGGGCAGGTGGTCCTCCCCAATGTGGCCAAAATCTAGGACACAAGCACGAAGCATGTCCTCGAGTGTCTGTGTGGTCCGCTATGTCTGACCATCCGTCTGAAGATAAAAGGTGGTTCTCAAATGTAGTTGAGTCTCCAATGCCTCCTGTAATCCCTTCCACAACTGGGATGTAAAATTTGTGTCATGGTCAGAGATTTTTGTCGATGCCCCCCCAAGAATCCATACAATCTCTTGTATATAGAGGATTCCCATGCCCTCAACTGATCGCTACTCTCATATGGGTAGGAAGTGGGCTGACATGGTGAGTTGGTCGATGATCACCCAAATGGAATCATGGCCCCATGAAGTACGTGGTGTCCCTGTAACAAAATCCATGGAAATTCCATCCCACGTCCACTTCGCCACCTCTATTGGCTACACTAAGACTGCTGGAACCCGATGCCCAACCTTCACATACTAACAAGTGAGGAATCATGAAACAAACAATTCCACTACTTTCTTTATCCTTGGCCACTAGTGCTAACAAAATAGGTCCTGGTACATCCTCACTAAACTAGGATGTACCTCCAGAGGGTACGTATGGAACTCTTTCAACTCCTCCTCTCGTAGAGCCACTGGTACCATGGTTCATCCCTTGAAGAGGATGAAGGGATTTACACCTTCGAAAAATGCATCAGGTGCCTTTCCTGAGGATATCTGATGACGTCGAACCTCGCAGTCAGTGAACCCAAACTACAAGTACCTGACTCACTATGGATTGCGGGAGTGACTATCATAGACATGATGTAAGATGCTCAATCTCTATCCCCAAAGGATATCTGCAATGCGACTAGCTGCTCTGTCTCCTCACTCAAGAACTATAGAACAGACCTCATACTGAGTGTGTCTGGTACTACATTCCCCTTCCCAGGAGTGATGACTATCTCAAAGTCATAGTCCTAGATAATCTCTATCCAACGTAAATGTCTCAGGTTTAGTTACTTATGTGAGAAGATATACCTGAGAATCTTGTGACCAGAGTAAATAGTAAAGTGTTCACCCATCACGTAGTGTCGTAACATATTCAAGGCAAAACCACTGCTACTAAATCCAGGTCATGGGTAGCATAGGTCCCCTCATGCTTTCACATCTATCGTGAAAAATAAGCGATCACTGCTCTCTCCTGCATCAGGACACATCCATGTCTGGTCCCTGATTCGTTACAGTAGAATACATACCCAATGTCCTCTTATGGTAGTCTGAAGAATGGGGAACTAGCCAGTCTCTACCTCATATCCTAAAAAATCTGCAGGAATCTCTCCAACCATAATATAGGTTTTCCCTTCTCTGTCAATACTGAAAAGGTTTCCACATCTCTAAAAATATCATGTAAGAATCTTAGGTAGTACCCAACCAACTGAAGGAAGCTCTACACCTCGATCACTCTCTTTGGTGGCTCCCAAGAAAGAATAATCTCTATCTATGCCAGATCTACTGCAACACCAGCCTCTGAGATAACGTGTCCCAGAAAGACAACATCCCATATCCATAACTAGAACATCGAGGGATTACCATAAAGAAGGTTATCTCATAGTGTATCCAAAAGTATCTGTAGATTATAGACATTCTCTTCCTCTGATGATGATTATATCAAGATTTCGTCGACAAATACCACCATAAATAGATCATGGTAAGGATAAAATATCATATTCATGAGTCCCATGAATACTAAAAGGGTGTTGGTCATGCTGAATGGAATAAACATGACCTCAAAGTATCCATACCGACAACCGAAGGCCTTCTTCTGCAATCCTCATCTCGTACCCTGAGTTGATGATTGCCTAATACGAGGTCTATATTTGATAACCAATGAGCTCCCATCAACTGTTCAGATAGATAATCCTTCCTCAGGAGTGGGTAATTATTCTTCATGGTCACCTGATTCAGGAACCGATAATCCACATAGATCCTCAAACTTCCATATTCCCTCTTGTTGAACAAAATCGAGGCTACCCATGGAGAAACAATGGGCCTTATAAACCCCTTCCTCTGCAAGTCCTTCATATGTACCCGTAACTCACAATGCCCCGCGAGATCCATATGATATGTTAGAGTAGATATCAGTGGTGTCTCAGGGAACATGTTGATGTAGAAGTCCACCTCTCTATGAGGAAGTAGTCCTGGAACATCATCTGGGAACACATCGGCATACTAACTGCCTCGGCCTAGTGTTGTAGCCTCCTCCTACAACATGTGATGGTGTGCCGCCTCAACTGCGGCAGGCCTGTGCCGGCCACAACCATCGCCAGCCAGTGCTAGTCGCTCGTGCTACCGCACTGGTTCCGCATCGTCGGTCTTATGCGGACCACCGTGTGAGCACCTGTGGTCCATATTTCAAGACGATTTTTCCTACGGTCTTCTTAGGTCATTCCCGTCACTATTTAACCATCAGATTTTGGTTTCGTCCTACAAGAATAATTTACCTGTGAATGACACAACAATTAAAAAGTGGCAGAGGGATTGTGCCTTGTTCATTTTTCCTGCACCCTCCATGTTAGCATCTTAACAAGGGAGTGGATAATTATTTAACAACTCTTGTAATGTAAAAAAGATAAATCCCTACCTCAAGAGTCACTGGAGAGTGTCCCGAATTTGAAGATGGGTCTGTGTTTGTCGATCCTGATGTAACCCTCCAATGTTGCTGATCCAATGATGTTCTTCAGTTCTTTCTTGTTGGATCCCTTCTTTGTCAAGGCCTCATCCAGATCCTCCTCTCCCAAAAACACCTATCCCTTTTTCTACTAAATCAAAATTAAAAATGGTGGAGCGGATTTATCCTGACAACACAAGTAAAATAGATTCATTAATTGGTGCAATTAATAAACCTTCATAATTTCATGTAGGATAGTTACACATTTTTGAGTAACTAGGAATTTATTGTCTTTGATTAAATGCCCGGCCACCCCTTGTGGTCCCCACCACAGAAACCTAATGAAAGGTGGAAGGTGTTTAAAATATATTAGATATATTTTAGAAATCCTCAATGAAAAATGAAAAAACAAAATTCATATCTCAACCCACATTGGTCGAGGTTAAGGCTCCCTTAAGTGAATCTCATTGCTGTTAGTTCAACAGTGCCCTCAAATTTCAGTTCTATGCACTAATTCAAAAGATACGATTTCCTGCTCATACGCTTACTGAAAATACCGTAAGAATGTTTAATATTATATTCAGGGACCACCACAAATCTGAATCAAATTCTGCTAGATTTCATAGAATTAAAATAGTTCCATATAATTAATAAAAATACATGAAAATATCAGGGTCTTTAAAAACTTCTCCCCAAATCCCCTTGCAATAATAGGAGTAACATCCTCAATCTTCCTACACCAAGATCCAGAAGAGAAGACCACTAGAAACCCAACCTTCCATCCTAATAATCCATGCCTTTACCTAAACCAAACATACAAAATGTTTTACTTACACCTAAAGGTGTATGATGTGTGAGCCAAAGCCCAGTAGGATGCCACGCAGATAAAATTATTCTGTGCCGTACCGTAAAATAAAATCCAAAATGCTCATTTATATAAAAAATTTGAAACATTTATTTTAAATTTTTTATTAAAAACCACATTCATGGAAAACATTTAAGGAGAACCATACATTTAATTATCATTTATTAAAATAAAAAAACAATAAAAAAATCCCTCAAGGTCCACTTTTTTCTAACTGATGGTACTGTATCACATAAATCTCAAGTGAGGTCCATGGTTAAATCCATATGGTCAATCTAGATCATATGGAACACTAAAACCTCACAACTTAGTGAAATGTGTCTTAGAAACCACAAATAACAAAGTTATTGCACACGAGATACTTGTAGGGGACACCCCATGGGCCTTCTGGTCTTTCATTATCATCACAGATTAGTTTGTTTTGTACTTGTCAATCCTGTTAGACAAATTTGGGATGAACCAATTCCAGGATTCATGGAATAATATAAAGTGTAATCCCACTTAAATACCCGAGATTCCATTGTGCTCAACTCTATTCCACAAGTCACATAACACATCATTTCCATGTTAATCAAGGAAAAAATACTACATAGAAAATATAACACCACTTGTACATCAAAAAATATATTTTGAAACCCTTAAAACCTAAAAACTCTTTCAAGACATGATACAAACCATTTTCACAACTTAATAAATAAGTTTCATAATTTATAAAAAACCTACAAGATCCACAATAAGGGTACAAAGTTAAAAACATCCATCACCCTTCAGAAAAAACCCATTTTTATACAAATGAACATCACATTCATTTCAAAAACGTTTTTTGAATTAACTATACATTTTTTAAAACACATTCACGGGATGACATCAAATGGAACAGTAGTTAGAGACATGGAAATATCCCATTACATTATAAATCCACCATTCAATACACAATCTCCCTGAATATTTTTCAAAAAAACATTTCTGACCATATATAAAATCCATTGAACCCGAATAATAAACAAAATGATCACATTATATTAAAGAAACAATTTTTAAGCATGGAATTATAAACCCCGGGTGTATAAATTCCTTAAAACTAGTGTGAATTTCAAACTACACCTCAACCAAACCGTAATGATTCTAGATTAAACCATAAACATGAAGAAAAAATCCAAAATACATGATTGAATAGTAAAAATCAAAACCCTAGAAAATTGAGAAAATTCACCCCATGAAAAGAATGATGAACCCCTAAAATAGTGGGGAGGAATGAAAGAGGGGACACTAACATGATGAATCACAAATGATTCACCCAAATTCAAATTAAAATAAAATTCCCAAGGGAAGATATTGGAGGGGGAGGGAAGCCAAATTTCTGAAAATCAGATGGAGGGGAGAAATGAGGGGTTAAGAGGGTTAAAATTGAGTGCATACAGAAATTTAACCCCCAAATGTTAATGAGATTATAGGCCACATGGTTAGTCAGCACAGTTTTCCAAACCATGCAACGACTATGCCACCGCCTATCTTAAGGAGGAAACCTACTGCACATTCTAACTTACTATATGGAAGATTTATGGTCATGATTTTCTACGACCCTAATGACTTGAATGGTTTTCTAGGACAAGGCACACAACCGCGATCTTTCCATACGGTACCTACTTCATCAATCTTTAGTTACCAAAAAGTTACTTGGGGTAGGCGCGTGGTTATTATAAACCATGCACCAAACATTCTCCATGGACTGTCCAACCAAAAAAATCCATTTTTCTTGGAAAATAAAGTGGAGACTGAAGGGAAACAATAGGTTAACAATAAAAAAGAAAAATAACAATAAAGTTCAGACTCTTTACACCATGTTCTTGAAAAATTAATATGAGGACCAAACCCAAACCAGAACGAAAGATTAAGTCAAAAACCCGAATGTGACAATTCCCTCTACCATAACAATTTCCTCCCTCAAAAATCTAATCCGTGGTTGGCCCAATAGAAAAAAATGATACTCCTTTACATCTCAAGGATATTCCCAATTTATTTTGAACGAGAAGAATACTAGAACACAACACACATAAAAAGTGTTTTATAGGTTGAACATAAAAAGGAAAATAGACTCATCTACCCCAAAATGATTAAATAATTATAATTGATCGATCAAAGGAAGGATCTATCCTGATGTTAAATCTATCTTCTTGTGTCAAAACACCTTGAGATTACCAAAAAAACTAACACAATTTTCTCAAAACAAGATAACTAATCAAAAAAACACCTCAATTAACACTTCTATAACCCTACTTTGATAAAACATCCAAGAACACTTTCACAATTCTATTTCAAATAAACCATTTGGTGTGCTTCAATATCAATGCTTACACAACCCGATTACAGACAACAGGTGGGCCGAATAGAGTCCCCACCATTAGAATCAAACTAATTCCTAAGATAAAATCATACTTCTAACAAGAGGAGGCCGGAATGGACTCACCACCATAACTACTAACCCATATAGATGGACATAGTAAACCCAACCCAGACCCAATCCACCACACCACAAGGGGTCCAATGAATAAGTATCTAATCCAAGCAGAAAAACACCACACTGTGCACTAACCTCATAAGGAATTACAATCCTCATATAATCCCAAACCAAAACATATATTAATCCATGAATATAACCAAACATAGACCATAAAATAGATACTCACATCCAGTGAGACACCACCACCGTTGTTTCTATGAAAACTGGGTGACTATACCTTGTTACAACCAAGGAGGAGCTCGTTCACCCTTGTGGTTGACACATGGAAATGAGGTCCCCGTGTCTCTTTCCACTATAATAGACCATTCGGAATGATGCAGCTACACATGGGGCAAAGTCTGTCTCTATTTCCCTCATAGATAATGGAAACTAAACTAAGGTAATTTACACTACTACGGGTTCCTGACTAAGCTCCATCATCACTATGGGACATATGGTTGGAGCTCTGATGTTGGAAGCATAACCTTCTTCAAAGTAATTCACTATAAAACCCTGAATTGAACTTCTCTACTTGGTTCCACAAGAAACCACACCACATCAGAGAAAGAATTATCAGAACACAACACACCTTGATTCCCATTTCACCGAAACATGTAACTTCGCTAATATAAGGACATAGAATATGAACTCATATCATTCCATTAAACATAAAGCAAGAGAATAAGAATAAAGCATTCATGAAAGTAACATCCATATAAATTAGTGGAATTCAAAATTTCACCAATGAAAATACACATATGTTAAATCATAGGTTCTCAGAAGATTACACAACAAACACCATGGCATTTAATAGAGTAGATATTGTTGAAATATGTATCTCAACATGACCATTGAATTATAATAGGCCATACAAGGTAAGTGACTGTAAACTAAATCCTAAATGGAACAAGTTTCAAAAAATGTCCATAATACCCTATTGTGACGCGATTCTCCCCACTCGTGTCCTTGCATAACCCCTTTATCATAAGAAGCCTATGTTTATATGATGGCCTTTGAAGACGAAATCTATTACCAGCAACTTTAGGCTTCGTCCAGCATTCATAAATGGAATTCACATTAATGCATCCATAAAGGACATTAAAAAAATGTGTAATCATCACCTTTGATGACTAATAGAACTCAATGAACACATAGAATTATTCAACTCCTCTCACATCTACCCTCCCAATATGTGGGGATTTTCATACCCTAAAAATAAAGAGACTAAACACAAAAACAAAAGAAAAAAGTCCATACTAGGATCAAATGGATTGTTATCCAATGGTGGATCACCAATGGCCGCACATCGAATATGCATAAATTATATCTAGGGATGCAAACTAGCCAAAAAGAAAACCATGTAACTAATTAATATTTTACATTGGCCCTAATAGATAATAAGAAAACATTGTTCATACAATGGGAACAACCACAATGCTCCCAAAAAAACATCATAGAAAAAAATATTTACCCACAATTTCAAACCAACATACCAAAAAGAACTCAAACTCGAGACACTAATCAACCAAAAAGAATATTTGGCTTCCAAAAACCATGAACGAACATTCCCAGTATAAAAATGAATATACAACACCATTTAATTAAAAGTGAAATTAAAAATAAAAAATAATTGGTTGGTTGCACATTCACCAATGGTACCTCATGAATCCTTACACATGCATTTAATCATGCCACCTTGGAACCAATCCACATTCCACATATATCCTATGCATGTGGCTACTAATGAGAGTAAAAAAATTTCAAAATATTCTATCTACTTCCCAAAAGATGCATTTAACCCACATTTTTTTTAAAAAATTCACCAAGGCCCCTTTTCATATCCTCCGAGCCACCAAAAACATAACCCATTTCAAATTTCAAAAATAATATTAAAAAAATCACAATCCATTTAAAAAACCCATTTTCAAACTGAACAGATCAATTCCAAAATGATTAAACCATTTCAAAACATTTCCAATTTCACAACAATCCTCTTTCCCTTGAAAAACATTTAATTAAGAACTCATCTATTCATATTTAAAACAAGTTTCCAAAAAAAAAATTGAGAGTAAAACCCCATTTCCCAAATGATTTGTCTGATAATCAAAACTTGTTTATTAAATAAATCCAATCTAATTGAAATCATTCAAATTTTACACAATGATCGTTTAATGATAATCAACTTTTCTAAATGTCCACCAAAAAAATTATGAAAATGGATTTTCCACTATTTAAAATCAATACATTTTTTGATTTAAAATACAATTCTCACAATTTTTCAATCAAGGGTTTTCCTAATGATTACATAAACCCATAGAGACGCAATATTCTTCTAAATGGACGAAAGATAGTGTTAATAGGTGACTCGAATATATGGTTGGTGGACATACACCAATAAAACCACCATCACAATGAGTGTTCTAGGAATATATCACTGGCTCCATATGGATTTCTAGAACCTACAATCACACTGAGTCCATTGGTCTATCTTCCATTTAATTTCCCAAACAACAAACAACAATAGAGACCAGATGACTCAGAAAAAACTGACATCCTTGGTTTACTTGATTCCTGTCATGAGGTGTATTGGAAAGAAACCCTCCTCATGACTAGAATATCTTGTCTTGATAATCCTAGCTCTGGCCTTCCCAGACTCGTCCCCATGGAATAAGAGAAAAATGAGATCACCTCTTATGATACCAATTTTTTCCCAAACAAAGAGAGTACATCTTCTAAACCGGTTCCAGACTCGGTCTATGGCAGAGCCTGAAGGGCATTATCGATCCCAAAGGGCTGGTAACAAGTGCTTAGGTTTCAAAACTAAACCATGGGAACAATTGATCCCAAATTACATAAATTCAAACAAGCAATAAGATAAGAATACCAGAAATGAAAATAAAAAACCGAAAAAGGTAAAAAAATAATCCTATTTAATATCTATAACAATGAACAAGAATCTAAAACACAATGACAAAATGAAACTAAATCTTCTCCCAAACCTCCAATTCAGCAATAAATGTAATTTCCTCATGCAGGAACCACCATGATCCATAAGAGAATGCCAAAATAAACCAAAACAGCCATCTTCGTAAACAACACCTTTAGATAAATAAAACATACATCAAGTTATATATACAACCAAAGGTGTTTGAATGTTGTGAGCCAATGCCTTGCTGGATTCCACCCATATAATATGATTCAATGATTTTGTATTTAAATAAAATAAAACATGTTCATTTATATGTAATAAAACATTGAATAATTTCACGAAAAACATTTGTATGGAAACCCAGTTTAAAGGTAACCATTTATGGATAACAATACCTTCAAATATAATTTATTAAATTAAAAATTCTATAAAAAAACACTGTCAAGGTCAACTGTATAGTGTCAGTTGGCAGCTTATCGCATAAATCTCTAGATGGCACCATGGGTAAATCACTAGGATCAATCCTTTTCAAGTGGGACACTATAACCACATTCCTCAAGGAAATGTGTCTTAGAGACAATGACTAACAATTTTCTCATGCATTATCCACTAGGAGAGGACACCACATGGTCCTAGTGACCTCCAATAATCATCCTAGTTTAGTTTGTGTTGTATCTCTCAATCCTTCTAGGTAAATTTGAGATGAACCACATTAATGTTTCCTAGCACACTAGAACTAGTAATCACACCTAGATACTAGATAATCCCTTAATCTCAATTATGTTCCACTTGTCACATAATACACCAATTCATGCCAATAATGCCATAAAATGTGAAAAAATAATACTACCACTTATATAACCATATATATCATTTGAAACAAAACACACATCAAAACTATTTCAAAACTTGATTCACACCACTTTCTCAACATAATAAAGCTATTTCATAATTTATCAAAACTCCTCCAACCTCATCAATAAGGGTTTACACTGAACAAAACCCAACCCCTTTTAGAAAAAACCCATTTTTAAGTAAAATATAGAAAAATTAATTTCAAATGGTGGTTTTAATCATCTATAAATTTTATCAAACACTTAAAAGGAATGAAATGAAATGGAACACATGGAATACAGATATATATAGTTTATTTTGTATAAATCAGCCATTCAATACTCCAAAACATTGATTATTTTTAAATACACATTTCACACCACATATATAATGCATAGAACATTAATAGGAGATAGAACAAACACTTTATATTTACTAAACAATGTTTATGCATGGAACCACCTAACTCTAGTATAGAAATCTGTTAAAACTAGTGAAAATCTCAAATCACACATCAATAACACCACAAAATAGGATATATTAAACCCAAATTATATATATAACTAAAAGAATTCAAGACCAAACCCTTAAAATCAAAACCCTAGTGGATGGAGAGAAGTCATCCAAGGAAAAAAAGGATGAAACTCAAAAATATAGAGACATAAAGAGAGAGGAAACTAACATGATGAATTGAAAATGAATCACCCAAATAATTATCCAAAGAAATTCCCCATTAGAAGATGTTGGAGGGGGAGACATGTATCAACTCTAAAATATTGAAATATTCGAGAAATTCGGGGTTAAGGGGGTTAAAATCAGGTAATTTGATAAAATAACCACCCAAAATTTAATGACCTAGAAAACCACATAGTTTTCCCAGACAGTTTTTTCAAATGATGTGGTGACCGTGTGTATTCCTCCACCAAATTGAAAACCTACCATATGAGCTATTCACATAGATTGACATACCATGTGGAAGATGTGGGGTCTCTTCTGGCAATAACTCTAACATACGACATAGTTTTCTGGGCCAAGGAACATGATCGTGTATTGGCTGTGCGGTACTTACTTCCTTGACCTAGAGAAACCACATGGTTAACTGGGTAAGGAGAACAATTACAACTAACCATATTACATCGGTGTTGCAAGGACTAACCAACCAAAAAAATATACTTTCTTGAAAATCAAAGGGGGTACTGAAGGGTAATCACTAGGTTATGAATAAAAAAAAGAAAATACTTTAAAAAAACAAACCTATCACACTCGGTATCGAAAAAAATAATTTGAGAACCAAACATGAAATGAAGTCGAAGATTAATTAAAAAATTTAGATGTGGAACTTCTCACAAGATAAAATTTCATAGATATACATAAGATAATTGGTAATACTTCATAGAGTACCAATATCGATTATATCTGAACGTGATCCATGTTTCACATCCTTGTTTTGGAAAAGTCTCCCACATACTCTAAACCATGATCTAAACATAAAATTATATTATAATCCTAAAATCGAGGACCATTTTAAATGATCTATTTGGAAACTGGAAATATTTTTTAGAGAATGTTCTATAGATATTAACGGAGGATATTGCAAACATCTACCTCTTGCTGAGTACTCATAAAACAACACTTTCCACTAAAGCATCCAAATTTCTCTATATGAAACCCTTTAGAGGAAAATATGTAGAACACTAACATGCTGGGATGAAGTTGGTGAACATACGATGATAGGACTTTAATTGGTAAAATAAATGGTGAAAATGTGAAAACCATTAAACAACTCATCGAACATCCCATTATTAATAGAAGAGAAATGTAGATAATTGTAGACGAGATATTGATATTAAGGTTGAAGACATGTTATTACTCCACATTTCTCTATGTAATTGGGTCCTGTGATTTGGGAATAAAGGAATGCAATGTCCCATGCACATCAACCCCTTTGACAGTCATGATCATATTTGATTTGTTGATGATTAGCTAGCACATCTAGTTACCATGTCTCAAGTACACGATTTATTCCATGCATCCCTCTTAGAGAAGTACATTCTAGAACTATCACATGTACAGAATTCATAGGTGGTACATTTGGAAAATGATCTATCTAATGAGGAGAATCCAGTGAAGAAAGTTTATCTTAGGGATAATGTTCTACAAAAAAAATACAATTCACCTGGTCAAGGTACTATGGAAGAACCTTATGTATGAATAGGAAACATGGGAACTAGAGGAATAAATTAAGGTGAATTCCCCTCAGATGTTTTCCGCATAGTTGAAAAAATGGAACTTTGATGGAAATAATTCAAAAGGGGGAATGAATGAAATGCCCCAAAATTCCATGAATGAAATTTTCCATTTATATAATAATATCATATAATATAAACCTCATAAAATTACATATTTAAAAAAATAAAAAAAATAAAAAAAGAATAATTAATGAAATAAGATGTTTATCTAGGAATTAAGGAACATATGCCAATGGAATAGTATCCTCACCATTGGAATTGTTATATAACCCTTATGAATAGTTAAATGCCAACAGAATAGTGACATCACCCATAAAAGTATAAATAAAATTTAATATATTAAAAAAGGAAAATATGATATAATTATATCTAATTATAAGTAAATATTTTTTTTTGAAAATGATAGATTAAGTTTTAGTATTTTTTTAAAATATTTATTTATTTATCATTTCATTATTAATATAATGATTTTATTGAAAATAAATTATCATAAAATAGATTCATAAATTATAATTTTTTTTAAATTTATTATAAAATAATTTTATTATACCATAATTAATTTTTCAAAGAGTTATAATTTTAAAATTGGTATTTTTCGAATAAATGATGATTTGAATTAAAAAATAAATCACCCATATTTAGATGTTTTTTTTCATAAAATGGAGATCATTTATAAAATATACATATCAAAAATTGGTTAGGTTCAATTTTTTGGAATATTCTAAAATATTTGATTTTTTTGAGTAGTGAAGTATGAAAATTTACGGTATATGCTAAATACCAAAATTATATGGTCATGGGTGAGGTTTTATTGATGTAAGAACCATTTTTTTAAACATACAATAAATATTAACTATACATATAAACAATAACCCACAATATTCATTGTATTGATCCAAAATAATAAACATATCAATAATATTATAAAAACATACACTTCTCCTCCACTATAAATACCACCCCTAACCACCTTTTTTCCCCATACATCTTAATCCATAATGATTTTATTGTTTTTAACCACTATTCTTCCCATGTATATTCCCCACTTTTAATTATTTATTGCCAAAAATGAAGTCCAAAAAAATTTCTCTAAGGTGTCTCTCAAGGAGAAGAATTGAAGAGCTAAAATCCTCAATCACTTTCTTTATTTTTTTCCTCTTTATTTTACCTTTTTATACAATCCCCACATCCTATATCCAAACAAGAATGATGATTATATTATATTATATATATAATATAATTTTATTATATTACTGTAAAATCCATCGTCATGCCTCTTCTCATATTTCCTTTTTTTTTCTAAAAATGAAAATATCGTCTGGGAGGTACTGATTTATCACGTTCGAGGAAGAAAAGTTTTCATTTTCATTTTCGACATTCAAGGCTAGACATAAAACCATTATAATTTTGTGTATATATTATAAAATTTATATTATTACCCTTTTTATATTCTGAAACTAACTTTTATACTCAATAATAAATATTGAAACACAACTAGTTTGTGATGATCAAAAAAACCAATAAAATAATCTAAATGATTATCACTAACGTCTTATCTAATGATTTATTCTCATACCAATTAAAAAATGACTTATATAATGATTAAATACTATTAATTTTCATTTATAACATATAACATCAATTCTATATATCTATTCCAATTTTATATGATTTTTCATACATTTATTAAAGTGAACCAATCACGAAAATAGAGGAAACGAACACTCCCAAATGATGGAATTGTATCTTATAACTCATAAAAATGGACATAAATGAACATAATAAAATTATAATAAATCAAATAAAAGTATCATAGGTTCATTAATAATCAATTAATGGATTTAATTTTATTTTACCACACATCAATATCATATAAACAATACGTTCAGACATAAGGTAAGGGATTCATTCTGAACCCCCGTATTTTCCTTTGGTATATGATTTATTTCTCTTTATCACAATTTAATTATTAAGTAATATCATTTAATACTCCTAAATAATGTTTTTGTTAAATTTTCAAACATATTTGTGTAACTGTATTCTTATTTGTTTAATGGGTAAATACATGTTTTATAAGGTTCTCTAACCATTTCATCTTCGTAAGCAAGCCTTATTAAAGGGAACGTATAAAATTTGTACTCGTTTTCATGTATCATCATTAATCTATTATAAGACACTATTGTTTTTATAAAACAAATCCTCTTATCATAAAATAATTTATTGGTTATTTTAAGGTTTTATACAATCATTTATGACTTTTTCGTTTTAATGACTCGAATTTTTTTTCCCTTAATCCTTATTAATGTGGCCCATTTCTAAAGATTCCTAAAAAGTATATTTAAATGTTTTAAAATAATTTTGAAAAAATATTTATTTATCTATTCCAATATACTTTTATTAATGCACATTTTTATTTAAATCCATTATTTAATGAATTATTATATGATACGCCCTTCACTTATTCCATATGACATGTTTATGAAACCAAATTTTTTCCTTGGATAACCCTTATTTTTATACCTAATTTTTTTATTCTTCTTAATCAACAAATATGTATGAACATGTTATGATGGGTGCACCCAGATATCACTCCGGTGCATTGGGTAATGTTTAGTCTCATTAAACATTATGTTGGGACATTGAGTGAACCTCATTCCTTTATGAAACATTCTTTTCCAAGTGAAATGGTCATGGTAGTTATCCTTGAATCACGATTATGTCATGTTGTGTGTTTCTTACACATTTTAATGAAGCCATGAATAAACGTCCCTATATTATATTTGTTATTCTTACTTATATTTATTAATGATCCACGATTTTTTATGTCATCATGTTATGCCTTATAACACACATTTTTTTTCAATAATAAAACCCATACTGTGATTTTTAGATCATCCATTTTTTTCATTTATTCCTCGGATTATCTTACGTAGATTTAGAAGCTAAATGAATGAGAATATCTCTTTATGGATGTTTAAAAAAATATGTTTTATTCTATTTCTATATTTTGTGTTTTATGCATGTATTCAATCAATGATAATATACCTTACTTTTCATGGATTGTAATTTGATCTTTAATTATGCTCATAATAATGTAATAATTTGTGTAAAGGTATAGGGTCACTATACCCTGGTTCCTAAGGACACATGATCCCTTAATAACTGCTTCATCCCACGATGAATTTTGAATCATTGCACATATCCAATTAAAAAATCAATATAGAACATGGTATTTATTATCCATTTCATTTAGATTCATATTATGTCTAATTAGAACTATAGTCCAATGCCAACATATTGGGCCTAAACAACCATTTGTAGCTCCCCATTGGTAATTGAAGCATCATTCCTTGTCACATAACCCATTTATCAAATATGGTCTCTTGAATCATAAATCCATGACCCACATAGGGATATTAGACAAACAAATTTGGTATTTTAAAGCATATATCCATGTCCCACACACATATATTAGTTAATCACATATGATGTTTTGAAGAATCACTCCATGTCCCATACACGTATATCACAAAGTCATATATATCACAATAACACATATGTCATATCAATCAGGGTTAATAAACATTTACCATATTATCACATTCCACATCATGATATAACATTTCAACTATAAAAAATGATTCCAAACATTGATCGATAGGAATAATATCATCAATTCACCATAAAACCATTTTTCAATATTTAAATCATATTACCAATTTACCCATCGAGGTCATGTCAGCCATCCCATAATTCCCAATCTCAATTAATTCAAAATCACATTAATTTACTGATACAAAATCCCGATTTTCCATTAATTCCACAGTCGCATCATTCCATATATAATTAACCAAACAATAATTACAATTGCACCGACTGCATAATAAAAACTATAAAAACTCAATTTCCCATGTTCAACTCATTAAGAATAAATGGAAAACCAATTATCAATTCCATGATTCCATATATTAAAAGATCAATAATTATATTCAATTAAAAAATCAATTTCATGAAATTCTAGTTGAAATTTCCCAACACATACAGGCAATTTGTTTTTGAAGACATGAGAAATGAATTTGTACAACATAACTCATGATTGTTGATGAATTCTCACAAATGGAAATCCCCAATGGAAGTGGATAAACCAAGATCAAAATGAATAATGATATCTACATCAGAAAACTAAATATAATGTCAAAATAATAAAGATCCTTCTAAACTATATATAATCCCATCACTAATAGAGAAAAAATAACTCTTTTTTATCTGGAAATAGATATAGGATAGATTTAAATCTAACCGTGAATAAACCATATACCTGGATAGGTACGAATATGTAAATAGTTCTTATATTCATAAATAAAAGAGGATATAATTCCATGAAATTCATCTCTCACTCTAAACAAAAATAATTTAAATTGTTTTAGGGTAGTTCTGGGGTGTTTAACGACATTAGATGGTGTTTTCGTAAACTTTTATTGAATTTTTGAGCATTAAATTTCTGCATTATTACCTAGTTATATGTAGTTAATGTTTTCCCTATAAATGTGCACCCTAATCCTGAAACTCATCCTATAGTGTCACATGTTTACTACTAATAGGGAACGCTATTTGAAAAATGGGTCACCAGTCATGTGTATCCCCTCTATTTGTGTTCACATAGTTTGATGTGATGTGCACTCGGTTTGGGAAAACTACGCACCAACCATTCCTCACCCTCTTCAAACAAAAAATCTGTATTTTCACCCAAAAACTCCCAATGTGAAAAACCAACCAATATATACTAAAAAATGAAAAAATAATTCCAATGAATTAGATATAAAGGTATCCATAAATTGTTTGGATCTTAAAATTTGTGGTAGGAAGGGTGATATACTCTTGAAAATTTATAAGAGAGATATATAGGGAGACCCAATCCATACCCCCAATATAATCAAACTCCACTGAATCTAGAATCTTATTTCTCACTAGAATGTTCACCCTAGAAATATGGATATAGGAGATCTTATATGCATGATATGAAATAAAGGCCCCAATTTTAGTTTTCACATAAAGCTATACATCCATGATTTGAGGAAGTCTTTTCTATAATTATTATAATCATGAATTATATAACAGAATGTGTTGAACTATAATTGAATTGTATGATTGATATCCCCAAATGTATAATGAACATCTTTTAATTTTTTTTTCAGAATATACCTCAATTGTTTTCATGGAATAATATTTCCCTTCCCTCCAGGCCTTAAGGGCTATTTTCATATGTTATCATCAACTACACTTAGATTATAAAATTGGTATTCATAGTTTCATTATTAATTTTGTCATATAATTGGATAATAGGTTGGGGATTTACTATATAAGGCCTTTCCTCTATCAGATTGGTGGCTTTCTTATATTAACATTCTATAGTTCGGTATGTTTCATTATCTTACCTAAAGAAATTCCTTCCCCCATTCTAAATATTATTGGGATTCTTCATCTAGTACATAAGAAAAGTTTAATTTTAGAGTTTGTTAGTACCATGTTATTTCTATATCACACCCATAGATTCCATTATCTAAATCCTATCTCAAAACCCAAGACATCCATGAGATTCAATAATCTCAATTTTGATTTTCAGGGATGATTTGTCAATTTCAACATAGCTATAAAATTTTCAAATAAATAAAAAATTACAAATATTTTAATACATCCCCCAAATTATGGGGTAACCATTAAATTCATGGAAAATATAAATGATTGAGTCATATTGTGTATCTCTTGTTATATTAGTGGACATCGAACTCCCCTCCATTATATATCAGAGAGTAAAAGGAAAATATTTATCAAGAATCACTTTCTTAAACTCTTTCCATACCATCACATGAATTCCTTCCTCATGCAACAAATTATTAATGAAAATCACCAATTGACCATATTATCCTTCCATATAATAAATAAGTAGAATAAAGTTATCATTCTTAGACTATTAAAAGATGAGGAATATATTTTCTATGGAGGTGATCCATTATTTCTTCACCATGGGATCAAAGGACACAATAAATATCAGAGGACATTATCTTATAAAGGTATCAACATCAACTTACTCCCTCTTAGGGGGAAATAGTTTTTCCCTTGATTAATGTTTGTAATAAAAATTTGAGTTATTTCAAAATTTATTATGATAACATTTTCAAATCAAACTCCTACTATGATGGGAATCTCATTTGTGTATTCATAACATTTCCCATAACATTGGTTATTGACTAAGTTAATCATTATTAATTCCATTGACTAAAATAAAGGGACAATTATGGATTAACGTTTTTATTTATTACAAAAATAGAATGGAATCATTGATGGAATAACTAATAAATGACATATATTTCATAAAATATATATTTAAAGGATTCAATATAATTTATCTATGTTTTATTTTTTTTTCATTCAATTTCTTATTCATTTCTGTCCCATTCATAATGGTTTGTTAATAGCTTTTAAATTTTGTAAAGTATTAACCCATAGAGTGTCAAACTATTTCGGTAGCAATGCCTATTTATTGTGCACCATGTGATTTTTGAGTTAATACCCAATGAACATGTAACATACCACATCTCCTCATTATCTTATGGTGTGATAGGCGAGCTACTAAGCATTATGTGATATCTCACAGACAACGAATGATCGAAATAAATTTCAAGGGCCATAATAAAATTTTATGAATAGTTTTTCTATTGAGATAAATAACATCAGAACTAAAAATAAATAACAAGAAAAACCATTATATAATTTTCATGAGTACAAAAAACAACTAGAAACATAACCAAACCAACAAACAATATCATAGTAAAAGAGGAAACTAAATGTCATAAACGGGAGGAACAAAAATGTAACAAAACATAAAAATCCTAGGTGAAAGCAACCAACAATACCCTACCCATTTGATATTTTAATCAACATTATAGGCCCATGTTATCATAAAGAATCACTATGGTACTGGGATACAATCCATTTTGAATGTCTTGATTGATGAAATATATAAATTAACAATATTCCATATGATGGGGTAGAATATAAACTGAATGATATTTTAACAATGACTTCTAAAATCATTGAAAAAGGACCAAACATATTAGTATATAAATTAAAATAGTATAAGAGTAGAATACAAAATTTATATCCAACCTGTATACGTTTTTCCCATGGAAGAAGATAAAATCCTTTAAACCATTTATCATTAGATTTGGATGTTTAATTTCCATTTACCTAGAACATCCACACACACACAGTCATATTTGGTGTCACCCTTGATGAAATAACAAAACATCTATGCTATGTCCTATTTGATGGTCGTACGTCATGATTATTATCCATCCAATTTCACAGTGGTACATTATATCCATTATCCAACCCATTTAACTCATTCCAAAACATTAATTGAAATTTATTCCATTTCATTTAAATAAAAAATGTTATTTATTTGTTATGATTTTCAATAATTACATTCCATGCATTAAACCAAATTATATTTTTAAAGAAATGTTTTAAAACACTATATAATATGATTTTATTAAATCCAATAACCTATAAATATTTTTATGACAATAAAAAAAATTATAATTAATAATCAAAAAATATTATAAGATAATTTACAAAAACAAATTATTCAATTATATATAATTATTCAAGTCTAAAGCATGTAGAGTTGGGAGAGAATGAAAAAACCTCTCAAACCGTAGAGAAAATGAATAAACCCACAACAAAACATCATGATATAATAAAAAATATTAATTTATAGAATAGATCCAACAATAAATTAAGAACATGGGTTATTAGAATGGGTCAAAATCCAGAACCTATTTTAATATTTGACTTGTTCCGAAGAAAACAGGGAAAATTTGGGATGCTCTGCAAATTTCTAGATTACACGCCGTGTACTCTAAAGTACATGCTATGTAAGGGTTAGGAATGTACCGTCCATTGTGCTCGCCAAGTACATGCCATGGGATGACCATGTAAAAAGTTTCTATTACACGGTGTGTAGTGTTTCTCAACACACTGTGTTTCCTCCTTTATTCGTACTGGCTTAGTTCAAGTTGTATGTCAACACTGGTGGAGCACCCAAGACGTGTAGTATTTGCCGCTTATGTAATAGTTCAAAAAAGGCCACTACACGGCATGTAGTCCTTAAATACACACCAAGTACATTTTTATCTACTTAAATGAAAGGGCTTCACATCTTATTTTGGAAAATAGCTTCTTCTTCTCCAACTTCGGAAAAGGTCTGTTCCAAAGATATGAAGAACGTTTCCCACTATAGAATCATCATCAAACGTCTGTTCTTCAATCCATCGGTGGTTGAGGGATCGCAATAGTGAGGATAAACCCACACACCATGTTCTATTCCAGTTTCCTTTCCTCATGCATTGTAGTTTGCATCTGAGTGGAATTTCCAGGATTTGACAGAAACATAGATCTACAAAGATAGGATTCGAATTAGAACTTGATATCAGATGTGCCTACATCTTCATGTCTTAGGTAAGTGGTTCATACCTTCTTTTGTGTTTTCATAGACCTTTGGATGGCACGACATAAAGCACGCATTTGGGTATTTTGATCGAGTCCCTTTTTTATCTTCTATTACATATTAAAATAATTTTTAGACCCATGGGATGCCTTTGGGAATTCCCTATTTCCTATATTTGCTTGACCAACGCTGGGCGATAGGCCGAATCTCTTTGGGACATTTTTTCTTGAGTTCCAAAATGGTTATAAATTTTCCATTTTGTTTAGAACTAGTATGTTTAATCTGGTAAAGCATTATTACGTTGTTTAAAGGAATTCAAGAAAACAATGCTTCAATGTGATAACCATTGTGTTAGTGTAAATTCAACTATTTATATTGTTTTTCCTGTTTATGTGACTTGTTTAGAAATGTTATATATATAATTTCTGAATTACATATGTTTGGTTTCTTGCAATTGTGTTGGGTGTGGCCCGAATATTTTAGAGTGATACTGATCAGGTTGGGATTGACCTAGGTTACATTAGGTTGTTCTGGCCATGGAATTGGGCATCATGGACACCAGCTTGAGGCAGGGTGACTATAAGGTTTGTCATTGCACTGTTTACTTGGATGACATGGTCGTCATACTAGAGTGGCATGGTCATAGGGACACGAGGTGTCAGAGTTGTGGAATGGGAACTTAATTTAGTGATTACTGCTCAAATAGAACATTGAGTAGTGTGCACATAGAGAGAATCCAGGATGAGGGAGTTTTGACCACTCATGTGGGTATAGGCCCCCGTTAGTTGCAGTTCAGGTACTTTTGGTTTGGGGGTGCTTGTCGTAGGAAGCCCCGTGGAAGGTGAGAAGACTTCAGGAGATAAAATTAAGGCTATTGGGTTGGGGTATGGGATTGCCGTTATTTGAGGGCAGACATCGTTGTCCTTACAGATACATTATTTGAGGGTAGTCATCGTTGTCCCTTCTGTTACATTATTTTAGGGCATAAATTGATGTCCCTCCATTTACATTATTTGGGGGCAGACATTGTTGTCCCTCTGGTTACATAATTAAGAACTGACATCATTGTTCCTCTAAGCTACAATTTCATGGGTGCGCCTTCGGGAAAACGGTACTTAAAACACTAGGTGATAGGGAGTACCTGCTGCCGGGTTACAAGACAGAGATTACAATATTGGTCAAAGTAGGTGACACTCCATGGTGGATGCTGAGCACCAGTGGAGTTTGTGTTTGTTTGTGTGCATCTTACTTTTTAGGGTTTTCTTTATAACTACATGCATGCTTAAACAATTATATTACGTACACACTATTGGGTGGTATCCTACTAAGATTCGTCTCACACCATGCATGGACCCTTCGGGACACATGTAGGTTTATGGATTTAAGTGCATGATAGAGGCTAGATTTAGGAGTTAGACTGCATTAGCTGTTTCATGGAGATGGTGTAGATCTTGAGGTCTTTCCTAATTGGAGATTACTTTCTTCTGCTTCCATTATTGTATCAACATGCTTACTTGTTATGTAGCTACATTTGGTTATCCATTGGTGCCCTTTATATATATATATGGATATGCATGAAATTTTTGGATGCAGGTTTTTTTGTTCGGAGGTTGTTACAAGTGATCAACAAGCTGTTCTTTTTTACTTTCTATTGTTGTTGTTTATATTTATTACTTCTGCTATTTATCGACATTGAATTGGATTCCTCTCTACAGGTCTGGTTTGAGTCTTCTGAGTCATTTATTCCCATGAATGTATATTATTATACTCGGACTAGTACCCCGATTATCTTCTGAGAGGGTATAGCCTCCCCACTACACCTATAAGACACTCGATTCTAGTCAGCAGCCTTTGGAGTTCGGGGAGGTGCACCTAAGGTACTAACACCCAACCCATTTAGCACTTTTTGGGTGGCTGTTTGGGTCTGGGTCATTAAAAATCATCATTAATCAATTCATACCATATAGTTCTATCATAAATTTACTAGATCTGTTCGTCAAAGAGTTATAATATCCTTGGGTCTAAGATGAATAATGAATAATGGGAAACTACTAATGAATTTTGGGCTCGAATGCACTTGGATTTCCCATAGATCAATTAATCAAAGAGGACTATCTCTCAAAATATAGTAGAAAATATAATTTGATTTATGGGAGGATTAGGAGAATTTTTTTTCTTAAAGTGATAATTTAGCTAAGATACAGTTTTTATATAGGGAAAATTTAATCAATATGGTTAGGTTGTATGATTTAGAAAATCATGCCCCAAATGTTCAGTGCTAATATCTTAAGGAAACATCTCACTTGGTTAGAAAAATTGTGATCCAACCATACATTTCCATCTATTCCAAGATGCAAAGTTTATCCTAGAAATTAACATGGTTTTTCAAAACTGTGTGCTAGCTACGTGCCGGCCCACTACCAAATTTCTTCCCTTACATAGTTTCTTAGATATGATTCACATTTTCTATTAACCATGCACAAATAGTTCACCTCTAGAAAAGGATCAAAAACATTATAAAACCCCTTGGAACCCACCAAAACCTAACCCGATCCTTATATAGATTCAAAATACATGAATAAATGGTCTTTTATTTATAACAATTTTTGAATCATTATCCCCACAATGGGACTAGATGTTCTCAAAAAGAAAAAAATTATTACTGGTCTCATAGAGTTCTATACATATCATTGCCATTTCCTTCTTAATCTCTAATGTCTCTTGTTGAATCTATCCATATGACCATAAAATACACACTAGAATGACGCTTTTACTATGAATTATTCTCTCTTTCCAATCCAAAATCTGTACTAAAACTTGAATATATTTAGCATCTTAATCTTGGTCTATGTCATCCAATATAATCACATGATCATGATCATGTTTATACTTCTTCAATTGTGATACAAGAAACACATTTTCCAATAAAAAGATCCTTGGTGGAAATTCTAACTGATATCCCACCTCACTAATTCATTCATTTATTTAAAAAGTCCATGTGTATTAAGGAGATAAAAATTGAATACTTTCAAATATGATGCTTCCGAATCCTTAGAGTTATTCTGATTAACAAAATATTATTCTCATCAAATGAAAATGGTCATGGATGATTATATATATAAAATTTTTGGATGACTCTATGCTATCTCCTTCACTTTCTTATCAAAACTTACTATTCTCTGTCGTGTCATGTATATGGGTGGTTCTAATTAGTAATGTCTCACATATTTCTTCCAAATATATTTTAAAATGACCAGGATATACATATGATGCTTCAAAAGAAGATATAGGCATTAATTCCTTATAACTATTTTTATACGATAAATCCACTAATGATGAATTTTCCTCATATAGAACACCAAAATCAATTACAGAATCCATAATCATGTCTTCCAATGTATAGATTTTTTTGTTATACATTTCTTCTATTCGGGAATGATAAGACATACTCATAATAAACTTTATTGCAAGGCCTTATTGCATGAATTTATAAAAAATATGTAAAACATCAGCCTTTATTCAATAAAATAATGACTAGAATGACAAGAATATTTACAAATTTGTAGAATTCATATTATTTTTATTTCTCACACTAAAATAGTTTCTTGAATTGGGATGAAATGGGATTAATTCATGAGCCGATTCACTATGCACCATGTACAAGCATGTATCAAATCTATCCATGGGAGACCTAGTACATAATCCATGGGGATCTACTCCCATTTTCATATGTGAATAAAAAAATACTACAACATAACATCTGGTCAATTATGATCACTCTTTACCTACAAATAGATGAGGCATCTCAATACATACTCCACTCCATATATTTTTATAAAAACACACCAATACTCTGTATTCGGTGTCTTATACATTTTATGAATTCTTAGGTGAATATACCATCTAACGTGTTGGTACAAACAAATAATTTGTTCATGGTAATCCAATGGAATGTTCATATAATCTCTAATCCTCAACCCAGAACTTCTAACCACATTGAATCCCTTAATAGTCTTCCCACCCTTGTGTTTTGATCTCATAAGAACACTTTATGAATATATTGTCTTCGCCTTTCTAACATTCCCAAATAAATCAGTAAAAAACTAAATTGGAACCAAATCTATGACATCACCTTGTTTCGAGTAATCTATATCCATATCTGCTATGATCGACATTAGTTTAAACATTTCTAAAAAAACATTTTTTAACTGAGCATATGAATTCTTTCACAATTAATCATCCACATAGTTCCATTAAATCATTTTATACAACTAGTTGATGTCAAAATTTTATAGACACTCATTCAAACTAATTTATCTAAAATATTTATCATAGTTTGAGAAAATTGGTTTCAAAGTCTTCTGATCTATAAAATCATTGAGTTGGTTAAAAAATAGGTAATGATGAAAAGTCTCCAAATTTTTAGAATAAATAAAAAAATTACGAGGCATGTGTAGGGTATTTCTTCTCATAAAACTGTAACTACAATTATCCATAAGAAAAAAAAAGTCAATCTGCATGGGAAGACATTCAAACCCAGATCTTGATGAATTTGAATAGACTATATTTCCTTGTATTGACTCTATAAACATGAGGAGAGTTTCTGATGAATTTAATACCTTATGGTATTGAAGATGGTTTTTATATTGATCATTCCACTATAATGAAACTCCATTACTTTTGATAGATGCAATTGGATCGTCCAAATTTGAAAAAACACATAAAAACGTCTACTGTATTTCTAAAATCAATGGAAATTACATATCTCATGGACATTTTTCTATGGATTCCAAGTGATAATATCTTTTATATTTTCTGGATCTAATGAAATTCAATTTTTTTGAAATGTTATTTCTAATGAAATGAACCTATTATAACCAAAAATCACACATTCAATAAATAGATTACAAAATAAGTTATCTCAAGATACTGAACACTATCCTCAGGTGTTTCCCATGATCATATTTTTTTCCTAGAATACATTTTGTATATCCACTAAAAAACCACCAAAAAATAAACATATATTAGAATGATTCAATTTAAAATTTTCATAAATCTGTATGGTTAATTGTTCAGACCAAAAGTCAGAATGATATATTCTTAATTTCTATATATTTTTCTAAAAGAATTCTTTGGAATATCTACTTTCTGACCTCCCAAAATATAATATAACACACATAAGTACATTTTTGAGAACCACTAGGAACCACTCAATTTTTAAAAATATTATCAATGTATGGAATATGATAATTGTTATTTACCCAACCATTTTTATTATTATGACAATCCACAAACTGATTAAGTGTTAAATCCACCTTCTTAAATAACAAAACCAGTGCCTCCTATAGAAATTCACTAAGTAAAATAATAAAATTAATTTTTAACTCTTCCAACTAAACATTAAATTACATTATTTATGTTGGTTCCATACGATGAGATAAATTTGAAGTAGGATTTTACCTTAGTAGGATATCAATCATATACATCCCTTACCTTTTTGGTAGATACCATGAGAAATTTTCATGGGAAATGTTAGGAAAATGATAAAAAAGAGTTCCAAAATCTCCATTCCCAAAAAAACACAACATTACAACGAAATAACTTCCAAAATAAAATTTAAGTTTCCAAACACTAGTGCCAAAAGTTCTACTATACTATCCGCTACTCCCAAATCTATCCTAATCAGACTAATAATTTCATCAAGATATGTGTAACTAACTATCTGTGCTTGATAATCGGCATGGGACTTTAATGATGCAATCCATTTCATACTAAAATTAAATTCAATTATTTTCTAACTCATGAACAAAGAAATGATAATTAAATTTAGTCCCATTCATAGTTATTTAATATTCTTTACATATAAAGGGTCGATACAGTCTTTGACTATGAGAAGATTGAAGTTTTAAAACAGAAAGTAAAATTTCAATTGAATAACCCATATTATCAAAATCATTATAAGAAACAAATGATTTTCACCCACCCATATAAAATTAATCTTTTAAAAGGATTGAATTTAAATTAATTATTCCTCTCACTATTGAAGGACCTGATTGGTCATTTTGGATCATTTTCACATCTCTTTAAAATTTATTACTCAATACCCTTTTCTCTTTGTTACCCTATTGAGATTTTACTATTTGAGGAGTAATTTTGTTCTTAAAACACATGGGATCACTATATTATGATGATGGTAATTATTTGGAATCACTTATCTAGTCAATGAATACGATGTTTGAGAAGCCTGAGATGTGTATCTAACACATATCCTTGGAGAAATGTGGCAATAGTGTTGACTATTTACCATCATGTTGATGTTGTTACATTATCTAGGTGGTGTTATAAAATCTCACATGACGTAACCCATTGAAACATATATAAAATAACATTTCATACATTTATGTCGAGGTGGACGATTTACTAATCCCATGGTTTGATTCTATGGTGTCAAACTAATATAGAAGTATTGGCAGTTATCCGTTTAATCAATGTATTCTAATACCCACATATTTCAATGAGAATATATATTCCAAATCAATCCATATTTCCCATTATATCCCTTTATGTTACAGTCGTTCTATTTAGAATCTCGATATCATATATTATATAAAGAACGAAAACCATAGAGTGAATATCCGTTCATAACCCCAAATCAAAAACATTGTTTATTCAAGGATGCACATGCAGAAACTAATAGTGAATAGTAGACTAAATTCAAAAATTTAGATGTATAATCTATTAATAAGATACTATCTTTCTTCAAACTAATGATGCCTATTGTTCTTTAATTTTTATAGGTTTTAGGATATAATTTCATGTGAAACAAATATTCAAAATCTCTTCATGTAATGAATTGATCCAATTTGTCATAAAAAACAAATTTCTACAATTCTTGTTCCAAATCCTCCATAATATATTTTTACTTCAGCAATTCCTTATCTAGTGGTGTCTAAATAGGCTCGATGTTTTAGTTCTTCTTATTCAAACATACTTTGTTATTTTCCAGTTCTAAATCTCCAAGAAAGTACAATAGATTCTACATTTGTAACTAAACTGAAAATTCATTATTTTTAGGATTATTATTCCTATTACTCTTATACATTGCATGAAAATCTTGGAAAAATATTTGAACTACCTATTTGTTTAATATTGTCAAATGTGTTACCACATTATTAGCTGCCACTTGCGGTTGGATTCTACAAAGTGAACATGGTTGGATTTTCTATATCCCGAAACAATAAGTCTAATATCAATCATTAGAAACTAGAGTCATAAAAATTTTAATTTTACATATTTACACATTTTCTAACACAGCATCCTAAATTAAACGTGTGTCAACATTTCAAGAATTTTATAAAACATTTCAACAATTACTTTAAAAAAACTACTTGCAAATTTTAGAAAATCACTATTTTTGACAATTTCATATATATTTTCACTCAAAATGAAGAAATGATGTCAGATTGGAAATTTCTAATATCATTAAATTTTATGAATCCCTCAATATCTCAACCCATGATGATGAGGGGATAACTCACCAAGAAGTGTCTTAAAAATAGTAATGCAACAAAAATCCATGGTAACATGATGTTCAACATAAATAAGTTTGATATGTATTTTTATTCTCCACATTTCATGTTATAGAAGTCCTAATCTATACTACCATACGAAGAGATATATTGATACTATTTAAAACAACAAGAACAAAAAAAATGACATTTTTATAATGGAATGAACATAGAAATAGTAATACAATTGTTTACAAAGAGGTATATGAACTCAATGATGATGATAACAATGGTTATTTCAAGGATCAAGAAGGCTGATAACATTCATCACAAAAGTATATTAGGAATGACAAAGACTGATACCATTTGTATCATCACATGTCTGATTATTCAATTAAGGAGTGAAGAGGAATATGATATTCCTTCACTTACATTTTGAATATACCAATGGGTGGAAATAAATTCAAAGGTCCTAAAGACCATTTGGGATATGATTTTCTCTTTATATGATAAAACATCAAATCTTGAAAAAATGTAACCAAACAAATCACTATCGTATAAATGAGTTAAAATTACATCTCAAAACATTACCAAAACAACAAAGCATATATGAATATAATAGGAAACTAAAATAATTACTCAAGAGGACCAAAAATACCAGAAAGCATAAAACTGCAAAGTGAAAACCACAAGAATCCGAAATCCTTCTCCAAATTAAACTCAAAATTAAAATCCAAATATATGAGGAATAATCACTAAAAAATAAGATATCATTTCGTTAAATATGTCCCGAAAGATAAAATATATAAATTAACAATAGTCCCTGTGCATATGGTGTGTCTAGGAATAATCATAATTCCCCAATGACATCACAACTCTTGATACTAGGAAAACAAATTATAGAACATTTATTAATTAAGTTTAAAAATCATATATCAAATATATAAAAATGTTTTTATAAAGAAACCATCAATGAATAATATAAAAAATTTATCATTTGATTTGTAATATTCTTTTCCATATCCAAACACATAACCACAAACACACAAATATAGGCTTGGTGTCACCCTTGATGGTGGAACTGCACTTCCATACTCTACACCCTTTCCAAGTTGTAGTTTATTTACATTATCCATCACATTTGATGGTGGTAGTTCAAAAACTTTTCCCATACCATTTAAATAATGCCAATCTGTATATTCCAACATCATGAAAATTAAATTAAATAAAAAAAATGTATTTAGTTTTTGAAAATTTCAACAAATAATATATAATAATCAATGCAAACATTTATTTTCAAATAATCATGTTAAAAAAACAATCAACTGATTTTCTTTAAAAAACCAATCACATTATAAAATATCCTTGAAAATATCTACACTAATCTTCCATAAAAAATCACAGAAAATTTAAAATAATTTCTAGAAAATAATTAAATTAATACTAATACTTCTCATATAAATAAATTGGTGTTGATAAAAAATACAACTACCTCTCAAAAATTGGAGAAAATGAAGAACAACACAAAAAATCACCATGATCCTGTAACAACTCATGTTACCTCCACTAGAACCAATATGATAACCTCATTAAGAATTCATAATACATTGATATATCCATAATAATGATGAAATATGGTTTTTATAGTGAGGTGAAACCTGGATATAATAAAAATGTGGATGACAAGGAACATACTAACACATTTGTGCCTCCAAAACAGTTAGATTCACTGAAATATTACTCCCAGATCAAAGTCAATCATCATTCATACCTTGGGATAAAAATATATATGAGTTATAGGAAGATTTTGAAAAAATGATGGATTTAGGGGGAAATTCATATTAGATCCCATTTTTATGGAGCATCATCTATGAACCACATTATTATTCCATACAGTATGGAATACCGACAACATATAATTTTTTCCACTTTCTTAATGCTACACCTAACACTTTTGGAACACATGGTAAAGAAATAAATCCTCCAAAAATGCTACAAACTATATTTTAAGATGAAAAATATCTCCTAGTAACTAATATTGTTTTACAAAACCGTGTTCCCAATATGTTATTAACCAGAGACCAATATCACCCCCTACATGATTTCTTGGAGATGTGGAACAGTTTCTACTAAAAATTTAGAAATTGTTCACCTACATAGAAGACTTTAAAATACTCTAGGACCCCTAATAACCTCCCTTAATGAATCCCAAATCTTATATAGTCTCAAAATTCATGAATAAAGGGAAATTTACATGTAATTAAGGGGTTATAATACATTCTCTTATTATTTATTAACCACATGTATAACTATAATATATCCACAACCACTTGTAGTATCAAATTATGGATTTTTTAATGGAAACCAATCACTGTATAATTTTAAAATATTTATTGGTGTTTTCCTATGTTTATTCTTATATCTAAGACTTTCAAAAAGGTTTTTTAAACACAATACCCTAAAAAACTAGACCTTCATTTGATATCAACTATGGAAAGTCATTTAATTTATATACATTAACACATGTGTTGTTAAATAATGTTTTATGTATTATAGTCACATTAAATTGTGAGACCAATTTCACTTAGGTAATTATTCACAGAGAAAAATATATATAAATATGGATAATAAACAATATTTTTAAAAATATAATTTTACCTAAAAATCCATTGATCTTCTAATACTACTGAGGATAATCTGGGTATGTATATAAGAATATGGTGATCTATAAATACTAGTAAGGGAATAATCGTATCCTAACATGATAAATTTAACAAAATTTATATAAATAATCATATCATGTTATAATAAAAAGGGTGACGATCATAAACATTAACCTAAAATCATGATATAAGGCAATACCATCAATGAAAATATGAATATAGAAAAAAAATTACAAAATCATGTCATAAAAAGAATATTATATAAAATACTATCAGAATATCATAACATAGTGTGATTTGGGTAACCTATAATGCACCATCCATGGTATCTCCTGAGTTACAAAAATTTACTGTTACATTTGTGGGAAATATAAATTTGGGACCAGCCATCAGTTTTCTAGTGTGTATATGCAATTGTGTGCCACATAGATTATAAAACAATAGAATAAAATTTATTACATTATATCATATTATTATAGAGTAAAGGTAAAAAAAGGCAGTCCATAGTTAATTATTAAATCGTACAAGTTGGTGAATAACCTATTGTTGATTTGGAGACTGGTATTCACAAAAAAAATTGTAGAGAAAATTGTGGGATAATTTCATTAGAAAATGTATTTATATTAAGAATCGTGGAATGGATTATTTTTCATAAAAGGTGGTAACTAATTAATTATTAATTTTATGTTTAATAAAGGATTATTTATAAACATATTCCAACATTAAACCTTGGAAATCAATATACAAATTACCAAGAATGAGCTTCAATAATGATGATGAGATAATATATTACCTTTAGAGGGTGATTTTAAAAGATGTAGAGAACCTTATTAAGATAATGGGATCACATTGGAGGGATTTAATGAATGATAGGGAGATAAAATTCATTCTCAATTGCCTTCTAATGATGATGAGTGTATGGTTGGGTGGGAATTTATAGTGAACTATAGGAATATTATTTATCAATTTCAATGAATTATAATTTGAATTAATATAAAATAATAATACAATCCTTCCCATGGTTTATACTAATAAAGATATGTGTTAATATATTTTATAAATTCATGTACCAACCATAATAAAATAAATCCATTAGTCATGTGTAAGTGATTCATGTTCATAATGAATTATTTTTAAAACCATAAAATATTATATATGTTTTCAAGGTTACGTTTTCGTCTTATAAAATTCATTATGTAACTTAAAATAAATATCATCGTAAACATGAAATCTATAAAAGAGTTCATTAGTGGAAACTATATATTTCCCTATAATAAAATTATAAAATATTCACATTAGAAGATATTATTTATCAAAACCCATAAATAAATAACAAAATGGGATAAATATAAAAATTATTTTATTTAAAAGAGAATATAAAAATGTATATGTCTGGGGTATAGATACCTAACCACTTAATACACCATTATACAACTTAAGGAAATGGTGCCCAATGGGAGTATTGTCATGGAGTTTCTAAAATGACTTAGTTTGGGTTGTGAAATTTATAGGCATGAACATATCTTATAAATAGTATTTATCAAGCATTAGTTTTCCAATATCACCATTGGCCATGTAATGTCAAAATCACAATGATGTTTTCTCCCTTGAAATCTCTGATAAATAAGCTTTATATGGATAAAAACCACTGGTAGTTCCAATCACTTATTCAATATATATAAATTAGATTTTATTATAACCCATAATATATAATAGTATTTATTATGAAAATATAATGGATATATTATCAATATAAATGAGTCTTAATTAATTTTAAATAACATCTTATATATTTTATATTGAAAAATAAACCATAGTAGTGGATTTGTTTTCTATAACGACATTACATAATAAAGCAATTATTCTATAGAAACTCAAATTTTAGTTATAAAATATGAATTCATTAAAATTATACCCATTTCATCCTGGAATACTATTCATTTTAGGAACCTACCATATAAAAAACATCACAATATGTCTTCTCGTCTTGGTGTAATGTCATGATGGGTGTCTTCCTAGGTTGTTATTCATGGGTTGTGTGAGTGAGGATAATGAATGCTAAACAAAAACATATTGGTACGTGGGTATAATTGAAACCCCCCATGTTAGTTGTTTCTCTATTCAGGTTCAGTTTCTTATGGAATTCTAGTATAGGTTAATATAAATCAAATCATAGTTCTAATTGGGTTCTTCCTTTGGATCCTTGATCTATAAGTATAACTTTTTTTATTAGTGGTGTCAGGGTAAGAATGAGATATTATTAGTGGTCATAACTGATGATGAACATATTTGGGAATGTATCATGATCTCCATACATTTGGAACATTGAGTTACCATGGGATGTGGGATATGAATTATTTATTATTAGTTCTGTTATGATTTTTTTGATAGCCTGTTTTTCCTCATTATGTTGTTTGACATTAAATGAGATTTTTCATTGGATTTTACAATGAAAATTGATATGGAAATTTGTGAGAGGTTATATATGATTTTATGATGAACTTTGCCACAAGTTATAAATTGATTCTAGACATATTGTATGTACTAATATATGATTTTAACTTTCCACATAAAAAATTCCATAAAATCAAGCACTAATTTTTCCATGTGATAGAAAAATATTTTCACTTCCCTTGCATGATACATAGTGATGGAAATTAATTCATGGGATCACTATGATCTATTTAATATGTGTTGTATGTTGATCAGATTTTGGTGTTCTTTTGTTTTTGTTCCGTCTATGAAAAAAATGCTTTGGAAATAATTTTTATGGAAAATGGGATTTTAAAAAGTGTTTGTTATTAAATAGGTTTTGGGTTTTTTTAAAAGAATAATTTTCTTAAAATGTTTTGGAAAATTTGGTAGGTTTTCAATTATTAATGTTGGTGTTTTTTATAAGTTTGTATTTTGGGTGGATACTTTTAGTAATAATAGTTTTCAAACTATTCATGTACATTCTAGTGTTATAAAGGAGATATATTTTTATGGTATTTTAATGATATGATATGTTTGGGAAGAATTATTTATTATTGATTTTTTCCATAGTTGAGGTGGTAAATGATTATGTCAATTTCATGGATCATATTAATTAGATTCTAACCCCTTTAGAAAACATATAAATTATACTTTTTCTATTTTACATGATGGGTATCTTTGGGATTCCCTTTCTCCCTATGTTTAGTTCAATTTTTTTTAGCCGTACTTAGAATTTGTATTGAGTTATATGGATAGAATATTTGAATCAATTTGGATCTTATTCCAATTTATTAGATTCAATCCATAATATTTACGTGTATTTTTCTTGTATTCACATGAGTGCGATGGAATAACATCTTTGGGTTCCACAGGAATTATTGGATAATTATTCATGTTTATTTTCATCCTTTTTTGGATTTCAATTAAATGAAATTTTATTATGTGTATTTTATCCACTAGTCTATTGGGTGATTATATTTTTATTTTCATAATATTTTGGATGTTCTGGTTGTTCTTGTGCTTCATTTTTGAACAGGTTTATTAGGGTTTTAATTCCGGTATTGTTACTTTTGGATTATGGTATTTATGGGTTTTGAAAAATATATAATATTTTCTGTTCTTAGATAAAATGAATGTGATATTCATTTAGACTTATAGGAACATAGAGTTCTAGTTTCTATTTCATGGGTTCATCATGATATAGTGAATTGGTTTTGAGGTCTCAGTCTACCGATCATGTAAGGTGACCAATGAATAAGGACAATGTCATTTCAGGTTTTTGTTTTATCATAGTAGCCTTAGAAAAATATAATAGTTAGTTAATAAGTTATATTTTTGTATTTTTTCTATTACAAAGTTCAATTAATTCATTGTGGATGGTTATCATGGTCATCTTGTCGACATAGCACCTTTGGTAATACTGTGTTCTTGTGATAGTGTGTGTGGTTTACCAACCATTTTAGACGGTGTCAAAATGGTGGAGAGGCCCTAGTACACCTCACTCTTTGGTTGGCCTTGATTTCCTTGATGGTAGGCTGTATTATCCATATAGATTTATGATGTTGTTTGAGTACATGTTTTTTTTCATTTTTAGGAATGTTCCTATCAATCATTTACTTTTATTTCATATCTATTCTAATATCTAGACATATCCAAAAATATTTTAATGGTATTTATTTTTAATGTTATATTGTCTTCCAACCCTTTTCAACATATTTATTTGAGAATAAAACATTAAAGGGGGAGAATTTTGAATACCACTATTTCACTTTCTTATATTTATTTATTTATTTAATAATAGTAAATTATATTTTGTGTCATCATTAAAATAATGATGTTTCAGGCCTAAAATATTATGATGTTAATATTTAATGTCATTCATTATTATCTAACATGGTTTGAAATATCATGTACAAACACTTTTTGTCTTATCTATGATCAAACGATCCATTTAGCATGATATTTGAATTGATTATTATATATTGCAGGGTCTAATGAGTGTTCATGCATGTGATTTTGTGGATAACTAGAGTAGTAAAACCTATAACCGTATTGTTTATTAAATTTTATTGGCAAACATTTCCCCTTCTTATGACATGATTTTTTTATTCCATAATTTTTATTTATTTTGATTTTATTACTTACTCCATCTGTCCCCATATGCATTATGCACATCTAAAAATTAGACCTCATAATCTATATGGATTATCATCTCATTAATCTTGTCCTTATATAATTATTTATCTCTTTTTTCACGATTGAGGGTAAAATCTACTAGGTATGAATTACTCACACTTATCCCCATTCACAATTCTTTGACATTACCTTGTATATTAACATGGTTAAACTAAACAACCAGGTTTTTACATGAATGGTATTTTGTGGTTTCATCAGTTATTAGGTCTTTTGAATGTATTCTCATCCCTAATTAGGCCTCGACCATTGAATGTGGCATGTACTGGCTCAACATATATTGATTATGATTGACTTTTAGTTTGTTTTCGGATTCCAAAACCATTAGTTAATAATCTTTTTATTTACTAGTCTTTTGAATTTATTTTGAAATTTTAAAATTCTATTGTTAAAATTATGTTTAATGATTTTCCAATGGTAAAGTGTGATTTACTCTTTTCCATTTATCATACTAAATATCCATATTTTAATAATTGTTGTAAATATATTTTCAGTAAAACATAAATATTTTTATTTTATAAAATGAACAATTTATCTTTAAAAAAATATTTGAATGATTTCAAACAATTTTGAAATTGAGAAATTATTTTTGAATGTTTATTACCTAGTATATAATGTAGAATATGAATTACTTTAAATGAGTAAATTATATAAAGAATTGATTGATTGATTAGTATAGGTTTAAATTTATTTGAAATATGTTGTGTGCATGGATAAATAAAAGGGTTATATTTGGAGATTTAAATAGTTTTATAACTATTACAAGGTAATTTATCTGAGGTTTTTAAAGGTGGTTTCTGAAATTTTCTATTTGAAAAATTATTTTTCAATGTGATATTTTGAAATCTGATAAGTTACATAGCCTTCAACATTTAAATAATTTAAAAATAGTGGATGTCATTTATAGGTGGTTTATTGATTTCTTAAAAAACAAATTTCTTTCCCCAAAGATTATTTCATCTATTAGGGGTTTTTATTATTTTATTCCTCATGTGATGTGTTTTGGGGTTGTTTTTAGGAGGGAGTAATTTTTTTTGGAATTTTTTTATTATAATTATCTATTTTATCTTATCTTATTATATTTCTCACCATCACGCTTGTATTGGTCATGAAAATTATAGGTCACTAAGTATATTGATGGATGAGTGAAAATTATAGAATATTCTGGACATAACTAGAGTGAAATCATGTTTTTGAGTAAACCATGATGGTCTCTCATCACAGATTCATGCTCCATGGTTGATGGGATATGGTGTATCTAGTTACATATGATTACCAATGTTGACCATTTATATAAAAACATAATTTTTAATAAAATATTCCTCCTTATATTTATTATATGTTGGATACCATTATCTATTTATGATTCAGAGGAGATATATATTGAAAATTATAATGTATTCATTAAATTGGTATGTATAATTAACAATAATGTAATTATGATATATATATATATAAGTAAATTATAAAATGTTCACAATAAATATCATCTAAACTAGTGCATCTAAGAAACGAACAAATAAATCCATTCAAAAATTTACATTTTCTCTTGTGAAATATATATTAATATGAATAATATATTAATCATTGAGTAATTATTAATTTAAACTATACATAAATATGAATATAAAATATATTAAAAGTTTTTTTCTATAAGAAACTGTTGTCTCTATATATAACGTGTTTTAAATATTAATATTTATAGATTTTAGGATTTCAATTTTGAAAATTGATGTCATTATTAGAATTTTTAATAGAATTTTTAGCTAATGACTGAGTTTAAATATTTCCCAAAAAACATTATTTAGATGAATAGTTAAGTATGTTATTTAATTAATATGGGGCTTTTATGGAAATGTTAGGTTATAAAAATTATTTGAAAAATTATTACTTTATAAATTTATTTAGAAAAAAAATGAAATCTTAGAGTGGAATAATATATTTATTAATTTTGATTATATTTTACAAAACTATATTTTATGTTTTAGAATATAGTTAGATTTTATTATAAAAAATTATTTTTAGAACATTCTATAATTTTTTATTTTCAAATGAATTTTTATCTCTTTTAGAAAATGAGTCATATTAAATAGAATTATAATATTGATCCAGTATGTAAATACTTTATAATTAGGAAAATTTTATTTTTTGTTAAAGATGGACAACATATTTATGTCAAACTAGTTACCATGGTAGAAGATAAAATTATGCAAGTAAAAATATAATGTTAAATGAAATCAAACAAGTTAGTTTTTTTTTTGGTTGTGGATTTTCCTAAATTTTCACTTCTAATCACCATTATTTATCATGTTTTGAGCCAAATTTATTTATAATATCTTCCCATTATAATAATTTTATGGGTATCTAAACAAATACCACCCCTTTCACTTATAAAATGGGCTTCCCACTCATCACATCCCCTAAAATAAATCCTTGCATATGTTTGGCCCAAACACATCCAAACCATATACGAAAAAAACTAATCCTCCAAAACTGGTCTTTGTTTTCTCCAAATTCCATCTGTCAAAATTTTTACCCCTTCCCAAAATAGATAATTAATTTTTTGGTATAAATTTATAATTTCTCCATTACCTTTTATAATATATTATGTGAAAATATTTATCATATTGTCCCATTTCTCACTCTTAAAATGATAAAATTATTTTCCCTAGAATACTAATAACATATTAAAATTATGTTACAAGTATTATCTACCATTCATTTTTCCATTATGAATAATGAAAATGTGAATCATGAATATGTACGAACTACCACATCCATAAGTAAACGTGTTTTTCCTCCACTTCTTAACACATATGGTATGAGAGTGGAATTTAACAAATAAATAGGAGATATGTAACATTTTGGATAGTCTAAAAAATTACCGTATTTCCCAATTCTATTGTTCCTTGAGAAATGGAATAATTATATTTGTGTACTTATGGACTACCTTCTCTATAGAATGATGGATTTTTATTTCCATTAAAACCCTAAAATATGGGATTAGTGTATATTTCATGAATATATATTATATATTTCATTATTATATATCATAGATGAGAATAATTTTATTGAATAAATTTAATTAGCTTTCATTATAAGGTAATCCTTGATTTCCTATAAATAACATCAATATAGTTCATCATCAAAATTTAAGTAATAAAAAATAATGAAACACTCCTAATAGAGAATTTTAACATTACAAGATAATATAAAACATAAATTACAATACGATAAATGGGTTTCTAATGATTCCATTAGGGAAAATAAGATATTCCAACACTCCTATTACTAAATTATTAAAATTAATCAACAACCAATTATAAAAGTCTAATACATGAAGAGAATTATAAAAAATTCATTGTCTAAATGTAAATATATGTAAATAATGTTAATAATATTGTAATAAATATGTTTTTATTTATGATATATGTGGTTCCAACACTTCCTTGTGAATAAATATAGATGTTAATGTACTTTGGTAACTCAAGTTTATTTACTTGGTCAATCTTATTGGGTTTTATGTGTGGCCATCAGTGTAAACTATATTCAATGACATCCATTTACCTTTTATTTACACATTTATCACTCTAGTAAAATGAGTTCATAAATAATATATGAATATATTTCTTTTCAAAAAAATTATAATTTTTTGTGATTAACTCAATTCACCTCATGTTTTTATTTCTATTAAATGTTCCATTCAGTGGTGTCGTTGTTTTAACAGACTACAAATTTTCTCATATCATATACTAAAATCTAATTTTATATTAAATATTTCTATTATAATACATTCTATTAAAAGATAATATTTGTTGTCACTTTTTGATATGGATCATATTTTCCACTTTTTCGCAAAATGTATCTATTATCATTGATTCCTGGTTTTATAAATCAAACTTTAAATCATTTATGATGTTACTAATTTGGGAGAATTATTTTTGTAAATTGAGACACTTTATGTGTATATTTATGTGATACCATTGTAAATATAATTTAAACCCCATTATTTTTGTTGGGTTATAATTATATAATTATTCGATGTTTGATAATGGCACATATGTTTATATTTAATCATTATATGATGGATGGACCATATATATCCCTCTTTGGATTGTGTAAATCCTTCTTCTGCATTGTTTAAATCCTTCCATCTCTAGAGATTATTGAAAAATTAATAAAGACTCCTAAAAAAATAATAAATTGGTTTTTTTATCTAATCCACTATGGAAACCTATTTTGATTCCTAATCTACTCTTTGAAAAATGTTATAGTGAATATTCAACTTTGGGGAATAAGTGGTGATGCCTTATCTCCTATGTTGTGTTTTTAATCATATTTTGGTTCCATTATACATTGAAATTAGATTGTGCTATTATCCATTGATAAATATCTAAGTGTGATGTTTTTATAGTCATTATACCATGTTATATATTTGATTATATTAGAATATTTATTCACATATTATTCCATATGAATGAATTTTTATATTCCATATTTTTTAATATAATATTTATATTCAAAATATTATTTTTCATATTATTATGATATAATCCTGGGTAGAATTTTTAAATGTATAATTCTTTAACTAGTAATTTTGTCTCAACCCTACCATATATTTTTACTCTATAGAGAATATTAATGATTTTAACATGGGAAATGTTTAGACTAAGCCCATGCATCATGTAATTATGGGGAAATGATAAAAAGAAAAAAAATATCTCATGTATCTTATCTCTAAATACAATAAATCTCATGATTCATGGGATGCTGATTTCATTTTGTAAGGTACCATATTATTTATTAAAATGATGTAGAATAATGGAATTCTTAGAATTGGTCTTCTGAATTTTTTTCAATGCTAGGATTTAGTTATTTTTGAATATTAGATTAGTTTCATTTGGTATTAGTGTTATGAAACCTTAGTGAAAACCAAAGAGATGATTCTATGTATATGAATATGTCTTGATATATTGTTATAGACCTGGGTAGGTCATTTTCATAGAAATTGATCTATTTCTAGATATATTAATGACAATTTGGTTGTGGTGTAGTTCGATATAGACATGATAACAGGGAAAATATATTTTTTATCTCTAACTTAGTCATCACAATGATGCATTACGAGTTAGGATAATACTACACACCTTCCGAGACAATACCTTGAGAGATTCTATGATTAATTATATTATATTTAAAAAATAATGCGAAGGATTAGTTTCCTAGTTTCAATGATGGAAAAGTTTGAGAGTTATAAGATAATTAATCATAATGAGACCTAGGATTAACCATGATTGATATAGGTTGAACCGGTGTTATTAAATGATTATATGACGATGTAAATATTTAAAAGTTTTTTAAAGTGAAATATATTTTGTGTTATTGTTTTTGGAAATCCCAATATGATGTTTATTGATCATAACTCTTCCTAAACACAATTGGTTTTAGATATTGATAAAATAATATGTAAATAAATAAAAAATAGTTATAAAGGAAAATGTGATTACATAACCTAATATATAACCAATTGGAATATATGATGAAGTGAAAAAATTCAAGGAAGTGATCACAAAACTCTATATGGTAATAAATAATAGAAAAAAGAACATTGACCTCTAAAATACATAATTTATAGAGTATATATATATTAAATCAATCATACTATATTAGTTACCCTCATTTAGTGGATATTCTTGTCCACATTTTATAGAACATCATAATAATGTTTTGTAAATGATATTTTCCTCCAGTGCTCAGAACATGAGAAGGATATTTTGTATATATATCATTTAGAAAGACAGTCAGACCAATAGAATACTCTAATTAATAAAACAATAAATAAATAAGATGAAAATTCAATGGTATGAATAATGTTAAAGAAAGTGTTATTCACCATGTACTTTTCCTGAACTATTCAAATGAAGTTTGAGACATATTTAATAGAGTTTAGAAAAATTGAAATTGAATCTATTATCACATTCATTGAATGATTCCATAGACTCTATAGTTATACCTCTAGGTTTATTAGAAGCCTTGTAATATGATTGATCAATTTTTTGGTTTTATTAAACCAATTAATCTAAGAAAACTAGATACTAGAGAAAATGGTAGATATGAAGATATTTTAATTTGAGAACATACAGGGAAACTGAAATATGAATAATCTCATTGCTGCACAAATAAAAAAAGATATAGTTTCAAGGGAATTCAGGTGAAAATAATAATTAAGTAAATAAGATTCAAAAATATTCTTGCCAACATTTTTTAGATGAAACATATTAAAAACATCCTAAAAGGGTCAGGATGATGTTTTAAATATTGTTGAGAAGGACATCAATCTTAAAAGTACTAAAATTAATAAAATCATATAATTAAAAAAAATCCCCTAATTAAACTTTACCCACTCATCAATGATTCAAATGAAATTATTTTTAGGATTAATCAAATCAATTCCCACACACATGACTAATGAACAAAATAGACACTAGTAACACCTAAAACCAATAGAATAAGGGAGATTATATATAATCACTACCTATATTGTGGATCATCAGAATTAGGTGATATTGGGTAAAATTATCCTCGAATCTACATTAGTGAGTGCCTTATTCTATTATGGTTAACTTCATTGTTTAAAATTTAATTTTTTTCCAATAAATATTGAATCAAAACCTCATTTTTTCGATATTTAACTATCTATGAAAACAAAAAGTGGATGAATAAGAGAAAATATTATTTAATCAAAATTTAAAAACAATATTTCATTTAAATATAATTATACTTTACATTGTTGATATGGACTATATATTTGTTATTAATTACATGTCCAAACATATATCCCATATTAATTATCTATATAACAAGATACATTTTGTATTCTATATTATCCTATTTTTAATTATCAATTAAAGGATGTTCTCAACTAAGATGAAAAATATATAATATGGGTTTTGACACATAATAATGGGGGATTTCATAACCAAATTACTTGGAAGTCATCATTCATGATATACCCATTGTGCATGAATGTAATGATATATTCCAAAAAGACGATAACATTCTTCCTTATGAGAATAAGGTTTAGTTATTGATTGAACAAATACCTGGATCTATTCCTATATTAAAGGGACAATATTTAATGTAATAAATTGAATTGTAAAAATTTAAAAAAGAAAAAATGTAATTTGGAAATAAATTTTATCCACCTTAGTGGTTCACTATGGGGGGCACCAATCCTTGATGTTTATAATATGGATGCATCAATATATATTTTTAATGACTATTGTGAGAGTCAAAATATCACAATTCATAATAAATATCTTTTAATCCATATTTTCGAAAGTTTTAATTAACTCCTAAGAGATTAGAACTTCTTGAATATTGTTCTTTAGTTTGGATAAAAACTGTTAATGATAAAAAAGGGAGGATGTTTATAAATTATACTTCTAAATAAAATTTATAATCTATGAATTAATTTTGTTTCCATTAATATTATAAAGTGCTTCATTATACTCATATATCTAATGAATAATGTATTTGGTGATAGAATCCAAGAAATTTTAGTTATTTTAAAGATAAGATATTCTTAAATAATCGTTGAGAAAGGATGAATGTGAATATCATTTGTATATTGTGTTAATGACCATTAAAAAGGGTATATTATTATCTAGAATTATCATATGTTATTTATAGTATAACAATGTATCATTATTATTTCATATCATCACATGAAGTGAAGTATTAGATGATCCATCAATGATTGGTGTTATCGAATAAGGGACCAGAAAGACCAGTTTCACTATTATTTATATTATTCATTGATTAGAAGTATATTATTTACTATTTTTTATCAATTTATTATGTATATATAATCCATTTACCATTTTAACCTACAAGGGATTAATGATCCATTATAAAGAGGAATACAAATAAATTTTACTAAATTATGAATGTGGGTGGTCACCGCACCTGTAATAACATTACCCTATAGTAGGGAAGCGTTTTTAATATATAATGAAACTTCATGAAATGGTTTGGGTTGTATCCTAATGAAAAATTAACTTATAAATACATATTCATAATTTAAATTAAATACCCAATTGAAAAATTATCTAATATATGATTTGTAGATTGAGGTGTTGATATTTTAATTAATTATTATTCAATATTAGAAGAACATATAAATATTAAATATATATTGATCACATGATCATTATATATAAATATGAGAAACGATTCAAATATGATTCAAATGATTTCGGTTTAATTGATGAAAAATTATTAATTGTGAATAAATTTCCTCCTTATAAAATAAAATAAGATAGATGATTGTTTTACCAAAAAAAGTAATGCTAGAGGATCCATGATAATGACTGAAAAGGATCCCACACTTATGGATTTTCAATGTTTTAATGTTTAAGTCTTAATGGATGGTGAAAAATACTAGGTTTCTAAAATGATTTATAAAAAATACATTTAGGTAATTATTAATGAATACTAGAATGAAGATGTAGATAAAAAATGATAGTGAATATTTTAGCATTTATCATTGGTGAAGATTGAGTTATTTGGTTTTCAAACTGATTATGTGTCCCAAAAAACTAGAATTATAGGATGAAATTTTTGATAATTATCAATGGTCATCGATCTATTCTCATAAAATATGAAAAATGATATATAGTGGACTAAAAAACATTATGTTTTATATCATGATGATTTTAATTAAATAATATGTTTCTTGATTCATGGAATTACATTTAGTTAGGGAAAATGATAGAATTATAATATTATTTTGAAACTATTATCTAGAAAATTATTTAAATGGGAAAATACAATCATGTGTTTTTTAGTAGGAATCACTAAAACATAAAAGTCTATAATTTTATTTTGGTTGTAACAATCATCTTATTATGTATGTACAATTAATTTCCATGAAATATTATATGTTTATTGAAAACATCATTAAGATATTGACATGGGAAGTGGTGAGGAATCATAGATTACAACAATCCAGTATATCTGATCGAGATATGAGGTTTACCTCAAAATAATATGATGTATTTATCGGTATATATAGATAGAGATATGATTATGAGATTATTACCATACTCATATTGACATTCACACTGAATTAACAATTCAAACCTTATAACACATGATGGGATCCTTGTCAATGGATTTCCATGGTTATTTAGACAAATAAAATCCACGGATAGATTTATCCTAAAACAAATATTTCGATTATATCTATCAATTTGGATCATATAAGGCTCCTTATGTGATGATATATAAAAATATAACATGATTTAATGTGGATGGATAGATGAATTTTATATGTCCATACCCTATCATTGAAATGATGAAGTGGGTTAAGACCATTCAACAAAATATGAAAGAGGCACAGTGTTTTCAAAATAGTTATAAAGATATTCTTGGATGATATCATCAGTATCATGTTGGCGAATCATTATTCCTGTTAATATATATATGGAAGAAGGTTGTGATATTTGGGAATAAATGGATGTTAAATACTAGTTCCATTAGTACCTTTGAGATCATTTATATTTTCAGGGTCATAGCCTTTAAGTTATTACTCCCTTCACACATCAATCATGTTCCTAATGTGTTCAACACTTATATTTTGAGAATATTCATATTAGGTCCATCCCATATTCTCTGTAGGAACTGACCATAAACTACACATATTCTAGTGATTTTAAACTACAATTAACATTATTAAATTCTGACGAATCTTATAGGATTAGTGTTATAAGAAATTAGGTTTAAAAATTTCAAAATAAACCCCTAAATTATAAGTGTAATCTAATACTTAGTATCCATTTATTACTTTAAATATAATTATTAAAATTAAAAACATGGTATCTTTTAATGATTAAATCTTCATAATTTTACCATGATGTAATCCATGTCATATTAACCATTTAATCCTATGATATTTTTAAAAACCATGGAAAGGTCATAAAATCATAGTAAGGGACATAAATAAATAATATAATTAGTCCATTGAAAACCTAGTAACCCATTAATAACCCTTTTCATTAAAACCTTTTTTAATTCATAGAAAAATCCTATAGCTTCTTTTGGAAATCACTACCCTCCCACAATTTCATTCACCATTAAAAATTTAATAAACCTTATGTTCAATGAAGAGGCTCGGGTTTTCCCTAATATAAATTTGAATATTTATAAAAATATTTTCGAAGATAGGAGTTTTGTCAACATAGGTAGACGAGGGCCGATGAGCCTCGACACAGTGTTATTAATAATATTAAATATATTTTATCACTTATGGATAGTTTATTTTGAAATGTGAATAACTCTTGAAAAGATTATTAGATCAGATTTATGAGATAATGCTGAGTTTAGGACATCATGTTTACCATAGGTGAAAAAAATATTTTTTTTATCTCGGGTGTTGGGTCAGTGGTGAATCAGGGTTGGGAAATTAGATAGAGGGTTTGGGATTTTATAAAAATAAAACCCCTTTCCTCTATCCACTCTCTTGTATTCATTTAGGAGGATCTAAATCCCCTCCCCTCTCCCACTTCACCAACAAATGGCTGATAGATTAATAGAACAAACAAATCATCGTAGGTCTCATATCATGATGGGGATAACTGCCAAATCATGTATCAGCAACTTCAAAGCATGTATTTGACACCAAAGCTTTCGTGTTTCATTCTAAAATAATTTGGTTCTGTATTTTACTCTCGATCTTCCATTGGATGCATTATTTTATGGTTTTAAAGCCCATAGGACACTACTAGGGACCCATTGTGGGTTAAAATATATGTTTTGTGGTGAATGGTGGCATTTCGGGCTGTTTGATGGGATTTCCCATCGGATTTTCCTGTCTATATAGTGTATAAACTTGTCAACCATGTAATGTGTTCTTCCCATTTTATGAATAGGGGCTCTTTAAAAATATACACCATGTACTCCGATTACACTCCTCATAGTAGCACATGGCAGTGTGTATGGACAAAATAGAACACGAAAAGATGGTTTTGGGGATATACACACCGTTTAATCCATAGTGTATTTCGTTTAGTTTTACATCTATATACTCCATGTTTCTCTTGACATGTAAAATTATATGGCTATAATGATAGATTAGATGAGACTCCATGTACTCTAAAGTACATTCCATGTACTTTTTTCAAGCTTAGACGCTTTGGGTATTATATGCCCTAAAAGTAAGAATTGTGTATGTGAGTAGTCCATTCTAAGTGTTTTTCCACACTGAACATGATGATAGACACAGTTTTGGACTAGTATATATGTTTTACAAGATATTTTATTATCGGTCATTTGGGTTAGTTATGCCTTGAACGGAAGGTTTGAGTGGTTCCCCTAGTCTATGTTCGTGAAATTTAAACCAGAAGGGTTGAGTGTGTCCTCTAGTCATTGGTGGTGATGTTTCGACTGACATGGTTGACTGATTCCCCTTGGTTATTTCTCTAATAGAGTTTTTAGTATCAAGTCTTTTTCACTAGATGAAGACCCATCATCAGATTCATTTCGTATGTACATCATGGGTGGTTCCCCACTTTATGGAGCGAGTGGTATCAATCCACTTTTTTCAGTATAATTTAATGATTTGGAGCATGTGTCTCTTAGAGAGGTACTATGTGACCCTAATGTCTTAACGTTTTCCCTAGTAGTGTACATGGAATCAGTGTGACCAATATTTACCTGGGCATCGATCATCTTCCAAGGATGATTTTTCAAGGAGGGTATGAATCCCCCAGTTAGCATTGGGCATATACCCTCTATCTATGTATCGATATTTGATTCTTCCATATGCGATCTATCATGACAATTACCTTAGAGGAGTTCTCAAAATTAGTGTATCCAAATCTACATACGCGTTGATCATCTTCTAGTTGATTCTTCCAAATTCGGGTTATTGTGAGACAACCCTTTTTCTGCTCTGTGATTCTGGATAAGGTTTTGTTTCCCCCAGTGGACCCTGTGTGGGATCCCCTACCTAGGGTGTTGGTGTTAGTTGAGTCCGTAGGTGACTTATTTTGTGGTGTTGTATTTCTATCATGCCCTTGTGGGAAGGTATCATGAGGGTTGGTCGGGTTGTGTTGTTAGTTTACTTTTCTGATATACTGACATCTCTCGGTTGAGTTCCATTAGGTATGGTTTGGTTGGCTCATCAACTACAAGATGGTGATTCTTGTTCCCTCTTGTTTTAAATGACATCAAATACGGATTGGGTCTTGGTGTGTGTCCTATGAGGAAGGATTCATCATTTTCCATGAGTATGAGCCCACCAATGTCTATGAGATCCAAACCTCACGAGACCATTGCAAGTGTCTGTTGGAATCTCGAGTTTGTTATTGTGAGTAGTCTGTGGTTAGGACCACTACACATGAGATTATATTTCAAGTATATATTTGTATGTTCTGGGAATCCCCATAACATGTATTGTCTCACTGATATTCTATGGGCCATTGATCTGAATTGTTTTGTTTCACCGAGGATGGTCTCAAGATGAAGTTTATCTCTCAGTTGGGTACCTTTTGGATGGGTCGAGATAACTGATGTCTATCAGTTGTTCCATATATGGTATAGAAATTTGGGGCACCTACATTGTATTATTATACTGACCCCGTCATGGTATTTTTGAAAACATGTTTTTTCTTGTGTAGAACATAGGTCTTTCTAAGAAGTTTTAGTTGGAACCGGAGAATTAAAAGTATAAATGTTTGACTGACCACAGTTTTTACCCGATCCGTAAAACGTAGTATTCCAGAGGGAGTTTGAGAGCGATCCACTCCATATGAGTAGGCTAGATGATTTTGTAATTTTCATTTGGTGGCTCCTATATTTTCCCTTCATGTAATATTATTTAATCTTGTTGGGATATATTTCTGTATGGATTTTAGATTTTAATTTATATATATATATCTATTCTTTATTTCATGGAGGTCTATGTGGGTGAATGCATATATGTAAGATTTATATGGCCTACCATGTCTGTGATAGCCTACTCGGTTCTAGTCTTTGGTCCATACCCTATTGGATGCGGGATTGTGGAGTCATAGATAAACCCATGTTGGGTCATGTCATGATATAATGGTATTAGACATGGTTACACTTTTTTACAATAGTTAAATGGGATTGGTTTTGTTATCATGGTTTCATTTTTGGGATGTTTCGAGTTTGGTTTTCATGATAAGGAAACTAGTGTTGGTATGGTTGGTTGGCATATCTATTCACATGGACTCTGATAAAATTCCATTGGACTCAGTATTTAGGTCACTGGTCATAGGGAAGTAATCGTACATGAATCCTACAGGAATGGGATTTGGGGTTTTCTTATCCATCTTGAGTCATATCCCTATATATTCTCTTTAACTATGGTGTGTCTTGACTTATTTTTATGTTGTTTCCACAATGGCAGCCTTCGAGGTTTTTAGTCACTCACTCAGAGTACGATCTAATGAGTGATGAGGTTTCCGTGTAGGGGAATGGGCACAAGGAAGATACTTCTCCAGTTGTGCAGTTGGCGGAGCCAACAAAAATTGAGAAGCACTTAGACCCAACTCCAAGTGTTTATGTGGATGCAGCCTATCATACTGAGCTGTGCATGGATCCATTATTATTGGATGCTGATGTGCTGGGGTAACACGCATACCTCGCACATCAGGGAAATAGTTCTCTAGAGGTCCAAGTCGATTGGTAACTACAATCAACATCCATGCAATGTAGGGGGCACCATCATCTTTAGAGGTATAGCCATGCCTGGTTACAGGTTGAGGACATTATCACGTAAGAGTTACACTATGATTTTTGTTAAAAGTGGGAGTGGTACTAGTACTCTTGTGTTGGATATGGAATGATTATGAGAGATTTACTAACCCACCATGCTACTGAGGAAGGGATATTCGGTCTACCACCTTATTAGTGGCAGCTGTTTCAGCGAAGTTTGTTAAGCAATGAACGAGATGTTGGATCTGGAGCTTCATGTGGTGGATTTCATTATAATATGTTACCACTACTACCCTCACGTAGTCTGGGATAGGCTTAGGGAGCTGGTCAATAGGGACTTGGGTGGTTATATACACTGGAGAGTGTTGACCAAAAGGATCCAAATGAATGGAGGTACGCTATGTGTCATTTTTTACATTCATTAGTAGGATTGTTATACATTTTTGGAGGCAATATTTACTTTTTATTGCATTCTTGTGGGTTTTTTTGAGAAGATGTAGGGCGTCAGTGGAGCTATGATTCAGTGTTGCTCTTTTTTTCATCAAACTCATGAGGAAGTGAGAACCTTCCCCCACCACGATATAATTTTGTGATTCCACATAAACTATGTAGGCCAGCTAGTCCTTCCCAAAGAGGAAAATATTGAGGATTGGTGGATGACTCCCCTATACTTCTTTGTTCGGGTCATTTTTGGGAGGGTGTGGATAGCTGTATGGCCCAGTAGGACATAGTGTGAGGGTAAGGGAATGAATTTTTTTATGATTACCCACACATGCTCGACATCATCTTATAAACGATACTCTTGAGGATGTTGTGGTGTGGTTCAATGTGGATTTGGAGTCACAGGAATGATGGAAACATTCCCCACTAAGATGCATCATTAAGACACAATCTAAAGTTATGAGGGTATGTTAGTGCCTCAAAAAGAGGATAATGTCTGGTGTGGTGGATGAGTTCCTTCAACCCATGAGTTCGAGGTCAGTTTTTGTGTTGTTTTTATTATGTAAGGGATTTTAAGACCCATTATGTACACTCGGGAATACCTTGTTGTGTATTGGGGTTTTTTGGGATGTCTTTCATGATTGGATATGAAGTGGGAATGTTCCTGATGGATTTTTAATAATGTTAGGGATTGAGTTAACCTTATGAGGTTTGGCTTTTTTACCAGTCACATGGTGATATATTATTCTGATTTGGTCCTTTACCTTGGTGTTGCGTTTGATTATAATAGAAATTTTGAATGTTTTTTTGGTCTATTGGGGCTCGTCCTGGGTAGTTAGAGACTAATGAATGTATCCTTGGGTGTTTGATGATGATTTATTTTGTTCAGTTGGATCTCATCAAGGACTGAGAGTGATAGAAAGGGAAACAAGATATCTATGAGGTTTTTAAACCATTTTTTTTGGTTGTTTGGAGCCTTCCACATATCGCAGCCGAGGAAACACGTGGATGATATTGTATGATGTAAATGTGGTTGTTGATGTGTGGTGTGTGGTTACACTTGAATGGTTCCATGAGTGTTTTCATGTGAGAAAAAGAAGAACCCATGGTGGTCTTTGAGGTGGGCTTTCTATGTTGTGGTTACTCTTGGTGAGTTATTGTTACCGCAGAGGAACCTTTTATGAGCTTTCTAGTGTTTGAGTCCCAGTGTAGAGCTCTAGTCCTTTACCATGATTCTAGGAATTCAATTTTCAATGTTTAAAATCCTTAATGTGAGGGGGATTTAGTGATTTACATTTTACACTGTCAGACAATTTAATATTTATAAATAAATTTCTAATGTTAGGAGTTGAGTCGGAACAAGAATCTGTGGGCCAATGAGACTCGATGTGGTGATTTTAACAATATTAAATATAATTTATCACATGATCATATTTTTTTCATGAAAAGGGAATAACTCCTGAGTTATGTCTTGCTTAATATTTTATAGATCTTAGTTGAGTTTAGATTTCACATTTATCCTAGGCACTACATAAACATTGTTGACACGATGTGTCGGGCCAGAGGTGAGTCAGGGCCAAGACGATAGATAGAGGGTTGGGGATTTAATAAAAACTAAATTATTATGCACTATCCTCTCCCATGTGAAGACACAGGATGATCTGAATCCCCCTCCCCTATACCTCTTTACTGGAGAATTACCAAAGGGGAAAATTGAGAAAATGAATTGTCATTGGTCTCAAATCTTGATGATGATTTCTCTTGAGTCATGTAACAACAGTTTCAAACTGAGGATATGACCTCGATGCTTCGTCATTTCTCCCTCAAGGTATGATGTTTTTTATTTTAGTCCCGATCCCACATTTTATGAATTTTTAAGGTTTTATAGACCATAAGAAAATGTATTTGGACCCCTCGTGGGTTGATCTATGTGTTTCCGGGTGAATGGGAAAGTTCCAGAATCATTGTAGGGATTTACAATTGGATTTTTTACACTACACGATATGTATACTATTCATACATGTCATGTGTTCTTCCCAATCAGGGAATATGGAGACTTTATAAGTAAATTCTAGGTAATCTTAGTATACATAGTGTATTAGCACATGAACATGTGTCTGGACTTGTGAAAAGCAACATAAAAATATGGTTTTGGGAAAATACATGGTGTGTACTCTTATTTAAATTTGATATAGTTTTTCATATAATGAACTCATGATTCTAGGTCCATATAAAAGTAAATGTACAGGAGTTTATATTATAGTACACAATGTATATTTTAAATTACACACAATTTACTTTTTCAATCTTAGAGGTTTTGGGTATTTTGTGTCCTCGATGACAGAATTGGGAATGTGAGTATTCAGTTTTGAGTGATTTACCATGTAGAATGTGATTGTGTCCACATCTTTGGATTTGGAGGTACAGTGTGATAAAGATATTGGGTGGTTCATTAGGTTTAGCATCACCTTGACTGACAAGGTTGAGTGGGTCCCTCAGGCCTTTGTCCGGGATGTTAAGGCCGAAATGGTTGAGTGGGTCCCCTTGGTCTCCATTGGGGATTTTTTCCACAAGAATGGTTGAGTTTGTCCCCTGGTCCACTCTTAAATGGGTTTTTTGGTATCATGTTACCTTCACCAGACTATAACCTCTCTTTAGCTGATTATAGTACGTGCAACGTGGGTGGTTCCCTACATTATGGAATGAGTAGTCTCAATCTGCTTAAATAGTATTCTATGTGTGTGTGGAGAATGTGTCACCCCATGTGTGTCGACATGACCCTCCCATCCTTATAATTTCTTTTTTAGGCTGCATGGAATCCAAGGGACCAATATTTACCTAGTCATCGCTCCTCTACCCAGGATGATTATTCTAATTGGGGAAGGAACCACTAGTGAGCCCTGAGCATAGACCCTCTCTATATGTATCAAGTTGTGATTCTCCCATATATGATTTATCATGTCGTTTTCTTCAGCATAGTTCTTAGAATTGGAAGGACCTACTCCAAAGGGGAGTTGATCCTCTACTAGGCGACTTGTTCTAAATATAGTTTGTTGTGTGATATCCTTTTCTATGTTCTTCGTTTCTATCTAGGGGTTAGTTTATCTAAGATAAATCTAGGTGGGATCCCCTACCTGAGGAGTTTTTGTTAGTTTTTTCACTAGGTGACTTCGTCTATGGAAATACTAATAGAGAGTTCCGTATAGGGAATATATCACAAGGGTTGGCCAGGTTTTTCATTATTTCACTTTACTGATAGAGTGATATCTGTTAGTTGGGTGACTTTGGGTATGGATATGTTTAATCATCAACTACAAGATTTTTATTATTATCGCCTCTCATTATGAATTCCATCTGGGATTCATACACTCTTGGTGTGTGTATTCTGATGTAGGATTCTACCTTCACTACATGAAGGATCCTGATGGTGTTTATGATGTTGGAACCTCACAAGACCATTACCTATTTTGTGTTTTAATCTCAAGTTGTCTTTTGTGAGTAGTCAATGGTAGAAACCATTAGAATTGAGAGTTTTTTGTTATTATATCATGTAATGTTATGGAAAACCCTAGGGAATATTATATTTCTTTGATATGACAGGGATGTTGAACAGATTTTTTGTGTTTAGTAGACGATGGACATGATATGGTGTTTATTTATCATTTGGGTTCCCTCTTGCTCGGTCAAGTTAACATATATCTTCTAATTTATACATTTTGGTTTGAGAATTTTTGGAGACTAATGATTATTCTTATATTCACCCCTGCCTGGGATTTTCCTGCACATGTTGTGTCCTGTGCAAACCACATGTCCTTTGACAATGTACTAGTTGGACATAGGGAAGGTAGAGCATTGTATCTATTCTGACATTGGTTTTGACCAGAGATGTACGGAGAATCATATTTGTGGGACATTGAATGTTAGCCCCTCTATCGAATAATGTTGGATTCTTTTGCGGTTTTCTTGTGTTGTGCCCTTTATTTTCCCTTTTGTACACTACTAATATCTAGTTTGGTTAGCTGTATGATTCCATTTCAGTTTTTATATTTTAATAATATCTATCTACTATTTAATATAGGTGTATATGGGTGTGTGTGTGTGTGTACATGTACAATAAGCTAATGCCTCCCACATGTATGCCAGCCTACTAAGTGTTAGTCAGCAGCCCTTGGCCTGTGGGAGGTGGACTTGGGGAGTCATGGATTAATCCATATTAAGTTGGGATATCACATTCAAAATCCATCTATAGAGTACCCAATGACTTTTAGAGCAATAATGGGGATCAATCATCATATCATGAACTATAATGGCATTCAAGCAATCATATATTGACTTATAACGGGTATCGACCCATCATATCATGATATATTATAGGGATAAACCCGTCATATATTGAGATATAATGGGGATAAAACCTTCATATATTGATATATAATGGGATCAATCCATAATAAACAATGTCCAAAACCATAACATAATCATAAATCATGAAATATTGGATCATAAAACAAATTTTTAACAAAGGTAACATTTTAGTTTGAAATAACGTATTTTGAAAAAAAAATATTCTCAAAAAACAAAATAAGATTTATTTTTATATTAACGATAATTTTTTTTTCAATATATTAATGTAGCATGAAATGTAAAAATCATCTCATTCCGTATATGTTAAAAAATCATTCCTTTTCTATTTTTTTCGGAAATGTCACAATGAACCTGTTTTTGAAAAATGAAAAAAATAATACATTAAAAAATATGAAAAGTAAAACATGAGTATAAATTCATATAAAATTTAATTTTGGAATACTAAAAAAATTTGGAAATAATTTTTGAGGACATGAAAATTTTGGAAAAATATAGTTTTAATTGAAACATTATTAAAATTTATTTTAGAAAGAAATTATTTTCTAGGTATAATATCACTAATGTTGAAATTAATTAGATGATTAAAATTTTTGTATCTAATATAAATCCACATAAAAAATGGAAGAAACAAATAATATATTAAAAAATTCAGGTAATATTAGAATGATATAATCAAGTAGTATAATTTTATCCCAATGAATATAAATTGGGTAAAGAAATCTCATACCTCACGCTTCCCTTTAGCGATGAATACTTTAAAATACATTATAAAGGAATAAATAATCTTATAATCCCATTAAATATCTATATTCATATTTATAATAACTTATTTTATAATTTTATGAAATCAGTTGACCCAATAATTAATAATAGTTCATCATATTTATGGTTTTATGCATGTTTGTTTCTTGATTTCATGACTGGTAACTTGTTGAATAATTATGGATGTTCTTATAACATGGGATTAAAACTATATAATTCGAATGAAACTGTATTAATTAACATATATAAGTATTAATTTTGTAATATATAATTTTTTAATGATGATTATTCATTAGATAATAAGTTAATGACAAATTATTAGTTTATTTTGGCATTTTTTCAGATCATCAAGAACAAGTTTCTTTTTATTTAATATTATGTGTCTATATTAGTTAAATAAAATTACAAATGTTAAAATATTTGTATTTAAAACTTATTTAACTATAATTAATATTTTATGATGATACATGAAAGAATTAAATGATATAGAAAATCATTATTCATCGAGATGGTAAACCGGCATAATTTAGACAATCATTTCATTTCTTGTAATAATAGGTGATGAGAAATGAAAAGGATATGAGATATTCCAATAAAAATAAAAAAAATTAAGTTTATATTTGATTATAGATTTTTCATTCATTTATGTATGATTTAGGTGATGATTAATTAGATAATGAAAGGATATTAAGAGAGATACTTTGAGGAAATTACCTCTTAAATATAACCTCCTTGAGAGACCTTTGAGGACCATTGATTTCGTATTTTGGTGATCCTAGAAGAAATTTGAAATGAGGAGAGTTACAGATAGTGGTTTGTAAGATATTTTACATTCCTATTGGTTCTTTTGGTAGAAATTGGGTTGTGAGGTGTGGTATTTATACATGACAAGTGGTGGGTTTAAATAATTACAATGATGAATAATTTATATTTACTTCCAAGCACAATAAGGTGGAATTAAATTAAACAACTTTTGATTTAAATTTATAGTTTAGCGGTTTTGTATGGATGATAAATTTACTATAAAACATTAAATTTTGTATTTATTATGTATTTAAATCCTTTAACCTTTTAACTATAACCCATTTTATTTTTTATTTATAAAGTTGTAAAAAATTGTTTTTCTATGGTAAATTTCGTAATACCAAAAAAATGAAATTGTCCTTAATAAATATTTTTTACCTTATGAAAAAAATATTTAATCCATTTTACCTAATTAAATTCACATAATTATAAAAATTATATTTATAATTAATCACATATTCATAACAAAACTTTCTTGATTGAATGTGAAATGTTGAAAAAGTTCAAAAACAATTAGTATCCAGTTTCACTGTGAAATTGATTCCAATGAAAAATATTGGGTTTAATGATATATAATTAATCTAATTATATGTTAACACAGTTTTAATATATAATTTAATAATATAAATAAAATTGATGAAAAGGTACATTTCAATTAAAAAGTATTATTTTCATTATTGATAAAAAATGAAAGTTATCAGAAAAATACAAATAATTCACCATAATATAATTTTGATAACTTAATTAAAAAAATTAAGATTATTTTTTCATAATAATGTTATAAAAGTGACATAATTTTTATTTAAATCATGTGTGCCGTCAAAAGGCTAGAAATTTTTATTTTAGAAAAAATATTTCTTTTTGTAGTTAAAAAAGGATTTATTTCTATCTTAAGCCTATGAAACTAATTGGATGAATTTAAAACATTTTATTTCAAATATAGAAAATAAATAAAATTTTGATAACTTATAAATAATTATTAATTTATTTTAATAATATAAAATTCCATTATCTATGAAAAAATAATTTTTTATAAGAACACTTCATTTATGTTTATTTTATTGTATTTTAATTAATAAATAATTTCAAATAAATTAATTAATTTTATAAATATTTATAAACTATATTTTCATAATTTAGTTAATGAAAAATTTTCCATCCATTCCACATGTTATGTGAAAACTATAACATTTAAATAACAGTATTTGGTAGTTTATTTAAGCTCAATGTGGAATATGATGTATGATATTGAACATAATGATTACTTTTAGAATGAAATAATGTTACAATATCCACCATTAATAAATATTATCCTTGAAATTAGAGTTCGGGATTGAAATATTAGTTTTTTGACATTTCAAAATACTGTTAATTGAAATACCATATCATAAAAAGGATCTATAAAATTTTTAGTTGAAATGTTATAAATAATATTCTGAAGGTCACCTAAATAAAAACATAATAGAATACAATTTAGGAGAAAATGGACAAGGAAGTGAAATGAAAATTCTCAATTAAATATAGAGAGTGATATATGACATATTTTTTATAATGTTAACAATCAAAAAAATGTATATATGTGGTAGATTAAATGGCCACTGATTTCTCGATATCAAAACTAATTAGATAAAAAAAATTTAAATACACTTTCTAATCCTGGGGAATTATTTTAATACAATTAATAAGAATATATGAAAATATAATTTTTGAAAAATCTTTATTTTTCCCTCATATCCTCCTTAAATTATGAGTACCAAGATAAATTTTTATTTCGAAGGCATCATAATTAATTTATACTTATCGTAAAATATATAAAAGTATAATTATATTTTTCTTCTGTATTTATTAATTAACCCAAAAAATGTTTTGTACAATATAATGTAAACATATAGAATTAATAATCCTTTATATGCAGGAAAAAAAATTCAATATACCTATATTATAAATTAAGACCCAAAGTTCATCATATATTATTAAAAAAATAACTATTCTCAAAATTCCTTAGAATATTACCCACTAATATTAAAATCCAAAAATTCAAAGTATTTTATAATAATTTCTTAAAATATAAATTTAATTTTTATCTTTAAACAACATAAATTACTCTTAAAGACTCAAAACAATGTAATTTCCCTAATAATTTTTCCTGATATAGTAATTATTTATATAAATAACCTGAATGACCGTAAATCATATATCTCTCTAAAATATAACTCAAACATTATTTTATTATAAAAAATCCCATAGTATTATTTTTACCTTATTCATATAAGGTTCTGAAAATATTAAAATTATTCCAAAATAATATTTTTCACTTAATAACCAAATCATTTTACAGTCCCTTGATTATCATTACGATAAATATTATGGTCCCAAAAAAACTGATATTTTATTAATTAAATTATTTACCTAAAAAATATCATACAAACCAGGAAATCATGTCGACTAGTGGTAGGAAATGCACTCTTGACACCATTCTGTTGCAAGATCAATCCCTATAGCCTTTCTAGACGCAGCATGTTGTATCAAACCCTATAAGATATCAATTTTTAATAAATATTAATATAATCCTTATTAAATTTTAATATTTTGATAAAAATACTCTTGAAAATCAATAATATATTTATCCTCAAATGTTATGTCATACCGTTCATTTTTCATGGAAAAAATCAGGAACCCATAATTAAAACTATTTTGGAGATCATATAAACTAAAAAACATCTAATAACATCAAATATATTTCCAACAAAAGTAAAATCATTATTCCTAAAATATTCTATTTCGTATCATAAAATTATGTTTTATATGTACCATAAATATTATCACATTTTCCCCACTTTTAAAAGATATCCATTCAATATAACATATGTTTCCAAATTTATGAAAATAAAAAAAATACTATAGAGCAATATAGAGTTATTCCATGATTCATATATAAAATTATAAAGTAAAATTGTATCATAAATGAGAAAACTCAATACAAAAACACATCCTTTATTCAATATTTTTATTAAACTATTAACTGTGCCTCATTATCTTATTCAATTAAACATCATTCCTACAATAAATGTTATAAAATTTATCCTTATGAAACATCTATATCAACAAATAAATGTCGCATACGTAGAATATAAAAAAATAATATTTTGCTTAAATCCATACTTCCTGATTTCTTTTAAATCCCCTTTATCTTCAAACATGGTTAGAAACTTCATGAATATAAATGATCATGTAATTTATGGAATTTTACTTTTTTAGAGATATTGTAATGTTATTATTTTGAAATAAAAATAAAAATAAAGCATGACCCATAAAATTTTTAGAGAAAAGGAAATGTGTTAGATATATCAAACAATTTCTTGTAGTTGATTTGTATACTCAAAAAGCTATCAGAATCATCTAAACAATATTTATCAACAATAACTATAATTTAATAATATGGAATCATAATAATGTTTTTTATGATATCCTTTCTCCTATATTGATAAATGATCATTGTTTTTAAGAAAACTATATAATTAAAAATTAAATGCTTAAATGATATGGTCGTTTGAAATATAATACTAATAAAATCTCTATAATACATTAGTTGTCACATCCTTTATTCTTAAATCAACTACCTTTATGAATCCAGTCTCTAAAAATATCATTAATATTTAAGAAATTCGTTGCATTAAACCGATAATGGGGTATCTAAATCTTTGAAATTTTAGTTATCCATAAAAATTTAATCCTATGATGACATATATAGCTCTAATGAAAACCATAGAAGGAAAAATCATAATATATAAAGTTATTTAAGTGATACTCTGATACCAACATTTAGGAAACAACCTTAATTTGTACATATTCAAGGGACATCAAACTAGAATCAATATTATTACATTCTTAGAAATCATCTTACTATATGGTTTTAGAGAATTACTACTAAATATTAAATGAAAAAATATCACACATTTCGAGTAAATATTTATAAATAGTATCTATTCATTCCATGAAATAAAATTCTTAAAAATAAAAGCATTGTATTTTTTCTTGATCAAATCTTCAAAATTTCCCCATGATCTCGTTTATATATATATTATCCCGTAATTACATAAAAAACTGGGATGATCCCAAATAATTAGTAAGGGACATAGTGGAATAAAATAATTAGTCAAGTGAAAACATGAAATCCCACAAAAAACCTTTTCTCAGAAACTCAATTTCATGCACAGAAACATCATGTTGGTGCATTGAGAAACCATTAGCATATCACTATTATATTAACCACTAAAAAATGAATAAATTTATTATCTTATTTCATATCAATAGAACCATAGAGAGATATAATCAAGATCACCCCTCAAATAATGAGATGTAATGGGGAAAAAAATTCATATCTTGAGATATAATTGGTATAAAAACTTCATATCTTGAGCTATGGTTCCCCCAAAACATTATAAATTTTTCCATGAACTATAACATAAACACAAATCATTGAATATTGGATATCGTTTCATAAAAACAATATTTGAAGAATGATAAATTTTCATTTTTAAATATCTTATTTTGAGAAAATATGATGCACCTATAACAGATAAAAAATTTCATTAAATTAAACATATTAAATGTATGATTTAATTCAAAATATTAATTTGATATGATTGTGGAAGAATATTATTATTCTGTAGAATTTAAAAAACCCTTCATTCATTATTTTTGTATGAAACATTAAAAAGAACCTAAATGAGAAAAAAACTAAATTTTTATTTAAAAAAATTGAAATGTGTGAACAAATGACTACAAAAAATAATTTTATAATAGTAAAAATAGTTTTTGAAATACTTTTATAAAACATGGACTTGGGGGAAAATAGAGTATTTGGGGTAACTTTAAAAACATAGTTTTTAAAAGATAGTCACATAATAATGTCGTATCGTTGAGGTTGAAATTAATAAAATGAATGAAATATGTTTATTGACAATAAATACACATAATAAAAATTGAATAAAACATTATATATTAAAAATCTATTTCCAACAGAAGATAAGCATGAAATAAAGATATCATAAGAAGATTAATCTAATGAATGTAAATTGGGTTAAGAAATACATTACCTAAAACTTATGTTTATTAGTGCATTAATTATCCTCCTTTATTATGATTTAATGTATTTTATAAAATCATTCCATAATTATTTTCATATTTATAATAACATATGTGATGATTTTATATCAAATTATGACCTATTGATTAATAATAAATGATTATTTTCATGGATTGAGGTATATTTTTTTAATGATTTCATGATCGGTTAATTTGTGTATAATTCTAGATATTCTTGTAAAATTGGATTCAAAATCCTAAAGATGAATTTAATAGAATTAATTAACTTGAATAATTACCAATGTTCCCATACATCCTTTTTAAATTTTTACATGAGGATTATTCATTAGATAAAGCATTGATGATATATGATAAGTTTATTTTGTCTGGTTTTCTAAATATCATGATCTAGTATCGTATTATTTAGTATTATGTGTCTATATTTATCCTGAATCATAATTTTTTTATGATATATCTACTTAAATATTATTTAATTTAAAATATACTTTTATGACCATCCCTAATTGCAGTAATGGAAAACAAAACTTCCTTATTCATAGATTTGGTAAAATGAAAGAATTTGGACAATCATATCATTTATATTAATAAGAAGTGATGAGAAATTAAATGGATATGATATATTCCATTATAAATATAAAAATACATTATATAAGTGATTCTGTAGTAATCATGAAATTATAGATGAAGGATGTTTGGAGGAAGTTTAAAATGAAATAAAATTAAGAGAGATACTTTGAGAAACATCTTGAATATCACCTCCTTATGAGACCCTTAAGGAACTATATTTAGTATTTTGGTGAGACTCATGGAACATATATGTGGTGTACTTAGTAATAGAGTTTTGGACAAATATTTTGTGAGATTGAAGGCTTTTTTAGTCAAAATGGGGCAGTGGGGGTATTTATACTGTAGTAGAGGGTGATTTAGGTGATTTGAATAATGAATATTGTATATTTAAATCAAAAAACTTTTTGGTGACAATAAATTACAAGAAACTGATTTGGAATTAATTATTTATAATCTGGTGTGGTAAGATAAACACCTCAAAATCAAATAATATTTTTAGTTTTTAGGCATATAAATCCTTTATCATTTCATCTTTAACTTATTTCATTTTTTACTTGTACCATGGTAAATAATTTTTTTATAATGGTAACTTTTTATGAATAAATATTAAAATTATCTTAATAAATAAATTTTAATTTATGATTCCATATATGGAATCTATTTTACATAATTATTTTTATAGAATTTGAAAAATAAGATTTCAAATCAATCCCACAGACAGAACAAAAAAGTGTATTTTTAGTTGAAATGTTCAAATGATTGCAATGTTTTTATATCCAATTTCAATGTGAAATTAATTCCAATGACCTAAATTGGTTTAATATATGTATAATTGAACTAATTTTACTTTAAAACCAATTTGAAATATAATTTTACTATTCAAATAAATTAAATGAAAATGCAGTTTTCAATTTAAACGAAGAATTTTCATTGATCATCAAAAAATGAATCCTCTAAGAAAAATATCAAAAAATAACATAAGATTATTTGGAAATATATATTTAATGAAATAATTTTATTTATTCAAAATTAATTTATTAATTTAAAAATTTTACATTCAAAATAGGTGTTCCATTAAATGGTAGTAAAATTTGTTTTTAAAATTAATATATATATTTATGCCTAAAATATGATTAATTGTTATATTATGACTATAAAACATATTGGGTGTATTTAAAAAATTATTTATTATATAACATATAAAAATCATTAATATATTTTACTAAAAACGATTAATTTAATTTATTAATATAAATTTTATACAGGGGGGAAATGTTTTTTATAAAATCACTACATTTATGTTATATCAAGTTATATTTTTATATATAAGTAATTAATAATCATTGAATTCGTTTTGTAAACATTTATAAAAAAATTATAGTTTTTTTAAATCTCAATAATTCCCACCATTCAAATAGCTAAGTGATCACTATCACATTTAAATAATAGTATTTATTCATTTTTATGATTGATGTGGTGTATCATGTAGGATATTGAACATAATGATTCATTTTAGAATCCCAGGATTGTATATACTGAGATATAAGTCTTGAAAAATTCAAAAGTTAAATTTTATCTTAGGAACCACCTTATGATATCTTTGATTGTACATATATGTTTTTTAGAAATAGGTCCAACCATCTAGTTAATATTTTGTATTGAAATCCTATGATTGAGGAGAAAAGATTGGACCCTAAGGTTGTGATGAGATAGTATTATACTTTTTCATCCATGTAAAAAAATTTCAAAGATAAGATATTTTTTATGTGGGTAAAAAGTAATGAACCGTGTTTTAGTAAATTATTCACCCAAAATAAACACTATGTTTGAACGATTCATCCACATCCAACCCAAACCCCTAAAAATATACACAATAGTAAGGTAACAATAAAATTTATAGGTATAAATAGTCCAGAAAAAATATAATATATATAAATAAATAATTATATATATATATATGTATATTTTATATACATTAAAAAAAATTAAATAATGTTCACATTAAATATCATCTCAACTAGTATAGTAATGAAACTACTAAAATATTTTTTTCTATAATTTACTTTTTTAAAACATAATAGTTTTTCAAAATAATATATTAACACTAGAATAATTCATAACTTATATTTAATAGGATGTTAAATAAATAATACACCAAACATTTCTCCTATAAAAATAGTTGTCTTCTTGATTTTAGGTTTGAAATTTAAAAAATATAAAATTTAGGATTTTAATTTGAAATAATTTACAAAAATTATTATTTATCCTAGAATATTTTTATTTAGACGATTTTAGTGATTATTATTATAAAACTAACTTTTATGTTAAATGAGAAATGTAGTATTTATTTAAAATTCCATTAATTTTGTAGAAATATTTTCATAAAAGTTTGAACCATGGATAAATCCATGGTTCCCACAAATTTATTAAAATGAAACATAAACATGGATTACATGTTATGTAGGATACATGAGAAAAAACAACCACCAAAGGGGAAAAAACAAGTCACCATTTATTTCGTCCACCCATTCCATGATAACCACCTCGACCTCATGAGTGTCTCACTCTCCCCTATTTCTTTAGAGTATTCCATGAATGGCCTAGATCATCAATTAAAAATGGTTCATCAGACTCATTAGTATTTTGACTTCCCATTTCACCATCATGATCACTCAGAGAAAAAACAACATCTTTCTAATCCACTCTAAGCTCATCAATCATCCTATCCTCATTTTATGACTGATCACATTTCATGTCCACTTTGACAACATGTTCAATCATAGTATGGGAGGAAAATGGAAAAACATATATGAATTTCCTCTCCTGGATTTCCTTGTCTTGTGCATCAAACATAGGAAAGTTGATAGTGTCAAGAAAGCTAAAAAATAAGGTGTGTCATGTCACTGGAGGGAGTTATGGAAGCATGTACCTCTTCTATGATAACGTTACCTTCTTTCCTATAACATGGGTGATCAAAAAATCATGGTAGAATACATATTACTATTGTTTTATTATCTAAAATTGAAATTGTTTCATTAATAGAAACTTTGTCTCATGAATGAACACCTACAAATTGATCTGACACATTCACTTGACCAGGATCAGCAGGAGAAACCTCACAGTGTCCTGGTTTAGAAACCAAGTTCATATTTACAGGAATATGGAACATCTAGCTATGGGAACCCCCTTATATATCAATTATACACTATGAAAATTACATTTTGAGTGAAAATGATCCTCTAAAAAGATGGAAGGATCTATATCATTGTCACGTCAATGACTCTTGTTTGATTAATCACCCCATATTGAGAGAGAAGACCCTCCTGGATCCATCAGTGTAATATTGTACACAGGTTGAATGAAAGGTGTGTTTGCAACTGAGCTAGACAACACACCCTATCCATCATTACAGAGATGACTATCAACAGGTTCATAGATATTACTAGAGGAAAACTAAAAAATGAAACCAATCTAGGAAGAGAAACATCCTTTACTTGTGGAGTATTATTATCCATTTTTTCTGAAACAACAATGAGCTCAAAGTGATTGGAAATTTGAATTTTCATAATTGAATAGAATGTCCATACCTTTTCTAATTGGAACATATCAATCCTATATAGAAATATCCATTTACATGCCCAATGCTTGAGAAATTATAACAAAAATTAGGAACTTGATCATATTTAATCGAGAGATCAAACTTAAAACCAATAGCTATAAAATAGACAGTCTTAACAAGAGGAAGTGAAAGATCAAATAGAAATAAAATTTAAGAAAATTGGCCATATATATCCATCCTAGAATATAATAAATTTTTATTGGTATTCCTAGATCCACATAAACATCCCATGATATTTGGATGCTACAAAAATAATATAATTATTTTAAATTAATACAAGATTGGGAAAATGAGTTCTTGGATTTAAAAGGGTCAAACCCGGGATCCTATTTTTAGATCCATAGAAACCCCATATTGAGTTTTTAAAAGCTATAACTCTATGATTTTAGTTTCAAATCCATTGAATATAATGTAATATGATATAGGTTCATGAAAATAGACATTATGTTCCAATTATCAAATTCCTAGATCATAAGTAGGCAATTCATATGATCTTTAAGTTTCCATTGATTATTCACATGGAAGGTGAACCGTGTGATAATCAAATACTTCCGATATTCAATTTTATCTAAAAACATCTAGGATTTACCTCAACTAAATTGAGTATACAAATTAGTGAAATGTGGTTAGGAGTATTTGGATCATCATACCAAGGTCTAGGGAAGAATTTGACACTATAACTTACAAGCGATGAAATCAACCTCAAATTAACATGTCCACCAGACCGTACAACTTCTAATGTTCTTAATTCACACCTGAAATCTCCCCATCGAAAATTCAGTGTGCAATAGGACAAAACCTCCCTACCTCATCATCTCCCCAAAAAATAATCTTGTTACTAGAGTCCACCATCTCTCTTTATAGAGGGACATATATAAGCAACAAGAATTTAAATAATCACAATAGTTAAACCTATTCACCATTGGCTTAGAGAGGGATTATTTTAACCCATTGATCCTCAATATTTTCCATTTATTGAAATATTTGTATATAATAATTACTTGAAAATTTATGAAACTATATTTTTAAAAATATATTCATTTTATGTGTAATAATATAAATTCATGAATATTGTGTATTATTGACAAATGTAAATTTAATTTTTTAAATCTAATGTAATAATATTTTTTGATATTTTTTTAAATATTATATAAATATTATTATGAAAAATATTTTTATCAGTTATAAAAATTGAATAAAAATAAATTAGTTTCAAATATATATTAATTAGGTTTGTTTTATATAACAAGGTCCATTCTATTTTTTTACATAACAAATATTTAACATAGGTAAAAACGATTGATCGTAGTAAAAGAAAAAATGTGAAAATTAAAAATCATAGAGTAAATGACATTGATCATTTTTAAAAGATGATTTAAAATCTATTTTTTGGAATTTATCAACCTTATCACTTTTTATTCTCATTATTTCCAAATTTTTATCAAGTTTCCTATAATGTTACTTCCTATTACAATAATGTTTAGTATATTGAGAAAAATTAAATCCTTTTTTACTTATATAATTGGTTCCATATAATTAATTCTCATAACCAAAAATATGTATAATTATATCCGAAAAATTACCCATCCATATCCTAAAAACATTGATCGACCATAATGTTGTCTTATTCTTTTCAATAGAGTATACCATAAAGGCTTACCCCCAGTCACAATAGAGATGATCAAAGTAGTGTGGTATAAATTTTTAATGACTATTTTTTTATATAAATTTCATTATATATTTATATGACAAATTAAATTATGTTAAGAAATTTTAAAAGTTTAGAAAAATATATCATGTTTAATGATATGTTACTATAATTATTTTACTATTGTTATCCACCCTTTTATTATTCATTTAAAAAACACAAATCATCTGTTTATGCAGACTAACATCTCCATAAAAAATGTGTACCATTTTCATTATATAACTATCATTTATGGTATAAAAGTTTTATTTTAAAAAAATTATTATATTTATGATATGTTTATAAGTATTATGAAATGAAACATGTGTATGGTTTTTCAAGTTCCATGAAATATGAAATCATCACCCATTCTTACATGAAAACTATCCTCCCCATGTGATGACGTATTCCATTTTACTCTACCACCATCATGTATGGATTTAGTATATAAATGATGAATATATGATTTATATATGAGTATTATATAAAATTAATGTAACTAATTTTGGAATTAAATTATCCAATGATCATTATATTGTACTCTTCTTATACCGATAAATAATACAGAACAAGTTCATCATCAAATAAGATTTCAACATAACTGAAAAAAAACAATTTAATGTAATTATAAAAGTATAATTAAAGATAAAACATTAATTCCTATACCATTATGGTTATTCGGTGATTAAACTAGGGGAAAAAATTAATTTTTAACTCTATTATTATAATATTTTTAAACATAATCAACACTAGTTCAAAAAAATCTCACACATGAAGAGTATAATTAATTATTATGGGTAATGCAGTAAATGTATGTGAATAATAATCATATGTAGGTAATTATTATGTTCATATTTATTATACAAGAGTTTGAAAAAAATTATTTAGAATCAAGATAATTGGTAAGGGAATTTGGTAACAAATGTTTTATTCGTTAATTTAGGTAATTTATATTGAACTATAACCATTAATTTCACATATATTGGATGATATTATTAGAAATTTGATTTAAAATTTTATTAATCTATATAAATTTATTTCTTAATTTTAATTCCCTTATGTGGATAATTTTTTTTATAAAATTATAACTTTTTTGGAATTATTTTTATCATCATAAGTATTTGTTTCAGTTTGAGGGATAATTCTTCCATATCGATGTCTTCACTTACAACCAATATTATCAAGGAATTTTTTTAATGAAAATATATTCCAAATCATGTGATCTAATTAAATTTATTTTAATGATAACCTTTGTTACTATATTTTATTATTTGAATTAAAATTTAACCATTATCTCAAAAGGGAAACATTTTCAATGATTTTATGTTTAACAAATCACCCTATAGAAGATTTTATAGAGTTTAATGTTAGTTGGTTTGATTTGGGTTCAATTGGTATAGTTTATATGGGTTCACATCTAATACCTATTGAATTATAATATTAGACCTATTATTTTTTAATGGTTTTATGATTTTTCTTCTTCTTGTGTAGCACATATGCATGGTTAATCATTAAGTGATTTATGGACCCTATGTAGAAGTCCAATGCATTAGAAAACTCATTAAATATTATGAAAAAAATTAGAACAAGTTCTGATACTGGATTGTAAATGGGAAATTGGTTTTCATTCCTAATAAAATATGGTAAATAGGGTGTCAATATTGACCTATTATGCTAAATTGGGCATGGTTTTTGATCCACTATATGGAAAAATTAGTGTTGTATGATCCAATATTTTTTGTGCCTAAAAATTTTCTTGTTTCCACACTGTAAAAACAAAGGTTGATTAGTGAATTTATTTTATACATGTTTTCATATAGATTTAATTAATTATAATTATTTAATTGATGATATGTGTCATGAACAACCATGACGGGGCGCGAGCCTCAACTACCCAAGCCCACCTCCATAGGCTAGGGGTGACGAAAAGCACCGAAGGCACAAGAATGTCGAGGACACCTTTTCCTAAGAACCTATACACACACACATTGAAAACAATGATGAAGTCTAAAAAATGTAAAACAAGATACAACACTAATATATAAGAAAAAAAATACATCCACCTAAAAAGAGTATAATCATAGTAGTGAAATATAAAACGGAAAGGGGAAAAATAAATGACCAACAAAAAATGTGCCTCAACCATAGAGTAACTAAAAAGTAAAATTTCTTAGAGATCCCTGATCTAAGATCCCCAGAAATAACCACATTAAATGGTCCAAGTACCCATATACCTAAGCTCCTCTGTTGTCATGATCAACCTACCTATCGTTCTCATATGGCACGACATGTGCGGGAAAAGCCCATGCAGTGGTGAGAATAAAAATACCTAGTAGGACACAAAAAAAAGGAAAAAGGGGAGAAGTAAGCAATACAAATGAAGAATAATGTAGTAGATATGACATGGTATAGATAAAGAGTACAAATCAACCAAATAAAATATTGAATGTAAACTCATCCAAACACAAGGAGAACAAAACGGTGAGATGATGAACATCTCGTAGAGTAATTTATACCTATAGTAGGATAGTAGACTCATCCAACTACAAGAAGATAGAAACAGAAAGCACGTTCCATACCCCACACATTTTCACCTATTATAAAGGAAGAGTAACCAAAACCCAAGGAGTTAGTACTGGAATAGGATATATATATATATATATGTTCTGTCAATGAATCCAACACGAGAGAGTAAGGAGATATTCATCTCATATATCAACATGAGAAACGATTCCCCAATAGTACCAGAAGTAACCATCTACAATGTCCATCAACCCTCATGTTTGACCTACACAAAAAAGTCAATGGGGATCAATCACTTCACCTTGATACTATCTTCTTTGGATGACACTGACTCACCCTCATGTTTTTTATGTTGCATCATAAGGTCATGTCTCAGTGTGGAATGTGTCCCTCTTTCTTGTGAGACTGATGGTACATAAAACCATGTCTTGTCACCAATTTCCATAGTCAAGAGGTCACAAGTTATGGTTGAGGACACTTTCCCAGCCCTATTGGTGGTTTCCACTCTAGAATAGACTGAGGATAATGCATATCATAGCTAGAGTGTTCAAATATAGTGTCCTCAAGGACCCATTCCCAACCTGGCTGGAGGGATCTACTTAGAATAGGTTGAAGATCCATGCCCAACCCAGCTGAAGGGTTCCTCTCTAATGTCATTGAGGACCCCTACCCAGCTTTGTAGGAGGGTTCCACTCATATTTCCTTAATATATTATTTCGTGGTATCTACTATCATCGAACGTTGCCTTGAATAGATGTCACACACAAAAACCTCTTGCATCATATCTGGAAAGCCAATATTTAGGGAATCGTCAATTTCTATAGGGAAAACAATCTGAATTGTCTACTTACATGTGAATATCAAAATTCAAAAGAAGTAGATACAATATGTAATGGACTCATAAAGTGGTATACAGAGCACGTCGGTCCCAAAAAACGTGCGACCCCACCTCATATAAATACAATGTACCCATCCATAATTGGTAACTAAACTGTGCACTAGTACCCATCGGTATGCCACTACACTCCTAGTGTACCTGATACATTTTTCTGAAAGGCCGATGATTTCACAATGCCCGTCACTGGTATGAATGGGAGAAAGTATAAATTTTATGTGATGCATCCTCAGACGGACTTAGATGACCAAACATATCATACTTTTGCGATGCTTGTAGAAAATCCCACAAGATCAAAAATTACTTCACTCAAAAGGGACTGCTGGATAAAATTTGCATCTATCAGCCTCGTCGCTGAATGATGACCCATGGGGTTTGTACCTCGATCATGGAACACATCAGACAGATTACATAGTTGTGATCCTCACAGAAAAACACATGAGATCGTCTATTCATTTGTCTAAAATGGAAACCTGGTGAAAAAGTCACATTTCATTGCAACACATGGGAAACTAGATTCATGGGACCCACTCCTCAATTTAATTCTAAGCGATTTAAATAAGACATGATATATCCGACTCAAATTCAAGGACATGACACCGCTGACGGTGTGTCGATCACACATCATATGTAGTAGTTATTTCACTTCAAAGATGTAATAATAATAATATATTATTATTATTTCATCATTTTGGGGGCGCAAGCCACGAGCCTAAAAATTAAAATTCTCAAAAAAAATTCAAATGGTTCATCTCATTGATAAGAATATGTGGCCACATATTGAACATAAAACAAAGTCTCTATTAAGGATATATAGCGGTTTGAATCCACAATCTAAAGACACTACCTGACCCATCCACCTCGGCCTAACACAGCCACCGCGGTCCGACCAACTCTACTGTGGCCCCACCGACATCCTACTATTTTGCCTCCATCATTTAATTTCACAGGCCACGACCCCTCCCCCCACATGCTCTGTCACTAGAAACCAGCCTCAACTACTGCTCACTACTCGTGTGTCTACTGCGGCCTCGTTGCATGATGTCGCTACAGTAGGTCATTATCAGGTACCTTGGACTGCCACGCAACGGAGGTCCCTTCCATTAGACCACCGGTACCACTACAATGCTCGAAAAATGAAAAATATCATATATCAGAAATCCTCAGAATGAGATCTTCCAATACACATCCTATGCTCGATGATTCATTGACATTTCAATGAGATGAAATATAACTTCTACTTCTACTAGCCACCACATCTCCTCTGATGCAAAAAACACAACACTTTTATATTTACGAAACCCCTAGATCACAAAATACACATAACCATGCTTCTAAATACATTTTTATAACATTTCAGCAAGTCAAAAAGTAGAAATAGAATAATAACAAATAATACCCAACAATTAAGAAGAACGACGAAGAATGAGAAATCCAAAATCGAAACAGTTGATGGATGTGTTGGTATAGACATCGAAAAAAGTCATTTAAAGCAGAGAAACCCACCAACAACCATTTTTGAAATCGAAAACATAAATCGATGGATGAAATGATCAAAATAATATTCCTAGCTTAATTTTGGATCTGATGTTGTGTTCACCATTTTATGATCTACTCAGATCTGTAATCTCATCAAGATCTAACAAGAATTCAGTGTCGAATTTCCATTAAAAATAGAAGATGAAGATCCCTCCTCTATAGGAGGAAATGATCAGGAAACATTCTAATTCATTTAAACTCGTATTTATAGGATACTTCCAGTGGTCACAGTATGCAACCCTCTTGCGCCCTCTCAGATGAGGGACCCCTAGGTAAAAAACCCAATACAAAACCAATGATGAACTCATATTTCCAATCAGAGTCTTTGTCCAAAAGTTATTTGAATTAAATTCTAAGATAATATAATTTTATTTAATTATATTATTTACATATTTTCCCTCTATGGTATTTTCTATAAAATCCACGTTCCAATAAATGTTATGTTTCATATAGGGAAAAAGCAATGTTTCAGAGTCAACCATACCCTTAGATTTCTAATTTGAGATACCATTTTAGTGATATACCATCTCTTACAAATTCATAGTATAATATATATGTAATATATTTATAAAATTTATTCCCAACAATTTTGGCCTCATAATTTCACACTGTCATAGGGAAATGCTCTGGAAATATTTATGGATATATTCCAATGTCATAAAAGAAAAAATAGTGACTATAAATCATTCCCTCCATCCATATTTTTACCCATGAAGAGATAACAAGAGAAAAAACTCTGGATATTGAACCCTCACATGGATCTCCCCCTCAATGGAACTTTCAATCACATTTCTGTGTTGCCACATCATGAAAACCGAGGGGATGGTCAATCCTCATATAGTCTACATCTGTCGATGATGTGTGTAGGATCATGCACATATATCCTCAGCTACAAAATATAGAAAAACATAATGCACCTAATCCAATAATGGGGGTAAGTAAAGGTGGTGGAAAACCTCTATCACCCTCTTCATGATCTTGAATGTCTAGATAAATACATATTTCATATTTTTTTACCATCTAAAAACCAACACACAAGCCCTCATCATATCTTAGATCGATTAGATAATGTGCTCTGTCGTCCCATAGTTATGGGGGTGAATGGTTTTACTCATCTGCAGATAGGTCTCAAACATCTCTTTCATGCCCCTCTAAAATCATGACATCATATGCACATCACGATCAGAGACAAACAGTGAGGGACCTCATGAAGGTGGATGATACCCTATTCGTACAACTACCCAAAACTCTCAACCGAACTATAGTCCCTTATAACAAAGAGGGGAGATAACATCATGAGTCGGTCCACTATCACCCATATAGAATCCTAGACCTTAAATGTGGGTGGAACCCCAGTGATGAAGTCCCTAGATTTGTCATCTCATTTCCACTTCGTGATTTCAAGAGGTTTCAACAACCAACAGGAACTCGGTTCCCAGCATTCACCTGCTGGCGAGGCACAGTGAGATGAACTCAGCTAAAAATCATCTCACATTGGACAATAGAAACTAAGACTGAATATCCATATAAATCTTCCCCACATCGGGATATAGATCTAAGGGTTACGTGTGGAACTCTCACATCACACTACAAGAAAAGGTGTTGTTAGAAGGGGGTTTTTCATTTAGAGGGGGTTATGATCCATTATAACGGCTTTAGCAGTTTTTATGATCAAATAATAATAATGTGTACTCAATGTGTGGTTAGCAGCAGTTTTCCTCAACCGCAAGTATATCTGATTGAAAATTATTGGTAGTTTCATAAGAATTGGGTTAAACCCCATTTTATGACACCCTAAATATACCAGAAACAAATTATATAGAAGGTGTTTAAACCTATTCTAAATAATTTATCATATTAATGTCGGTTTCAACCACAACTAATGTTTCTCCGTTTTTTTTAAAAATTCCCCCATGTCCTCCCAAAAGGATATAATGTAATTTATGATGAACCACCGATAAAGATTCCACAATGTGTGGTCAGTGGCAGTTTTCATCAACCACTGGTATATTTGGTTTAACATTAGATATGGTTTTATTAGTAGTGGTTTAAAACACTTCTTATTCCATAAGAAATATACAAGGAAAAAATTATTTAGAAGGGGTATAAACCTCTTCTAAATAATTTATCAAATTAGGGGTGGTACCAAAATCTTCTCCATAATATCACGGAGGTGTGCCGACTTTGTGAGTCGGTCCACTATCACCCAGATGGAACCATGGTCCTTCGCTATGTGTGGAAGCCCTATGATGATGTTTATGGTTATTTCATCCAATTTCCACTCCAAGAATTCATGATGTTGTATCAACCAGATGGAACTCAGTGCTCATCCTTCACCCACAAATAGGTGGTGCATAATGAGATGCACTCACCTACACTTCATCCAATTACAGACTAAAAAACTACCTGTGATAATCACTATACATCATTTCCACACTGGGATGTTGAGTAAAGGAAGATGTCTGGAACTATCACATAACACTACAAAAAGGTTTCTGTAAGAAGGGGGTCATTTAGAGTGGGTGATAACCCTTTCTAAAGGATTTAGATACTATTATGATGAACTTCCGCTAAAGTAACCTCAATTTGTGGTTAGCGGTGATTTTCATCAATCACTGATATATCTGGTTGAATATTAGTGGTAGTTTCATTAAATGGGATTTAAACCCCTTTGAATTCCTCAACGAATATACCAGAAATAAATTATTTAGAAGGGGTTTAAACATCTTCTAACAAATTTATCAAATTTTGGGTCTTTTCAACCCATCCTAATGTTTGTCCATGTTTTTTTAAAATATACCACCTTGTACCCTCCCCAACACCCTAAAGGATTTAGCAGCGGTTATGATGAACCACCGCTAATATGTCTGCAATGTGTGGTTAGCAGAGGATTTAATTAACCGCTGGTATATTTGGTTGAACATTAGAGGTGGTTTCAATAGAAGTGGGTTAAACCACTACTAATTCCACCACAAATTTACCAGAAACAAATTATTTGAAGGTGTTTAACACACATATAAATATTTATCAAATTAGGGATGGTTTTAACTGCTGCTAATTTTTATTCATTTTTTTCCAAATATGCCCAACATCCCCTTCCCCTCTTTTTCAATATTGTTCTCACACCTTCCCTTTTTTCCTCTAGTAAGCTGCACCCCTATACGTATAACTTCATCCTTACTCTAGTTCATCGTGACGTTCACCTCCTATTCCCTACACCCCTCTTCTCCATTTAATTATCCTCCTATTTCTCCCACGTCAATTACCTCATGTTTCCAGGTCTCCCTAAAAATCCACCGAATAAATCCCCCTATCCTAGTTTGTAAAATTTTATCCCCATCGGGATTTGAAACCTAGAGCAGCATATCCCGAGGGTCCAACAGCGAGCGCAACTTACCACTAGCCCAATTGAACATTATATATATTATGCCACATTATACAATTTATATAAATTTTAATAACTATTATAATAAATTTTATTTTCATAATATATTTAAATACACTTAAATATGGAAAAATATATAAATTTACCAAATCAATATGTACATATAATTATTTTTTATATTATATAAATAATCATGTGTATAATATATTTATATGTTTATACACATATTTATATATTAATAAATATATTCCTATAATTTATTTATACACATAAATACGTATTTATATATTATACACATGTTTATTTATATAATATTTAAAAATAATTAAATGTAAATATATAAATCCCTATTTATAAATACATATTTTTATATTTTTTCTGTCTATATATGTGTTTATATAATATTTAGAGATATAATATAATTCTAATATATATTTATTTAATTGTTTTTATATACTTATATACGTATGTGTGTGTGTGATAATAATAACATTATTCATTATTATTATTATTATACATACTTCTAAAACTATAAAATTTGATGTCAGTTTTCTAAATACTGTACATTTATTTTATGATTTATATCATATATATATTATATTAAATACATTTATATTATATGTTTATGTAAATTTTTAAAAAAATCAAATATATATTTATATTTCATAAAAATGTTTATTTAAAGAATATATATATATAAGTATTTACTTAATATATTTATGTATGTGTTTTAACAATATATTCATATAAAGCATTCCAATACATATACTTACTATTATTTAAATTAATATATATATATATATATATTCATAAACGGTGTAATATTTTATTTGATTATAAATCTATATAATTAATATGTATAATATATATAATTAATATTATATTAAATTCAATTTCTAAAAATATAAACGTATTATTATATGAAATACGATTTATACAAATATTTATAAAATGTATTTCAATACATATACTTATTGTTATATACATTATTATATATGTATTTCAATTAATATAATTGTATAATATTGTGTACACAAAAATATACTTATTTTTAAAAATTATCTTTCATATAATTTTAATTATATATAAATAAGAGAATAAACATATTATTTAAAAATATAATAATTAATATTATTAAAATATAAATTATCAAAACTCCAAGATTGAGTTTTTATATAATATATATTTTAATTAAATTATATTTTGTATATATTTATATTTATATTTATGCAATAATATTAAAAGAAATTAATATTCTATGAATTAAAATTTATACAAATAAATATTTATTAATGTAGATAATATTATAAAATTATATTTTCGTATAGATATAAATACAATTAAATACAATCATATATATATTTTAGATAATTTGTTCAGATAATGATTTTAAATTTATTTATAAAATATTTTATAATTAAATATATATATATATATATATATATATATATATTGGTTGTTTTGTTTTTTAATAAAATGGGATTTGAAAACCCATATATTTTCTTAAATTAGAGGGGGTTTTGAACCCCCTCAAATTTAAAGACATTGGACGGGGATCTAAACCCCCTATAATTTAAAGACATCATTAGGGGGTTGTGAACCCCCTCTAATTGATCACATATGAGAGGGATTTCAACCAACTCTAATGTAAGACATAATAGGGGGTTTTCAACCCCCTCTAATTTAATAAATCAGAGGGGCTTTTAAACCCCCGGTGAAATCCTTTTGGATATTAAAAAATGATAATAAATTATGAGGGGGTTCTAAACCCCCTCTAATTTTTTAAATTTAAGGGGGGGGGGGTCCACAACCCCAACTAAATTTGATGAAGATATCAGTATGTACATAACACCCATGAATTGTTATTAAAAATGAATTTATAGGGGGTTGTACATAACCCCCTCAAAATAACCCCCTCTAATCTACGGTTTGTTGTAGTGTTTCCTCCTCCCACATCACAACTAGAACCAGAGTTTTTCCCCAAAACAAGGTCTCATGATTCCCTTTATCAGAATATCAATATGAGGATTCGCATATGGATATCTGAGTCTCTCAAGATATCTCAGTTGATGTAACACAGCTAGGACTCTGTCACACATTTGGGAAGCGATGGAGTCAACACAATCAATTGAATAAAAATTGTACCCTCTTGGTCCACTAGGGGCATATGAAGAGAAGATAACATCTCTAAAGCATTCCTCACATGGAGAGCCTTTTACTTTCTTCTAAGGGAATCCTCTACAACATTACACTATCAGAATGTTTAAACTATCATGAATCCATAGTATTATAATAAGTTCAACCCACATCCCCACCTCAGGTTCATTTCCTTCTAAATGATTATTCACATGATAATCTATTGGTATGTGGAAACCACACATAACTCTCCCAGACGGTAATTCCAACATATCCTTAGGGAGAGGAATACTACTGCAAGAACTGGGTAGTGATTCATGTATCTATGTTCATGGGATCTCCATCACCTCAACCTGTACATTATAACATCTATATCAAGGTTGAAATTTAACATGAAAAGGTAACAATGAACATGGATGGAGAGTAAACTCATCCATCCTGAGGAGGATATACATGAAAATAATGTTGCATACCCCATGCTTATTTGGATCTATGTTAAGGAGAGTAACACTAAACTAGACTCTCTTTCACAGCCACTCTTGGAATCCCAATAAAATGAAGGTCAAGAAGAAAACTCCACTAGAAATGCCAAGACCTTCTCTAACACCCCACCACCAAACCCCATGATGAATTCACAAGTCATAAGGACTTATCTGCCACACCAAAATATTGTCCCCATTATGAAGTACTGACTCACCAGCATGCTTTTTCTTTCATCACAAACACAAATCTTGGTGTGGGAAGTACCCCTCTTAATTGTTCATTGAAATATATTTTTAAAAATAGTGACACAGGGTTACACCAATTCCCCACATCACCCTTGAAAACCCTCAATCCTGAAGTAGAGAAAACAGATTATCTCACCCATTGTGTACCAATTTATACTACAAAAAGAATAAAGGAAATAGGGAGTACCTCTTATCATTTCATGTGCTTGAGGATTGTAGACATTCATAACATGTATCCACATGTTACCCTAAACACAAACTCCATGAGACTGATGTGTGATCCCAAGTGGCGGTGGCAGCAGCTCACAGCGCCATCCACCAACCATTGTTCTTCATGCTCCTCTGCTGCTACCACCTCCATGGGGAACACCATATCCTTGTCTATGAGATCCCTAATCCTGATATTGTCTCTTCCAAGTAAGTACATATTCTAACTGTATGATATTTTCAACAAATCTGTTCATAAATTATAATGTCATGTTACCTCTCCCATAACAAGAAAAGTACTGATCCACCCTAGGCTGCCCTAGTGCCATGTGATGTCCTTGGAAATGTGTTTGAGTCTGATCACGGAGATATTTCCTGCATCGATATCATGTGAACTGATGCCTTCTAGCTGTATAATATTTCTAATATCTTTTGCACCTACTACAAGCTCTAGCTTATTGGTGTCCCACATATAGAAATATCCTTGTATCTATTTCATACTCTAGCACCCAAACATAGGTGTGAATGTGCAAGGGTACTGCACTAGCATGGATCTCTCAATAGAGAACCTGAACAAACTATTGGTATCTGATGCTATAATCATTGGACACATCTAAAGAGTTCCAAGTATGGTCTACAATCCAAAATTGCATTCACAACCCCCATCACCCCTCACAACTGATGCTCCATAATCTCCATAAATCTAGACGGAGCATGAGACAGGGGTAGTATACCACACAAAACAGCTACTATAATTCATTCTATGAGAGTGTTGACTCTTCTTATAGTAGAGTTACCATGCTCTACCAACACACAATAGCTCAATGGAAAGGATTGGCTATCAATGTCACCATATGATCTGACGGTGTTCAAATATGAATAAAAGCAGAACCACAGACTCCATCCAAACCTTCAATACCTAAAGATATAGCTCATCACAGAATCTCAGTAGTCTCTAATGTCATAACTTATAGAGTGCGCTCAATACACTCACATCCTCATCCAACTATACTATGACTAACTGCTTCTCAATAGGTGAAGGTGATGAAAATTTCCCACTTGGAAGAAGGGGATCACATGATAGCTCCTGAACCGAGGCCTCATCTCTCATAGAATCATCCTCAAAAACTAGAGTTGGTATATCAGAAAACTATCATCACACATTCATGTTGAAATATATCAAGGAATACCATAGTCAAATGAGAATAAATTTATATATATATATATACCAGAAGAGGAGCTGACTAAATAAGGATAGTCAATGACCTATTCCAAGATGATAGATGAACCAAAGATTCCTGTAACAAATGTCTCAACATGGTGAGTCAATGACTTGGTAATCAGGGTCTTGGTGAATGGATACGTCTGACGCCATACCATCACTGGAGTCCCTACCAAAGAGCCACACTCATGACAAGTTGAAAATATTTCCATAATCCCAACAAAGACCTTTTTAGAGAACATCGGAACAACCTCACGATGGTTGAACCACCTCTGACAACACTTTTTCATGACCCGACCCATGTGAGTGCACGAGCCGCTGCAACCCCAAGCCTGCCTTCATAGGCCAGGGATGGAGACAAGTTTCAAAGGCACAAAAAACATGGGGAGGACATTACCTGAGAACATGTACACTCACTCACACACACAATCAACACAATGAAAAAGTGAAATGGGAATGAAAAAAATATACCACACTAATATATATGAAAACCAAACATGAATTGACCTCTAAACAGTATAATTTCTTTATTGTAAACTGAAAGGGAATAAGTAAAAATAAACACCCAACTAGAAAAGTTCCACAAACAAGAATTAATTTAAAATTAAAACATTTGAGAGAGATCCCCTCCTAAATCACAATCAATGACCCCCATAAGTTGTGAAAGAACATATATCCCTAAGATTATATGAACTCATGATCTACCTATCCATAATTTTCATGATAAATAACATGTGAAAGAAAAGACTATGTAGGGGAAAGTATAAAAATACTCAGTAGGACACCCAGAAATAGTGAAACCATGAGAATATGAACTTCTCATCAAGTCTTTTCTACATATAGTTGGACGCTAGACTCTTCCAACAATAATAATATAGACACAAAAAGTATGTGGCATACCTCGTGCCTCTTCTCCTCTCTTGTAAGGATCGTAACCAAAACTGAAGGAGTGCCTACTGAAATATGATATATATATATATATATATATATATATATATATATATTCTAATTCATATAATCCCAAATGATAGAGTAAGGAGATCAACATCTCACAACTCAACCCAGGAAAAGAGTCCCCAATAGTTCCAGAAGTAATCACCAATGATGCCCAGTATTCCTCAAATCTACCTAGAACATGAAAGTAAAAGGAGTTCCATCACTACACATTGATACTATCATCTTTGTACCGAACTGACTTTCCCTCACAATTTTAAGTCCTGTCACAAGGTGGAATCTCTGTTGGGAAAGATTACATCTTTCTCATGGGTCAAAAGGTAGTTCAAACATTGTATCTTCACTAATTTGCATAGTTAAGAGGTCATACCTCAAGGTTGAGAACCCATGCCTAGCCCAACTGGAGAGTTCCACTCAGAATCAGTTGAGGACCCATGCCAACCGCAGCTAGGGGTTCCACTCAGAAGTCTATAATATTTGAGTGCCTAATAATTACTATCATAGAACATCAAATCGAACATGGTTCATGCCCAAAAAATCTCACATTGTATATCAGAATCCACTATGGAGGGTACCATCATGTTCTATGGGGATATACACTAAGGATAGGCTACACTCATGTCAACATATGAGTCCAAAAGAAGGATATACGAGATATAGAATATTTATTAAGTGGTACACAGATAATGTGGGGACCACATGATGTGTGACCCCACCTCATCACCAAGCCATGTACCCTGCCATACTCAAGTAAAAAATAGTGAACTAGTACCCCGTCGCATGCCACTGCACTCCACGAGGACATGTCTCATTCTGCATAATGTATGAAGAAAGTATGATGCTTTTCATATATCTGAAATGGATGAAATGTAACAATATCGACATTCCTATTCATGTAGCCCTAGATAACCAAATAGATCATGTCATTATGATCCTTGCAGAAAGGCAAACATGATTGAATATTTATTTGATCGAAACAGACTCTTGTTGAAGACGATGAATCTCTTAGAATCATACATTAATTGTGATTCTAGAGTCTTATGGCTCGTTCCTAGAAAACATCATATGGATCAAACCATTTTGATCCCCATGAAAAATGTCATGGGATTGGCTATTAATTTTCCTAAAATGGAAACTCGGTGAAAAAGTCACATTTCTCTATCACATGCCCGTACTAGGATTTATGGGGCCTACACCAAAATTTTGGATTAATCACTCAAAATCATACTTGAAACCTCAGTCTAAAAATTAAGGTCACAATGTTGTTAACGATGCGTTGATAAAATGTCTTTTAGAAAACATATGGTGGTTCAAAGATGTAAGAATAATAATATAGTATTATTATTTGTACATTTTGAGGACCCAATCCACGAGTTCAAAATATAAAATTATCAAAACATCACCAAAATGTCTCGTTTGATGATAGGAACGTGTGGTCATAGACAACACGTAAAGAAGAAAGTCCATTTTGGATGTATAGTGGTTTGAATCTGCAATCTGGAGACCCAACCCTCTCTAGCCTGCTCCAACACACTACGACCTTGCCCAGCTACCTCGGCCAGACCCCACCACTACAGCACAATGGGATTCACCATGGCCCCACTGGCTATTGGACACTGATCAACCATCCCGCATGCTACGTCGCATGCACCCGACCACTACTTCCGTCCACCACAGACCACCTAGTGTGAGGGGAACCTTCCTCGGACCACTGACACCACTCTAGAGGTCAAAAAATGAAAACAAAAGAGATCTGTAAACCTATAGATAATATCATGACAAAGACATGAGCCACTCGTATATTCATGATCACTTCGATGATATAAAATGTATCCACCTCTTCCGCTTGCCGGTAAGCCTCCACTCGCGACTGAACCTCAAAACTATTGTAGATCCAAAATCCCTATATCATGAACCCCAAATAACCACGATTCACATGAAATATGAATTCCATTTCAATGTGTCGAAATTTAGACTTTGAAGAACCATGGTGAACGAATAAGAAAGAGCACTGCAGAATTGAAACAGTCAATTACCATGTTAGTATGGCCCTATAAAAAGGACATCAATGTAGTGAAAATGAATAGAAATTAATTTTTACAACCAAGACATCTATCATAGGACATTAAATTTGAACGATGAATCCTACATGGATTTTGGATCCATCGTTGCTTTTACTACGATTTGATCTTCTTAAATCTGCAATCTCAGTGTGATTCGCAAAGAATTCAACATTGAATCTCAATCAGAAGGTGAGGTAAGAGCTCCTCCAGATATGGGATGAAATGTGAGAAACTATTGATCATTTAGTTAAATACATACTTATTGAAAACCTCCAACGGTCGCTGAATCTGAACCTCCCACGCCTACAAATCTTATGTCATTCCTAGTGTAAAAGATAAATTTTGAAGTCGACCATGCCCTCATATTTTGGATCTTATCTACCATTTAAGAGATATCCTACCTCTATTGTATGAATAGTATAAAATATACATAATATTTTAGTAGAATTTATTCTAGGCACTCCGAGACATGTAATCTCATGATATCATAGTGAGTAGATTTTGAAATATATGTTGAAATGTTCTGAAGTCTTATAAGGTAAATAATGGGTATCTTCAACACATTCTAGTGGACCATATTTTTTCTTCATATCATTCAGGATGCTAAAGATTATGATACCTTAGTAAAAGGATATATCATGAAAAAATAATTACATGAAATGTTCTTTTAAAAATATATATGATCATAAAGAACTTCCATGGAACATAACAGATGAACTGATGAAAAAAGTGTCTAGTAGAGGAGAAGAATGACACTACACATCATGTAATCATTATTAATTACTTACTGGCACATGTAGTGAATGAACTATAAGAGATAAAGTATAAGAAATAATCATGAATTGAAGTAGACATGGGTCACTATGTTACACATATGTGTTACACCATTACAGTAGTGAACTAGTCCAAAAAATCATATAGGTTATGATTTTGATTCTTTTGGTGAAATATGTACATGTGGTGTAATCACCACATCATGTGTAAAGGTCAATAAAGAACAAAATCACACATATTTTATGTATCATCAACTTCAAACATATTTTATCCCATAAGACACACCTAGAACCAACTTTTTACCCAAAATTCACGACATTCAATATTAATTGATCATATATACAGCTTATAAATTGATACCCATCATTCTTCTTCTAATGAGACCCTAGACACCAATTCTTGGAGCATGAAGTTTCCCTGTGTCGAGTCCTCCCCAGTTTCATCAAAATTTTAATTGTGGATTTTTTTATTATTACTTCCCTCATATTCTCTCATAACTTTGGTTATAGGGTAATCTCGTACTAATCTATGGTTATGTAGGTGAATGGGGAAGGTTCTGTTGATTTTATTAATTTTTATTTAATTTTATATTTTGTATTGTCACTGTTTATTGAATAAATTTCCAATATAATTATTTGAATTTTATTATGACCACCTGTATTATATTATTAATGAGACATAATAAATTTTAAATTTATATATAATGAATCAATACATGACCATTTTCACATTCAGGGAAAATATTTTTAAATTTGGTATCAAAACATACTTGGATAGTCAAAACCATACATTATTGATGTGATGGAAAAAGGGGATTTCCACATAAAAGATAAGATACCTTGACCACTGGATCTCCCTAATCTAAAAAATGAGACCAAATATGATTTAATGACTTTACAATGTCCAATTTCACCAGATCCTCAATACTAAAAACCCTAAAAAATGTCCATATTTAATTTCAAACCCATAAATATTAATTTATTTCATCTTTAATTTTGTAAAAATCACCAACCCCAATCTGATTCATCACCTCCTTCAATTAAAATTAGTTAATTATTTGTAAAATATTACAAAACTAAATCACTCTATCTATTGGTTTTTATTCAAGATTACATAATACTACAATATAATTTATTTTATAGAAATTATTCAGTATTTATATTGTCTATATTTTGTTTAGACCCACAAGGAAATATCAACTCCCCATGGAAAAGTGAAAACATGATCCATTTTTAGGAAAAAAATTAAGTTATTTTTTATTTTTTAAAATTTAAATTTTAATGGTTTTTATTTATGTTATTTCCTTTTTTCACCGGATTGAATATTTTTGGTTTTTTTGGAAGGGATGAAACATATAATGACTTACAATAAAAGATTCATCTTTTTTTTGATACAAAATAACTTCTCAATGAAAATAGAATAATGATAAATCAATCCAATGAGTGCACAAAACCGTACCATTTATTTTGATACAAAAAATCCCATATCCTGGAGCCAGAATTCTATGTGGAGTATCACCATCAAAAATGCACAGACAATGAAGTAGTAGTATGTTAAACTTCTGATGTTAATATTTTATTTGACCGTGATGGTCTCTATTTTTTTGCTTTAGATAAATATCAATGTATATGGTTTTTACATATATTGATGAGGCCAAAAAATATTTCAAGAAACTAAAAGTATAATAATTTCATGAAGGAGAATAAATTACAAAAAAAAATAATTTCAAATACAAATTTTATAAAATGATTCATTCTAAAACTAGTATGGTATCCAAATAAATAAGAAGAAGAAGTATAATAGTATGGGATGGTAGCCACATTTATAAGAAAAGTTTTAGAAGATATTTGGGGTTCATAATAAGAGGAAAAGAATGTTTCTATTAAATAAAATGACTATGTAGAAAAAAAGAAGCAACAATATAATTATTATAGAAGAGGTATACAGAACATGAATCAACTATTGATGATGTTCAACACATCCAACCTATAGTTAACGAATAATAATGTTATTGAGTCTGGATAAATACTGAGATCATATTGGCTATCCAGAGACTCAAGTTAACACCTCTATGTTCCGAGACAATTTAAAATAAAAGAAGATGAGCTATCTTGGGAGGATTTCAACTTCAGAATTGGTTGAACATAAGAAGACCAAATCTATAACAAACTCTAATTATCTTTCCTTGGAACGTTCTAGTTGAATAACCATTATGAAAATTCATTTTCTAGAAAGAAACCCATATTTTTATATTTTATTTATTTTTTATAATTTTTAGGGGTGAATTCAATCATTATAAATATTTCAAAATTCATTGGTAATTGAATATATTTTCACATGATTAATTTTAAATTTCAGTACCATAAAAACCCAATCTCTCAAATAGAATTATTAAACATGGAACGAAGTTGAAGGCAAAATTCACATTGTATGATAGGAACATGTAATGAACAAATATTGGAAGAACCTATGATTCATGGTATGAAGAACTAATTATAAGGGGTGTATGTATTTAAATTTTTATATTATATTCCCCAAATTTTACTATATTAGATATTTTACTTCAAATTTACTACCATCACATGATTTATTATTATAACAGCTGCACTTGGAGTTATAAACTACCTATGAAATTATCATTCCATGAAATTAAATTTCATTGTCAATGGATTCGAATGAGGAATCAGGGATACAATTTATTCGGAATAAGCTTATGGATTAGGATTCGAAAAATCGTGTTTCAAGGAGCATGCTAATCATTTTAAAAGGAAATTTTCAAATACTATTATATTCTTGTTATTTATAATATTTTTATTAATTTATTTAACTATTTTTATTAATTTCATTGAGTTATTTTTTCTACCATTCATCTCATTATCATGAAATCCTCTTTGAATTTTTTTCAACTTTTTCTATATTATATTTATTTTGAAACTCGGGAATTATTTATTGTATTACTTATTTTCGTCATATCAAAAAACTACTGAAACTAATCACATTTATATGGCCGAGTGATAATTTTTTAGCCTTTATTCTGATATCCAATACACATTAATCCTTTTAAATTACAAATGATTCCATGACTATCCTTGTTACAAAATGAGCTGTGTCACAATCCCATATTATCATTTCCTTACTTTTTATAATTATTTTTTGTTGTTATCAAAAATAAGAGTGGGGAGATTGAGACTAAATGAAGGGTTTCATTTTTTGTAATGAATAAGTTTGTTGAAAAATTCATGAAATTGAAAAAGGAATGTTCATTGCATTTATTGCACACCATATTAAAATAATAATAACAATAACAATATGGATTGTGTCATGGAAAATAAAAAAAAACATCATTTCATGACTGGAGATAATGTTAAAACTATTATAAAGAGTGTTTTGAGGTGATCAATTCGGTTTGGTTGGGGGTTTTGAGAATTTTCCATGACAAAAAATATGAAAATGAAAATAAAAGAGAAAAAATGAAATAAGTTGTTTCATTTGCTGCATGTATTTTATTATGAACCTAAAATGAGATATTAGGGAATAAGGAGTCTTTCATTGGTATATTTTTTTATCATTCAATGTAATTTAGATAAAGTATTCCTTTATTATTCGTTACATTATTTAATCCATTAACTTATATTCCGTATATGTTAGAGTCATTTGTCCCTAAATGGGAAGTCTTTATTATTACAAGTGAGTTTATATTTATGAGGCGGAGATAATATATTCCTTCCATGCATATAGTAAGTGATGTGTTCTTGATGTATGAAAATATCTATATTAATTCATACCTTTATTATGTGTAAAAAATGGATGAGAGTAAAATTAAAAATGGTATTCATATTAATTTTGAATTGAAAAATGAAAATAGATGAAAAAAGGATTGGATATATCAAAATATTAAAATTAAAATATATGGTTGATTTTTATTATTGTAAAAATGGGTTTTTGATATATTATTTATGTGTGATTATATATTGTTTTATTTTATATTTTATCAATTGTTTTTGTTTACAGTGAATTTGAATCATGGTAGAGTAAGTGTCCATTATAGTGTGTTGATATTTCATCCTTGGGGACATGTATGATTTCATGTATGGGGGGATTTTTTAGTGATTTTATTTAATAAATTTCTGATAATAAAATTAATTTATTATATTTTTTTAATTGATGATACATGAATGTTCACATTATATTTTCTTCATATTGTTTTGGATGAAATAAATTATGAAATTTGATTAAATTGAGCTAAAGAGACAAAATAATTCAATCAATAGAAGGTCATTTACAGTGATAGATGATCATAAAGAACATAAAAGGCTCAAAACTGAATAAAAAAGTAAATATAAGGCTTTTAGAGAATATAAAAGACGTACACATTGTGTAATCACTAAAAATAGTGTAAAGGTGGATGTAATGGATAAACTAAAGTGTGTGAAGTTGAGGAAACCATCATGATGTGATGTGGATATGTGCCACAACATGAAACATATGTGTAATTTCACAAAAAAATGTATAGTATGAACAAATATAATGAAGAACTTTATATTGATACACATGGTGAAATATTTTAATGTGGTGAAATCACCACAAAGCTTGTAATGTTTTTTATGGACCAAAATCACCTAGATTTTACATATCATCAATATTTGATATATTTTTTCACCCAAGACATCCATTGATGAAGTTATGACCAATAATTTATGTCCTTAAATGATACCGAATCCCATTTGTAGAATATAAATTTACGTACAACCCTCATATGTTAAAGAGACCCATGAAAATAAATCACGAAGTGAGAATATACGTTGTGTAGGATCCCCCCCCCCCAGTTTCATTTCCACTTTGATTATTATTTCATTCTCTTCATTACATCCCTATTATTCTCTCATATCATGGGTGATTGGGTATACCCGATCTATGTTAGCGTTTTTTAGTTGAAGTATAATGTTGTCGATGGATTTATTCCTTTTTATTTATTCATTTATTTTGGATTCTCATAGATTATTGAATCTGTTTACAATTTATTTATTTTAATTTTATCTTGAAAGTATTTATTTTAATTTGAATTAAACATTAAAAATTTATCATTTGTATATCTTGAATCAAAAAATAACCATTTTTTCATTTAGAGATATAAGGATTAGATATGTTATCGATACAACCTTGACAATAACAAACCCTATATTTTTAGCATGATGGAAAATGGTATTTCCATGTTAATAAGGGGACACTGTGGCCATTAGATATCCCTCATCGTGACTTTGACACCATACTTGAATTAATAAAATTCTAAAATCTAATTTCACACAATCCTAAAAAAACACTATGACATCTTTAAAATTTATTTTCAGAATAATAAATCTTATTTTTATTTATATATCATCATAATCATCAAATCAACAAAAATAATTTGATTCATCTCCCCTTCATAGATTACATTTAATTAGTTATTTCGAAAAAAAATCATCTAACTCACCATCTATGTGGACTCATCATCTAACATTATAATACATTCTAATTAATTAAGCAACATAGTTTGAGTCCTTATAAATTTTTGATATTTTTACACCAATATAGAAATAATAGATCTCAATAGGCGAGTCAATGGTAATGTTATGATAATTAATTTTAATTTCTTATTAAAATTAATTCGTTATATTTTATATATTTATATTCATTATAAGAATTTTATTTTATTTTTAATCCAATGTTTTTTTATTTTAAACCAAATTCGGTTTGATGCATTATATCTTATTTTTGAATTATTTATTTATAGATTATTTAAATATAGTTCTAGTAAATAAAAAATATTTATTAATTCTTCATGAATAAATTATCATAGAATTAATTTATTTGAATTTAATGGAAAGTGTTCTTTTTGAATGAATAGTGAAACATACTGATTTATATTAGATAATGAATTAAATTTTCATGTATTTATAATAATAAATTAAAATTTACAGTAATTTTTATATATGATAATTTCCATTTTGTTTTTTTCAATAATATTTTCTTTGGAGTGAATCTTATACATTAATTTTGATTAAAAATATCTTTATAGAAAAAAGGCCTTTTTCATAAAAAAAAATTTCAACCGATTTTAAGGGTATAATTTTCAATTAATGTCTTCCACTTATATGAAATGAATAATGAAATAAGGATTTCATAATTTCAATTATGATATAAATTTGGTAAATACATTCTTTTTATTTTGTGTGATTTTGAAAATTATCTTTAATAGTGTGTTTACCACTATAATGTAAAAATGAGTTAATTAGGGTGAAAAATAATGCAATAATTATTAAAATGAAAAACAAACATTAATATAATTTTTTGATTATATACCAACCATAATAATCCAAAATATAGAATATGGTATTTATTTTTTTATCATTGATTTTGACCATTTGATTATTTTAACTAATCAGAAATCCAAAATTTAACTCTATTTCTTTTAGATTACTGTTATATGTTCAAATATGAATAAAAATATGTTATGAATGAATATGGAAAGAAATTTTGAGATTAATTAAATTATATTTATGATTTCTATTAATTAATAAATCTTATTTCTTATATAATTATGATAATGTTTATAGAATACCATCACAATGATTGTGTATGTAGTTAAAAAACTAAGAAATTGATTTAAATACTATAAAATAAATATTATATTATTAAGTTAAAGTTAAATAGAAATATTTTATATAAATTTAAAATTTTTTGTATTTATTATATATTTAAATTTTAATTCTGTTTGTATCATGAATAATTTTAATTCGATGTATGTGAATCATTAAAAAATAAAATTATTGTTGTATTGTAATAAATATTTTTTCATGAAATGATATAAAATTATTAAATAATCTAAATTTGGCCAAGTGAATGAGGTATATAAGAAATTATTACCCATGGAATATTTGAGGACAATTCTTTCCATTCATAGTGACTTTTCTGGCCCCATAACTGTTGAAGTTGTGGATACTGCCATAATTTCAAAAATGTTTAACATGGGATAAAACAAAAATATAATGGCAGAAACATTATGTTAATAATTTTAAATTTTACTAGATGAGATTATGTGATGAAACTATCACACTATATTATAATAATATAAATTTATTTCATCATTAAAAATAAAATTAATTTTTATTAATTTAACTCATTATGAAATCCTCATAATGCACCTCAACTCTCTTATTAAGGTGAACCTCCTGAGCTCTATTCCTCACACTATTATACCACTCAACTTCTTAAAATACCATTCAATATACACTAGTAACATTACTCAACACATTCTAGTGCTCTAATTTTTGGAATAATAACAACATTATGGGGGTCAATGTGTAAAATAAATGAGTTTTTCTGAGGAAGAGGTATAACATTAAATATAATGATTTAGATTTATTTATAAAAATATAGCCGTTAAATAATACCAAAACATGCTAAAATAATAGAAATATTATTTCACACATATAAAGATGTTTTCATGATAATTTAATAACAAATTTATTTCACTTTATTTATTTTGAGAACGGTGATGCATTTTTTGTCAATAAGATGTCAATAAGTTGTCAATGAAAAGACAATATGTTAATGAAAGGCATTGATGAAGTAGTTGGTGATGCCTTAGATACTTTTTTTTAAAATATTTGAAGACTACACTTGATTTATTCTGCAAGAGGATATAAATCTGACAATTGTAGAACTCGTCTTCAGTTCCAGGACTTGTATAGAGGTGATACATTGTTACAACACTTGACTAAGTCTATGAAATACTCAATTACATGAGTAAAGAAGTAATGATCCACCTATAATTACTAAGTGGATGAAGTGTTAAAGATCCATCCATTGAATCTAGATGTATGAAGTTTAGAAATTAGACGATTGTTTGTGTTGATCCTCATTGAAGAAGAAATGTATTATAAATAGAACACATCAATCATTATATCTTCGAAAATCATGCATTATTATTTAATGCATGAAGAATAAATACATGATCCATACAACAATAATTGTTGGATTGACATAATATTTAATATAATATGCATTTAAAATCATAAGAAAAGAGTGACGATGTTTTGGAGAAGATCTTTGGGATTCTCATTCCAAGAAGAATATAAAGAAGAAGAGAAAAAAGATGGTGGTTTTGAATTATAATGATAATGAATAAGAAAACAATGAATTATTCTTGTACTATACACTTGGTTTTTAACAAAATATATATGGCCTTACATTAAAAATAAGGGGCCAACCATGAAGAAAAGAGGAGGACCTCATCCTTAGTAACATGCAGGACCTGAGGGTCAACCACGCAGGAGGGAATCCCTTAAGGCCATCCCCACATGAGGTAGGGTGTTCAGGCCATGTATAAGCATGTAGGTGTGCAAACAGTGGTGAACCCCTGTGGCACATGCATAGTGTCCTCCATTTGTGTGCCTGAAAAAGGCAGAGTGGGCGCTAAGAGCATGCCCGCAGAACACCGGTGCGGGGAGACACTGAGAGAGGGGGGAGGAGAATTTTTTGCTATAGCCACCGTAGAATTATATATATAATGAAAAAAATTTGTGGCACATTTTGATGTCGGACGTGTTTTTATGAACTCAGTTGTAATCCCCGATGTTCATCTAATCTCACTAACAATCTGAGCCGCATGCTCCATCCTATATCCCACAATCTAATCTGGGTCATCCATGATTGATCCAATAGATGTGGCATCATCTTAAAACTCTGACTGTATGGAGAGCCACCCGACACCACTGCTTGTCGTCGCCACTACCAATCCACCTTGATCGAGCTCTCGACCACTGTTGAGGATGAAAACATCTGCTTGGTGATCGTCCGGATGAACTAAACACATGAATACATTAAAATTTACATGAATCCTATTGAAATGAAGAATCAATGAAATCTGAGGCACACGAAGCTACTGAGGATATGAAGAAAGTTCCAATATCGATATTTCATGGAGAATAGTATATGTATGCATTGTTAAATCCATGAACGTGATGTTACCTCCATAGAAGAAGGAAACTGAATTGAATTAAAAAAAACTGAGACATGATTATTATCATTAACCCACAGAATCAAAATTTCTATGGCAATGAACTTAGGCATTAAATGACCCAATATTCATGATAGATACATGGACATAAACGCTCACCCTCAACCTAAAAAAAGGAGTCCCTTGACTCATTATGTGGTTGCAAAAACATTGAGAGAATCTCTCATTTAAAAAAATAACATTGAAATGGTTTCCCACGTAGATCTGCTACGTGAAGTAGAAGATGATCCCGCATGATTTCCACATGTTCTACGCATTATTGATCCTTCCTTGTGATGGAGAGGAGAATCTGCACCATCTTTTTGAAGGGGGCCACATGCACATGATCGGTTTAATCCAACCCTCATCCTGTCATGTGAAGAATCTTGTTTGTGAAACCAATCATGAACAGTGTGTTGAACCTTCCCTATTTTTGAGACACATCCAGAACCATGATACCATCTTGGATCTTACTTTTTTTATTGAGAAATCCTCAAGACAGTAGAGAAGATGGATGAACCTGTGCTCCTTGGTTTTAATGAAGAGAATGAACCATTCCCTTCTGTTTTTCATGAAGAACAAGAACCCGAGTCCTTGTTTTTTAACAAATAGGAACACGTGCATGAGGCCTAGGCTTTGATATTATCTTGAGATAGTTTTTACACCTGTGAAGAAAGGATTAGAAACCATCAAAAGGCATACACCCATTCGGGTTTGAATAAGAACACACGTAATACTTAATGTCACCTAAACCATGTGCATGAGATGAGAGAGATAGGGAACAAGATAAAGAAGAGATAATGAGTTACCCCATGATTTGAATACATTCCCATAAATAACACACATTGAAGTCAAATTAATTGAACAACGGTTTGTATTCTAAGATTAAAAATGAAGATGAAAAATGGAAAATAAGAAAGAAGAAGTGCGTGTGCTCAAAATATTACAACCATTGGGGTTTTCACACAAGAAATAAGAAAATAATTGTGTATGCATGCATGCATGCATTCACATGCACACATTTTGAAACAAAAAGGAAGAGATTGTGTGTGTGCATATTTAGAAAGAAGAATCCATGAAGACAGTGCATGTGAAAAATCATAATACACATGCATGAAATTGTGCATAAACACATGCACATGTGTAAATCATTGTGATATCCATATACAAGAGAAATTAGATAACTTGTAATCGATGCATGATGTAAGTAAGTATTGAGACTGAAGCTAGACATAGTTAAAAAAGTTCCTTTATCTGAGTTTTCAGTGTTTGAGGATCCAAGAATAGAAACACTACCGATATTGTGCGACATCATTGTTGCATATTATATTCTTGTAGAAGTTGTGTGCACCCTTATCACACATCTTAGTGAGGACAGGTATTCATCATAAGAAGATTGAATTTCATGAGAATTGTTGAATGGAGCTCTGATCAAGAAAATGATCATAAATATTGAGCATGGCCAATCAACCATACCAATGGATATTGATGCTAATTGAAGAGATTCATGACAAGTGTTATTCAACAAGCTCGTGAGGGTAGATCAAAATATCCTTGCACAATGAATCAAAAATCATCTCTTTTTAAATCAATGAGGAATAAGTCTTTCATTTCACTATAAAGCATGCCAGTGGGACTATAGTTACACTCTGGGAAGCATTAAAAAGAACCTCCTATGAGAATCAGGAGAGATAAAATGGGACTCTTTATCGACCATTTTAATTACTAACTGAATTATAGTGGAGAATCTATGTTGGTGAGAATAGAAAACACAAAAATGAGTAGGTATTTTAATAGATCCTTGTAAATCACTATGTTCAGAGCCTTTACATTTACAACATCATTCTAGGTAAGTCAGAGATACATAAGAAGAGTGGATTAATTATTTATAAATCCCGATAGGTTTAATTGAAAATAATCAATTAGTAAAAATATTTAAAGGGATTACTGATTCACCCCTGTCCCTCTCATTGATTCACACTGATATGGGCACTTCAATCAGTATTATAGGGAATGTAACCTCTAAAAGATCCAAGGGATTATTTTTGAAGTGCATATTTGAGGAGATAATGAGAAACCTCAAATTGAGATTTGTACTAGGACTCAGAAAAGTTGAAAGAAGAAACAAGCAAGGAATATCAAGAAAAATATTACTGTTGATAGGGAGACACCTTCTACTAAAGGTAATCTGAACGGTACAACATGTGATAGTTCATTTTATTATTATGATTTTTTTGATAAAGCATGTTCAATCTATGATGATGATAGATCAATCAGTGATCTTCAGTCTGCACTTAGAGATCATCAGAAGAATTTCCCTTGAGATGTTCCAAAACACATTACATCAAGCATTAGTTCTCTTCATGTTAAATAATGTATAGTTGGAAGAAGAGGCTAATTCCATCGAAGTTGAATTTTCTAAAAGGGTTTGTGAATACAACACTCTCAAAAGGCTTTTGAAGGAAAAGGAAGAAACAATTTCTCTCTACAATGACAGGTATGATGAAGTCACTGATAAATTGTCGGGACGTTTTTTTCTTGGAAAGAATTCATTGAAATGGAATTTATTGAAGCCTTCCATGCATTTGAAAAATTTCACAATGTCTCTACAGATATCAAATCTTCACAATGAAAACATAGAGATAACATGGTAAAGGAGTTTGAAATATATTTGCAACAATTTAAAAACATGCATGATGAATAAATGATAAAGCTGAAGGAGAATTGGGAAAACACGCTGAAATCAGTTGAGGATGAGAATAACTCCCTCAACATGAAGTGTTCAGAGCTTGAGGTGAAATTGAAGAATAAATAATCACTCCCAAATAGATAAAAGAAGATATGTTTCCACTCATGTTTTCATTTAAGAATATGATTCCAAAAGGTACATCAGATCATCCTTTAATCAAATGGAAACATATTCCATGAAGAAGGTATCCCATATGCCAGTTATTTCTATTTCTAATAATGTAGTTTCATCTACAAGTACAGGTCTATTCCAAAATCTAGGAATATTTGGATTGATAAAAATGAAAATACATCCATCAAAACATCAAGGGTGGATACTAGATTGATTGAGAATAGTAAATCCCAAAGGATTTTCCAAATAATGAAAGACAATTCCAAAAGAAATGTACTAAATATAGCACAAAAAAAACTAAAAGTAAAATAAAGAGATTTTTTTGGATATTTTTGTTTTTTTGGAAGTTTGGGAATCAAGCTAATGATTTCTAGAATAATATGTCAGCATATAGAAATTATAGAAGGCCTACATCTTGGGAATGTAAATGTGAAGAAATGAAGAATCCTGAAAATCAAACACAGAAAACATAGATGAAGAAAGTATATATCTATCAAGAACAGAATTGAATATCTTGAAGAAATCTAAGATAATTGCATTGGAATTGGTCATAATTATATTGAGTTCTGGTTTAGTCCTACCCTGCCTCATGCATATGTTGCTAAAAAGAATATGCCACAAAAATGAAGGATAAATTAAAAGGAGTTGAAATGTTTTCAATTGGGAATATGAAATACAGTGAAGTCAAGAAAATAGTGAATGAAATTATTCCCAATAAGAAGTTTAAGGTTGATTCCATGAATGTTATCTCAACAAAAAAAGATGATTCTACTATGGAAGGAAAGTTCATACCATGTGTCACTGCAAAATAGCCATGGAAATGAATAGAAGCAGTCTTAAATTGAATGTATAATCAATACAGAAGAATACAAGATTCATTGAAGACAGTCATGAAGGTAATTTTGATAAGTTTCCTAACAAATGTAACATAAAAGAATTGTAGAATACATGTGGATTATTTATACCAGAAAATTCCAAGAAAGCGTATTTAGTTATCTTGTCTAATCAATTGACAATTTCTAGAGAAATTAAAATAGAATAAGTAGAAATAATATCTAAATCATAGTAAAAAGTAAAATAGATCCTTAACCATGTAAGAAAATTTGAATTTTCTAAGATTTTTTTAGCACATGATAACCCAAGTGTCTAACACCTACTCTATGGAAGGTTCAAGAAGTCTCGATATCATGAAAACAAATGTATAACTATTTTACTAATCCAAATAGATATGTAAAAAATTGAAAAACATGCACCAATGGAAGCTACTTCACTACTAGCATAAGATAAAGGCAAAAAATCCACCCATGTTAAAGTTGAATGAATGTAAATGGCCCATGCTGAGAAATAAATGTCAAAATGTCAAATGGAGAGGAAACACTAGCATGAAGAGTACCGTATACATTATAGCTTCATGGAATGGAGTTCTTGGTTTATGAGAAAATTCGTAGACACAAGGCTTCTATTAAGAATCTCAGAAGTGTTCTAACTTAAGAACTTATATTTTTGTTCTATATGTCTAATTAGATTATAGGTAATTTAATATTAAGGTCATTATCAAAAGGAAAATTGAATGAATAAACTGTAAAATTCCATGTTGGACTCATTATTCATGATTTGATTATTAGTAGAGGTGTTCCAGAGTAAAAAATTATCAATATGAATATCTTGATTATCATCTATTGATTATATTCCACCAGGGTAAATCAAATGGACTGCACCCCTTAAGGGGAAGAAAAAATTAATGAGATGATATCAAGGAATATGTCAAGATAATCCATTAAAATTCAAATCATCTCAAGAATGTGAAACAGAGGTATTCCAATCAAACTCTCATCCCTAGTTCATAATTGTATTTATCAATTCAATTAAGGGGGAGTTCTTGATTGATGAGAATATGGGATGCAAGGGGAAGATTTATCTTGCAAATGATCTTTTTAATATGTTTGGTGAAGTATGTGTATGATTTATCATTTCATTGATAAATATAATTATTTATAATTTGACAGCCAAGAATTGATACACTCTGAGCATGATTTCGCACGTATCATTGGTTATAGATATCACTAAAAACCTTGGTCATATATCTCTTTTTTTCTACATTGGTTTAGCTCAAGTAGAATTAGAGTTGATTAAGTAAAGGCTATTTTCTAAGTTAACAATGTGAAATCATACCTCTCTACGAAATATTCAAAAAGACACTATTCAAATGGAGGAGTACATGTTTTTGAAGAAACCCGACTAATAATTTTCCATTTGGTTTCCAATAAGGGGTAGAAAATATTGACCTACACATTGACCAATTAAAATGTTCATAAGTGATATTAAAAAAATACAAAGGGGAATATTGTTGAGAAATGTGTTACGTATGTTGTTTATAATATTTTAATAAGTTGTTAATTTAAGGTCAATATGTGAATGAAAGGTATTGAGGAAAAGTTTGGGGAATCCTTGGATAATTGTTGTTGATTAAAAGCCTTGAATACTACAATTGATCAATTCTCCAAGAGGATATAAATCTGAATATTATTGAACTAATATTATGTGTCAAGACTTTTATCGAGGTGATACATTGTCCCACCACATGATGAAGTCCATGAAATACTCAATTTCAAGAGGAAAGATGTAATGATACATCCATAGTCACTAAGTGGATGATGTGTTGAAGATCCATCCATTGAATCTATATGTATGGTGTTTAGAAATCAGATGATTGTTTATGAAGATCCTCAATGAAGAAGACATGTGTTTTAAACAGAACACATCACTCATAACAACATTAAAGACCATGCATTTTGCATTAATGAATTAAAAATTGATAGATGATCCATGCATCATACATGGTTTGATTGAAGGAATATTGAATATATTTGGGATTGATGATCTTATGAAAAGAGTGATGACGTTTTAGAGAAGAACATATGGATTCTCATTTGAAAAAGAATTAAAAGAAGTAGAGAAGAAGGATGGTGGTTTGGAATTCTAATGATAATGAATATGGTTTACATGCATTATTCTTATACTATACAAATGCTTTTTAACCAAGTATATATATTCTTACATTTAAAATAATCAACTAACAATAGAGGCTAGCTGAGGAACCCATCCTCAGGAACATGCAGGACACGAGGGTCAACTGTGCCTAAGAGATGCCCTCAAGGAAAGCCTTGCATGAATTTGGGTGTGCGGGCTGTGTATAATCTCACAGCTGTGTGCACGATGGTGAACCCGTGTAGTTCATGCATAGTGGGTGCCAGTAGCATGCCCAGAGAAGGCAGAGTGGGCACTAAGAGCGTGCCAAAAGAACACCAGTGCAGGGCAGCTTTGAGAATGGGGGGAGGATAATTCCGAGTCCAAGACACCACATATTGATATTTAAACCGTACAAATTTCATGTTGTGTTTAGATGTGGGATGATTTTTTAAAAACGTGGATGAAATCCTCTTCGTTTATCTAATCTTGCGACCAATTTGAGTCGGATGCTCCATCATGCATCTGTAGATCTAATCAGGGTCATCTGTGATCGATCCAAGGGTCGTGGAAACATTATCAACCTCTGACTTCATGGAGAGAAACTTGATGCTGCTGCTCGACATCGCCACTAACGATCCACCTTGATCAAGCTTCCAACCACTATTGAGGATGAAAAGACCTGCATGGTGATCATCCGGAGGAACTGAACACATGCATGCATTAGAAGTTGCATTCATGTGATTTAGATGAAGAATCCACTAAAGCTGAGGGACATGAATCTATCGAGTCTATGAAAAAAGATCCACGATCAAGATTGCATGGATAATTGGATATTTATTCATTCTTAATGTCATGAACGTGAAGATTCCTTTATAAAATAGGGAACCCACACTGAATAAAAACATACTGAGACTTGCGGCTTATTTTTGACCAATAGATTTTAAATTTTAAATCCAGAGATCTCAGAAATTGGAAGATTCGATCATCATGTTAGATATGCAGACTTAAAAAATGAATCATCTACCTATAAATAGAGGACTCCCTTGACTCATTCTGGGGTTGAAAAAACATTGAGGGAAGCTATCATTTTCAAAAAATAGAGCATTTCAAAGGTTTTCATCACAGCTATGCTACGTGACGAAGAAGTGGATCCCAAAAGAGTTAAAAAGTGATACATACTCTTGAACCTACCTTGCAATGAAGAAGAGAATCAACAAATTCTATATAAAGGTAACCACAAACACATGATTGGTTTAATCCTACACTCATCATCTCTTGTGAAGAATATTGTTTGTGAAACCAAACAAGAGCAGTGCATTGGACCTTCCTTATTTGTGATGCACATCCATAACCATGATACCTTCTTGGTTCATGCATTTTTTATTGAGAAATCCTCATTAAAGTCAAGAAGAAGGAAGAACCCATGATACCTAGTTTCTACGACGAAGAATAACCATGCCCTCCTTTTTTTGCACGACGAAGAAGTACTAGAGTCCATGTGTTTTCAAAAAAAGTAACACATGAATGAGGACTATGATTTGATAATATATTGAGATAGTGTGTGAGCATGTGAGGAAAGGAGAAGAATCCATCCAAAGTCATACACCCATTTTGGATTGAATAAGAACACACGTAAAAATTAAAGTCACCTGAACCACGTGCATGAGAAGAGAGAGAAAGAGAACAAGATAATGAAGATGTAGTGAGTTTCACCAATATGGGAATACATTCACAAACATAACACACATTCATGTCAAATTAAAATTTAAAGTGTGTGTATGCTAAGAACCAACAAGGAATAAGAAAAACAGAAAAGAAGAAATAGGATGTTTATGTGCTCAAAAGATTACACACATTGGTGTTTTTATAAAAGAAAGAAGAAAAGAATTGTGTATATGTGCATGCATGCACATGCACTTGTGAAGAGGATTAAAGGAATTGATTGGATGTGTAAATTTTTAGAATGAAGAATCCACGAAGACATTTCATGTGAAAAATATTCAGACACATTCATGCAATTGTGCATAAACACATGCACGTGTTAAAATCTGAGACATATCCAGATATAGGAGGTATTTCATCCCTTACAATCCATCCATGTAGTAAGTAAATATTGAGACTGAATCAAGAAAGAGTTAAATAAGAAATAGTATATAAGTTTATAGTGTTTGAGAACCAAATAAGATAAATAATGCTGATATTATTGAAGTTCATTCTTCCATATTATATTACTGAAGAAGTTGTGTACACCATTGACACACATCCTAGTGAGGCCAAGTCATTATTAGAAGAACAATGAATTTCATGAGCATTGTTGAACAGAGCACTCATCAAGAAAGTGATCAGAAAGATTGAACATGGCCAATAGACCATACCAGTGGTTATCGAAGTTACTTGAAGAGATTCACAAGCAAATATGTTTTTTCATGATCGCGAGGGAATATTAGATGATCCATCCACAATAATTCAAAATGAATCGCTTGTGAAACCCAAGAGGAAGAATTATTTAGCGGGACTCTGAAGCAGTCAAGTGGGACTCTTGTAACACTCTGGGAAGTAGAATAACAAACCTCCTGTGGGAATCATGAGAGATATAGTAGGACTCCGTATCAACCATTGTAAATACTAACCGATTTATAGTGGATAATCAGTGTTGAGGTGAATATCCAACACAGTAAAGAGTAGGTCTCTGAACCGAACCTTTTAAATACTTATGTTTTGACCCATTAAATTTTTATCATCATTCAAGGTAAGGTTGAGAGACACATGAAGAGTGGATAGGGGCTTTTACTAGGCATAGAGGTTTAATTGAAAAGATTCAATTAGTAAAAATATTTAAAGGGATCATTGATTCACCCCCTCCAACACTTAGTGATTCACACTGATCTGGGCACTTCACATCCATTAAATGTTAAAAGAATCTATCATTCATGTGTTCGAAGGACTACTACCTCACGAATCAATGTAATAGTTATCCATAAAAAGAACTTATAGATTTATCTGGTAAGGGATTTAATATATATATATATATATATTTTATATTAATGATTTATTAATAGTTTTGAAATATATTTCATCATATCCTATTTACCATTCCACCCATTAAAGAATTACATCATCGTTCTTGTGTAAGTGTGGATTACCACCTCCACAAAGTGATGCGATTATTTTATTGTTACAACATAACATGTATATTATATATAAGAATAGTTAATGAAATAATATTTAATTAATGATACTTCCTTTATTATAGGAATATAAAATAATACTTACCTTCTTTCTATGATGTTCATTGAAATATAGTAATGTCACATTTGGATACATATGAACAACTATTTCCATAAATATATCATATTTCAATTTTCATAACCATAAATCCTGAATGGATATAACATATAAATTAATATATAATAAAAATCATTATTTTAACATTTTTATTCCAGAGATGATGAAATTATTAGAAATTTGGGAATTATTAACCTACCCAAGTAATTATGGTAAAATGAGAATAATTCACTCAAAATGTCTGATGTGTACATAATTGAAAATGTTATTAAATATAACACAGTAAAAAAATAAAATAATATACATAATAAACAAGAAAATGGAAATTAAGAAACTAAGAAATTATTATATTTTTCTTATTCCAGATGAGAAATAATGTGTGCGATGATTCAGACATAGGGTAATGGGAAATTTAATTTAAAATAATTTTGGATTATTTTAAATATCATTTTTTATAAATAATTTTTTTCCTGTCCATATTATTAAAATTAATTAATTAATGTATTTATATATAAAAAAATTAATTTAGTTTTTTCTCTTTGTTTCCATTAATGGATTCACAAATTATTCTTTTAATGTATTTAATTTGATCATAATGAATTTATATGTAAAAATAACAATGAATGTTGTATAATAATAGAATATGAGCCTCAGTCCGGTTGGTGAGGACTCCTAAAATGAATCTAGGCGACCATGATCATATCCAAGTAGATGCATAATTTTCGGTACTATAGTATAATTGTAGCAAGGGATGTAGCAGTACTGTAGAATGCACTTTTTAGCACTATAATAGCCCAGAATATTCCCCCATTTGCACCTTTAGGACACCGATTTGATCCCCTAGTCCATTAAGTCCTTAGGGCCACCTAAGACATCGGGTCCGTAAGCCCTTCATGCCACTTCATGGACTTCGGGTCACCTTTAGTGCAGATGCAATCCAGATAACCTACTAGGAACAAGATCTATAAGGAGGATGAGCAAGAAGCTTTCACCACATAAGGTGTTAAACGGATTGCAAAGAGGTGAGGGTATGACACCTACCATCGGGATAAGCCTGTTTATGCACAAGAAAGCCTATATGAACAACTATATGAAGGTGTAGAGCTAATTTCACAATGAAGATGATGTGGAGGGTAGTTCCAAGTAGTTAGTCTTGGTTGTATGTAATGTTTGCAACCTATGGGCAATATATTCCTATAAGGCCTACTGGGCCATGTAATACTTATTCCTACATGCCTTGTAAGGGTTCCACCTCACCCCTTGAAAGGTGGATTATCAAAAATCAATAAAAATGAATGTCTTTGGGCCATTGGATAGATTGTATACTAACATATGTAGTGTCAATGTATTTTCCCACTATAGATACCATTATTTGATATTTGGATTCTTTTTTATGATTCCAAGATTTCTTTAATTAATAATGTTCCATCGATTTGTTCTAGGTATTTTATTTATGATAATTTTATTTTCAGAGAAAGGTCTAAATCAATATTATATACTATTTTACCAATGGTTTTTATAGATTTCATATATGGGATAGATGATGGAAATGATATAATTTCTGTGTTTCATGAATTTTATGGTCTGGGTACATTTCATATCTCTGACGGGTGATCATTCTATAGATTTATGACTAGTTTAACCGATTTATGTTTCTAATTCATTAGGAAATGATTTCGTTCTCAATAGAATTATGATACAAGTAGACCATAATAGTTATTGATGATTTAAGAGTTCATTAAAGGGTTTTTATAAGAGTCACATAAATATAATATCCCATGAAAACTATATTGCATTTCTATAGTTGAAAATAATTTTTTAGGCGATTTGACTGATATCAAAAGTTAATCTAATGATATTTTTTAAAGGGTTTGATGTTTCCTATAAAGTAAAAATGTATGTTTTTTGAAAATGTTTTCATGTGTAATCCAGAAATCTATGTAACCCCTATGATTATTAATTTTCCTTTATATTTTTAATAATTTTTTTTATGAAATATATAGTGTATTAATGATGATTTCATGTCTTTATAAATGATTTTATTAGCTTAATGTCAATAATGATTATTAAAAATTATTTGTTTTCGTATCATTGTTTAAAAAAGGACTAATGATTTTATTTTTGTTTTTATGTCCCTTGTAGTTAATTTTATTATTCATATCCCACATTTCAAATAAAAAATTCCCATGTTTGAGTCATTTTTCAAATCAAATTATATTCCATGAAAATAAATGGTTTTATATTTTGAAAGTGTTGTATTCTGAACAAATATAGTCTAAGAGGGTGTTTCCATCTAGTAATTGGTTTATCATAGGATTGATTCCAATATATCTAAGGGAATTTTATTATAGTTAAATTAATGTTATTATCCATTTTTTGATTTGATTAGAAGGTAGAAATAGTGTTTTATTGATGATAATGTATTCAAAGAAAACATATAGATGAAAAGGTAAATATGTTATGATATGGGAAACAACCCATCAATTAAATAAATATGTCAAAAATTCAATATTCTTTATATTCTTATAATATTATTAAAGAGAACCCAATAGAATCAGTTATAAAATCTTGGAATTTTTTTCAATGCTATTTTTTTTCTAAATGTGTGCTCTATATTTAATGAAATAGATTAGAAAGAAAAATTAAAATTAGGTAGTATGATTATTTTATTGTAATCATATGGTTTATTATGTTATTACTTGTTCAAATATAATAATAATTGATTGAAATTATCATGGTAAAAAATGTGTGCATAAATCCTTTCAACCTAAATTAGTAGGTTTTAAACCATTCAACAATGTGGTTTTAGGTGAATTAATTTCTTTATTTAGATTGTATCATTTTCATGATTGATTTTGGGTATAATATCCCAATAAATTATGATTTATTTAATATTAATAGTTTATCTCATTAAATAAAGATATAAATTTTTTAAAAAGAAATTATGGAAAATATTTATTCACAATGAAATTTTATGAATATTCATGTTATCATTTGTAGAATGCCTAGACCTATAAACATTGATTCCCTTCCCATAATAGTGGGATTCTATTCTTGTAATGGATTTAATTTATGTTTATCATTTTTAGATATAGTGTGTAGATAAATAAGTCCTTTTATCAAGATGAGTTTAGTTTTTATACAGGAATCAATTTATACCATTAATAACATATCATGAACCCATGAAACTATTAAATTATTGAAATGAATGTTATATTTCACCTTTTTTGTATTTAGATTCTATAAAAATAAATGATATCGGAATAATGAAAGAATATATCGATGTATTTACTATTGTGAATCCTTTTATAATACCTAACTGGGAAGTTTGGTTTTATATTGTCTTAGTTAATAATAGAATTTTTTTGAAAACCCCCTAATACAATATATTATATATAACTATTTTTATTGAAATTGATTTTGGAGGAGTTTCTAGATATTTATTTCGCTCATCCTATCACATCTCCATAGGCTGATTCCGTTTTTTAAAAGTATGATGGTTTAATAAGACTACACAATGAATATAGTGATTTAAATAAGATCATTGTTAATATGTAGTATCATTTTGATTATAAATATTATTTTATTAATCAACTATAAGAATCATAGTATATTTTTAATTTTTATTCAGTTTAGGATACCATTGTTTGAAGATAAATGAGGAATATATTACAAAGACATCATTTTAGACTAGATATGAGATTATCTGTTTGTAGTTATTCCCATTGGGTTTTCTAATATAGCCGTAGTATTCAGGAAAAAATGAATAGAGTTTTATTTTAGAAATATATGTGTTTATAGTTAAATATATTTACGATATATTGAAAGAATATAATTCTCATGAGGATCCAGAATGACACCTAAAGATTATATTACAAACATTGAATGAAATGAAATTATATCAATAATTTTGTAAGTGATAATTATTGATTCAATATATTTACTTCCACAAGAATACATTTATAGAAATGTTTTAACTATTGAAACTTATATATTTATTGTTTTGGATTAATGAAAAATACTTACAAATGTAATTGGGATTTTTAATCTGTATTGATATTTAAGTTTCTGTGAGTGGTTTGATGAATTATCTTTTTGTTTATTTATCCCATTGATTATGTTAAATCGAAAAGGGTTTAAATACATATGGATAAAAGAGTGAGATGAATAATTAAAGGAACTAAAACAAATATGGGTAAATGCATAAACATTGGCCCTGCACTATATATATAGTGAATTTTTCTTCTATAGTGTTTCAACCATGAACGGTCTTGGTTGTGTGATTATATAAAATGATTTGGTAATGTTTTATGCTTCAAAAAAAGATAAAATTAATGAGTAAAATTTTCATACCCATCATCTAGAATGATCACCTCTAGTTTTTGATAAAAATATTTTGATGCATCATTTACAAGGAGTAAATTTATATATATTTATATTGAATAATATATTTTTAATAATATATTCAGTCAAAATTATTAGATCATTTGAATTATAATAGTATTATAACTAATTAATTATTATAATTGTATGATTTATTACGATCTTGGAAATTAAAAAAAATTCTCTAAATCATTGAGTAAAAATTAAATTCTACAAAAACTATTATACCTTTGAATCATAGCCCTTTGGTAATGATTCAATGATTTTTTATTATAAAATTTTCATGTAGATACATCATCTATTTTGTTTTAGGTGTTAGTATGATTATCTCTATATGAAATAATTAAGACCACTAGAGAAGGTTCATATTTTATAAGAAAATGTAGATTTTATTAAGATGGATAATATTATACTGTTTAATAATAATGAATAAGGTGTTATCTTATGCGTGACATATGATTCCATATTAAATATAGAATTATTGATTGAGATCATAGTTAACCATTTTTTTCATTATAGAAGCACTAAGATGTTCAAATGTCGTCAGTTGTGTTAATGGTATGATAGAATTTAATGAGAAACTTTTTTCATCAACATGAATTATAGGACTTATTAATAGGCTCATAAAGGTTGAATATCAGAAAAAGTTATACATTATCCTCTTCCACATTCACAATGGTAATTGGATAATATATCAATGGATTTCATGGTGGTATTTTTAAAGGCCAATCATGGTAATAATTCGATTTGGGTTACGGATTATTTAATAAATATGTTATAATAGTTCATTCCAATTTATGGTATTATATATTTACGTCATCATTGTAAATTGTACCTCAATGAGATAGCCAATAAACATGGAGTTCATCTCTCCATCATATCATATCACTTTACTAGGAATAACTCTAGTTATTTAATTTAATTTAGAATATATTCTATATAGAACTTAATATTTGTAATATTTATCATCCACAATATCATCAAACTCCCAAGAGAAAAAATCAGTCCATGAAATAAATAATTTAAAATTGTTCATTAGGTTACCAAGGAAGTTGGGATCAATGCATTTAAATAGCTGAATTATCTTATAATAATATTTATAATTCCAATATAAATTTTAAATTTCAAGAAATTTAAGTAAATTATATATAGACTCTAGATTTAAAGAATCATTTAGGTGAAATAATTTTTTGGTTGAGGATTTGTTCTTGAAATTGTTGAGATTGGGATGATGATATGAAAAACATATGAGGATGACTCAGAGAAGGATGTTAGTTTATCAATCTAACCAAAGGAAAAACAATTCATTCAGCATAGCTAATTAGGTTTTCCATAGAGTATCATAATGGTAAAGTGTAATGAATTATGGAAAAATAGAATCTATATATGTGGCTCAATATATATTATAAAATCTAATAGAAAAATAGATTAATTTCCCTCCATGTTGTCTTACCACTATGTTTATCTTAGTAACATGATGTATTTCTTTCTTTTTTAATGAAAATATGTTCTAGATACATCTCATGTTTTGAGATTTGAAGTAGCTTAGTTGGAAGCTAACCATTAATATACATAATAGCTTGTTCGTATTCTTTACAATAGAAATAATGTGTTATGGAATAAGCTGAATCACCGGGTAAGGGTTATTTTGAATAAACCATATGATTGATAAATAACCATGAGAATTAGAAAATTATATGGGGGAATGATAATATAAATAATTTAAATCATAAACAGAATTGATATAAAAAAAATTTCAAAATGGGGGTAGAATGTGAAAAGCCATGTAATGTTTGGATGAAAATTGTCTTATCTTATTAACATTCATTAATTAGATTTCATATTTTTATTTTCAATAGAAGAATACTAGTTAAATTTTCATCAAAACAAGAAAATTCATTATTTCTAACCAAATTGTGTATTTAAGAACTAAAAGACATTTTATTAAAATATTTATTTCAAATACATAAATATTAAATTTTTAAATGTTAACATCCTTTTTTGAGTTCATAATTCTGAAAAATAAAATAATAATTTTTTTTATAATTTCCTTAATTAATTGATTTTCAATGAGTAGTGAAAGTACTTATTTTTTGGAAACAACATTTTATTCTCATTATGTTAAAAATTAATTTCATTTTGTATTAGTTTTAAAATTTATTAATTTTCCATTTATTGAGAAAATGAACTATTGTCTTTTGAATAAATTTTTTCCATGAATTTATTAAAAAAATCATACTTAACAAATAACATTTCTGACGAATTATTTTTATTCCCTATTTATGATTTTATTTTAAATTAAATTATATCAATAAAAAAATTTAATCTTAGAATATGTATTTGATATTTTGAATTAAGAGTTTAATATTTGAAAAATATATCCCTTTTTATTTTTGGTCATTAATAAATGTATGAATAATTAGTTTTTTACCATAGTAACGGTAAAATGAGTTCATTATAGTTAAATCGAATATAATAAAACAAAATTTTGTTTAAATAACATTAATTTATCTCAATATACGATTATATTCCATCCATAATCATACAAAAATATAATATATTACCTTTTGTTTCCTTTTATCTGTTATTTTCACATTTATATTATTTTATGTAATGAAAATTCAAAATTTCAATCTTTTTTTATATCAACTTATATGTTCACATAGGGATAATTATAAAAATATGTTGTATTTTGAGAATAATGAAATAATTTTTATGATGTTTATTTTTTTATCATTTTTAGTTTTTATATAATTACCTTATACTCTTATGAAGAACCAACATGGTTCATGTTCAAAATGATGAATAATCAAGCAAATGATTTAATAACTGATAAGGAAATATTTTATATTTGTGTTAAATTACCTGAATTTTTTACATAAATATTACATATTCCATTAATTATAATGGTATTAAATCAATATCTATTTTTATCTGGACTAAATTATTGTCAATGTAAATGAATAGTTCAAAAATGACATTAAAGGTATTTTATAAAAAATATTATATTACAAAATGACTTAAATTTTTAACAGGAAATAGTTTCCAAATGAATATGATATCATTTAAAATACAATCCATGGTCCATTTTTGGTCATTTTTCCATTTATTGTATAAATCTTTATAACTATTGACTAATTGACCTTCATGTCACTGCATTTATCAAAAATGGATAACTGAAGAATAAAAGAAAGATATAAGGGTAGAAAAATAATTTAATATTCACAAAATATTAATATATGTGATCATTTTTACCCATATTGATCATATATTCTAATTATATCTATTTAAATAAAATTTAATAGGAATATTAATTTACAAAATATAATAAATTTCATAAATTCATCTCCCATGATTATAAAAGGGAACCTCATATCCTCTCTCCCCACACTGTTTGAGCACTATATATAATAAACACTCTTCCATAATACCATATTAACACACCTCCCCATGTTTAAATTTTTTATTTTATATATAATTATTACCTTATTGGTATAATGTTATAAAGAAAATGATGTTTTATCAAGAGTATGAATAGTATTTAACTAAATGATTGTGTTTTATTTCTTTCTATAACGAAACAAAATCTTCATTAAACATGATAAAATAATAGAAATATTATATTCCTATAACTTCTTATGATTTTATATTAATTTAATAACCAATTTCCATCTCATAATTCTATCAAATGATAAAAGATTCAACTATTCAGGTTTCATTAGACTACCACCTCACCTACTCATGTAATTAATTTTAGATGAAAACAAAATTTGGATATATATATATATATTGATGAAATTAATGTATAAATATGATTTTAATTAAATTAATATAATTATTTTACTATAATTTATCATCAAATTTCATTCAATTTTATCCATTGGGGAATAAAATCATTATTTGTGCATTAGTGTGGATTACCACCTTCACAAAGAGACGTGATTCAATTTTTATAACCACCTGAAATGGATGATATGTATTGGTGTATTTAAAGAAATAATATAATATTTATGATATAATAATCATCATATAAATTTAAATTAAAAACCACCCTCTTTATTTATATTTTTTTAAATAATTTAAATGTTACCCATGGGTACATATGACCTACCATCTCCATGATTGTAATGTAGATCATTTTTCCAAGAAATAATTACTGAATGGTTTTAAAATTATAAATAATAACAATAAATGGTAATAATTTAATAATAATTGTTTTTAGATAATTATATATAGAAATTATTGAGCATAGGAAACCTATAGTAGTCATTAGGGGATTATGAGGTCAATATCATCAAATAAGAGATGTGAACATAACATATTATGTAATTGAATACAACATGGTAATAAAAAAACTATAAAAATGATATCAATAAAGTTAATAATTAAAATATTGCTATTATTAAGGATGATAATGAATGCACGTGATGATTGAGACTCCGGGTAAGGGATGTTTTATCTTAAAACCACATTTAAATTGTTTTACCTAACTATTTTTATATTTAGTTTTCTTCCATGTACATATTCATAAAATTATTTTATTGATGTATTTATATAGATAAAAAAATAATTATACTGGGAATTTTTGGTATCTTTTTTTATTTTATTAATTGTTACCACAATAAAAATATGTTGACATACTTTTTATGTAACAATATATTCTTATGGGTAAAATAAAAAATGAGCTTTTCTATTGTAATGTAAATAGCATGAGAAAAATTTTCTACTCCATAATAATTATTTTGTATCATGATTCCTTTTCGTGATTCCATATTTTCTTCAATGAGAAACCATTAACCTCTTCCTTTTTTATATTATTGTGTTCAAATTAGTATTAAAAAGAAATATATATATACTTATAGAGAAATGTTTTACTTATGGGATTAAAGGGATATTTTTATGAGTTAGATTATCAAAATAAATCCTTTTATATTATTCAAGGATGTCATAGTCCTTGGAAATTTTTTATGAATGACAGGTGAGCCTAATATAACTCTAATGATGCTAGGGCCTGATATAGGTATGTAATGCATTTTTATTGTATATTTTATTTGTTATGTTGATAGTTGACTATATTCATTATTAAAAATTGAAGGGTTGTTTTAAGGGTTTTATATATCTGATTTCTCAAGGCACCTATATGAATTTTATATGATTTATAATGATTTTTCAGGTATGTCAATTTTTTAAAAAAGGTATGATAACGATGTATTTTTAATATAATGATTATATCCTTTTGCTTAAAAGGAATTTTTTTATGAAAATATTTTTCCTAGGTTCTCATGTTTTTGATAAGAAAACTCATCATTATGGAATAACGTTTATGTTTTATTATAATGTGTTTTTTGAGAAAAATTAGGGGGGGTATGATTTCATGTGTCAGTAAATGAATTTTTTAGAATAATTTGTTCTATGATGAAGTAAAAATCCATTTTAGTATTTTGGTTTCAAAATAGAATAACCGATTTTTTTAATGCTTTTATTTCCCCTAATAATAATTTTTTCTCATCCATGGTTTTATATTTTTTTCAGAGTTTTTAAGGATATGTATGAATAAAGAATAATTCATGTTGAATATCACAATAATTTTTCATTAAATAAAATATATTTATATTTTAAAAGTTTTTTATTGTTTAAAAAATAGATACAAAGATGTTGTGTCTAACTATATATGTATGGGTTTGTTAAATAAGAGTTATGAAATAATTATCTATATATATAACGATTAAAATATCTAAGTGAAAAAAATATAAAAAAAAGTAAAAAAAATAAATTATGGATTGAATAAGGGTCGGTTTTTTATTCACACTCTTTTGATACAAGACAATGATAACCTACTTGTATAATGATAAAAAATTTAAGGTTTTCAAATAATTATAAAATTATATATGTTTTGTATTAATGGATTAGTTATTATATTTTATTTCCACATAAATGATTTTTATGTCTCCATGTTATTTTAATATATGATTTCCTGGATGGTAATGTTTTGCAATAAGGGTTCGTTTTTTATTCACACTCTTTTTATTTTCTATTCATATATTTATCTTACCTTGTTTATGGATTTTTTCGATTGAAAATAATTTTTTAGTTTCTATGAATTTATTTAAATTAATTTAATTCATATTGGTGTGTAATGTAGTTTGGTAAATTTGTGTAATGGTTTTAAAATTCTGTTGTCTGAGAAAAATCACTATGTTATTTTTTATTTAACATAATGATAATTTTAAAAAATATACATTATATTTATATAATCAATTAATTTTAATTATAGTAAATGATTTATCATGTGGTAAGACATACAGTGCCCTACTTAGTATTTTTGTGATCACGCATATATTATCTCTATTGAATGTTCTTCATTTAGTTATAAATGAATCCTAAGATAGTTGATTTATTTTTGGGATATATCTTATTATTATTTGACTTCGTTCATCCATGTTTTCCAAATATATACTTTTGTATGCCCTTATGTTACTTTCATAGAATTTACATCAAGCGTCCCTTTAAATAATTTAATATAGCCCCATGAGAATTTACTATTTACTATTGTTTGATGTGTAGTTATATTTTAGTGTCATGGGAAAAAATGCACGAGGATTTTATTTTGGGGATGGTGATTTGAATGGTTAGTTAATTTATTTTATGAATAAATAATTTTTTTATTGTGTATTTATACTTATCTAATTTATTCTTAGCCATCCAAATTACATAAATGTTAAATTATAATTTATAGATAATTTATATTAATTTTTTGATCTTATATAGATAATATTATTCCTCATTTTACATAACTAGTTCTTTATTTCATGTATCCATCCGTTGAGAATCGGGAATGTCACTGAGGATAGTAGTGTCTTAGTTCAGGTGATTGTTTTGATGGTTTCCCTGTATGAGAAATTACATAAATTTTTTATTAGAAGCTTATATTTCAAGAAAAAATAATGTATCCAAAGAGTTTTTAACATTCCAAAACAACCTACAAAATGTATACATGAAATAAAATTATAGTCATCATGGAACCATAAAGAATGAGACCGCCTTCACATATAGTGATAGAGAAAAAGAGATCTAATTCTATGTTGTTCTGCAGATCTTATTATATGTTGATTAATTCAATAAAAATCTCATAAAAAACCCTTTATATGGATAGTATGATATCTATTGTTTCCATAGAAATTTAAAAAATGAGTATATGAAGATATTATCATAAAATTTTGAATAGGGTACCAACATAAGATTGAAAAAAAATTTCTAAAAAATTAAATGAGTGTAAATATTAATAGATATATAGTGAAGTAATAGTTTACTTTTATTAAATGTATATTTGAAACCAAGAAATAAGTTAATGGGGTGTCATTATTACAAAATCCAAAAAAAATATTTGAGAATGTGAATGATACTAGTAGATAATTTAGGGTTGATTGTGAGAAATATTTTTTAATCATTAACATGTTTTCTACTCTATAACCCATAATCTAATAATAATTATCTTTAATCTAACATTAAGGAAAATTTATTTTTTATAATTATTAAAATATCATTATAATGTATAAAACATATCATTCATGGTAACCCATAGTAACCCTTATGAGAAGTATAAATCATCCATCCATCAAATGATTAATGATTATAATAAATATATCCAAATATTGAATATAGAGGTAAAGGGATAATATATCTATTTATGTAAGGATATAAAAAGATTTTATAAATTTTATAATGTTTTATAAAAATGATGAAGTTACAGATGGAATTTTAAATAATTTGATGATGAGGCCTCAATAACCATACAGAAATTCAAATTAATCAAAAACATTAATGAAAAACAACAATAAGTTTTTCCATAAATTTATCAACATTCTGCTAATCATTAAATTATTTTCAAAAATATTCAAATCAATTTCAACCACTTTGTATTTCTTGTAATCAAAATAAATATTTTTGCATCTATGATTTTTTAACCAATGTAATTTTTTTGAGATTATTTTGGGATCAACCAATGAGATTCGATCAATGTAGATTATTAAAATACCCATGTTAAAAAAATTATATTTTAAAACTAACAAATAATATATAAGACTAAATGTGATATTTATTTTATTACACATGGAAAATGTTATAACTACCATAAACCTATGTAAAAATGTTCAATTGAAAATAGTAGGAACTACAACACAAATATCATTTTTATCCTAGTTGAAAAATTGGATTAGAATGAGAAATAATAGATTCATAGACCCATTACATAGACAACTTTGATTTTATTTATTACCTTATAATTTTAGATATCATTGGGATATGATATAAAAATAGTATTTTTTAATCATAATAATGGAATGTATTATATTGAATATATATATATATATTATTTTTCATAAATCAGATCCTTTTATATTATTTTTTAACTCAACATTATTTGAAAATATAGTAAATAATTTTTATGGAAAATATGGTTATATATAATTGATATTATTAATCAACATACTAAATTTCATTTTTAGATTGGATCTATTATAGTAATGATATTACATAATTCTTGAAAAAAATGAAATGTTATTAACACCTTCATATAAACATGATGCATGGATATTAATAGAATAATTTATATAACCAGATGTATAAATTATTCCCAAGGGTTATTATTTAGAAATGAGATATTAACTAGTTTATTAATTTCAATTATATTAAAAATCATGATTGAGGTCAAAGAAATTATCAATTATATTTTTAATCATCACATTAAAAATAATAATCTTTATTCCCCATTAATTATAAAGGCGTTTCAATTATTTTGTTACAAATACGAGTATTCCCCTAGAAAGTTGTAGTTATATGTTTTTTATTTCATTTGATACCAAGTCCATGAAGTCAGTTTTACTCATCAATGAATGTATCAATTATATTTCTTCACTATATGTCTCATTGTTTAAATAAATTTTCCATTAAATCATGAACAATAATATCTTTTTAATTATCTAGTAAAACATTACTCGTGTCAATACATGATGATATTTTATGGTATGATATAAAATTCCTCAACTTTTATGAATTGAAATTCCAGTAACATTAGAATTAGTTTTTAACTTATCCCAAATTCCATCATTTTTTACTATTGAGATTCTTTATCAGCTAATAATACTATTCTTCATTATTATTAAATTTTAATAAATTCATTAAAAAATTTCAAATCATTAAATAATAGGAGCATTTAAAATTTAATATTTCATTTTATAAACCATTTCCTATTTGTATTTATTTTATATCAATGAAATAAACATATTGGATATCATTATATCATATTATTATTCAAATTATTATTTATGTGACCTCATAGAATTAATGTTTTTGTGCCTTTGATGGAATTATATTTAATATCCATTCCTTAGGATTAATTTCATTATCAGTGTGGGTTATCATCTAAACCCATTGAATATCAAGATATTATTGTTCATTTTAATTTTAAAACTATAAAAGTGATACTATAAAATTTAGGATACATTTGTATTAGCCTTATCTGATAGATCCCACTTGCAAATTTTTCAGAAATATTTTAACTTAAATAACCATTGTTTGACTAATAATAGAAATACCAAATTTAGTTACATTTTTTAAATAAATACTCCACTAATAAATAAATTGTTATATTAATATCCTAAAATTAACAATGAAATAGATGAAGTCACAATTCTAAAACATACAAAACTCTTAGAAGAAAATCATTAGTTTTCTTCCTTAATAAGTTCATTTTTTGAACCCATTATCCATGCCAATTATATCTTATATAGATATGTGATCAATAAAATATTGTATCTCCCAATGGTCTCTGAATACATTAAATAGTGAAATGTAAAACCCACACCAACAAGATGAAGAAGAATACAACACTCAATGATATCATGAATTTATATTCCCAATTATAGAATATATTAAAAAAAATTCTTCTAAATAAAATAATTTTTATAGAACATTTGACAACCATTTTATTGATGGAATTGATAGTATCCACAAAAGTTACTCATTTTAAAAAAGGTAAAAATTTATCAAAGACAAAAATATAGGGGTGTTTCCTTTCTTAGATATAAAATAATTGTCCCATATAATAAGTTAACATTATTAAGGTTAAATGATTAAATAATAAAATTAAATTTCTATAAAAAAATTCAACACATTTTCACCAATGTCATAATATATATAAAAATATATAAAAATGATGATAATAAGTGATATAGGGAGTGGAAGAACAATTGATTGGCATCATATTTTTTATGGGGCTCAACAAATACTTTTTTCATGTAGATATTTCATTAGTTTTATTATGTTGTTACAACCTATAACATTTCCTTTCTATACTATCATTAATTAGCATAGGCTAATATTACATGATATATTTGAACACCTAAGGAATATAAAAAATAAATAAATGAGTAATGAATATAAAAACAATTAAACTTATTCTATTATTATAAATGTAACATAATGATTATATTTTGTGTGAATATTATTCTAATTATAGAAAACCATTTATTTATGGGAAATACATATAGATGTAATATGTGGCTATCTGAATAATTTTTCAAATTTTTCAATGGAAAGAAAAAAATATTTAATAAGTTTCACTAAAAAATTTATTATTGTGAATTTAGATATTATGACTTTAAAAACATGCTTGAAAAAATAAATGGTCAAATATACCAATTCAGGGTATAAAATATTTTTCTAAATACATATGATTCATATACATATATCTCAAATAAATATTTTATTTATTTTTTGAATTAGGAGTGACATATGTTTTTATTAAAAAACTATTACATACTCTAGAATATTTTTACCATATTATATCATTATGTCAGTTTAAAATCAAATATAATATGATATAATAATATTATATGTCCTATTTGTTTTAGGATAAATTTAGGGATTATATAATGAATTATATTTTTCATGAATACTTTGAGGTAATGTATAACCATGCAAAAATTTAGACATATTCAATCTATTAAAACACCATATATAAATTTAAATGTAACTACATAATATGAGTAAATAGATCATTATCATGTATTTTAAATTCTAACACGATGAGAAACAAAAAATAAATAAATATGTGTTATAGAATATTCTTTATAGATGTGGAAACATCTAAATCTAGTAGTTCTTTATAGTTATATAAATTTGGAATTATAAAGGGTTTTTCTAAAAGAAATTAATTATTTATTACACAACCTTTTAATGGATATAAAATTTATAAATAATATAAATATTAATATAAAATAAAAATAAAATTAAAAATTAATTATATATCATGATCTAAAAAACTAATGAAACCTTTCCATGTACTCTCCCAATTTAATATTTTTATAAACATAAACTTAATAGGAAGATAAATGTATTAGAGAATACATTAAAGTATACAATATATAATCCTGATATATTAAACTTATCACAATGAGGTATTCTTATTAACATCATTTCTAATTGAATTAATGTTTTCTCATGTGTAATGAAAATTCATTAAATAATTAAATATATAATTGGTAAGAGTGTTTCTTTGTGAAAACATCAATCCAATGATTTGATAATGATTAGTGTTCCTACAAAAGGTTATTCATGCAATGTAAAATATTTAGATTTAATTTTTACCACATTTAATAAATTAAAACATTATACCACCCTCATGTTATGAAATTTTTCAATGTTTATTGAAATGTAATTTTATGTATTAAAATGTACCCTGAAGAATCATGAAATGTTCTAAGAACTTATTTTTAATTTAATTTTAATTATATTTAATTAAAATTAAATTAAAATGATATATATTTTTAACTAAAATTTCATATAATACCATAACAACAAATATTAATTTTTCCATTCCCAAAAAAACTACATGAATTATTTTTCATCATATAAACATGAAAATCGTATGATTTAAATTCATTTTATTTCATTTTTACATAAATTTATAGTTTTCCTGAATTTTTTAGAATTCAAAGAGGATAAATTTTCATTTTACAACAAATATAAATAATATAATGGTGTATCTAAAACATAATCTACCCCAAAAATATATATTTTGATTATTAACTAAATATAAAATTTAAAATTCAATATTTTTGAAATAAAAACCAGTCATAATGTAAACCATTATATTTTTGGGAATAAAAATGAAATATATTGATTTAATATTTGTATATATGATTTTATCAATACATTATTTATATAAAATATTTTAATTATATATGACAAACCTATACCAATTCATAATCAGCACAATTAATAGCCCATAAATAATTTTCACTATAGAGACGAAAAAATTAGAGGGATCAAATGAAGAAATGCTATTGAAAATAACCTACCTAATTAGGCATAATTTTATAATCATATAAAAGGATCCCTATAAAAACATGATATATGACACGTTAAAAATTCTAAGGGAAATGTTATGTTTTAGAACATTTTTGATGTTGTAAATTTTTGAACTAGGATTCACATTTAGATTTCCAATGTTGGAGAAGCCAGAATTTTAAATTTTAGTTATGGTTTGATGTCCATGATGTGCCTTAGGTACACTTGAATGTCTCATGAGTTCTAAAAACAATTTTTGGGGTTTTTATGATTTCATGATAGAGTTAGTGGTTTGGTTTTTAGGGATGATGGGAAACCATGAAACACCCATAACATGAGGAGATTTCAAATTTAATTTGAATAACATAGGTTTATCATGAATGGGTAGTGCATGGTCAAGGATAAATCATGAATATATAAATGGAATATACATTAGATTAATTGGATTTAGGTGATATAACAAGGTAAAAACACAATTATAGGAAAAAAAATTATGGGCCTAAAATTTCATTTATAGATGTACATTTCATTATTGGGATGGTATTTGAAAAAAAAATGTATCCCAAATCTATAGGGTGTATTTCATTTGAAAGATAATGATTCAAAAATTGTGCATGTTTAAGAAACCTTGTTGACCCACTATATATTATTGTTGTTTTGGAAAATTCCTCATACATTGTTGTTTTAGTGATTAGTAGATACGGTGGATAAATGTTTTGTCACATTAATAGTAGAAAATTATTATTCTACCCAAAAACATTTAACCCACCCTACCCCATGTAATCTTCCCTCCCACGTTTGATGGATACAAACCCCTCCCCCATTACTACCATTGATTCCAGAAATATTTTAGTTGTTTTTGTTGTGATATTTATTTTTATAAAGTGTTATATATTGTAATAATCCATTAATATTAATACCCTTATGTTTACTCATATTAGTGGATTATCTTTTATTTATTATATGGTAATTTCGACCCAAACATGGTCAAAATCATATAATTTCATGGTATTTTTTGTAAATTGCTCAAATATGAGGTCCTTTTTGACATTATCAAGAAGTAATTTTTTATTTTTTTTGTTACGTTGATACAATGATTTATTTTAGGAATTTCATTAAAATTTAATAAAAAATGGAAAATTTTTTCCAAGGTGATTTTCTCAGGCTGATATGAGAAGTCCATAATGGACCATCTTCATAAGGCTGTATTTTTTTTGGTTCAAAAAATTTATTTCATGAATTGATTGGAAATTATTCCATGTTAAATTAAATAATAAATAGATTTTATTTTTTATAAGGTAATTGGAAAATTAAATATTAAATATTTATAATTAATTATTTTTTATGTTGGTGACTTGGAGATCAACCTGGTTTGACATTCGAGATTGTATGGGTATTAATTGTGTTTATAATGATGTTATAGAAAGTTAAATTCTAAATTATGTTTCTTGAAATTTATATAAGTGATTCCCATAATATTTTCCCTATTTATTTTTGTGGATCACTATTATATATATCTACAAACCTACATGACCGATATGGTTCTTCTATATTGTTGGGATGAGATCATGATAGACTATTATTCATTAAGAACTGCATAGAGTTCTAAACAGTTTGATGGTGGTTCCCTTGTCAAATGGGCCCCATGGAATATATATATGGTATCATTGGTGATGTGTGTTTGATTCCAAGAGAAAATGATTTCATTGATAAACATAATTTTTGAAAAAATTTATTTCATTTAAATTGAATTGATTAGAAAATGGATGACATAGGAAAAGATTTCAAAAAACTTCTATTAAAAAAATATGTTGTTTTTAGTGACTCTTTAGTGGCATGTTAGATGAGGCTCAAATAGTAGTAAATAAAAAATGAGGTTAATTTTCTATATGGATAGCGAATAGTTTTTAACAATATATATAAAATGAAATATAGCAAGGAATGTCAAGAATTTCATTAGACCTTTTGGACTTGATAGGGAAATGAAATTTTCATTATTATCATATTTTTCATCTAATATTTTATTTATTATATATTTCCTTTTTTTGTGTGGATTATCATTGCGTGCATTGACATATTATTTCAATGATAATGCTATCAAAAATTATGTTTTATAAAGATATATGTGGTAGATCTCATAGATCATAGAGATGAGATTGAAGGACCATATAGATGGTTAAGGGACATCATGACTATACTGATACGTTTTGGAAATGATATGGAAAGGTGATTGGAGAACCCATGTATTTATTCTGTGTTTTGGTTTATCCTAGGAGAACCTTTATGGGTACCCCGAATGATTGTTGTCCATAGTGAGGTTTTGAGGGAGATATGGGTAGAGATGATTTGTTCTGTAACATTATAACATTATATTATGATATGTGATTTATATATCTATATTGATCATAGTTTTATGTTCACTTGGTAGGTTGAATTATACTTTTTAGAGTGGTTCATCTAGTTAGATTAATGTTAGGAGAAGTTTCACATAATATGTTTTGGGAGGGACCGAATCCAACAGATATGTATTCACTAACATGGTATTCCCTGTACAAAATCCTAGGATTTGCAGTTATGGGATGTGACAACAATAATTGATTTTTTTATATAATAAAATAATTTGGAGTTTTTCAATGACATTTTTATATTTCATTGGATCATTACTTAGTTGTTTATAATCTATATATTTTTTGAGTAAACCCACTATTGGCTACCCTATATATACCAGGTAGGTATCATCTTGGTGTTAATTGGCATAGTAACATTTCCATTGGTATAAGTAACATGACTATGGATAATAGTAACCTAACCATTGTAATTGTAATCCTACCACAAAAAAACATTAATAATAATAATATTTATCATGATTAATGGAAATAAATATAAATATTATAATTCCATAAAGTAATAAAAATGTAACAACACATATAAAATATTAGAACATTTTAAAAAAATGTATATTAAGGTATTAAAAAAGGAATATTATTAAACAATACCCCTCTCCTGAATTATAAATTACCCCTCTCCCTCCCCTTGAAACCCGACTCATCCATGAATTAACTGAGAAGACACTCTTCACAATTTTCATCTCATATTCCTATCATAATAATAATGGATGTTTTTGTGTATGAATACATCAATATTTATGAAATTTACGTTCATTGATAAAGGAACCATTAAAGAGAGGTAATTTCATTCTTTCCTTTTATTTCATTTCACATTATTAATTTAGTATCCTCCTTATATTTGTTAATTTTGTAATTATTAAAATAATTATATAGTTTTCTCACATGATATTCATGATGATTAAATATAATGAAATTTTATTTTTAAATAATACATTGTATTTCTCATTCATCATCTTCTAAAAATGTCTTCCTAATGGTTGGTCAATCCCCAAAGAGGATATTTACAATTCCGTCAATAACACCATCATTCTGTATGATTATAATAAATAACATTTGATTTATAAATTTACAATTTTATTTGTTTTATTATTTCAAAATTAATTCTATATATGTGTAAACTATATTTAAAAAATAGAGAAATTGAATTAATATAGGAAATTTTGGTTATATGGTATGATTACAAATCCTTATATTAATCATTAGTGATATATACAAAGATCATTTTGGCGGTTCTTTGATAATCAATAAATTTTTTAATCTTATACCTTTAATATTATATATATATGTGAATTTAAGAAAATGATATTGGTCTTATAATACACATTAAAATCTATTTAAACAAATAAAATGGTTTTACAACCATCTTTGAAGGATATAAATGATATTGAAGACACATTGTCCACAATTTTATAAAATCGACACATGACTCATGATGTGTTTATTTTTAGTATAAATGGATAGGGAGGGGAAGAATGATGATGATTTTTTACAAAAACAAGACAAAAATACAGAATATATATAATATTGATGCTTTCATGTTTCTTGGATAATGGGGGTTAATAGAGTATACAAAGAGAAAAGAATTGAAAAGATAATATAAGACAATGAAAGAGGTTTTTTACCTCTTGATCTATTCTCATTGAGATCCTCTTTATGGAATTTGGTTTTCGCCTTTTGGTTAGACCAGAAGGTCTTATACATTGGGATAAAACTTGGTTAGTGTAATTGGAAGAATTTAGGAAATTCTAAAAGCTTGATACGTTTGAAAAGAATATGGGGGTGATAGTGGTATTTATTGTGGGGGAGAGGAGAGGGGTTTCCATTATTTTTATCATTAGATTAATATTTTCCCAATACTATGAATAGTCTTATTTTATGTGACCCGAAATAGTAAAGAGTACATGTGATTTTGAATAAAGTGTTTTTATATATTCTATGATTCTATAAATATGGTGTTTAACATATAATGTATATATATGATAATTTATCGTATGCCACTATTCATCAAAGAATTCTAGTATTTCAGAAAAAACCCAAAAATTACCCTAACCATTAGAAATGTGTATAATTGAAAATTGAACCCCATTCTATAAAAACATTTTCCTATATAATATAAAATTAAATTTTAAATAAAATAATAATTTATTCTAAAATCAACAATTTTAAAGCTTCGACTTATTTTATATAACCTTAAAAAATTATTCACAATCTTATTATAGTATAACCTAATGTAAAAATAATAAAAATATGATTTACTATTCATAAGGGTCGTATTACTATTCACATTACACATCAAAATGGTGTGTTACTACTCACCCAAAAATTAAATTGTTCTATCAGAATCCAAATAAATTACTGATCACAATAATAAATATCTATTTTTTAAAATTCGAATCATAGATACAGAAAAATTATATTTAATGGTTTGTTTATAACTATCTATTTTAAAAAAAATATTTCATTATGTAGAGACTCAATTTTCATTATTTTAATTTATTTTTAAAACCATAGAGTTTTACATTCTACCCACCTTTTAAAAATTTCATCATCACAATTACATTTACTTACTATTCAAGTGAGGGTACCTTTCCCTCATAGCATTTGCAGATTCGAAAGTTGCTTCTTCAAATGTGTTGTTTCCCCACAGAACCCATACCTGGTGGATTGCCTTATTCCTTTCTATTTGTTCTCTTCAATCAAGAATATGAATAGGTTTATCTTCATACGAATGGTTCTCTACCAGCTGATGTACTTTTTGGCTCCAAATATGATATTAATCTGGAACATATATTATCAACATTGAAACATGAAAAACATTGTGTACCTAAGATAAACTCAGAGGAAAAGCTACTCAGTAAGAATCATTCCCAACATTATCTTGGATTTAATAAGGTACAATGAATCGTGGAATCATCTTTAATTTATTAACAAAACAAATTACACTTTTCCATGGAGACATTCTTTGAAAAACATTATCACCTACCTCAAAAGAAATTTCTTTCTTCCTGCTATCTATATAACGTTCCATCCTTCTCTAAGCTGTCCTCATGTGTTGGAAGATCATATTCACTTTAAATACCTGAAAATTATAGGAATTTTTTTAAATTATTTGGTATTTTTACGAGTCTGTGAAAATTTACGGCCCATGATTCCGAGGCCCGGTGTGCCTAAAATGAATTTCTAAACTTGTATTAAAGTATGTTCAATAAACATAGAGGTCTAGTTTTTAATGTTTTGAACCGGTGCTAGGATTAAAAATCTGAGGGCACCGTTGAATCCGTAGTGTTGGGATTCTCTTAGATGAATATTTACTTCGACGACAGTTGGTCGGGAGAAAAAGATAGTTTCTGGATTTTTTAAAGAATAATAAAATAAAATTTAATTGTAATTTTATTTCCATTTTCTTAAAGGTCAGAGCGGTGGTGGTGGAACTGGTGACAACTCAAGCCATTTAATTTCTTGAGTCACCAATTGTGTAACTCCACCATTGTGAATTAAAATAGGTTCATTAATTAATTTATAAACCTCATTAATTTTTAATCATTTTACTCACCTCTCCCCCACCTATTTAAGTGTGGCTCAAGGTGGAGTCTTGAAACAACTTATTCATTTAAGGAACCTCTGATGGAGTAAACCAAAACCTTCCACCGATAGAGAGAGATGTTTGGGCAGTAGCAATCTGGGACTGATGAAATGCTGACAGATTTATTCTTCAACGATGAACGATGGACGTCAGCGAATAACCACCTAGAGGACGTGTCCAGATTCAGCGAGCGGTGACAAGAGCCACCGAATCATGAACTGTGGCATGCTGCCAAGGGACCCACCTCTTACGGGTCCCATAGGTGTCAAGTCGGTGCCACTTGGTGCAACCCTTATGTGATACCGAACCGATCTATGAGCCATTCGAGAGGCAGATATTGCGCCACGCGTGGGGCATGCCTTCATGCCATTCCATGGACCCGCGGACCAAGCCTGCTGCGGCCCATCACAGCTAGGGTGGTAGGGCTGGTCCATCGCCTATCGGGATGAGCCCGACGTGGCCCGACCTAACATGGCCATCCCAAGATGGGTCGGACCAGACCCGGACACCTCTCGGGACCAGAAATGTTAAAAGGGTCATAACATGAGAAGAATATGTCCGCATGATGAACCGTTTTAGTTGTTGGGAGCCTTGGAGGGAGTCAGTCCCTCTAATAGTTTTCTCAAGTGTTTTGGAGAATGTTGGAGTTCGACCAGGTTGGATCGACTACAAATCTAACCAGGCCCTCACCAATAAAAAGCCAATAACAAACAGATCAGGTGTCCGATAGATGCATCGTCTATGGAATAAGGACCCTTGTGACCAGATGGTCCTCTGGAGATACCCATATTCAGTTTTTACGAAGTTTGACGTGCAACCTCAGTTTGATCAGACATGAATGAAACATGACCCTTTCTACAAAAGTACCCATATCTCACAGACTGGACGTCCGATCAATGCGTCGTCTATCGCGTTGGGACCCCTATGACAGGTCGGTCCCTTGGGTATGCTTTTTGTGGGACATCGTGCCTATTGAAATATGAATAAAGTCTTGGGGAGTATAATCTTTCATAGATCATGCATTCTTCTTGCGGGAATCCAGTGGCTGACAGTGACATGGATAAAAAGAACGACCAATACAGGTTGGCATCAGAAACACCAGAGTGGGATGATCTAGATGTATGAATAATCATCTCTACCTATGTACCGTTGACCAATATAGGTCAGCACCAACAACTAATTCGGGTCAACACCAGTGACCAATATGGGATAGCATTCTCGAACCAATACGGGTCAGCACAAGCGACCGATACGTGTCAGCACCAACGACCAATACATGTCAGCATCTAGCAACCAATATGGCTCAGGATATAGTGACCTATATGGTTAGATGTAGATTTACTATGAATAGGATGATCTGACATTTCTATTATTCATCCCAATCCCAGTAACCATGATGTTATACCGTTAGAGTGAGCTATATTTTTTGTTTATGCTTCATGATTTAGATCGTGCATATGATATTACATTTTTGGAATATCTTGTTATTTTTTTCTTTTATAGATTACTGAGAGACCATCAAGGGTCTTTGGGTCCCCTACTGAGTTGTTATACTAACCCCTACACGGGATCCTCCCGCAAGTGTGTGTATGGTGCAGACTACTGATGCTTCGAGGTAGACATGGGAAGTTCGGATCCTTGTGGAGCATGGTTCGACGAGAGTAGTCGAGATTCTCTTCTTCGAATTTCGACTTGCAGCTACTACCCTACAGGTAGATCTCCAGGGTAGATATGATAGCTGTTTACTTTCATTTTAGTTTCTAGTGCTTATATTTTTGCCTACTATTTTCAGTTCCATTTGTACATGTGATTGTACATTACTCTCATGGTTATACCTTACTTTTGTTTTTTATTTACTTCAGCTTCACTTTTGGAGTGTGAACAGATCTTTCAGGAAATGTCGTCCCTATTTCGGAAATTCCATTTGGTGCTAGTCAAGAACCCATGGCCTATGGAAGGTGGGATTGGGGTAGTCACGTATGAGCCCCATGTGATGGGTTGCGACTAAGGGGTATCAATAGGCGGATGGATCTACTAGAAGAAATATGAGTCAAATTTTTCTGAGGGAATGGTTTAAAGTGTCTTGAGTTCATTTTGAAGTATATGGAGTCTAGTGTTGGTGTGACAATTGATGTATCAATACTCCATGACCCTGAATTCTGTTTTACAGCTTGGTACATGAAAACACCATTTGATAGTGTTTTGAATATTTTTCTCGGACTTTTTTGAGTTTTCTCACCTAGTATAACTTATTTATTATGGCCTATATGTTTTGTACAGGATGCCTCCACGATGATAGCTAGCTGGGATTTCAGTTATAAATCATAACCATGGCCCATTGAGTGATGAGGTGTCAGTAGAAGGGCCACTCACACTGATTACACCTTCGGGTGGGGTACCAGCACCACCACCACCCATTGAATAACATTTTCTACCAGTGGATCATGCACATTGTCTGAGCATGTCTCATGTGTTCCAAAGACAGAGGCCTTTGATATTTCGATCTGAGATCAACCCCCATATAGTAGAGGACTAGATTGAGGCGTTTTCATAGGACTTTCACTGAGTAGAGACACCTACCCACAATATGGCGATCTTGGCCGCTAGCCTTCTTCCGGGCATAGAAATACAATGGTGGATCTCGATGCTCTGGATTCATGAGGAGACGACCCTCATCCATCAAAATGTTGAGAGCCTTTTCAGGGTGGATTTTTGGCCATCGACAGTACTTTATATGTATTCAGGAGCTGCAACATCTACAGAAAGGATGCTAGACTGTCGATCAGTATGTGGTGAGATTTACTGATCTCTCATGATACTCCATCGACATGGTATGAGACCCTTATTTTAGGGAAATGACATTTGAGAAGGGGCACATTTGATAGATTAGAGATGCAACCATTTCTCTCTATATCCTGACGCAGACTGGGATGCTAGAGCGAGTTTTTCTTGTTTAGAGCTTTTTTGCCAAGCATGCACTAACTCTGAGAGTCTGTACCAAACAACAGGTAGTAGAGTCATCTACAGCTAGCTATATACATACATCATAGAATCCCAAGTAGGCTAGAACATCTAGAGGGAGTCCTAGGGATGTAGGGTCAGTGTTGTGAGGCTTGAGAGGCCAAGGGAGCCACCAGTGAGGCATGATATATTTTTTCCATTAGAGGATAGGGTCATAGTGATCGTGACTATCCAACTTCCAGCACAGATGATTGGAAGATAGTGGAGTGCGGCCAAGGTAGCAGTAGGAGCATTAGCATTATGCAGGAGGTGGATGGGGCAAGGGGGAAGGACGTGCAGCGGGAGGTGGTCTGGCTATCCGTGTAATACCACCACCACCCCCATTCGGTCCACCACGGGATCAGGGAGTAGGTTGATCGGGATAGGCCCAACTACAGGTAGTAGAGGATCATGATTCTGATGTCCCATAGATGATACATGGTACTACAAGTATCTTTTCAACATTAGAAAGAGTTCTTATCGACAAAGGTGTTATCTATTATTTCCTTGTAGCGGAATTATTTTAGGACACTTAGATTATGACTAATCCTTTAGCTTGACCTTGGCGTTTCCGTACTCATACGGGATGAGATTCAAGGGTCCCACACTAGTTTTGACAGTATAATATTACTCTCGGAGGAGAGAGTGCCAAATGGGATCTTCTAGTATTGGGGTTGAAGCCCTATGAAGTAATTCTAGGCATGGTATGACTATCAACAGTTCACACATAGATTGACTAGTTGAGATGTACAGTGTGATGTATGCACAGAGATAGAGGCTTGTTTTCCTTTGCTCGCGAGAAAGAAAACAGATTACCATGAGTTGGATATGCGCTCAGGAGGGTCCATCCCATTGCATATCAGATATGGTGCATGACCTATGACACGGTGGATGAGGTGAGTCCACAGTTTCCTGTAGTGGTGGAGGGGTATGAGGACGTCAATCCAAAATATGTCCTAGGACAACCTCCTTATAGAGAGGTAGACTTCTGCATTGACTTGTACCAAGAAGGGCACTGATATCTACACCAACATATCAGATGGCCCATGCGGAGCTACAGGAGTTGAGGGTACAGCTGGAGGACTTACAGAGGAAGGGATTTGTAAGGACTAGTGTTTTTCCATTGGCATCCCCGGAGTTGTTTGCCATGAAGGAAGCCAGAAGTTTGGTGCTATGCATGGACTTCCGGCACCTAAACTGGGTGATCGTTATGAAAAATTATCCTCTTCCGAGGATTGATGATCTTTTTTATTAGTTGAGAGGATAAAATTGGTTGTCGATGATGGACCTCAGATCAAGATATCATCATCACATGGTATGGGATGAAGAGGAACAGAGGATATCCTTCATATGTTGGTATGGCCATTACAAAATCTGGGTGAGTCCTTTCAGCTTAACCAACATCCCAGTAGTTTTCATGGGGATCATGAACAGGATCATTAAGCTATACCTCGATCACCTTTTGGTGGTTTTCATCAATGACTTCTTGGTGTACTCAGAATCTGAGGAAGAGCATGTTGTACACATGAGGATAGTTATGGACACACTTCAGGAGCACCAGTTATATAGGAAGCTCTCGAAGAGTGTGTTCTGGATATGGAAGGTCCACTTCTTGGGACATGTCTTCATCAAGGCTAGAGTTGTAGTAGATCCAGGAATGTTTGATGCATTACATTCTTTTGATCCACCCAGGTGTGTTACTGAGGTGCAGAGCTTCCTTAGATTAGTAGGCTACTATCGGAGGTTCGTACCCAATTTATCCAGAGTAGGAGCACCTATGACTGCTTTGACTAAGAAGGGGAAACCCTTACTCTAGTCAGAGAAATGCCTGCATGGATTTCAATAGCTAATGTAGATCTTGAACAATGCTCCCATCTTATGGTTTCCCGAGGAGGGCTCTGAATATGTGGCTTATTGTGATGCATCAGAGACCAGACTCAGTTGTGTCCTAATAGAGGATGATGGAGTGATTACTCATGGATAACGATAGCTGAGGTTTAATGAGATGAATTATGCAACTAAGGACATGGAGTTGGAAACAATAGTCTTCTCACTAAATATCTTGTGGCACTACTTGATGGGCGATCATTTCATTATATACTCAGACTACAAGAGTCTCATATATATCTTCACACAAAATGATCAGAATCTAAGACAGCGCCATTGGCTTGAGTTCCTCCAGGACTATGACTTTGAGATAGTCTATACTCTTGGGAAGGGAAACGTAGTGGAAGATTCACATAGTCGGAGATCATGTTCACATTTACTGAACAAGGCTTCAGAGAATTTATCCTCATGTCAGATATCCTAAATAGATAGAGATGAGACAGTCTACCTCCTGTTGATGGTAGTTTCATCTCCACAACTTCAGTGAGTTAGAGAGGTGCAAATCAGAGACAAAATCTGTGAGACTACACATGTTTAGATATCCTTAGGCTATGCACCTAACAAATATTTTAAAGGTGTAGAGCAAATTATCCTTTTCAGAGGACATACAGTTGTACCAGTGGCACTACAAGAGGAGGTGATGAGCGAGTTCCATACATCCCCCCTGGTTGTATATCCTGGTGTGATGAAGTTGAATCAATACCTCTGGAGTTAGTACTAGTGGCTAAGGATGAAAAAATTTCTAGTGTAGATTGTTTCTATATGCCACTCTTTCCAGCAAGTGAAGGTCGAGCACCAGGTACCTACAGGATTGACCCAACCCCTCGAGATAACAGAGTAGAAAGAGGAAGGGATATAGTTGACCTTTGTTATGGGGTTATCATGTATGTCCAGAGGGAAAAATACCATATGGGTGATCATTGACATACAAACCAAGTCCGACCACTTCTTTTCTATTCAAGAGAAGGGTTCAGTAGAGAGATTGGTACGTCTCTACATTCAAGAGATCATGAGACTTCATGGGGTTCCTTCAATGATAATCTCAGACAGTGACACACGCTTCATATACCAACTGTGGAATGGATTGTATTAATATTTTGGGAATCATCATCACTTAAGGAAAACATTTCACCTTCAAAAAGATGGTTAGACTGAGTGGACCATCCTGACCATGGAGGTAATGCTTTGTGCATGTGTCCTATATTTTGGTTGTAGTTGGGAGGACCACCTCCCTTTAGTGGAGTTCGCGTACAACAATATCTATCACTCCACCATTGGTAAGACCCCTTTTAAGGAATTGTACAGATGACCATGCAGATTACCCTTGTGTTGGATGAATACTTGATAGCCATCACTCATGGGCCCATAGATCATAAACGCTACCACTAAAAGGTGCAAGTCATCCGAGAGTGGATGAAGACGACACAGATCCTACAAAAGTCATATGATCATAAGCGAGAGACACCACTGGTGTTCCAGGAAGGGGACCAAAAATTATTGATAGTCACCCCTCGATGGGGACTATGGATATTTGTCTTAGGAGGAATACTCTCACCGATATTAATCTGACCATTATTGATACTTCAGTTGATTGGAAAGGTGGCGTAATGCTTGGCACTGCCAACATAGTTGGATAGGGTGCACGAAATCATCCAAATATCCTAGGTAAGGAAATATGTGCATGACCCATCTATCTTCATCGAACATAGTGAGATGGAGGTTGAGTAAGAGTCAAATTTTGTGGGTACCCAGTGGAGATAGAGGATCGACAGGAGCAGATCCTTCGTAGGAGGTCGATACCTCTGGTGCACGTTCTTTGGCAGCACCGGAATCTTCAAGGGAGCACATGGGATCGAGAGGATCATATGCATGCCAAGTACCCCTCTTTGTTTTTATATCCTTGTTAGGATTTCAGAGAAGTAAATTCCTAAGGGGGATAGAATGTAAATAACTGGAAATTCTATGTAATTTTTTTAAAATTTTAGTGATTTTTAGGAGTCTGTGAAAATTGAAAGCACTTGATTACAAGGCCCATTGTGGATGGAATGAATTTTGGAAATTTTTTAATGTACATTGAGTAAATGCATGGGTGGCATTTAATATATTTTGAATTGGTGGCCGGATTAAAAATCTGACGGTACTGTTGAATACACGGCACCAAGATTCTCTTAAGGGAAGAATCACATCGACTACTGTTGGTCGGGAGAAGAATATAGTTTTTTTTTGAATTTTTAATGAATAATAAAATAACATATAATTATTATTTTCTTTTGTTTTTCTCCATCGGATGAGAGGTGATGGAATAACTGGTGACTTGTCAAGCCATTTAATGCCATGAATCACCTATTTCATAACTCCACCATTGTGATTTAAAAGAGGTTCATTAATTTATTTAATGAATCTCATTAATTATTAAGTGTGTTACACATCTTTCCTCCTCCTATTCATGTGATGATCGTTGGTGTGTCTTGACACAACTTATTCAATAGAGGAACCTCGAGTGGAGTGACGCAACACCTTCCACCAACGGATACGAAACCTCAAGAGGTAGTGATCCGAGATAGATGAAAAGACAACATATTTCTTCTTTAATGAAGAATGATGGATGCAGGTGAAGAACAACCTAGAGAATGAGACCAGATTCAGTGAGCGGTGACGAGAACCCCCGAATCCCAAATTGATGACAACGACGAAGGAGGTTCTGTCGGTCATCTTCATCAGACATCTCATCCAGGTAGGGAGTTTATGTTATGATGTGTTTTAACATTATTAAATTGTGATTAATTACTCCCGCATGTTATAATGATAACACAGAGGTCATAGGCCAAATGAACAAGGCCTGAACCCTCCACTACTTCATTTACCATTGCTTTCTTCGGGGACAATTTTCCTAATATGACAGCTACACAATACAAAGGGTCACACTGTAACGACAACAATTCAGGTGGCCCCTCAGTGCAGACATGAATAGAAAGGAGCACCGAAGCATCGATGAATCTGTAAGGGAGATGTTACGGTGCGACACCAGCTTGGCGTCACCGATGACTGATGCTGGTGGCAGAGACGTTGGTCGACGCTTGCTGGTCGTGGAAGAGTGTGACGCCGAGGGGACCGGAAAGGTGGCCGACAGCAGACCGGCTATGGAGATCGAGGTGGAGCATCGTCGCAAGCTGCATTTAATTGGAGCCGCGTGATGAACAGCGGTGTGCTGGCAAGGGATCACCTCCTTCAGGGCCCCCAAGTGACAAGACGGCACCACCCGGCACCGCCCATAAGTGAAACTAAACGGTTCTATGAGCCGTTTGGAAGGCATACCGTGCGCCCTGAGAGAGGCGCGCAAGCATTCCATACTGCATTGACTGGTGGGCCACACCCATCCAGCGGGCTAGGTCTATCAGTGACACGGTGGGCCACACCCAACCTGGCTGGCCTAGGAGGGGTCAGACCGGGCTGGGTCGGAACTGGACAGGGACCCCTCTCGGGCCCAGAAATGTTTTAAGTTCCATAACATTCGAACCAGACGTCCGTTGGATAAACCGTCTGCGACGCTAGGATCCTTGGAATGAGAAAATGCATTTGAGATACTCTAAGATCTTTTTTATTAATGTTGGATTATTTCCATGTTGGATCGACTCTGAATCCACCCGGGACCTCGACACTAAAATACCAATAAATAACGGACTCAGAATTCAACTGAGGTGCTATTTATGGAATAATGACCGTTGTGACAAGATGGTGCTTTGGAGATACTTTATTTGAGTTATTATGGTGTTTTACATGCAACTTGGGTTGGATCAGACATGAATCAAACATAGACCATTCTACAAATGTGCCCATATCTCACACCCCAGACATCTGATCGATGCACCACCTATCACGTTTGGACCCCTATTACGGGCCGGTCCCATGGGTATGATTTTATTGGGACTTCATCCCAGTTGAAAAATGACTGATGGCTTGAGGAGCAGAATCTTATGGAGATCAGCCGTGCTTCATGTGGGAATCCAGTGGATTTCTGTGACATGAAGAAGAAGAGGGACCAATACAGGTCTGCATTAGAAACTCCAGATGGGGTTGATCTAGTTGTACGATTAAACATACCTTCCTCTATACCATCATCCAATACTTGTCAGCACCATCGACCAATATGGGTCAGGACCAACAACCAATATGGGCAAACATCTGGTGACCAATACGGGTTAGCACAAGAAACCAATACAGTCAGCCCCAACAACCAATACGGTTCAGAATCTAACGACCAATACGGGTCATCATACAGTGACTTATATGTGTCAGTAGTAGATTTTATAAGGATATGATAATATGGATTTATGACTATTCATATCCATCCAAATAACATTGAAGTTATATTATTGGAGTGAGTTGTCTCTTTTTTTGTGCTTAATGATTTAGATCATGCTTGTGATATTACCTTTGTGGTATTTCTTGTGATGTTTAAATTTATGGATTACTAAGAGGCCAAAAAGGGACTTAGGGTACCCTACTAAGTTTTTATACTCACCCATGTACGGGATCCTCTTACATGAATGTGTATGGTGAAGACTATTGACACTCTGATGCAAACATTGAAGGTTCAGGACATGGTTGAGTTTGGTGTGATGGGAGTAGTCGAGATACTCTTCTTAGACTTCAGACATTCAACTACTACCATCTATGTAGAGCTATAGGGATGATGTGATAGCTGTTTATTTTCATTTTCATTTCTATGGATTTTATTTCGGCCCCCTATTTTCAGTTTATAGTTGTACTTGTGGTTGTACATTACTCTAGTGGTTATACCTTAATTTTGTTGGTTGTTCACTTTAGTTTCCCTTATTGAGATTGTGAAGATCTATAAGGCGATTCCTTCCCTATTTGGGAAAATCCTTTATGTTCTTGTCACCAACCATTGGCCTATGAAAGGCGGGTTTAGGGTAGTCACGCACGGGCCCCATGGGAAGAGTCGTGACATTCACTTTCTTAGCCACTTCCTTTACAAATTATGGTCCCATGAACTTCATTTCACAAAAATCATCCCACAAAGAATGAGTTAAACACCACTCCCCATATAATGCATCTAAAGGTTCAATCTGTATTCATGAATGAAAACATCTGTTATTATAAAATTGATATATAGAAATTTGATGATCCCAACATCTATGGAAATTCATTGAACAAGTTCAAATCATATCATCCAAAGTCTGAATAAACCATTCTGACAACCCATCTGATTATGGATGAAAATTTGTAATGATATTAATTCAATTCCCAATTAATTCTTAAGGCCTTTAAAAATGATATATGTTGTACTGGGATCATCTTTAGATACAATCGAAAGCGGAACTCTGTGTAACATGATAATCTTCTTGAGGTATAGTGGAGAAATCTCAAAAACTCATTGGTTGTCCCACCATGAATTCCATGTATATATTTTCCCATATTCACTCTGACACTGGAAAAGGATGAAGCATCCCCTTTAGTAACTACCATTTTAATTTAAAATATTTACATGTAAAACATCTCATGGACAAATATCGATTATCTCTATTCATTCCATCCAACTAGTAATATTCATGAAGGTATCTATAAAAATTTGTTTTTTCAAGATGAACTTAAAATGGAGAACTATGAGATTCACACAACAACTCTTTCTTCATATGAGAATCCCCACCCACCCATAATCTCTTTCCAAATATTAAAACACAATATTTATTTGTGTAATATTCTGGAAATATACCTATTTTAACAAATTCTACCTTTTTCTATAACTCCCCTTCTTCCTTCTGTTCTTTCTTAAATCTATTGTAAAAATAGGATTACATTGAAACCTAAAACAAAATAGATTAATTTATTGCACCAACAACTTCAAAGAAAAATTCATCAAATCATTAATAAGAGTTTCTTATTCCAACTATTATATAGTTAATGAATGATGATGTTTTAGACACAAGGCATCTACAACATTATTTTCTTTTCAAATATGTTAATTGATTATGAAATCATAACCATTCATCAATTAATTCCATCTTCTCTACCTCATTATTAATTCCTTTTGTTTGAATATATACTTTATAATTTTTGGGTCAATACATATTTCACATTTTTCACTATATAAATGATTCCACCATATTTTTAAAGAAAAAACCAATGATTCTATTCCTTAAACATGTGGGTGATAATTTAACTCCTGAGGTTTTTTATGGAAGTATAATCAATTACTTGATCTTTCTACATCAGATCACAACCTACTCCCTTTAATGAAGCATCACTGTTGATTATAAATTTCTTTTTTGAAGAAGAAATGGTCAAAACTGGATCATTCACCAATATTATATTCATGTCCTAAAAACAATCATCATATTATTTTTTCCAGTAGAATTTAACTACTTTTTGAGTTAACATAGTCCGTGGACTAGATAACTGTTCAAAGGATTCAACAAACCACTGGTAATAGCATGTCAAACCAAGAAAACAATTAATCTCTATTATATTTGTGGGCCTTTAAAATTCATCAACAAATTTCATTTTATCACAATAAATATTTATTCCAACATTAGAAACAATGTGACCAAGGAATGAAATTTGTTTCCAACCACAATTCACACATGATGAATTTTCCATAAACATTTTTTCTATTAAAGTTTGGAAAACAACCCTTATATGTTTTTCTTTCTCCTCTTTTCTTCTATAATATACCATAATTTTATAAATAAAAACTACCACAAAATTATACGAGGACTCCTGAAATATTATATTCCTAATCATATGATAAACATTGTAATGACTATGGATAATAGTAACCTAACCATTGTAATTGTAATCCAGCCTAAAAAAATTAATAATAATAATATTTATCATGATTAATGTAAATAAATATAAATATTATAATTCCATAAAGTAATAAAAATGTAACAACCCATATAAAATATTAGATCATTTTAAAAACAAGTATATTACGGTATTAAAAAAATATTATTAAAAAAGTACCCCTCTCTTGAATGATAAATTACCTCTCTACCTACCCTTGAAACCTGACTCATCGATGAATTAACTAAGAAGACACTCTTCACACTTTTCATCTCATAATCCTCTCATAATAATAATGGATGTTTTTGTGTATGAATACATCAATATTTATGAAATTTAAGTTCATTGATAAAGGAACCATTAAAGAGAGGTAATTTCCTTCTTTCATTTTATTTCATTTAACATTATTAATTTAGTATCCTCCTTCTATTTGTTAATTATGTAATTATTAAAATAATTATATAGTTTTCTCACATGATATTCATGATGATAAAATACAATGACATTTTATTTTTAAAAAATACATTTTATTTCTCATTCCTCATCTTATAAAAATGTCTTCCTAATGGTCGGTCAGTCCCCAATGATGATATTTACAATTACATAAATTACACCAACCTTCTGTATGATTATAATAAGTAATATTTGAATTATAAATTTATAATTTTATTCGTTTTATTATATTAAAATTAATTCTATATATGTGTATACTATATTTAAAAAAATAGAGAAATTGAATAAATACAAGAAATTTTGGTTATATGGTATGATTATAAATCCTTATATTAATCATTAGTGATATCCAAAAAGGTCATTTTGGCGGTTCATTGATAATCACGAAATTTTTTAATCTTATAACTTTAATATTATATATATGTGTTAATTTAAGAACATAAGATTGGCCTTATAATACACATTAAAATCTATTTAAACAAGTAAAATGGTTTTACAACCATCTTTTAAGGATATAAATGATATCGAAGACACATCGTCCACAATTTCAGAAAATCGAAACATGACTCATGATGTTTTTATTTTTAGTATAAAAGGATTGGGAGGGGAATAATGATGATGAATTTTTACAAAAACAAGAAAAAAATACAGAATATATATAATATTAATGATTTCATGTATCTTGTATAATGGGGGATAAGAGAGTATACAAAGAGAAAAGAATTGAAAAGATAAGAGAAGACAATTAAAGAGGTATTTTACCTCTTGATCTATTCTCATTGAGATCCTATTTATGGAATTTGGTTTTCGCCTTTTGGTTAGACCAGAAGATCTTATACCTTGGGAAGAAACATGGTAAGTGTAATTGGAAGAATTTTTGAAATTCTAAAAGCTTGATACGTGTAAGAGAAATATGGGGGTGATAGTGGTATTTATTGTGGGAGAGAGGAGAGGGGTTTCCATTATTTTTATCATTAGATTAATATTTTTCCCAATACTATGAATAGACTTATTTTATGTGACCCGAAATAGTAAAGAGAACATGTGAGTTTGAACAAAGTGTTTTTATATATTCTATGATACTATAAATAGGGTGTTTAACATATAATGTATATATACGACAATTTATCATACGTCACTATTCATCAAAGAATTCCAGTATTTTTGAAAAATCCCAATAATTACCCTAACCATTATAATGTGTTGAATTAAAAATTTAACCCCATTCTATAAAAACAATTTCCTATATAATAGAAAATTAAATTTTAAATAAAATAATAATTTATTCTAAAATCAACAATTTTAAAGCTTCGACTCATTTTATATAACCTTGAAAAATTAATCACAATCTCATTATATTATAACCTAATGTCAAAATAATAAAAATATGATTTACTATTCGTAAGGGTCGTATTACTATTCAAATTACACATTAAAAGGGTAAGTTACTATTCACCCAAATAATATGTTGTTCTATCAGAATCCAAATAAATTACTGATCACAACCTTAGATATCTATTTTTAAAAATTCGAATCATAGATGCAGGAAAATTATTTTTAATGGTTTTTTTATAACTATCTATTTTAAAAAAAATGTTTCATTATGTAGAGACTCAATTTTCAATAATTTATTTTATTTTTAAAACTATATAGTTTTACATTCTACCCACCTTTTCAAAATTGAATCATCACAATTACATTTATTTACTATTCAAGTGAGGGTACCTTTCCCTCATAGCATTTGCAGATTTGGAAGTTTCTTCTTCAAATGTGTGGTTTCCCCACAGAACCTATACCTGGTGGATTACCTTATTCCTTAATATTTGTTCTCTTCAATCAAGAATATGGATAGTTTTATCTTCATACGAATGGTTCTATACCAGCTGATGTACTTTTTGGCTCCAAATATGATATGAATCTGGAACATATATTATCAACATTGAAACATGAAAAACATTGTGTACCTGAGATAAACTCATAGGAAAAGCTACTTGGTAAGAAACATGCCCAAAAATATCTAGGATTTCATAAGGTCCAATGAACCGTGGAATCGTCTTTAATTTATTAACAAAACAAATTACACTTTTCCATGATGAGATTCCTTGAAAAACATTATCACCTACCTCAAAATAAATTTCATTCCTCCTGCTATCTATATAACTTTTCATCCTTCTCTAAGCTATCCTCATGTTTTGGAAGATCATATTCAATTTAAAGGCCTGAAAATTACATGTATTTTTTAAAATTATTTGGGATTTTTACGAGTTTGTGAAAATTGACGGCCCATGATTCTGAGGCCCGGGGTGCCCAGAATGAATTTCTAAACATTTATTAAAGTATGTTCAATAAATGCACGGGCTTAGTATTATATGTTTTGAACCGGTGCTCGGATTAAAAATCTGAGGGCACCGTTGAATCTGTAGTGTTGGGATTCTTTAAAAAAAAGATTTACTTCGACGACAGTTGGTCTAAGAAAAAGATAGTTTCTGGATTTTATAAATAATAATAAAATAAAATTTAATTATTATTTTATTTTTATTTTCTTAAACATCAGACCGGCGGTGGTGGAACTGGTGACAACTCAAGCCATTTAATGTCTTGAGTCACCAATTGTGTAACTCCACCATTGTGAATTAAAAGAGGTTCATTAATTAATTTAATGAACCTCATTAATTTTTAATCGCATTACTCACCTCTCCACAACCTATTTATGTGTGGCTCGGGGTGGATTCTTGAAACAACTTATTCAAGTAAGGAACCTCTGATGGAGTGACCCAACACCTTCCACCGATGGAGATAGATGTTTGGGCAGTAGCAATCCGGGACCGACGAAATGCCGACAAATTTCTTCTTCAACGAAGAAAGATGGACGTCAGTGAATAACCACCTTGAGGAAAAGTCCAGATTCAGCGAGTGGTGACAAGCACCACTAAATCATGAACTGTGGCATGCTGGCAATGGACCCGCCTCTTACGGGTCCCATAGGTGGAAAGTCGGTGCCACCTGGTGCAACCCTTTATTGATACCTAAGGGATATATGAGCCATTCGGGATCCAGACAGTGCGCCATGTGTGGGGCATTCCTGCATGTCGGTCCGTGGACCTGCGAACTAGGCCCGCTGTGGCCCATCATAGCTACGGTGGACAGGGCTGGTCCGTAGCCTATCGGGCTGAGCCCGACATGGCCCGGCCTGACCTAGCCGGCCCATGCTGGGTCGGACTGGACCCGGACACCTCTCAGACCCAGAAATGCTAAAAGGGTCATAACATGCGAAGAATATGTCAGTATGATGAACTGTTTGAGTTTTTGGGAGCCTTGAAGGGAGGCATTCCCTCTAAGATACTACTCAATTGTTTTGGAGAATGTTGGAGTACGACCAGGTTAGATCAACTACAAATCTAACCGGGCCCTCACCAATAAAAAGTCAATAACTAACAGATCGAGTGTCTGATCGAAACATCTTCTATGCAATAAGGACCCTTGTGACCAGAAGGTCCTTTGGAGATACCCATATTGAGTATTTATGGGGTTTGATGTGCGACCTCAGTTTGATCAGACATGAACGAAACATGACCCTTTCTACAAAAGTGCCCATATCTCACAGACTGGATGTCTGATCAATGTGTCGTCTATCGCGTTGGGACCCCTATGACAGGTCAGTCCCTTGGGTATTATTTTTGCAGGACATTGTTCCTATTGAAATATGACTGATGGCTTGGGGAGTAGAATCTTACATAGATCAGGCATTCTTCTTGTGGGAATCTAGTGGTTGACAGTGACCTGGAGAAAAAGAACGGCCAATACGGGTTGGCATCAGAAACACCAGAGTGGGATGATCTACCTGTATGAATAATCATCGCTACCTATGTACCATTGACCATTATGGGTCAGCACCAGCAACCAATTCGGGTCAGCACCAGTGACCAATATGGGATAGCATTCAGGGACCAATACGGGTCAGCACGAGCGACCAATACATGTCAGCACCAATTACCAATACGAGTCAGCATCTGGCGACCAATATGGCTCAAGATATAGTGACCTATATGGGTTAGTTGTAGATTTACTACAAATAGGATGATCTAACATTTATATTATTCGTCCCTATCCCAATAACCTTGAATTTGTAATGTTAGAGTGAGTTGTCTTTTTTGTTTACGCATCATGATTTAGATCATGCATATGATATTACATTTGTGGAATATCTTGTTATTTTTTTCATTTTTATATTACTGAGAGACCATCAAGGGTCTTGGGGTCCCCTACTGAGTTGTTATACTAACCCCTGTATGGGCTCCTTCCGCAAGTGTGTGTCTGGTGCACACTAATGATGCTCCGAGGTAGACATGGGAAGTTCGGATCTTTGTGGAGCATGGTGAGATGAGAGTAATCGAGATTCTCTTCTTCGAATTACGATTTATAGCTACTACCCTCCAGGTAGAGCTCCAGGGTAGATATGACAACTTTTTACCTTCATTTCGGTTTCTAGTGCTTATATTCCTGCCTACTACATTCAATTCCATTGGTACCTATGATTTTATTTTACTCTCATGGTTATACCTTACTTTTGTTTTTTATTTACTTCAGCTTCAGTTTTTTAGTGTGAAGAGATATTTCAGGAAATTTATTCCCTATTCAGGAAAATACTTTTGGTGTTAGTCAATAACCCCTAGACTATGGAAGGTGGGATTGGGGTAGTCACGTATGAGCCCCATGTGATGGGTTGTGACTAAGTGGTATCAATGGGCGGTTAGCTCTACTAGAATAACTAAGAGTCAACTTTTTATGAAGGAATGGTTTAAAGTGTCTTGAGTTCATTTTGAAGTACATGGAGTCTAGTGTTGGTGTGATAGTCAATGTATCAATACACCATGACCCTGAATTCTGTTTTCCGACTTCTTACATGAAAACACCGTTTGATAGTGTTTTGAAAAGTTTTCTCGGTCTTTTGGAGTTTTCTCACCTAGTATAACTTATATATTATGGCCTATATGTTTCGTACAGGATTCCTCCACGATGATAGCTAGCCGGGATTCCAATTATAAATCATGACCGTGGCCCATTGAGTGACGAGGCATTGGTAGAAGGGCGACTCTCACTAATTACATATTCGGGTGGAAAACCAGCAGCACCACCACCCATTGAATAGTATTTTCTACCAGTGGATCATGCACATCATCTGAGCATGTCTCATGAGTTCCAAAGGCAGAGGCCTTCGATTTTTCGATCTCAGAGAGACCCTTATATAGTAGAGGACTAGATTGAGGCAGTTTCAAAGGACTTTCACTGAGTAGAGACACATACCCACAATATGGCGATCTTGGTTGCTAGTCTTCTTCCGGGCTTGGTAGGACGATGATGGAGCTCGACGCTCCAGGTGCATGAGGAGATGTCCCTCATCCATCAAAATGTTAAGATCATTTTCAGGGTAGAGTTTGGGCCATCGACACTACTCTATGCGTATTCAGGAGCTGCGACATCTACAGAAAGGATGCCAGACTGTCGATCAGTACCCGGTGAGATTTACCGACCTCTCATGATACTCTATAGACATGGTATGAGACCCTTATGTTAAGGAAAAGACATTTGAGAAGGGTCAAATATGATAGATTAGAGATGAAACCATTTCTCTCTGCATCCTGACGCAGGCTGGGATGCTAGAGCGAGCTTTTCTTATTGAGAGCTTCCTTGACAAGCATGCACTGACTGTGAGAGTCCGTACCAAACAACAGGTAGTAGAGTCATCTGCAGCTAGCTATAGACGGGAATCATAGAATCCCAAGTGGTCTAGACCTTCCAGAGGGAGTCCCAGGGACATAGGGTCAGTGTTGTGAGGCTTGAGAGGCCAAGGGAGCCACCAGCGATGCATGATATATTTTTTCCATTAGAGGATAGGGTCATAGTGATCATGATTGTAACACCCCGAGATTTAATAAAAAATATTCTTTTTAATTTCATTAATGTTTTGTGTTGTACGATACACCAAATGGAGCTTGCACAACACACATCCCTGACCTGCCTTGCATTACAAGCAATCGCGACCTTCCTCAACAGCGTGTGTAGTATGCAATACCGAGTTTCACTAAACGAGATATTATTATAATATTATTATGAACTAGCCGTTATGAAAAGTAATACCCACTTTTTGAAATTTTATAAATTTTATCTTTGAAAATGGACTTCATTTTTGGATTCGGAATATCGAAATTATCTTAGGGTGAAATTTTGGTACTTTTCTGATAACTTTCATATTCTGATGAATAGTGAAAATTACAAATTTTAATTAAAAACAACTTTTTTAATCGAAATAATTAATAGTGATAAATTATTAATTTGAGTGGTTTTAAAGTATATTTAGAATATATTTTTACAATTTAATACAATTTTGTTCATTGGATGTAATTTCTCATTTAAACCAGACATAAACAAGTATCAATCTTTTGATAGTTATTATCTCTTAAAAACACGCTATTTGTTTTGACGACGGGAATTAATTTTTAAACTGGTTAATATAACTGATATGCTTTGAATTTCGTAAAATAGACATCATTTTTGAATTCATAATATCAAATATATCTTAGGCCTAATTTTTGGTATTTTTATGGAAGCATTCATTTTTTAATGAATAGTGAAACCACTAAGTGGTAGTTAAAAAAACTGAATTTCTCATAAAACATAATTTTACCGCTTCTGTGAGTGGAATTTCGAAAATCCGAGAGACACGGTTAATATCAAGGACTAAAATGTGGTTCAATGAGATGAAAATAATTTTTGGTGAATAGTAACTTTTTCCTTTTTTTTACCACGGTTAAAAGTAAATATGGCAATTAAGGGTAAAAATGATATTATTATTACCCTAACACATGTCCTGATTCTATTGGATAAATGTAATTCGACCAAAAACAACTTAGGAATAAAATATGACCATTTATTCCCACTTGTATTAGATTAGTACATTTAATATTAATTTATCTAAACAAGGGTTAAAATAGTTAAAATCAAAGTTTAATAAATAAATCATTTCTAATATAAGGTTATACATAAGATAAATTCAACTATAAATATTCATTAGAAAGATAAAAATATTTCCTACATAATGTTATTTTATTTGAAATTTTTAGACTTAAAATAATTTAATTTATATAAGACACAATGATGATGCAATAAATATCTTATTAATGAAATATTGATATAATTGATGTTATAAATACACAAATAAATGTAATTTGAGATTTTTTATGAATTAAATTAATATTCAAGGTTAATATGCCATGTTAGTATTGATTTAGTTATCTTTTTTCGACCTAATAATTCTGTTATGATTTTCAAAAAAATCAATTACCAAATAGTGGCAAAATTGACATCAAATAGTTTTTAAAACCAATATTATATTATTAATTGTTATTTTATTCCTAAAAATCTACGGTTCGGCCAAATGACTTAGATAAGGTTATATATATTAATAATAAACAACTTGGTGTTCGTTTGGCTTGTTATAGTAAGTTTATTAACCTTATAGTGTAAGAAAACAAGAAGACATGGTAAAAGAAATATTATTTAACTTAAAGTTAAATCTAAATGATAAGGTTAAAATAGAAACATAAAATTGTCTAAATTCTATTGGATGATAGGATTTAGACCCATCCCCACCTTAGCTTATAAATAACTCAATTTAGAGCTACTAAAAACAGAATATGACTTTATAATAAAATAATATTTTTAGTTTTTCCTTAGGTGCCCCTCTCCTCCCTTATAAAAGGGAACCCCCTCCCTCTCTTCCTCACAACACTTTGAGCCTTAAATCTCGGCCAACCCCTGACAAATTCTCTTCTCCAATTCCATAGAAACATCCTAGAGGTTTTTCTATTCTTCAAAGACCAATTTTAGTTCCCTAAGAGGAGGTCTCAAAGAGGCGCTTTAAAGAAGAGGTAATGCCCGTTATCGATTCTTTCAACTTTATTTCTTCTTCCACTTCTTCTTATTTAGTTGTTTCATAATGAAGTAATAACATAAGTATCAATCATATACTGATATTATATTATATTTATGAAACAACCCTATTTCACCATCTATCCGTCCTACGGAAAACAAAATCACCGCGCGTGCGTACGTACGGAATACCGTCTCCACGCCGTGGTGTAATCTATTTTCCACCACCACCTTACTTGGATGGGTATAATGGTGCATATAAATAACTATATATGATTTTTGTAAAGTATTATTGACTCTGTAATAGTATACATACACTCCAATAAAATTCAATGATCATGGGAACGATATCCTCGCTCGTGCGTACGTACGAAATACCGTCTCCACGACGTGAAGAGATTAATTCTCAATGATTAACCATTCATAAATGATTATAAAGTATATATAATAAGTAATCATGAAATATATGACATAATAATGATACTGTATTTATGTATATATATATGTATTTCATCCAATTATTTCCATTCAAATCAATGAGGAATCGAAAACAACGTTCATGCGTACGTACGACCTACCGTCTCCATGAATGGTGTATTTCATTAAATTTATCGATCTATTATATATATGTATATTCTGAATATATATTATATGTAAATCATGTTTTATATTCTTGAATTAAGTAATCATGATCTAAGTAATCATATGAATAATTACAAGTCAAAACACAGACGACAAATGAAACGATTTTACCCAAAATGCTCTTTAGCATGGAAATTACAAAATAATGGGTAATATAAAGTCACAAGTGAACCATATATGATATCATAACAATGAATATGATTCTGTAATAAGTCAATGACATTATTTAAATCATTATACAGGAGGTTCGGATACGTACGAAGCATATCGGACCTAAGGTAAGGGATAATTTTGCAAATCTCATTTTTATCAGAGATTGTTTATTCGTAAGTATTTACTGGGGTTATTTCTATCATCCATGTCCATGTTTTATAAAAGTGTCTTCATGTATTTTTAAAGTCCTTTTTCCCATTTTTGTATTTTACTACATGGTATTTAAGGAATCTTTTTTTACGTTACGAGGTACTTTTTTTACTTTTCCCGTAAAAGTACGAGAAGAATGTTTTTTTAAATAATACGGCATGAAAGGATTTTTATGGTTTTATAAAGCCTTATTTTCATGAAGCTTCCTCCAAAATATTTCATGACTATTTACAAAAAAATCTCTTTCTTTTAAAATTGCATGTCATTTTGTGAAAAGAAAATGATTTTCAAGAAGAAATGATATTTTCCTCAAGAATTCATTTCAAGTGCTTTATCAAAACCATTTTCCATCTAAGATGACATTATTTCATATGTGTATCGTTTAAGTATAATGCCTCTATGATTTACATGGTTTCACTTTTCTTATGATGAAATGATATCCATTTGTTTTATATGGATTATGTTATGATGGGATGATGTTTACGAAACCCATTTTTATTCTTTGGGTTATGATGAATGATTTATGTTTATGTTGTGGAATAATTAATAATGATTTAATTATGACATGGGTGGGACCTATATATCCCTCCAATGCATTGGGTAAAGATTTATATCTCATGAGATAGACATGGCTGGAACGATATGTTAATCCGGTTCAGTATTACAGGACTAGAACGAGGAGTGAACTCGATTCATAAAGGGACATTGTCCACTAAGATGGTCTTGGAAACAATTCCGTGGATAATATGGAAATCATTACATGTGCTTAATGGATTCCACAATTACATGTTTTATTCTCATGCTATGTTATCATGATTTATGTTCCATTGTGATCTATCCCTTATTTACTTCCATGTTTTATGTCGTTGCTCAAGATTTTGATGTTTAAACATTATGTTCATGTTTTTATGTTCAAATGTATATAGAATGTTTTATTTTATCCATTCATACCCTTACTGAGCATTTGAGCTCACCCTTTTTATTTTTTATTTTCCCCCAGGATTAAAAGAATGGTTTTAGGTAAGGAAACAGAAAGTGGAAGATCTTTATGGGAGATGTTGAAGATCTTTCACCACGATTAGAAGATTACGTTCTAAGTTTCCAAAGACACCAAACTATTACAGTCCTTGTGTTTCTATTTTTTTTATGTATTATGTATTCCGAAAAATCAATGTAATATCTATGTACGTCAAGCTTCGGGTCTCTACATTTGGTATCAGAGGAAATGTTTAGTCGACCTTTGGAAACTAGGATGCGAGAACTTTAGTGAGATCCCTAGAGATATTTCTAAGGTATGTCTAGGGATGTCCCTAAGTTTAAGTATAAGTATAGGAAATAGTCCTAGAATTACGGTAACGATCTTAGAATTAAACCTAACATGTTAGATATTGAAGGTACTCCCCCTTTATTATGTTGTTTTCCCTACCAAGATTTTTTCCTCTCACACTATTCTTTTTGGGTTTTAGACGATGGCTGGAACCTGAAGGAACCGTGTTGATCAATGAAATGGACAATGCAATGATTTTCCTCCTTAATAAAAAAATGTTATGGGAGATGGAGTGAAAAATCTTATTACTATACTTACACAAGAAATGAATCATTCTGGACTTCCAAATTAGCAGAGATGGGAACAATATTCTATTGAGTCCTTCATGAGGCAACGTCCACCTTCTTTCAGTGGGTCTTCTGATCCACTAGTTGCTGAAAAATGGATCAGTACCACTGAAAAGATATTTTCAGTTCTTCAATGTTCTGAACATGATAAATTCATCTTAGCAGTATATCGTTTGGAAGGTGAAGCTGATCAATGGTGGAATCTTATCAAGAATATGAGGTCAAGAGATGAAATTGAGTCCATGGAATGAGACGAGTTCAAGAACTTATTTTTTAATAAGTACATCCCTCGTATTCTTCGAAAAAAGATGAAGAAGGAGTTTCTTGAACTAAAGCAAAAGGATGATGAATCTGTTGGTGTATACGAAGTGAATTTGACAAGGCTTTCAAGGTATGCATCTGGCATTATCATCCAACCTGAATGTAAAGTTGATCGGTTATTCAGTGGCTTAAAACCAAGTCTTCTAAGGGAATTAGCTATAAGAGACTTCAGTAGCTATGAAAAAATTATGCGTTGTGATATCAAGGTGGAAATGGAAGTTGGTGTTACATATCCATCTCATAGTTTTGACAAGAAACGAAATATGGAGTTCAAGGAGAAATCTCAGAATAATGGTGAAAAGAAGATGAATGTTTCCTTATGCTCAAAGTGTGGAAAGAATCATGGTGGAGATTGACTTAAAGGGACTAGAAAATGTTTTAAGTGTGGAAAAGAAGGTCATCGAGCAGCTGAGTGTCAAAGTAATGGAAAAAGGGTTTCTAATGATGTGAATAAAGAAAAGGCTGCAGAGAACGTATCACCAACACTTCAAGGCTTCAAGTACAAGGAAATAGGGCATTATGCTAATAAATTCCCTAATCCAAGGGTTAGTGATGATCGAAATGAGCAACCACATAAGGAAAAGGACAAAGGGAAGTCATATGCGATCACTATTGGCGATGTTGAATATGACAACGATGTGGTGGAATGATTAAGTGTTTATGTAATGGGATTCCAAAATAATGTTGTATATAGTATCGTGGAATATTAGAATATTTATGTATTGGTCTATTGTGGTTTTCAATAATTTTATGGTACCAGTAACCATGGAAAGTGATTGAGATATTTTTGGAAAAAAGATGATATGTGCATAATGAAGGGATAAAGAGAGAATGAAATGTTTGACAGTATTCATGAGCTCATGACTGATATAAGGAAATAGTAATATCATGGTTTGAGTATATATAATTTTGGGGTTTTGGTATGTTGAAAGAGTTAACTTTTGACAGCACTCATGTTTTCACTAAGATTCAATGGGTATTCATTTTTTAAGAGAATACATGATTAAGGCCATAGAATGGTTGGAATGTGACAAACAAGACATATCTCATGATATATGGGGATCAACGATGGTATTAACATTCTTTTTATATGAAATCTCTGGTAATCGTTTTCACTATAATATGAGAGTGGACTGCAGTATTATGGATAAGACTAAAGATTGGAATGGATTACGTTGGACATAAGTTTGTAATGTTTAAGGATATAAGTTTTTTTTTTATTTATGGGATTTTATAGTAATGTAGTTTTAGAAAAAGGACAACCTGCAGGACGGGTGACAACCCATTGCCTCAGACAAGGCTGTGGGAATCGAACCCACAACCGAAGTGCGACTGGCCTTTATCGCCTACCACTGGCCTAAAGGAAGTCCCTGTTTAGTAGAAACTAGTTTTATTATATTAAGAAGTATTATATATGAAGTATAAGTCCATTTTTGGAACCATATATGATTAATCTCACTATAGATGGACTTATGTATTTTTGATAACTTTTATAACCTTTTGTTTGAGACAGATGGAATGACACATCATTCTATCACATGATCTGCTAACACATCATGAATGACAAATTCAACATCATTTCTTTAAGAGATGAAGTGTAAATTTTCAAAAGAATGACCAATGATGACACTGTACCAAAATCACGAAAGTATTTCTTCTAATTCCAATTTCGTCAACCTTAGAGAAATGATCTTGAAAACCAAAAATGTTGTCCTAGTGCTCTTATATCTGATGAACTAGATGTCACCTTAGATAATCACAAATTTATGGATTTGTGATTGATGGATTTTTCATAGCCATGTTCTCTACCACTCTCCATCAGAACTTGATGGTTAGATTTTTCTTCCATATCCATATTTTCACCTATGTTCTCCTACGTGGAAACCCAATGATGAGTTAATTTGGGTAACCGTTACGTTTCAAACGTTAGTTTTTGAAGACAAGTTTTGGTATTCCTTTTTACGATGTGGGTTTCTATTAAATAAACTTTCGTATAGTAAACCATTTATAACCCCGACGAATTTCAAGGGAGAAATTCATTTTAAGGGGGGTAGAATGTAACACCCCGAGATTTTATGAAAAATATTCTTTTTAATTTCATTAATGTCTTGTGTTGTACGCTATACCAAAAGGAGATTTCCCAACACGCATCCCTGACTTTCCTTGCATTACACGCAATCACGACCTTCCTCGACAGCGTGTGTAGTACGCAATACCGAGTTTCACTAAACGAGATATTATTATAATATTATTATGAACTAGTCGTTATGAATAGTAATACCCACTTTTTGAAATTTTATAAATTTTATCTTTCAAGATGGACATCATTTTTGGATTCGGAATATCAAAATTATCTTAGGGTGAAATTTTGGTACCTTTTGGATAACTTTCATATTCTGATGAATAGTGAAAATTACTAAATTTTAATTAAAAACAACATTATTAATCGAAATAATTAATAGTGATAAATTATTAATTTGAGTGGTTTTAAAGTATATTTGAATATATTTTTACAATATAATACAATGTTGGTCATTGTATGTAATTTCACATTTAAACCAGACATAAACAAGTGTCAATCTTTTGATAGTTATTATCTCTTAAAAACACGCTATTTGTTTTGATGACGGGAATTAATTTTTAAATTAGTTAATGTAACAGATATGTTTTTAATTTGGTAAAATCGACATCATTTTTGAATTCATAATATCAAATATAGATTAGGCCTAATATTTGGTATTTTTTTGGAAACTTCCATTTTTTTGATGAATAGTGAAACCACTAAGTGGTAGTTAGAATAATTGAATTTTTCATAAAACATAATTTTACATCTTCTGTGAGTGGAATTTCAAAAATCCGAGAGACACGGTTAATATCAAGGAGTAAAATGTGGTTCAATGAGATGAAAATAATTTTTGGTGAATAGTAACTTTTTACTTTTTTTACCACAGTTAAAAGTAAATAGGGTAATTAAGGGTAAAAATGATATTATTATTACCCTAACACAAGTCCTAATTCTATTTGATAAGTTTAATTCGTCGAAAAACAACCTTATGAATAAAATATGACCATTTAGACCCACTTGGATTAGATTAGGACATTTAATATTAATTTATTTAAAGAAGGGTTAAAATAGTTAAAATCAATGTTTAATAAGTAAATCATTTTTAATATACGTTTATACATAAGATAAATTCGACTATAAATATTCATTAGAAAGATAAAACTATTTCATACATAATAATATTTTATTTTTAATTTTTAAACTTAAAATAATTTAATTTATTTATGACACAATGATGATTAAGTAATTATCTTATTATTGAAATATTGACATAATTGATGTTATAAATACCCAAATAAATGTAATTTGAGAATTTTTATGAATTACACTAATTTTCTAGGACAATATAACATGTTATTATTGATTTAGTTAACTCTTTTAGAAATAATAATTCTATTATGATTTTCAAAAAAATCAAATAACAAATAGTGCCAAAATTGACATCAAATTGTTTTGAAAACAAATATTATATTATTAATTGTAATATTATTCCTAAAAATCCAATTCTTGGCCAAATGACTTAGATAGGGTTATATATATTAATAATAAACAACATGGGGTTCGTTTGGCTTGTTATAGTAAGATTATTAACCTTATAGTGTAAGAAAACAAGAAGACACGGTAAAAGAAACATTATTTAACATAATGTTAAATCTAAATTATAAGGTTAAAATAGAAACCTAAACTTGTCTAAACTCTATTGGATGATAGGATTTAGACCCATACCCACCTAATCTTCGAAACAAATCAATTTGGAGCTATTAAAAACCGAATATGTCTTTATAATAAAATAATAGTTTTAGTTTTTCCTAAGGTGCCCCTCTCCTCCCTTATTAAAGGGAACATCCTCTCTCTCTTCCTCACACCACTTTGAGCCTTCAATCACAGCCAAACCCTGTGAAATTCTCTTCTCCGCTTCCATAGAAACATCCTAGAGGTTCTGGTATTCTTCAAAGACCAATTTTAGTGCCCTAAGAGGAGGTCTCAAAGAGACGCTTCAAAGAAGAGATAATGTCTGTTACCGATTCTTTCAACATTATTTCTTCTTCCACTTATTATTATTTAGTTGTTTCATTATGAAGTAATAACATCAGTATCACTCATATACTGATATTTTATTATATGTATGAAACAACCCTATTTCACCATCTATTCGTCCTACGGAAAATGAAATCACCGCGCGTGCGTACGTACGGAATAGCGTCTCCACGCCGTGGTGTAATCTATTTTCCACCACCACCATACATGGACGGGTATAATGGTGCAAATAAATAACTATATATGATTATTGTAAATTATTATTGACTCTGTAATAGTATAAATACACTCCAATAAAATTCCACAATCATGGGAAGGATATCATCGCTCGTGCGTATGTACGGAATACCGTCTCCACGACGCGATGAGATTCATTCTCAATGATTAACCATTCATAAATGATTATAAAGTATATATAATTAGTAATCATGAAATATATGAAATAATAATTATATTTATTTATTTATATATATATGTGTGTCATCCAATTAATTCCGTTCATCTCAATGAGGAAACGAAAACAACGTTCTTGCGTACGTACGACCAACCGTCTCCGTGAATGGTGTATTTATTTCCATTTATCGATCTATTATATATATGTATATTATGAATATATATTATATGTAAATAATGTTTTATATTCTGGAATTAAGTAATCGTGATCTAAGTAATCATATAAATAATTACAAGTCAAAACACGGACGACAAATGAAACGCTTTTACCCAAAACACCCTTTAACATGAAATTTACAAAAGAACGGGTAATATAAAGTCACAAGTGAACCATATATGATCTCATAACAATGAATATTATTCTTTAATAAGTCAATGACATTATTTAAATCATTATACAGGTGGTTTGGATATGTACGAAGCATATCAGACCTAAGGTAAGGGATAATTTTGAAAATCTCATTTTTATCCGAGATTGCTTATTCGTAAGTATTTACTGAGGTTATTTCAATCATCCATGTCCATATTTTATAAAAGTGTTTTCATGTATGTTTAAAGTCCTTTTTAACCATTTTTGACTTTTACTACGTGGTATGTAAGGAATCTTTCTTTTTTTAACGTTACGAGGTACTTTTTTTACTTTTCCGGCAAAAGTACGAGAAGAATGTTTATTTTTAACTTATACGGCATGAAAGGATTTTTACGGTTTTATAAAGACTTATTTTCATTAAGCTTCCTCCAAAATATTTCATGACTATTTACAAAAAAAATATCTTTCTTTTAAAATTTCATGGCATTTTGTGAAAAGAAAATGACTTTTAAGAAGAAAGGATATTTTCCACCAGAATTCATTTCAAGTGCTTTATCAAAACCATTTTCCATCTAAGATGACATTATTTCATATGTTTATGGTTCAAGTATAATGTCTCTATGATTTACATGGTTTCACCTTTCTTATTATGAAATGATATCCATTTGTTTTATATTGATTATGTTATGTTGTGATGATGTTTATGAAACCCATTTTTATTCTTTGGGTTATGATGAATTATTTATGTTTATGGTGTGGCACAAGTAATAATGATTTCATTATGAGATGGGTGGGACCTATATCGCCCTCCAATGCATTGGGTAAAGATTTATATCTCATGAGATAGTCATGGCTGGAATAGTATTTTAATCCGGTTTAGTATTACAGGACTGGAACGAGGAGTGAACTCAATTCAGAAAGGGACTTTGTCCACTAAGATGGTCTTGGAAGCAATGCCTTGGCTACTATGGAAATCATTACATGTGCTTAATGGATTCCAAAATTACATGTTTTATTCCAATGCTATGTTATCGTGATTTATGTTCCATTATGATCTATGCCTTATGTACTTCCATGTTTTATGTCGTTGCTCAGGATTTTGATGTTTAAACATTATGTTCATGTTTTTAAGTTCAAATGCATATGGTATGTTTTATTTTATCCATTCTTACTCTTACTGAGCATTTGAGCTCACCCTTTTTATGTTTTATTTTACCCCAGGATTAAAAGAATGGTTTTAGGTAAGGAAACAAAAAGTGGAAGATCTTTAAGGGAGATGTTGAAGATCTTTCACCATGATTAGAAGATTACGTTCCAAGTTTCCAAAGACACTAAACTATTACAGTCCTTGTGTGTCTGTTTTTGTTATGTGTTATGTGTTCCACAAAAGTAATGTAATATCTATGTATGTCAAGCTTCGAGTCTCTATAGTGACTATCTGACATCCAGCATGGATGATTAGAAGATGTTGGATGGGAGACCGAGGTAGCAGTAGGAGAATTAGCATTATATAGGAGGTGGATGTGGAAAGTGGGAAGGATGTGTAGCAGGAGGTGGTAGGGCTGACCTGGAACTACCACCACCACCCCCATGCGGTCCACCACGAACTCAGGGAGTATGTTGATAGTGATAGGCCCAACTACAGGTAGTAGAGGGTCATGATTCTGATGTCCCATTGATGATACATGGTACGAAAAGTGTCTTCTCAGCATTAGCAGAAGTGCATATTGGAAAAGGTGCTATCCATTATTTCCTTGTAGACGAATTAGTACAGGACTCTTAGATTATGACTAAGCCTTTAGCTTGACCTTGGCGTTTCCGTACTCATACGGGAAGGGATTCAAGGGTCCCACACTAGTTTCGACAGTATAATATTACTCTCAGAGGAGAGAGTGTCAAATGGGATCTTCTAGTATTGGGGTTGAAGCCCTATGAAGTAACTCTAGGCATGGAATGGCTATCAGCAATTCACGCACAGATTGACTACTTGATATGTACAGTGCGATATATGCACAGAGATAGAGGCTAGTTTCCTCTGTTCGCGAGAATGAAAAGAGATTACCATGAGATAGATATGCGATCATGAGGTTCCATCCCATTACATATCTGCTAGGGAGCATGACCTATGACACAGTGGATGAGGCGAGTCCACAATTTCCAGCAGTGGTGGACGACTATGACGACGTCAATCCAGATGATGTCCTAGGACTACCTCCTCATAGAGAGGTAGACTTCTACATTTAATTGTACCCAACAAGGGCACTGATATATACACCAAAATATCAGATGGTCCATGCGGAGCTATGAGAGTTGAGGGTACAGTTGGAGGACTTACAGAGGAAGGGATTTGTAAGGGCTTGTGTTTGTCCATTGGAATCCCTGGAGTTGTTTTCCAAGAAGGAAACCAGATGTTTGGCGCTATGCATGGACTTATGGCACCTAAACTAGGTGATTGTGATGAAAAATTATCCTATTTTGAGGATTTATGATCTTTTTGATTAGTTGAGAGGATAAAATTGGTTTTTGATGGTGGAACTCAGATCAGGATATCCTCATATCATGTTATGGGACGAGGAGGATCTGAGGAGATCCTTCATATGTCGGTATGGACATTATGAAATCTGGGTGAGTCCTTTCAGCTTAACCAATGACCCAGTACTATTCATGGGGATCATGAAAAGGATCTTTCAGCTATACCTCGATCACCTTTTGGTGTCCTTCATCTATGACTTCTTGGTGTACTCAGAATCTGAGGAAGAGCATGTTGTACACATGAGGATAGTTATGGACACACTTCAGGAGCACCAGTTATATAGGAATCTCTCGAAGTGTGTGTTCTGGATATGGAAGGTCTACTTTATGGGACATGTCATCTTCAAGGCTAGAGTTTTAGTAGACCCAGACATGTTTGATTCATTACATTCTTTTGATCCACCCAGGTGTGTTACTGAGGTGCGGAGCTTCCTTGGATTAGTAGGCTACTATCGGAGGTTCGTACCCAATCTCTCTAGAGTAGGAGCACATATGACTGCTTTGACTAAGAAGGGGAAACCCTTACTCTGGTTAGAGACATGCCCGCATGGATTTCAATAGCTAATGTAGATCTTTAACAATGCTTCCATCTTACGGTTGCCGGAGGAGGGCTCTGAATATGTGGCATACTGTTATGCATCAGAGACCAGACTCAGTTTTGTCCTGATAGATGATGATAGAGTGATTGCTCATGGCTCATGATAGATGAGGTCTAATGAGATGAATTATGCAACTAAGGACATGGAGTTGGCAATATTAGTATTCTCACTATATATTTGGTGTCACTACTTGATGGGCGATCATTTCATTGTATACTCAAACCACAAGAGTCTCATATATATCTTCACATAGAATGATATGAATCTGAGACAATAACGTTTTCTTGAGTTCCTCCAAGACTATAACTTCGAGATAGTCTATACTTTTGGGAAAGGGAACGTAGTGGAATATTCACATAGCTGGAGATCATGTTCACATCTACTGAATGATTCTTCATAGAATTTATCCTCGCGTCAGATATACTATATTGATAGAGATGAGACAGTCTACCTCCTGTCGATGGTAGTTTCACCTCCACTCCTTCAGTGATTCAGAGAGGTGAAACTCAGAGACAACATATGTGAGACTACACATGTGTAAATATCCTTAGGCTATGCACCTGACATATATTTTGAAGGTGGAGAAAAAACTATTCTTTTCATAGGACATACAATTTTACCAGTGGCACTACAATAGGAGGTGATGAGTGAGTTCCATACATCCCCCCTGGAAGTACATCCTAGTGTGATGAAGTTGAATCAAGACCTCTGGTGTTAGTACTGGTGGCTAGGGATTATGAATGATATGGTGTAGTTTGTTTCTATATGCCTCTCTTTCCAGCAAGTGAAGGCCGAGCACCAGGTACCAGCAGGATTGACCCAACCCCTCGAGATAACAGAGTAGAAGCGGCAAGGGATATAGATGACCTTTGTGGTGCGGTTATCATGTACGTCGAGAGGGAAAAATACCATCTAGGTGATCATTTACATAAACAACAAGTCGGACCAATTATTTTCTATTCAAGAGAAGGGTTAAGTAAAGAGATTGGGTCATCTCTACATTCAAGAGATCATGCGACTTCATGGTGTGACATAAATGGTAATCTCAGACAGTGACACACGCTTCATATCTTGACTGTGGAATGGATTGTATGAATCTTTTGGGAATCATCTTCACTTAAGGAAAAAATTTCACCTGCCAAGAGATGGTCAGATTGAGTAGACCATCCAGACCATGGAGGGCATGCTTTGTGCATGTGTCCTAGATTTTGGTTGTAGTTGGGAGAACCACCACCCTTTAGTGGAGTTCGCGTACAACAACAGCTATTACTCCACTATTGGTATGGCCCCTTTTACGGCATTGTTAAGATGACCATGCAGATCACCTGTGTGTTTGACGAATCCTTGAGAGCCATAACTCGTGGGTCCATAGATCGTACATGCTACCACTAAAAGGTTCAAGTCATCAGAGAGAGGATGAATACGACACAGAGCCGACAAAATTCATATGCTCATAAGCGATAGAGACCACTGGTGTTCCAAGAGGGGGACAAAAAATTCTTGATAGTCAGCCCTCGATGGTGACTATGGATATTTGGCTTAGGAGGAATACTCTCACCGAGTTTTATCTGACCATTCTTAATACTTCGGATGATTAGAAAGGTGGTGTAATGCTTGGAACTACCACCATAGTTGGATAGGGTGCAGGACATCTTCCAAATATCCTAGCTAAGACGATATGCGCATGACCCATCTATCTTCATCGACCATGGTGAGCTGGAGGTTGAGGAAGAGTCTACTTTTGCAGAGTACCCGGTGGAGATAGAGGATCGACAGGAGCAGATCCTTTGTTGGAGGTCGATAACTCTGGTTCACGTTCTTTGGCAGCACAAGAATCTTCAAGGGAGCACAAGGGATCAAGAGGCTCATATGCATGCCAATTACCCCTCTTTGTTTTTATAGCCTTGTTAGGATTTCAGAGAAGTATGTCCCTAGTGGAGGAAAATGTAAATACCTGGAAATTATATGTAAGTTTTTTTTAAATTATTTTTGATTTTTAAGAGTCTGCGAAAATTGAAAGCACGTGATTAGAAGGCCCAGTGTGGATGGAATGAATTTAGGACGTTTTTTAATGTACATTGAGTAAATGCATGGAAGGCATTTTATATATTTTGAATTGGTGGATGGATTAAAAATATGAGGGTACTGTTGAATACACGGCACCAAGATTCTCTTAAGGGAAGCATCACATCGATTGATGTTGGTCGGGAGAAGAAGATTGTTTTTTCTAATTTTTAAAGAATAATAAAATAACATATAATTATTATTTTCTTATGTTTTTCTCCATCAGATGAGTGGCAATGGAAGAACTGGTGACTTGTCAATCCATTTAATGCCATGAATCACCTATTTCATAACTCCACCATTTTGATTTATAAGAGGTTCATTCATTCATCTAACGAAGATCACTAATTATTATGTGCATTACACATCTTTTCCCCCTACTATTTATGTGAGGATCGTTGGGGTGTCTTGACACAACTTCTTCAAGCAAGGAACCTCGAGCGGAGTGACGCATCATCTTCCACCGACGGAGATGAAAGATCTGGAGGTAGTGATTTGGGACGGATGAAAAGCCGACATATTTCTTCGTTAATGAAGAATGATGGATGCAGGTGAAGAACACCCTAGAAAACGATACCAGATTCAGCGAGTGGTGATGAGAACCACCGAATCACAAATTGATGACAACGACGAAGTAGGTTCTGTCGGTCATCTTCAGCGGCCATCTCATCCAGGTAGGTGGTTTATGTTATGATTTGTTTTGACATTATTAAATTGTGATTAATTATTCCCACATGTTATAATTCTAACACGGAGGTTGCAGGCCAAATGAACATGGCCTGAACCCTCCACCACATGATTTACCATTGCGTTATTCAGGGACAGTTTTCCCAATATGACGGCAACGCAATACAAAGGGTCAAACTGTAACGAAAACAATTCGGGAGGCCCCTCGATGCATACATGAATGGAAATAGAGCACTGGAGCATCGCTGAAGCTACAATAGATACTTTCCGGTGCGACACCCGCTTGGAGTCACTGATGACTAGTGCCGGTGGCAGAGATGGTGGTTGACGCTTGCTGGCCGTGGAAGAGCGTGATGCTGAGTGGGTTGGAAAGGTAGCTGACAGAGGGCCAGCTACGGAGGTCGGGGTGGAGCGTTATTGCACGCTGCATTTAATTAGAGATGCGTGATGAACCGCGATGTGATGGAAAGGGACCGCCTCCTTCAGGTCCCTTGAGTGACAAGACGGCACCACCCGACACCACCCATAAGTGAAACTGAACGGCTCTATGAGCCGTTTATAAGGCATACCGCACCCCCCGAGAGAGGTGCACAAGCATGCCAGACTGCATTACCCGGTGGGCCACACCCATCCGACAGGCTAGGACTATTAGTGACACAGTGGGACACACCCAACTTGGCCGGCCTGGGAGGGGTCTGGCTGGGCTGGGTCGGAACCGGACCGGGACCCCTCTCGGGCCCCAAAATGCTTTATGTTCCATAACATGCCAACCAGACGTCCATTTGATAAACCGTCTGCGACGCTAGGATCCTTGGAATGAGAAAATACCTTTGAGATACTCCACGAGTTTTTTTAGGAATGTTGGATTATGTCCAAGGTGGATCGACTCAGAATCCAATCGGGCCCTCGACACTAAAATACCAATAAATAACAGACTGGGCGTTAGATCGACGCACCGTCTATGGCATTATTACCATTGTGACAAGATGGTGCTTTGGAGATACTTTATGTGAGTTTTTATGGAGTTTTACATGCGACCTGAGTTGGATCAGACATGAATCAAACATAGACAATTCTAAAAATGTGCCCATATCTCACACCCCAGACATCTGATCGATGCACCGCCTATCACGTTGGGACCCCTATTACGGGTTGTTCCCTTGGGTATGATTTTATTGGGACTTAATCCCAGTTGAAAAATGACTGATGGATTGAGGTGCAGAATCTTATGGAGATCAGTCGTGCTTCATGTGGGAATCCAGTGGATGTTTGTGACATGAAGAAGAATAGGGACCAATACGGGTCTGCATCAGAAACTCCCAAGGGGGATGATCTAGTTGTACAACTAATCATACCTTCCTCTATACCAGCGTCCAATACATGTCAGCACCAGCGACCAATATGGGATAGGACCAACAACCAATATGGGCTAACATCTGGTGACCAATACGGGTTAGCACAAGAAATCAATACAGGTCAGCCCCAACAACCAATACAGTTCAGCATCTAACGACCAATACGGGTCATCATATAGTGACCTATATGTGTCAGCAGTAGATTTTCTACGGGTAGGATAATATGGCTTTAATACTATTCATATCCATCACAATAACTTTGAAATTATATAATTAAAGTGAGTTGTCTCTTTTTTTTTTTGCTTCATGCTTTAGATCATTCTTGTGATATTACCATTGTGGTATTTCTTATGATGTTTAAATATGTGGATTACTAAGAGACCAAAAAAACGGACTTAGAGTCCCCTTCTAAGTTGTTATACTCACCCATGTATGGGCTCCTCCCACATGAATGTGTCTGGTGAAGACTATTGACGCTCTAATGCAATCATTGAAAGTTCAGGACATGACTGAGCTGGGTGCGAGGGGAGTAGTCGAGATACCCTTCTTAGACATCAGACATACAACTACTGCCATCTATGTAGAGCTATAGGGATTATGTGATAGCTGTTTATTTCCATTTTCATTTCTAAGGATTGTATTTCGGCCCAATATTTTCAGTTTACAGTTGTACTTGTGGTTGTACTTTACTCTCGTGGTTATACCTTACTTTTGTTGGTTGTTCACTTCAGTTTCCCTTTTTTAGATTGTGCAGATCTATAAGGCGATTCCTTCCCTATTCGGGAAAAGAATTTATGTTCTAGTCACCAACCCCTGGCCTATGAAAGGAGGGTTTAGGGTAGTCACGTATGGGCCCCATGGGAAGAGTCGTGACATTCACTTTCTCAACCACTTCCTTTAAAAATTATGGTCCCATGAACTTCATTTCCCAAAAATCATCCCCCAAAGAATGAGTTAAAAACCAATAACCATATAATGCATCAAAAGGTTCAATCTGTATTCATGAATGAAAACTTTTATTATTATAAAATTCATCTATAGAAATTTGATGATCCCAACATCTATGGAAATCCATTGAAAAAGTTCAAATCATATCATCCAAAGTCTGAATCAACCATTATGACAACCCATCTGATTATGGTTGATGATTTGTAATGATATTTAATTCAATTCCCAATAACTTCTTAAGGACTTTAAAAATGATATAAGTGGTATTGGGATCATCTATAGATACAATAGAATGTATAACTCCATGTAATATGATAATCTTCTTGAGGTATAGTAGAGAAAGCTCCAAAACTCATTGGTTGTCCCACCATGAAGTCCATGTATATATTTTCCCATTTTCACTCTGAAACTAGAAAAGGATGAAGCATCTCCTTCAGTAACTTCCATTTTGCTTTAAAATATTTACATGTAAAACATCTCATGGACAAATATCAATTATATCTATTCATTCCATCCAACTAGTAATATTCCTAAAGGTCCATATACAAATTTGTTTTTTCAATATGAACTGAAAATGGAGAACTATGAGCTTCACCCAACAACTCTTTCTTCATATGAGAATCCACAGCCACCCAGAATCACTTTCCAAATATTAAAACACAATATTTATTTGTGTAATATTTTGGAAATATACCTATTTTAACAAATTCTACATTTCTCTATAACTCCCCATCTTCCTTATGTTCTTGATTAAATCTATCTTAAAAATATGATTACACTGAAACCTAAAAAAAATAGATGAATTTACTGCACCAACAACTTCAAAGAAAAATTCATCAAATCATTAATAAAATTTTCTTATTCCAACCATTACATAGTTAATGAATGATGATGTTTTAGACTCAAGGCATCTACAACTTTATTTTATTTTCAAAGATGTTAATTGATTATTAAATCATAAACATTCATCAATTAATTCCATCTTCTCTACCTCATTTTTAATTATTTTTGTGTGAATATATACTTTATAATTTTTGGGTCAATATATATTTCACATTTTTCTCTGTATAAATGATACCACCAAATTTTTAATGAAAAAACCAATGATTCTATTCGTTAAACATGTGGGTGATAATTTAACTCCTGAGGTTTTTTATGGAAGTATAATCAATTACTTGATCTTTCTACGTCAGATCTCAACTAACTGCCTTTAATGAAGCCTCACAGTAGATTATAAATTTGTTTTTTCTAGAAGAAATGGTCAAAACTGGATCATTCACCAATATTATATTCATGTCCTGAAAACAATCATCATATTATTTTTTCCATTGGAATTTATCTAATTTTTGAGTTATCTTAGTCTGTGGACTAGATAACTGTTCAAAGGATTCAACAAACCAACGGTAATAGCATGTCAAACCATGAAAACAACGAATCTCTGTTATATTTGTGAGCCTTGGAAATTCATCAACATCTTTCATTTTATCAGGATCAATAGTTACTCCACCTTTAGAAACAATGTGACCAAGGAATGAAATTTGTTTCCAACCACAATTCACACATGATGAAATTTCCATAAACATTTTCTCTATTATGGTTTGGAAAACAACCCTTATATTTTTTTCATTCTCCTCTTTACTTCTATAATATACCATTTTTTTTAAATAAAAACTACCCAAATATTATCCGAGAACTCATGAAATATTATATTCCTAAGATCCATGAATACAACTGGTGTATTATTTAACCGAAATGACATACAAAATTTTATAACAACCATATCTAGTATTTTTTTTTAATTTCGTACTCCTTCACCCACACCTGATTATACTTGAATCTCAATTCAATCGTTGAAAGATACTCAGATCTTTGGATCAGATCAAAAAATTTATCGATGTTAGGAAAATGATACTTATTCTTAATAGTAATGTAATTCAAATCACAATAATCAGTGTAATGTCTAATGGAACAACATTTTTTTAAAAAAAATATAAGATCTGTCCATGTTGAAGCTCTAGGGAAAATGAAACCTTGATCAAGAAAATCTTGCAACTGATTTTTCAGTTAATGGAGATACATTTGATCCATTTGATAAGGGGGATTTGAAATTGGCTATGATTCAGGAACTAATTCAACTGTGAATTCAACATTTTTATATGTTATAACACCATGTAACTCATCATGATAAACATCAATATATTTATTTACAAATGAAAGTTCATTAATTTGAATAGTTCTAATTTTTTCAACAATATGAGCAAGTTATCTATTGTTTCCATCTTTGAACAGTTTCTCAGGTTCCATATTTTTATTAATTTTATGGGTTCATTCATGTACACAAAGATAGATCCATTCTAAAAAAACATCATTAACTATAAAATCCATCATATAATAATAAACAGAAATAAAATGCACACCTAGAATGACCTAAACTCTACTAAGAGAAAAATAATGTTTCCATGTAATGTATTTCCAGATATAATAACTATAAGATTCATAAAATATAAATTTACTATAACATTTCCCCTTGTGTTTTAATAACATGGTCAGGTCTCATTTCTGAAGTTGACATTTTCAATTTAACTAAAATTTTCTCAGAAATAAAGGTATGTGTACACCCTATATAAAATAAGACTTTAGATAAAATATGTGTAAATAAAAAAATTACCTTATTCCACTTCATTGGATGGCCCTCAATCTATTGACATAGTCATAAAGGATATCACTACACATCTTGACTTATAGTCAAGATGATTTCTATCACCCAAATCATTATATGGTCAAGCATTTTAATAATTACCCATCTCACCAATTTTGAAGCACCTAACAATATTATTATCTTAATTGATCTTAATATAATTTTGATTATAATCTTGGTCCATACATAAACATTCCACATCCAAAAAAATTCTCAGTTTTTGTAACACATTCCCCATTTTGATTTTTACCACACATTTCACAGACTTGAAACTGGACATTCTTACCATCATCTATCATTGATTCATTCTTTCACATCACCTTCCATGTAGAACTCTTCTTCTACTTGTCTTCAATGTACACAGGATAATAAAAAATCTATTTCTACCCTCTCAACACTTCAGAAATAGTTTTCATATCTTTTGAACTATTGGGAATCCAATTCCCTTCTATATCTTAGTTTCAATCATGAGTAAAAGTGGTTGATTTTTCTATCGATATCTAAGATAATATTTGAAAAATATCACACCAGTATGGTGAAGTTTTCTTCATACACCACCTATTAATCTTTCTCATTTTTCCTTAATTCAAGGAAATTCTTCTCCAACCTTTGTCAAAACACCTTAGGAAAATATTTTTCATGGAAAGGACTTTTGAAATACATCCAACACAAAGGATTAAATATCCTCTATATCGCCAATATTATTGACCATTTACCAACACTGATCAAATTCAACATCAAAACGATAAATGGAAAGGCTAACCGTTTGATAATCTAAACATTATATAATATAGACTATATTTTCAAGGGATTTAATCCATCCTTTAGCTACTATTGGATCAGAAGATCCACTTAATGATGGAGGGTGTTGCCTCATAAAAGTTTCTACTATGATCATGTTCATTTATGGTAGCATTGGTTGTTCTCTTTCATGGATGCCACCTCTAATTATTTTATGCATCAGCTAATCCATTATGGTCACAAACTGATCAGTTCCAATTATCACCATTCTCAGTTATAGATTTGGAAAGATATCAGCCTCTCGGTTCATTATAATTTTAGATTCCCTGTTTCTTATATAGAAAACCATTATGAATAGTCGTATCTTAGATGATACAACATGGTAATCATTAAATGATAAAACATTTCAATATAAATACATGGGTAAATTCATTTATTGTATTATGTTAACACAATTCTAACTCATAATGTTATCTAAATCATGAATTGATATAAACTATAAGGAATGTACCTTAAGAATTATGTAATATAGATATTTCAACTAGATTTATCTTCTTGAAATTCCCAAAGATCTTTTTGGTTTATATTTTTAGAACGTTATAAAATAACTCATATATATCCACCCATAACCATGTGGATTCAATAAGGTTTTCCTTATGAGTTTTCCATTCGATCATGAAAAGGGGTAGATTGTTAAGTCATTAAGGTATCCTTATGACTTTACCATTCCTTGTTATTTTGAAAATCACCAACACCTTATTTCAAGGAAAAATTCATTTTACCATTGTTTTACATCCATAAGGAAATTTTCCTTCCCAAAGGAAATTTACCCCTAACTTGTTTTCATTGTTCATATCAATATTTTTTAAGTATAAAAATCAGATTAATATCTAAATCCTCGGAATCGTATAATACATAGATATGAAGCATTCTGTTTTAGGATCTGAATTCCTGTTACAAACTTTTATGAAGTTATACTCTGAATTCCCTATTATGAACTCTTATGAAGTTCAACTCTGAATTCTGATTACGAACTTATATAAAGTTATAAACTAGGAATTCTGGTGATGAATTCATTATGAATTCTCATTATGAATTCTGATGACAAATTTTGGTTATGAATTCTCATTTTGAATTCTGATGATGAATTCTGATTACGAGTTATCATTATGAATTCTGATTATGAATTCTGATTACGAATTCTCATTAAGAATTCTGATTACTAATTCTCATTACGAATTCTGATGATGAATTCTGATTACGAATTCTCATTAAGAATTCTGATTGTGAATTCTAATTATGAATTATGGATACGAACATGTATGAAGTTTGACTCCGAACTCTTCTGATAAACAAAATCTGAATATCCTTGTATTATAGACTCCAAATTTATTTTTGGTCAGATTTAAAACATTCATATTTTCTTACATTCCGAATATCAGTTATTGGTTATGCTTTCACTTGTTCTTTTATAAAACGATTTTGTGACTTTAGTTATCAACAAACTGTTGTTTGAGTGACACGTGTACAGGTCCCTCCGAAATTCAAGGAAGAATATGACCGTTGGAGGAGGGAGCTGACCGTTGGAGTTGTGACTATAAATAAAAGATCATTTGAAAAGAGCGAAACATGTTTTCAAGACATGTAGAAAATGTGCTGGTGAGGTGATTCCTAGAGAGAGAGACTCTTATAAACTCTCAAGATTCGTTCAGATTGTTTGAACTGGTCGTTCAAACTTTTCTTCATGCAGATTTGCTTAGTGAAGTTGTTTGATTACCTTAAAAATCATAGAATTCGGGTTGTGAAATCAGAGGTGCCGATTTCCTTACAAATCGAGGGCTTACGGGGATAGCAAGACAGATACCAATCATCAGATTGAGAGATTACCTGGGTTTGGGTAAGACAGACATTCCTGAAAATATAAATCAAGGGACCTCTTATCAAGGGTTATTGGATACCCTCCTATTTGGGTTAAAATAGTTTATACTTGTTACATTTAGTTTTACTACTTTGTTTTTCCGCTCCATTTGTATCGTTTAGGAAAGTATAACATTCTTATACTTCCTTATGCATGTACTCTAAATATATAGGATTTTATAGGATATAAGGTAGAATCATAGTTGCTGTAAATTTTTTTAAAGTTTAATTTCTGGAACCATTTTTTCGGAATCAAGCATTTTATTAGGTCTTAAAGGTGTTGTGAATTATGGTTATCTATAAAAGTTCCAAAGGGATCTTTTTTAGTATACAATTCACCCCCCTCTTGTATTTGTATCCCATTTTTCATATTTGATCCAACATTTTGTATAATAGAGTATATCATTCTCAGACATACAATTTTTACAATTGGTATCAGAGCTTGGTTTAATCTGAATTAATCTCGTGATTAGATTCAGAAGGGAATTTTCAGAATTACATTTTCCAGAATCATATTTTTTTCGGAATCTGTTATTCTGAATCATAGTTCGGATTATGTTTTTCATAGAGATACTCTTTCTATATATTGTACTTTCTTAGGATTTTCTGTCTTGTTTACAATCTCTCACTACTAACAAGTTTTTTGTGCCAAATACTATCTTGAGAATGGAAGGTTTAAATATTGGTTCTATGGATAATCTAAATACTACAATACCTCCTGTTTTTGATGGAAATGATTATGAGTTTTGGAGAGATAGGACGAAGACTTTTTTTATCAATAATGGAGTTGATAACTATCTAATGCTGATTAGAGATTATAAGATTCCAGATAAGGAATTGAGAACCTTTATGAATCAGGAGAAATCAGAATATCAATCGAATTTTAGAGTTAGAAATACTTTATTGTGTTCCCTGACTAGGAACATCTATAGTAAAATATCATCGTATGAAGCTGCAATAGGTATCTGGAAGAATCATGAAGTTACATGTTTCAGTACATCCAATGTCATAGAGACCATAAGAGCTATGCTAAGAGCTGAATACCATAGTTTTAACTTTCTTTATGGAGAACCTATAAGTAAGTACAACAAAGGCTAATGATTATTCTAAATAGATTAAAATCTATGGGAGAAAAAGGATTGGATGATGAGGCTCTTGTGGATAAGATCATAGATATTATTTCAAATGAAAGAGAGTCCACGAGAATAGCTATTGTTGAAAACATGAAAGTCACTCAGATTTCCTTAGATGGGTTGTTTGGAACTCTTCTTTAGCATGAAACCAGAATGAAGAGAGATACTAAAAATGTCCAGAAGAAGAATGGGAATAGGGGAGTTTCTTTTACATCCAATTATAAACATATGAATGCCATGACCCCAGAAATAGTAACCAGATCAAAGACTTAGAAAGTTATTATTCAATCAGAATCTAGTGATATAGGAAAGTCATAGAATGAATTAGAAAATCTTGCTTAGAGAATGAACAAGATTGTCGCTCGGATGAATCATTAGAATTAATACAAGAAGAAATACTAAAAAGATAAGGAAAGGTGGAGAATTTACTTGTTATTATTGTAGAAGAATAGGTTATATCAGCCCTGATCATCTCGTGTCTAAAAATAAGGAAAAAAAGAAAGGAATTCAGAAAGGAACATGAATAAATTCTATAGATCAAAGCACAAGAAAAGTCTAATAGGTAATGATACTTGGAGTGCTATTTGTGGAGACTCTTCAGAAAGTGAATCATCTGAATATGATTTATCATCACAGAATAAAATGGGATTTTTTTCTACTAATTCATTCCCAAATACATGTCTTATGGACAAGGTATGCTCTGCCTAGGATTTGAAAAATTTATCTCTTGATAAGAATTAATATTCAGAAAATAATACTTCTAATGAAGATACATCATCCTTAGAAAATGAAGAATTATCTTCATATGATTATGTATCTAGATTTTCAAAGTTACTTGAAGCAAGAAATTGTAAAATTTCTAAAAAATTAGAAAAGGAAAATAATAAGGAAGAAATTCATACAAAAGAGATTTCAGATCATTCTAGAGATCTTAGAGATAAAGAAGAGCTTTTAGAAAAACATTCTAAATACCTTGAGAATGAAAATGCTACTAAAGAATAACTTTCTAAAGAACTTAAGAATGCTATTTTAAATATAAAAGTTTTTATGGAAAATATAACTCTAAGAAAATGATTCCTGAGGATAGGAATTTAGTCATCAAATTGAAATCTGAAATGTTTTCTTTTAAGAATCTTCTTGAAAAATTCACCTATGGGAAGGAGAATTTTGAAAAGATATATTCTCAAACTAAACATCAAGGAAACACTATTAGAGTAGGTTATACTAACCAGAAACCGGTTTTCAAAAAAAAACAATTTTTTCCTTCTAGAGCCCCTTTTTGTACTAAGTGTCAAAGTGGTGGGCATTGGAAGAAAAGTGTCTCCTTAAATAGAGTTCAATATATTGGGTTTCAAAATGCTTATTTTTCTAAACAGATGTGGAAACCCAAAAATTTTTTATCTGATAGTTCCGAATCCAAGAATTTTTGGATTCTGAATGCCTACCTTTTTCTTATTTTCAAGAAAATAGGGAATGTACCAACATCAATACATTGTACATTGATAGTGGATGTTCCCAACATATGACTGGTAACAAAAACGATTATGAAAATATTATCAAAACGAAAGGAGGAAAATTAATTTTCAGAGATAATTCTCAGGGAGAAATTATTGGTATATTTAACATTCTTCTTCTTGAAAAACATTGTTTTCAAATGTTTTATTTGTTAAGGGTATTAAGAAAAACCTCATTAGAAAAATCCAATTATGTGATGAAGGCCACCTTGTGAATTTTAGGAATGATAAGTGCTTAGCACACAATTCCAAGGAAGAATTTATTCTTTCTACCAATAGGCAAGATATTGTTTACACACAATACTTAGAAGACCTCATTAACCAAGACATACCTTGTCTTAGTGCACTTTAAGATCATTCTTGGTTGTGTAATATAAGGTTAGGACAGTGTAACCTTAGGAACATATGCAAAACACACTCAAAGACTATGGATTGAATTTTATTAAGACTGAAATTTTGTGCGATAACACAAGTGCCATTTCCCTTAATAAAAACCATGCACATAACTCTAGTGCAAGGCACATAGATATTAGGAATCACTTTCATAGGGATCACACACAAAAAGGAGATATCATTCTACAATTTATCATAACGAAATATCAGCTTGCTGATATTTTCACTAAATCATTACCCTTTGATATATTTGAATACATTAAACTAAAGCCAGGAAAGATAAATGTGAGGTAATCTTCCTCCATTAACTTTCTATTGAACCAATCTCCTTACAGTAATAAACTCCTTTTCATAGGGGGAGTACATATGTTATTAATGTTTTTTTTAAAACATCATAGTTGGTTTTTCAAAAACTTTCGTAAAGAAAATTTTTCGAAGTTTATTTTTCAAAAAATTTCATAGTTGGTATTTCAAAATTTTTGGTAATGAAAAATCTTCAAACCTGAAATTTCAATAATGAAAATCATCAGAACTGAAATTTTTCGTAATTAAATATTCAGACATGAAGTTTTTGTAATGAAATTCTTCAAACCTGAAATTTTCGTAATAGAAATTTCGGATTTGAAATTTTTCTAGTGAAGTTTTTCCTATTTTTTTAATTCAAAGTTATTCAAGAAGAATGTGACCTATTACGAATAATTTTCCTAGCCTATCTGAATGGTATGACTTCATTACTTACGTTTTCTTAATCACTTTTTCTAGCTGTAAGTTTCATTTCTTTTTAAAAAATTTCAGATTCGCTTATCCTTAAATCCGAATTTTTTTCATAATACCTCAAAATATCGGATTCCAGATTTCCTTGGGGGTATGTTTTCAACCGTCAGATTAGATCAAAGAGTTTTTCAACAGTTATATTGGAATTGGAAGTTAAATGGTCACTTTTATCTCCTATATAAAGGGTAGCCTCAATGGTTGTCCCACATCGGTTTCCAAGCCCTCGCGTCTCGATGCTCTGCTCCTCTATAAAAGCCCATTATGAATCCTTCAAGAAGTGCCCAGTCTGAATGTCTGAAGAAGCCCCTTCTTAGGATATGTCTTTAGTCTAGCCAATCACAGAGTGGCAGATATATAGGGAGAGGTTGGTACACCCAAACTTATTCAATAAGTATGACTCAATTATTTCCAAGCACATCAATCTCAATAGATGGGAAGATGTAGCTCATTCTAAGACAACAACTCAATATCTAGTCTACATGGATCTTCTCTTTGAATTATATGAATCATTTTGCTTTATCAAGGAAGATTCTAGGGAAATTTATTCCTCTAATAGTTATGGGAAGACCTATCCACTCTCTTACACCATGGCTACATGCTTGGTGGGGAAATCTTATGAAGGGGAGGCAGAATTTTGCTCCCAAAAACTGCTAGAGGTTCAAGGTAGTTTCTTTAAGGAAAAGCATATGGAATGCCTTGGGCACAAAGATTTCAAGACAACCAAGATTTCCCTTCTAACTACCAATAATCAGATTCTACAATTATGGGTGCATGGACTCATCGTACCATGGAAGGGTGATAAGGATACCCTTAAGAAGAGAGATATGTATATTTTAGATTTTTCGGTAAACCTAAGGAAAGTGAATCTCATGAGGCACATCATCATTTCGATTTAGAACATCAAGAATGGAAATCTGAGAGCTCTAATTATTATATATCCAGCCTTACTCTCAAAGATGATAGTTCGGTGCCTAAAATCCTTCAAGATTCCTGATAGCTCCAAGACAAGGAATTTAAAGGTGATGATGATCAGTGATAAACCCCTAAAAAGGATGAAAGTGTGTTTATCCATGGATTCAAGAGAGTTCTATGATCTGCCTAAGTATGAGGCAGAAGCCAATCTGGAAAATGTTGAAAACGATGAGCCATCAAAGTAAGTAGGAAAGAAAATAAAGCTGAAGGAAGTGGAGGAAATAGAAAAAACTCTCAAAGAAAAAGAACCTCAATCCGCACCTCCAAAACCCAAAAAGCAAAAATCCTACCCGAATGAGGTGGTATCAATGTGGATGGAAGATAAGTAGAATAGAAAAGCAGGGGAGCCACAGTTTGGTTTGGATCCTGCTAAGGCTAGGGACTTGAAATAAGAAGAATCTGATGAGCTTGAGAAGGAGGCCAGGGAAACGAAGCTGAAGAAGAAAATTTCTGAGACCGAGATTTTCCAATATCATCTGAACACCACTAATGTTGCATCCGAACAAATTCATGTTCCAAAAGACCTTTTTGGTGGAATCATTACCTGACACTCCGGGGAATAATTTCTTCACTCTCGAAAAACCACGAGAGAAGGTTGTGGAAGAGAAATAGCTAAAAAATAAGTATAATAATCTGAGAGTAATGGTGTCTCTGATGATGTTATTAAGAAAGTTGAATAGTGTCATGAAAAAGAGAGTGCTTCTGAGAAACTCTCAATCCATACTTCTCAAGCCGGATCTTCAAAACTTGGTACACCTAGTGATGATGAGAAGGGAGAATAAGAAGTCAATAAGACATCTAAGGAAGAGAGTCACAATCATGACTATATTCATCATGAGGATATTGAACCTAGAGCTGATAAGGAAAATTTTGATGAAGAGAAGACTGTTCAATTATCAGAAAGTGAGCATGAATCACCAGATGAAGAGGATAATCCAAAAATCAGTCAGGGGAAATAAATAGTTGTTGACACTCCAACTAAAGACATTTTGAGGAAGAAATAATCTGGAGGAACTTCTTAGAAGAATTTGGTAGAGATAAAGGAAGATCCATCTGAAATAAAAATTTCTGATTCAGAGTCATCTGCCCTGGGACATGGTTTTGTTGTTCAGACGCTGACGAAGTTGGTAGATACCATTCTGATCAATCATAAAATAGATTCCATATGCCAGATGCTTCATCACACCATGAATCAGAAGTCAGAATCCATATCCATGGTGATGGATAAATGTGTGAAGATTGAGGTAGAACATAAAATTTTCTAATAAATTATGATGTACATAGAAAGTCTTGCAGAAAAATGACTCTATGGTCAAATAAAATCAATGAAGATTTGGTAGAGCTTGATCTATTTCAAGAAGATATTAAGGAAGCCTTTGGTGTTGATGATTTAAAAATTAAAAATCATTTAGACAACTTTCAGGATAAGCTGACCCAAGAGAAAAATACTCGGAATCAACGGGTCAAAAATCTGAATGGGAAGCTTAAATATGTTGCTCAATGATAGAAGGGGGAAAGAGATCTCTGGATTGAGATCGAAGAGAATCTTGTAAATCAGGAAGAATTGTTGAATGTTCTGGAAGAGGCCATGAAACCTTAGGAATATATGATGAAGTCATTAGAAAAGCATGTTTAGGAGGATCATAAAGAGCAGAAAAAAATAAATACCATCATGAAGATGCTAATTCCCAAGAAAAAAGAACCAAAATAAATCCTACACCAATCTTTTGTTGTTTTTGTTTTTTCCTTGTACTAATATTTTCAATCATAATGGAATTGTGGCTTTTTTTATGTCTTTACTATTAATTTTGGTACCATATTTCTTTTCAATTCTCTCAAACTCTTTTTGGAAATAACAAAGGGGGAGAAGGAAAAAGAACTCAAAACAGAGAAGAAAAAATGTAAAAGGGAGGACAAAAAGATATCTATGTAAAGAAGAAATATCCCTAAGTAAGGGGGAGCTTATTTAAGGGGGAGTTTCTCATTACGAATACTTCCAAAATCAAATGAAAATTATCATTCCATAAATCTAGAATATGAACCTTAGATTTCAAAAGACTAAGGGGGAGTTAGTCGTATTTACCATTTTCCATGAACAAAGGTAGATAAGCTTTATTTTTGAAGTCTAAGAATTTTTTCCCCAAGTCTTTATATTATTTTTTGTAAGGATTTTTGTGATTTCAAAACGGGGGATATTGTTGAGTCAATACGGTTTTCCTTATGACATTTCCATTCCTTCATGAAAAAGGGTAGATTGTTAAGTCATTAAGGTATTGTTATGACTTTACTATTTCTTCTTGTTTTGAAAATCACAAACACCTTATTTCAAGGAAAGATTCATTTTACCCTTGTTTTACTTCCATAAGGAAAATTTCCTTCCCAAATGAAATTTACCCCTACCTTGTTTTCATTGTTCATATAAATATTTTTCTTATGCATAAAAATCAGTTTCATATTTAAAACCATGGAATTGTATAATACTTAGATATGAAACATTCTGTTTTAGGATCCGAACTCCTGTTATGAACTTTTATGCTGTTATACTCTGAATTCCCTATTATGAACTCTTATGAAGTTCAAATCAGAATTCTGATTATGAACTTATATAAAGTTCTGAACTACAAATTCTGATGATGAATTCATTATGAATTCTCATTACGAATTCTGATGATGAATTCTGATTACGAATTCTCATTACGAATTCTGATGATGAATTCTGATTACGAATTCTCATTATGAATCTGATGATGAATTCTGATTACGTATTCTCATTATGAATTATGATGATGAATTCTAATTACGAATTCTCATTATGAATTCTGATGATGAATTCTGATTACGAATTCTCATTACGAAGTCTGATGATGAATTCTAATTACGATTTCTCATTATGAATTCTGATTGTGAATTCTAATTATGAATTATAAATACAAACTTGTATGATGTTCAACTCCAAATTCTTCTAATAAATATAATTCGAATATCCTTGTATTATAGACTCTGAATTTATTTTTGGTTAGATTCCAAACATTCATATTTTCTTACATTACGAATGTCAGTTTTTGGTTATGCATTCACTTGTTCTATTATAAAACAATTCCGTGCCTTTAGTTATCAACTAACCGTTGTTTGAGTCACACATGTACAGGTCCCTCCGATATTCAAGGAAGAATATTACCGTTGGAGGAGGGATCCGACCATTAGATGTGTGCCTATAAATAGGATCTCATTTGAAAAGAGTGAAACAACTTTTCGAGACTTTTAGACAATGTTCAGGTGATGTGATTTCTAGAGAGAGAGACTCTTAAAAATTCTTAGGCTTCGTGCATAAATTTTGGAACTTCTCATTCAAAAATTTCTTCGTGAAGATTTTCTTAGTGCATAGGTTCGATTACCTTAAAAATCAGAGACTTCTGGTTGTGAAGTCAGAGGTGCCGATTTCTTTACAAATAGCGGGCTTGTGGGGATAGCAAGACAGATACCGATCTTCGGATTGAGGGAATACCTGAGTTTGGGTATGAAATTCATTCTTGAATGTATAAATCAAGGGACTTCTTATCCAGGGTTGTTGGATAACCTCCTCTTTTGATTAAAAGAGTGTATACTTGTTACTTGTAATTTTACTACTTTGTTTTTCCGCTGCATTTGTATTGTTTAGGAAAGTATAAATTTCTTATACTTCAATATACTTGTACTCCAAATATATAGTATTTTATGCTCTTTAAGGTAGAATCTTATTTTTTGTAAACTTTTGTTATGTTTCATTTCCGGAACTATTTTTCTGGAATCAAGCATGTTTTTAGAACGTAGAGATGTTGTATTCGTATCTCATTGTACATATTCGATCCTACATTTGGTATAATAGAGTATATATTACTCAGGCATACCATTCTAACAAAGCAGACAATGTTGTTACCATTAAAACAATATCCATTTCATCCAAAACATAAAAACTTTAACACAAAACAACAACAATATTTCTATGAAAAAACTTCATTACATTTCACATGACTTCCATGTTTATCATAAACATCATTATAACCTAATAATTTTTTTTAAAACTAGGGATGAACCTAAAATGCTCAGTCAGGTATATTAAAAGAATGAAATAAACCATTATACCATGAATACTTATAAACATATGAAATTATTTTTGCAAAGACATATTCTCACCCATATATACTCAATTTATTTACAATGAGATTTACATAAACATTAAATAAAATAAATAATTCAATAAGGGTATCATGGGGAATTAATTAAGTATGTTGTAACCATAATGACTACCTTATGATTTTTAACACTCAAGACTATCTTATAATGTAACTCTCATGACTACCCTATAGTGTATCCATCAAGGTTACACTTGGAGTAACCATACGACTGAACTCAAAAATACACATAACCAGTGAATTAGCGGGATATATAGGTCCCAAAAATCATCTTATACAAATTCCATGAACCAAAAAATAATTATATAACATTAATAATTTCATAAAAACCATTATTTTTAATTTTGTAAAAATTGAATGTCAAAAGAGGATATTTAAAGGAATTTCACTTACAAATATCATATATTTGAATTGAGAATAAATGTAATGAAAGGGTAATGTGTATACACTATAAATTCACATAATAAAACATAATAAAAATTATCATTCATCAAAAAAAATATTTCTAGCTTATAATTAATGAAGTAGAAGGTTAACCCAATAAATGGAAATTCGGTTATGAATTCCCTTAACTCGGGTTCTTCTTACTAAAAAAAAGTTTAAACCTAATGTATAATGGTTAAAAGAGTGTTATTAATTTTTTTAATAATTGTAATCATGTTTATAAGACATTATATGATCATTTTATAACATCAATATACCAATTTATCAATAATATTTTTTTATTTCCATTGCTTCATGATTGTGTTTTACATCATTTCCACGGTCTGTTTGTAAAGGATTTTCTTGTCGAATAGAAGAAGAACTCAAAACGTGGAAGGAAATGGTTTTAAAAAATTTCTGTAATATTATATGATTCCATAAATCATTTGGGTTATATGTTATGATGATGAATCATTAGAGGAATCATTAGTGATATCGCTTAGATCATTTTGGTGGTTCTCCTATAATCACAAACTTATTTCATCTGATACATTTAATATTATGAATATAAGTTAATTTTATAATATAATAGAGATAATATCATGAAAATTAAATTAGGTTCAAACCATTAAAATGGTTTTACTACCGTCTTTTAAATCGACACATCATAGATGGTGTTTTTTTACAATAAGAGGAATATGATAGATTGAGTGACGATGAATGTTTCCATAAACATCATGAAGACCTAGAATATATCTATTATTGGAGCTTTAATTCCTATTGGATAAGGGGGTTTAAGAGAGTATAAGGAAATTACACAATTGAAAATAAAACACAAGAAAACTTAAAGTGGACTTTTACATCTCAATCTATTCTTATTAAGATCCTTCTTAAGGACATTGGTTTTGTCCTTATGGTGAGAAAATAAGGTCTTGGGAATTGAGAAATTCTTTTCAAAGGTTATTTTTCAAAATTTAGACAATTATCAATGATATATAGTTTGATAAGAAGACGGGGGAGAGGGTTGTATTTATAGTGGAGGAGAGGAGGGGGTTTCAATTATTTTAATTATTATATTAATATTTATTCTCAAGATTATGATTAATCCTGATTCATGTGAATCAAAACAGTAAAGATATATTTTTAGTTCATACCAAGTGTGCATACAAGATCCATGATTCTAGTAATAGTTTATTTAACATATAATGTATATTTATGATAATTTACCGTAATTCACTATTAATCAAAATTCGTGTATTTCTGAAAAATCCAAAAAATTCATCGTAGACATTTTTAAAAATTTATTCATAATAAATGTATTCAATCTTTTATGAATAATTTTCTAAATAGTAGAAAATTAATTTTTAAATAAAATCACAATTTATTCAAATAATAAATTTTTTAAAAGTATATCTCTTTTTATATCGCCTTGAAAATTTTATAAAGATCTTTTTATCTTATAACCTCAAGAAAAAAACAATAATATGATTTATAATATATATGGTTCATATTAATTTTTATAGAAATATTCAACAGGGTATGTTACTATTCACCCAAAACATGTTGGTTCTATCAGATTCCAAAAAACTTACTAATTGAAACCATAACTGTTCATTTATTGAAATTCAAATCACAGAAGTAGAAAATTTATTTTGTATAGAGATTATATATATATCCATAAAAAATGTTCCTTTATATAGAGACTTAGTTTTTCATTCATATCAATTTATTTTCAAATCCACGAGGTGTTAAATTGGGTGTTTGTATATGTATATCTTGCTCGAAAACCCTAGGTATTGGCCTTCATTATATTGGGTGAGACATCACCGGGTTTTCATGTGTGTTTGAGTGTGTGTATATATATATATGTAATGGGATGATTCCAACATTGGCATATCAAACTGGTTAGAATATTTTTGTGAAACTATAAATGGAATTCCAACATTGGGAAAAACTATTTTGTCATTGGGTATTGGTTAGTGGTTGGACATAGTCCCCCAGAGAAGTAATTTATGGGTAAGGAAATTTGGAACTAGCCAATATAGGTATTTATAGGGTAATTGTTTGTCCAATCCACAGATGATAACTCCAAAATTATATGCGATGTGATTCTATGTAATTTTTATTTATTTGTGTGTTGTATGATCCTAAAAAACTATTTATATATTTTTTCCATTCACTAACACATTATCAAAATAAATATATAGTGTATAGACTCTCATAAAGTCTATTGGGACATTGGACTGACCTCAAACCCACGTACATGATAAGGGTTTTTATTTACATGTCTTGATCACATATTTGTTATCAATGTTTTGATATAATATATAGAACTAGATTAATTGTAAAAACCTAGTGATGTGTGGAGGCAATGTGATAGGTAGGGTGGTTTATTATGAGTTCTTCAAGGTGTAATTTATTTCATAGTATTAATTTCATTATTATTGATCATTTACCACAGAATTTTCAATTTATAACCAATTAAATCTTACTTATTTTAGTAATTTTAATTTATTGTTTTGATATTCTATTACATAAAAAAGGATATCTTCTATCTATTGTGGACTACAGGGGCCCAGTGGAATCATAGTACTTTCAATATGTAATCACGTAATTTCATTGTATATATGGTTCAAGCTAAATTTCTGATATTTTTTTCATGACATATAGGATATATATTTGAGGTTATATTCTCCCCACAACAATTTGTATCCCTCTATAGTAGTCAAAATCATTTGAAATATACGTAGACTCACATGGGGTCACATAGAAAATCTAAATGGGTATATTTTTGGTTTCTAACACTAGGGCATCACACACCTGTGAAATTATTTTATAAATTCATGGTGTTAAAATTTAAAAAATTCCTAATGATAATTAATTTTTTTTAACTTTTTTATTAATTTTTATTTAGTACTGAATTTTAAATATAAATATATATATATATATATATATATTATTACCACATAATACATATATTTTATTTTAATAATTTAAATTATTTTTATAATATTATTAAATTACACTAAATAATTGAAATATAAATTTTATATTTAATTTTTTATTATCAAAAATTTCATATAAAAATCAGTAACTCCTCTAATTCATAGTGTTTTCGTAAAACAAATCATATATTCATAATTATTCACATATTACATTTTCATTTGTTCTTCTAAAAAAATTTATGTCCAAAATGATGGAATATTTATGTCATATATATAGAACACCCCCAAAATAAAAAGTTGTCAAGTCATAAGAATTCTTTCAGCCGAACAATCTATATCATTTATCCAAAATCCTGAGAGTTATGTTCTAGATAATGTGAGAAATTACAATGAATGGTATTTGTTAATATATAACAATGGAATTTAACATAAATTAATAGAACTGTAAAATCCAATTTTTAGGATATAGATCACCCAAATGTGGTTTTTTTAGAGATCTCCTTTCTAAATCCAATGGTATTAAAATGTTGTGTAGGAATTAAAAAATTGATATGTTTGGTTAATAATAATTTTTAAATAAAACGATGTAAAAAATTAAAATTAAAATTTATTTTTATTATTATATATATTTAATAATAAATAACGAATAAAATATCTCTTTATTGATTAGGTTTTATCCCATGTAGTGTTATTATTTTTAATATTGAACTATAGAATTTACAAAGGAATCTATATATAGAATGATTTAATTGTATTCTTAATTAGCTGGAACCATTATACTCTTCCTACCCCACTATAAATCGAAAATAAAATTTCTATATGGTTTTGGAGATTCACATATAGAAAACACTACACCCGATATATATTGTTTTCTAATATAGATAACTATTATTAAGAAACATATTATTCTATAAATAACCTCTATTATTTAACATATTTATTTTCATTATCTACATTGGTTTAATGTGTAATGTATTACCTCAATATTTTTATATCATGATCTCGATAGAAAATATAATCAATTATGTCATATTAGTTATTATAAATACTCATACCATTTGATATTTCATAAAATAAATCCACATTACCCTCAATCGAAACATATTATACTTTTATATAGTTATAATTTACATTAATCCATACAGGTAGTGTTTCTTTCTCTTATCTTCTGTGTAAACAGAACTCTTATACTGGTTGTTATAGTTGATTAATGACTAAACAAACATATTTTTTCAGGATTAAAATATGATAATGATTTTGTTTTGAAATGATTATGATTATAAATAACCCTAGGTTGGTTTATTTGGTATAATAATTAGACATTTTTTATATTGTTTTATCCCCTAACTCAATTTAGATTACATTACCCTCTATATAATGGAAGATTTAATTTCCCAAAATGGTATGTATTCACTCGAATGTAGTCAAAACCTAGACAATGTGATCAATATTTTCAATATTTTATTATTATATATCGGTAATTAAAAAAATAATTTAGGTATAAAAATATGAAAATTATTTCAAAAATCCGTGGGTGGATCAATAATGAAAAAAAACTGTACATACACTCCAATCAAGAATAACATTATCAATGAATTATACAAAAATAATAATTGATTAAACAATGAATTTATTATGATTTTTATACATATTATGAGTTATTTTATATATCATGATATCATATAATATTTTCTTCTTAATATTTTTTATTATTTTATAATCAAATGGAATAGATAAGTTTGTGAAATTTTATATTTATAAAATATATAATTTTACTTATAATTTTATACATTATGTGAATTTTATATATTTTTATTTTATTTCCCTAGTAAAATTTTCAAGGATATTATAACCCAAAAAATAGTTCAAAAAATATAGATTGTGTGAAATACACTAAAAATATACAGAGACTTATTAAAAGGTACTTTCAAGTGGATTGTTGTTTTAACACATAGGACGTAATATAATAAAGGATTTAAAAAGGATTTCTTAAATTATATTATTCATCTATAAAAAAAATAATCTGCGATTCTAAACATATTTGGGCACCGTTAGTATCAAGAATATATATTTATTCTCAAAACATGAGGTTCTCAACTGACACTATTCTATTTTCTGTTACCCTAGATGGGTGTTTTGTGAATTGGAATGAAAGATTCTCAATGATACCTATTAGATGAATTAATCAATCATTAATTGTTATATAAATATATTGACAATTTATAATTATGAGAAAAAATGGATAACATAGTTTAGCAATAAATAATGCCTCATATATTATTAATGTTATTGTATATTTTCTTAGATACTATCGTTTGGTCAATAATTATGTTTGTATCAATAATTTGACATTTTTTTCCTAGTTAACAATATAACCAAACTTAATATGATATAGTTAGTGAAATTATACATGTGAAATTTATATATGGAGAAATATACATGAAAAGATAAAATGGATAAAATTTATCCTACAACTAAAAAATATATCCAAAATTAGTTTTTAATGATTATTATAAATTTTTTTATAGTAACAATTTTTAAAAATGTTACACAAATTATAAGATTATTTGACTAATAAATTAGAACAATCAATACATAAATTGTGACTATTTTATGTGATATATGTATAAAATTATTTGGGGGATTGATTATGTAATTTTGGGCATTGGAGTTTAGTAATAGGGAAATAATTGTTAGTAGCCCAGTTGGGTTTTATATAAATGTGTAATAACACCCAATTTTTTATTGTTTGGGATACTTTATTAGAGGATTTAAGAATTGAAATTATATATATAGTAGTATATCTATCACAGATGTAAAATACATTCAGTAATGTTTGATGAGGTTTCTTATTCAATTATGGACTATATATTTTGATTGTGTCTATAATGTTCTGGTTCTGGATGCCACCCAAAGGTGCCCCAAGCCCTGTTGGTCACATGAACTCAAGTGCATTTTCCTAAAGGTCAAAGGGTGTCGACTATAAGAGATGGCTCAGTGTATAATAGTGGGGAAACTATGCCCTCATTAAAAATGTATACATAGAAGAATAACAATAATAAACAATAGCAGTAGCAGTAATACCATACAAAAAAATAAATTCTGGAATACAGATGGTAAAAACATCTGTAGCATATATATAAATAATGATGCATGTCACATGTATCTAGGAAAGAATCAAAACAAGTAACAATTTTGGAAATACAATACTGAACCAATGTACATAAATCAGTAATATCCAACAGCATGAAAAGCTTCATCTTGGTCCCATGATCTCTATATGCATCATAAATCATGTACCTGATGAAGAATGATGTTTTCCCTTATCCATACCTGCAACCATATAACCTGTTTGGGACCAAAATCATGAACTAAATAGGGTTTGAGACAAATCCCAATAGAAAACCACCAACAGATATGCGCCTAACTGTCAGTGAATATATATATAGGAGGTAATATGAATAATGAAACAATAATCATGGAAGTACTCAATAGTAAAAAAATCAAATAGTTTCCAATTACATTCATCTTTCATTTATAAATTATTCAAATCGTTGAGTAATCTAACGTCAGGATCTATGCTATGGTTTCTATCCCCCAGTACAATGGCAACAATAGATATCTCAAAAGAACATCTAAATAATCATGAAATACTAAGTCCAAGCTTGTGCATTGTTTTGGCAGAATCATCAAAATCATACAATCATTTAAGAGAGACCCTCTAGGAATCTTCTCAGAGGCTAATCCCCCCTTTTTTAACATATCATCAATTAAATAAATAATAAATCACTGGGAAATTTGACACAGTCTAACCCCGTTGGTCCCACATGGCACTGATCATTTATAACGACCACCAGGGTAGCTATAACAATCAATACCCCATGGTCAAAATAAAAACAATAATATATAATGACCCCTTGGAATCTCTCATAGTCAAGGCCCTATAGTCCAATATTTATTTAATAATGACTCTCAGGGTAGCTCTTATGGTCTATCCTCTTTAGTCAATGACCCCATGATAGCTCTCACTGTCAATACCTCTAGTCAACCATAACAACAATTCATAATTAAAATTCCCTCCACCAGGGAACCTTTCACATTCAATTCCCTGTGGTTATACATTAATAATGTGAAACACATGCATCACGTATAAACAAAAAATCCATTTAAAAAACACAAGTCATGGAAAAAACGCAGCACAACATGCTTCATAGAACTAACAGTCAAAAAACAAATAAACACGGTAAACACATCCTAAATCAAGGTATTAAACTTTAATCATGATCTACAAACCTTTCTCTATGTACAAACTACAACAGGTATTAAACAGGGTTAATATTCAAGACATGTAATACCCTAAGCATGGGTATTTGGCACATTAAGCATATATATTCCAAATAAAATCAAATAAATACAGAAACCACCTACCTTGATGTTGTAAGAATAAAAATAATGAACTCTGATCCATTAATCATCCTAAAACATCATAGATCTATGAAATGGTTAAAATCATTCAACAGTGGATAACTCAAGGGAGAGGAAAATATGGAAGAGAAGCTCTAGGGGAAGAATGTACTCACAAATGGGAATCCAATGCACCGTTCAACATCTCAATCATATCTCAGATAGAGGAATGATAGGATATCGAACATCTTCAGTCATACGTCACTCTCTTATACAAGACACAAGAAGAATAAAGAAGTTATGGAGATAAGATGTGACCCCGGTCCAACTAATCAAATAAAAATAAAAGTACAAGGCTTGTTTATTTAATGTATATTTACCGACCCATATTTTGACGTACATAGACATTACATTACATTTGTATAATAGATAATACATAATAAAACCAGACACCAAAGGACCATAATAGTTTATTGTCTTTGGAAAGTTGGAACATAATCTTCTAATCTTGGTGAAAGATCTTCAACATCTCCCATAAAGATCAAACATTTTTTATCATAAATCCTTCCTTTATATCTTGGGGAAATGAAAACATATAATGGGTGTGCTCAAATGCTCTGTAAGGGTAAGCATGAAGAAAATAAAACAACCAATATACATTTGAAATTCAAAACATGAACATAATGTTCAAACATCAAAATCTTGAGTTGTGAAATAAATCATGGCAGTAAGTAAGGAATGGATCCTAAAAGAACATCAATCATTATAAAATATCATGGGGAAAAACGTTTAATTGTGGAAAACCATTAATAACATGATACGATTTCCATAGTAGCCTAGGTATTGCTGCAAAGACCATCTTAGTGGACAAAGTCCCTTTCTGAATCGAGTTCACTCCTCGTTCCAGTCCTATATCACTGAACGAAATTAACATACCATTATAGACATGTCTATCTCATGAGATATAAATCGTTACCCAATGCATTGGAGGGATATATAGGTCCCAACCATCTCATAATGATATCATTCTTACGTGTTTCACAACTTGAACATAAATCATTCATCCTTACTGAAAGAATAAAATGGGTTTCATAAACATCATCCCATCATAACATAATCCATATAAAAATATATATCATTTCATCATAAGAAAAGTGAAACCATTTAAATCATAGAGACATTATACTTGAAACATACACATATAGAATAATTCCATCTTATATGGAATATGGTTTTGATAAAACACTTAAAATAAATTCTTGAGGAAAATATACATTCTTCTTCGAAAACATTTTATTTTCACAAAATGCCAGGAAATTTTAAAAGAAAATAATTTTTATTTAAAATAGTCATTAAATTTTGTAGAGTAAGCATCATGAAAATAAGTCATTTTGAAACCGTAAAAGTCCGTTCATGCCGTATTAGTTAAAAAACATTCTTCTCGTACTTTTTCCGAAAAAGTAAAAAAAAGTACTTCATAACTTAAACAAAAGAATGATTCCTTATATACCATGTAGTAAAAGCTAAATAATGGTTAAAAACGTCGTTACACATAAATGAAACCATTTTTAGGAAATAGGGACATGGATGATAAATATAACCCCAGTAAACATTTACGAATAAACAATCTCAGATAAAAACGAGATTGGAAAAGTGGTCCCTTACCTTAGGTCCAATATGCTTCGTACATATCCATAACTCTTGTATAATGATTTAAATAATGTAATTTAATTATTAAAGAATCATATTCATTGTTATGATATCATATATGGTTCACTTATGACCTTATATTACCCGTTCTTTTGTAAATTCCATGTTAAAGTAGCATTTTGGATAAAATCGTTTTATTTATCGTACATGTTTGGACATGTTGTTCTTGATATTATTATTACTTATATAATTATTTAATTACTTACATAATGTAAATAATTATTTATATATCATATAAATTCAGTATATATATATATATATATTATAGATAGAAGAATGAAATGAAATACACCGTTCATGGAGACAGTAAGTTGTACATACACATGAACGTTGTTTTCCTTTCCTTATTGACTTGAATAGAAGTAAGTAGATGAGATATATATATATATACATAAATAAAGTTTCTTCATTATTTCATATATTTTATTATTATTCATTATATATACTTTATAATCAATCTTGAATGGTTAACATGGAGAATGAATCTCATCGCGTCGTGGATATGGTAATCCGTACGTATGGACGAGTGATGATATCATCCCCATAATTATTGAATGGAATTGGATTGGATTATATAATATCTCAGAATCAGTAAGATGTTATAATAACCATATATAGTTATTCTTTACACCATTATACCCATCCTAGTAAGGTGGTGGTGGAAAAACAGATTACACCACGACCTGGAGACGGTATTCCGTACGTACGCACACGCGGTGATTTCATTTTCCATAGGATGGATTGAAGATGAAATGGGGTTGTTTCATATTTATAATAACATATCAGTATATTAGTGATAAATATGTTATTACTATAAAATGAAACAACAAAAGAATAAGAAGTTGAAGAAAAAAAGAAGCATGAAAAAATCGGTAGAAGATATTACCTCTTCTTGGACGCACCTCTTTTAAGCTTCCTCTTAAGGAACTAGAGTTGGTCTTTTGAGGAGACCAAAACCACTATAATGTTTCTAGGAAATTTGAGAAGGTTAAATGGTAGGGGTTGGATGATCTTGAAGGCTCAAAATTGTGTAAAGAGAAGAGGGAGGAGGTGCCCATTTATAAGGGAGGAGAGGGGCACTTCAGGAAAAAACATAAAATATTATTTTATAATAAAGTTATATTCGGTTAATAATGGATCCAAAGTGACTGATTTCTAAGAAAAAGTGGATATGGGTCCAAATCCACTCAACCAATAGGTTTTAGACAAGTTTAGGTTAGTATTTTAACATTATCATTTAGATTTAACTCTTAGTTAAATAATTTTACTTTTACCGTGTCTTCTTGTTTTCTTACACTATATGGTTAATAAACTTAATATAACAAGAAAAAAGAACCCCAAGTGGTTCATTACTAATATATATAACCTTATATAAGTCATTTTGACGAAAATTATATTTTTAGAAATATAATAACAATTAATAATATAATATTTAAAAAAACTATTTTATGTCAATTTTGACACTATTTGGTAATTGATTTTTGTGAAAATCATAACATCATGATTAGTTTGAAAACAGTTAATTGAATAAATACTAACATGTAATATTAATGTAAAAAGTTATTGGAATTTATAAGAAGTATCAAATTAAATTTATTTGGCTATTTATAACATCAATTTTGTCAATATTTTATTAATAAGGTAATTAATGCATCATCATTGTGTCATGAATAAATTAATTTATTTCATGTATATAAATTATAAATAAAATACCATTATGTAGGAAATATTTATATATTTGTAATTAATATTTATATTCAAATTTATCTTATGTATATCCCTATATTAAAATTGTTTGATTTATTAAACATTGATTTTAACTATTTTAACTCTTCTTTAAATAAAATAATAATAAATTTCTTAATCTAATCCAGGTTGACCTAAAGTGTAATATTTTATTCCTAAGGTTTTTTTGGTCGAATTAAACTTATCCAGTAGATTTAGGACATGTTTTAGGGTAATTATAATATCATTTTTACCCATAATTACCCTATTTACTTTTAACCCTAGTAAATAAAACTAAAAAATTACTATTCAACAAATATTATTTTTATCTTATTGAACCACATTTTACTTCATGATATTAACCGTTTCTCTATTATTTTCGAAATTCTACTCATAGAAGCTGTAAAATTATGATTTATGTAAATTTTCAATTTCTCATAGGAGGTGGGTAAAAGGCAGTGAAAAGTTCAATAAAAATTTTATATATCTAAATTTTTTATAAAATGACTCCAATGAATTACATTGAACTTATATAGGTACTATGTATCAATTTTTACCTAAAATAAATTTAAATAAAATAAATAATTATTTAAATAAAAAGTAGGTTTTTAAATAGTAACCTAGTGTTTTCACTATTCATCAAAAATTGAAAGTTTTCAGAAAAATACCAAAAATTCACCCTAGGCTAGTTGTGATATTACGAATCCAAAAATGAAGCATATTTTAAATGATAAAATTTATAAAATTTCCAAAAATGGGTATTACTATTCATAACGGTTAGTTCAAAATAATATTATAATAATATATCGTTTAGTGAAACTCAGTATTGTATACTACACATGCTATCGAAGGTCTTGATTTCTTGTAATGCAAGCCAAGTCATGGTTTCATGTAGTGAATGCTCTGTTTGGTGTTTCATATAACATAATCAAAACTTATTTCATTTATACATTAAAAAAAATCTTTACTTAATGCTGCGTAGAATAATTTTCGCAAAACGAACTTGCAATCGTGTGTAACATGAGCCGAGAATAGTGTTGTGTATACAACAAGATAATACGGTGTTGCATATAGTAAAATCTAATCTTGTTGAAGCGTACAAAAAAATACATCAAATAAATTAAAAAGAATAATTCTCATAAAATCTCAGGGTGTTACATTCTACCCCCCTTAAAAAGAAATTTTCCCTTGAAATTCGTCGGGGTTATAAATGGTTTTCTACTTGAAAGTATATTTCATATAAACCGACATTGTAAAAAAGGAATAGTAAAACATCATTTCAAAAAGGAGCATTACAAACATAATGGATAACCAAAGTTACTCATCACTGGATTTCCATATAGAAGAATATAGGTGAAAATATGGATATGGAAGAGAAATATAACCATCACGTTTAGATGAAGAGTGGTAGAGATCATAGCTATAAAAAAATCCTACAATTATAAAGCCATAAATTTGTGATGATCTAAGGTACCATCTAGTTCATCAGATATGAGGGAACTAGGACAACATTTTTGGTTTTCATGATCATTTCCATAATATTGAAGTATTTTTGAATTAAAATAAATACATACTTTATTTTGATACAATATTACAATTGTTTGTGCCTTGAACAATTTCCACATCATCTCTTAATGAAATGAAGTTGAATTTGTCTTCTATGAAATATTAGTAGACCATGCGATAGAATGATAGGTCATTCCATCTATCTCAAGCATGAGGTTAGCAAAATTTATAAGTCCATATTATGGTGAGATTAATGGTATATGGTTCCAAAAATGGACTTATACTTCATATATTGTAGTGATTAATAAAATAAAGCTAGTTTCTACTAACCAGGGACTTCCTGTAGGCCAGTGGTATGTCATAAAGTCCTGTCGCACTTCAGTTGTGGGTTTGATTCTCGTATCTTTGTCTAACGCGATAGGTTGTCGCCCATCCTACGTGTTGTCCTTTTTCTGAAACTATACTATCATAAAATTCCAAAAACAATATCAAAAAGTAATATCCCTAAACAATACTATCTGATGTCTAACTTAATATATTCCGATATTTAGGCTTACCCAAACTCATAGTATAAAGAAAAAGATTGATATAGGGGTCATCTACCTAGCATGTAAATACCGTCATTTATCCCCATATATCATAAAATATGTCATGTTGGTCACATTCCAAACATTCGAATGCCTTAATCATGTATTCTATTGAAAAATGAATACCCATTGAACCTTTGTGAAAATATTAATCATGTTAAAAGTTAACTCTTTCAACATACCAAAATACCAAAAATTCTATATACTGAAACCATGATATCACTTAGTCCTTATATCAATCACGAGATCATGAATGATATCAAACATATAATTTTCTCCTTATACATTCATTATGCGCATATAAACTACTGCCAAAAATATTTCAATCAATTTTCATGGTTACCTGTACTATATAATTATCTTAAACCACAATAAACCATTACATAGATATTCCAATTTTCCACAATAATATTAATGATATTCCACAACATTATTTTGGAATCCCTCTACATAATCACATAATTATTCCACCAAATTGTTGTCATAATCAACATTGCTAATAGTGATTTCATGTGACTTCCCTTTGTCCTTTTCCTTAAGAGGTTTCTCATGTCGATCATCATTAACCCTTGGATTAGGGAATTAATTAGCATAATTTCCCATTTCCTTGCACTTGAGCATTGAAGTGTTGGTGGAGCATTCTCTGTAGTTTTTTCTCTATTCACATCATTAGAAACCTTTTTCCCATTACTTCGGCACTCATCTGATCGATGACCTTATCTTCCACAATTGAAACATTTTATAGTACCTTTTAGAAAATCTCCACCATGCTTCTTTCCACACATTGAGCATAAAGAAACATTCAACTTCTTTTCACCATTGTTCTGTGATTTTTCCTTGAACTCCATCATTCATTTCTTGTCAAAACAATGAGATGGATATATAGAACCAACTTCTAGTTCTACCATTATATCCCATCACACAATTTCTCCATATCTACTGAAGTCTCTTATCGCTAATACCCTCTGAAGACTTGGTTTTAAGCCACTAAGGAATCAATCAACTTTAATTTCAGGTTGGATGATAAATCCAGATGCGTAACTTGCAAGCCATGTAAAATTCACATTGTATATACCAACAGATTCATCATCCTATTACTTAAGCTCAAGGAACTCCTTCTCCGTCTTTGTTCTAAGAATACGAGGGAAGTAATTATTGAAAAACATGTTCTGGAACTCGTTCCATTCCATGGATTCAATTTCATCATGGGGGCCTGAATTTTTAATTAGAGTCCACCACTAGTCTACTTCACCTTCTAAACGGTAAACATATAAAATTACTTTTTCATGTTCTGAATAGAGAAGTATGGAAAATATCTTTTCAATGGTACTGATCCATTGTTCAACAACAAGTGGATTAGAAGACCCATTGAAAGAAGGTGTACGTTTCCTCATGAAAGACTCGATAGAATATTGTTCCCTTCTCTACTAATTTGGAAGTCCAGAATGATACAAAGCTTGTGTAAGTATATAAGTAATATTTTTCACTCCATCTCCCATAACGATGGTATGTTCATGGGGACAATCATTTCATCGTCCATTACATTGATCAACACGGTTCCTTCGGGTTCCAGCCATCATCAAAAACCCAAAAAGAATATTGTGAGAGAGAAAATCTTGATAGGAAAACAACATAATAAATGGGGAGTACCTTCAATATCTATCATCTTATGTTTAATTATAATATCTTTACCGTAATTCTAGCAGTATAACCTATAATTATACTTAACCTTAGGGACATCCCTAGACATTCCTTAGAAATATATCTAGTGATCTCACTAAAGTTTTCGAATCCAAGTTTCCAAAGGTTAACTAAAAATTTCCTCTGATACCAACTCTAAAGACACATAGCATGACATACATAGACATTACATTACTTTTTTGGAATACTAAATACATAACAAAAACAGACACCAAAGGACCGTAATAGTTTAGTGTCTTTGGAAAGTTGGAACATAATCTTCTAATCTTGGGGAAATATCTTCATCATATCTATAAAGATCATCCCTTTTTTTACGTAAAAATTTTCTTTATATCATGGGGAAAATAAAACATATAAAGGGTGAGATCAAATTCTTAGTAAGGGTAAGAATGGAGAAAATAAAACAAGCCATAAACATTTGAACTTCCAAACACGATCAAAAAGTTTAAACATCAATATATTGAGTTGTGAAATAAATCTTGGCAGTACATAAGGCATAGATCATAAAGGAACATAAATAATGGTAAAATATCATGAGAATAAAACATTTAATTGTGTCAAACAATTAATCACATGATATGATTTCCATAGTAGCCAAGGAATTGATTCCATGACCATCTTAGTGGACAAAGTCCCTTTCTGAATCGAGTTCACTCCTCGTTCTAGTCCTGTATCACTAAACCGGATTAACATACTGTTCCAGTGATGTCTATATAATGAGATATAAATCATTACCCAATTAATTGGTGGTAGATATAGGTCCCACCCATCTCATAATGAAATCATTCTTATTTGTGCCACAACATAAACATAAATCATTCATCATTACCCAAATAATAAAATGTGTTTCATAAACATCATCACATCAAAACATAATCCATATAAAAAATGGATATCATTTCATCATAAGAAAAGTGAAACCATGTAAATCATAGAGAAATTATACTTGAAACAAACACATATGAAAAAATTTCAATCTTATATGGAAAATTTTTATAAAACAATTGAAATGAATTCTTGAGGAAAATACCCATTCTTATTCAAAATCATTATTTCTCACAAAATGCTGTGAAATTTTAAAACAAAAGGTTTTTGTTGAAAATAGTCATTAAATCATGTAGATTAAGATTCATGAAAAAAAGGTATTATGAAACCGTAAAAATCCATTCATGCTGTATAAGTTGAAAAACATTCTTCTCGTACTTTTTTCTGGAAAAGACAAAAAAGTACCTCGTAACGTAAAACAAAAGAAAGATTCCTTACATACCATGTAGTAAAAGTTAAAAAATGAGTAAAAATTAATTTAAATATACATGAATCCATTTTAATAAAATAGGGACATGGATTATAAATATAACCCCAGTAAATACTTACGAATAAACAATCTGGGATAAAAACGAGATTGGAAAAATTATCCCTTACCTTAGGTCTGATATGCTTCGTACGTATCTTAAACTCTTGTATAATGATTTAAATAATGTTATTTACTTATTAAAGAATCATATTCATTGTTATTATATCATATATTCTTCACATTTCACTTTATATTACCAATTCTTTGTAAATTCCATGTTAATGCAGCGTTTTGGGTAAAATCGTTTTATATATCATATGGGTTTGGACTTGTTGTTCATGATATTATTATTACTTATATCATAATTTACTTATTTAAAGAATTTAAATCATAATTTATATATCATATATATTCAGTATATATATATATATATAATATTGATGAATTAAATGAAATACAGTGTTCGTTGAGACGGTAAGCTGTACGTACGCATGAACGATGTTTTTCTTTCCATATTGACTTTAATGGATGTAATTATATGACAAAAAAATATATATATACATAAATCTGGTAGCTTCATTATGTCATATATTTCATTCTTATTCATTATATATTCTTTATAATCAATCTTTAATGGTTCACATTGAGAATGAATCTCATCGCGTCGTGGAGATGACAATCCGTACGTACGCACGAGCGATGATATCGTTCCTATAATTATTGAATGGAATTGGAGTGGATGATATAATATATAAGAATTATTATGATGTTATAACAACCATATATAGTTATTCTATACACCATTATACCCATCCAAGTAAGGTGGTGGTGGGAAAAATGATTACACCACGCCGTGGAGACAGTATTCCGTACGTACGCACACGAGGTGATTTTGTTTTCCATAGGATGGATAGAAGGTGAAATGGGGTTTTTTCATATTTATAATTACATATAAGTATATTAGTGATACTTATGTTATTAATTAATATATAAAAAACTAAAGGAGAAGAAGTTGAAGAAGAAAGAAACTTGAAAGAATCGGTAGAAGAGATTACCTCTTCTTTGACGCACCCTTTTTAAGCATCATCTTAAGGCACTAGAGTTGGTCTTTTGAGGAGACTAGAACCTCTCTAATTTTTCTAGAGAAGTTGATAAGTGAAATGGTCAGGGGTTGGGCGAGCATGAAGGCTCAAAATTGTGTAAAGAGAAGTGGGAGGAGGTGCCCTTTTATAAGGGAGGATAGGGGCACTTTAGGAAAAAACATAAAATATTATTTTATAATAAAGTCATATTTGATTAATAATGGCTCCAAAGTGACTTATTTATAAGATAATGTGGGTATGTGTCAAAATAATTTCAACCAATAGGTATTATACTTGTTTATGTTACTATTTTAACATTATCATTTAGATTTAACTCTTAGTTAAATAATTTTACTTTTACCGTGTCTTCTTGTTTTCTTACACTATATGGTTAATAAACTTACTATAACAAGACAAACGAACTCCAAGTGGTTCATTATTTATATATATAACTGTATATAAGTAATTTGGCCGAACGTTATTTTTTTATGAATATAATAACAATTAATAATATAATATTGTTGAAAAAAACTATTTTATGTAAATTTTGGCACTATTTGGTAATTGATTTTTGTGAAACTCATAACAGTATTATTAGTTCAAAATAAGTTTATTTATTTAATAATAACATTATATATTAACCTAAAAAATTATTGTAATTTATAAAAATACTAAAATTACATTTATTTGGGTATTTATAACATCAATTATGTTAATATTTCATTAATAAGGTTAGTACTGCATCATTATTGTGTCATAAATAAATTAAATTATTTAATGTCTAAATATTATAAATAAAAAACCATTATGTAGGAAATCTTGTTATCTTTCTAATTAATATTTATAGTCGAATTTATCTTATGTATACCCCTATATTAAAAATGTTTTAGTTATTGAACATTGATTTTAAATATTTTAACTCTTCTTTAAATGAAATAATAATAAATGTCCTAATCCAATCCAAGTGGACCTAAAGGGAAATATTTTATTCCTATGGTTGTTTTCAGTCAAATTACACTTATCAAATAGGATTAGGACATGTGTTAGGGTAATAATAATATCATTTTGACCCTTAATTGACCTATTTACTTTTAACCATGGTAAATAAAAGTAAATAGTTACTATTGACCAAAAAATATTTTTATCTTATTGAACCACCTTTTACTACTTTATATTAATCGTGTCTCTCAGATTTTCAAAATTCTACTCACAAAAGCGGTAAAATTATGTTTTGTTTAAATTTTCAAATTCACCTAGGAGATGGGTAAAAGATGGGGAAAAGGTCAATAAAATTTTTATATATCTAAAATTATTATAAAATGACTCTAATGAATTACATTGAACTTATATAGATATTATGTATCATATTTTAACAAAAATAAATTTAAATAAAATAAATAATTATTTAAATAAAATGTCAGTTTTTAAATAGTAACCCAATGTTTTCAAAATTCATCAAAAATTGAATGTTTTTAGAAAAATACCAAAAATTCATCATAGGCTAATTTTGAAATTCCGAATCCAAAAATGAAGTCCATTTTGAATGATAAAATTAATAAAATTACAAAAAGTGTTTATTAGAATTCATAATGGCTAGTTCATAATAATATTATAATAATATCTCGTTTAGTGAATCTCGATATTGTGTACTATACACTCTATCGAAGAAGGTCTTGATTATGTGTAATGCAAGCCATGTCCAGGCTGTGTGTAGTGAAATCTCTATTTGGTGTTTGTATAACATAATCAAAACTTATTTCATGTATACATTAAACAAAATCTATAATGAATTTTGCGTAGAATAATTTCCACAAAACGAACATGAAATTGTGTGTAACATGAGCCAAGAATAATGTTGCGTATACTGCAAGCTAACAGCGTGTCGTGTATAGTACAAGCTAATCTTGGTGAAGCGTATAACAAAATACATCAAATAAATTAAAAATAATAATTCTCATAAAATCTCGGGGTGTTACAGTACACGTCGTGTACTAGCCTCAACCAGCCCCCTCTTTAGGTGATCTTCTAGGTTACCTACCCGGCCATGTATTCAGTGTTACATAGATAGTATAATGTTATGCACAGAAACCGGGTAAACAGTGTGTACTCAAAAGTATAAGGAGTTTACATATTAAATCTCACCTTTCTTCCTATTTCCTAAAAAACCACCCGAAATACATACCCATACCTGAAAAGATAATTCATGTTCTTAAACTGTCATTGTTTCCTCAAAATAATGAAAAACTTTAAGACATGAAGGAGGTTTTTTGTGTGGTGGTTGTTAGGGATTCAAGCCTTTTCATTATCATAAAAGAAACAATTAGTGAGTATATATATGTGTCATTGTTGTTATTTTAGTTTTAATTATTTCTATGGTATAGATATAATCCATACCATTTTGGAATGAATTTTATTTCTAGAATGGAATCTAGTAAAATAATAATTATTAAGACATGTAAAAATATTGATGTTATGGGAAGTGATTTGTAAAATTTGGTCTGAAAAAATAATAATAAAATTGTTCAAAATTAGTTTTAATTTTGATTTAACATTATTTAATATCAATTTTTTCCAAAGGATATTCAATTAATCATTGTTAGTGTATTTTGAAAAATATAAGCTAGAAATTATTATATTAATGATATATATATTAGTAGTTCGAAGCTGATATAATAAAAAACTACCAATAGATACAAAAATCATTACACACTCATTGATTCCATGTTCTTCGTAGTACTACTCAATTTAAAATAGTTTTTATTTTTTGTTGTTTTGTAAAAAAAATATTGACACCCCGGAATCACTATAAATATGAATTATAAGTGTCACATGCAACCTAAAAATTCAAAATTATTTCACAGTAATGGGAGGACAATTTGTGTATGGTAAAAATCACTAAAAATCATTTATATTGACATCAACTGACAATAGTGGTATGAAAATTTTAATTTTTTTTGATAATATGTTTTCTGAGAAATGAATGGACAAATTTATGATACATCCCTTTCCCACAATAAAATTTTTTTTTTGGGGGGGGGGTACTCAATATCAAATTATTCCACGTTTATTATTAATTTAACACATGGTATACCTCAAAATTATTATTGTGTTTGGTAATTCATTGTCATAATTCAACAATATGTAATTTAAAAAGTTATTGGATTTTAATTGGTCAGTGTACAACATATAGGGTACTTAATTATATTTTAATTTTATGACCACTATTAAATTTTTATATCTCTATATTTATATGTAATTTTTAATATAATATATACCATAAAATTTTAATTCATTTCAACTTTTTAGAAAATATGTTTGGAATTTTTTAAAATGAGATAAATCATTAATAGTTCTTAGGGTTTATAAAAAAATTAATAGTGATATTAATCGATGGATTTTGTAATTTAAAAAAATTTAATATTTTTTAACATAATCAACAATGATTTATTTCCATAATTCACCACCTTATTGAAATTAGGGGATATAGTTTTATATTATAAACCTTAACTATTTTCATATAAAACCATTATGATAAAATTTTCAATAAAATAGAACAGAAAATATTAAATTGAATTTTTTTTAGGATTAATAAATTATTACATGACATCAAATTATTATTGTAGTGTTTCATCATGTAATAATAAAATGATAACACATCACATTGTTAATTTATTTACTTGATGGATATCATTGATATAATTTTTTTCTAAATTATATATTCTATGTTATGATAATTTCTATGCAGAGTATATCAAGAGATATGAAAAAATACCATCACATATTTGAAAATATTTGCAATAACACATTAATGTTAAGAAGAGCACATTAATGAGTATTATCAAAGTAAAACATTCATTTTTAGAGTGGAATGACATTATAAATCATGAAAATTATATGAAATGGTGACAAATAATCAAGATATACAATATCAACCCCCATCATTATGGTGTGATATTTAATTGAATATTTTATGGATTTATTAACATAATAAATTTTGTAGTATTTTTTTGAAGGACTTGAGGTGGTGAACTAGTTAGAGATGGATTGGTATGTGTAAAATTATGGGCTCAGGATATAATGATTCAGCATTTAACTATTTTGGGTAATAATGATTTAGTTTAATTGGTTAGTGGTAAGGTTAGATATGTGATACCTCTTGGTACTTGGTGATAATTGACCATGTACGCTATATATACTATTAGTTTCTTCTTAATGATTAAATAAAATATTTTTTAGTCTATAATTCATTAATATAAATGTCATCCATTGGTTTTTTTGGATAATTTATATAATTTTTGAAAAATAGTTTTTTAGATAATTATAATAACATAAATCAATATGTAATCACAAATTCTTGATTATTTGAGCACGGATTTTTTATTTCATTAGTGTATTAGCATTATTATATTCATGAATCATTTTTTGGGTAATGTGGATATATATTAGATCAATTTTTAATTATTCATAAAATAACATTACTTATAGTTCAATGAAAAATTGAATTTGTGTCGTAAATAATTTATAGATTACTATTTCTTATGGGAATTACTTTTATTCACTATATTAGTTTACATTACTTGTTTTGGTGGATTTTTAATTTTGTTTATGTTTTAAATATTGGATTTTGGATGATATAATATGGGTATTTTATGTTAGGTATTTTTAATTGATCATCTTTATCAATGTTGAATATATAAGGACTTATTAAATAATAATTAAGACCCTAAAGTGTTAGAGTAAGTCAATTAAGGTAATTAAACATATATGAAATGTTTAAATCATATAATAGATACCAATATGAAATATTGTAATTAGATGGATAATATTATGGTGAATTTAGATGGTTAATGATTATTTTTCTAATTATAAACAAAATGTTTTTTTATATAAAAAATAAAAAATATAAACTACTATGTACATGTAATGTGTTTATGGTATTTCTTTATGTGATTGATATTTTTTTAATTTTTTTTGTTTATTAAAGGTTTGATTTCATTAATATAAATTAATACATTAACAAAAGTTATTAAATGGGTTTAAACAAATATAAAATTTATAATTATTTCAACTAGCTGGGGATCATAGTGTGTTGTTGTTAAAATTATGAGTGACAAGAGTAAGCCATAAATGGGACATAAAATTTGTAAATGAGACAATTCAATATGAAATGGTTTAGTCAGCATCCTATGCTAAATTTTTTTGATATTTTATATCATAACTAATAAAGTTCACCTCCACTATTCCAAAATGATGTACCATAAACATCTTATATGGATCCCTATATTCTAGAGGTTTTATAATTATCATAATTTTTAATGTAATACGTGTGGAGACTATACACACTATGAAAAGTAGATATAAACCCTAGCTGAAGAAATATAATCAATAATCATCAAATTAAAAATATATTGTCAAATATCAAAATACAATTACTATATTAATCATATAAAATTTCACATTATGTAAAAAGGGAGTAGTTATGTTATAAAGTCATATGAAGTAAATAAGTACCTCGTATGGGATGAACACATAACAAACACTTCAAAACCATGAATTGAACATTATATAATTGCAATATTTTTTTCTAACTCCTTTCCCAATCATGTATTCTATTTTTTATCAATCTACACACCAACAAATATATTTTAGGGAAAAATAATTTTCTAATATATAAAATCATGAAATATACTTGTGTACTATTTTGTTAGGTCTATCTGATAGTGGTGTGAGTACAAATCCAACAGACACCACTAATGGTGTCCAAAAAAGGACAGTATAGAAACTTATATCTGATATGTTATATGGTCATAAATAAAAGTAATGTTTCATTATATGAAATACTAGATATGTTACCACTATAAATACATTATATACTCCCTATGGGATTAATAACTAGTTCATATAGTGTTATAATGTCTCTAAACATATCATATAAAAATCCATAGGATTAAAAAAAATTCAATAATAATAATTGAATATTATAATGTAATTGGAATTTAGGAAAAGTTGGTAAATGTGTCTAAATAACCTAACTATATTAATTGGAATGAAAACCAATTGATATCAAAAAAATCTATATATAGTTTGTGTTTTAGGATAACAATATAATAATAGTGATAATAGAATCCATAGAAGTCATTTATTGGATCAAATCATGTCATAAATATATTATAATGAAAGGGAATAATATTTTTATACATTTGATGAAATATAAGTGGAAAAAAATCCCAATTCTAGGGATATTTTATAAGAGAGTTCATCAAGTCCAACATTAAACAATATCACACAACAATCTAGTCCCACACTATAGACATATCACAACATTGTCTGAATAATGAATAATCATTGGATAAATATAACGGAATGTAATATAAGGCCCCAGCCTAAAACATTACATAATATTGAATTAAATGAATAATTCTCATTAAGGATCTTTTCAGGATTAGATAATTATAGAATTAGTCCATAACTATTACATTACATCTCAAAATTTACAAAGTATACACTTCTACTCAGTTTAATTTTTTTTTTCATAAAAAAACAAGAAAAAAAGAGTCATGTCTAGTTCCATTTTCTAGACAACATAACTTTTCCTTGATCCCATCATCGACCCTATTCATCATTATGTCCTGTAAAAAACATTTGAAAACCTGGGATGTGCATAAAAAGCATAGTGGGGGATTATAAAATTAAGAAGAAAACATTAGTCTGTCAATACATACAAAGCATAATATCTTTAACATGCCTAATTAAATCATAAGATTTATGAATAACACATAGAAAAAATAAATTTTATTGGTAACTTGTGGCATCCATAATGTACTTACATTGTAGATTACACAGCTACGTAGGGAGATACATTTGGAATACCCATCACAGTATATTCCTTAAATCTCTTAGGAGAAACATTAACAATTACCTCTGTCATGTTACTCAATGAATTAGAGAGATATCTCGAGATCACCTACTGTAGGTTTATCACAGAACTACCCATATACATAAGTAATTCCCAAGAACCATAACACATAAAACAAGCATATAATAAAGATAACATTTCCACATTACAATCACAATATATCATTTCAAGATATTGAAATAATAATTCTTTCTCAAAACCATTTTGAAAACAAAAATACATAAAAAGGGTATATGGTTTAATTTTCCTTTAAAATAAACACTATGGCCTTAAGGAAGCAAAATATAAAATAACACTTGTGGTGGTAGAAAGGTTGTTGACACTACATACGTTAAAAAGAAACATTATTTTTGTCATTTAGTAAAATGATTCTTAGGGAAATGATTCACATTGAATGAAATGAAAATTCAAATGGATTTATACACCATATAAATGAAAGTCGTTTAGAAATAAAAATATGCCTCAATGAATGGTGATTGAGATGAAGTCCCTTACCTCAAGTCTGACTTGACCCATTTGTTCCTTAATCTTCTTTAAATCATATAACTCCCTTTGGTTTGAAAAAAAGGATATCTTGAAATGTCTTATGCCTAAGGTAAGGCTTATATGTGGAAGATTGGGATTTTGGGAACATATTTGGGTAGAGGATGGACCAGAAAAGGGTCTTGAGAGGTGTGAGTAAAAGGTTAGAGGTGATGGTTTTTTATAAGGGGGAAGAGGGTCTCTTTAAGATTCTTTGCAAATATTATTTTATTATAAACTAATTTTCAGTTTTAAAAGGTCAAAAATTTATTAAATTAGAAGAGAAGACGACCATTATTCTAAATCTTCTCAAATAATAGGTTTTAGACATGTTTTGTTTTCAAATTTAACTTTATCATTTAGCTTTAACCCTTTGTTAACTAATTTGACTTTTTCCTAGTCTTCTTGTATATTCACTCTATAATGTTAATATAGTTACTAAAAAATGTCAATCAAAAAACAAGTGGTTCATTAATGAAATTTTAAACCTTATATAATCCTTTGTGATGAATCATTTTTTTTAGGATTATTATATTATTTAATAAAAAATTAATTGTTTTAAAAAATCATTTATGTCAATTTATAAACTATTCATATAAAGGATTTTAAAAAATCTATAACAACGTCATTATTTACAAAAACCATCATCTTTAAAAGATACCAAGTCATTATTATACCTAAAATTAATCAATTTCATAAAATTTTTCACAATAAATTTACTTTAACAATTATAATATCATTCATTTGAATCCTTTATTAATTATGTAATTATTGCATCATTATTATGTCGTAATTAAATTTATTTATTTAATGACTAAAAATTAAAAATAAAAACCCATAATGTAGGAAATCATAATAGATTTAAAATGAATATTTTTATTCAATTATATAGGTTATATAACCCCTAATAAGAATTTATTTACTAAAAGATAAATGATTATGTCATTTTTGTCATTACATTAAATTAATTAATATAAACTGTCATTATCACTTTTAATTGCCTCCATGGAGTCCCAAAATCTACCCAAATATGACCACGGTCGGATATATATCAGCAAATATGATTAAGTCACATGTTATGTTAATTTAATATTATTATAATATATACTTGTTTACCCTTATTTACTAGATTTACTCTTTTTACCATGGTAAATAAAATATTAACTGAAATAATATTCATAGCGTCTATAAATAAAAGATAACTATTTACACAATTTGAAACTCCTCATTCCACATATGGAATACATTTTACCAAATTCAGAACTCAGAAGAGGCATATATTAATTTAAAATTAATTCCCATGGTTAAAACAAAAAACGTGTTTTTATGAAATAAAAAACATCAAAAGATTGACTCTTGTTTATGTCAAATTTCAAATTAAAATTACATTCAATGACCTAAATTGGATTAAAGAGTAAAAATATAATCTAATTAACATTTAAAACCAATTAAAAAGATAATCTATCTATATCAATAATGTAGGTTAAAATGCAGTTTTGAATTAAAATATAGTATTTGACACTATTCATTAAAAATGAACATTATCTGAAAAATAACAAAATTTCATCCAATGTAAATTTTGATGTCCCGATTATAATGAATAATATAATTTTGTCAAATAGAACATATAAAATTTAAAAAAAATATATTTTAAAATGGTTCTTCATCACAAGGTGGTAGAACGACCAATTAAAGAATATTAGTGAATGTATGCTTAAAATCAGATTATTTCTTATTTTATGCCTCTAAAATTTATTGGATAAGTGTAAAAACATTTAGCAAAAATTTATATTCATTTTGTAGTTTGTTATATTCATTCTCACCATTACAACAGCTTGGCATTGAAAACCATTTAAAATAATAATATTATATTATTATATTTCAATATAACTCAACGTTGTGTGCAACATAACATTTCAAAGAAACCCATTATTTTGTATTGGTTTAGTCATCGAACATAACATCCCCTTTAAAGTAAAATTATTATTTAATTCACTAATTTTAATAAATATGATAATTTATTATTCTTTATTTACCTGGGATGTTACGTCCTTCCCCCCTTTTAGAAATCGTGTCCTTGAAATTTTTATTCACTTAACAAATAAGTGGGGGTATTTATCCCTCAAAACATTTTCATATTCCCATGTTGCCTCTTTAACCATATGGTTTTCCACAAAATATCTACCCGATGGATTAGATTTTCTACAACACATTCTCTCTTCAATCAAGAATATGGACTGGTTGTTCTTCATAAAAGAGATTCTCTTCCAACACAACTACCTCTGGACTCAAAATATGAGATGGATCCGGCATATACTTCCTCAACATTGAAACATGAAAAATATTATGTACTTGGGATAAACTTGAGGTAAATCCACTATGTATGCAACTAATCCATCTTTCTCCAGAATTTTATATGGTCAAAAGAGCCTCGGACTGAAATTTCCCTTACAAAAACGCATCACACTTTTCTATGGGGAAAAATTTAGAAAGAAATGATCACCAACCTAGAAAGAAAGATCCTTCCTCCCATAATCTGCATAACTTTTCTTCCCACTATTATCTATTCTCATTAGTTTCTGAATCAACTGAACCTTTTTTCCATCTATTCTACCAATTCTGGTCCCATCAACTTCACATACTTCATCCTAAAACGCTGGTGTTCGACACCGCTTCCCATATAATGCCTCAAATGGAGCCATCTGTATATTGGAATGAAAACAGTCATTATAAGAAAATTCTTCCAAAAAAAGGTGGTGGTCCAAACATCCCTGGTAATCCAATGAACAAGCACGTAGCATAACCTCCATACTCTGAATTGTTTGTTCTAACTGCCCATCAGTTTGTGGATAAAAAGCTGAACTAAAATTTCATTTAGTACCCAATGACATCTGGAAGCCTTTCCAAAATATAGAAGTAAACCTTGGATCACGATCAGATAAAATGGAGATGGGATCTCTATGAAACTAGAATAACTATTTAACATACTACTGAGAAAGTTGGTCTATAGTTATAGCATCTCAAATAGGAAGGAAATGAGCAGATCTAGTCAATCGATCAACAATTACCCAAAATACATTGTTACCTCAATATGTCTTCAGTAATACCACAACGAAGTGCATGGATTTGTTTCCCCAATTATAATATGGCATCGTTAACGACTGAAGCATCACTTTATGTAACTACGACAATTATTTAATCTATTGACAAGCCAATCACTTCATAATAAAGTCAACAATATCTCTATTATTTCCATCCCACCAGTAATATTCCAATAGATATCTGTACATCTTAGTGCTGCTGGGATGAACATAAAATTGATAACTTTTTGCTTCACATAACAACTCATTCTTAAATTGTGAATCAAAAGTCACACAAAATATCTTCCTAAGCATCAGAACACAATAGTTATCAATGTTAAAATAAGGAAACATTCACTTCTGAACCATCTCCCCATTTTTCTGCAACTCACTTTCTTCCTTCATAGCTTTCTGAATTCTATCTGATAGAGATGATTTCACTGAAAGCTGATAAAAATAGAGTAATTTCATGCATGAACAACTTCTATGGAAAAGTTCATCAAATAAAAAACCAAAGGATCTCGTTTAAAATGTTGAATATTTAATAAAGAATTACAGTTTGGACTCAAAGAATCATCCATGTTAAATAATTTTCCCCGATGGAAATTGATCGTGAAATCATAATCCTTGATTAATTATAACCATATCTTATGTCACATGATTAATTATTCTTGATGGAATATATAATTCAAACTTTTGTGGTTAGTATATATTTCAAAAATTTCCCCATACAAATGATTCCTCCAATTTTTTATAGAAAAAACAACTTCAGCTAATTCCAAATCATGTGTAGGGTAATTTAACTCATGTGGTTTAAACTAACATGAAGAATAAACAATTACCTGATCATTATGCATTTGGAAAAAAACAAGTTCCTTTCAACAAAGAATCTCTGTAGATAACAAACTCACCATTTCTGGAAGGCAGTACCAAAACTGGAGCGTTCGCCAATATTCTTTTTGATTCCTGAAAACAATAATCACATTCTCTTGTCCTAATGAACATAAAAACTTTTCGAGTTAATTTAGTTAGTGGGCTAGATAATCATGAAAATGTTTCGAAAAACCTCCGTTAATAACCTGTCAAACCATGAAAACAACAGATATCCGTTATATTTTTGGGTCTTGGGCATTATTAAACAACTATTGTTTTTGCAGGATCAACAGTTATACAATTTTTTGAAACAATGTTTCCAAGGAATGAAATTTTTTGTAAACAAAACTCACACATGATGAATTTACCAAAAGGATTCTTTTCTTTTATGGTTTTCAAGACAACCATTAAATGACTTTCATGTTCCTCTTTATTTTTGGAATAAAAAAAATATCATCAGTGAACAAAACAACAACCTTATAGAAGAAGTCATGGAAAATTCTAATCATATGATCCTTGAATAAAACTAGTGAATTGGTTAACCCAAAAAGTATAACTACAAATTCATAATGGACATATATAGTATGAAACATGGTGTTTGGAATGTCTACTTTATTAACTTTTAAAAGATGGTACCCCGACCACATGTTAATCTTTGAAAAATAATAAGCTCCCTAGAGCTGATCAAACAAATCATCAATATGCGGCAACAGATACTTGTTATTAACTGTGATGTTATTCAATTATCTATAGTAAATTCAATGTCTCATTGAACCATCGTTATTTTTAATGAACTAGACATGACCGCCCCATGGTGATGTTCTAGGTCGAATGAATCCTTTATCTAATAAGTCCTTTAATTTCTTCTTTAACTCAAAAAGATCAATTTGAGCCATTCGATAAGGCTGTTTTGAAATTGGATTAACATCAGGAACTATGTAAATAGTATATTAAACTTCCCGATAAGGTATAATACCAAAAAACTCATCAGGAAAAACATCATGATACCCATTTACCTCTGGCACATCATTAATCTGAATAGTTCCTTTTTTTCAAAAATATGTGCAAGGTAACATTCATTTCCATCTTTTATTAGTTTCTCTGCTTCCTGATATGTTATCAAAAGTAAGGGTTCATTCATGTACAAAAACTGAAAATATTTCAAAAGAGAATCCTCTTTAGCTCTGCAATCAATATTATCATGATAAACAAAAATCCAATCCATACCCAATATAACATCAAACTCTACTAGAGGAAAAATAAGGTTTTCAGGTAGATTCGTTCTACACACAAGGAAATAAAGGTTCTTATAATTTTTTTGTATCAAAATTTCCCCCTGATGTGTTTACCAAATGTTCAGGAATCATATCTTGATATGAAATTACAAATTTACTAGAAAACTACTCAGAAATGTCAGAATGTGTAGACCCAGAATCAAAAAATAGGTTGGCATAATCTGAACAAACAAACTGTGTACCTGATACTACTTCATTTGGTGGATGAACATCTGTAGAATTAGATTCCAAGGATTTCATCACGACTTTCATCCTATAGTTGGGATTCTTTCCCTCAGTTGAGTTCTTCGTTGGACGTTCATTTTCATAATGACCCATTTCATTCCATTTAAAACATTTTACTAACTGTAAATCAGATTTTGTCTTACCATTATCTGGATATTTTTCATTGCAATTATGAGCCTTATGTCCCATTTTACCTTATATGTTTCACTTACCATAATTCAAAAGACATTATGAATTATTCTTTTTACAACAATGTTCATAAATTTTAATCTTATGCTTATTACCATAAATTTTTTTAAGAGTTATTCTCTTTCGTCTTCCAACTTGACCTCTTATTCGGTTGTTTTTCAAATAACACTTGATCATCGGAAAACTCCATTTCCACCTTATTCGCACATCGAACATGTTTTTCATAACTTTTGAACTCATTAAAAGATAAAGACCTTCGATACATTTGATTTAATCGTGAGTAAAAATGATTGATTTTACTATCAATATTTGGTATAAAATTTAGAGAATACCTTTCCAGTTGAGTGAATGTTTCTTAATGAGTAGCCACTGAGTCATCCTCCTACCTCACTTCCAATAATTGTTTTTCTATCCTAAGACGAAAAAACATAAGAATCTATTTCTCTAGAAGCATACCTTCTAATTCATCCAAATCAAGACCATTAATCTCCTCATTATCCCTGTTATTTTTCACCATAAAACACCATTGATAAGCTTCACCATCAAAATGATAAACAACAAGACTAAACTATTGATGTTTTAAACACCCCATGAAATCAAACATCTTTTCCAATGATTTAGTCTACCCATCATCTAGAAAATGTTCAAATGATTCTCTAAATAGTGTGGGATGTTGCCTCCTGAAATTATCCACAATTGGAATGTTCCTATGTTGTTGATCAGGATGATCTCATTAATAGATACCACCATCATTTATAGCCTAAGAAAATTTTGCCATCACAACAACAAACTATTCAGTGTCGATTCTGAAAATCTCATGAGGCTGATTTGGATGTTTGTTTTCCTCCTGATGTTGTCCCATCATATCTTCCATGTTTCCTCTATGAAAAACCATTTTGTACATAGAAATAACATATACAAAGAAAAATAGAAATATTTAAATTCTAAATCATTTCAATATTACCATAAATTAATTTAAGGACAATAATTTTACAATATTCTACCTCCTCATGTTTTAATAACTATCCTTTGATACCATCTATAAGGAACCACCCTTAAAACATTACATAAACATTAATTAAATGAATAATTAACATTATTTATCTTTTCAGGCTTAATGTTTTAGATAATTGGGTCATAACTATTACATTACATCACAAAAATTAATAAGTAGACACTTATACTCAGTTTACATTTTTTTCTTAAAATAATACACATTAAAAAAGAGTCATGTCTAGTTCCTTGTTTTAGAAAACATGACTTTTCTGTGATCCCATCCTAGACCCTATTTTTCTTTAAGTCCTGTGAAAAACTTTCAAAACATCAGATGATCTTAAAAATCTCAGTAAGGATTATAAAATGAATAAGAAAACATTAGACCATCAATACATACCAAGCATAATATCTTTAAAATGCCTTATGAAATCATAATATTTATGAATAACACATACCAAAATAAATCTTAATGGTAACTTGTGTCATCCATAACATACTTACATTCAAACATCCACATCTATGTAGAGAGTGATATTTGGATACCAATCACAGTTTATTCCCTAAATCTCTTAGGAGAAACATTATGATTTACCTATATCATTTTAAATAATGCATTGGAGAGCCATCTCGGGCTCAACAACCATAGATTTTTCACGGAACCCCCAGAATATGTAAAAAATTCCCAATAACTATAACACATAAATAAAGCAATAAAGAATGATAACACTTCCACATTGCAACCACAGTATATCATTTTAATATAATGAAATAATCAATGGTTTCTAAAAACCATTTTCAATACTAAAATACGTAAACATGGTATATGGTATTTATTTACCATTAAAAAAATATGTTTTATTAAGGAATCAAAATATCAAATAATACTCGCGGCTGCGGAAAAGTCGTTGTTACCATGTATGTTTAAAAGGGACATTTTTTTTGTCGTTTAGTACAATGATATGAAGAGAAAATTTTCCATTTATATGAAATGAAAATTCAAATGGTTTTATAAAACATATAAAATAAAGTTGTGTAGAAATAAAAATATGCTTCATTGAAAAGTGATTGAGATGAAGTCCCTCACCTCCCGTCCAACTAGATCTGTATGTTCTTTAAACTCTTTTAAATCAGGTAACTCCCTTTGGATTGACCCAAGAGGCTTTCTCGAAGAACATTATGCCTAAGTTCAGGCCTCTATGTGGAAGAGAGGGATGTTGGGACCTTATTTGGGTAGAGGTGGATAAGCCAAGGGTCTGGAGAGATTATATTACTTGGATAGAGGTCATGGATTTTTATAAGGGGGAGGAGGGACTCTTTAGGAAAGTTTGAAAATATTATTTTATTATAAATTTTTTTTTTCAAAATATCCCACATTTATTAAATTAGAATATATGATGAATATTATTAGAAATCCTCTAAACAAATAGGTTTTAGAAAATTTTTGTTTTAAAATTTAACCTTAGCATTTAGCTTTTACCTTTAGTTAACTAATTTGACTCTTACCATGTCTTCTTGTATATTGACAGTATAATGTTAATATAGTTACTATAAAATAAAAATAGAAAAAAGTGGTTCAGTAATAAAATTTTAAACCACATAAAAGTCATTTGGATTAATTGTATAATTTAAGAATTATTATATCATATAATAAAATATAAATTGTTTTAAAAACTCATTTATGTTAATTTATAAACTATTCATATCAAGACTTTTAAAAAAATTATAACAACATTTTAATTTTGAAAAACCATCATTAATTCAAATATAAAATGTAATTATTATCCATAAAATTCATGAATGTAATAATGAGTTTAAAAATAAATTTATTTTATGAATTATAATATCATATATTTGAATCCTTTATTAATGAAGCAATTACTATATAATTATTATTCCATAATTAAGTTTTTTATTTAATGCCTAAAAATTATAGATCAAACAAAATGATGAAAGAAATATTTTTATATTTGAAATTAATATTTATAGTCAAGTAGATAATTATATAACCCCACATATGAATAGATTTACTAGAAGATATATTTTTATGTCATTTTGGTCATTAATTTAAATTAATTTATATAAAGTGTCATTATCACTATTAAGGGCCTCCATGGGGTCCCAAAAACGACACATGGATGCCCATGATTGGCAATGAATCAACCAAGAAGATTAAGAAACATGTTATGGTTATTTAATAATATTATAATATTTCGTTTTTAACCTTATTTACCATATTTAACCTTTTTACCATGGTAAATAAAATATTTATTAAAGAAAATATTAATAATGTCTAAAAATAAAAGTTACCTATTTACCCAATTTGCACCTCCTGATTCAAAATATGGAATACATTTTACCAAATTCATAAAAATAAGTGTCATAAATTAATTTAAAATTATTTCTCATTGTCAAAACAAAAAAGTTTGTTTTTAATAAATAATAACTATCAAAAGATTGACACTTTTTTATGTCCAGTTTCAAAGTGAAATTACTTCCAATGACCAAATATGGATTAAATGATAAAAATATAACCCAATTAAACATTAAAACTAATTAAATTTATTATGTAACCATATAAATATTGCATATTAAATGGTATTTTTGAATTAAAATAGAGTATTTTTCACTATTCATTAAAAAAATGAACATTATCAGAAAAATACCAAAATTTCATCCAAAGTAAATTTCGATGTCCCAACTATAAATAAAAATATATTTTTTCAAATAGACCAATTAAAAGTGGAAAAAACTATATTTATAAAGGGTTCTCCATCAAGAGTATGTAAAACGACATTTTAAAGAATATTAGAGTATTTATGCTTATAATCAGATTATTTCTTATTTGTACCCTCTAAAATTTATTGGATAGATGTAAAAACATTTTAAAAACTTGAAAAATAATTTTGTAGTTAGTTCTGTTCATTCCTTCCATTACAATAGCTAGGCGTTATCTACTATTTAAAAAAATAATAATATATTATTATTCATCAGTATAACTCAATGTTTTGTGGAACATAAATTTCAAAAAAAAACTCGTTGTTGCGTATAAGGTATTCCATCAAACATAGAATACCCTTTAATGTAAAAATAATATTTAATTCAAAATTTTAATAAATATGAAAATGTATTATTCTTTTTTTACCAAGGTTGTTACATGTAATCCTTAGAGTTTAAAAACCGTAATTGGTAGAATAAAAATTTGGATAAAATATCCAATTTTTTTGTAAGATAAAAATTAATTATATATCATGTTATGTCTATATTTTCAGCTTTATTCAATGTATCACATCATGTGAAATGCAAGCCACTTCGAATGTAATGGAAAAATAATTGGAATATAATACCATAATATAGGCACTATATTATTATTGTTTCATTATTTAAGTTTACTATCATCATAAATTTAAGTAATGAATCATGTTTTATATCTTAGTTAAGAATAAATATTTCTTCCATGGTAAATAAATAAATAATTAGGTCTCTTATACAAGGAATCAATACAATTAAAATGAGTTATAAAATAATTCGAAGTATATAAAACATCTCATGGATATATAAAATAATTGCTAACAAATATTGCTATAGGATCGCATCTTATAATGTTATCTAAATCCATCATAAAATAATGAGAGATGAATGGGAATTTAAACCTAGACAGCCTGGAACAACACAAAGGGAATGTCGTCTAATTCCATTGGTCTCATTAAGCTAAGTATGAATTGCATAAGAAACTATAATAATTATATATATATTGAATTACCTGCCATACCATCCCCATAAAAACATATAAATAATTCAACCCCCAATATTTAATAATATTTCTTATTTATTAAAACATGTTGTATTTGATAGCTTTCCTTACATGCAACTGTTATTCTATATGAACATGATATAGTTTTCCATAATAACTAAGTCAATACAATTATTAGTAAGAATATTAATAAACACTATAGGAAAATAATTTCCAATTGTTTTTAGTAGTGAATTTCATTTAATAATACATGTAAAATGGAAATTCAATTTTCACTAAATCCATTTTATACTTCAAGAATATATTTTTCTTGATAAATTATTTTTATAGATTTTTATTATAAAAATAGAAATTAATTTATTGTATTTTAAAATTTCATATTTTACTACCTTATTATAATTTTTAATATTGGTATTAAAATATTTTTGTAGTGTGAATTTTTCATATTTTTTGAAAAAATTAATTTTTTCAGGGATTTGTGAAGGTATCGATTTTTATAAAAAGTGTACTTTTATATCATGTTAATTATAAATTATGTTATGAATTCTATATTAAATTTAAATGATAAAAATTTAATAATAAATAATATAAAAAATTATATATGAGTCTTCATTATACTTTTTATGGTATATGCTAATTTTTTGGCTTTAAACACATTTTTCTAAAAAATTATTTTTACGCATGCAATGTTTCTTAAAAAAATAAATATATTAAATATCTATTGATTATTTTTTTAATGAAACTAATTGATTAAATATTTAATGAAATATTTCAATATCAATTTTATGGTTTTAACAACGTAATTGATGGATGTAAATCAAGTTCTACCCAAAAAAACATCTTATGAAAACATGATTTCATTAGGTTTTGTAAATTTTATTAATATTATATAATAAAAATATAAAAATTAAATCAATACTTATTAATTATATATTTATAATCATGATAATAAATATAATTTAATGGGGTAAACAAAATTATTGGTCAGACAAAATAGTAAAATCAGTGAAATGTTATTACCAGAGTTAAAGTTAAAACACATTTACATTGAAAAAACCATTAGATAAGGCCTATATTTTCACCAAAAACTAATAAAAATAATATTGTTTTCATTCTTTTTGAACATCATATAATCCTAAATTCAAATATATTTTAATTATGAGCCAATTTTTCAAGAAAGTGACTTTAAATCAATTAATTCATTTACGAAATTACTAGTTTATAACTCCTGTCAGTTATTAAAGGGAAAATATTCTTTTCCATTAATCAAATCATTTGATCCTTATACAATGGGAAATAAATTATCCAAAACCATTATACAATCCTTATGTTTATCATTTAACTTCAATTTGAATCTTATGACCAATCCTTCATGGATCAAGGAATAACTCAGATTATGCCTCTTAATGAAGAGGAATAGATTATAACCAATATCATTAAATTTTATTTCTCCTTATGTCACGACCCGTCCCCCAGGGCCCGTGCTGTGACTACCCCAAGCCTGCCTTCCATATGCCATGGGCTGGAGACTAGCACCGAAAGGTTTTTTCCATAATACTAGGAAGGCATTGCCTTTACAACCTGCAAACTCACATAACCAAGAACACGTCAAGATACGAACAGAAGAGAACCGTATAACCAAAAGAGTGTTGAATGTAAAAAGGGGGACAGAATACAAGCCCAACAATAAAGGTACAAGTACAACATAAATACAATACAGCTAAAGAATGAGAAAATATAGCTACTGGATCGTCCTCCGTGGTTCCTACCTAAAGGGTTGGTATAGATTTCTTCCTCAGCCCTTCATGTCCACCCGTCTTATAACAACCCATACTTTACATACATTGTTAATACTTCAATATTGAAGTACACTTATTACAACATATAATAAAACCATGAAAGGACCATATAGTTATAGTGTCTTTAGAAACTGGGATACATAATCAACTGGTTCATAAAACATCTACATTGTCTCCCATTTATTTCGGCATATCTAGAGTCCCTTTTGGAATATCCTACTTAATAAACTTATTCCTGACATGGGGAAAGAAAACATACAAAAGGGTGAGCTCAAATGCTCAGTAAAGGTAAACAGAAGAAATATCAATCACATCATATTCATAAGAACATAACATTTTGGAAATCTGAACCTGCAAAAGAGATCATAATTTCATAATCATGGGATAAATCATAGTAGTGAAATGTAATCCCAATAATCATAACATAAAACATGAAAATTTGTGGAATACACACATAATCATAGAGAATCATTTCTTAGCATTCAGGACTCATTTCCAAGACTGTATTTGCGGACAAAGTCCATTTCTGAACCGAGTTCACTTTCTGTTTTAGTCCTATTTCACTAAACTGGTTTAACCTGCCGTTCCAGCCATGTTTATCTCGTGAGATATAAATCTTTACCCAATGAATTGGAGTGAGATATAGGTCCCACCCATCTCATAATGAAACCATTCTTATGTGTACCACAAAATCATAAATCATAAATCATAACATAACCCATGTAATAAATATGGGATTCTTAAACATCATGCCATCATAAGATAAAAGGACATCATAAAAATAATTCCATCGTAAAATAATCAAATCAATGTAAAAATTAGGGATATAAACAGAACCCTATAATATCTTAGATGGAAAATAATTTTGATAAAATGCTTGAACTCCATTCTTGAGGAAAATATCCTTTCTACTTCAAAAACATTTTTCCTTTCTTAAAATGTCGTAAAATTTTAAACTAAAAGAAGTTGATTAAAAATAAACATTAAAACTTGTAATGGAAGCTTCATTTAAATATTGTTCTAAAAATCCGTTCATGTCATATAAGTTAAGGAAAAACATTCTTCTCGTACTTTGGCCTGAAAAGATAAAAAAAATTCCTTGTACTAAAGACGACAAAAGATTCCTTTCATATATTTTACTAAATGCTCACCAATGGGTAAAATTGGATTTAAAAAATTTTATGTGGCTGGAAATAATATTACATATTGAGGAGACATGGATGTGGATGATAAATATTCCCCAGTAAATTATGATATATAAACAATCTCGGATAAAAATGTGATTGTGATATTTTCTCTTACCTTCGGTCTGGTTTGCTTCGTAAGTGTCCGAACCTACTGTATACTGATTTAAATAATGTCATTGACTTATTCCAGAATCATACTCATTGTTATGATATCATATATGATCATATTCTTAGCTTCTTATTAGTAATATTGCATTGCTACTTGTTATTCGGGTGTTTATTACTTTTTGATCTTATGCGTGTTTTGTTGAAACAATTCTTATTATTCTATTTAGGTTATAGATACCTCATTTACACATTGGTATTAGTGTAATATATATCATATTTATTCATTAAATTCATTTATATAATCAGTATGTGATGAAGATCATGTAGAACGAGTCGCATCACATCGTGGAGACGGTAGGCCGTAAGTGTGCACGAGCGATGATATTGTTCCCAAGATCATGGAATTGTATTGAAGTGTATGTATACTATTTCAGAATCAATATCACTTTACAATAATCATATATAGTTATTATCTACACCATTATACCCATCCTTGTAAGGTGGTGGTGGAAAAGAGATTACACCACGGCGTGGAGATGGTATTCCGTACGTATGCACGCGCGGTGATTTCATTTTCCATAGGATGGATAGATGGTGAAAAATGGTTGTTTCATATTTATAATAACATATCAGTATCTGAGTGATACTGATGTTATTACATCATAATAAAACAACTAGATAAGAATAATTAGAAGAGGAAATAAAGTTGAAAGAATCGGTAACGGACATTACCTCTTCTTTGAAGAACCTCTTCTTATCCTGCTCTTAGGGCACTAAAGATGGTCTTTGAAGAATACCAGGACATCTATTATGCTTCTGGGGAAGTGGAAAAGAGAAATTTACAGGGTTTGGCCGAGCATGAATTCTCAAAGTGGTGTGATGAAGAGAGGGAGGAGGTTCCCTTTTATAAGGGAGGAGAGGGTCACCTTTGAAAAAAGTAATAATATTATTTTATCATAAAGTCATATTCGGTTTTTATAGCTCCAAATTGATTTATTTCAAAGATATGGTGGGTATTGGTCAAAAACCTCTCAACCAATGGGGTTTATACAAGTTTATGTAATTATATTAACCTTATCTTTTAGTTTTAACTCTCAGTTAATTAGATTGACATTTACCGTGTCACTTGGTATTTTTATATTATATAGTTAATAAACTTACCATAAAAATCCAAGAGACCCATAAGTGGTCCATTAATGATACTCCTATCATGATATAAGTATCTTGGCCGAACCTTATATTTTTAAGAATATAATAACAATTAATAATATAATATATTTTTTAAAAACTATTTTATGTAAATTTTGACACTATTTGGTAATTGATTTTTGTGAAAATCCTAACAGCATGATTAGTTAGAAAAAAGTTAATTAAATCAATAATAATATGTCATATGAACCTAGAAAATTAGTGTAATTCATAAAATGACTCAAATTACATTTATTTGAGTATTTATAACATCAATTATGTTAATATTTCATTAATAAGATAATTACGACATCATCATTGTGTCATAAATAAATTAAATTTTTTAATGTCTAAAAATTATAAATAAAATACCATTATGTAGGAAATATTTTTAGATTTCTATTTAATATTTATAGTCGAATTTATATTATGTATAACCCTATATTAAAAATGATATAGTTATTAAACTTTGATTTTAACAATTTTAACCCTTCTTTAAATAAATTAATAATAAATGTACTAATCTAATCCAAGTGGACCTAAATGGTCATATTATATTCCTAAGGTTGTTTATAGTCGAATTACACTTATCCAATAGAATTAGGGCATGTGTTAGTGTAATAATAATATCATTTTTACCCTTAATTACCCTATTTACTTTTCACCGTGGTAAAAAAGTTAAAAGATACTATTCACCCAAAATTATTTTCATCTCATTGAAACACATTTTAGTCCTTGATATTAACCGTGTATCTCGGATTTTAGAAATTCCACTCACAGAAGCGGTAAAATTATGTTTTATGTGAATTTGAAAATTCTCCTAGGAGGTGGGTAAAAGACGGTGAAAAGTTCAATAAACTTTTATATAATATAAAATCACTCCAATGAATTACATTGAACTTATATAGTTATTATGTATCAATTTTTAACTAAAATAATTTTAAATAAAATAAATTATTATTTAAATAAAAAGTCGGTTTTTAAATAGTAACCTAGTGTTTTCACTGTTCATCAAAAATTGAATGTTTTCAGAAAAATACTAAAATTTTACCCTAGGCTAATTTCGATATTCCAAATCCAAAAATGAAGTCCATTTTGAAAAGTAAAATTTCAAAAAGTGGGTATTACTATTAATAATGGTTAGTTTTAATAATATTTTAATAGCATATGATTGTTTAGTGAAACTTGGTATTGCATACAACACAATCTATCGAGGAAGGTCCCAATTGCGTGTAAAGCAAGCCAAGCTAGTGACGTGTGTAGTGGAAGATTCCTTTGATGATTTATATAACATAAAAACAAAATATTTCTCATAAAAATCTCGGGTGTTACAGTCTACCCCCCTTAAAAAAAATTCTCCCTTGAAATTTGTCACTTTGTAACAAACAGATAAAGATACCTCTACCTCATCATATCCTCAAGCTCCCATGTAGCTTCTTCTAAATGGTGGTTCCTCCGTAAAACTTTCACCAAGTGAGTGGTCTTGTTCCGTAGGACATTTTTGCTACGATCTTAAATCTCTATCGGTTGTTCTCCATAAGAAAGATCATGCTCTAGTGGTACAACTCTTGAGCTGAGTACATGTGAAGGATCGGGTATGTACTTTCTCAGGAGAGATACATGTAACACATCGTGAACTTGAGATAGATTCTGTGGAAGTGCCTATCAGTAAGCTACCTTCGCAACACTATCCAGTATTTTGAAAGGACCGATATACCTAGGGCTCAGCTTTCCCTTCTTTCCAAATCTCATTACTCTCTTCCAAGGAGATATTCGTAAGAACACTTTATCACCCACTTCAAACTCAAGTTCTTTTCTTCGGTTATTAGTATAAATTTTTTGTCGACTCTGAGCTGCTCTTATGTGTTGTTGAATAGATCGGACCATTTCTGCCATCTCATCTACATAATCAGGTCCAAATAAATTTCTTTCCCCAACTTCCACCTAGCAAGTTGGAGTCCTGCATTTCTTTCCATAGAGAGCTTCATAAGGATCCATCTGAATACTGGAGTGAAAGCTATTATTATATGAAAATTCAGCCAAAGGTAGGTGTTGATCCCAACAACCTTTGAATTCCATAGAGCATGCTCTTAACATATCTTCTAGAGTATGAATTTTTCTCTCAGGCTGACCCATTGTCTGAGGATGATAAGTAGTGCTAAAACTCAACACTGTATCCAGAGTATGCTAAAGACTTCTCCAGAACTTTGAGGTAAACCTTGGATCCCGATATGATATAATGGAAAGTGGTACTCCATGCAATAATACCACTTCCTTCACATATATTATGGAAAGATGATCCAGAGAGAAATCCTCTCTAATAGCAATGAAGTGTGCCGACTTCGTAATATGATCAACTATAACCCTAATAGCATTATTGCCTTTGGATGTTTTAGGAAGTCCGGTGACAAAGTCCATAGTGATGTTTTCCCATTTCCATTCGTGTATGGGTAATGGTTATAACATCCCCTTAGACTTCTATCTCCCAGCTTTAACTTGCTGAAAAACCAAGCATCGAGAGACATATTCAGCAACATCTCTTTTCATGCCATCCCACCAGAGGTACTCTTTCAGGTCCCTATACATCTTCATGCCTCCAGGATGAATAGATAATGAAGGACTATAATCCTCATCCAGCTGCTCCTTCATTAAATCAAGGATTGGAGGAACACAAACCTGATTCCTGAACTTTATTATCCCTTCACAATCGAGGTTGAATTCAGGAAAATTTATCACCTTCTTTTGTAACTCGACATCTTCTTTCTGTGCCTTTTTAATCATCACATGTATAGATGGATGAACATTCATTTGAGAAAGATAATATTTTCCTCTTTCATTATAATTCCAAGATCCATCCTTTGTAAATCCATAAATATTGGATCTTTTGTGATCCGCATCATGGATAATCTAGCATGGTCTTGTCGACTTAATGCATCTGCCACCTTTTTTGCTTTCCCGGGGTGGTAATGAATTGAGATGTCATAATCCTTTATCAGCTCCAACCATCTTCTTTGGCACATATTCAGCACCTTTTGTGTGACAATATACTTTAAACTTTAATGATCAGTATAAATATCACACATTTCTCTATAATGATAATACCTCCAAATCTTTAATGAAAATATTACCACAGCTAACTCCAAATCATGAGTAGTGAAATTTTTCACATGGATTTTCAACTATCGTAAGGCATAATCTATCACCATATCGTTTTGCATAAGAACACACCCCCATACCTTCTTGGATGCATCACTTTAGATCACAAACCTTTCTCCACTACAAGGCAGTGTGAGCACTGGTGCACTGGATAACATTCTTTTCAACTCCTTGAAATTCTCTTCAATTACCTCCGTCCACACGAACTTAACTCCTTTTTGAGTCAACCTGGTGAGTGGATAAGATAATCTTGAAAAATATTTCAAAAAAAGTTGATAATATCCATCCAAACCAAGAAAAATTCGGATCTGAGTTATTTTTGTTGGTCTCGACCATCTCTCGATAACCTCTATTTTTTTCGGATCCACAAATATCCCCTCTTTTTAAATTATGTTACCCAAATATGCAACTTTTTGATGCCAAATTTCACACTTGGTTAATTTGGCATAAAGCCTCTCCTTTCTGAGGGTCTTCAATACAATTCTCAAGTGATATTCATGTTCATCCTTTCTCTTTGAATAGACAACAATATCGTCTATAAAGACTACCATAAACTGATCAAAATACTCTCTAAAGACTCTATTCATCAGATCCATGAAGATAGCAGGGCCATTTTTAAGACAAAATGGCATCACTATAAATTTATAGTGTCCATACCTTGTACGAAAAGTCGTCTTTGGTATATCCGACCTTTTGACCCTTAATTGATGATACCCTGAGCGATGATCAATCATGGAAAAGTATTGAGCTCCACGTAGTTGTTCGAGTAAGTCATCAATGCGTGGGAGAGAATATTTGTTCTTGATAGTGATCTTGATAAGTTATCGATAATTGTTTCCCTCGGAATCTGGGGATGACCTCCTTGGTGGGAGTTTCAAACGTTCCGATCAGTTTATAACGGGTTTCATCGCAGAACCGGAAACATCCAATGATTCCACATCCATTCGGACCTACATTCCAAAGGTAGGTGCTCATTAGTTTGTGGACTGATGAGGCTTAGGAATTTTCATTGGTCGAGAGGATGGGAGGTCGGACTCATCACACCTTTTTGAGGGGAATTATTATCTACTCCGGGACTCTTTTTGTAGATTTAAGTTATGTTCGTGAATCCTTATTACATTACCATGTATAAAATATGCTTTCCTTTAGATCTGACAATCAATGATTAAATATGTAGGAAATACAGAGAATCTTTTGTATGTATTCGCGGTTCTTCATCGATAGAGAATCATCTGTATTTATAAGAGATTCTTGGTCGATGGTACCCTTCGACACATTTATACAGAAGTATCTTGGTCATTATGATGACCATGCTGGTTTTAAAGCCACTCAGTGGGGAACTTGAAGTTTATTGTCATTCAGAAGGACATGGATTATTTTAGAGTTGGGATCGAACCTGCAGATGGGCTACCTACGTATCCTTTGTTTAGAAAAGGAATCCAAACCAACGTAGTTCAAGTAAGGGAGTATGATGTTTAATGATTGATGGATCAAAGAAAGATGTCACAATTACCTTTACACTCTAACCTCACGTGAGTCATGCTCGGTGTAAGAAACAAGAGTTATTGGTAAAAAAATTAGACAATTGTGCCATGAAAGATGCAATCATAAGAAATAATGTGGGGCTTATGTATGTATGACTTCCCAGATAAATGAAGTTTTAGGATTTACTTTAGAGAAGAAATCCAGGAACAGGGTCCATAAAGGTATATGTGCTTCATGAAGATTTTGAATACTCTAACTTGAGGATTACTCTTGAAGAGGAGGCCCAAAATTAGGAGAAGACTTATGATTGGGTTTTACTCCTTAAAAGGAATCCCAGATCAAAGGTAAATTAGGACTGGTTAAGAGGAATTAAGACTGGGGATTACTCCTAAAAAGGAGGCCAAGGATAAGGGATTATGATTGGGGATTATTCCTGAAAAGGAGGCCCAAATTAAGGGATTATAACTGGGGATTATTCTTGAAAAGGAGGCCCAGGTTAAGGGATTATGAATGGGACTTACTCCTGAAAAGGAGGCCCAGGTTAAGGATTAAGGTTTGGGGCTTACTCCTAAGAGGATGCCCAAAAATTGAGGGACATGGGGCTTACTCCCAAAGTGGATGCCTAGATTTGGGAACTTTAAGAATTTTGGGCTTACTCCTGAGGAAGATGCCCATATTTGAGACTGGGGCTTACTCTTGAAAAGGAATCCCAGGTTAGGGGATCTAGGGCTTACTCCTAAAGAGGATGCCCAAATTTAAAGGACTTATGCCTGGGGAATATTCCTGAAACGGAGGCCCAAGTTAAGGATTCACTCATCTTAAAGGATGAGGTTGAATGAGTGAAATCTCAATCTTTAGTGACATAAATATGTGTAAATCACTAGGTTTTGAGAGATATTCCACAGAATTCCATTCAGATATGGAAGTCAAATCAAGAAATCATGCCATAAATGGATTTGGGGAGTGTCTTGAAGATAGAATCTTGAATAGAAAAGTTGTAATGGCTTAAGAGGGGTGAAATGGGAAAGAAAGACACTGAAAAAGGCAGGGGCGTGCAAGTAATGGCTAGCGCGCAGCTACCGCATGGGCGCGCAAGTTTTGATCGCGCTGGTCCTGGTCGCGCAGATATGCATGCGTGACACATTGTGTACTTTCGAGACAGTTAACCAGCAGGGTAATACTTGAGAAACTCTTCATTAGAGCCTTTAGAATCCTCTTTAGGTTTTTTCAGAAGAAGGGTGTGCAAGATCTAATGAAGGAGTATGGCAGCGCATAAGTGTGGCCCTTTTCCCTTAAGGGCTGGCCACTCAGGCGCGCAAGTGTTGATGAGTTTAAACACTTAGTCCTTCCTCCCCCTCTTTAGATCTTCCTTTCTAGGTAAGAAATTACCTTAGAAGTGTTCCAGAATCTTTGAGAAGAGACTAGGGATCCGAGAGCTGAAATATGGGTTTCTGGAAAAATTACTCCTCAAATGGGGGGCCCAGAGGGTCTATATATAGGCAGGAGAAGACCCCAGGAAGTTACCGGGCGGTTATCACTTAGGTCGCGCAAGTCACTTGCGCGACAGTGATAAAACTTGCGCGACACAGGTTCTTTTGATCCCTTGTTCATGCCTTTGTCGATTGTTTGATATTTTCTTCAAAGGTGGAATCACTTTGAGCTTAGATATTCCCATTTTCCGATCTTTAGATCTTGTGATGAAAGGAGCGTCAACAAAAGTCCCCCCTCAGAGTTGGATCAGAAAGAAATGAGGATTTTACTCTGAGGAAATCGAAGACATCCAAAGTAAAGGTGGTGTGCAAGTCTTGATAGCACAGAGGGCGGTGCGAAAGTGTGCATCACGTAGGGATACGACCCTTGATCGTGTAGGGAACGACGTGTAGGGTCCCAGCCGCGTCTATAAATAGAGGGCCTCACTTCCGTACAGGCATCCGGATTTCTGGACTTCATACCTTCGAGCTCTCGCCATGCAGGTCACCTTAGCCGCATAGGTTGCTCTGTTTTCTGGTGTTTTCCTTGATGTCGCGCTACTGTAAAGGTTTTTGTACTTGTGCAGTTTAAACTTGAACGTCAAAAACTAGCGCGACACACGAACACTTTCACGTCATGTTTAGACTTGCGCGCCTTAATGCCTTAGCCATTTTTTCAAATTCTTTCACAGATTTTATTAAAAATAAACCAATTTAAGAGTTTAATTTATTCAACATTTGTGCAGATTCAATGGCTCCTAAGGGAATTAAAACATCTGATGAACTGGCTAGCAAGCAGATTGATGACATGATGAACACCATTTTCCATGATTACTATGATATCTGCGACAGCACTCTCCCAGATTTGGCTAAGTACTTGAAGAAATATCATCTTAATTTCCCACAGAGCATATACCTACCTCTTTATGGTCAAGGTCATTTGCAAGGAGTCGATGTTCAAGATGCAAAGAACTATACACCTGAAATGCAGCTGCACTGCTACTCCTTCATTTCGGTTATGATGTGCATTAAGGGAAACAACAATGGTGTGAACTTTCAAATTAGTCCTCCATGTCATTTCCTTGTAGATAAGAAAATGGAAAACCCATGGGCTGAAATGTTTTCCACTGCCGGTTGGTGGAGAGAAGACAAACATGGTATTAGAGCAATATCTGAAAAGAGTACTCTCTTCAAATGGCTCTTTACTTCCAATTCTCCATTCTCAAATCCATGTATCCATCTTCGAAGTCTCTTGGACAGAAACAGAGTGACTGTTTGATCAGTAGAAAATTTTCTCAAACCGCACTCAAGAACATCCTTTTACAATTGTTCCAAGAAGATCTGGTATCAATGCATCTCTTATTGTATCCAGTTGAATGAATGAATTCCATGTGGTTGCTGATGAAGCTCGGGATTCCGTAAATCAAATGGAGAGTTATGTTGAAAGCCTCTTGTAATTCTTGAAAAAAGAGAAGGGACTCCAGTCTGTGGATGTCCTTATAACTCTTATGTATCAATGAAAAACACTTTCACCTGCACTCATTTGTATCTTCATTCCCTTTTACTACATGCTTTTGATTTTACCTAAGCGAATGGTCCTAGTAAGCATAGTTTTATTTTTACATGGATTAATGTAAATAACCCTACAAACTTAAAACCTTTTAATTGCTCAATGTTACCTAAATCATACAAAAATGTATGTTTCATGAGTTGGGAACTTGACTTTTATTCAAATTTCCCTTGTCTTTTGTGGGCAGTTTAAAGTCATGCACGTCAGACTTACAAAGGCTAATGTTTAAGGTCGAAATAGATTTGACCGAAATGGATTAGAATTTACTTAATTCCTTGACAACTCATCTGAAAACATAGTACCATACTCAAGTATGAGGGAAAATATGTAAGATATGAACTAAGAATATTTGAATATAAGGAATGATATGAAAAAGAGCTAAAAGGCATTAGAAGAAGTAGTTCCCAAGAACGATGTTACCATTATTTAACAAACCCGTTGGGGGGTTGAATTATGCAGGGCCACCTAAGGGCATTGGCTGCATAGTTAAATAAAATAGTATCTTTTGGCTAACAAGTCTGTTATGTAGACTGTTTATGCAAGGCCACCTATGGGCACGTGCTGCATAGTTTGGAAAAAGAACTCTTAGAAATTTACTTTCCTAGTGCTAAAAATCCAGTTAAATTTTATGGAGATTCAAATCTTCCAAAGTATAGAGTTTGCAGTATGGAAGGAGGTACTTGAATATGGAGAAGATATTTCCAAACAAGATTATCGAAGAACTGGATGAATATCACTCCTACGAAGGTCTGACCCAAATGTAGGGAAGGACAATATAAACCATAGACTTGAATACTTTTAGACCATGAAAAAGGGTATGGGACAAATATGTTAAGGATGGCTATTTTTGCGGATCCCTACATACTATTATTTAAGAAAAATAAGGAAAAAAGATGCATTCTTCCCAAGAATGAAGTTACCACTATCCGACAAACCCGTTAGGGGGTTGCATTATACAGGGCCACCTAAGGGCATTGGCTGCATAGTCAAATTATAGTATCTTTTGACTAAAAAGTCGGTTATGTATACTGTTTATGCAAGGCCACCTATGGGCACGTGATGCATAATCAGGAAAAATAACTCTCAGAAGTTTTCCATTTTTGTGACTAGAAGTCATGAAAAGGGTTATGAGGATCTGGAAATAATTAAGGTTAGGATTATGACACATAAAGATGGGTATTTTTCAATGTATGCAGAGATACACAAATCAATGATAACCATAATCATGTTGTGGGTGGGTCCTGAATTGAAATGTTGGACTTCACTACATATCCCATAATGACGAGAATCAATCCATACGTAGTTCTTAAACTATAGTTTAACATCGTGTGGGACAAAAGGATTAGTGATCTTAGTTTAGGGTCATAGAGCTTGGACCATAGTATGAAAAACACAGTGCGTGTTTTCATGGGGACTTTTCAGCCACAGGACTGAAAGTGGAATTTGGGGTTAGGCCCAAAGACTTGGGCCTGGATTCGAGGGACACTCGAACATTCCTACGCATCCCATAAGGATGGGAATCAAGCACACATAGTTCTATAAATAATCTTTGTACAAATTTGGTTCATACATAGGAAGGGTGAAAGGGGACATTAGTACAATGATGGTTTAACCCAATATAAAAGGTTTGGGCATTGCCATGTATGCATGTAGTCTTTGAGATGAAACATGATTGATAAATCAATATTAATAATGGTTCCCTCTTAGGTGAGGGTATCAAAGAATATTGTAGTTTATTGTCATACTAGACAAAAGTGTTGTATAGTTTAACGTCGTATAACAAGGACGAAAGTGAACCAATGTAAAGATATTGATTCTAGGGGCAGTTTCACGAATCAACATTGTATGAGATGGAGGTGAACCGATGTGAAGAGATTGGTTTTGGGCTTGAACCTTGGGAGGTTTCCTACATACCTAGCCTAGAAGGCAAGGATCAAATTCCGTGTAGTTCAATTAAAAAATGAATTAATGATCAAGTAGTTCTTGGGGACAACGACCTAAAAAAATAATGTTAGGACTTACACATGGTTAGCGGCCTAAAGAGAATATTATGGTTGAGGTTTTCTCTAAGCTCACGTGAGTCATCCTCAGTGTGAAAAACAAGAGGTATCAACTACCTTAACGATACATAGTTTAACATCATGTAGGATGTATGAAAGGACAATGCAGTTTAAAGTCTTGCAGTTAGGACTATTGGTGCTGCACAGTTTAGTGTCATGTAGCTGGGACAAAATACAGTTTAATGTCATGTAGGACGTATGAAAAACTTTCTGTATAGTTTAGCGTCATGTATTTAGGACGATGGGGACAATAGAGTTTAACGTCATGTTGGATGAAAGGGGGGGAGGGACTGTGCAGTTTAATGTCTTGCAATGAGGACAAAAGAGTGCACCATTTTAATATCATGTTGGACGCATTGGGGATTTTTTTTCCACAGTTTAACATCATGTTGGACGAAAAAGGGACGATACAGTTTAGCGTCATTTTAGACGAAAGTGTGAATAGTTTAAGGTCATATGCATATACCGTGGATGGTGCAGTTTAATGTAATGCTGGACGGTGGTGTAGTTTAAGGTCATACAAGAGATTTGATGATTATGTAGTTTAACGTCTTTCCAGACGTAAGGGACTTTTATACAGTTTAGCGTCATGTAGTTAGGACGTCACAATTTAACGTCTTGATGGACGTAAGTAACTTGGAAATAGTTTAGTGTCATATGCATGGACCGTTGATGATGCAATTTAAGGTTATATAGGAACTATTTGCAGTTTAAGGTCTTACTGGACCATTTAGGGAACTTTTTTCACAGTTTCATGTCGTGTGGGACAAGGTTGCAGTTTAAGGTCATACTGAACCATTGTTGTATAGTTTTAACATCATATAACAAGGACGAACTGGTGCTGCACAGTTTAGTGTCATGTTGTAGGGACATAGTACAGTTTAATGTCATGTAGGATGTATTAAAGGACTTTTGTACAGTTTAGCATCATGTAGCTAGGATAAACTGGTGCATCACAGTTTAGTGTCATGTTGCAGGGACATACTGGTGAATAGTTTAAGGTCATACTTGACCAAGGAGGAGTTTAAGGTCATACAAGACCATTTCTGTATAGTTTAACGTCATATAGAAAGGGCGAACTGGTGCCGCACAGTTTAGTGTCATGTTGCAGGGACATAGTACAATTTAATGTCATGTAGGATGTATTAACAGACTTTTGTACAGTTTAGCATCATGTAGCTAGGACGAACTGGTGTCGCACAGTTTAGTGTCATGTTGCAGGGACATAGTACAGTTTTTTGCAGTTTATACAAAATACTTCTTCAAAAATCTGGCACTGGTTGGAGTAGTGATTAGTTCTCCATCCATTGAGATTAATGAATAAGCTCCATTGGAGTAGACCCTATGTATTGAATAAGGACATTCCCATTTTGGATCAATCTTGGAAGGTTTCTTTCCTGGTATCATTGGAGTTATGAGAACTAATACCAATTCTCCCTGAGTGAATGAATGAAGACGAACTTTTTTGTTAAAATATCGTGCTATTGGATTCTGATAGACTTCCAAGTGGTGCAATGTGCACAATCTTCTCTCATCTAACCGTTCCAATTCATTCAATCACTTTTGAATTTTTTCATCTGTAGATGATTTATCACAAATGGAAACTCTGAATGATGGTAGTTTAACTTCAATGGGCAAGACGACTTCTGTTCCATATACCAATGAATATGGAGTTGACCGAGTTGCAGTACGGGTGGTAGTCCGATTAGCCCATAAAGCATGAAAGAGTTTATCAGGCCATGACCTCTTATCTTTATCCACCATCTTTTGCAGTATATTTGAAAGAGTCTTGTTAAAGGCTTCTATCTGGAAGTTGGCCGCTGCATGATATCGAGATGAATGGTTGGATTTGATGTTGTATTCTTCATACAACTTCTTCATCTCAGATGAACAGAAATTGGTGCCATTGTCCGTCAATATGGTATGAGGGACACCAAATCTGGTAATGATGTTAGACTTGATGAAGCTAACAATGCATTTAGAACTGACTTCCTTGAGAGGTATTGCCTCTGCCCATTTGCAAAAGAAGTCAGTAGTAGTAAGAATATACTTAAACTTCTTAGCCATAGCCGAAGGGTAAGGTCCCACCACATCCATTCCCCATGTGGCAATTGGCCATGAGTATTTAGCTGTATGAAGAAACTATGGAGGCTGATGAATAAATTTGTCATGTACTTGGCATGAATGACAATTCTTTATGAAATCTACACAATCTCGTATCATTGAAGGCCAAAAGTATCCAAGCCTTTGAACCTGATCAGATAGTCTGTGTCCAGACTGGTGGGCACTATAGACTCCTGCATGCACTTCTTTCATGACATCCATTATCTCTTCACCATCAATGAATCTGAAGAGAACTCCATCAAAACCACGTTTGTAGAGAATTTTCTCTTGGTGATCTAGGCTATCAGAAAGAGTAAAATTGACCACACGTCGCCGAATTTGTTCTTTCTCGGCTCTATCAGGTGGAAGTGTTCCATTTTGAAGGTATTCCCTGATAGGTGACCTCCATCCTGTAGTATGACCAGACGGTTCAGGAATGGGATGAATTTCATTAATTTCTTCTGTTCTGATTCGAACATAAGGTGAAATTGCATGACGGTGGGCAATACTGATGGTTGTCTCGTCCCGATTTGGATCTGCCAGAGTTGTGGCTATATTAGCCAATGCATCATCTTGAGCATTTTGTGATCTTGGGACATATGAAAATGTCGGTTTCAAAGGGAATTACACCATTAAATCTCTGACATAATCATACAAAGGGCTTAGTTCTTCTTTTCGGATGGCATAATCCCCATTGACTTGTTTGATTACCAGGTCTGAATCACCCTTCACCTTTAAGTGATTCACTTGTGCTTGAAGCGCTAATTCCAAGACTATGATAAGAGCTTGGTATTCGGCTTCATTATTGGTACCACCTTCCCAAAATAAGAAGGAATAAGGTTACACCGCCTTTTCTGGAGAAATGAGTACAATTCCTAAACCAATTTTTTTGAATTTAGGATTTTCCATTTTCTTCCCTGTTGGACTTCTGGAAGCACCATCAAAATACATTTCCCATGCTTGAGGACTTTCTTGAATAGAGAAGACTTCCTCATCAGGGAGATCAATATTTGAAGATGTGTCTTCCACTGAAGGTTGTTCATCCAGGAAATCAGCCAGAGCTTGGACCTGTATCGCCTTTTGAGACACATACTGAATGTCTAATTGCTGCAAAATAACTTCCCACCTTGCTAGACGTCCTGTAAGCATTGGACGACTAAGGATGAATTTGAGCGAGTTATTGCGAGATACCAATTGGACCTCGTGATGTTGCAAGTAATTTCTCAACATCTGAACTGCAAAGATTAATGCCAGGTATCACTTCTCAATACATGAATACCGGGTTTCTGCTTCATGCATAGTTCGACTAAGATAGTAGAGGCTGTTTTCATTCCCAGCATCATTCTTTTGAGCATGAAAGGCACCCAATGAGCGTTCTAAAGCTGTCACGTAGAGGATAAGTGGTATTCCTTCAACATGTGGCATGAGTACCATTGGACTCAAGAGGTATTTCTTGAGAATACCAAATGCTTCTTGACATTCTTCAGTCCACTTATAAGTGACTCCCTTCTTCATCAATTTGTTAAAGGGTAAACTTTTGCCTGCCAAATTGGTGATGAAACGCCAAATATAGGCTAAGTGTCCTTGAATTCCTCTTAATTCTTTCATATTTTGAGGAGGTGACATACCAAGGATTGACTTGGTCTTCTCAGGATCGACTTCAATACGACGATGGCATACAAAAAAGCCGAGAAATTTTCTTAAGGATACCCCAAAAGCACATTTTAAGGGGTTCATCTTCAAATTATGTTGTCAGAGCTTGTAGAATATGATTTCCAAATCATCCAGGTGATTAGAACTTTGATTGGATTTATCCACCAAATCTTCTACATAGCATTCAACAAACTTCTCTAAGAAGGGTTTGAAAATACAATGCATGGCGCACTAATATGTTGCACCTGCATTCTTTAAGCCAAAGGGCATTACCTGGTAACAAAACACACCCTGAGGGGCTCTGAAGGCTATGAATTCATCATCTTCTGGGGCCATTCGGATCTGATTATATCCAGAATATTCATCCATGATGGAAAGTGCTTCATATACAGCTATTGCATCAATTAGAAGTTTTGTAATCCGAACTGGGAAATCATCCTTAGGACAATGCCGATTAAGATCTCTAGCATCGATGAAAACTCTAATTTGTCCATTCTTCTTCTTTACAGGGACAATATTAGACAACCACTTGGGATAATGAACTTCTCTGATGAATTTTGCTTTGATAAGCTTATCTACTTCAGATTCAATTTTAGAAGCATAAGTTGGGTGTGTTCTTCTCGCGGGTTGCTTAAATCCTCGATGTTCTTCTAGTGAACCCAAATGATGAGTAGAAACATCAGGATCAAGCCCGGAAATTTCGGTATAGTTACAAGAAAAAATATCTCTATTTTGCTTTAGAAAAGAAATATACATCTCTTGCTCTTCAAGGGTAATGGCCGCACTGATTAAAGTGGGGCGTGGATCTTCCTTTGTACCCAGATTTATTTCTTTGAGTTCATCCACAGTGGTAGAGATACCCTCTTCAAATGCTGGAGGAACATCTCTGAGATCTTCCTCTTCTTCATCATCATGTGTTATTTCTTCCATTTCTACTTGCATAGTAGATGAAAAAGCCGAATTTTCATGATCAAAAGAGTTGTCAAAATTTTCACAATTTGAAGAAGAAGCTTCCATTTCTAACCCGATTGATGGTGAATGGTCTTCTTTGGGTAATAAAGAGGAGATGATGGATTGTGAATCGACATCATTATTCACCTTTCATATTGGTATGACTTTTTCTGGCCTAATTGGCGAAGCATAGACTTGTTGGATTTCAACAGATGAAATGAAGACGTCACCATTTGTGCTTTCATCACTGCTTGGTAGATTACCAATTTCTCCCATGTTGTCTGGCTCGATTGCCGTAATTGACATTATGGATCTTTCCATAAGAGTATTTTGATTTGGGTCTATCTTGTCAATTTTACAGATAGGCAATACATAATCTATACTCACATGTGTAAATGGATTTACTGGAATTTTTTCCAAACCATATGGAGCATTAACTTTGGAAATATCCTTTGTTATGGATTTCTCCATTTTCTTCATGTGATAGAATTCTACCTCAATGTATTGAGAATCACATGTCTTGAACGGGGCCTTATCACCATACAACGTCCCAACTTGACCATTGAAACAATATTTGAGACATTGGTGGGATGAAGAAGGGATAGCCGCATTTTGATGTAACTAGGGTCTTCCAAGAAAAATGTTAAAGGCTAAGTCTTGATCAATAACCATGAAATCTGAATTGGATATAAGATCTCCAAACTGAGTTCTGAGTGTAACATCACCCAGTGGTTCTTGTTCATTTTTATCATATCCCTGTAGAATCATGGTGGAGGGAGATAAATTAGATTCTGTGAGGCCCAATCGACGAAGTGTATGAATGGGCCTGTGGTTGACTCCTGAACCATTGTCAATGAAAACTCTTCGAACATCCATGCCATTGACTTTTCCAGACAAGTACAATGGTCTAATATGTCCATGCACAATATCATCTTAATATTCATCATTAAAGGATATTATTGCATGGAATTATGCAGGATTATTCTCTATGTGATAGACTTCAGCTGCAGCAATTTCAGTTTCAAATTCCTGAGGACATGACAAAGCCTTGTTGAGTGATTCCTGAAGATCTTTTGACAGATTCAAAGCATCCAGAATTGATAACATGGATGGTACATGGTCCATGTGTTTCAATATATCATACTTTTGATTCAGAGGTCTCCGTTTCCCAATAGGAATATGTGGTTTAGTAGGTACCATGGAAGCAGATGCTTTGGAAGTTGATGCATCTTGTATAGAAGTTGGAAATATTCCTGGTTTTGGAAGATTAGACCGATTAGATCCATTTACATGCTGAGAGGAAGAAGATGGAACCATCAACCTGTCTTCCAAAATAACTATGCCAGGACTGAATTTTCTATTGGTAGAAGAACTTTCGTGTTCTTGCTAAGCTCACTGAAGGGCTCTAACACGAGTTTCTATTGCGTACACAATTCTAGCAGGGGTGGAATTAGAATAGTGGCTTCTGAAAGATCTACGTCTTCCCCTGTATCATGAGCCCCTGGAACTTCCTTTGATTCCTCTGTTTGATATAGGGAATTCAGGCTCCTTGAAATAAAAATTGCGCCTGGCATATGGATCTGTTAATTGAATCATATTAACAAAACCAAAGATTAATTCTTCGTCTGATGAAGACTCTGCCTGATTAGACTTTTTAGGCTGTGCCGTTTGGTGGGGCGGTGCCCGTGGCTTTGAAGTAGATGGCATGAAGTCCGCCAAAGTCAAATACAACTTAGGCTTTGACATATACTCATCTTCTTCTGATTCTTTTTCTTTTTTTGAATCATGCCATTTCTTTGAGGACTCTCCCTCTGACGAAGAGGGTTTTGTCGCAACATTCATGGAAGAAGACACAATTGGTTTCCTTAATTGTGTTTGCAAAATAGCATGAGTTCGATTGATTTTCATTCTGACCATCCAATCATCATAATTTTGTGAATTTTTTCATTTGACTTCTTGACATTCATCTTCCTCCTCTGGAATTGTAGCAGTGACACATGCTACCTGGGCTGAGGAGCCTTTCAATGTGACCTGTCCCGAGTCGACCATCTTTTGCTGGAGGTCTTTAATGACAAAACACTCCTGGATGGGATGACCCAACATTTGATGAAAAGGGAAATAATTAGGACGATCTTCATCTCCTTTCTTGTTTGGCCTCTTGGGTATTGGAAATTGAACCAAATTGTTTTCCAGAGCCGAAATGAAATAACCAGGAACTTGTTCATTTAGGAAAGAGTATGTTTTGCTCTCCAAATCCTCAAATTGTTTTTGTCTTTGATATTTTTGATCGTATGGATGAAAGGGCCTTTGTTGTTGGCGCTCAAAAGGTGGAGCCCTTTGAGAAGATGAAGATTTTGAGGTAAAAATAGGTACAGGTGATTGTTTAAGCATAACTGTAGCAGTTTTTTCTTTACCCATTATCCTTCCTGGAGCTGATGGAATTACACGAGATTTAGCCTTATTTAGTATAAGGGAATCATCAATCTATTGAGCAATTGAAGTAAGGTCTCGAAACCCTCCTGTGTATTTCACCGAGATTAATGGAGTGCGTAATTCGTTACGCAGATTTGACACACAGATTGGCAACAATTATTCTTAAGGGAGTGCTAAAATCAAGGAATATGTTAATCCCTTCCATCGAGCAATGAAATCAGAGACCCTTTCATTCTCCCTTTGCATATAGTTTACATGATCGAAAACTGTATTCTTTCGCAAAGTTGAGCTAGACTGAAGGTGGAATTTTTGGCGAAGATCCTCCCATCCGGTAATTGACCGGGATTGCAAGCTTGTATACCAAACAAAAGCTATTCCTTGTAAGGTTCGCACGAAGCATCTGAGTTTCACTACTTCTTGCTGCTCCGGAGTTCCCATCATAGGATCGCAACAAGACATGTAATGCATCAAATGTTGTTCTGGATCGCCCGATCCATTGAAAATAGGGAATAAAGGGTTCCCAAAACTTGATGGAGGAGAAATTGAATCTACCCATTCAGGGTAAACTTTCTTTTCTGGTTGAACTTGTGCACGCTTCCCTTCCATAGTTTCTAACCGAGCTGTTAATGACTCAATAGTAGTTATTAGATTTTGAGAAACATCTGGTTGAACTTGGACATGGGTAGGTGCAATGACTGGAGCTTGGACAGATGTGGCGATTGGTGCTGCAACTGATGGTAGCACTACCAACTGTTGTTGCACTTGACCCGTAGGATTAGACCTGTGAGGGTGTACTGATAGAGGAGGATATTCTTGATCCATCTCAGTAGCTGTAATAAATTGATTTGGTTGACTGTCTCCAGTATGCTTAAGAAGAAGACTACTCTGAAGTAGTTCTGTATTAAACCTTCTTAATTCCTTCATTTATTCCTCATGTTGTGCAAACCTCTGCTCTAGTGAGAGCGATTGACCTTCTCTAGAGGAAGGATATGTAACCTGGTTCTTTCCCTTCCCTTTGTTGGATCCTTTTCGGAGAGGGGGAAGTGGGTTACTCTAAGGATTACTTAAGTTCTGAGTAATCCTTTGACTTCGTGTACGCACACCTTCTTCATTTGTGTCGGTGCATACATCTTCTTGAGCAGGAACCTCTTCATCTGAGTCCCCTTAGTGAGCCTCATCTGGTGGATTAGCAACAACGACATTGATGACATTAATCGGTGCATAAATCATTGCATCCCTTCTATCAGCATTTCTTTGATATTGTCTTCTTCCATGTCTTTGATGAGACATTGCCTTTTAATGATTCAATCCCTTAGGAACTTCTTGATGAACCGTAATTTGGATGGAATCTCCTGATAATTTGGCTCTTCGTTCCTCTTGAGGTTTCTTCCCCAATCGAGAAAAGACCGACTTTCTCTGAGCAGGGGATTGATGATTTGAAAAAGACCCCAGTCCAGTGGACTAGGGATGTTCCTGCTATTCTCGCTCAACTCCTTAGAACCTATTTGTTGATTCCGAGGGTTGGTTTAAAAGAGTCCCCAGTTTGGCGAGCTGGGGTGGCTCTTGATATGCTATGTCTGTGACTTTCTTGAAATTGCTCCTGATCATTCAAACCTTAGTCCGAAAATTAGCTGGACACATTAATCTGTATCCGCTTTTATCACCCAGTTCAAAAGACTGTGGGATGATTTCCAATACTTCTGTCATTTGGTGACATGCTTGCTCCAAACGAGAGGCCTATTCGATATTCTCATTTTCTTGATGCAAGAGTAATTCAATAACTTGTTCTCTGTATTCTTGATTTTGAGAGGAACTAGTTGAAGCCTGTTCTTGGGAAAGCATTTGATTACAAACAAAGCCCATTGAATGTGGTCGGCCATGGGCAACAACATTGCCTGAGACCATTTTCAGCGGGCTTTGCTGACTGGAGAGCACCGTGAAATGCAGTTCTCCATGAACACCCCATCCTCTGACACGAATACCAGATGGGGCTTTGGAAATTAACTGACGCAATCTTCTTAGTGCGCCAAAGCATGAACGTTGAAGGGATCTCTGCTGCTTTGCAGCCTTCGGATATTGAGATACTGATAGAGACGCCAAATCAATCTGACGTTGTAACCCTTCTATTATCTTAAGATTATTTTCATATTCGTTATAATATAATACTTTCTTTTTCAACTGACAAAGAGTTTTCCATATGTTGAGACGAATATCATGAATTTCATCTTCCATCAACATTTTTGGAATATTATACTGAGAGTCAGCCAGAGGCCAAAACATAACTGGCACATCACCTTTCACCAGTTGTTTTCTCATGTTCAGCATTTCCTCTTTATCATTTGATGAATATTCCTCTACCTGATTTGACAAGAGTTGTTCTTTCCTTGTTGCTTCGTTGGATTCAACAGGATTGGTAGAGAAATCATTGATCAAACTAGAAGATGCATGACTTAGGGGTGGTTCAGAGAATGACCTACACCCTGGGCTATCTTCTGATTGAGAAACTATTTCACCTACTAGTGATGAAGCTTCAGACATGACTGGTTTCGCATTTGCAATTGCCTCAAGATAAGAGGGCTTTCTCGGCACTACATTGTCAACTGGAGCATTTTTCGGGCAATGTGAATCACTACTGCAGAGAGGACTTTCGCAGCGAAATTCATCATAATGGGGAGGACCACCATAATGGGTTACAACAAAAGACGAGATCTCTTGTTCCTTGGTCTTCTGACCACACAGAGGGTTCCTGTGGCTCTCATCTGAAGATAAAACATCGAGATCGACTGAATTGTCATGAAGAAAGCCTTCGTGAGGAAGTGACTATTGAAGACCTTCAGAATTCATTTTCCCACTATTGGGAACAGAGGGAGTATAATATTGAATTCCAACAGATAATTTTCTGAGGGATTTATGAACTCCAGCATCGAACAAGGCCTTGTTACAGATTGGCACTTGATCTCCTGACTGTACTGGGTGGGTCTTTTTCTTAGACGCCTTCTTACTCGCCTTGGAAACCACTTGTTGATGAAAGTGGCTGCTCTAAGAAGGTATATGTGCGTGATCAGGAAAGATGGCCAGGTTAGGCTGATGATATCCTCTCAAATCAGGTGTATGTGCCTGACTTGGTTGACCGTATGTTATGGGGCAATATTCCCCATAACCCTCTTGGACTGGAATAGATGTGTGTGTCTGTTCCAGATTGGATTGTTTATGTATCACTCCACTGGTAGGGATAGATTTATGTGTCTTTCCTTGAGATTCCGCTGAAGTTGTTATAATATCCTAGAAGGCATCTAGAATATGATCAGGGATTTGCTTCTGCTCTTTCACCATTGATAGAATATTCTTGGTGACTTCAGTTGACGGAACGGGAATATACGTCCATTCCGGGCTTGGAGCAGGTGTATGTGCCTTCTCATGTCCTCCTTTTCATGTCAGTGAATACCGACATTACTCAAGTATGGGGGCAGAGAGTTGAGTCCGCCTCCTATTTGTTGTCGGGGCTTTCCGACTAACTTCTCCGAATGCTACCAAGCGAGACTATTGGTAGGCTTGATTAATACCAGAAGGTGTATGTGCCTACTGATTTCACTTCTCCAAACGTGGTTGACGAGAGCCATCGCATGTAGTCAGAAGAGCCTGTTGACTAGCTGATGGTGTATAAACAAGTGTATGTTCCTACCTATAGTACTCCGCCGGAATTGCCTGGCGGGATTGGCGTGATGCTGCCAGACGAGTCTGCTGGATAGCGGAATTAAAACGGGAAGGTGTATGTGCCTGCTCGTTGCTTTCCACCAAGTTAGGTTGGTGGAATTCTTCCGGAGATGGAAAAGATGAGAACCTGCTCACTGTTGACCGGATTCCACCTATGGTGGTTCGTCTTGCTTTCTCGGGTTTGAGGAACCTGAGTCGAACGCTTGGAGTCGGTACCCTCATCATGTTGAGGACGCACTGCCACACGAGTCTGGCGGCAATTACTGGTGGGAGCCCTCAAGAAGGACTCTTTTCTGTTTGAATTAATATCCTGAGGGACCTATTCATTAACCTCCCCAGAATAAGGGAGTGAATGGTGATTGTGTTCTGGGGATAACGACCCGAAACTGTTGGAGACGGTAGTCAACACCGCCTGCTTCTTGATCACTGGTCGTCGTTGTCCAGATGACCGATGTGAGTTATTTACTTAGAGGGCTTGTCGAGCAGCCTCCAGTGTTGGGATGGTACTGTGTTGATGGTACTCCTTAACCAGTGTGTTTCATACCCAGTGTTGAAGAAGCTGAGTAGGTGATATCTTCCTAAGAGCGGATGACGATCTAGCAGGAGTAGCAGCAGTGGCATTTGCAGCAGCAGTATTCACAGGTGTGAATTTGAGAGCAGCCATTATGGAAATGCATAAGATCTTGGGAAAAGAGTTCCTATTTGATATAATAGACGTAATCAAGATAAATTCAGCCACTACATATTTTGGATGAGAACATATATCAATGATTGTTTTTGTTGGCCCTCTCATTTAGTTTTAAATAGGGGCCTAACAAAAATAGGTAAAACATCATTTTAAATTGGTTAAGGATTCACTTTGGGTTCACCATTTTTTGTTTCCCTCGGAATCCGTGGATGACCGCCTTGATGGGAGGTTCAAATGTTCCGATCAGTTTCTAACGGGTTTCTTCATAGAACCGGAAACATCCAATGATTCCACATCCATTCGGACCTACTTTCCAAAGGTAGGTGCTCATTAGTTTGTGGACTGATGAGGCTTAGGAATTTTCATTGGTCGATAGGATGGGAGGTCGGACTCATCACACCTTTATGAGGGGAATTATTGTCTACTCCGGGACTCTCTTTGTAGATTTATGTTATGTTAGTGAATCCTTATTACATTACCAAGTATAAAATGAGCTTTCCTTCAGATCTGACAATCAATGATTAAATATGTAGGAAATTTAGAGAATATTTTGTATTTATTCTAGGTTCTTCATCGATAGAGAATCATCTGTATTTATTAGAGATTCTTGAAAAATGATACCCTTCGACACATTTATACAGAAGTCTCTTGGTCATTATGATGACCATGCTGGTTTTAAAGCCACTCAGTGGGGCACTTGAAGTTTATTTTCATTCAGAAGGAAATGGATTATTTTAGAGTTGGGATCGAACCCACATATGGGCTACCTACGTATCCTTTTTTTAGAAAAGGAAATCAGAACCCGCGTAGTTCGAGTAAGGGAGTATGATGTTTATGATTGATGGCTCAAAGAAGGATGTGACAATTACCTTTACACTCTAATCTCACGTGAGTCATGCTCGGTGTAAGAAAAAAAAGGTATTGGTAAAAAATTAGACAATTGTTCCATGAAAGATGCAATCATAAGAAATAATGTGGGGCTTATGTATGTATGACTTCCCAGATAAATGAAGGTTTATGATTTACTTTAGAGAAGAAATCCAGGAATAGGGTCCATAAAGGTATATGTGCTTCATGGAGATTTTGAATACTCTAACTTGGGGCTTACTCCTGAAAAGGAGGCCCAAAATTAGGAGAAGACTTATGATTGGGTTTTACTATTGAAAAGGAATCCCAGATCAAAGGTAAATTGGGACTGGTTAAGAGGAATTAAGACTGGGGCTTACTCCTAAAAAGGAGGCCCAGGTTAAGAGATTATGACTGGGGCATATTCCTGAAAAGGAGGCCCAAATTAACGGAATATGACTGGGGTTTATTCCTGAAAAGGAGGCCCAGGTTAAGGGATTATGACTGGGACTTACTCCTGAAAAGGAGTCCCATGTTATGGATTAAGGTATGGGGCTTACTCCTAAGAGGATGCCCAAAAATTGAGGGACTTGGGGCTTAATCATAAAGAGGATGCCCAGATTTGGGAAATTTAAGAATTTGGGGCTTACTCTTCAGGATGATGCCCATATTTGAGACTGGGGCTTACTCCTGAAAAGGAATCCCAGGTTAGGGGATCTGGGGCTTCCTCCTAAAGAGGATTCCCAAAAAATTAAGGGACTTGGGGCTTACTCCTAAAGAGGATACCCAAATTTAAATGAATTATGACTGGGGATTATTCCTGAAAAGGAGACCCAGGTTAAGGATTCTCTCATCTTAAACGATAAGGTTGAATGAATAAAATCTCAATATTTAGTTACATAATGATGTATAAATCACTAGGTTTTGAGATATATTCCACAGAATTCCTTTCAGATAAGGAATTCAAATCAAGAAATCATGCCATAAATGGCTTTGGCGAGTGTCTTGAAGACTGAATCTTGAATAGGAAAGGTGTAATAGCTTAAGTGGGGTGAAATGGGCAAGAAAGACACCCAAAAAGGTAGGGGCGCGCAAGTCCTGGCAGGCGCGCAGGTACTGCGTGGGCGCACAAGTTTTGGTCACGCAGGTCCTGGTCGCATAGATATGCATTCGCGACACATTGTGTACTTGCGCGATAGTTAACCAGCAGGGTAATACTTGAGAGACTCTTCATTAAAGCCTTTATAATCCTGTTGAGGTTTTTTCAAAAGAAGGGTGCACAAGATCTAATGAAGGAGTAAGGCGGCGCGCAAGTGTGGCCCTTTTCCCTTAAGGGCTGGCCACTTAGGTGCGCAAGTGTTGATGAGTTTCAACACTTAGTCCTTCCTCCCCCTCTTTAGATCTTCCGTTCTAGGTAATAAATTTACATAGAAGTGTTCTAGAAGCTTTGAGAAGAGACTAGGGCGCCAGGAGCTCAAATATGGGTTTTTTGAAAAACTCCTCCTCGAATGGGGGCCCACAGGGTCTATTTATAGGCAGGAGAAGGCCCCGGGCAGTTACTAGATGGTTGTCACTTAGGTCGCGCAAGTCACTTGCGCGACCATAAGGCGTCGCGCAAGTGGACTTGCGCGACAGTGATAAAACTTGCACGACATAGGTGCTTTTGATACCTTGTTCATGACTTTGTCGATTTTTTGATATTTTCATCAAAGGTTGAATCACTTTGAGCTAAAATATTCCCCTTTTCTGATCTTTAGATCTTGTGACGAAAGGAGCATCAACAATAATCAATGGAGAATCTCATTGATCCATCTTTCTTCTTAACAAACAGAACAGGTGCTCCTCAAGGTGACGCACTAGGGCGTATGAATCCTTTATCAAGATTCTCTTGGAGTTGCTTCTTCAATTACTGCTACTCAATTGGGGCCATTCTATAAGGTGTCTTTGAAATATGTAAAGCACCCGGTACGAGTTCTATTGAAAACTTAACTTCTCGATTTGGTGGATGACCTGGAAATTCCTCCGGAAATACATAATAAAACTCTAGTAAAATGGGAATATTCTTAATCATGAGTTTCTCTCCAACCATTTGAGATAAATAACCTTCATTTAGTGGAATCAAGACCCATAAGATGGAAGAAATTTCCACTGGAAGGTTTTGTTCATCCTTGCATCAATAGAAGATCATAGATTGATCTGGAATATGAAATTTGACTTCCCTTCTTTGGCAATTGATAAGAGCTCCATATGAAGAATTCCAATCTATTATAAGATTCACATAAAATTACACTATAGGAAGGATCACAAGATTTGCAGGAAGCACTTTCCCATAAATTTCAATCGGAGAAGAATTAAAAACTTTTGATGCGACTGTTGTCCCATTAGGGGTTGTCACAACTAACTCAACATCTAATTGTTGAGGTAATATGGTGATACCCCTAGAAAATTCTTCAAAAATAAAACAGTGGGTGGATCCAGAATCAAATAAAACATTTTCTACTTTAGAGTGGATGGTAAGTGTACCTTTCACCACTTCGTTATCGTACTCCACATCACTGATAGAAATTGCATGTGACCTTCCTCTATCTTTAGCCTTAATAGTTTTTTGACATCGATCATCATCAACAACCCTTGGATTAGGGCATCTATTAGCATAATGCCCCATTTCATTGCATTTGTAACATTGAATTGTAGGAGGTGCACTCTGTGTAGCCTTTTCATTGTTCGCATCACCAGATATATTCTTCCCATCATTGCGGAAATCAAATGCCCGATGGCCTTCATTTCCACATTTGATACATTTACTTGTCCCTTTAAGACAACTCCCTCCATGTTTCTTTCCACACATTGAGCTTAAGGGAAAACTAATCTTCTTTTTAGTGTGCTCTTTAGATTTTCTTTTGAATTCCATTTTCCTCTTCTTATTAAATGCATATGACTGATGGGTTACTCCAAAATCCATCTCAACCTTGAGAGCACATCGAAAAATTTCCTCGTAGCTACTGAATTCCGTTATGGATAACTCCCTTAGAAGACTTGGTTTTATGCCACTAAGGAATCGATAAATATTACTCTTAGGTTGGATAATAATCCCAGAAGCATGCCTTGCAAGTCTTGTAAAAAAAATTTCGTAGGTACCAACAGATTCATCATCCTTTTGCTTCAGTTCAAGAAACTCCTTCTCCATCTTTGTTCGAAGAATACGAGGGAATTACTTATTGAAAAATATGTTCTTGAACTCATACCATTCCATGGACTCAATTTCATCTCTTGGACTATTATTCTTGATAATATTCCACCATTGATCAACTTCACCTTCCAAACGATAAATGGCTAATATGACTTTATCATGTCTAGAAAATTATTGAACTGAAAATATCTTTTCAGTAGTACTGATCCATTTTTCAGCAACTAATGAATCAGTAGACCCGTTGAATGAGGGTGGACGCTGCCTCATGAAGGATTCAATAGAATTTTGATCCTTCCTTTTGTTGTTTGGAAGTCCTGCAAGATTCATAGCTTCATAAAGTTGTGTGAACATGGCTACAAGATTTTTCATCCCAGATCCCATCACGTTTGGTTGCTTAGGGGGAAAATCATTGCATTGCCCGTCGCATTCCGCATTAACACGGTTCCTTCGGGATCCAACCATTGACTAAAACCAATAATAATAGTGTGAGAAATTTTATTTATAATAGGAAAACCACGATATCAAGAAGAAAATTTCATACATATGGTTTTATCATAGGTTTTTGATGGCCATTTTTAAAACACTATGATTATGTTCTATGGTTAAACTTATCGTTAGGGTTCTTACTAAGGCTTTCACATCCTAGTTTTGAAAGGTTCACTATACCTTTCCTCTGATACCAACTATAACAACTCATACTTTACATACATTTTTAATACTTCAAAATTGAAGTACACTTATTACAACATATAACAAAACCATGAAAGGACGGTATAGGTATAGTGTCTTTTGAAACTGGGAAACATAAACAACTGGTTCATAAAGCATCTACATTGTCTACCATTTATTTCATCATATCTAGAGTCCCTTTTGGGATATCCTACTTAATAAACTTCTTCCTGACCTGGGGAAAGAAAACATACAAAAGGGTGAGCTCAAATTCTCAGTAAGGGTAAAAAAAAGAAATATCAATCACGTCATATTCATAATAACATAACATTTTGGAAATCTTAACTTTCAAAAGAGATCATAATTTCATAATCATGGGATAAGTCATAGTAGTGAAATGTAATCCCAATAATCACAACATAAAACATGAAACTTTTTGGAATACACACATAATCATATATAATCATTTATTAGTAGTCTAGACTCATTTCCATGACTATCTTAGCGGACAAAGTCCATTTCTGAACCGAGTTCACTCCTCGTTTCAGTCCTGTTTCACTAAACCGATTTAACTTGCCATTCCATCCATGTCTATCTCATTAGATATAAATCTTTACCCAATGCATTGGAGGGAGATATAGGTCACACCCATCTCATAATGAAACCATTCTTATGTGTTCCACAAAATCATAAATCATACATCATATCATAACCCATGTAATAAAAATGGGATTCTTAAACATCATGCCATCATAAGATAAAAGGACATCATAAAAATAATTACATCATCACATAATCAAATAAATATAAAAAATAGGTATATAAACATAAACCTATATTATCAAAGATGGAAAATAATTTTGATAAAATGCTTGAACTCCATTCTTGAGAAAAATATCCTTTCTACTTCAAAAACATTTTTCCTTTCTTAAAATGTCATACAATTTTAAACTAAAAGAAGCTGATTAAAAATAAACATGAAAAATTTTAATAGATTCTACATGGAAATAATGTTCTAAAAATCCATTCATGTCGTATAAGTTAAAGAAAAACATTATTCTCATACTTCATTCGGAAAAGTCAAAAAAAATAACTCATACTAAAAACAAAAAAAGATTCCTTTCATATATTTTACTAAAAACTCATCAATGGGTAACATTAGATTTAAAAAAATTTAGGTGGATGGAAATAATATTACATATTGAGGAAACATGGATGTGGATGACAAATATTCCCCAGTAAATTATGAAGTATAAACAATTTCAGATAAAAATGAGATTGTGATATTTTCCTTTACCTTAGGTCTGATTTGCTTCAAAAGTGTCTGAACCTCCTGTATAATGATTTAAATAATGATATTGACTTATTCCAAAATCATACACATTCTTATGATATAATTTATGGTCATATACTTAGCTTCTTATTAGTAATATTTCATTGCTACTTGTTATTTGGGTGTTTATTACTTTTTGTTCTTATGCGTGTTTTGTCGAATAAATTCTTATTCTTCTCTTTAGGTTATAGATACCTCATTTCAAGAATGGTATTAGTGTAATAAATATCATATTTATTCATTCAATTCATTTATATAATCATTATTTAATTATGATCATGTAGAACGAGTCGCATCACGTCGTGGAGATGGTAGGCCGTACGTACGCACGAAGGATGATATCGTTCCCATGATCATGGAATTGTATTGAAGTTTATGTATACTATTTCCAAATCAATATCACTTTAAAATAATCATATATAGTTATTATTTACACCATTATACTCATCCAAGTAAGGTGGTGGTGTAAAGTAGATTACACCACGGTGTAGAGACAGTATTCCGTACGTACGCACGCGCGGTGATTTTGTTTTCCATAGGATGGATAGATGGTGAAAATGGGTTTTTTCATACTTATAATAACATATGAGTATATGAGTGATAATGATGTTATTACTTAATAATTAAACAACTAAAGAAGAAGAATTATATGAAGAAATAAAGATGAAAAAATTGGTAACGGACATTACCTCTTCTTTGAAGCGCCTCTTCTTAACCTCCTATTAGGGCACTAAAGATGGCCTTTGAAGAAGACCAGGACCTATAGGATGTTTCTAGGGAAGTGGAGAAGAGAAATTGGAAGGGTTTGGACGAGTATTAAGGGTCAATGTGGTGTGAGGAAGACAGGGATGAGGTGCCTTTTATAAGGGAGGAGAGGGGCACCTTTAAAAAAACTAAAAATATTATTTTATTATAAAGTAATATTCGGTTTTTAATATCTACAATTTGATTTATTTCAAATATAAGGTGGTTATGGGACGAAATACTCTCAACCAATGGGTTTTAGAAAAGTTTAGGTCATTATATTGACCTTATCTTTTAGTTTTAACTCTTAGTTAATTAGATTGACATTTACCATGTCACTTTGTATTTTTATATTATATAGTTAATAAACAAACCATATACATCCTAGCAACCCTCAAGTGGTCCATTAATGATAAAACTATCATGATATAAGTATCTTGGCCGATCCTTAGATTTCTAGGAATATAATAACAATTAATAATATTATATTTGTTTTAAAAACTATTTTATGTCAAATTTGACACATTTTGGTAATTTAATATTGTGAAAATCCTAATAGAATGTTTAGTTAGATAATGTTAATTAAATCAATACTGATATGTCATATTACCCTATAAAATTAGTTTAATTCATAAATTGTCTCAAATTACATTTATTTGAGTATTTATAATATGAATTATGTTAATATTTCATTAATAAGATAATTACTGCATCATCATTGTTTCATAAATAAATTAAATTATATAATGTCTAAAAATTATCAATAAAATACCATTATCTATGAAATATTTTTATCTTTATAATTAATATTTATAGTATAATTTATCTTATGTTTAACCATTTATTAAAAATGATTTAGTTATTAAACATTGATTTTAACTATTTTAACCCTTCTTTAAATAAATTAATAAAAAATGTCCTAATCTAATCAAAGTGGACCTAAATGGTCTTGCTTTATTACTAAGGTGGTTTTTGGTTGAATTACACTTATCCAATAGAATTAGGACATGTGTTAGGGTAATGATAATATCATTTTTACCCTTAATTGCCCTATTTACTTTTAACTGTGGTAAGAATGTAAAAAGTTACTATTCACACAAAATTATTTTCATCTCATTGAACCAAATTTTAGTCCTTGATATTAACAGTGACTCTCAGATTTTCGAAATTCCACTCACAGAAGTGGTAAAATTATGTTGTATGTGAATTTTCAAATTCTCTTAGGAGGTTGGTAAAAGACAGTGAAAAGTTCAATAAAACTTTTATATATTATAAAATGTCTCCAATGAATTACATTGAACTTATATCGGTATTATGTATCAATTTTGACCTAAAATAAATTTAAATAAAATAAATAATTATTTAAATAAAAGGTCAGTTTTTAAATAGTAACCCAGTGTTTTCACTATTCATAAAAAATTGATAGTTTTCAGAAAAATACCAAAATTTCACCCTAGGATAATTTCTATATTCCGAATCCAAAAATGACGTCAATTTTGAAAAATAAAATTTCAAAAAGTGAGTATTACTATTCATAACATCTAGTTTTAATAATATTTTAATAGCATATCGTTGTTTAGTGAAACTCGGTATTGCGTACAACGCAAGCTATCGAGGAAGGTCGCGATTGCTTGTAAACAAGCCATGCTAGTGTGGTGTGTAGTGAAAGATTCCTTTGATGATTTATATAACATAAAAACAAAATATTTCTCATAAAAATCTTGGGTGTTACACGTCTGCTCTGCATACCGACACACCGTATGGTCCACCTCCATGTACTGTCAAGTCCTGGTACTCTCAGCCTAAGTTAGCATTGTCCATCATCTACATCCAACACAACATGGTGCGGGCATAACCCATGCCGGGGTGAGTATAATGATACTCAGTAGGGGCCTCGCGACCCTCTAGGTCTCACAAAATCCATCAAGGATAAATAAAAAAGTATGAAATCAACTGATAACCTTATGTAGGTATATACCCATAAATATACCTAAGTTATCATTTAATCCATCTCAATCATGAGGAAAATCAAAGTGGTACTAACTCAGCTCACACAAGGATTTAATGTAGTTGTAGTATCAAGTAACATTCCTAGTCACAACGTCGAACAACTTGGCTGTGGGAGAACTCCTCCTCTATCGAGTAAAGTGGGCATGCCGAATCACACAGAGGCGCTTCCCACTAACCTTGGACTGCTGAGGATCTCCTCCTTTCGAGTACTGTGGGTCTTCCATGTCACCAAGGTGCTCCCCACCATGGGTATTCCGCGTCACCAAGGCACTCTCCCTCATGGCCTGCTTAGGTACTCCTCCTGTCGAGTACAGTGGGTCATGCCACATCACCAAGGCGCTCCCCACTTGTCCTGTCATGTCACTCCGAGTCGAAACGATCAGTAGTCATCAAGTCTTAGCCATCCACTGGGTTCCATCACTATACTCACTCATCTCTATGAGGATACACTCCACGAGCTACTGGTCGATACTGCAATAGACACTAAGTCCCATGAATAAGTATCTCAACGGTTGGTCACATCATAGGGGTCACAACGTAACAGACGGCGTGTCAATCGGAGGCCCGAACTGTGAGTTATTAACCATTTAGACCCAAGGGCCCAGTTGGATTTGTACTCAATCCAACCCAACCATTTCCTATATTAATCAAAAAACTGAAGGGGGGTATACTCAAAGGGACCGTCTCGCTCCAAGATTTCCAGCGCCGCTGACGGTTCGTCAAACGGACACCTGGTACCAATTTTATGGCTAAACAAAAGTAAATAGGTCGTAGTGGGCTAGAGACATGTCTGACCCACGGAGGGCCGTGGGTGGCCGCGTGGCCGCGGAGGGTGTCGCGAGTGCGCGATGCCGCGAGGCGGCTTGGCCGGGTCCAACAATTCGGTCAGGAGGTGGTTGTTTGGCTATGGGGCAGCAGTCCGTCCGTGGGGAGGTGGTCTGGCTATTGGGTGGCGCATCGGCCGCGGGGTGGCAGCCCGGCTGCGGATGGCGGTGGTGGTCGCAGTTGGCGCAGAGGTCGCGGGGCGGCGACAGTGGCTGTGGGGCGGCGTCGTTGCGCTGACTCCTTCGCCGCGGCTGAAGGAGGTGTCAACCACTATTCACATGCCCCCACAATGGTTGGTTTCCATCGTCCTCCATCGCGATGAACATCACAATAATTTCGGAAAGGGTCAGGCCATGTTTGTTTGGATCATACCCTCCATGTTATGGTGGCAGCATATGGCTCATCAAGAACATGAACTGGAACATCAAATCATATCCTCCCGCAATGATTGTTCCCTACCAGAAAAATAAATAGAAGGGGGTAAATGGGAAGTGATAAAAAAATAAATAAACCACTACCTCATTTGATTGATGACGTCGACGAGGTCGCAAGGAAGAAGACGTATCATTGGGAAAATATTGAAGTCATTGTCGTCGGCATTTTCCTCAATTGTTGGTTCGTGCATCATTGGAGACCCTTCAATGGATATTGGATAAGAAAACGTCAAATGGGAGGCATTCTTCGTTGGCATTCTTCATTGGGGAGATTTTCTCGCAAAGTTCCTCCTCTCCCAATTCCAAAAAAATGGAATGGTATCCCACATATAATAGATTATGTGGTCTATTATGTTTGTTGGCATATAATTCAAATTGGGATAACTAATCTCATAGGTTGGCACAATTAATGTGGTTCATTGGATTAATTATTATGGAGGAGGGTTGTCACAATTAATATTGGAGGAGTTGAAGAGGCTCTCCCACACTTAATGAGGGAGTTGAAAGGTTTAGGCCTCTGGTGGTCCCCACCACCTTAACCTCTCATGAGAGGTTAGGCTCGGGTGGTCCTCACCACCATAACCTCTCATGGGAGGTTAATGTCTGGTGGTCCCCACTTATCATCTTCCACATAGATATTTTAACCAAATAAAATATAAATAAAAGATACACAACTTTATTTTTATTTTATTCATTCATGAAAAACCCCAAAAACTAACTTCCACCCTTGACCAACTGCCATCGACGTAAAAGTCTCTTAAAATGAATATCAGCACTGCACGTTCAACAGTGACCTCATATTTCAATTACTATAAGTAGTTCAAGAGATAGGAAAACCCGCTCTCATGTTTACTGAACGTACCAGAAAAAAGATCATAAATTCATTCCTGGCTCTCCGAGCCTCGAAATCACGTTATGTAAATTTTTGTGGACTCATAAAATTACAATTTATTTAAAAAATTACATGGAAATTCATGGGTATTTAAATTCTACCCACCATAGGGCTCTACAACCCCATAAGACACAAATCAATCTAAGTAAACAAGTGAGGGTACTGAGCACGCATCTCAGCCTATATCTCCTATGTGCTCTCCTAGAGGTTCATGTGCTGACAGCGAATGCGCACCAGAGGTATTGACCGTCCATGAAGGACCCGCTTCTGTCGATCCTCAATCTCTACTTGAACCTCCATGAAAGTCACCCCATCGTTGTTGTCTTGCTCACCATGCTCTATGTTGTGAGAAGGGTCGTGCATGTATCTCCTCAGCTGGGATACGTAGAAGACGTCGCGCACCCGGTGCAACTGAGGTGGAAGAGATAAGCGGTATGCCACCTCGCCAACTCTGCTGAGGACCTGAAAGTGTCCGATGAATCTCGAAGATAAATTTCCTCCTTGGGCAAATCTTTGTAATCCTCATCGAGGTGAGACATGTAGAAAGACGTGGTCGCCATCCTGGAACTCCAGAGGTCTCCATCTCCAGTCAGCATATGACTTCTGCCTGCTTTGTGGAGTCGTCATCTGCTCCTGGATGTTCTGAACCTTGTATTTGGTGGGACGTACCATCTCTAGTCCCACTTGTGGTGACACCCTTTAGTCAGTCCAGCACAAAGGTGATCTGTAAGGTCGCACGTAAAACTCCTAGAAAGTTGACATCCCAATGGTGGACTGATTGCTATTATTGAATGCAAACTCCACCTAAGGCAAGTCATCATCTCAGCTGCGACCGAAGTCAAGGACACAAGCACACAACATGTCCTAGAGGTTATGAATGGTCCGCTCAGTCAGACCATCCGTCTAAGGATGGAAGGAGGTGCTTAAACGAAGATGTGTCCTGAAATCATCCTATAACCCCTTCCTTAGCTGGGATGTAAAACATGCATCACGATCAGAGGTAATTTTCTATGGTACTCTATGTAACTGCACAATCACCTGCACATAGAGTCATCCCATGCCCTCTACTGAACCCTTCTCTTTGATCGATGGGATGTGGGACAACTTGGTGAGTCAGTTAAAGGTCACCCAAATCGAGTCGTGACCCCTGGAAGTACGTGGATGTCCTGTCACGAAGTCCATGGATTTCCAATCCCAGTTCCACTCTGGGGCCTCTAAAGGCTGAACCAGGCCTCCTAGTACCTGATGCCCCGACTTCACTTGCTAACAAGTGAGGCACTGAGAGACAAACTCTACAACAACATTTTTCATTACCAGCCACCACTGCTATCATTAGAGATCCCGGTACATCATTGTCACTCCTGGATGTACCACTAGAAGGGATGTGTGGAACTCCTTCAACACTTCAATCTGAAGTGACACATGTACCAAGGTAAGTCATCTGAAGAGGATGACGTACTCCCCACCTTCAGAAAATCCATCACATGTCTGCCCTGTGGATATATGAGCATGTTGAGTCTCACAGTCAACGTCCCCATGCTGCACCTCCCTGACTCCCTGAAGAAGTGTTCGAGTGACTGTAAGAGACTGTAGAAAATCTACTTCACCCTAATCCTAGAAGGATATCTGCGAAGTGGCCAACTGCTCTGTCACTACACCTAGCAGTTGTATACCATATCTCATGCTAAGTGCATCTGATACAACTTTCCCCTTTCTAGGAGTATAGACTATCTCGATGTCATAGTCCTGGAGGAACTCAATCCAATTTTGTTGTCTCAGGATCAGGTCTTTCTGAGAGAAGAAATACCTGAGACTCTGGTGATCAGTGTACACTGTAAAACGTTCAAAAAATCAAGTAAATTAGCCACATATTCCAGGAAAAGACCATTACTTCTAACTCCAGGTCATGGGTAGCATAGTTCTATATTTCAGTCTCTGTCTCAGCACCTGAAACCTCTGCTGACACTTCTCAATCCACAGGAAAGCCTCTGCCTTTTTCTACAATGCTGACAAGGGTGCCGCTACCCTGGGAAAGTCGCATAAAAATCTTCGGTTGTACCAAGCCAAAGCAGACGTCCATCTACCTTTGGGAATATAATCCTTGAAACATATTTTTAAAAGATATCCCAATGCTCTACCACTCCTATTTGGAACTGAAAACTCAGAACTCCTGCTGCCCCGAGGGTGAGTCTGGGTGACTCAAGAGTGATCGGCTGCACCCTCTTATTCATGAGTTTATCATGTGATGCCTGGGTTTCCTTTTTCACCAACCAAGGAAAACCTCCTTCCCATGATGTGGATAAAACACAACCATTTTTTGCTAATATATTCAATCTGAGTATGAACTGTGGATGTCTAGTCCATACCCAAACTAACGTCGTAAGGCCTCGACGCTACCACCATGAGGTTCCAACCGAAACTCTCCCCTCAAGGGTCATATCACACTGCTGGCGTAAGTGTGATTATCAAGCCTCCTCCCAAAGGTATCTCTAGATGCGAGGGTCAATTAAACAGCTTAACCGGAAACTGTAGGTCTTGGAGAAGTTTTTTGGATGGATGGAATGATTGGTACCTGTGTCTATTGATATTACTACTAGTAATAGACAATGACCATACCTCAAATCATTCCTAGAGCTCTTGGGTCTCAATCCTTGACCGCATGAAGCTACTCTCTTCCCTTGTCCCCGAGATCCCTCAGCCTGGTGGGGACCACAAAGGGGGTGGTTGTAACATGTCAAAATGTGCACCACCTCACGCTACCCTCCAAGCTCTACATCCATGTATACATCCCTGAAAAGTCATCTATCCCTATCAAATCCTCTTCCCAAAACATTTTGCACACCTAAGTCTCTGAGACTGGGGTCAGTTTCCTACTTCCCACTACTAACATTCACTGGATTCATCTGCTCGGGGAAAGAATATTCAACCATAATGATTCTCTCTAGAACCCTAACATAAGTAGGAATGGATAGAGGAAAAGTGGTAGCTCATATATCCCTAATGACACCTTGCTCAGAGGTCCAAGCTCAGAAGCACTGTCCGTACTGTATTCATTGACTACCTGGGATAACTAGTACACCTCGATAAACATTCATCTACTGACATGTCATACTGTCGAAGCTGTATGAGCTCTAGGGAACTCTCAGTCACCTTCTCAAGAGAGTCCTCAACTGCCTATGGTTCGGTGTCACCTCGGACCCTGAGGGGTGTCTGATGCGGAAACTCATGTAAGGCACTTATCCTAAAAGTGTCCTCTACCGGTACTACCGGTTGTAACTGCTGACCAACGTGTAGTGATATAGCTAACACACTACCTGAAGTTACTATCTCGAGCAATGATCCATGTACCGACGCCTCATCACAATGCAGACCATCCTCGTGTTCACTCATTGAAATGGACTGGTATCTAATATCACCATATTCTCTACTGGTGTCTCAACAAGGTAGAAAACTCTAGAAACCGCCTCCAGCCAACCCTCAGCTGCGTGGGAAAATATCTCGCCTCGAAACCTCAGAGTCCTCGTCTACTGGATAGATTAGGTTTTTTCTTTTACATTAAATGATACATTAATATATTAATTTGATAATAAATCAATGTATTTCATTAAATTCATTAACTATGTTAATGTTTTTATATAAGAAAATTTAATTCCTGAAATGTTATTTTTCTTAAAACTATTTTTATGCGATTATGTGTGATTAGTTTCAAACAATATTTTCATTCAATTTTAAATTATATTTGATAATATGTTTTTGAAATTAGAAAATAAAACATTCAAATTAGTTAATTTGATAAAAATTAATAATTATAAACAAAATTAATTACTATGTTTAGGAATAAATATCCAATATAATTGTTAATTGGTTATAATGTTAAATATTAAAACAACTAACCATAAAATACTCAATGTTTTCTAAAAAAGGACTGTATGATATTAAATTTGACCCACACTTACTATCCACTAAAAATGATTCCATTTTTTATCTATTGACCCATGAATTGTAACTGTAGATTTTTCAAAATTTGAGGGTCACTCTCCAAACTACCATTTTCTTCACTTATAAATGTGATCCATATCCAAAACATCCTTAATAACCTATAAATTGAATTTACATGTCAATAACATCTAAATTTTACACTCTATAACACTGTATTACGTTAAAAATACTCACTTCACCCTTAGACATTTTAAGGCATTCATTTCCAGGGTTATATTAAACTAGAATTCATGTCACTGACATTATTATTATTAAATATATTTATTTTCTTCGTAATTATATTATTTAAAATTTATAGTAGATGTAAAACTGTAATGATATTTGTATCATTTGTGTACATTAACAACATGATATGAAGGGTATTATCATTTTTTATTAGTTCAACACATCTATAAGGAAAAATAAAATCATCATTCTTGCAAATGTTTATATTGTCGACTCTACAAGTGAAAAAATTCATATGTCATCCCCTACTAACATGGATGGTTTTAAGAATGATTTAAATGGAAAAATATTATGTATGTTACATGTTTATTTTTCTAATATTGGTACATTAAAATTTTATGATAACATATTCTTACTAATTCAAACATTATAACATGACCTTATTTTGGTCAATTTTACTACCTACATGAAAGATGTTATAATATTTTTGTATTGAATAATAAATGAATGTAATGTAATGGTAATAAAATAAAATAAAAATATATTAAATTTGATTTCTATGATTCTATAATTGTGATATTAATATCAAAACATTCTACTAATATATATTCTTTATTCTTTATACACAATTAAAACAATCTTGTCCCTAATTTCATTTTCAGGAGACATAATTAAAACTATAATGTAATTAATGTGTATTATATGAAATATATGTTCAATATGAATTAATTTACCACAAATAATATATATATTATTAGTATTAATCACCTTAGTGATAATTGATCCCCTATTAGAGAGGTTTTTTCGAAACTAACAACTAAATGTTTTAAGACCTGATAATGAAAATAAACGACACCATTTAAATATATTTTAAATATATTAACATCAAATAATTATAAATATTAAATTAAATTTATATCATGGATCTTATATGTGTGATCAATATAGTTATGATCATTACACCCAAGGTTATATCTTGGTGGTGTAAGAGAGAATACATGGTATGGAATTTCTTCTCAAATCACTCTATTTGAGATGAATTTTGTATTATGAACCAAATTTAATTTCTATTGTTTATATACTAATTATTTATAATATAATATCTTGAATAAATGTTTTAAATAATATCATAAAATTAAAAAAATTTATTTGAAAATATTTTATCGTTGATTTAAAAATTACGTAATATTTTTAGGAAGAATAAAATCATCAAAGTGTTTTATTCTATCATCACCCATGTTGATACATGAGGTGTACATTCATTAAGTTAAATTATTTCATCATAAACTTTTTTCATATAATCATTTGTTCTTCCACACTAATATTTTATAATATCTTAATTTATCTTTGTAACACCTCAATATTCATCTCACAAATTTAATATTGAATTCCTGAAACATTAAGACTCTACCAAAACACCACTTTGTTAAAACCTATTGAGAAAACATAATTTCCCCTCCCCTCTGATTTGAATTTCAAAAAAATTTCATACACTGTTGCATTTAGTAAGATATTTTGAGTCTAATAATACAAAAATAATTTTTGGGAATAGTAACATACCCTTATGAATAGTAATATGTATAGTAATATTACCCTTATAATTGGTAAATCGTGTTATTATTTTATTGTCTTATGGTTACAAAATAATGAGGTGTTGATTATTGTTTCGAGGTGATATAAAATAAAATATAGATTTTTTATTTTTATTTCTACAATAAATAATAATATTATTAAAATATAAAAATAATAATATTTAAAAAATGATTTTCAAAAAATTGAGTTCATTTTTTTATTCTACACATTGAAAAATGGTTAGGGTTAATTATTGGGATTTTTCTGAAATACTTGAATTTTTGATGAATAGTAAAATATAGTAATTTACCAAATATAAACATTATTAGATAAATTCACTATTCCTAGAATCAAGGCTGATGTAAGAAAAATTGTTTAAAACTCAAATGCACTTATTAATATTCTTTTTTACAAGGATCAATAATATTGGTTGTCTTTGTAAAAATAATAAAATAATGAGTAAAATAATGGGAAAACACTCCTCTCTTCCACTATAAAAACAACCTCACCCCCTCTTCTATATATTATTTTAAGACTTCAATCTCCTCAATTTCCTACCAAAATACCATTCCCTAGTCACTCCCCACGTCTTGGAGCTCTTGGTCTTTCCAAAGGACCAATACCACTTCCCATAAGGAGGTTATGAAGGTGGTTATTTCAAGAGGTAAAACATCTTTCTTTTGCATTTAGTTCTGTTTTGGTTTATCTTATTTTCTTATTCCCATATATCCACCTCAGTTCAACTGATCCTTATAAATCCAGTATCATCTATATAATTTAATTATACAATGTTAATATAATAACCATTATAAATATTCATACACTCTCTCTCTTTTAAAAATGAAATCATCGTCCGTGAAGTTCTAATTTAAATCCTTCATAGAGGAAGAAGTTTCATTCTTGAATTTATCATTTATTTAATTGATGAAACTATTTTGATGGTTGAAACAGAATATAAAATATTTATTATAACCTACTTAATATTTAGGAACCAGTATATGTACATAGTATTAATTTATTGGACAAAAATATTTAATAATAATCCAAATACCGCCATATAATATTAGTGATTGTCATTAATATTTTATCGAATTATTCATCATCATTCCATGTAAATAAATTATATATATATAACCATTAAAACTATTTTATGTTCATAAATAATATATAATTGAAATTTTTTATAATTACATCTTTTCCATATGCACAATCATAGTCATATACAAAAAATACAGATCTTGAAAACCAATGAAACAAACACTCCGAAATGACATAGTTAAATATAATAACATATCAATAAGGACATAATGAACTAAATTTAATTATTATAAACAAAATAAATGTCTAATAGGTTCTTAATTAGGTTATTAATATGTCTAATTTCATATTCCAAGACCTTAAGTTCATGATCAGAACACATTCAGACCTAAGGTACGGGGTTTTCTAACTGAACCTCCATTTTCATTTGAGTTACTATTATTATCTACATACCTCAGTTAAATTATTATTGAATCATATTTATTCCTCTTAATATATATATTAATGTTCTATATGTTTTTTCCAACTAGAATCATACATTCATTTATGGGGAGTCATATGTTTTAGAAGGATCATTCCAAAATACTTCCCAATAAACAAGCTCATATTAATGGAATTCCTCAGGTACATACCTATTTTAGGGGAACAAGATAATATATTTTTGGAAACCATTATCATTATAAAATGACTCATTTTATTATGAAAATAAAACCTTTCTTAATGTCTAGTTTTATACATATATTTTTCCAAAGGAACTATTCTTTTCTATGTTAAATAGTATTTATCTCACGAATTACTCAAAATTTTTATACGTGTATCTTAATATATTTCAAACAACATGTTGATTATAATGTATTATTGAATATAATATTTTATTGTATCATCTCCCATATTTAATTTAATGGTTTTTGTTTAGTTTGGCTACTGATGTGCTACTATAAAACCATTCACTAATTTAATCTGAATGGTTAGTGTTTTTGCTTAATGTTTGAGGAAAGTTATTTATATTTTCTTTATTTGTTTCAATATGAATGTATATGTTGTTTATGTTTATCTCCATTAATACGAGGAATGAATTGGACTTAGTAAGTACTGTGTGAGGGCCATTATATCCCCTCATTACATCAGTATTTCTAATGAGACAAACTACTATCTTGGAATAAGGCATTGACAAAATGATTTTTATGGCCTTGTAACTTGGCCTTTACTGTATGGTTATGATTTCCCACATTATACTTTCCCTCAATATGAAAATAGTATTGATTATTCCTTTTGTCACCAACTAGTATAATTCCCATGATTATGTTTTACCATGAAACTATTCATTCATCTCTTATTCCTTCCATAATGTGTTCATGTTTTTTAAAGACATATTTTTTTAGTTATTCCACATGCCTAATATTATTTTATATGGTATCTTCCTCAATATTTCTTACCCTTATTGAGTGTTTGGGCACACCCATTTCTTATTTTCTAATTTCTTAGTACATGATGATTTTTTTTATGAATGACATGCTGGTATAACCTTGGAGTTATGGATGTTTTCAAAGGAGTTTATATGTTGTTTTTTTGTTTCATGTTATAATGATGAACTTATGTATATATCATGTTTTCAATGCTACTAAAATAATCAGTCCTTCAGGATTCATATTCCTAGTTAATATGGAAATGTAATTAAACAAAGAACCCACTTTGAGAGCCTTCTTAACCAAAAAGTTTCTACACGATTCAGGAACAAATGACCTTGAATGGATGACTTTGATAGGTTTATCTTCAAACCCTAGGGAGTTCAAGAATGAGTGGTTTTCATCATGTTAGATAAAAGTAATTTTATTGTGAAATGTTATTAGTCAGAAGATTTTTTCGGTTCTCTTTCATGTTCTCCCAGGAGATTTTTTGTCTATGGCTTCTATCTGTTTCGCTGGATCTATGATCTATAATTTAATCGTGATTTCCTTTCAATTATGATTCGGGTAAGCCTTCCTCAATTACCTCTCCAAATTAAAAATCCTTTGATTTTATGTATGGTATGAAATTTAGTGGGTCGATTTCTCTATTTGGATATACGTAATGCTTCTATGTGCCATATAATCAAACCATGCATGTGTGTGGAGGTTGATGTTTTTTGGCCAACGGTCAAGTCTATTTGGATTGAAGCCGATGAGGAGGTATGATGTAATCCGTTGGTGGTATTTGAACATTGGGTGGAGTTCTTCTCATCATTTCATAGACTGGGTCACTAAAATGCCAATGGCAGACAGGATATTCACCAGGGGAAGGTTCTAGTGCAAGTGAGGAAGGGAGGGGATGTCAATCAGGAGAATCACATGGTTAGAAAGGTGGTGCTGAGAAAACCTGTGGCAAAACAGTTTGATGAACCCTTTGTGTCGGGGGGTTTTCATCAGCTAAAAAAAAGATTTGAGGGACTGGTACACTTGTAAATCATTTTCAATGTGGACTGATGATCCCTCTTCACGACCGCATCAAAATGAGGTTGGTAGTTTCTCTCAAAAGGAGGTTGTGGCTTGGACGAATGGTATAGATATTGAACCTCAATTCAATTCAATTCAGAATGTTGCTACTAGGGGGTCATCAAGCAATCATTAGGAAAGTGAATGGTCGATGATGGTGTTCAGACCAATATTTATTTTGACTGTTTAGATAATGATGAGATTATAGAGGAGCTTCCCTATGTTCCGGATGGAGGAATAATAGAAGGTGTGGCGTCTGAGGAGGATTCTGGAGTATCTAAGGCTAATAAAGAGGAGAATATCCCTAAGAAGAATAAGGGGAGAGGCTTCAAGGACTACTTGAATTTTCCAGAACCGATGGAAATACAATCAGGTAATAATATAAACATAGTGGGAAAGAAATATCATCTACTTCAATGGTTGGTGTGCAAGATCAGTCTCATGTTATGGTTCATGGAATCAGAAACGACATGCTTCTTGTGAGTGATAAAGCTAACGGAAACTGTACTAGATTGGTTAAGGACTTTAAAGAACGTATCATCTACTCTAAGGAGGATAGGGTGGAAGAATTTCATTATGTCAATTTCTCACATGAAGAGGCTGAGATGATGGGAATACATATTTATGTGGAGGTAAAAATCATGCATGCTAATTGAATAGAAAATCTTAATATGATCCTGATGAGAGGCTTTAATGATGGGAAAATTATCAAAGAAGAGTATATTCAAACCTGAGACAAAATGGCATCTCGTCTCGAAGTTGTTATCGAAAAAGTCCATAATGCTAAGGTATGGACTATTAACTGGATACATTATGGGGAGGAAAGTACTAATAGGTTAATGATATGCTTTTAAGGAATTGCTTTCTATTATGAGGCTTCACCTACAGATTGATTGCTACTTGTTTCTCACTTTTCCTTAAAAAAGTGATTTTATTAAAAATAAGATAATTTTTAGTCAGTTGATTATGGAAAAAAACCATGAGATATTATTTGAGGATAAAAATAATAGAACATCTAGGAATTTTTGACATTGAATATATTAATTGGATATTTCAAGAAAACACATCATTTCCTAAATACTACATGTGGATGTGGTTCTGGCATAGTTGTACCTAAGAGTGAAAACTCCAAGAAGGAGTTTCGGGCTTCACCTGAGGTATCCTGGCACACGACAACATGACTTTTTTCACACCTGGTTTGACACTATTGGGGGATATTCTTAGGATAATTAATAGTTTATTTATAATCCATTATTAATGATTTAAATGTATTTGTTTCTTCACTGAAACCATGTTTATGATTATGAGATTATATACGTATAGATTTCAAATTTATGGTAAATATATTTCATCATTGAGATTATACAATATGATTCATTCCCTAATCTACCATATTCCATTATTTAAATATAGATCATAGTGAATGGAATAGAAACTACATGAAATCGCGTGACCGATGTATGGAGTTCCTTCCTATGCAAGATAATGATATTGTATCTAGTTTTTTGACTGGTGGTGAGATAATTGTAACTATATTGGGAGAGTTGATTTAGGTTATGAATAATAACCTCACTCATAGGGAGAATCCAGATCCAGAACATGTTAGAGCCATGTTAGATTTCTTTATGCGACAACAACCTCAATCATTCAATAGTACTACAACCCCATTTGTAGCTGAGTAATGGGTACGTTTCCCAGAGAAGATATTTTTAACTTTGGGATGTAAGGAAAGAGAGAATGTTCTTAGGGTAGTTTATCAACTATCAGGAGTTACATATTAGTGATTTTAATTAATCCAAAACACAAAGGAGGAGTAAGAAATAGAAGGGATTGAATGGATGGATTTCAAGGAAATATTCCATGATAAATATTTTCCCCTATGAACAATTAGTGGATATGGTGATGCGATTCTTGAATTCAAGGAAAAAGAATGATACAAATATTTCCACGTATGAATCCAAAATTACAATGATTTCATGTCATGCTATGGATAAAAATCGTAATCCACAGATAAAAATTGTTCCATTCATTGATGTTTTAAAAAAATTCCTTTGAAGGGCACTAGTCTCCCAAAGTATCTCATCAGATGAATGTATATTCTAAAGTGCTATCAAGACGAAAAATGTATTTTCAATGTCTTATGACTTTAAAGTAAAACAATAGAAGAAGAGGTCCATCGGAAACTATGGAAATAGAAATAAGGAATTGGGAAAATGTGGTTGAGTTGATATTCTATCCTACAATAATTGTGGGAAAAAACTCTCTAGAACTTTCTTGAAGGTAATGTGAGTCTATTACAGGTGTGGAAAAATGCCACTTATCTCTGGATTGTAATGGGATGAAAGAAGATACTATTGATAAATGGTAAAATTGTAGGGATATGGGACATTATTCACTTGAATTTCCTAAGGGTCAGGGTATCGTTCCCCAAAGAGGGGAAAGGGAGCATGGTCAACATTATGTGGTTACAACATCAGAGGTTGAAGTTCCTAACGACATGGTAGAAGGTACTTCAATCATTTTCTCGACCCTATAAAATTATTTGTTTGATTTTGGATCATCTCATTCTTTCATGTCTTCCCAATATTCAATGAAAATTCGATATTTAAAATTTTATTTAATAAAGGAGTTTTGTAACACCCCAAGATTTTATAGTGTGTTATTTCTTCAAAATAATTCAATAACTTTCACTACACGCAACACCAAGTTCAATCACACCATGACTTACCAAACAAGCTGTTCAAAAGATTTATGAATAGTGTTAACTAAATTTTAAACTTTATATAATCCTTATAATTTTAGAATCCATATTATGAGTTTCTTAGACATAATGTAAGAACAAATTCATTTTCAGTATTTCACTTTTACCAAATTTTAATAGTGAACCCTTTTTAGATACTATATTTTAAACTTTTTGACTAAATGGGGACATCAAAAATTTAAAATGAAACATCCCAAGCTTCCACGGTACGCTAGCGTGTGTTGTACGCAACACCGAGTTCTAACACACCGTAACCAATCAAACTAGCCGTTATGAATAGTAATACCTACTTTTTGAAATTATATATATTTTATATTTTAAAATGGACTTCATTTTTGGATTCGGAATATCGAATTTATCCTAAAGTGAAATTTTGGTACATTTCGGATAACTTTCATATTTTGATGAATAGTGAAAATTACTAAATTTTAATTAAAAACAACTTTTTTAATCAAAATAATTAATAGTGATAAATTATGAATTTGAGTGGTTTTAAAGTATATTTAGAATATATTTTTACCATTTAATATAATGTTGGTCATTGGACATAATTTTACAATTAAACCGAACATAAACAAGTGTCAATCTTTTGATAGTTATTATCTCTTAAAAACACGCTTTTTGTTTTGACAGCGGGAATTAATTTTAAATTAATTTCTGCCACTTCTGTGTTTTGAATTTAGAAAAATGGATTCCATATTTTGAATCAGGATGTTCAAATTGTGTAAATAGGTAACTTTTATTTTTAGACATTTTGAATAATTACTGTGGTAAATATTTTATTTACCATGGTTAAAGGGTAAATCCGGTAAATAAGGGTTAAAAAATAATATTATAATAATACTAAATTACCCTAAAAACGTGTCTTAACCCTATTGGTTGATAGATGGTCGACCATGGACATCTTTGTGTCAATTTTGGGACCCCATGGATCCACTTGTAAGTGATAATGACACATTATATTAATAAAGTTAAAATAAAAATAAAAATGGCATAAGCTTACATCTTTTAGAAGAACAATTTTTACATAGGGTTATACATGTTGGAATTTCGATTATAAATATTCATTAGAAATCTAAAAAGATTTCCTACATAATGATATTTTATTTATAATTTTTAGACATTAAATAATTTATTTTATTTATGACACAATGATGATGCAGTAATTACTATAATAGTGAAAAATTAAAATAATTGATATTATAAATACCCAAATAAATATAATATGAAACTTTTAATGAATTAAACTAATTTTCCTGGATAATATGATATATTAGGATTGATTTAATTGACTTTGTTCGAAGTAATAAATCTGTTATGAGTTTCACAAAAATCAACTATTGAATAGTGTCAAAATTGACATAAAAGAGTTCTTAAAACAAATATTATATTATTAATTGATATTAAATTCCTAAAAATCTAAGGTTCGGCCAAGAGACTTATATTATGATAGGTTAATCATTAATGGACCACTTGGGGGTCTCTTGGATGTATATAGTAAGTTATTAACCATATTATATAAAAATACAAAGAGACCTTGTAAAAGTGAAACTAATTAACTTAGAGTTAATACTTAAAGATAAGGTTAATATAAGTACTCAAACCTGTCTAAATTATATTGGATGAGTTGTTTTCGACCTATCCCAACCTCATCCTTTGAATAGTCAACTTTGGAGCCTTTGGAAACCGAATATGAATTTATTATAAATTAATATTTCTAGCTTTTCCAAAGGTGCCCCTCACCCCTCTTATAAAAGGGCACTCCTCCTTCTCTTTTCCTCACACCTCTCAAGCCACTTGGCTCGTCCAAACTCTGCCCAAATAAGCTCCCCACATCCCTCTCCTCCTCCTTGAAGTTTCCCCTTAGGCAGAAAGCATTTCAAGAAGTCCTTTGGTTCCAACCAAAGTGAGTTACCTAGATTAAAGGTAACGATTTCTCTTAAATTATTTTCATTTATTTTGCTTCTCCAACCCCCAAACTCTTTTTATTTCCTTTCTTTTGTAACAACACCAGTATCCTAAATATACTAGGATGTTGTTATAAGAATTATTCAAACTACACATACACACAACTCCATCTAATGGATGATGAACATAATGTTTCTGTGGATGGCAAATTAACGCCTCACGAAACGATGATTGTTCAAATACATCTTACCGCCTCTCATGGTGGCCATTATGATGGCACTGTAATTAAATACGATATTAATGATATATATTTTATATATAAGCTTCTGTAATTCCATTTTATTTCATAACATTATTCGTTTCATGTTGTATATACATACGATAATTTCATTTGAGGAAGTGCGGACTACCGCCCCCTTAAAATGATATGACTCGTTCATACCACACATGGAAAGTATAAAGGATGGTGTTAATAAACTTAAGTAACATATATAAAATATTATATTATACTGGAATAGTAATATACCTATGTATCATTTGGATTCGATTCTTTTAAAATAAAAATTAAATGGAAGTAGCGTTCGTGCGTACGTACGGACTACCGTCTCCACGAACGCGATGAGATTCATTCTCCATCGTATCCATTCAAGTATAATTATCATTTCATGATTTAAAAATGATGTTTAAGGACTTGATATCATTCTGGATATGAATAAGATACAACAAACATGACTTATGTAACAAAACATATAAAAGAAAATGAGTAAGTTAACACCCGAAACGACGATAATTCTAAGATATTATTAACAAATCAATGTTAAAAGATCATATATGATATCATATTAATATATATGATTCTTGTATAATTTAATAACAATTATTTCACCATTATACAGGAGGTTAACCTACCCCAACCAAGGAAAAGTACAAGGTAAGGGTTATTTCACAATCTCTTCATTATCTGAGGTTGTTTATACGTAATAATCTACTGGGATCTCTTTATCATCCATGTTTCTTAAAAATGTATTTCAAAACATTTTTACTATTTACAAGAATATGGGTTAAATTCATGTATACCCTTGTTTGACTTTTTATAAGAGGTTTATAAAGGAATCTTTCTATCGTTTTCCAAACAAAGTGCTTTTTAACCTTTTCGACAAAATTAAGGTAAGAATGTTTTTTTTGTTAACTTATACGACAGGTGCGGTTATTCTCTTCCATTATTACACCTTTGAAACTTCCCTTACACTCTTGTAAGGATATTTTCAAAATAAAGTTTTTCTTTTATAATTATGTGCTTTTTAAATGATTTCAAAAAAAGAGATAGTTCTCTCAAATATATGAAAATCCAGTGCAAATGTATACGTATTTAACGCAAGCTTAAAAATGTTTTCAGAAAACCCGACTCTCGAGTTTGGTAGACAGGAAGGGATTGGGAGTGGACCCATCATGGCCTGTAATTAGTCGAGCAGTCTCAGAATTAGTTATTTTGTTTTCAGAAGCTTTCATAATGTTTTTAGAAAAACACTGGAGTGTATTTTAGCAATTTTAAACGTAAGTATCTTCTAAAAAAATTGCATCGGTATGTCTCATGAGGCAAACTAGTGTCTTGGCACAAGGCCTTGACAAAATCTTATTTGTAGTCTTGGCACGAGGCCTTGGCTATGTGGTTATGATAGTCTGGCATTATGCATTCCATAATTATGAAAGTGGTTATTGATATTGCATGTGATTATTCGATTAGTAGAATATCCATGTGAACAAGTAAATGGCATTATTTCATTTTAATTTTGCCATACTATGTTGAAGTTCAATTTTAAAAGGCTTTTGTTTTAGTAATTCATTGCCTTAAATGTTTATGCTTATTTTGAATGTTCCGCTATATTGTTATCCTTACTGGGCATTTGAGCTCACCCCTTTTCTATGTTTTATTTTTCCCAGGTAGTGAAGAAGTAAATTATGAATGAATTGCAGGGATATTATGAGGGGTTAATAGTGTGGATATGAAGACTTTGTTGTTGTAGTAGTTTTTCACTTTGAAATGTAATGTAAAACTTTATGATTATATCTAGTGTTTCCAAGGCTACTAAACCAATCGGTCTTTCGAGATTTGATCTTCTTGTGATCATGCCAATGTTATGTAATAATGCACCGACTCTGGGTAGCTGGGGTCGGGGCGTTACAGTTGGTATCAGAGGAAGTTTAGTACAAACCTTGGAAGCTAGATTTAGATAAACTCTGATTAGAGCACGTAGACCTAAGATGAGCTTTGAGGATTAGTGTAGAAGAACTTCCTATAATTTTGGTATTGTAGAGATTTTGTGAGTTTTCCGAGCAATACATCCCTGTCTGGATACGAGCAGGTAGAGGCGGCTCTGGCACAGATGTACCTAGGGGTAAAACCCGAAAACACCGCTTTGAGCTAGACTCGAACGGGAACTGGTGCACGACAACGGGCCTTGCTGCACTCTTGGTTACGACACTCCCGGGGGATATGCTTAGGATAATTCTCATTTTCTTTACAAACCATTATGAAGGGTTTGTGAGTATATACTTTCTCAAAGAAAACATTTTTATGATTATGGATTATATCCATAAATAGTTCAATTTATGTTAAGTGTTTTATAAGTATGGGATTATGTATTTTGATTCATAAACTGATCTAGTTTATGACATTGTTTAGAAATGGCGCCCAGTAGAAGGAATGAGAACTCCAGAGATGCACATGATCCAAAGAGAAGGAAGGATCATATCTTTCATGGTCTTAAGCTAGAATTGATAAGAGAAATAGTCTCCCATGTATTATCATCATATGAAGAAATAATATCATGTGTTGATAAGATAAGTAAAGAGTTTACTGAATCCTATGGCTTTAAAGGGAAGCAAGGGAAGAAAAGGATAGAAGAGATAATGATGGATAAAGGGAAGAGGGAAAAGAAGAATTTTCCCATATGTGGTAACTGTGGAAAGAAACACCCTGGAACTTGCCTGAAAGGAATGGGAGTTTGTTATAAGTGTGGAGGAAAAGGGCACAAAGTACGTGACTGCAAGGGTGAGAAAATGGTTTCAAATGTACAATGCTTCATTTGCAAGGAGTTTGGACACTACGCGAACCTATGCCCCAGTCATCAGACTATGCCGTAAATGATGTTATTGGATAATAATCAAGTTATGATACTACCACAGATGAAGAGGAATGATTAGAGTTCTTATGTTGATTATGTCAATTGAGTGTTGTATAAACAATGTACTTGTTATAATAATTATGGAGTATATAAGGATTGTACTGCAGTACTATTTCATTATGGATTTGAGATTGTGTGGAACAAAGAAAAGTGACTCAATAGCAGGATAAATTTTTGGAAAATATATGGTTGAGAGAAAGATAAACCATAATATGGTTCTGATACCGAGTTAGTGATTTTAGAATAATACATGATTGATTTGGATAAATTATGTTTGATATTCTTGACTACCTTGAAACTGATTAATGATTTGTATATTCCATCATTTTTTTTGGGGTTTAAAACATTTTTGGATTGATGAAGTATATCCAGCATTCTATATAGAATAGGGGAGCATGAATGTAATCAATAAGGAATATGGTAATTCAAGATGTTTCAGTTTATTAAAAGAATACAAGATGAAGGTATTCATATGCTATTACGGGGTAAAAAGGATCTATATTATGTTTACCTTCCTTATAAATGTTGGACTGTGAGTTTGGAAAGAAGTATTTTGGATAGTTCTAGTTTGGATTATTTTGGATTACCATAAAAGGACAACCCGGAGGTCGGGCGGCAACCCGTCGCGTCCGGCAAGGCTGCGAGACTTGAACCCGCAACCGAAGGGCGACAAGGGTGTATCACCTACCACTGGCCCACGAGATGTCCTGGATTAAATAATGTTGTTTTTTTTAAAGATCTAGTAGATGAATTATAAATTCATTTATTTTGGAACCCTGTACGAATAACATTCTATTCTCTTTTAGAGTGAAAGATGAGTTTGTGGTAGAAATTTATTAATGGATAAAACTCTAATTATAAAGTAAGTATATCTCCTTATGATCTTAGCCAATCTCATAAATATATTCCTCAACATTAATAAAAGTAACTTAGAACAAAAATGTTGTCCTAGATGGTACCTTAAATTATCACTAATTCATGGCTTTGGGATTGTTGGCCTTTCCATAGCCATGTTCTCTACCACTCTCCATCAGATAATTGATGGTTAGATTTCTCTTCCATATCCATATTTTCCTACATGGAACCCTAGTATGTGTTATTTTCAGTAATCTTCATACTTTCCACTCTTTATTTTAAATAGAGGCCTCATTAATTCATTTTTCAATGTGGGATTTCAACTAAGATATTTTGAAACGTCAAAAATGTGTTATCCTAATACCCTATGTTTTGTTGAACCAATGGTATTTAAAATCATCATAGATTGATGAATTTAAGGACCTCAATTTTACACTTGTTTGTGATTGATGACCTCAATCACCACCTATAAATATTTACGTTTTTCCTCCAATTATATGTCTCTAATTTCCACCAATGTTCTCCTAATCGAGATCATAATTTGGTGGTGACCCTTTGATTTCTTTTTTCCTCATATTAAGACTAAATTTTAGTAACCCAATTTCCGATGTGGGTTTTCCCACAAATATATTTTCTATTTTCAACCTTTTATTTTCGAAGAACAATTTCAAATTGCGAGGACGCAATTTATTGAAGGAGGGGAGAATGTAACACCCCAAGATTTTATAGTGTGTTATTTCTTCAAAATAATTCAATAACTTTCACTACACGCAACACCAAGTTCAATCACACCATGACTTACCAAACAAGCTGTTCAAAAGATTTATGAATAGTGTTAACTAAATTTTAAACTTTATATAATCCTTATAATTTTAGAATCCATATTATGAGTTTCTTAGACATAATGTAAGAACAAATTCATTTTCAGTATTTCACTTTTACCAAATTTTAATAGTGAACCCTTTTTAGATACTATATTTTAAACTTTTTGACTAAATGGGGACATCAAAAATTTAAAATGAAACATCCCAAGCTTCCACGGTACGCTAGCGTGTGTTGTACGCAACACCGAGTTCTAACACACCGTAACCAATCAAACTAGCCGTTATGAATAGTAATACCTACTTTTTGAAATTATATATATTTTATATTTTAAAATGGACTTCATTTTTGGATTCGGAATATCGAATTTATCCTAAAGTGAAATTTTGGTACATTTCGGATAACTTTCATATTTTGATGAATAGTGAAAATTACTAAATTTTAATTAAAAACAACTTTTTTAATCAAAATAATTAATAGTGATAAACTATGAATTTGAGTGGTTTTAAAGTATATTTAGAATATATTTTTACCATTTAATATAATGTTGTTCATTGGACATAATTTTACAATTAAACCGAACATAAACAAGTGTCAATCTTTTGATAGTTATTATCTCTTAAAAACACGCTTTTTGTTTTGACAGCGGGAATTAATTTTAAATTAATTTCTGCCACTTCTGTGTTTTGAATTTAGAAAAATGGATTCCATATTTGGAATCAGGATGTTCAAATTGTGTAAATAGGTAACTTTTATTTTTAGACATTTTGAATAATTACTGCGGTAAATATTTTATTTACCATGGTTAAAGGGTAAATCCGGTAAATAAGGGTTAAAAAATAATATTATAATAATACTAAATTACCCTAAAAACGTGTCTTAACCCTATTGGTTGATAGATGGTCGACCATGGACATCTTTGTGTCAATTTTGGGACCCCATGGATCCACTTGTAAGTGATAATGACACATTATATTAATAAAGTTAAAATAAAAATAAAAATGGCATAAGCTTACATCTTTTAAGAGAACAATTTTTACATAGGGTTATACATGTTGGAATTTCGATTATAAATATTCATTAGAAATCTAAAAAGATTTCCTACATAATCATATTTTATTTATAATTTTTAGACATTAAATAATTTATTTTATTTATGACACAATGATGATGCAGTAATTACTATAATAGTGAAAAATTAAAATAATTAATATTATAAATACCCAAATAAATATAATATGAAACTTTTAATGAATTAAACTAATTTTCTAGGATAATATGATATATTAGGATTGATTTAATTGACTTTGTTCGAAGTAATAAATCTGTTATGAGTTTCACAAAAATCAACTATTGAATAGTGTCAAAATTGACATAAAAGAGTTCTTAAAACAAATATTATATTATTAATTGATATTAAATTCCTAAAAATCTAAGGTTCGGCCAAGAGACTTATATTATGATAGGTTAATCATTAATGGACCACTTGGGGGTCTCTTGGATGTATATAGTAAGTTATTAACCATATTATATAAAAATACAAAGAGACATTGTAAAAGTGAAACTAATTAACTTAGAGTTAATACTTAAAGATAAGGTTAATATAAGTACTCAAACCTGTCTAAATTCTATTGGATGAGTTGTTTTCGACCTATCCCAACCTCATCCTTTGAATAGTCAACTTTGGAGCCTTTGGAAACCGAATATGAATTTATTATAAATTAATATTTCTAGCTTTTCCAAAGGTGCCCCTCACCCCTCTTATAAAAGGGCACTCCTCCTTCTCTTTTCCTCACACCTCTCAAGCCACTTGGCTCATCCAAACTCTGCCCAAATAAGCTCCCCACATACCGCTCCTCCTCCTTGAAGTTTCCTCTTAGGCAGAAAGCATTTCAAGAAGTCCTTTGGTTCCAACCAAAGTGAGTTATCTAGATTAAAGGTAACGATTTCTCTTAAATTATTTTCATTTATTTTGCTTCTCCAACCCCCAAACTCTTTTTATTTCCTTTCTTTTGTAAAAACACCAGTATCCTAAATATACTAGGATGTTGTTATAAGAAGTACTCAAACTACACATACACACAACTCCATCTAATGGATGATGAACATAATGTTTCTGTGGATGGCAAATTAACGCCTCACGAAACGATGATTGTTCAAATACATCTTACCGCCTCTCATGGTGGCCATTATGATGGCACTGTAATTAAATACGATATTAATGATATATATTTTATATATAAGCTTCTGTAATTCCATTTTATTTCATAACATTATTCGTTTCATGTTGTATATACATACGATAATTTCATTTGAGGAAGTGCGGACTACCGCCCCCTTAAAATGATATGACTCGTTCATACCACACATGGAAAGTATAAAGGATGGTGTTAATAAACTTAAGTAACATATATAAAATATTATATTATACTGGAATAGTAATATACCTATGTATCATTTGGATTCGATTCTTTTAAAATAAAAATTAAATGGAAGTAGCGTTCGTGCGTACGTACGGACTACCGTCTCCACGAACGCGATGAGATTCATTCTCCATCGTATCCATTCAAGTATAATTATCATTTCATGATTTAAAAATGATGTTTAAGGACTTGATATCATTCTGGATATGAATAAGATACAACAAACATGACTTATGTAACAAAACATATAAAAGAAAATGAGTAAGTTAACACCCGAAACGACGATAATTCTAAGATATTATTAACAAATCAATGTTAAAAGATCATATATGATATCATATTAATATATATGATTCTTGTATAATTTAATAACAATTATTTCACCATTATACAGGAGGTTAACCTACCCCAACCAAGGAAAAGTACAGGGTAAGGGTTATTTCACAATCTCTTCATTATCCGAGGTTGTTTATACGTAATAATCTACTGGGATCTCTTTATCATCCATGTTTCTTAAAAATGTATTTCAAAACATTTTTACTATTTACAATAATATGGGTTAAATTCATGTATACCCTTGTTTGACTTTTTATAAGAGGTTTATAAAGGAATCTTTCTATCGTTTTCCAAACAAAGTGCTTTTTAACCTTTTCGACAAAATTAAGGTAAGAATGTTTTTTTTGTTAACTTATACGACAGGTGCGGTTATTCTCTTCCATTATTACACCTTTGAAACTTCCCTTACACTCTTGTAAGGATATTTTCAAAATAAAGTTTTTCTTTTATAATTATGTGCTTTTTAAATGATTTCAAAAAAAGAGATATTTCTCTCAAATATATGAAAATCCAGTGCAAATGTATACGTATTTAACGCAAACTTAAAAATGTTTTCAGAAAACCCGACTCTCGAGTTTGGTAGACAGGAAGGGATTGGGAGTGGACCCATCATGGCCTGTAATTAGTCGAGCAGTCTCAGAATTAGTTATTTTGTTTTCAGAAGCTTGCATAATGTTTTCAGAAAAACACTGGAGTGTATTTTAGCAATTTTAAACGTAAGTATCTTCTAAAAAAATTGCATCGGTAGGTCTCATGAGGCAAACTAGTGTCTTGGCACAAGGCCTTGACAAAATCTTATTTGTAGTCTTGGCACAAGGCCTTGGCTATGTGGTTATGATAGTCTGGCATTATGCATTCCATAATTATGAAAGTGGTTATTGATATTGCATGTGATTATTCGATTAGTAGAATATCCATGTGAACAAGTAAATGGCATTATTTCATTTTACTTTTGCCATACTATGTTGAAGTTCAATTTTAAAAGGCTTTTGTTTTAGTAATTCATTGCCTTAAATGTTTATGCTTATTTTGAATGTTCCGCTATATTGTTATCCTTACTGGGCATTTGAGCTCACCCCTTTTCTATGATTTATTTTTCCCAAGTAGTGAAGAAGTAAATTATGAATGACTTGCAGGGATATTATGAGGGGTTAATAGTGTGGATATGAAGACTTTGTTGTTGTAGTAGTTTTTCACTTTGAAATGTAATGTAAAACTTTATGATTATATCTAGTGTTTCCAAGGATACTAAACCAATCGGTCTTTCGAGATTTGATCTTCTTGTGATCATGCCAATGTTATGTAATAATGCACCGACTCTGGGTAGCTGGGGTCGGGGCGTTACAAGTTTTCTGTCAGAACTCCTAAGAGAAGTATCATTTCAAGTACGTTATGTAAGGAAGTCCCCATTATAGCATAAAAACATTCTTTATCTTCTAGTTTTATTCTCATACCCATGATTTAATTTGATATAATCCTTGTTATGGATTTTATTTCGAACCATGATGTGAAAATTTATTACAAGAAGAGTGAGGTTACTATTTTTGAGGATGATTTGGAATCCGTTATCGATAGAGATGAAACATCACCATCTGATTCTCATCTAGATACAATCATAGTAGATCTACTGAATTCAATTATTAGGGATTGAGGGAATTAAATAATAATGGGTGAGGAAAAGAATGTTCAAATAGAGGATAAAACTATTGTGAAATAATATTCAGATTTGTTTCTACTTGATTTACCAGGACATCTTCTAGAGCAGAAAATTGAGTTTTCCATTGAATTAATTTCTGATTCAAGAACCATATCAAACACCCTTTATGGGATAGACATTGTTGAATTAGTGGATCTGAAGAAACAACTATAGTAATTGAGTGATAAATGAATTACTTTTTCTATTGTTTCTCCATAGGGAGCCCCTATTATTTTTCTTTTGAAAAAAGAATGAACTAGGAAGATGTTAATTGAATATAAAAAGATCAATGCTATAGTAGTAAAGAAAAAGGATCCCCAACCTCGTATTAATGATTTATTTGATTAACATCACTGAGCACAATATTTTTCAAATATTGACCTTCGATCTAGATATCATCAGTTTCTTGAGAGGGAGGAATACATTCAAAAAAACTGCATTTCGAACTAGGTATGGGCATTATGAGATTACAGTAATTCCAATTGTACCGAATAATGTTCCCTATGTTTTCATGGAACTAAAGAATAATTTTTTCAAAGAATAGTTTGAAGTCATTGTGGTGGTATTTATTGACAATATCTTGGTATAATCCAAAAGCCATAAATATAATGAAAATCACATACACACTATTCTGAAGGCTCTTAGAAGAAATGAATTTTATGGGATGTTTAGAAAGTGTGAATTTTTTCTACAATCATTATCCTTTCTTGGACACATTGTCATTAAGGATGGAATTTTAGTTCTTTCTATGAAGAAAATGGTTGTTCAAGAACGGTCTACATCAATGAACATAACTGAGGCATGTAGTTTTATTTTTTTACCAGGTGTTTATCAATGTTTCATTGAGAACTTGACCCATTTATCCAAACCAATGTCTAATCTTACATGAAAATTGGTTATGTTCATATGGAAAAAATAATGTGGGGACTATTTTGAAGAACTGAATATGTGATTATTGAATTCTCCAATCCTAACCCTACTATCAGGGAATGTTGGGATTGTGACCTATTGTGATGATTTAAATAAAGGACTTGGTTGTTTACTAATGAAGAATGATAGATTTATTTCCTATGCATCAATGTAGTTATAAATTAATGAAAAAAACTATCATACTCGTTATCTTGAGTCACCTACTGTGATATTTTCCATAAAAATATGGAGACAATATATCTATAGTGAACGATGTGAGATATATATATATCACAAGTGACATAAATATATCTTATCACAAAAACAAATCAGTATGAGGTAAATGCGACGACTCAAACTAGAAAATGAATATGATTGTTCTCTACAGTACCACTAAGGAATGGAAGAAAAGGTAGCTGATGATTTGATCCAGAAGGATCATGGAGTTCTCAACAAAATGTAGATTTATAAGGATATATTATACATGGATCTAGTCATTATGGATAATGGAATTATAAATTATAGTGAAATATCACTAATTTTTCATTAGGTTTCCCAACCCTCAATATTAGAATGGATTAAAATCTCTCGGCCTACTGATGAGAACATGCAAACCAAAATTAATGTTTTGAAATATGAGACGTTTCCCAACTTCATGTGTGGAGATGGAATTATGATATTTGGGAAGAGGAAATGTTTTCCCTATATAGAAAATCTAAAAAGGGAGTTATTGGATGATTCTACTAGATACAATTTTTCTATACACCTTGGTAGCACTAAAATTTATATGGATTTGAAGGAACATTTGTATAGGGATAACCTGAAGAGGAAAATTGATGAATATGTATCATGTTATTTAGTTTATCAAGAAGGTATGTAGGAACGACAACATCGTACAAGATTTATTCCTCCTATACCTCTTTATAAATGGAAATGGGATAAAATCACAATGGATTTATTTTTTGGATTACCCAAAACTACAAGAAAGAAAGATGCAATATGTATAATTGTTGATAGACTTACAAAATATGCACATTTACTCCCAATAAGAGATAATTTTCCATTGAAGTTCCTTGAATGAATCTATATCAATGAACTTGTGACACAAAAGGGAAACCTCTCTCAATTGTTTCTGATCATGATCGTTGATTTACATCGAAATTATTGAAAAGTATTCAGAAAGACTTGGATATTTATCTTCGTTTGAGTACTCTTTATCATCCTCAAACAAATGGGAAATCTGAAAGGATGATCCAAATCTTAGGGTACATATTGAGATCATGTTCACTTGACATTGAATGTATGTGGGATGAATATTTACTTTTAGTGGAGTTTTCCTACAATAATAGTTTCCATTACAATATTCAAATTGCACCAAATGCGGAACTATAAGCACCAGCCTTAAACAATGCATAATATTGAATTAAATGAATAATTCACCTTGAGGATCTTTTCAGGTTTAGAGTTTTAGAGAATTAGGGCATAACCTTTACATCTCAAAAGATTACAAAGTATAAACTTATACACAGTTTCCATTTTTTTCCTAAAATAAAAACTATTGAAAAAAAATTCATGTCTAGTTCCATGTTTTAGACAGCATGACTTTTCCTTGATCCTATCCTTGACCCTATTCAAATTTAAGTCATGTGAAAACATTTCAAAACATGGGATGAACATAAAAAATCTCAGTAATAGTTATAAAACAATGAAAGAAAACATTAGAACATAAATACATACAAAACATAAACTCTTTTACTTACCTCATGAAATCATAAGATTTATGAATAGAACATAGAAATCATAAATCATAAAGGTAACTTGTGGCATCCATAACATACTTACATTGTATCTATCACAACTACATAGCGATTTACTTTGGAATACCCATCATAGTATATTCCCTAAATATCTTAGGTGAGACTTCCACGTTTACCTCTGTTATGTTACCCAATGCATTGGTTATCTATCTCGGGCTCACCCTCCCTAGGTTTATCACAGAACCACCCATATACGTAAATAATTCCCATGAACCATAACAAGATCATAACACATAACATAAGAATAATGGAAGGATAACATTTCCACATTGCAATAACAAACTATCATTTCAAGATATTGAAATAATACATCCATTCTCAAAATTATTTTCAATACCAAAATATGTAAAAGGAGTATTTGGTATTTATTTTTCCTTTTAAAAACATTACGGCTTGTTAAGGAAGCCAGAGACCAAATAATACTCATGGTGACAGAAAGGTTGTTGTCACCGTTTATGTTAAAAAACATTCATTTTTTTCATTTAGTAAAATAATTCATATGAAAATAATTCATTTGAATGAATTGAAAAGTCAAAGGGGATTATACACCATATTAAATAAAGTAGTGTATAAAACTAAATATGCCTCAATGAAAGGAGATTGAGTCGAAGTACCTTACCTCGTGTCTAACATGACTCAATCATTCTTTAATATCCTAAATAATAAACTAAAGTTAATGTATACTTTCTTAGGAACCTGTTTCATGTTTATTATACCACTTATTAAAATGTTATAAACATTATGTAATCATTTAAGTTAATAAGTTTTATTTTGTCGATATTTGGTAATTGAGTAGAAAATGATCACCTTATATTTACAAGTTGTCCATGTGGTCAATAGTCCATTATATCCAAAATGAAATTAATTATTTAGATATCATATATATCATATATTTCTAGTATATATATATAACAGTACATATCATTTGGAGGTAAGAAATGAAATGCACCTTTCATGGAGACGGTAAGTCGTACGTACGCATGAACACCACTTTAATTTCTATTTATTATTTTAATAGAATTAAAACATAATGATACATAGGTATATTATAATTAATATTTAATATCATATATAATATCATTATCTATATCCTTTATACATCCCACATATGGATTTAACGAGTCATATCACTTTGAGGGGGCGGTAGTCTGCACTTCCTCAAATGAAATTACCACGTTTACCCATAATGGTAACCATAAAGGTATGATATAAAATAAAAATACATAATCATAAAGAAAACATAAAAATAATATATATCATATATAACTATATTGTCATCTTAATGGTCACCATGATAGGCAGTAGGAGATAATCGAACAATCATCGTTTCGTGAGGCCTTAGTTTTCCATCCACAGAAAGAGTATGTTCTTCACCCATTAAATTGAGGTGTGTGTAAGTGTAGTTATAATACTTCTCATATCAACATCCTAGTATATTTATGATATTGGTGTTGTTATAAAATAAAGGAATAACAAGAGTTTAGGTGTTGGATAAGTAAAATAAAAGAAACAAAGTTGAGAGAAATCATTTCCTTTAATTTGATTAAAATCCATTGGTTTGAACCAAAAAGAATTATTCAAGTGCCTTATGCCTTAGGTAAGGATTCTAAGAGGATGAGTGGGATCTTGAGAGCTTAATTGGGCAAGTTTTGGATGATCCAAAAGGCTTGAGAGGTGTGTGTAATTGGTTAGATGTGAGGGATTTTTATAAGGGGGAGGAGGGGCTCTTTATGAAAGTGTGATAATATTATTTTATTATATAATGATATTCGGTTTCTAAAGTTCAAAAACAACATAATGTGGAATATAAGATGATTCATGGTCAAAATAAAATCATCCAATAAGAATTGGAAATGTTTAGGATGTTATTTTAATATTTATAATCTTATTTATTTAAATGATTTATTAATGAGGTAAACACTGCATCATTATTGTGTCATAAACAATTTAATTTATTCGATATCTAAAAATTATAAAAAAATAACATGATATTGGAAATATTTTAAGTTTCCAATGAATATTTATAGTCTAAACTATCACTTATATAACACCATCTAATATTAATTTACTAAAGGATTTTTGTTTATGTCATTTTTGCATTTACATTAAATTAATTAATATAATGTGTCATTATCATTCATAAGTGGCTCCATGGGGTCTCCAAATCCACCCAAATATTCTCATGGTCCTAAATGACTCATCCAATAAGGTTTGGATATGTTTTAAGGTAATTTTAAATTATTATAATATTCTTTTTACCTTGAATTACCCTTTTTACCTTTAACCGCAGTAAATAAAAGTCAAAAGATTCTATTCACCAAAAATTATATTCATCTTATTGAACCATATTTTACTTACTAAAAACAACCAAATATCTCATATTTTAAAAATTCAATTGACAGATGTGGTAAAATTTTATTTAAATGAAAAATTCAATTTTTTAACTACTACAATGTGGTTTCACTCTTAATAAAAAATTTATGTTTTTCTGAAAAATACCAGAAATTCATCCTAATATTTATTTGATATTATGAATTCAAAAATGATGTCTATTTTTCCGAATTAAAAAAAAGAAGTGGCATTAATTAATTAAAAATTAATTCCCCTTGTTAAAACAATTAGCATGTTTTTAAGAAACAATAACAATCAAAATATTGACAATTGTTTATGTCCAATTTCAAAGTGAAATTAATTCTAATGACCAAAATTGGATTAAATGATAAAAATATATTGTAATAAAACTTTAATACCAATTAAAAAGGTAATCTAAGCATATAGATAAATTATATTAAAATGTATTTTTTATTTAAAATACAATATTTTTCACTATTCATTAAAAATGAACTTTATCAGAAAAATTCAAAAAAATTACACAAAGTAAAATTTTATTTCACAATTATAAAGAATGATTTTATTTGGTCACATAGAATGTATTATAGGGATAAAACTATATTTAAATAGGTTTCTCCATTAAAATGCTGCGGATCAACCTTTTAATGTAAATTTTGCTTAAAATTAGATTCTTTCACAATTTAAGCCTCTAACATTTATTGGATAAATGTAAATACATTTAACAAACAAGTATAATCATATTGCATTTAGTTTTTTCATTCTCTCTAATATAACAACTAGAAGTTAACTACCATTTAAAATAATAATATTATATTATTAGTGTGCAATGTAAGATATCAAAAAAACCCATTATTGCGTATCAGGTATGCTATCGAACATAGAAACCCCTTTAAAGTAAAATTGATATTTAATCCAAAATATTAATAAATATGAAATATGTCTTATTCTATATTTACCAAGGTTGTTACATCCTTTCCCCCTTTTGGGAATGGCATCCTCACAATTTTACCTATCAAAATAAGTTGTGGTATTTATCCCTCATAGCATTTTCAGATTCCACGTTGCCTCTTCAACAATATGGTTTTTCCACAAAACTTTTACCTGGTGAATTACCTTATTCTGTAACACTAGATATCTTCAGTTAATAATCTGAACTGGTTTTTCTTCATAAGATAGATTCTCTTCCAACTGAACTATCTCTTGGCTCAAAACATGAGATGGATCTGGGATATAATTTCTCAGCATTGAAACATGAAATACATTGTGTACCTGAGATAAACATGGAGGTAATGCCACTATATAAACAACAGATCCAACATTATCCAGAATTTCATAAGGTCCAATGAACCTTGGACTCAACATTCCCTTTTTACCAAAATGCATCACACTTTTCCCTGGAGAAACTTTGAGAACAACATGATTACCAACCTCAATAGAACGATCCTTCCTCCAGTTATCTGCATAACTTTTCTATATGCTCGGAGTTGTTCTCATGTGATTCTGAATCAACTGAACTTTATCTGCCATCTATTCTACCAATTCTGGTCCCATCATCTTCCTTTCACCTTCTTCATCCCTAAAATATGGAGTTCGATAATTCTTTCCATATAATTCCTCAAATGGAGCGATCTGTTTAATGGAATGTAAACTATAATTATATGAAAATTCAACGAAAGAATTATGTTTGTCCCAACATTCCTGATAATCCATCGACCAAGAACGTAACATATAGTCCAATGTCTAAATTGTTCATTCTGATTTCCCATCTGATTGAGGATGAAAGGATGTACTAAAATTTAATTCATTACCCAACCACTTCTGAATGTTTTCACAAAAGTTATAAGTAAACATGTGATCATGATCAGATACAATGGAGAGGGGAACTGCATGAGAACATACTATCCTTTTAACATACATCCGAGAATGTTGATCTAGAGACAATGTTTCTCGAATAGGATGGAAATGAGTAGATTTAGTCAATCGATCCACAATAAACAAGATAGTATTATTACCTCGAGATGTCGTTGGTAATCTCACAATGAAGTCCATTAATATATTTTCCAATATCCACTCTAGAACTGGTAATGGATGAAGCATCCCATTTGGTAACATCCACTCTACTTTAACCAGCTAACAACTCAAAAACTTCACAGTAAAATCAACAATATATCTTTTCATTTAATCCCACCCGTAATACTCCCAAAGATCTATGTACATCTTAGTACTACCCGGATGACCTGCAAACGAGGAACTGTGAGCTTCAAATAACAACTCATTCATCAACTTTGAATCAAAAGGCACACATAATATCTTTCTAAACCTCAAAACACAATCATTATCAATGTTAAAATCAGGCCAGAAAACCCTTCTGAACCAATTCTACCTTTTTCTGTAACTCATTGTCTTTTTTCTGAACATTATTTATTCTGTCTGATAGAGATTATCTCACTGACACCTGAAACAAAATAGAATAATTTTATGCACCAAAAACTTCTAAGCCAGATTTTATCAAATCAATAACCAAAGGATCATGTTCCAAATGTAACATGGTTAATGAAACATTACTTTTTCGACTCAAAGCATCAACCACTATATTTGTTTTTCTTGGATGGTAATGGATCATGTAATCATAATCCGTGATTAATTCATGCCATCTACTATGTCTCATGTTCAATTACTTTTGAGTGAATATATACATTAATCTTTTGTGATCTGTATATATTTCACATTTTACTCCATACAAATGATGCTTCCAATTTTTTAAAGCAAAAAAAAAACAGCATCTAATTCTAAATCATGTGTAGGGTAATTTATCTCACGTGGTTTCAACTGACGTGAAGCATAAGCAATTACCTGATCATTATGCATTAGGACACAACCATGTCCTTTCAACAAAGCATCACTACATATAACAAACTCTCCATTTCTGGATAGAAGTGCCAAAAATGGATCATTCACCAATCTTCTTTTAAATTCCTGAAAACAATAATCACATTCTTTTTTCCAGATGATCTTAACCCCTTTTCGAGTTAATTAGTCATTGGACTAGATAACCGTGCAAAATTTTCAACAAAACTCTAGAAATAACCTACCAAACCAAGAAGAAAACAAATCTCAGTTATATTTGGGGGTCTTATCCATTCTTTAAAAAAAATTATAGCAAGAACAAATGTTATGCCATTTTTTGAAACAATATGACCATGGAAAGAAATTTGTTGTAACCAAAACTCCCACTTGCTGAATTTCCCATACGGTTTCTTTTCTTTTAAGGATTGCATGACAACCCTTAAATGAATTCCATGTTCCTTTTTACTTTTGGAAAAAACCAAATATCATCAATGAACACAACCACAAACATATCCAAGAACCCACGGAAAATTCAATTCATAAGACCAATGAATACAGCAGGTGCATTGGTTAAACAAAAAGGCATAACTAAAAATTTATAATGGCCATATCTAGCATGATATGTGGTCTTAGGAATGTATGCTTCCTTTACTTTCAACTGATGGTACCCCAACCTCAATTCAATCTTCGAAAAATACAGATCTCCGAGGAGATGATCAAACGAATCAGATATATGAGGAAAATGATAATTATTCTTAACAGTGATGTTATTCAATGCTCAATAATAAATTCAATGTCTCATTGATCCATCTTTATTTTTAACAAAAAATATAAGAGAACCCCATGGTGATGTGCTAGGTCGAATGAAACCTTTATCTAATAACTCTTTCAATTGCTTATTTTTCTCTAAAAGTTCAATTTGAGCCATTCGATTAGGGGGTTTTGAAATTGGATTAGCATCAGGAACTAAATCAACAATAAATTAAACTTCCTGATAATGTATAAAACCATAAAACTCATCAGAAAAAACATCAACATACTCATTTACCACTGGAACATCATTAATCTGAACAGTTCCTTAATTTTTAAAAATATGTGCAAGTTAACATTCATTTCCATCTTTTACTAGTTTTTCAGCTTCCTGATATGTTATCAAAACAATGGGTTCATTCTTGTACACAAACTATAAATCTTTATAAAAAGAATCTTATTTAGCTCTGTAGTCAATCTTAGCTTGATAAACAGAAATCCAATCCATACCCAAAATAACATCAAACTCTACTAGGGAAAAAACAATAAGATTTGCAGGTAGATTCCTTCCACAGACAAGGATAGGAATGTTCTTATGTTTTCTTTTTTGTCTCAACATTTCCTCCATGTGTTTTTACTGTAAGATATGTTTTCATATCTTGAGATGGAATTCCCAATTTACAAGAAAACTTCTCAGAAATGAAAGAGTGCGTAGACCCTAAATCATACAACACATTGGCATAATCTGAAAAAACAAACAGTGTTCCTAAAAAAACATCATTTGATGGCCCAACATATGCTGATGTAGTTGCAAAGGATTTCACCACCCCTTCTTGCTTGTATTCTGGCTTCTTTCCTTTGGTTGAGTGCTTTGTTGGACACTCATTTGCATAATGACCCATTTCATTACACATAAAACATTTTACTGGCTGTAAATCAGATTTTATACTTACCATTACCCTAATCTTTTTTAGTGAAATTCTGTGCCTTATGTCCCATTTTACCACATCGATAACACTTACCATAATTTAAAAGACACTCCTCATCATGGTTTTTGTAACGACATGATATTTTTGAATAAATCTTTTTTCCTAATTTTGTGTGTTATTTTATACTCAACAAAACTGTTTCATTTGATAACATGAGTATAATTAAAATGAGACAGTTGGGTTTCAACTGTTATATGAATGTTGGTCAATATGACCGCTGGAAACAAAACCTTTCAATTATTGTCTCTAAATACAAGTGATCTTGGTTAATTAATATAGAAAGAAGATTTTATGGCCTCATCCAGTAGTCTTGGGCTGATCGAAGCCCATCTAACAGAACTTGGGAAGGAGGTAGCACCACTGGGTTTGCTCTGGACGAAACCCAAGCCAAACTAAATCGTGTGAAGCTAAAACGGAATCGTCTTCATGAGAAGTTAAAACTGATAGAAATTACTACTCGTGCAATGTTCTTCGAGCCACCCCATGATTCTATCACCCTAGCACACCTTACTCTTAGGTCCTATGCTGGTGTTATAAGGGGCTATGTAACGAGACCATAACTGCCTTGTGTAATCCTTTGTTATAAATAATTTTTTTTTCTCTTATTACGGTGAAGTTTGTGAATTTTAAAATGTCCGGATAAATATAGTATGCATATTTTTGATGAATTTTAGAAAAATAATATTTATAAATGTTTATGTAAACCTTAAATAATTAAAAATGTGTAATGATTTTCAAAAAATGGTCTTCTACAATTATGTTCAGTACGAAATTTAGAATCTAATAAGATTAACTTAATTTTTGAAGAATATTAAATTACGAATAGTGATTTTATGCTTAGGATTAGTAATCTGACCAAATTGATTAGTAATCTCACTTAAAGAAAATATTAATATAATATAGGCACCTTGATTAAGTAATGGTATTCAATAAAATAGATAAATAACTGTTTCAGAAATTATTAGTCAAGTATTAGTTTTTTCAGGTGAATAGTGTTTTTTAATTAAAAAATAAATTAAAAATATTTAAAAAATTATTTTCATAAAATGGATTTCATTTTTGAACTCAGAGCATCAATATTATGTTAAAGACATTTTTTGGGATTTTTTCTGAAAAAAATGAATTTTCGGTGAATAGTGTATTTATTTAAATATTAAATTAAAAATATTTAGAAAATTATCTTTATAAAATGGAGTTCATTTTTGAAATCAGAGCATTGATATTTTGTTAAGGTGGAATTTTGGGTTTTTTCTGAGAAAGTTGAATTTTCAGTGAATAGTAAAAATACAGTTTTAGGGTTTCAGTATGTTTAAGGACAACATAACTATGTCATGATGATGTCATCATATATTTTAATGGTTGGCCGACCAAAAGTGATACATTATTGTTTGGGGGACACATGTGGCCTAACTCCATGGGAAATACCATGGGAGAGCCCATGGTTTTGAGAAAACTACTTGTGAGGTGTCTCTTGTCATTAATGCCTTGTCCCCTCACATTCCCTATAAATACCCACCCTTTCCTCAATTTTTTTATCTAAAAACACTCTCCCAACAAATCTCTGGTCTCATTACCTCCCAAGGAGTCCTCTCAAGGTGCCCCCAGTCCCTCAAGGTCCCTACCATTGAGTTTTAAGAGTTACATTTTAAGGTAAGGGATCCTACCTTCCTCTTTCTTTTCATGTAATCTCTTTTATGTCATTTCTTTTATGATCCATGCTGTTATGTTGGAGGATGATATTTTATATTCCTCTTACTTCCCTTTTCATGTTCATATGATGATATACCCCATCTTTCTCTCATCAATTCATTTTATGAATGTTTAAGTGACGCCGTTAGGCTGCCGAATTTTTAAGGGATTCTTTCACCTTTCTCATTTTTTAAAGTTCTATTTTCATGTAAAGTCATTCATGTTCCTTTTTATTATGTTGGGGTATGATATCTATATATATCATACTGCTATTTTATTTTCATATGATGAGAGACCCTATTTTATCTCTTCAATTCAGTATTTTGTGGTTTTAAGTAGCGCTGTTAGGCTGCCGAATTTTTAAGGTATTCTTTCACCCTTCTCGTTTTCATGATCTATTTTCATGTAAAGTCTTTCATGTTCCTTTATATTATGTTGGGGTATGATATCTATATCTATCATACTGATATTTTATGTTCGTATGATGAGAGACCCTATTTGATCACATCAATTCATTTTTGTTGATGTTTAAGTGGCACTGTTAGGCTGCCGAATTTTTAAGGGATTCTTTCACCTTTCTCATTTTTCAAAGTTCTACTTTAATGTCAAGTATTTCAAGTTCATTTTTGTTATGTTGGGTTATTATATCTATATCTATTATACTGATATTTTATGTTCATATTATGAGAGTCCCTATTTGATCTCTTCAACTCATTTTGTTGAAGTTTAAGTGACGTTGTTAGGCTGCCGAATTTTCATAAGTCAAATCTTATTTTTGTCTTCCTTCCTTGTTTTTTATTTCATATGGTATGTCTTTAAAATATCATTACCATGTTCATATATCTATTATATTCTGTCCCTATACTTATCTCTAGATCATTTATGACTGGGTTACCTATGTCCTCCCTCTTTTCAATGTTTTCTAAAACCCCGAAACATAGTCGTTATGCAGAAAATTTCCATCTGAAATGTCTCTCTCTTTTTCTAAAATTTTCTTATTTTGTTATGTGAATACTCATATCTCTTCTTTATAAATGGGTATTCACATATATACCCAAATGTTTTTTTTAAATTCTGGTATTTACATACATTATACCCGCTTTCCTTTTCCATGGGTTTAAAGTGACATAAAGATCATGTCTTTAAAGCAGTTTTTAAAAAGTTGTGATTATGATATGAAACCCATTTCTTTTATGCTATATGGGTTGTTTATGAAATGATTGATTATGATATATGTGGATAACAGGATAATAAAGGCAAATGAATGGTGCGCCCTGATAGCGCTCCAATGCATTGGGTAAAGACTTAATCTCTAGAGATGACCATTTTTAACGACGCCTTGGTGAAAAGCCTTGGTAATTTTTAATGACACCTTGGGGATGGACCTTGGTGAAATGGAAATGATTGTCTAAGTTAAATGTTTTAGCCACACATTCAAGTTTGGAAATAATTTCTTTTTATTATGATATGCCTCATGATTTCTTTCTCATGCCTTAAAGTTCTTTTTCATGTCTTTATTGATGTATCTCAAGTTCACATGTTAAATGTTTCCCTTGATTCCCTTGCTGGGCCTTCTGCTCACCCTTTATTTTGATGTATGTACCTAGGTAATGAGATGCAGTAATGATCCTAGGATGAACATAAGGAGAATCATTTCAAGTGTTTAAGAATAATGTGTTATGTTTTCATGTTTTGAGTTCTTGGTTTCCAAGACACTAAACCTTAAAGATCCTCGGTTTTGTAAAATGTAATGAATGTTTATGTGATAAAAATCCAGGATTTTATAGTTGGTATCAAAGGATGGTTTAGTTATTTTTGGAAATTAGGATATGATAATTTAGGAAGATGCCTATATAAAATTTTAAATATAGGAAATCTTCCTAGTATTTTGGTGAGTATTGAGTAAGGGGTTTCTAAGAAAATACATCTCTGTCTGGATACGAGAAGGTAGAGGTGGCTCTGGCACATATCTACATAGGGGTAAAACCCAAAAACACCGTTTTAAGCTAGAATCGAACGAGAACTGGTACACGACAACAGGCCTTGCTGCACTCTTGGTTACGACACTCCCGTTGGATATGTTTTGGTAAATTCATAAACGTAGTATGAACCATTATTAAATTAACAAAGATAAAATAAAATAATGATTCACATAAGAATATATGGTCATGGATAACCTAGTTTGGAACCTAGGGGATCACAATTTAGGGTATACTTTTCTTCTACATGTTATCCTTTTATGCTTTAAGTTCCTTTTCATGATTATTGGCTAAATATTTACACCCCTAATTGTACTTTATTTTCTTATTTAATGGAGGGAAATGGAAGAACATGTCCCAACAACCAATGTGATAGGAAATGTGACTATTGTCGTATTAATATGACAGATATGATTATGGGTTTAAAAGATGATTATTATTTTGGAAGACGTTCACTATTTTCATAACCCTATTTGATCGATGTAAATAAATTACTACGGTATTTTCATTGGGGTGTAAAGTTTGACTTATATTTTGTAAAATCGATGAATTTAAGGTAAAATTATGGAAATATAGGTTAATTATAGAAATGATTAACCTATCTTGGAGAAAATATGTTTGGGTTAGCTACTTTTGTTATAAGATGTTAGGAGTGGTTGATGTTTTTTAGAGATGAACGATGAAGTTTAATTTGGAAGACTATGTTATCAAATCCTTCTTGTATTTGGGCTTCAATCTTAGTTTGGCTTATTTTGAAGAATTTTAAGGACAATTATTTATGGAATGGTCTATGACGAACTTTGGGGAGTACTGTGGAATTTTGAATATTTAAATAAGTTCCCCTTCCTATGGGATTCTTTCTTTTTGAAGAGTTGTTTTATCTTGCCCTTTCTATTTATTGGGATAATAGAAGAAATATATAGTTAATATATACTGGATTATGTGATTCTCAAGAATATTATTCTTTTGGTCGGATGAGACCAAGTAGTTTTGAATGCTCATCATTTGGAGAAAAGTCTAGTTTTGGTAGAAACTTATTAAAGGATGAAACTCTAATTGAAGGTAGGTATATTTCCCAGTGTTTTATTCTATGTAGTAAATGAATTCCTCAAAACTATGAAAAGGAACGTAAAAAAATGTTGTCTGTTAACGTTTCCTACTGGGAAATCAAATATCGTTTAACCCATCAAAAGTGTGTGATATTATTGTTTTTAACTTTCTCCTAATCATGTCTTCTATCACTCTCCCTTAGAAAGTGACCCTTTGTCTTCTCCTCCATGTCCATGTTTTCCTACATGGAATCCTAGTATGGGTTTACTCGGGCGAACTTTTTTACTTCCCTTTCTTTCTTTTAAAGTAACAGTGTTACTAACTCTTTTTCTGATGTGGTACATTCAATGAAATTTCCAATCCTAATTTTAAAAATTGCGAAGACGCAATATCTTAATGGGGGATGATTGTAACAACCCGGAATTTTTTAATAAATATTGTTTCCTAATTTTTTTTGTTATTTTATACTCAAAAAAACTATTTCATTTGATATCATGAGTATAATTAAAATGAGACTTTTATTTTTCGACTGTTATATGATAGTTGGTCAATACGACCGCTGGAAACTAAACGTTTCGATTATTGTCTCTAAATACAATTAATCTTGGTTAATCAATATAGAAAGATGATTTGATCGCCTCATCCAGTAGTCTTGGGCCGATCGAAGCCCGTCTAATAGAACTTGGGAAGGTGGTAGCACCACTGGGCTTTGCTCTGGACCAAACCCAAGCCGAACTTCATCGTGTGAAGCTAGAACAGAAGTGCCTTCACGAGATGTTCAAACTGATAGAAATTACTACTCGTGCAATGTTGGCCGAGCCACCACAAGATTCTATCACCCTAGCACACCATACTCTTAGGTCCTATGAAGGTGTTATAAGGTGCTATGTAATGAGACTATAACTTCCTTGTGAAATCCTTTGTTATAAATAAAATTGTGTTCTCTTATTATGGTGAAGTTTGTGAATTTTCAAATGTCCGGATAATTATTGTATGCATATATTTGATGAATTTTAAAGAAAGGATATTTTAAAATTTTTTATGTAATCCTTAAATAATTAAAAAATGTGTAATGATTTTTAAAAAATGGTCTTCTACAATTATGTTCAGTACGAAATTTAGAATCTAATAAGATCAACATAATTTTTGATGAATAATAAATTTATGAATAGTGATTTTATGCTTAGGATTAGTAATGTGACCAAATGGATTAGTAATCTAACTTATAGAAAATATTAATATAATCTAGGCACCTTGACTAAGTAATGGGATTCAATAAAATAGGTAAATAAATGTTTCAAAAATTATTAGTCAAGTATTACTTTTTTCGGGTGAATATTGTTTTTTAATTAAAAATTAAATTAAAAATATTTAGAAAATTATTTTTATAAAATGGATTTTATTTTTGAACTCAGAGAATTGATATTATGTTAAAGTCATTTTTGAGGATTTTTCTGAAAAAAATGAATTTTCGGTGAATAGTGTATTTATTTAAATATTAAATTAAATATATTTAGAAAATTATTTTTATAAAATTTAGTTCATTTTTGAAATCAGAGCATTTCTATTTGGTTAAGGTGAAATTTTAGGTTTTTTCTGAGAAAGTTGATTTTTCAATGAAAAGCGAAAATACAGTTTTAGGGTTTCGGTATGTTTAATGACATCATAACTATGTCATGATGCATTCATGAGATATTGTAAGGGTTGTCCGACAAAAGGTGGTGAATTATTGTATGGGGGCCCTATGTGTCCTAACTCAATTGGAAATACCATGGGAGAGCCCATGGTTTTGAGAAAACCACTTGTGAGGTGTCCCTTGGCCATTAATGCCTTGTCCCCTCACTTTCCCTATAAATACCCACCCTTTCATCCTTTATATTTCACTCCCAACTCTCCCCAACGATGATCTAGTATCATTACCTCCCAAGGAGTCCTTTCAAGGTGCCCCCAATTTCTCAAGGTCCCAACCATCGTGTTTTAAGAGTGATGTTTTAAGGTCAAGGATCCTACCTTCCTCTTTCTTTTCAAGTAATCACTTTTATGTCATTTCTTTTATGATCCATGATCTTATGTTGGAGGATGATCTATTATATTCCACTTACTACCCTTTTCATGTTCAAATTATTAATGATGCCCTCTTGATCTCATCAATTCATTTTAAGATTGTTTAAGTGACGCCGTTAGGCTGCCGAATTTTTAAGGGATTTTTTCACCTTTCTCATTTTTTAACGTTCTACTTTTATGTCAAGTCTTTAAAGTTCCTTTTTATTATGTTGGGGTATGATATCTATATCTATAATACATATATTTTATGTTAATATGATTATAGACCCTATTTTATCTCTTCAATTCAGTATTTTGATGTTTTAAGTGGCGCCGTTAGGCTACCGAATTTTTAAGGGATTCTTTCACCCTTCTCATTTTCAAGAACTATTTTCATGTCAAGTCTTTCATGTTGTTTTTTATTATCTTGGGGTATGATCTCTATATCTATCATACTTATCCTTTATTTTAATATGATGACATACCCTATTTGATCACGTCAATTCATTTTTTTCGAAGTTTATGTGGTGCCATTAGGCTACCGAATTTTTAAGGGATTCTTTCACCTTTCCCATTTTTCAAGGTTCTACTTTCATGTCAATTATTTCAAGTTCCTTTTTATTATGTTGGGGTATGATATATATAAAAATCATACTGATACTTTATTTTTATATTATGAGATTCTCTATTTGATCTCTTCAACTAATTTTGATGAAGTTTAAGTGACGCTGTTAGGCTTCCGAATTTTCATAAGAGAAATCTTATTTTTGCCTTCCTTACATGTTTTTCATTTCATATGGTATGTCTTTAAAATCTAACTACCATGTTCATATATCCATTATATTTTGTCCCTCTACTGTTCTTTGGATCACTTATTAGTGGGTGACCTATGTCCTCCCACTTTTCAATGTTTTCTAAAACCCCGAAACACATCCATTATGCTGCGGAATTTCCATCTCAAATGTCTCTCTCTTTTTCTCAAATTATCTTATTTTATTAAGTGAATACTTAAATCTATTACATCTAAAGGGGTATTCACATATATATACCAAAATGTTCTATTTTAAATTCTGGGATTTACATACATAATACCCACTTTCCTTTTCTCTGGGTTTAAAGTGACATAAAGATCATGTCTTTAAAGCAGTTTTTAAAACATTATGATTATGATATGAAACCCATTTATTTTATGCTAAATGGGTTGTTTATGAAATGATTGATAATTATATATGTTTCTCACATGAAAATGAAGACAAATGAAGGGTGAACCCTGATAGTGCTCCAATCCATTGGGTAAAAACATAATCTCTAGAGATGACCATTTTTAACGACGTCTTGGTGAATAACCATGGTAATTTTTAATGAATCCTTGGGGATGTACCTTGGTGAAACAGAATTGATTATCTATGTTAAATGTTGTAGCCACATCTTCATGTTTGGAAATACGTTATTTTTATTATGATATGCCTCATGATTTCTTTCTCATGCCTTAAAGTTATTTTTCATGACTTTATTGATGTATCTCAAGTTCACATGTTAAATGATTCCCTTGTTTCCCTTGCTGGGCCTTCTGCTCTCTCGTTCTTTTGATGTATGTCCCCAGGTTATGAGATGCAGTAATGAACCTATGATGTACACAAGAAGAATCCTTTCAAGTGTTTAAGAAGAATGTTTTATTTTTTCATGTTTTGAGTTCTTGGTTTCCAAGACAGTACACCTTAAAGATCCTCGGTTTTGTATAATGTAATGAAAGATTATGTGATAAAAAGGCAGAATGTCATACTTTTTACCACAATTTTCCAAAAACTATAAACATAAATTTCATACCATCAGACTATTTTGAAGAGTTATTCCCTTTCTAATGCCACCTCGACCTCTTATTCTATTGTTTTTTTAAAGAACACCAGATCACCACCAAACTCCATTTCCACCTTCTCTGCACAACTAACAAGTTTTTCATAACTTTTGAAATCACGAGACGATAAAGCCCTTCGATGCATTGGCTTTAATCCTAAGTAAAACTGTTGATTTTTCTATCATGATCTTGTATGAAATTTAGAGCACACCATTCCAATCAAGTGAATTTTTCTTCATAAGCAGCCATTGAGTTATCCTCCTCCCTCAATTGCAGGAATTGTTTTTCCATTCTATGAAGAACCCCCTTAGGAATATATTTCTCAAGAAACATACAGTTTAATTCTTCCCAATCGAGAGCATTAATCTCTTCATTATCCCTGATGTTTTTCACCATCGACCACCATTGATCAAATTCACCTTCAAAACAGTAAGCAACTAGAATAACCTTTTGATGTTTTGACCAACCCATGAAATGAAAAATAATTTCCAGTTCTTTAATCCACCTTCCTACTACCACATGGTCAGACGATACTCTGAAGGATGGGGGGTATTTTCTAATTAAATTCTCTACTACTGACGTATTCCCCTATGGTTGACCTGGCTGATCTCGTGCATGGATACCACCACCATTTATGACCTAAGTCAACTATTCCATTATTTCAAAAAATTGTTCTGTTCTGATTTTGACCATATCAGGTTTCTAATTTGGAAGGTTTTCTTCCTCTGGATGTCATCCCAAATAGCTTCCATGTTTCCTCTATAGAAAACCATTATAAACACATAAATATCTTAGGAAAATCAACATGCTAATCTGTAAATGCTATATGATTTCAATATTAACATAAATTACTTTATGAATATTAATTTAACAATACCCTAACACCTAATGTTTTCTAAACCGACCTTTGATACCAACTAGAAGAACCCACCCTTAAACATTACATAAAATTGAATTAAATGAATAATTCACATTGAGGATATTATCAGGATTATAGTTTTAATGAATTAGGACATAAATATTATATCTAAAAAGGTTACAAAGTAGAAACTTCTACACAGTTTAAATTTTTTTCATAAAATAATAACTCCTGAAAAAATAGTCATGTCTAGTTCCATGTTTTATACTGCATGACTTTTCCTTTATCCCATACTTGAGATTATTCAACATTATGTCCTATGAAAACATTTCAAAACATGGGATGAGCATAAAAAGATCAATATGGGTTATAAAACAACGAAAGAAAAAATCAGTTCATAAATACATAATAAACATAAACTCTTTTACTAACCTCATGAAATCATACAATTTATGAATAGCACATAGAAATAATGAATTGTAAAGGTAACTTGTGGCATCCATAACATACTTACATTGTAGCTATCACAGCTACATAGGGAGTTACTTTGGAATACCCATAAAATTATATTCCCTAAATCTCTTAGGAGAAACATAAACATTTACCTATGACATGTTTTTCAATGCATTGAAGAGCTATCTCAAGCTCACCCGACCTAGATTTAACACGGAACCACCTGTATATGTAAATAATTCTCATGAACCATTAGATGATTATAACACATAACATAATCATAAAAGAAAGATAACATTTACACATTACAAAAACAAAATATCATTTCAAGATATTGAAATAATATATCCATTCTCAAAATCATATTCAATAGAAAAATACATAAAAAGTGTATAGGTTATTTACTTTTCCATTTAAAAACATTACATATTGTTAAGGGAGACAAAGATCAAATAATACTCATGGCGGTGGAAAGGTCGTTGTCACCACTTACATTAAAAAACGTTAATTTTTATCATTTAGTAAAATTATTTGTATAAAAATATTCCATTTGAATGAAATAAAAAGTAAAATGGGTTTATACACCGTATAAAATGAAGTCGTGTATAAAGCTAAATATGACTCAATGAAAGGAGATTGAGACAAAGTCCCTTGCCTCATGTCCGACTTGACTCGATCTTTCTTTAATATCTTGAATAATAAACTAAAGATAATTTCTAATTTCTTAAGAATATTTTTAAAGTTTATTATATCACTTATTACCATGTTATAAATATTATTTAATCATTTATGTTAATAACATTCATTTTGTGGATATTTGGTACTTGAGTTAAAACTGATCACCTTATATTTACAAGTTATCCATGTGGTCAATAGTCCATTATATCTAGAATGAAATTAATTATTTAGATATCATATATAACATATATATCCTACATATATATATATAACATTTCATATCATTTGGAGGTAAGAAATGAAATGCACCGTTCATGGAAACGATAAGCCGTATGTTCACATAAACTGTACTTTCATTTATATTTCTTATTTTAATGAAATTAAAACATAATGATACATAGGTATATTATAATCCAAGTATAATATGATATATAATATCATTAAATAAATCCTTTATACATCCCAAATATTTCATTAATGAGTCATATCATTTTGAGGGGGCGGTGGTCCGCACTTCCTCAAATAAAATTATCGCGTTTACCCATAATGAAAACCATAATGTTATGATAGAAAATAAAAATACAGAATCATAAAGAAAAAATAAACATAATATATATCATATATAAATATAGTTTCACCTTAATGGCCACCATGATAGGTGGTAGTAGATAATCGAACAATCATCATTTCATGAGGCGTTTGTTTTCCATCCACAAAAACAGTATGTTCTTCACCCATTAGATGGAGGTGTGTGTAAGTGTAGTTCAAATACATCTCATAACAAAATACTAGTATATTGAGGATAATGGATTTGTTATAAAATAAATGAATAAAAAGATTTTAGGGGTTTTAGAAGTAAAATAAAAGAAAACAAGTTAAGAGAAACTATTACATTTAATTTGGGTAACTTCCTTTAGTTTAAACCAAAAGGACCTCTTGAAGTGACTTATGCCTAATGTATAGATTATAGGAGAAGGAGAGGGATCTTGAGAGATTAATTGGAAAGAGTTTGTACGAGACAAAAGGCTTGAGAGGTGTTTGGAATTGGTTAGAAGTGAGGGATTTTTGTAAGGGGGGAGGGTTTCTTTCGGAAAGTGTAATATTATTATTTTAATATATAATGTTATTCTCTTTATAAAGGTCCAAAACTAATTAAAGTCAAATATAAGATGAGTAGTGGAAGAAATAAAATCCTCCAATAATAATTGGACATGTTTAGGATGTTATTTTAATATTTATAATCTTATTTACTTAAATGATTTATTAATAAGGTAAACACAACATCATTATTGTGTCATAAATAATTTAATTTAGTCGATATCTAAAAATTAAAAAAAAAATTCTATGATGTAGGAAATAATTATTTATTTCCAATTAATATTTATATCCAAAAATATTACTTATATAACACCATATAAATATTAATTTACTAAAAGATATTTGTTTATGTCATTTTTTCCTTTACATTAAATTAATTAATCTAAAGTGTCATTATTATTCATAAGTTGCTCCATGGATTCCCAAAATATACCCAAGTACGACCATGGTCATAAATGACTCAACAAATAAGGTTTTTACTGGTGCTAAGGTAATTTTGAATTATTATAATATTTTCTATACCTTGAATTACCCTATTTACTTTTAACCGCAACAAATAAAAGTCAAAAGTTATTATTCACCAAAAATTATTTTCAACTTATTGAACCAAATTTTACATACTAAAAACAACCATGTATCTCGGATTTTGGAAATTCAATTCACAGAAGTGGCAAAATTTCATTAAAATGAAAATGTCGGTTTTTTAACTACTACTAAGTGGTTTCACTATTCATAAAAAATCGAAGTCTTTCAGAAAAATACCAGAAATTAAGACTAACATTTATTTGATATTTCGAATTCCAAAATGATGTCTATTTTTTAAAAATTAAAAATATAGATGTGACATTAATTAATTTAAAAATAATTCCCTATTGTTAAAACAATTAGCGGGTTTTTAGGAAACAATAACTATCAAAATATTGACATTTGTTTATGTCCAATTTCAATGTGAAAATAATTACAATGAAAAAAATTGGATTAAATGGTAACAATATATCCTAATAAAACATTAAAACCAATTAAAAAGATAAAATAACCATATAAATAAAATATATTAAAACACAGTTTTGAATTAAAATACAATATTTTTCACTATTCATTAAAAATGATCTTTATCGGAAAAATACCAAAAAATTACTGAACATAAATTTAGATGTCCCCATTTTAAAGAAGGATTGTATTTGGTCAAATAGAATTTATTAAATTGACCAAAACTATATTTAAAAATGTTTCATCATTAAAAGTCGGTAAATCGACCTTTTAATGTAAATTAAGCCTCTAACTTTTATTGGATAAATGTAAATACATTTAAAAAACTTGTATAATCATATTGTAGTTAGTTTGGTTCATTACATCCAATAAAATAGATAGGAGTAAACTGAAATTTAGAAATGATAATATTATATTATTAGTTTGCAATGTATGATTTCAAAGAAACCTTTTGTTGCGTATCAGGTACGCTATCAAACATAGAAACCCCATTAATGTAAAATTAATATTTAATTCACAATTAATAATAAATATGAAATATGTATTATTCTTTATTTACCCGGGAAGCTACAGGCACTCTACAGAATCAGATGTCATACACCAAAATGTTGGGATTATGTTGATGAAAGGAAGCTAGTGGGCTAAGATCTTGTGGAGGAAAAAATAACAAAGGTAAAGACAATTCAAGGACATATCAAATAAGCTCAATGAAGACAAAAAAATCTATGATGATAATGGAAGGAAGGATTTTTAATTTCAAGACGGATATAAGGTTTTATTAAAGGTATATCCATGGAAGGGTGATATAAATTTGAGAAGAAAGGGAAACAGAACCCTAGGTACATAGGCCCTTTTGAAATTCTGTAGTGAATTTTAGCTGTTGAATATCATTTATCGATAACACCTAGACTATCTAATGTACACAATTTCTTCCAGGTCTCATTGAAAAGAATGTAAATACCATACCCAACACATGTCCTCACTCCTGAAGGTATTGAATTGTTATCTGAATTATCTTATTGTATAGAGTTTGTCCAAATTCTAGATACTAAAGAAAAAACATGGAGGAATTGAACAACTAGATTGGTAAATATACTTTTTAAAAATCATAAAATTGACGAGGCAACATGGGAGCCTGAAGAGCTTATATAGATGCACTGCCCAAATAATTTTGTGAAGTAACATTATGAAAATTTTGAGGATGAAATTTTTGTAAGGAGGAGATAATGTAACCCCCAAATATTAAGCACATAAATTCAAAATTGAATTCCAGAAACACTATGTCACTACAAAACACCAATTATTCATAACCTAGCTAATAAACACAATTTTTCCACCTTTGTTATTTGATGTTTGAAAAATTTAGAAAAAAATGTTTCATTCAGTAAATTATATACATTCTGATAAGAAAAACATAATTTTTTTGTGAATAATCACAAACCATTATGAATAGTAACATGACCCTTAAAATAGTAAATCATATTATTATTTTATTATCATATGGTTATAAGATAATGAGATAGGGATTAAATTTTAAAGGTGACATAAATTAAAATATAGATTTAAAATTCTTATTTTTCAAATAAATTATGATTTTATTTAAATATTAAATTAAAAATATTTTGAAAATTACTGTAAAAAATGGAGTTTATTTTTAAAATATACACATTGATAAATGGTCAGGGTGACTTTTTTGTATTTTTCTGAAATACTAAATTTTTTAATGTATTGTAAAATATAATATTTTACAGTATATACACCTTATCCATTAAATTCATTATATAATGAATTAAGGCTGATTTATGAAAACTTGGTTCGAACTCAGATGCACATATTACTATTCTTGGACCCAAGAATCAATACTATTGGATATATTTAGAAAATTAAAAAAATAATGAGAATAATAATGAAACAATTCTCATATGTTCCACTATAACTCCTCCTCCCCACTCCCTATTCTATTCATTCCTCTAAGCCTTGAATCTCATAAATTTTCAGGCCAAACACATTTCACTTGTCACTCCCAATGTATAGGAGTACTTGGTCTTAACAAAGGACTAAATCCCTATCCCATAAAGAGGTTATCATGGAGGTTATCTCAATAGGTAAAACATCTTGGTTTTTCATTTAGTTCCATTCAATTCATCATATTTTCTTATTATATCTTATCCTCCTCAATACAATTGATCCATATAACTCTATTATCACATATATACTAGAATTATACCATATTAATGTAATAAAAATTATCAAACTTATTTATATCTCTCATTCTCTCTATCTCTCTCTATCACTTTTAAAAATGAAATCATTATCTGCGATGTTCTGATTTACAACCATCGTGGTCGATGAAGTTATGTTCATCATTTTACCCTTCATTGTTATTCATGAAAAAAAAATTATGGTTGAACCCGACTATAAAATATATATTATTACCTACTTAATATTCAATATCTAGTATATGTACATAGTATTATTTTATATGAATAAATAGTTCATAATAATCCAAATAATGCCAAATAATCTAAGTGGTTGTTTTTAATATTTCAACAGATGATTCTTCCTTATAACATGTAAACAAATTTTATATATATATATATATATATATAACCATTACCAATTTTGGATGTTCAAAAATAATATATAATTTCAATTCTGTAGAATTACATCCCTTCCATATGAATATCCATACTTATATACAAATATACTGATCATGAAAACCAAGGAAAGGAACACTCCGTAACGATAGAATTTAATCTTATAACATATCAATAATAACATAATGACCATAATAAAATTGTGATAAAATAAATAAATGTCTAATTTTTTTTGAATTATGTTATTAATAACTCTAATTTCATATTCCATCACCTTAAGTTCTAGATCGGGACACATTCGGTCTTACGATAAAGGTATTCTACCCGAACCTCCATTTTCATTCGGGTTAATTTTATTATCTACTTTCTTAAATTAAATTTTTATTCAATAATATATAATCCTTATAATTTCTATGTTAATTTTTTATATTTTTGTTCCAACTAGAATCGTACCTTCATTTATGGGGAGTTATATGTTATAACAGGATATATCAAAAATCCTTCCAGATAAACAATCCCACTACAAGAGAATTCCCCAAATTCATATCTATTTTCAAGGGAACTATATAATCTAGTTTTGGAATAAATTATCATTATAAAATCACTCATTTTATTATAAAAATAATATCTGAATTCACTTCTGGATTTATATAAATATTTTTCCTAAAAAACTCTTCTTTTCAATGTAAAAGAGTATTTATCTTAAGAATTACTCAAAGGTTTTATAATAGTGTCTTCATATATTTCCAATCACATTTTGATTATTATGAATAATTGGGGTTAATATATTATTGTATCACATACCATATTTATGTTAAATTTTTATGATTATTTTGGGTATGGATGTGCAATCATAAAACCATTCACCAATTTACATTGAATGATTAGTGTTTACGATTAATATTCTGGTAATGTTATATACATTTCAAATATTAGTTTCAATATTATAATATATATTATTTTTGTTTATCCCCCTTAATATGAGGAATGAATTGGACATAATAAGTGTCAAATGAGGCCAATTATATCCCCTCAATAGATTAGTAGGACTCAAGAGACAAACTACTGTGTTGGCACAAGGTCTTGAAAAAATGATTTTTTATTGTCTTGTCTTGAGGCATTGAAAATATGGTTATGATGTACAAATTATTCATTCCATCATTATGAAAATAGTATTGATGGTTCATGTGGTTACCTGACTATTTGAATACCCATGATTATGATTAACTATGGTATTATTCATTCAACTCTTATTCCTACCATAATGTGTTCATGTTTCTTGTTAATGTAATATGTTTTTTGTTAGTCAACATGCCTAATGTTTATGTTTATGATATATTTCGCATTATTTCTTACCCTTATAGAGAATTTGAGCTCACCACATTCTTATGTTTCATTTTCTCAGGACATGATGCTTTTTATTATGAATAACATGATGAAATAACATAGGAGTTTTTGATGTTGTCTAAGAAATATCTATATTGTTTTTAGTTATAAGTTGTAATTATAAACAAAGGTATGTGTCTTGATTAAAATGAAACTAAACTACTCAGTCCTTCGAGATTCATATACCCTGATTATATGCCAGTGTTATTAAATAAGGCAATGACTCCGATCAACCGGGGTCGAGTCCTTACAATCATCCTCTATTGGGAAAATATAATTTTATATAAAGTTTTTTATTACTATTTCTATAACATCTATTTTAGAAACATAATTTTCAAAAAAACTATAATGGGTTTTCCATTTTACTTTTATATATTTTTTACATCTTATCATTTTTTGATGATATTTTTTAAATAATTATGGTCTATTATTGATTATTTTTTGATTAATTAACATGTTTCAATTAATATTAACATATTATTCTTCAAAAATGAATTTAGGATGTGACATGTATCATACACTTTTAAATTAATTTTTTAATACTTTTTAAAAATCTTATTAACTTTATCAATTTATGAATTCATTTTAAAAAAATTTATAAGGATCCAACCTTAAACATTACTTAATCTTAAGATAATTCATTAAGTTGACTTTAAGTCACTTTGACAATATTTTAAAGTTTATATCATTAGATAATTAGGTCATAACATATACATAACAAGATGAATATTTCACGTAGGCACCTATACTAACTATTAATTTTTTCTATAAAACAGAAACTCTTTAAAAAGAAACATGGTATCATTTCATGTTTTAACAAAATAACTTTTCATTGATCCCATCCTTGACTCTATTCTTATTTAAGATTTCTAAAAATCATTTCAAAACACAGGATGTGTATAAAAAGCTCAGTAAGGTATACACAATGAAGGAAAAATATTATTCTTGGGATAATATGAAAACCATGAATACTTTATCATAAACTAATATTTTTCACCATTAATAGGTATTAAATAGAATTCACTGAATATATGCTCATTACTTACCATTTTTAAGAATAATATTACCATAAATCCAATATAAATCAACATATAACTTATATATGAAAGTAAGGTCATAAAAATTCTTTAATGGAACAACTATACGGTTGACATCCACACATATCGCTAAATTGAATAGCTATACGGCTGACTTCCATACCCCGTTCATTAGAGGTTATAACATAACCACCCATTTTTTGTTTATCCTGGAAGAACCCATCATTTGTTTTATCACGTACCCACCCATCGTGTTTTATCATGGAACCTCCCTTTAAATTTACATTGCATTATATAAACATAACCCATAAAATATTTCAAATAACAACATTTCACTAATAACATTTTAATTACAATCCCATGAAATCATTTCAAGAAATTGACATATTCAATACATTCCAAAAAACATTGTAAATAACAAAACACTCGAAAAGGGAATAAGAGATTTATTTTCCTTTTAAAACCCATTAATACTTATATTGGAAGCCAAATTTTAAATAATAGTTATGGAAGTAGAGAGGTAATTGTCACTACATATGTTAAAAACATTCCTTTTTCATTTAATAAAAAGATTAGTAGGAAAAAATTCCCTTTGAATGAAATTGAAATTAAAATGGTTTTATAATATAGCATATAAAATAAGAAGGTGTATCCTATCAAAATATGCCTCAATGAAAGGAGATTGAGACAAAGTCCCTCACCATGAGTTCGACTTGTCACGTATTATCTTTATGTTAATTAATAATAAACATATGATAATTTCTAATTGATTGAGAAACTATTTCATGTTTACTATTACATTTATATTACTTATTACCATGATATAAACATTTCATAATTATTTATGTTCGTATAGGTTGATTTCTCGATATTCAGTACATGAATTGAAAATGAACATGTTTTGATGTTAATTTTCGATGTGTCCAAATTCATTCATCTCTAGAATATTATTCATGATTTAAATATCATATATATACAGTAGGTATGTAGTTATAATATCAATAATATTTGGAGATAAGAAATGAAACACAATGTTCATGGAAATTGTAGGACGTACGTACACATGAACACTACTTTCATTTCATTGTCATATTTAAAGAATAATAATAAAATGATATAAATGTATATTATAATACCATTATTATATTTATGTCATATATATCTCATATGTTTAATAAAACCATCCTCTATTCTTTCCATTTATTGCATGAACGAGTCAGATCACTTTGAGGGAGTGGTAGTCCACACTTCCTCAAATGAAATTATCTATTTACAAATCACAAAAAGAATCAAAGTATGTTTCAAATAAAAAATTACCTAAGTATAGAGAACATATAAATATAATATATAAAATATATAAATATTTCTCCATAATAATTTCCACCATGATAGTTGGTAGGGTAAAATTGAACAATCATCCTTTCCTGGGGCAGTAGTTTGCAGTACACAGAAATTGTATGATCATATCCATTAGATAGAGGTTTGTGTAATATTATTTCAAATAAATATCATAAAATCATCTAGTATACTGAGGATATTTGTTTTTTATGTGATAAAATAATATGAATAGCATATGTAATGGTGAAGGAAAATAAAGGAATGCATATTGGGAGAAGATGTTACCACTAAATTCGGTATCTTTTTTTGATTTGAGAAAAAAGGATATATTGAATTTCCTTCATCCAAATTTAAGGAATATAAGAGTTATAGAGGGATATTAGGAGATCATATGTGCTGAATTTGGATGATCAAAGGGTCTATAGAGGTGTGATTAAGTGTTCGGAGGTGGTGGCCTTTTATATAGATGGGAGGGTCATTTTAGGAATGTATTGAAATAATATTTTATTAAAAGTTGACTTTTGAATTATACAATATTTGATGTGATATAATTCCAAGATAATATTATTATGGGTATAAATACACTCATACAATACATTTTAGACAAGTTTAGGTTATAAAATTAACCTTATCTTTTAGCATTAACCCATAGTTAAAAACACTAACTCTTACAATGTCTTACTGTATTTTCATAATATATTGTTACTATAGTTACTATAAAATTCCCAGAGAACCACATGTGGATCATTAATGACATTTTTAAAATTATATATGACTTTTGGCTTAATGATTAATTTTTAGGACTATAATATAATTTAATAAAATAATATTAGATTTAAAAACTAATTTAGGTCAATTTTAGCACAATTTAGTAATTGAGTTCTGTTAAAGTCTTGAATAATTGATTCCACAAAAAAACTAGAATTAAATAAAAAAAATTGTGTCATATAATCTATAAAATTAGTTTTTTGCATAAAAATGTTAAAACTATATATATTAATTTTTATAATATCATTTTTTGAATCATTCATTAACATTGTAATCACTTCATCATCATCGTGTCATAAATAAGTAAATTTATTTAATTTATATAATTTATAAATAAAATAACATGTTGTAGGAAATAATTTATCTTTATAATTAATATTTATATTGGAATATATCGTCTCTAAAACCCTACATTAAAATTTATTTAGTAATAAGATAAATGTTTATGTTATATTTCTCTTTACTAAAAACTAATTATTAAAACATGTCATTTTCACACCGATGTGGCTCCCGAATGCCAAACTTTTGGCCAAAGGATGATCATGGTGGGAAATATATCTTCCATTTGGACGAGGACACGTTTTAGGGTAGTTTTATATTGTTATAATAATATATTTTACCCTTATTTACCATATTTACCCTTAAACCATGGTAAATAAAAATAATTACTGATTTTACTATTCATAATGTCCAAAAATAAAAGTTACCAATTTACACAATTTTGAACTTTTGATTCAAAATATAGAATATAATTTCTAAAATTAAAAACACATTAATTTTAGTAATTAATTTAAAAATAATTCTTGTTTTCAAAACGTGAAATCGTTTTTTATGAATTAGAAACTGTCAACAGATTGACATGTCTTTATGTCCAATTTCAATATGAAATTACCTCCAATGTAAAAAAATGAATTAAAAGAAAAAAATAATATAATTTCACTTTAAAACCAATTAAGAGGACAATATAAGTATATAAATAATTTATAAGAAAAGCAATATTTGAATTAAAATGAAGTATTTTTAAGTTTTAATTAAAAAAGGATTTCATCAAGAAAAATACCAATTTTTTTTAAAAAAATTATTTTTTGTTGTTACTGTTCTAAATATAAATTTTATATTGTCAAATAGAATATATAAAAGTGAAAAAATTTATTTAAACTGCGTTCTACTTTAAAAGGTGATAAAATGACCATTTAAAAATAATAAATTATTTCATGCTTAAAATTTGATTCATTCTCATTTTATGCCTCTAATTTTTTTCGAATAATTTTAAATACATTAGAAAAACAACTATAATTTAATGTTAGTTAGTTTTGTTCGTTTCCACCAATACCACAACTATCCATTAGCTACCGTTTAAAAAAATAATACAACAATTTTATTTTTTTGGGTTAACTCAATGTTGTGTGAAACATAAGATTTAGAAGAAACCCATTGTTTCATGTCAAGTACACTATCAGATGAATATTACCCTTTAATGTAAAATTAGTATCATATTCATTTATATTATTATATATGGAAAAGTATTATACTATAATTATCTGGAATGCTACATCATTCTCCCTTTTGAAAATTGGGTCCCCACTATTTTTTACACAGAAAATCAGTGGGAGTATTTAGCCCTCATATAATTTTTATATCCCCATATTGCCTCTTTAACTATGATGATTTTTTGACAAAACCTTTACCTGATGAATCAACTTATTCTGCAATAGTTTCACATTATGGTTTGGAATTTGTACCAGTTGTTCCTCATTAGAAAGATTCTCTTCTAACTGTACTAAACCTAGACTCAAAACATGAGACGAATCCAATATATAATTTCTCAACATTGAAACATTAAAAATATTGTTTACCTATCATAAACATGGAGTAATTCCACCCTATAAAAAAATGATCCAATATTCTCTCGGATTTCATAGGATCCAATGAACACCAGAGTCAACTTTCCCCTTATACCAAAATGAATCAAACATTTACATTGAGATAATCTGAGGAAGACATGATCACATAGCACTAAAGAAAAATCCATCCTCTAGTTTTTTGTATAACTTTTATTCCTTCTTTGACCTGTGCTCATGTTCTTCTAAATCAGCTGAAATTTTTCTAACATCTCTTATACCCATTTTGGTCCCATCAACATCTTTTCACCTACGTCTTCCCAAAAAGATGGAGTTCAACACCACTTTCTATATAATGCTTCAAATGGATCCATCTGTATAATGGAATTAAAATTTTTATTATAAGAAAACATACCAATGAAAGTTGTTGATACTAACTTCTCAGATAATCCATTGAACGAGGATGTATCATATCGTCAATGGACTTAATTGATCATTCTAACAGCCCATTTTATTAAGGAGGAAAAGCTGTATTGAAATTTAATTAAGTTCTCAATTACATTTGAAGTCATTTTTAAAATATAGATGTAAACCTTATATCACAATCAGATACAATATAGAGGGTAACTCCATGTAAAAGGACTATATTTTTAAGATAAAACCGATAATGTTGATCTAGAGATATAGTACGTCGAATAGAAAGAAAATAAGAATATTTATTCAATCCATCAATAATAAACTAGATTTTTTTGTAACCTCATGATGTTTCTGGTAATCCCAATACGAAATCCATTTCCAATCTGGAACTAGAAAAGGATGAAGCATCTCATTTAGTAACTGCCACTCTAGTTTAACCTGTGGAAAAATCAAACACTTCACATAAAAGTTAGCAATATCTATTTTCATTCAATACCACCATAAATACTTTTGATGATCTCTGTACATCTTAGTACTTCTAGGATAAACAGAAAACAGAGAGCTTTGAGCTTTATATAACAACTCTTCCTTCAACTGTGAATCACAAGTAACACATAATCTATTTCGAAACCTCAAAACACAATCTTCATCAATGTTAAATTCAAGTAACATTCCCTTCTTAACCAATTCTACCTTTTCCTCCAACTCACTATCTTCTTTTTGTGATTTCTTAATTCTGTGTGATATTAATCATTTCACATCCATAAGAATCAATATAAAATAATTCCCTACCCCAACAAATTCCAATAAAAAATTCATCAATTCAGAAACCAAAGGATATAATTCCAAACATAGCATAGTTAATGCAGCATTAATCATTTGACTCAAAGCGCTAGCCACTTTATTTTATTTTCCTTGATGGTAATGAATCATGAATCAATATCCTTAATTACTTCCAACCGTCACTTTTGTCTCATGTTTAATTATTATTGAGTGAATATATACTTCAATCTATTTTGATCAGTATATACTTCACACATTAGGCCATAAAAATGATGCATCCAAATTTTTTATGTAAAAATAATAAAAGCTAATTGAAAATATTTTGTATGGTAATTTAACTAATTAGATTTCAAATGATGTGAAGCATAAGAAATTACATGACTGTTCTTCATTTGGAAACAACTATGTCCTTTCAATGATGCATCACTGTAGATAAAAAATTCAAAATTCGTTTAAGGTAGGCCAAAAATTGGAGCATTCACCAGTCTTATTTTTAGATCATGAAAACAAACATCACATTCATTTTTTAAGATAAAATTAATCCCTTATGTGTTAGTTTAGTTATTGGGTTCGATAACTCATAATTTGTTTAACAAACCTTCGATAATAACCTGTTAATCCATCAAAACTATGAATCTCTATGATATTGGTATGTCTTGGCAACTCTTAAACAAATTTTGTTTCGAAAGGATATTTTTTTTAATATTTATAAAGAGTATGAACATGGAAAAAAATTTCAAACAAAATTAACTCTTAATAGACATTCCATATAGTTTCTTTTCTTTTATGTTTCACTAAACACTCCTTATGTGACTTTCATGATCCTATATGCTTTTAGAAAATACCAATATATAAAAACAAGCACAAACTAGTCCAAAAACATATTAAAGACTCCATTTCTACCTTATCAGTACAGCAGACAAGTTTTTCTTAGCTTTTAAACTAAAAAAATCTAACAACCTTTGATATTTTGTCTTCAATCTGAAATATAACCAATTTATATTACTATTGATATCATGAATAAAATATGGGACATACCATAACAAAGACATGAATTTTTTTTCATAATCTTCCACAAAATCTTCCTTCCTTTTTATCAATTCCATGAATTTATTTTTCAACATATGTTGAACAACCTTTGGAAAATATTTCTCAAGGAAGATATTGTTAAATTCATTCCATTCCACAAAATAAATCTCTTTATTTCCTCAGATATCTTTAATCATTGACCACCACAAGTCATTGAAAGATTCAAAATGATAAAAAGATTGACTAAACTTTTAATTATATGAATAACCCATTACATAAATCATATTTTCCAATGACTTAATCAACCATTCTGCTTGAAAGGGTCAAATGATACCCTGAATGATGGGGGACGTTGCCTCATAAAATGAAATATGATCAACAACTTACTATATGGATGGTTTAGTTGATCTCAGTCATGGACACCAACACCATTTATCACCTAAGACAACTGACCCATCACATCAACAAAATATTTAATTCCAATTCTGACCATATCAGGATGTTTATTTGGAAGTAAATTTTCCTCTCTATGCCTTCCCACCGTAGTTGTCCTGTTCGCCATGTGGAAAACTGTAAGAACCCGGTTCATATTTTAGAGGTACGGGATTCTTCATTTCCTTTTCCTTAAGTGTTTTTGATAAAATATGGAAATGGGGGAAAATCCTAAATTTTGGAAGTACACGTCGTGTACATTATCCACACGCCGTGTTCTTTTGGCTGTGTTGGGATGAGTACACGGGGCGTGTAGCCATGCCGGTGATGAAGGGTGTTGGAACCGACTACATGTCCTGTAGTGGTACCTTACATTCTGTGTAGTCAGTCGGCAGGATTAAACCGAAAGGCGGTGGCATCACCGCCATCTGGGCGGTAGTACACGCCGTGTACTTAAGAGTACATGTCGTGTACTCATGTCGACGGATGAACAGTGTGGCGGTGCCGCCATAGGAACAGTTAAATGAAGGGAGTACATGCCGTGTACTTGGAATTATACGCTGTGTATTTTGTTTTTTCAGCTTAAAACAGGAAGTAGCATCCTCATTTGTCATAGGAGACACTTGAGCCATTTTGGAGCCAAAAGAGGAGGCCGGATCTTTGAAGGTCAACCGGGCATTTTTCGGGAATCCAATTTAGCTTTGAACGATCTCGTTGGAACCGCACGGGTAATCCCTCTCCTCTCCTGGTACCGTTCTTTCCAATTATTCTCCTAACGTAAGTTATTTACATTTTAATGAGTTTTGTTCTTCGTCAGATCTACGTCGTTCTTGGGCGTTTCTGGAGTCGGTGTTCTGGTATAGCGTTCCTTGGTGTATAAGGTAGGTGTCTTTGTATTTAGTTTTCCTACTGCTGTGTGTTTTGTGCATTTTTGTTCCATGAACCCATATTGGGGTGTTGTGTGGATGAGGCCGTTGCTATATTTAATACATAGAATTGATTAGGTATTTAATTGTGATAATAAAATGCTGGTTGGGATCGTCGTTGGGATCCGGAACCACCCCTGGGGTGTGTTTCTCTGTTTAGCCATTTGGCCAGGATACCCGAGGGTATGCCTTTAAAGTAGTTATTGTGGAATTGCCTTGAGAGGAATTTCTTTTTACTGCTTGTTTGACTATTTTGAATGGCCAGGTTACCTGTTTAGCCTGAGGGAATTTTTGTATTTAGCCTGAGGGCATTGTTGTGATTGTCCTGAGGGCACTGCACTATTTAGCCCGAGGGTTGTAGTATTTCGCATGAGGGTAACCTTTTGTGCCTGAGGGCTTGACTTCTGTGCCTGAGGGAGAAAACATCCTATGCCTGAGGGAAATTTCTGTTACGCCTGAGGGTTATACCTACGGGTTGGATTCTACATAAATGAGAGTAAGGTTTTCTTTATCTGAGGACGCGAACTGTTTTCCTAGAAATGCACTGTGGTGGTTTATAATATTTAAATGGATTAAATGGATAATGAAATGGCAATATAACTGGTAATTAGTTACTTTTGAGTACTGCTTACTTTATTTCATTTTACTAATGCACATTGTTGTTGCACGCTTACACGCAGTTGGGCACGCGCCTTTGTTGGGTGCCTACTGAGATTTATTTCTCACACCCTGTTTGGGTCACGCTTTCGGCCCAAGCAGATTACGTTGATGCAAGTGTAGATAAGGGCAAGAGTCCATATACAAGTACTTGACTGTTGCTGAGGAGAAGGAGGGCATGGGACCGAGCCTAGGCTCGCGATGCTACTGCTAGCAGTTTTGCTTGTTTTTCTATACTCTGTTTTCTACTGTACTGTATTGATGTATAACATGTTATGGCTGTTTTCATAGAACTTGAAACATGTAGCATCATCACTTATATACTGTTGGTTATATCCAGTGCTGTAGTTATTTCAGTTGTGTATGTTTACTGCTTCCACTGTTTGTTGTATTTTTATTATGGTATTCTGCTGCGTTACACTTTGACAAATGAGGAAATAGTTTCCCCACTATCAGACCTGGGCCCTCGCTGCTAGTCGGAAGCCTCTGGAGTTTGGGGAAATGCCCTTGTGGTCACGTGGCGAACCGGGCTCAGGGCACTCGTTTCATGGCACCCGGGTCCGGTGTAACGCCCCGATCCCAGTTACCCAGAGTCAGTGCATTATTAAATTACATTGGCATGATCACAAGAAAGATCAAGTCTCGAAAGACCGATAAGTTTAGTAGCCTGGGAAACACTAGATACAATCATTAAGTTTTACATTACATAAAAAAACATCTTGTCTTCATATCCCCTCATACTATCCCTGCAGGTCATTCATAAATTACTTCTTCATAATCTTGGGAAAAATAAAACATTGAAATGGGTGAGCTCAGATGCTCAGTAAGGATAACATTATAGCAGAAGCTTTCATAGATAAGTATAAACACTTAAAAAAATTTATAATTAAAACAAAAGCCTTTTAAACATGAACTTCAGCATAATATGGAAAAGATAAAATGAAATGATTCCATTTACTTATTCACATGGATATTCTACTAGTCGAACAATCATATGCAATATCAATAACCACTTTCATAATGATGGAATGCATAATTCCAGACTATCATAACCACATAGCCAAGGCCTCATGCCAAGACTGCAAATAAGATTTTGCCAAGGCCTTGTGCCAAGACACTAATTTGTTTCATGAGACCTACCGATGCATCGAGGAGCTATAGCGAGCTCCACCCATCACCTATTAAGTCCAATGCATTCCTTATATGAACAGGTTTAAACATAACATATAAATTCGTATAAAAACTAGCATATGAAATGTCAATACTTTAACCACAAACCATGAATGGTATAAAAATAGCACATCCACAGTCAAACATAACTCATTCGATACAATATAAAGATTGTATTGTATCACATTATCCTCAATCAGGAATAATTATGGACATTGACATAGATGAAAAGAATCATCAAAACTATTTGAGAGAAATATCCCCCTTTTCTTGAAAACATTTAAAAGTCACACTATTTGTCAAGAAGCCATTTATAAAGAGATTTTTGAATCAAAGTGTCCCATACCACTTTGAAACTTTTAAAAGGAGTTTTAATTTTAAAACATTAATGTCCATATAAATAAATCCTTAAAACCATTTTTGAAAACATGGACATTAATGAGAAATATTTAGAAGTATAAGTCTTTAAAACATTTAAAAAATGGTATTTTAGTTAGAGATTCTAACCAAAAGAGAGACACTTGAATACAAATAATTGAGGTAATCAAAACTTTTTAATATCATGAGAATAAAGGGATTCATGATATACTATGTCAAAGTACATTATATACACCACATAAAAGTGATTTGGTTTATAACAACAAAGAAGTCTCAATGGAATTTAAATTGAGATGAAATCTCTCATAAAGGCCATATCCTTAGGTTAAGGATAAATCAACGACATAATTATATGTGACAAATATAAATACACTAAATATGATTGGATATTCAGTGTAAAACTATCAAAGGACATTCAGACATATTCTTGTAAAAACAACACCAACGAATTGGATGTTTAACTCAACAAATGGAGAACGAGTTAAAATCACTCTTATCAAATTCATATCAATGACTTGAGAAATTATAAATGGAGTGATTATGTGTATCAAAAGTATATCCACAGGACGGGGAGTGGAAATTATGACATAATCAAATGAATAGTGATTCCACACATAATCTTGGGGTAATATAATCAATGAAATATACGTAAATCCAAATGAGTGGAAATTGAAATTTCAAATTCCCTTATCGATTTGGTAACTTAAGAAACATACACCCATGAAGGAAGGATTATACAATGATGATGTAAATATCCATAAATTAGAGTATATTACACAGTGAATACAATCATGGGCAGTATGCACACCACATGCAATAAATAATTGGTGAATCATGGAAATCTCAAGAAATTAAAAGTGAGATTAGAAACCCCTTACTTTGTACTTTTTCCTTGGTCGACGGTAGGTTAACCTTCTGTATAATGGTGAAATAATTTTTATTTAGTTATACAAGAATCATATGCATTAATATGATATCATATATGATCTTTTAACATTGATTTGTTAATAATATCTTAGAATTATCGTCATTTCGGGTGTTAACGGGTTCATTTTACTTTATATTCCTTATTATGTGAGCCATATTTGTTATTAATGGGATGTATATTATTAATATCCAGAATGATATCAAGTCCTTAAATATTATTTCTAATCATCAAATGAGAATTATACTTGAATGGATATGATGGAGAATGAATCTCATCGTGTTCGTGGAGACGGTAGTCCGTACGTACGCACGAGCGACAATATCATTATTTTGATATTAAAATAATATATAATTGGATGGTATATAATATATAAAGAATCATTATCATGTTATATTTATTATTTACATGAGTTACACATCATTATTATACCCATCCAAATAATAATATATTGAATAACAATTACACCACGACGTGGAGACGGTAAGCCATACGTACGCACATGTGGTGACATGTTATTCAAAGGGTGGATAGAATACTGAATATGGTTGTACCATATTTATAATAACATCACAGAATATATATGATACTGGAGTTATTATTTTAGAATGGTAATAACAATGAAAGAAGAAGTGGAAGAAGAAAGGAACTTGAAAAGGGGTGGTGAAAACATTACCTCTTCTTCGAGTTCTTCCTTTTAATTTGATCAAAAGGGCTCCTTCGGTTGTCTTTCTGATCAAAATAAGTCCTCTAGGTTGTAGTTAGGGAAGTATAGAGAGTATTTGGGCAGGGGTTGGCCGGACCAAAAGGCTTTGAAGGTGTGAAGAAATGAGGAGGAGTGCCCTTTTATAAGAGGGGTGAGAGGCACCTTTGGAAAAGCTAGAAATATTAATTTATAATAAATTCATAATTGTTTTATAATAGCTCCAAAGTTTATTATTTAAAGGTTAAGGTGGGTATGGGTCGAAAAACACTCAACAAATAGAATTTAGATAGGTTTGGGTCATTATATTAACCTTATCTTTAAGTATTAACTCTTAGTTAATTAGTTTCACTTTTACAATGTCTCTTTGTATTTTTATATTATATGGTTAATAAACTTACCATATACATCCAAGAGACCCCCCAAGTGGTCCATTAATGATAAACCTATCATGATATAAGTCTCTTGGCCGAACTGTAGATTTTTAAGAATTTAATACTAATTAATAATATAATATTTGTTTTAAAAACTCTTTTATGTCAATTTTGACACTATTCAATAGTTGATTTTTCTGAAACACATAACAGAATGATTACTTCGAAAACAGTTAATTAAATCAATCCTAATATGTCATAGTAACCTAGAAAATAATTTTAATTCAATAAAAGTCTCAAATTTTATTTATTTGGGTATTTATAATATCAATTATTCTAATTTTTCACTATTATGGTACTTACTGCATCACCATTGTGTAATAAATAAATAAACTTATTTAATGTCTAAAAATGATAAATAAAATATACTTATGTCAGAAATATTTTTATCTTTCTAATTAATATTTATAGTCTAAAATCCAACATATATAACCATATATAAAAATTGTTTTTCTAAAAGATATATGCTTTTTTCATTTTTGTAATCATTTTAACTTAATTAAAATAAAGTGTCCCTATCACCTACAAGTGGCTCCATGAGGTCCCAAAATCGACCCAAAGATGCCGATGGTCGAAAATGTATCAACCAATAATGCTAGGACACGTTTTAGGGTAATTTAGTATTATTATAATATTATTTTTTAACCCTTATTTACCGGATTTACCCTTAACCATGGTAAATAAAATATTTACCGCAGTAATTATTCAAAATGTCTAAAAATAAAAGTTACCTATTCACAAAATATGAACATCCTGATTCCAAATATGGAATCCATTTTTCCAAATTCAAAACACAGAAGTGGCAGAAATTAATTTAAAATTAATTCCCGTTGTTAAAACAAAAAACGTGTTTTTAAGAGATAATAACTATCAAAAGATTGGCACTTGTTTATGTCTGGTTTAAATGTGAAATTATGTTCAATGACCCACATTGTATTACATGGTAAAAATTTATTTTAAATATAATTTAAAACCACTCAAATTCATCATTTATCACTATTAATTATTTCGATTAAAAAAATTGTTTTTAATTAAAATTTAGTAATTTTTACTATTCATCAAAATATAAAAGTTATCCGAAAAGTACCAAAATTTCACCCTAGGATAGTTTAGTTATTACAAATCAAAAAATGAATTCTATTTTACTGAATTCAAAACATAAAAGTTTCATTTATTAATTTAAAATTGTTTTTCTCTTTCGAAACCAAAAGGCGTATTTTTAAGAAATAATAACTATCAAAAGTTTGACACTTGTTTATGTCCAATTTCAATGTGAAATTACAAAAAATGACCATAATTGGATTAAATAGTAAAAATATAATATATTTATACTTCCAAACCATTAAAATCCATAATTTAACAATATAAATTAGTTTGATTAAAAAGTTGTTTTCAGTTAAAATATAGTATTTTTCACTATTCACCCAAATATGAAAGTTATCAGAAAGACACCAAAACATTATTGATACTAAATTATTATGTCCCAATTCTGAAGAATAATTTCATTTTTTCCAATTGAATATATAAAAGTTTCAAATATTGGTTTTAAAAAGGCTTCGCCATTAAAAGGCGGTAAAATTTCATTTTTTGAAAAATACTTCTTTTATCTGAAAAAAATGAATTTGTTTATAAATCATGTCTTAGAAACTCATAATATGGATTAAAATTATAAGGATAATATAATATTTAAAATTTAGTTAATACTATTCATAACCTCTTTTGAACGGCTAGTTTGGTAAGTCGTGGTGTACTTAAACTCAGTGTTTCGTACAACACACGCTAGTGTATTATTCAAAGAGAAGTATACCATGGATGATTTGGGTGTTACATTCACCCCTCCTTCAATAAATTGCATCCTCACAATTTTAAAAATTCGTCCTGAGAATGGAATGTCCCACATCGGAAAAAGAGTCAATAAAACTATCACTTTAAATGAAATAAAGAGAGTTATAAAGGTCAACCATGATAACCCATACTCGGATTCCATGTAGGAAAACATGGATATGGATGATAAAATAAGTGTCAAGTTCTGATAGAGAGAGATAGAAATCATGATCCGGAGAAAGTTAACAATAAGAAAACCACACACTTGTGATGGGACAAATGACCATTAGTCTCCTAGCAGGAAAGTAAACAGACAACATTTTTTTGTTTTAAGTTACATTACATAAGGATGAGGAATTCATTTATGATATTGACTAAGAATATAAAGATATATACTTACATTTTAGGTAGAGTTTCATCCTTTAATAAATTTCCACCACTAACTCATTTTTTTTAAACGATGAGTATTCAATAAGACATGGTCACGCTAGAAGAGCTAGAATAAACTTCTATAGAATCACATGATCCATGCAGGATGAACTATATATTTACATTGTCTTTAGAGATTAATCAAAACCAAAATGGTTAGTAAAAGATCTAATGATCCCCTAAAAGGATATTCCTTGAGAGAAATAAACACTAATCTTAATTTCCAAAATTAAACCGAAAATACCCCAAAGTTAAATAAATACCATTCAATAATCCATTGTTCGTAAAATCCTTCAATATAATCCAAACTAATATTGAAACTCAAAACTTATAAGAATGTAGTCTTCCATGTTAAATTGTATCTCCAAATGATATGAAATACTCTTAAAGTCACATACTTAAAAGTAATTAACCTAATCATTTCCATAAACAACCCAAATCACTATAAATCCATAATAAAAACATAGATAAAAATCTACCATTACTCCTCAAATGAAATCCCATACTACCCTATTTTCCTTTGACATATAGTGTTCTCAACAAAGCAAACAACTTCCAAAATAAGTTTTATCACTGAATCACCAAATCATTTTCCTATACTAAGGGTATTCATTTGATAATACATAAGATCCCAAATAAAATTATTATTGATCAATAAAATCATTTAACTAAAAATAATAGTCACACTAACCAGGGACTTCACGTAGTCCAGTGGTAGGCGATAAATCTCAATCGAACATTGGTTGTGGGTTTGATTCCCACAGCTTTGTCCGACACGACGGGTTGTCACACGGTCTACGTGTTGTCCTTTTTCATAAAATATATTTTATAACATTACCAAAATGAGATAAATTCCTCAAAATAACCATAACATAATTTAACAACAAATCTTATCTCATACCTTGCATTTTCATCCCAAATTATAATAACTTAAAATTGTCTCAAACCTAATGATCATATAAAACCAAATGGTTATTTATAACTATATCCACAGGAGAAGATATAATTCTTCCTCAAATATTATTCTCACATGTCAAACTGTAGGGTTACAAATACAAGAGAAAATTATTCCAAAGTAAACCCATCAACAAGGAGCACTAAAACTTTTTAAACATTTGTCCAACCATTTATTTCCATATAGATTCTTCTTTGACCAAGCAAATATCCTATAGAATAGGGAATTCACTCTGGTAATGGCCAGGTCCCCAACATTTACGGAAAATGACTGTAAATGGACTCTTGGGACCATTTTTATCTTCTACCATAGTACTCTTCATTTTTCTTCGGCAATTCTTCACTTTATGTCCTTCCTTCCCACACATAAAGCATTTCTTGGTCCCATTGAGACACTTTCCCAGGTGTCTCCTACCACATTTCTTGCATGATGGAAATTGAGGGTTCTTTTCTCCATGATCTCCATTACTGGAGCTCTTATCATTCATCACCTTTCTCTTCCTTGTTGAGTCTGGGAGTTGGTTAATATATATGTTGTTGATCATATTTTTGGAAAACTAATTTGGAATAAAGACGGTATCTTTTATGCCTATCAACATTCCATATTATTTCTCATTGCCACCACTGTTCCCACCTTGTACATCTTTCTCTAAGTCACTATGACTTCCTTGGAATCTATACATTGACTAAAACCAGAAAGCATTGTGTGAGTAACAATAGTCATAAAATCATTTAGAGATTAACATGTCACCATATTCTCAATTTGAAACACATTAGGATTAACCAAGGTCATTTACTCTCATCTTATATATATATATTACTTTAAATTGGTTTGTAATGAAATTGTAAATTATCCTAAGCATATCCCCCGGGAGTGTCGTAACCAAGAGTGCAGCAAGGCCCATTTTCGTGCACCAGTTCTCGTTCGAGTATAGCTCAAAGCGGTGTTTTCGGGTTTTACCCCTAGGTACATCTATGCCAGAGCCGCCTCTACCTGCTCGTATCCAGACAGGGATGTTTTTCTTAGAAAACTCACAAAATCTCTACAATAGCAAAATTCTAGGTAGTTATTCTATACTAATCCTCAATGTTAATCTTAAGTCTACGTGCTCTAATCAGAGATTATCTAAATCTAGCTTCCAAGGTTTGTACTAAACATCCTCTGATACCAACTGTAATGCCCCTGCCCTAGTTACCCAGAGTCGGTGCATTATTACATAACATTGGCATGATCACAAAAAGATCAAGTCTCGAAAGACTGATTAGTTTAGTAGCCTTGGAAACACTAGATACAATCATTAAGTTTTACATTACATAAAAAACATCTTGTCTTCATATCCCCTCATACAATCCCTACAGGTCATTCATAAATTACTTCTTCATAATCCTGGGAAAAATAAAACATTGAAAGGGGTGAGCTCAGATGCTCAGTAAGGATAAAATTATAGTGGAAGCTTTCATAGATAAGTATAAACACTTAAGTAAATTTATAATTAAAACAAAATCCTTTTAAACTTGAACTTCAGCATAATATGGCAAAGATAAAATGAAATAATTCCATTTACTTATTCACAGGGATATTCTACTAGTCGAACAATCACATGAAATATCAATAACCACTTTCATAATGATGGAATGCATAATGCCAGACTATCATAACCACATATCCAAGGCCTCATACCAAGACTACAAATAAGATTTTTCCAAGGCCTTGTGCCAAGACACTAATTTGTCTCATGAGACCTACCGATGCATCGAGGAGCTATAGCGGGCTCCACCCGTCACTTATTAAGTCCAATGCATTCTTCATATGAACAGGTTTAAACATAACATAAACATTCATATAAAAACTAGTATACGAAATGTCAATACTTTAACCACAAACCATGAATGGTATAAAAATAGCACATCCACAGTCAAACATAACTCATTCGATACAATATAGAGTTTGTATTGTATCACATTATCCTCATTCAGGAATAATTAAGGACGTTGACATAGATGAAAATAATCATCAAAACTATTTGAGAGAAATATCCCCCTTTTCATGAAAACATTTAAAAGTCACTATATTTGTCAAGAAGCCATTTATAAATAGATTTTTGAATCAAAGTGTCCCATACCACTTTGAAACTTTTAAAAGGAGTTTTAATTTTAAAACTTTAATGTCCATATAAATAAATCCTTAAAACTATTTTTTAAATCATGGACATTAATGAGAATGATTTAGAAGTATAAGTCTTTAAAACATTTAAAAAATGGTATTTTAGTTAGAGATTCAAACCAAAAGAGCGACACTTGAATACAAATAATTGAGTTAATCAAAACATTGTAATATCATGAGAATAAAGGGATTCATGATATACAATGTCAAAGTACATTATATACACCACATAAAAGTGATTTGGTGTATAACAACAAAGAAGTCTCAATGGAATTTAAATTGAGATGAAATATCTCATAAAGGCCGTATCCTTAGGTTAAGGATAAATCAATGACATAATTATATGTGACAAATATAAATACACTAAATATGATTGGATATTCAGTGTAAAAAATCAAAGGACATTCACACATATTCTTGTAAAAACAACACCAACGAATTGGATGTTAACTCAACAAATGGAGAATGAGTTAAAATCACTCTTATCAAATTCATATCAATGACTTGAGAAATTATCAATGGAGTGATTATGTGTATCAAAAGTATATCCACAGGAAGGGGAGTGGAAATTATGACATAATCAAATGAATAGTGATTCCACACATAATCTTGGGGTAATATAATCAATGAAATATACGTAAAGCCAAATGAGTGGAAATTGAAATTTCAAATTCCCTTATCGATTAGGTAACTTAAGAAACATACACCCATGAAGGAAGGATTATACAATGATGATTTAGATATCCATAAATTAGATTATATTACATAGTGAATACAATCATGGGATGTACGCACACCACATGCAATAAATAAGTGGTGAATAATGGAAATATCACGAAATTAAAAGTGAGATTAGAAACCCCTTACTCTGTACTTTTTCCTTGGTCGAAGGTAGGTTAACCTCTTGTATAATGGTTAAATAATTGTTATTTAATTATACAATAATCATATACATTAATATGATATCATATATGATCTTTTAACATTGATTTGTTAATAATATCTTAGAATTATCGTCATTTCTGGTGTTAATGGGTTCATTTTACATTATATTCTTTATTATGTGAGCCACATTTGTTATTAATGGGATGTATATTATTCATATCCAGAATGATATCAAGTCCTTAAATATTATTTTTAATATCAAATGAGAATTATACTTGAATGGATACGATGGAGAAAGAATCTCATCGCGTTCATGGAGACGGTAGTCCGTACGTACGCACGAGCGACAATATCATTATTTTGATATTAAAATAATATATAATTGGTTGGTATATCATATATACAGAATCATTATCATGTTATATTTATTATTTACATGAGTTACAAATCATTATTATACCCATCCAAATAATAATATATTGAATAACAATTACACCACGACGTGGAGATGGTAAGCCGTATGTACGCACGTGTGGTGACATGTTATTCAAAGGGTGGATAGAATACTGAATATGGTTGTACCATATTTATAATAACATCACATAATATATATGATACTGGAGTTATTATTTTATAATGGTAATAATAAATAAAGAAGAAGTGGAAGAAGAAAGGAACTTGAAAAGGGGTGGTGAAAACATTACCTCTTCTTTGAGTTCTTTATTTTGATTTGTTCAAAAGGGCTCCTTAGGTTGGCTTTATGATCAAAATAAGGAATCTAGGTTGTAGTGGGGGAATTTTAGAGAGTATTTGGGCAGGGGTTGGCCGAACCAAAAGGCTTTGAAGGTGTGAAGAAATGAGAAGGAGGAGTGCCCTTTTATAAGAGGGGTGAGGGGCACCTTTGGAAAAGCTATAAATATTAATTTATAATAAATTCATATTCGGTTTATAATAGCTCCAAAGTTGATTATTTAAAGTTTAAGGTGGGGGTGGGTCTAAAACCACTCAAACAATAGAATTTAGACAGGTTTGGGTCATTATATGAACCTTATCTTTAAGTATTAACTCTTAGTTAATTAGTTTCACTTTTACAATGTCTCTTTGTATTTTTATATTATATGGATAATAAACTTAAAATATACATCCAAAAGACCCTCAAGTGATACATTAATGATACACATATCATGATATAAGTCACTTGGACGAACCTTTAATTTTTAGGAATTTAATATCAATTAATAATATAATATTTGATTTAAGAACTCTTTTATGTCAATTTCGACACTATTCAATTGTTGATTTTTTTGAAACACATAACAGAATGATTACTTCAAATAAAGTTAATTAAATCAATTCTAGTATGTCATGGTAACCTATAATTTATTTTAATTCAATAAAAGTCTCAAATTATATTTATTTGGGTATTTATAATATCAAATATTCTAATTCTTCACAATTATGGTAATTACTGCATCACCATTGTGTCATAAATAAATTAACTTATTTAATGTCTAAAAATTATAAATAAAATATCATTATGTAGGAAATCTTTGTAGATTTCTAATAAATATTTATAGTCTAAAATCAAACATATATAGCCATATGTAAAAATTGTGTTTCTAAAATATATATGCTTGTGTCATTTTTGTAATCATTTTAACTTAATTAAAATAAAGTGTCCCTATCACCTCCAAGTGGCTCCATGGGGTCCCAAAATCGACCCAAAGATGCCCATTGTCGAACATGTATCAACCAATAAGTCTAGGACATGTTTTAGGGTAATTTAGTATTATTGTAAGATTATTGTTTAAACCTTATTTACCGGATTTACCCTTAACCATGGTTAATAAAATATTTACCGCAGTAATTATTCAAAATGTCTAAAAATAAAAGTTACATATTCACACAATATGAACATCCTGATTCCAAATATGGAATCCATTTTTCCAAATTCCAAACACAGAAGTGGTAGAAATTAATTTAAAATTAATTCCCATTATTAAAACAAAAAAGCGTGTTTTTAAGAGATAATAACTATCAAAAGATTGGCACTTGTTTATGTCTGGTTTAAATTTGAAATTATGTTCAATGAACCACATTGTATTACATGGTAAAAATTTATTTTAAATATAATTTAAAACCACTCAAATTCATAATTTATCACTATTAATTATTTCGATTAAAAAAGTTGTTTTTAATTAAAATTTAGTAATTTTTACTATTCATCAAAATATAAAAGTTATCCGAAAAGTACCAAAATTTCACCCCAGGCTAATTTAGTTATTCTGAATCAAAAAAATGAAGTCTATTTTACCAAATTAAAAACATAAAAGTTTCATTTATTAATTTAAAATTGATTCCTGCTTTCGAAACCAAAAGGCGTATTTTTAAGAAATAATAACTATCAAAAGTGTGACACTTGTTTATATCCGATTTCAAGGTGAAATTACTTAAAATGACCATCATTGGATTAAATAGTAAAAATATAATCTATTTATACTTCCAAACCATTAAAATGTATAATTTAACAATATAAATTATTTTGATTAAAAAGTAGTTTTCAGTTAAAATATAGTATTTTTCACTATTCACCCAAATATGAAAGTTATCAGAAAGACACCAAAACATTATTGATAATAAATTATTATGTCCCTATTCTAAAGAAGAATTTTATTTTCTCAAATTGAATATATAAAAGTTTCAAATATTGGATTTAAAAAGGCTTCTCCATTAAAATGCGGTAAAATTTCATTTTTTGAAAAATACTTCTTTTATCTGAAAAAAATGATTTTGTTTGTATATCATGTCTTAGAAACTTATAATATAGATTAAAATTATAAGGATAATATAATATTTTAAATTTAGTTAATACTATTCATAACCTCTTTTGAATGGCTAGTGTGGTAAGTCGTGGTGTACATAAACTCAGTGTTTCGTACAACACACGCTATTGTATTATTCAAAGAAAAGTATACCGTGGAAGATTGGGGTGTTACATTAACACCTCCTTAAATAAATTGAATCCTCACAATTTTAAAAATTCAGCCTAAGAATGGAAAGTCCCACATCAGAAAAAGGACTCAATAAAACTATCACTTTAAATGAAATAAAGAGAGGTATAAAGGTCAACCATGAAAACCCATACTCGGATTCCATGTAGGAAAACATGGATATAGATGATAAACTAAGTGTCAAGTTCTGATAGAGAGGGATAGAAATCATGATCAGGAGAAAGTTAACAATACGAAAACCACACACTTGTGTTGGGACAAACGACCATTAGTCTCCTAGCAGGAAAGTAAACGGACAACATTTTTTTGTTTTAAGTTACATTACATAAGGATGAGGAATTCATTTATGATATTGACTAAGAATATAAAGATATATACTAACATTTTAAGTAGAGTTTCATCCTTTAATAAATTTCCACCACTAACTCATTTTTTAAACGATGAGTATTCAAGAAGACTTGGTCACACTGGAAGAGCTATAATAAACATCTATAGAATCACATGATCCATACAGGATGAACTATATATTTACATTTTCTTTAGAGATTAATCAAAACCAAAATGTTTAGTAAAAGATCTAATGATCCCCCAAAAGGATATTCCTTGAGAGAAATAAACACTAATCTTAATTTCCAAAATTAAACCAAAAATACCCCAAAGTTAAATAAATACCATTCAATAATCAATTGTCCTTAAAATCATTCAATATAATCCAAACTAATATTGAAACTCAAAACATATAAGAATGTAGTCTTCCACGTTAAATTGTATATCCAAATGATATGAAATAATCTTAAAGTCACATACTTAAAAGTAATTAACCTAATCATTTCCAGAAACAACCCAAATCACTATAAATCAATAATAAAAAAATAGATAAAAATCTATGATTACTCCTCAAATGAAATCCCATACTACTCTATTTTCCTTTGGCATATAGTGTTCTCAACAAAGAGAATAACTTCCAAAATAACTTTTATCACTTAATCACCAAATCATTTTCCTATACTAAGAGTATTCATTTGATAAGACATAAGATCCCAAATCAAATTATTATTGATCAATAAAATCATTTAACTAAAAATAATAGACACACTAACCAGGGACTTCACGTAGTCCAGTGGTAGGTGATAAATCTCAATCGCACTTTGGTTGTGGGTTCGATTCCCACAGATTTGTCCGACACGACGGGTTGTCACACGGTCTACGTGTTGTCCTTTTTCAAAAACTATATTTTATAGCATTACCAAAATGAGATAAATTCCTCAAAATAACCATAACATAATTTAACCACAAATCTTATCTCATACCTTGCATTTTCATACCAAATTATTATAACTTATAATTATCTCAAACCCAATGATAATATAAAACCAAATGGATATTTATAACTATATCCACTATAGAAGTGGTAATTCTTCCTCAAATATCATTCTCACATGTCAAACTGTAGGGTTACCAATACAAGAGAAAATTATTCCAAAGTAAACCCATCAACAAGGAGCACTAAAACTTTTAGACATTTCTCTAACCATTTATTTCCACATAGCTTCTTCTTTGACCAAGAAAATATCCTATAGAATAGGGGATTCACTCAGGTAATGGCCAGGCCCCCTACATTTACGGAAAATGACTATAAATGGACTCTTGGGACCATTTTTATCTTCTTCCATAGTACTCTCCATTTTTCTTCGGCAATTCTTCACTTTATGTCCTTCCTTCCCACACATAAAGCATTTATTGGTCCCATTGAGACACTTTCCCGGGTGTCTCCTACCACATTTTTGCATGATGGAAATTGAGGGTTCTTTTCTCCATGGTCTCCATTACTAGAGCTCTTATCATTCATCACCTTTCTCTTCCTTGTTGAGTCCAGGAGTTGGTTAATATATATGTTGTTGATCATATTTTTGGAAAACTGATTTGGCATAAAGACGATATCTTTTACGCCTATCAACATTCCATTTTTTTGCCCATTTCCACCACCGTTCGCACCTTGTACATCATTCTCAGGGTCACTATGACTTCCTTGGAATCTAGCCATTGACTAAAACCAGAAAGCATTGTGTGAGTAACAGTAGTCAAAAAATCATTTAGAGATTAACATGTCACCATATTCTCAATTTGAAACACATTAGGATTAACCAAGGTCATTTACTCTCATCTTATATATATATTACTTTAAATCAGTTTGTAAAGAAATTGTAAATTATCCTAAGCATATCCCCCGGGAGTTTCGTAACCAAGAGTGCAGCAAGGCCCATTGTCATGGACCTGTTCTCGTTCGAGTCTAGCTCAAAGCGGTGTTTTCGGGTTTTACCCCTAGGTGCATTTGTGCCAGAGCCGCCTCTACCTGCTCATATCCAAACAGGGATGTATTGCTTGGAAAACTCACAAAATCTCTACAATACCAAAATTCTAGGAAGTTATTCTATACTAATCCTCAATGTTAATATTACGTCTACGTGCTCTAATCAGATTTTATCTAAATCTAGCTTCCATGGTTTGTACTAAACTTCCTCTGATAGCAACTGTAACGCCCCGACCCCAGTTACTCAGAGTCGGGGCATTATTATATAACATTGGCATGATCACAAGAAAGATGAAGTCTCGAAAGACCGATTAGTTTAGTAGCCTTGGAAACACTAGATACAATCATAATGTTTTACATTACATAAAAAAACATCTTGTCTTCATATCCCCTCATACTATCCCCGCAGGTTATTCATAAATTACTTCTTCATAATCTTGGAAAAAATAAGACATTGAAAGGGGTGAGCTCAGATGCTCAGTAAGAATAACATTATAACAGAAGCTTTTATAGATAAGTATAAACACTTAAGGAAATTTATAATTAAAACAAAAGCCTTTTAAACTTGAACTTTAGCATGATATGGAAAAGATAAAATGAAATAATGCCATTTACTTATTCACATGGATATTCTACTTGTCGAACAATCATATGCAATATCAATAACCACTTTCATAATGATGGAATGCATAATGCCAAACTATCATAACCACATATCCAAGGCCTCATGACAAGACTACAAATAAGATTTTGCCAAGGCCTTGTGCCAAGACACTAATTTGTCTCATGAGACCTACCGATGCATCAAGGAGATATAACGAGCTCCACCCGTCACCTATTAAGTCCAATGATTTCCTCATATGAACAGGTTTAAACATAATATAAACATTCGTATAAAAACTAGCATACGAAATGTCAATACTTTAACCACAAACTATGAATGGTATAAAAATAGCACATCCACAGTCAAACATAACTCATTCGATACAATATGGAGATTGTATTGTATCACATTATCCTCAATCAGGAATAATTAAGGACGTTGACATAGATGAAAATAATCATCAAAACTATTTGAGAGAAATATCCCCCTCTTCTTGAAAACATTTAAAATCACACTATTTGTCAAGAAGCCAATTATAAATAGATTTTTGAATAAAAGTGTCCCATACCACTTTGAAACTTTTAAAAGGAGTTTCAATTTTAAAACTTTAATTTCCATATAAATAAATCCTTAAAACCATTTTTTTAAAACATGGACATTAATGAGAAAGATTTAGAAGTATAAGTCTTTAAAACATTTAAAAATGGTATTTTAGTCAGAGATTCTAACCAAAAGAGCGACACTTGAATAAAAATAATTGAGGTAATCAAAATGTTGTAATATCATGAGAATAAAGGGATTTATGATATACTATGTCAAAGTACATTATATACACCACATAAAAGTGATTTGGTGTATAACAACAAAGAAGTCTCAATGGAATTTAAATTGTGATGAAATCTCTCATAAAGGTTGTTTCCTTAGGTTAAGGATAAATAAACGACATAATTATATGTGACAAATATAAATACACTAAATATGATTGGATATTAAGTGTAAAGTAATCAAAGGACATTCACACATATTCTTGTAAAAACAACACCAACGAATTTGATGTTTAACTCAACAAATGGAGAATGAGTTAAAATCACTCTTATCAAATTCATATAAATGACTTGAGAAATTATCAATGGAGTGATTATGTGTATCAAAAGTATATCCATAGGAAGGGGATTTGAAATTATGACATAATCAAATGAATAGTGATTCCACACATAATCTTTGGGTAATATAATCAATGTAATATACCTAAAGCCAAATGAGTGGAAATTGAAATTTCAAATTCCCTTATCGATTAGGTAACTTAAGAAACATACACCCATGAAGGAAGTATTATACAATTATGATGTAAATATCCATAAATTAGAGTATATTACACAGTGAATACAATCATGGGCAGTACGCACACCACATGCAATAAATAAGTAGTGAATAATGGAAATCTCATGAAATTAAAAGTGAGATTAGAAACCGCTTACTTTGTAATTTTTCCTTGGTTGACGGTAGGTTAACCTCCTCTATAATGGTGAAATAATTGTTATTTAAATATACAAGAATCATATGCATTAATATGATATCATATATAATCTTTTAACATTGATTTGTTAATAATATATTAGAATTATCGTCATTCCAGGTGTTAATAGGTTCATTTTACTTTATATTCCTTATTATGTGAGCCATATTTGTTATTAATGGGGTGTATATTATTCATATCCAGAATGATATCATGTCCTTAAATATTATTTTTAATCATCAAATGAGAATTATACTTGAATGGATATGATGGAGAATGAATCTCATCGCGTTCGTGGAGACGGTAGTCCGTACGTACGCTCGAGCGACAATATCATTATTTTGATATTAAAATAATATATAAATGGATGGTATATCATATATACCGAATAATTATCATGTTATATTTATTATTTACATGAGTTACACATCATTATTATACCCATCCAAATAATAATATATTGAATAACAATTACACCATGACGTGGAGACGGTAAACGTACATACGCACGTGTGGTGACATGTTATTCAAAGGGTGGATAGATTACTGAATACGGTTGTACCATATTTATAATGACATCACATAATATATATGATACTGGATTTATTATTTTAGAATGTTAATAACAAAGAAAGAAGAAGTGGAAGAAGAAAGGAACTTGAAAAGGGGTGGTGAAAACATTACCTCTTCTTTGAGTTCTTCCTTTTGATTTGATCAAAAGGGCTCCATAGGTTGGCTTTATGATCAAAATAAGGCCTCTAGGTTGTAGTGAGAGAAGTTGAGAGAGTATTTGGGCAGGGGTTGGCCGAACCAAAAGGCTTTGAAGGTGTGAAGAAATGAGAAGGAGGAGTTCCCTTTTATAAGAGGGGTGAGGGGCACCTTTGGAAAAGATAAAAATATTAATTTATAATAAATTCATATTTGGTTTCTAATAGCTAAAAAGTTTATTATATAAAGGTTAATATGGGGATGGGTCTAAAACCACTCAACCAATATAATTTATACAGGTTTGGGTCATTATATTAACCTTATCTTTAAGTATTAACTCTTGCTTAATTAGTTTCACTTTTACAATGTCTCTTTGTAGTTTTATATTATATGGTTAATAAACTTACCATATACATCCAAGAAAACCCAAAGTGGTCCCGTAATGATACACCTATCATGATATAAGTCTCTTGGCCGAACCTTTGATTTTTAGTAATTTAATATCAATTAATATTATAATATTTGTTTTAAAAACTCTTTTATGTCAATTTTGAAACTATTCAATAGTTGATTTTTGTGAAACACATAACAGAATGATTACTTTGATCAAAGTTAATTAAATCAATCCCAATATGTCATATTAACCTATAAAATTATTTTAATTCAATTAAAGTCTCCAATTATATTTATTTGGGTATTTATAATATCAATTATTCTAATTTTTCACTATTATAGTAATTACTGCATCACCATTGTGTCAAAAATAAATTTACTTATTTAATGTCTAAAAATTATAAATAAAATATCATTATGTAGGAAATCTTTTTATATTTATAATTAATATTTATAGTCTAAAATACAACATATATAACCATATGTAAAAATTGTTTTGATAAAAGATATATGCTTGTGTCATTTTTTGTAATCATTTTAACTTAATTAAAATAAAGTGTCCCTATCACTTACAAGTGGCTCCATGAGGTCCCAAAATCGACCCAAATATGCTTATGGTCGAACATGTATCAACCAATAAGTCTAGGACACGTTTTAGGGTAATTTAGTATTATTATAATATTATTTTTTAACCCTTATTTACCGGATTTACCATTAACCATGGTAAATAAAATATATACCGCAGTAATTATTCAAAATGTCTAAAAATAAAAGTTACCTATTCACACAATATGAACATCCTGATTCCAAATATGGAATCAATTTTTCCAAATTCAAAACACAGAAGTGGTAGAAATTAATTTAAACTTAATTCCCATTGTTAAATCAAAAAGAGTGTTTTTAAGAGATAATAACTATCAAAAGATTGGCACTTGTTTATGTCTGGTTTAAATGTGAAATTATGTTCAATGACCCAAATTGTATTACATGGAAAAAATATATTTTAAATATAATTTAAAACCACTCTAATTCATAATTTATCACTATTAATTATTTCGATTAAAAAAGATGTTTTTAATTAAAATTTAGTAATTTTTACTATTCATCAAAATATAAAAGTTATCTGAAAAGTACCAAAATTTCACCCTAGGATAATTTAGTTATTCAAAATCAAAAAATGAAGTCTATTTTACCAAATTAAAAACATAAAAGTTGCATTTATTAATTTAAAATTGATTCCCGATTTCGAAACCAAAAGGCGTATTTTTAAGAAATAATAACTATCAAAAGATTGAAACTTGTTTATGTCCAATTTCAAGGTGAAAATACTTAAAATGACCATAATTGGATTAAATAGTAAAAATATAATCTTCTTATACTTCCAAACCATTAAAATGTATAATTTAACAATATAAATTGTTTTGATTAAAAAGTTGTTTGCAGTTAAAATATAGTATTTTTCACTATTCACCCAAATATGAAAGTTATCAGAAAGACACCAAAACATTATTGATAATAAATTATTATGTCCCGATTCTAAAGAAGAATTTTATTTTCTCAGATTGAATATATAAAAGTTTCAAATATTGGTTTTAAAAGGGCTTCTCCATTAAAATGCGGTAAAATTTCATTTTTTGAAAAATACTTCTTTTATCTGAAAAAAATGAATTTTTTTGTATATCATGTCTTAGAAACTTATAATATAGATTAAAATTATAAGGATAATATAATATTTTAAATTTAGTTAATACTATTCATAACCTCTTTTGAATGGCTAGTGTGGTTAGTCGTGGTGTACATAAACTCAGTGTTTCGTACAACACACGCTATTATATTATTCAAAGAGAAGTACATCGTGGAAGATTGGGGTGTTACATCCGGGATGTTACTAAGTGGTATCAGAGCGGTTTCATTTCTGTGACTTACTATTTGGAGCTGTAGTCAAGGATAGGATGGAACAGTCATTGGTAATAAGCTATGCCCGGGCGTAGCTAACCCGTGTACTGGGAAAAGCCAGCCTACCTCGTATTTTTCATTCTTTTGATTTTACAATTTTACTGTTGATATGTTTTCACCGTTGGGTGACACACTTGGATTGTGCTGTTTATATTTTAATCTGTGGGTTCTATTTAGTTGCAACCCAATTAGATGATGGTATGTCGTCTCATGCATCATATAGGCACATGCTAGAAATCACATGACATGCATAGTTTCCATGCCATGTAGGTGCATTAGAATTTGCATGTTGTTGTGATAGTTGATGTGCTAAGAAAGCATGCGGTTGTGATAGCTGCGTGATAAATACCCGCCTTGTGATTTGGTATTTTAGTTGAGCTTTTTATAGAATGGATGCCAAACTTTGGTTTTTGGAGAGTATGGGCCCCCATTGACCAGAATTTGGTGGATCATCGACTGTTATTGGTTATAACACAGATAAGATGTCAAACATTGATTCGTGGGAAGTATGGGCCCCCACGTGTCGGAATTAGACACTTAGGTGTTGGTCTGTAGTATTTTATGGTTTCTGGGGATGTTTCTGAGGCATACTGTCTGGAAAACCCATAATACACGCCGTGTAGGACCTCAGACAAGCTGTGTGTGCTCTTCTGTTCAGGAAGAAAAAATGAACTTTTTTAGTACACGCCGTGTAATTTGATTACACGCCGTGTAGTCTCTTCTCGTGTCATAAACAGTGTGGGCGATGACATGGGGTAGGGAAGGGCTTGGGTAAAACATGCCATGTAGCTTTTTGCACGTCGTGTAGTGTGACCTAGGGACTCGGTTGTGTAACTAACAACACGGTCCAATGTCACCTCTCCCGGAACACGCCGTGTACCTGTGGGACACGCCGTGTAGTCTTGTCTGAGGACAGACCATGTGGAGTTAGCCGTGTGGCTGGGAAACGGGGTGCTTAACACGCCGTGTACGGGTGTAACACACCGTGTAGAGTCAAGCCGAGTAGTCGGCCGTGTCAAAGACCACACGAGCAGTTGGAAAATAACACCATACACACTGTGTAGATATTATTCACGCCGTGTAGTTTTGTGGAACGGAAGCCGTGTGGCTTAGCCATGTAGAAGGACTCGGACAGGGGAAAAGAAGTCAATTACACGTCGTGTAGTCAGTGTACATGCCGTGTAGTCTTGTTTTACAGAATTTTGAAATGCCTTCTTCCTCTTGATCCTTTGTGGTTCCTTTGTTTCAATCTTAATAATCTTGAATCAGAGCCGTTCTTTTGACCTTGTAGAGTCATGCCACCTAGACGACTGCGAGTTGTTCTCCAGGAGAGCGGCGACGATTATACTCCGGAGATGGTGGGACATGGGCTACCAGTTGATCCACCAGCAGAGCCAGATGCGGCACCAACTATTATACCGGACACAGGCATGGAGGCGCAGATCCGTGAAGGATTATTACGGTTCATGCAGACCTTTTAAGGAGCACCGCAGGCTGCCACATCTATGGCCAAGCTGACACGCATCTTTTAGTAGTAGCATCCACCTACATTTTCAGGGGATGGCGGACCGCAGGCTGCAGAGTCTTGGTTGGGGTCGATGCAGACTATTTTCGAGCATTTTGAGACGCATCCAGGGGGAGGGTCAAGATCGCAACTTACATGCTTTGTGATTCCGCCAAGAGGTGGTCGAATGTTACCACCCAGTCAAAGCATCACCGGGACATGGTGTGGGAATATTTTCAGGCAGTCTTCTATGACTTATTATTTCCCGAGACGCTGATGGTAGATAGAGCTTGAGAGTTCATGAATCTGCAGCAGGGTGCTATGTCGGTGATGGATTACTCCTCTCATTTTACGGATCTTCAGTGTTTTGCACTAGTGCTGGTGGGTGATGAGACGTTGAGAGCCAGACGTTTTGAGGATGGTCTTCGGTATGACATCTGAGCACTGGTAAATGTTTTCAGGTTGCCTACTATACACACGATTGTTAACCAGGTGTTGATTACAGAGAGGAAACTGCGGGAATCGAGTGGTGTGGGTCAGGGCTATTCAGCACCAGTTACTGGTACTATTTCTGCTAGCAATAGGAGGAGACCGATGGACATCTCTCAGGGCGGCTGTACCAGCCATGAAGCTTCTTCAGGTGGACCGGTCAGGTGCTACCAGTGTGGAAGAGAGGGTCACAAGAGGCCGTAGTGTCCATAGGACCTAGTGGAGTGCCGAGCTTGCAGCAAGATGGGTCATCTGCAGGGCTTTTCTAGGGTGTTTCTACCAGTGGCTAGTGAGAGGGGTTCTGTGCAGACTCCGCATGCAGTAGTAGGACCAATGGCTTCTTACCAGTCAGGGAACTGGAATATGTCAGGGCATGCAGGTAGAGATGGTGGTCATGGTCGTGGTAGCCAGACACCAGGATCGCAGAGGCAACAGGGCGGGACAGCTCAGGGTAGCTAGGATGTGTCGTAGGGTCGCGACACTGGACATGCATCTGCAGTGCAACAGACCCAGCAGGAGCAGGATCCCTAACCTTCGACAGTCAGAGGTACTATTCTAGTAGCTTCTGTCTTGTCTTCAGTTCTTTTTGATATGAGTTCTACACATAGTTTTATATCTGTACCCACTGTGGAGAGCCTTGGGCTCGATGTTTCTACTTCTTCTGATATCTTGATGCTAGACACTCTATTGGGGACTAGGACGGTTGGTGTGCGTTAGTGCAAGTAGTGCCCCCTTGAGGTTGGTGGGTGTCACTTCTTTTGGGACCTCTATGTCCTGGAGATGACGATCTATGACGTCATTCTCAGGATGGACTGGTTGGTTCCCTTTCAATCCTTTGTAGACTGCTATCGTCGTAGGGTGCGTTTCACATCACTAGAGGGTGGGGAGTTTCAATACAGGGGTGAGTGGGATGTTCAGGTGAGTCGAGCTAGACCAGAGCATCATGGGCGAGGTGGAGTCATAACCCAGATTGCGAGTTTATATCTGGATGATCAGGGGACTTGTCAGTTAGATTTCCCTCCAGTTGTTGATCATTTCAGGGATGTCTTCCCGGACGACTTTTCAGGTCTACCTTCGGTGCGTGAGGTGGATTTCTCTATCGAGCTTGTGCTAGGAGTAGCACCGATGTCCATTCCTCCTTATAGGATGGCCACGCCTGAGTTGCAGGAGCTCAAGAGGTAGTTAGAGGAGTCACATGCAAAGGGTTTTATCCGACCCAGTACTTCTCCTTGGGGTTCTCCGGTCCTTTTTAAGAAGAAGGCGGATGGTACCATCAGAATTTGTGTGGATTATCGGAAGCTGAACCAGTTGACGGTTAAGAATCTATATCCCTTGCCGAGGATAGATGATCTGTTTGATCAGCTTCATGGAGCACGAGTGTTGTCGAAGATTAACTTGAGATCTGGATATCATCAGCTGCGTGTTAGACCATCTGATATACCTCTCACAGCTTTTAGGAGTAGGTATGGTCTATAAGAATATACGGTTATCCCGTTCGGACTCACGAACGCGCCAGCAGTTTTCATGGCTCCGATGAATCGTGTGTTCCATCTGTATCTTGATTCATTTGTGGTAGTATTCATGGACAACTTCTTTTTGTACTCTCACACTCGACATGACTATCCCACCCATCTTGAGATTGTATTTAGTACACTGAGAGAGCATCAGCTATATGATAAGCTCTCGAAGTGCCACTTTTAGATGGACCGGATTCACTTCCTGGGTCATATCATCTTAGAAGCAGGAGTTGCAGTAGACCCAGAGAAGGTGAGAGCGGTAGTTTCCGAGGAGTGTCCCAAGAACGTGTTTGAGATACGAAGTTTCTTAGGGTTGGCTGGTTACTACAGACACTTCATACAGGACTTCTCTCGCTTAGCAGCATCGTTGAGAGGTCTGACTAAGAAGGGTGTGATGTTCGTTTGGTCAGAATCTTGTGAGACAGCTTTTCAGGACCTGAAGGGAAGGCTGACATCAGCACCGATCCTGATACTCCCAGAGCAGGGGACAATATATACAGTTTACTATGATGCATCAGGGATTGGGCTGGGGGCCGTTTTGATGCAGGGTGGCTGAGTTGTTGAATATGGGTCTCGGCAGTTGAGGCCACATGAGAGGAATTACACGACGCACGATCTCGAGTTAGGTATAGTTTTTTTATGCGTTGCGCTGTTGGAGACATTACCTATTGGGAGAGAATTTTGTGGTTTTCACCGACCACAAAATCATCAAGTATATCTTTACTCAGCGTGACCTGAATCTAAGGCAGAGAAGGTGGGTCGAGTACCTACAGTCTTTCGATTTTGAGCTTGCCTATACACCAGGTAAAGGTAATGCAGTAGACGATGCACTGAGCATGAAGACTCAGATACAGGAAGTACATGAGGCTAGTGGTGAGTGGAAGCTTATGGATTTGTTCTCTGAGATGCATCTGGAGGTGCATGACAGTCAGGGGCAAACTTATCTTTCCTCATTAGCTGTGACTTCTACCCTCCTGGATAGAGTGAGGATGAGGCAACTATCGGTTTTAGAGGGCCTAGTTCTACGGGAGTCGGTGGAAAGTGAGGACCCTTCTCCCGGTTGGACGATAGGAGATGATGAGGTTTTGCGTTTCCATGGACGTGTATGGGTTCTAGGGGATATACGTGAGGAGCTGATGTGAGAGTTTCATGCTTCAGCTTGGGCAGTTCATCCTGGGGCTACCAAGATGTACCGTGACTTGAGACGTCAGTCCTGGTGACCGGGTATGAAGAGAGATATAGCTGGTTTTGTTACAAGGTGTTCCACCTGTTAGCAGGTGAAGGTGGAGCATTAGAGACCAGACTGGCTGTTATAGTAGTTGCCCATTCCAGAGTGGAAATGGGATGATGTCGCGATGGATTTCGTGATGGGATTACTGAGTTCACCTCAAGTCAATGACTCAGTGTGGGTTGATTTGGACAGACTCATGAAGGTAGCTCACTTCTTGCCGATCAAGGAGACCTTTGTTGTGGACGAGCTCGAAAGGCTGTATATCTGAGAGATCGTACGTCTGCATGGGGTCCCTCATTCTATCATTTCATATAGGGATGCTCGCTTTACGTCTCATTTTTGGTAGAGTTTTTAGAGGGTGCTGGGTACACAGGTGCTTTTGAGCATAGCATACCACCCTCAGATAGATGGCCAGTCAGAGCGGACGATACAGGTGCTAGAGGACATGCTGCGCGCATGCATCCAAGATTTTGGGGGCTCTTGGGAGAAGCATATACCCTTAGTCAAGTTTTCCTATAACAATAGTTTTCAGGCAACTATTGAGATGGAACCATACGAGGCTTTATATGGTTGGCCATGCCGATCACCTTTGTGCTGGTTAGAGGCATGTGAGGAAGCTTTACTGGGGCCACAGCTCGTGCTGGAGACATCTGAGTAGGTCCAGTTGATTTGGAAGCAGATGGCTACCACGCAGTCTCGTCAGAAGTCTTATACTGATCGTCGTAGACGACCATTGGAGTTCGTGGTCGGGGATCATATTTTCTTTTGTTTTTCGCTGAGGCTGGGACACAAACAGATCAGGAGACCGGGTAATCTTTCACCAAGGTATGTGGGACCATTTGAGATTTTGGAGAGAGTCGGGTTGGTTGCCTATTGGTTGCAGTTACCGCAACGGTACCGAACCATGCACGACGTCTTCCACGTGTCTCAATTGCGTCGCTACCATTTAGACCCGTCTCACACCTTTTAGCCAGAGGAGGTTTAGCTTCAGAATGATGCGTCCTTTGAGGAGCATCTGATCCATATCGTTGACAGGAGAACGAAGGTTCTACGAGGCTGGTCAGTTCCTCTCGTACAGGTGTTATGGCAGCATGGCCGAGTGCCGGACGAGACCTGGGAGTAGGAGGCCGACGTACGTGCTCATTGGACAGAGCTGTTCTGAGCTTATTCTCCACCAAACTTGGAAGGGAAATTCGGGGACGAATTTCTATAAGGGTTGAAGTTTGTAAGAACCCGGTTCTTATTTTAGAGGTATGATCTTCTTCATTTCCTTTTCCTTAAGTGTTTTTGAGAAAATATGTAAATGGGGAATAATCCTAAATTTTGGAACTACAAGCCGTGTACATTATCCACACGCCGTGTACTTTTGGCCGTGTTGGGATGAGTACATGGGGCGTGTAGCCATGCCAGCGACGAATGGTGTAGGAACTGACTACATGTCATGTAGTGGTACCTTACACGCCATGTGGTCAGTCGACAGACTTAAACAGAAAGGTGGTGACGTCGCCACCAGCTGGGCGGCAGTACACGCCGTGTACTCAGGATTACATGTCGTGTACTCATGTCAATGGATGAACAGTGTGGTGGTGGTGCTAGAGGAACAGTTAAATGAAGGGAGTACACGCCATATACCTGGATGTACATGCTGTGTACTTTGTTTTTTCGGCTTAAAACAGGTAGTAGCCTCCTCATTTGGCAGAGGAGACACTTGAGGCATTTTGGAGCCAAAGGAGGAGGCAAGATCTTTGAAGTTCCACCGGGCGTTTGTCTGGAATCTGATTCAGCTTCGGATGATCTTGTTGGAACCGCACGGGTAAGACCTCTCCTCTCTTGGTACCATTCTTGCCAATTCTTCTCCTAACGTAAGTTATTTACGTTTGAATGAGTTTTGTTCTTCTTCAGATCTACGCCGTTCTTGGGGGTTTCTGGAGTCGGAGTTCGGGTATAGCGTTCGTTGGCGTATAAGGTAGGTGGTTTGGTGTTTAGTTTTCCGACTACTGTGTGTTTTGTGCATTTTTGTGCCATGAACCCATGTTTGGGTGTAGTGTGGCTGAGGCCATTTCTATATTTAATACCTAGAATTTATTAGGTATTTAATTGTGATAATAAGATTCTGGTCGCGATCGTCGCTTGGATCCGGAACCACCCCCGGGGTGTGTTTCTCTGTTTAGCCGTTTGGCCATGATACACGAGGGTATGCCTTTAAAGTCGTAATTGTAGAATTTCCTTGAGAGGAATTTATTGTTACTGCTTGTTTACCTATTGGGAATGGCCCGGTTACCTGTTTAGCCTGAGGGCATTTTTGTATTTAGCCTGAGGGCGTTGTTGTGATTGGCCTAAGGGAACTGCACTATTTAGCCCGAGGGCTTTAGTATTTCACCTGAGGGCAACCTTTAGTGCCTGAGGTCCTGACTTCTGTTCCTGAGGGCGACACTTCCTACACCTGGGGGAAATTTCTGTTACGCCTAAGAGATATACATGCGGGTTGGATTCTACTTACCTGAGGGTAAGGTTTTGTTTGTCTGAGGACGTGGACTGTTTTCCTAGAAATGTGCAGTTGTGGTTTATAATATTTAAATGGATTAAATGGATAATGAAATGGAAATATAACTGGTAATTAGTTACTTTTGAGTACTGCTTACTTTATTTCATTTTACTACCGCACACTGTTGTTGCACGCTTACACGCAGTTGGGCATGGGCCTTTGGTGGGTGCCTACTGAGACATATTTCTCACACCCTGTTTGGGTCAGGCTTTCAGCCCAAACAGATTCCGTTTCTGTAGGTGTAGATAGGGTCAGGAGTCCCTATACAGGTACTTGAATGTTGCTGAGGAGAAGGAGGGCATGGGACTGAGCCTAGGCTCGCGATGCCACTACTAGATGTTTTGCTTGTTTTGTTGTACTCTGTTTTTTGCTGTACTATATTGATGTATAACATGTTCTAGTTGTTTTCTTAGAACTTGAAACATGTAGCTTCATCACTTATATACTGTTGGTTATATCCACTACTGTAGTTATTTCAGTTGTGTATGTTTACTGCTTCCGCTGTTTGTTGTATGTTTATTTGGGTATTCCGCAGCACTACACTTTGACAAATGAGGGCATTGTTTCCCCACTATCAGACCTGGGTCGTCGCTTCTAGTCGGTAGCTTATGGAGTTTGGGGAAATTCTCTTGAGGTCACGTGGCGAACCGGGCTTGGGGCACCCGTTGCGTGGAACCCGGGTCCGGGATGTTACAAAAACCATTCAGAATAGAGATATCATAGAGGAGGCAATGTGGAAATCTAAAAATTCTATATCATTTTGACCATAAAGTAAAAAATCTATTATAGATATTATATTAACAATATTTTAACTCCTAATGTTTTCTAAACCGACCTATGATACCAACTATAAGTCCTCGGCCTTAAACATTACATAATTTTATGATAAGTCTTTAATTTGAGTTTAATTTACATCGAGTATCCTTTCAGGTTTAATATTTATAGAATTAGGTCATAACTTATACATAAAAACAAGAATATTACAAATAGACACTTCTACCCACTATCCATTTTTGTTCAAAAAAATAAACTCTTTAAAAAGAAACATGGTATAGTTTCATGTTTTAACAACACAAATTTTCCTTGATCCCATACGTAACTATATTATTCTTTAAGTCCCATGAAAATCATTTCAAAACATGGGATGTGCATAAAAATCTTAGTAATGGATACACAAAGAATGAAAACTGTTAGTCATGGGATAATATAAAAACCATGAATACATTATCATAAAGAAATACTTTTCACATTTAAGAATTAATAAATATACATCACTGAACATAAGCTCATTAAATACCCTATGTGTAACCAAATTATTAACATAAATCCGATAGAAAAGAACATATTACGTATATAGGTCACTTGGGACATAAACATACTTGAATGGAATGACCATATGGTTGACTTCCACACATATCACTAAATGGAGTAGCCATAAGTCCAACTATGATAACCAATGCTTTGGATGTTATAACATAACCACCCATACATTGTTTATCAAAGAACGACCAATCATTTGGTTTATCACATAACCATACATCATTGTTTATCACTTAACCATCCGTCAAATGTTGAAGTACCATTATATTATCATAACACATAAAATCATGCATATATCAACATTTCACTGATAACATTTCATTTTCAATCACCAGAAATATCTTCATGATATTAATTTATTCAATCAATTTAAAAAATAATTTTCAATACCAAAAAACCCAAAATAGTAATAAATGATTTCTTTTCCTTTAAAAACTATCAAGGCTTTTAGAGGAATCCAAATATCAAATAACAGTTATAGTGGTGGATAGGTTTTTTTGCCACATATGTTAAAAACATTTCTTTTTTCTCGTAGTAAAACAAAACATAGAAAAAAATCTTCCATTTGAATGAAATTAAATGTCAAATGGGTTTATTGTACAATGTAGAAATAAAGAAGGTGTATCTATTCAAAATATGCCTCAATGAATGGAGATTGAGACGAAATCCCCTATATTGAGTCTCACTCGTCATGTACAATCATTATGTTCTTGAATAATAAACATTTGGTTAGTTTATAGCTTCTTGAGATCATTTTCAAGGTTATTTAAACTTTTATATCACTTATTACCATGTTATAAAAATTATATAATTATTTATGTTCATAATGATCATTTTATCAATATTTTGTACTTAAATAAAAAAACAATTTTTAATGTAAATTTTCCATGTTGTCAAAGTCCATCATGTCCAAAATATTATTTTTGATTTTAATTTTAAATATATCTAATAGATATGTATTAATAATATCCATAATATTTGGAGATAAAAAATGAAATACAATTATCATGGAGATGATTGGTTGTACGTATGAATGAATCCTACATTCATTTATTTGTCATATTAAATGAATAATAATCAAATGATATAAATTTATATTATAATACTTGTATTATAGTTTTGTCATTTATGTTTCATAGGTTTAATAAAAGCATCCTTTATATGTTCCATGTATATCATTAATGAATTATATGACATTGATGGGGTGGTAGTCCACACTTTCCCAAATGAAATAATAATATTTACCCTTCATGGAATTCATAAAGGTATATTGTAAATATAAATTACAGAAACATAGAGACAATAGAAGTAAAATATATATCATATATAAATAAATATCCATCATAATGTCCAACATGAGAGGTAGTAGGGGATTTTTTAACAATCATCATTTTGTGAGGCAATATTTCATCACACAAAAAAATAATATGTTCATATCCATTAGATGGGGGTGTCTATATTTGTTATCATAATCCATCTCATAAAATCTTCCTAATATATTGAGTATACTGTTATTGTTATTTAATTAAATAATAAGAAGAGGATTGTTATTAGTGATGTAAAATAAATGAAATGAACATGAGAGAAGGCATTACCTCTAAATCAAGTATCTTTTTTTGGTTTGAGCCAAAAGGCTATCTAGAATTGACTTCGTCCCATGTTAAGGATTCTAGGATGAAGGGAGGGATGTTGTAAGATTATTTGAGAATAACTTGGATGAGACATGAGGATTGAGATCTGTGAATAAGTGGGTAGAGGTGGTTACCTTTTATAAGATGGAGGAGTGGCACTTTAGGAAATTCATGAATTATTATTTTATTAAAACTTTATTTTCAAAATATTAATGATAAAAAGTGATATTGTTAAAATATAAGATGGTTATGGGTATAAAGCATCTCAAAAAATTTGTTTTAGATAGTTTTAGGGAAAAATTAACTATATCATTTAGAATTAACCCTTAGTTAAAAACATTAACTATTACCATGTCTTCTTGTATTTTCATAATATAAGGTTTCTATCGTTACTATAAAGTTCCACGAGAACCAAAATTGGACAGAAATGGTATTTTTATCATTATTTTATTCATTTGAAAAAATATTATATCATAAGGGCTTTTATAACATTTAATAATTTTTTTTGTTTTAAAAACTAATTTATATCAATTTTTACACTATTTAGTATTTACTTTTTATAAAAGTCATTAAAACAAGATTAATTGAACCAAAGGCATTAAAAAATATAATATCTCAACACTATCCACAAATTTTTTTATGAAAACAAAATATTAATATTAATTTTATATTAATGATTACAATATAATTTCTTTGAATCATTCATTAATAAGGTAATTGTTGCATCATCGTTGTGTTATAAATAAATAAATAAATTTATTTAATGAGTAAAAATAATAAATAGAATAAAATGATGTAGGAAAATTTTTTATCTCTATAATGGGGTTTTATAGTCTAAGGGATCATTTATATAACCCTACATTAAAATTGTTTTAATAATAAGATACATGTTTATGTTATATTTCCCTTTACTTTAAATTAATTATTATAACATGTCATTTTCACACCCATGTGGCTACAAAATTCCAAAAGTTCACACTAAGGCTGGTGATGGTTTGACATATAGTATCCAATAGTATTAAGAACCATTTTAAGGTAGTATTATAATATTATAATATTATATTTTACACTTATTTATCATATTGACCCTTTAACCATGGTAAATAAAAATAATTACTAAAATTACTATTTATAATATCAAAAAATAAATGGTGTCTATTTAACAAATTTGGACCTTCTGATTAGAAATTTGGAATCTATTTTAACAAACTCAAGACATTGTGATTTTAAAAATTAAATTAAAATTAATTCTCTTTGATAAAAGCAGAATTCTTTTTTTTAAGAAGTAAAAACTATCAAAAGAATGGCATTTGTTTATGTCCGATTTCAATATGAAATTTTTTCTAATGACAACAATTATATTAAAAGATAGAAAAATCAAATTACATATTAAAATTAATTAAAAAGTCAATATAAATATATAAATAATTGTGAAGAAAAATAAATTTTGAATTAAAATGCTGCATTTTTTACTATTCAATAAAATATAGATTTCATCAGAAAAGTACAAAAATTTCAGTAAAAGTTAATTTTTATATTAAAATTTAAATTAGAAGTCAATTTTGTAAAATGTAACACATAGAATTGAAAAAAATATATTAAAAAAGCGATTTCCATCAAAAGGATGTAAAATGACCTTTTAAAAATATTAGAGTATTTAACACTTAAAATTTGACTGATTCTCATTTAAGCATATAATATTTATTAGATAAATGTAAAACCATTTGAAAAACATGTATAATCATATTTAGTTAGTTCTGTTCACTCCTGCCAATACAGCAGCAGGGTATTAACTACCAATAAAAATAAAAAAAATACTGTTGTATTATATTTTTGGTATAACTCTACATTGTGTGCAACGTAAGATTTCAGTGAAACCCATTTTTTCATTTCAAGTATGCAATCAGACAACGAGGCCCCTTTAACATAACATTAATATCTTATTGATAAATATTACTAGATATAAAAAATATTATTCTAAAAATACCTGGGATTCTAAAATTATTTACAATAATTTTTTACGTTACACATTTAACACTATAATATATATTTATCTATTGGGGGAAATAAAAAATGATACCAAATAATATAACTATTGATCCCCTATTAGGCCACACCATTGAGTTATTCTATTGATTTTTTTTTTATCTATTCCAATATCCTACTATGATTCCATTTTTACCCATGGATATGTTCTTATTTATCTATTCACTATCTATATCTAGAAGGATTATAGTATCATTTTATAATTTTCACAATGTAATTTACCCGTTTTTATATTGGATATGAGAATAATATTTCAAATAAATTATATTGGGTTATATTTAGAAAGAATGAATTTTAATCAATTTAGATGAGGGTATATATTGGCACTCTTTATTATGTCATTTCAATACAGATGATTATTGGTTAATTAAATATACATTGTTTTACATTACATATTATTCTTATTGATGGTTTATGATCAGGTTATGAATTCTACTTACATTTATAATTTTACATTCATAATAAAAATTATTACTCTATCATAGATTATTACAATCTAGTTGACTACGTATTGTTTATGCATGTACTATATTTCTCAATATTGGTTATGATCATGTCGTCCTATTATCAACATGTTTAGAGGAATTGAAATTATTGATGATTAATTTTTATAACCAATTTTTATCATGCGTTGATATTTTATATCATTCATTATAAGGACAAATAGGTTTTTATTCATACGTGAATTCCTTAGGAAATGGTTTGAATGGTATTCTTGACTTGTTTAATCCTGATATTTTATGAAATATATTATATATAATTGATTTAAATTATTTGATAGATCAAAACACATGAAATAAACAGTTTATTATGCATTATACATAACAAAAATTTTATAACTCATTTCATGGAACAACTAGTCTCTTTGATAAAGTGTGTTACACACAATAATTAGTTCAATGAAACAAAAATATCATATTAAAATTCAATATATGATTTTAATCACTTAGACATTGAAATGGAGGGAATTAATATATTTACGTAATTTATTGATATTCTGAATATAAATGTTTATATTGTGAATATATTTTTATCAATTAATTATATATTAAAATATAAATTTTAATGTAAAGTTTGTGTTTTTTATGAAGAAACACTTCTATAACCATGAATGAATTTTATTATAAAAAATTAAATTAATAACTATAAGTGAACAATATTAATGATTTATTAATATTATATACTATATATAATATTTCAAATTTCATACAATATTTTTTATGAGATAAAATAAAAATAAATCTTATTTTACACATAAAAAGATGTATTTTTCTAAATGGCAGTTTTGCAGCCTTTTAATGAAAACAATTCATTAAAAATATTTTTTCTTAGAAATAATTATTTTTATTTGACCAAATAATGATCTTTTTCTGAAATATTAACATAAAATTACATATTTGGTTAATATTTCTTATTTTTTTAGAGAATATTCATATTTCCATGAATAGTGAATAATAATAAATTCTTATTGAAAACTATTTTTTCTATAATGTATTAATATAGTTATATTATATTTTAAATTGTTTTTTAATTTTAATTAGGTAAATTATATATAATGAAATCTAATTTCTTTCATTTGATTCAATTTCACAATTATATTTTTTATAAACAATTTTCAATCTTTTGAAATTGTTTTCATTAAAAACCTATTGATTCATCCCGTATGAGGGATTAATTTTAACATAATTTGGCCATTTTTGTGTTTTTGATTGTGTAAAATGAATTACATATTATTAATAATATTAATTTATAATTTCTATTATTGTTAACTTATTTTTTATCAAAAATATTAGTGAATGTAATTAACATTAATTACAGTGATTGATGTAAACAAATGAGTGTGCACTAGTTGTTAAACATTAATCATAAGGTAAAAAATGACCATAGAACTTTTCTCAACTCCATTTTAGGGAAAAATTTATACAATACATCAAATCTTAATACTTTTTTTCATTATTTGATGCACATTATGTAACAGAGTAATATGAATAGTGTTTACCTTTTTATATTTACAAGAATGACCATGCCCCTCCACTGTAAATAGAAATTAAATCTCCCCCTCTCTTCACACATATCAAGACCATTATGATCAACGGAACCCTAATTAATAAACTCTAAACATCCCTCCTATAATACTACAATCCCCACATTCGGTTGAAAAAACAATATATGTCCTTTGGTTAAAACCAAATGGTGTTACCTGAAGAGGAGGTAACATTCTTCAATGAGCACTTTTGTTTTATTTGATTCCCAACCACATAAATTATTCTTATTCAATGCTTATATAAAAACATAATTATCCTAAATATACATAGATTTTTTATGTTATGTTTTTGACTTGTAGCTATACACAGTTTGGTCAAATGGGATACACAATCATCATTCCCGTGTTTGACGAACAATCTCCTCATAAACCTATATTATTCATTCTCCCATTACCACATCACAATGTTTGGAATAATGATGGAAATAATTTTTCAATAAAATATATATAATATTTTTGAGATCTATATATTTTTTTAAATTATTATATGGAATATAGAATTATTTATTTCATATTTTGGAAGTATGATAACATCATTTATAGACGCATGGAATTATGAAATTCAGGAAGAAAGGAGCCCTTGAGCAGCATCGGTCTCCTCTCCTCATCGCCCAAGGTTTCTCCTCGTTAGGGTTTCCCCCATCACCACCACTTCTTCCACCTTCACAAGTTGGGCCACATGTCTCCTACATAGCACTTTCTCATTGTGTTCGTGGCATGGTGGCCTCTCCCTCGGTGTGGGGATGAGGCTCGCTTAGATTTCTTCCTTGGATGTGTGGTGAAATCCAGCCACATGCATCATGGGGTGGTCGAGATCTATCTCCAGATGCAATGGGTGGTGGATTAATTCCTCAGTGGTGCAATGAAGGGATCAACGCGTCTGTGATGTGGCTCTGTCCGGTGTTGTGGGTCGACATGCTATTGTCCATGGTAGTGCAGTGTTTTCTAGTTAATCCATAGTGAGGGGCGGTCGAGATCCATCTCTTGCATTGAAGGGTGGTTAGTTTGTTTTCCTTGGTGGCGAATCGAAGGGCGGTCGAGGTTATATCCTCTAATGTGAAGGATGGTCAGATTCAGTTTCTATGGGGAAAGGAATGGTCATTTCTCGGTCTTCTACAATGGGGTGGTCTTGATCCAGTCTATTATGGTGTTGGGAAGTGGTGATCCAAGTATTTCACGTTGTTCTCGACTAGGTGAGTGCTTTGTGTGGAGGACTATGGTTTGTATGAGAATATTTTATGGCAGTGATGGGTTTTTAATGATGGTTTCTATCCATCATATTTTTCTCATTATTTTAATTTGGATATGTGGAGGTGTTAAAGTCATATGGCTGGTCGATGGTGATGACTAGAGAATGGTGAAATTATTCTAATTGTGAATTGATGGAAGTGTTTTTTTGTGGTTGGTTTGTTTTTGAAGGTTGGAAGGTTGTGAAACCAGAATTGTATACATTGAATGATCTCCATAGGTTGATCCAGATCCTGCCGTTCATCTAAGAAAAGCATTTAAGATTTGGTGTTTTGAGAGGGTATGACAACAACCTTTAGAACAGGCTTGTGCTTTGACATAGGAAACTTTCATGCCGAAATTCCATCCAATAGTGGTGAGCTTCATCATGATCAAATGGTGAGGAGGGGCAGATTCGTGTTGTCATTATGGTTTTACTAATTTTACATTCAGGTGTAATTTTTCCTATGTCCATGAATTCTATTTGGGTTTCCCCTTCTTCCATTAAAATGGTAGAATTATCATAGAATAAAAAAAATTTAAGGTCGTTGGGGCGTTGGATGGATGGACGTCTGGACTAACATCTCCACCAAGAGATGTGATTCGTCCACGCATTACATAGAATGTATTAAAGATGGTTTTAATAATAATATATTATAGTAATTAAAAAATTAATATATAAATGAATTATTTATCAATATTTACATTTAAAATATCTTTTTCTTCATTCCAGTTCACACACTAAAAAAGTGATAACATCAATTGTGGACATATAGACTGCCGCCACCTTGAAGTGATGTGATTCATCATTTTTAATATCCACATAGAAACATTGATCTGTATATATGTATATATAATTAAATAATATCTTATTTATATTTTTTTTATGGAAAGGTAAGTGTTACTAACCTTTATTAAATAATTATCATTGAAAAGTGGGAACAATAATCATTCATACATACTACCTTCTGTCTCCATGATCATGGCATTGGTTCATACATCATAAAATATTTCAATATTTATTTTAAAAGTATTGTTTCTGTAAAAATGTGATAATTATTTAATAATAATAATTATGGATATTTTTAAGTAAGGACCTCATTGACCTGAGTAGACCTATCAAATTCATTATTGACACATAATCTAATATATGATCAAAACATATACCTTATGATTAGTTTGTTATGTAATGTTATATAACAATTTTTATATATGAAATAAAATTAATAATAAACTTGTATGATTTCCAATAGAATTTATTTAGTTATAATATTTTTATTATTCAGGAGAATAGTAGACAAAAATGATTAATCATACTGAAGGTTAGGGGTTCCATATCAATTTACATTCCCTTGAGGCTTATTTGTTACGATAAAGCTAGATAATTTTATATGGTTTATATAATAATATTTTTAATTTTGTATAATGAATTTAATTTATTTTGTGATGTGAAAAGTTTCAATTAATGTTATTCATTCATGAATTTCATGATTCAAAAGTCACTCATGTAGTAACGGATTTTCAACTCACTATTGACATCTATGAGATAAATTTATTATTTACCACTTAATTATATTGTGTGGTGTATATTATAATTTTTTTGATATATTATCCCATGAGTAATTTTATCTTTATGATATTTAATTGTTTAATTTGAGTATTATTACTTTTTAGGGTTCCCAATTTAGATATAACCACAATTATAAGGGGATTTCTTATCCCGCTTTTATTCTCTTAATACATAATAATTATTCACTTATTATATTTGTTGTGTGGGGTGTATACTTCCCATTAATATATTTTATGATACATATACATGAATTTATATGGATTTACAAATCCATTTTAAGATCAATCTTTTATGGGTTTAGAGTTTCTATGTTACCAAAACGATAGTGTATTTTTGTCACAATTTCCCTTCATTGAGATGTTTTTTTCTTATAAATATAGCTCCTTTTACTAGGTGTATATACTACTAATCTGACAATATATATCATGAATATCATTATTATCTAGATTTTTGATGTTTCATTTAATGGTATTCCTTAAAAAGGATTTACATTCAAATGTTTCAAAGTGGGATGTCACACTTTGGAATGTTTTATGATTATTTTCCTAAAGAATATATTTAATGATAATTTAAGGAAATTTCCATTCAGAAATGTCAATATTTTTTTTAATTTTCCTATAATTGTTATATTTCGTATTGATAACAGAAAATTTCTGTATATATATGGATTATATATGTTTCAACAATATTTTTTATTAAACATATTTCTTTTCAATGGTTTAACAATTTTGGAAGGAGACTATTTTGGAATCTATTTCATTTTCATGGTTTAACTATGTTTCAAATATATTTTTATGAAGAGATATTCTTTTCCATATGTCAGACCTGTTTAAAAGAGATTATTTTAGAAATATTATCATTTATATAAGATACCATGTTTCGATGAGGTTATTATTAAACCTATTATCTTTCAATGGGTTAATCGTGTTTCAATGTGATTTTTATTAAACCCCACTTTTCAATAGGTTAATAACAATATAAAAGGGATATTTATTTTTAAATTGAGTTATTGATGAAATTAAGGCTTTTAAGTGCAATTATTTTATAATGGTACTTGGAAATTTTATGGGAGGTTACGATATAAGAAAATGAAAGGTGGTTCCATGGTAAACCAATGATTTTTGGTTCCATGATAAACCAACTATATGTGGTAACATGATAAACCCATAATGCGTGGGTCCATGATACTTCTCCAATTCATTTGTTATGGAAGTTGACCTTACAATTATACCATTATTATGTGTGATTGTGAGAGTAAAATGAAAATGAATTCAAAATTTCATAATGTATTAAAAAATTTATTTCTATGGGATAATAATGATTGTGATGTTCGACATTGAAAACACATTTTCACTACCGAGTTTTTAATTTCAACCTTTGTTCTACTATAGGTTTGATTCTAGATTACTTTCTCAATAATGAGGTTTGATATTTTTTAATTTTTCATGTCCTCCCTTTGTTTATTCATAATATAGTAATTATCTGTGAGTTTTACCATGGATTGTTAGGAGAAATATAATATTTAGGGTGGATAGTGTGAGGTTCTTGGTTTGAACACTATTAGATGAAACTATGAACCCTTTAAGGGTTACCATGCGGTAGGTTTATTGTTGAGGTAGTAGAAAAAGAATGACTAATTCACAAAAAGTCAGACCATGCACCTTGGACAAGGTAACCCAGAGAGAGTTTTGGGGTTTTTGCATAAAGCTGTCGTATGGAGGCCAAATGATATAACAGGTTATGCAGATTAACATTGGGGTAGGTAAATTCTTTGGTAGAGAGGTGTGCATGGATTCTGAAAAGATTGACAACATCTTATTACTAACCATATGTCATATCAATGTCATTAAAATTTGGTTTCCCCTTATTCTTTATCCTAGATTTTTATACATAAATCCATTTATCTCTCCTCCCTCGGCATCCGTATCACTAGATGCACCTCCCTCTTTCTCCCCTTTTCCTCAAGCTCCTTTTGGTGGTGGATTCAGCTCAGATTTTTCAGGGAATATTCATTTATTTTTATCCTCTATTGATTTAATTATATATTCTTTTTTTCTATCATTCATCATCTGTGTATTGTTTCTCTTGCGGGTATGGTACTTAATTTAAGTATTTTTCTTTCTTAACAGGGTTCAGTCTTGATCTTTTTTGTCGATTCATGACTTTCTAGGGTTTTTTGGTTGTGTGTATGGTTTTTTCACATCATTTTATAGAAGTTTATTCTTATGTTATATGTGGTAGTTCAATGACTTAAAAATTTAAATGTTTTTAAAATTATTTTATGTGTATCTAATTTTATTTTATAAATTTTGTATGTGGTGAAAATTATATTATTGGACTGTTTTATCAAGTGATCATTATTAAATTTTATTTTCACAGGGTTATGTGTATGTTTTTGAATGAGTTATTATGATGTATTACTAGAAATGGGTTTCATTCCTTTTGTGTAAGGTGAAAAAATGGTGTTTAAAGGCACCATGGGCAAGAACTTGTCCCAAATAATTATTCAACAAAAAATTGGGTAACATTGGAATATGTAATTTTTATTCACATGATTAAATATGAATTTTAAATTGATTAAATGATAAAAATAATGTTTTAAAAATGTTATTGGTTTATACATTGATTTAACAATGGGCCTTAACCAATGGAATTGGTTCATTAATTTTATTTTATTCTTTTGATTTATCAAATATGAATTTATGAGTTATGTGAGAGAGACAAAACACCTTGGAAAATGTTTTTCTGTGTGTTTATGATGGAAATTTGTTGGGTTTTTGAAAAAAATAGTTATTTCAAAGAAAATTTCTAATTATTTGTTTATGTATGTGAAAAATGGTGTTTTATGAACCATGTGACTTGAACTAGATCACAAGTGAATCCCAAGTATCTAAGTGGGATGTCTAGTTCTTGTATGATAGTGATTTGGAAGTGGAAATAGAAAGGTTTCTTTAGTTGTATTGATTCTTACAACACTCACTAATCAATGATCATGATCAATGACCAATATTCCTATGGGGTTTCACCTTTTAGTGGATCATGCATGAGAAAGATTTTATTGTGGTTTCTATACCAACCTTCACTGAGGCACGAGGTTCTAATGTCTCACTCGTGCTTGATGAACCATAGGGATTTACCCATGGCTCTCTAGCTTGACATGATTCATATATTTTGGGGTTATATTAATCAACATATGGTGGACCTCGCATGTGTGTCTATATATTCCTTTTTAAATAATGTTGTTGTATGATGTTTTTTCTTGAAAGCATTCCTTTTGAGAATGTTCTCTAATAAAATGTTTTATTATAAATATTTTAAATGAATTTACATAAATGTGAATGCTATGTTATCTTCAGAATTTATAACATGGAATCCTTTTATTTGGGTTCCATCCTACCGAGGCTTGGCTCATTCCCTACATACACCATTGTGTGTATATAGACTTTTTCAATCAAATCATTTAAAGTAATGATGTTTGGTTTTTGTGCTTGGGGTTACTAGTGGTGTTGTCTTGTGGTTATTAGTGGCGGTGGCTTGAGAATGTTTCTTATCTTGTTACATGAATTCATGGGATGGAGTTTTATTCCCCACTTTAGTGTAGTGTTTTTCGGGTTTTTTCCTACATTTTAATAATTAAAATTGGAAATTATTTATTCCATGTTTTATTATTAGTTTCTACTATATTTATATTTATTTTTATTTTAGGTTTTTTATTTATGCATAGCGTGAAATCATTCCAAATTTTTATTGTTGATAGATGAGGACTTTTTTCCATCACGTGGGGATCAAGAATTCCCTTCGATCCATGAGATGGACTGGGTCAGGTGCTGGTTTGGATGAAGTCATTCCATGGTTTGTGAAAAAATGGTATTAGAGAAGGATACACTATTTTTGGTCATGTTATTTGGTAAAGAGTATGGGTAGATCAAAGATAAGATAGTTGGTACTTGATTTTATGGTTATGAGTATTGTTCATGGCTAACAAACCTCATTATAATACTAATTTTACTAGGGTAAGCCAGGTTTTATATGGACTAATTAGTGTTCATGAAATGAAACAAGAATTGGATATTTGGTCTAAATGAGATCTCAGGGCCTGGAAATCCATTTTGAAATGGGGATTTTGTTCTAGAATTTTCATTGTGATAGTGGTGGAATTTTTTTATGGATTCCAACCAAATGGCCATGTCACCCATCATAACAAGTTTCCCTTTTAGAATTTCCTTGTGTCTCCTTGTGTTCACAAAATTATTTTGGAATTTGTTTTAATTTTTTGTGATACATTAATTTAAAGTGGATATGGTTTGATTTTATTGTGGGGGGGTGAAAAACGTTTTGAATAGATATTTTAAACGTTTTAGTTTAATATAGAGGTTTCAGTTAATAGGGGCGAGTTTACCGAGATGTTGTTTTTATAATCAAAACTTGTAGTTTATCAAAAATTGGTTTCTCGGAAAATCAAAATTTATTTTTGAAAAGTGTTTTGTAAGTATGTTTTAAATAAAATGAGATACTTTTGTAATTAAATGTTTAATAAGGATGTGGGTTTTGTTTTGAGGATTAATATATTTTTAAATGAGATGAAATGTTTTAGAATTGAGGCATATAGTTTTAGAATAGTATTTATTTGAATGGATGGTATTTTTCTAGAATATTTTTTTAAACTTTAGTATTATCATGAGTGGCCACATGCTTGGGAAAACTGTGGAAAATTGATGATTTGCCATTTTTGAATGGAAATATTCATTTGTGAGACTCCATGGGATACCATTGTTGTATATTCAACCCAGAAATCCAATTTTATTTCCAAAGGTTCATTTATGATGAAATGTGTTGGTTTGATAACTTGGGATTGTGTGGTGACATATTTTATGTTGGGAATTCTGTTTAATCAGAGTTTTTTTATTAAAATTCGTTCATCAATGAAGGGTGTTTTCACATTTAATTTTTTGTCGATGAGTCCACTTTGAAATAATAGTCAGTGGGTTCTTGTGATTTTTTTTTTGAAATCTTTTGGGTTGGATCCCTCTATGTGTTCATTTTTTTCTAGTACAATTTTTTTGACTGGATAGTTTGTTTGGATCCTCAGTTTTCCTTGTTGGTTAGTGTATAACCCCAAAAATAATCGATGCATAATCATAGTGTGACCATGGGTGACTTCTCATTGGTACCCCTCATGTTGATCAATGTAAGTACATTATTCTTAATCTTTGGTAATTGAATCCACCCCTTCCATTTTTCGTTTAGATGATCCTCTCCCAATAGAAGAACAGATGTAGAATTACTATAAATAGACCTCAGTTTATTGAGTTCCTTGAGTCATGAAAGGATATGTTTAAAACCATTGTTCCTGATGGTTCTTCCTAGAAGTGGTAAAGAGAGTTCTAGTATGTAGTGTAGAAATCACCCTGAAGCAGTTGATGTTAGTCATGATGTAAGAAAGTCGTCCATGTATTTCAATGACTACATTTCAATAAGATAGCTTATTATTCCATCTATAAGGTAGTTTTGGGAAAAAAGAGGATGTGATTTCTGAATGATTGGAATATTATCATGATTGTTGACACATAATTCATTAGAAAAATCTCTCCCAGAGTCTATCTTAGAGGAGTCATGAAGAAAATTAAACCTCTTCAAAGGAACACTTACATGTTTTCAAGATGATTTCTCTGTTTGAGGACCACATTAGTGTTCCCCTCCTTGTACTTTTCTTATCCGTTATGGTGGTCAAGTTTGGATGTTTTGAAATACTCCTAAAACTTCTACATTTAATGAAGCATGTTTTTTAGGTAATTTTTAATTACTCTATTTGAGGTTGAAGTTTCTTATGAGTGTTCTTAACATTATTTTATATCATACTATGTGGAAAGGGAATATGCATTTTCATCACGTATGTACTATTACCAGTTATGTTCAATGTAGAGGAAAAGTGGGTTTTTAGTGTGTTGTGTTTTCTTAGACCTTCCTGGGTTATCGTATGGTTTATTGTGGCATCAAAAAGAGGAGTTTCAATTAGGGGTCTTCAATGCCTTATCCTGAGGCAAGATAATATTTAAATATCAATCCACAATCCATATACCTCATTGTGAAGCTAGTGCATAGTTAGGACCCCCCATAGGTGTAAACGACATTGGGTAAATGTATGAATTTATTATATATGGAGAGTTTAATCCTTCTGTGTATGTATTTCATTTCTAATTGTAAAGTTTAATGGAAAGAGGAATGGGGAAGTTGTTTCAATGTTGCGAACCACTTGGGAGGAATAGTTCCTCCACAGTTACAAGGAAATGTGTAGGTATAGTCACCATAAAACCCCATTGGTTTTTCCTTGCCAAATTTGAGTCTCCATTTGATGGTTATTATCTATATATTCTTTTGAATCGATCTCGGTTTTGGTTTGGGAATATTTTAGGATGATAGTGTCCCACAGGAGTAGTGAGATGTGAAGTTTTTCTAATTTTTTTTAGAGATTATCTCAGTAGACCCCTTATAGTGTGGGGGGGGGACTATGATGGGTTTCTTGAGTACATTTATGTTGGTTGGTTATAAAGGTGTGATTAACCACTGGGGGTTTGTTTTGGGTTTCCTCTAGAGGAAATTGATGTAAACCATTTTCTTATAGTGGGGAGTCCATTCGGGCCTCCCCATGATTGTAAGATGGTTTAGTCTATGGTTTGGTTTTAAAAGTGGGTGTTTTCATATAGAGCAACCTAATTTTATGTGTCACCATTGATCAAGTGTCGGGGTGTGTGTGTTTATAGCAGTTTCATTGATACAATTTTGTATTATGCTCATTTGGATTCTTTGTTCATTTCAGGTAAGTTGTACGAGGTTCATTTGGTGATGTCTAATGTGATTTTCACTTTAATGGATGGATTTTAATTGTGATAGTTCTGTTTCATTGATTGATCAATCAGATATGTTTTAGATTTTTGGGTTAGAAGACATATTGGGGTGTCTATTCATTGATTGTTCCTCCCAAGTTCATCTTGTAATCCTATTTTCAATCCCATATTGTTCATTAATTCTTCTTGTTTTATGTCATTTGGTAATTTCCTTTAGATAAGGAAGAGTTTTTTTTATTTTCATATCACAATTTGTTGTGGATTTCTTATGTACTGAAGTCATTATGGTTTTTTGAAATGTCAAACCCGGGTTTTTTACATCACCCTTCATTCTATTTTAGGTTTGGTTCTCGATTATTTACTTGGGAACCGAGTGTGATGGATTATAATTTTTGAGGTCTTCACATTATTTATTCATATTATAGTTCTATTTCGTGAGTTTCCCTATGAATATATTATAATTATATTTTTTTTTGGTGGACACTATCTGGAACATGGTTGGCACAAGGTTAATAGAAACTATGCACCCTGCCTAGGTAACCATGTTGTAGGTGGCTGGTTGATATAGTAGCTACCACATGACTAGTGCACAATAAGTTAGGTCTTGTACCTCGGCCCAGGTAACCATGCATTGGGTTGGGGGATTAATCAAGAAGATTCCGCTTGTCTTCCATATGATATGTCAGGCCATGTGGATTAATTGTGGGGGTAGTTACTTTCTTATGATAATAGGTGTGAACAGTCACCACTCAGTTTGAAAACCCATGCAGACTAACCCTATGGCCAATCTAGGTCATTAAAATTTTGTTTCCCATTTTATCCCTCCCCTATTTTTTCTATAAACCAAATATCGTCTCATCCCATATCCTCCCTAGCACCAGGCCTACCTCCCTCCATCTCCTTATATACATTGGCCTCATTTTGGTGGTGGATTCAACGTAGTGTTTTCTAGGAATATTCATGTCAATATCTACACTCTTGATTTCATGATATATTCTAGGGCTTCTCTCCATCCTCTATTGGGTTTCATTTTTCCAAATGGTAGTATAATTTATTTAGAGTTTGTTCTTTTCTTGATAGGGTTTGATATTGGTGTTTTTCTTCAGACATTGACTTTCTAGTGTCTTTTGGTGTTGCGGATGAGGTTTCACATCATTTTCCAGAGCTTTCATCTAATGAGGTAGGTGGTTCTATGCCTTATCATTTTTATATAATTTTTATATTCTTTTTTTGTATTTATTCTTTATATATGAAATAATTATGTGGTGTGAAGTATATTTCTAGAGTGTTTTTTAATGGGAACTTCATTAAAGTGGATTATTGAAGGGGTAAGGTTATTTTTTTGAATTATTTATTGTTGTGTTTTCCAAAAAAGGGTTATATGCCTTGTTTTAAATTTGTATAAATGGTTTATAAAAGAACCCTTAATTAGAAAATGTTTAAAATTAGTTTTAAATATAATATTGGGTTACCTTAGCATTTGGGATTTTATTGTAAACCTTTAAATAAAAATTGTAAATTGATTAAATAAGGAATAAATTTTTTAAAAAAATTTCTTGGTTTATGTGTTGATTTGGAATGGGGGATTATCCCATTGAATTGTTTAGTTAGTTGTACGATTTTATTGTGATTCATCAAATTGTAATTTTTAGTAATGTGAGGGAAAGTAATAGCATTATAATACGGGTTTCAGTATGTGTACAATTGAATGTCGATGGGTTTATGGAAAATTGTTATTTCTCAGCATGTTTTTAATTCTTGGTTTCTATATATGAAAATTTGTGTTTTGTTGAAACATGTGACATGAACTCAAGAACAAGGGAATTGTGAGAATCAAGGTGGTCCAACTATTTCTAGTACACTATTGTTAGAGAAGTGGAAATATCCATGTTTCACTTTACTATATTGAAACATACAACACTTTCGAAACTATGATGAAGATTGGAGTCCACTAGGACCATGGGGTTTCCACTCCTATTCGATCATCCATGATAATTATAAGATTTTGGTTTCTATACCACCCTACACTGAGGAATAAGGTTCTAGTGTCCCACTCAAGCTCGAATAAACCTAGCGATTTTCCCATGGTTCATTACCTTGACATGATTCTTATATGATGTGGTTCTATCTGTTGTCATAAGGTGGAACTCTCATGTGTATCGAGAAATTCATTTTTTAACAATGCCATTGTGAAATGGTTTTCCTTGAAATCATTCATTTCGAGAATTTCCTCTGATAAAATGTTTTCTTAGAAATGTTTAAAAATTATTTAAATAAATGGTCATGTAATGTTGTCATTAAATTTCATTGAATGGAATCCTTTTATTTGGGTGGCGTCATACTATGATTTTTCTCACTCCCAAATACACCATTGGATGTATGTAGACTTCTTTTGTAGTCATAGCAAAAGGAAATGAGTTTAGAGATGGTGGTAGGTTTTTTTAGTGGTCATCACTTTTTGATCCTAATGAAGGTGGATTTAGGATATTTATTATCTCATTGATTGTTATTATTAATTTTATTATTATCTCATGAACCATTATTATTTTATCATAACCTTATGAACACTTATGGTGCTTGATGACATTTAAATTTGAATACTTAGGTTTACCCTTATTGAGCATTAGAGGTTATCATTCTAGTGCTTCATTTTCCCAAAATTTTAAAGAATGATTTTAAAAAATTGATGTCTATAAGATATTTTATATGGATGATTATAATGTCTAAATTTAAAAATGAAAAGACTGGATAAGTGGTAGAAAAGATCATTTAAATTTATTTGAATGGTTTATAGTGTTGTTTGTCAAAATTATCTTAAAATATATTCTAAAAAGGTCCTCCAATAATTAATTGATTTACAATCTCATTTTTATGGTGTATGGTTTAGATGAAAAATTTTGGTCACAGTTATCAGCATAAATTCGAGGAAAATAATGGTAGGTATTTCAACACTAGATATAGGAGTGCATGTTTTGGGCTATTATTGTTGGTCTCAAAGGGTATTTAAGATAAAATTTGATATTAAGACGTCTTCATGTGATGATATCTTTTGAGTTATGGATACCTCCATTAGGAATATAAGCCTATAGTTAATAATAAGATCAATATCTTGATGCATCCAATTTTTATATTCTTCTATAGTAAAATATTTTAGGTTATCATTAAAATTTTATGAGTCTCTTTTTGTTAAATTGTATGTAAATATTTTGATTAATGTGAAGTGTTTCCTTACATCTAGAAGAGATGAGTTTGAAGGTATTGATAAAAATTTGATTATTTTTTATCTTATATATTTTGGTATTTATGAGAAGATAATTATTACCATAGAGATAAACATGTAACTGAAAAGTTATTTGGTGATTATGTGGAAAATATTACATCAAAATAATATCACAATCTTTTGATCTTATAATAAAGAATTTATGAGATGAAATTTGATTTTGAGATACTCAATTAATTTGGGGATATAATTTGATTTTGTATATAGGTTTATTTAATGATTTAGATTCAGTATTCAGAAACACTATTGAATATTAAATATTAATTTTTCATGTGAAGGTTTATTAATATTTGGTATTATCTTACCATGTAAAACAATTTGAGTCTTTGATACTGTCTAAATACATATGGAATAGATTGAATATCCATTTAATAGTTATGTGGTATTTAGAAGTTAATTTTAGTGGTCCATGAATAAAAAATTCATCTTGATTACACATGATTTGGACAAGAGGATTATATTATTTAGGAATTTGACTAAAGGAATTTCGTAGACTTTGAGAGGAAAACAGAGAGAAAAAATTCTACTCATCAAGTAATAATATTTCATTTTATATGCTTTTATATATACTTAGAATATTATTTAATTATAAAAATTGGATAATGAATCAAATGTATTATCCTATTACCTTAAATTATAATGAAATTATTGTCTTTTCGACTACAAAAAAATTATGTTTTTGGGGCCCATATCTTTCCATTAATTAGTAACATGTAGGTGATCAGTAAACTCAATCACTCTCTATAATTATTTAGGAATTTTGTATCTATATAGATTCCTAGTTATGTATATCTTCTTGTGATTTTTATGTTTCCAACAATCCTTATTAGGGGATTTATTTTTTAATTCATTTTCTTAATTTTTTGTTTAATAACGGAATTTAAAAAACTTTAATGTTTTGAAAACCAAGATAAATTCTAATAGGGAGATTAACCTTATATGTGCAAGGATGTAACATCAATAAATTGTATGAAATACCTTCATTAGAATCAATTTAATTTCATTTAAATATTGTGTTACACAAAAATACATTGTTCATATTTCATTATACAAAACGCTATATTTATATTCTATTTCACACAACAAGGAGTCTCTATGAAAACATGTGTTACTTGAAATCCTGAGTTTTCTACTACAACAACATAATATTAATTTTTAAATTTTGATTATTATCACCATGAGGTTGGAATGAATGGAATAAATAAGATTAAATAAATATTTATTACTTGGTATAGAAATTTTTTAGAGTGAATTCTTTGGTAGCCATTTAATTATAATAAAAATTAATTAAATTAAATATAAATGATTTTTTTAATGAAAACATTTTTTTATTTCGATATAGAAGTTTTATCATATTAATTATAATAATATCTATTATTGAACAATATTAATTAAATATATATATTATTAATTAAATTGAATAACTTTCAATTCATTCAATTTGTTTTGTATGTATAATATATAAAGAAATAAAATGTTATACATTAAAAGCTATATTTTTCTAAGATGTCGTTTGACACCTTTTAATGGAACACTTGTATTAAAACTAAATTTTTTATATTAATAAATATTATTGATAAAATATTACTCTTTTTTAATGGTTAATTTTAAAAGTTTTTATGGGTGAGTTTTTTAGATTTTTCTTAGAACTTTAATATTTTGATAAATAATGAATAATTATAGATTTTAAATGAAAACATATTTTTAGTATAATGTATATATATACATAACAAATATTTTAAATTTATCATCAAGAATAATTAGTTCAATTATATATCAATCAATCCAATATAAGAAATTTTATTCAATATCACAATAAAATTTTTTATTAATACATCTAGAAAATTTTATTTTTTTACTCTCAAACCCCATTGTTTCAACCAATATGCATGATTAATTTTCAATTTAATTCTGTCACATAACAGTTTTGAATTTTGAAAAATTTCTTATATATATTGAAAATTAATAATTTAAAATAATTATTAAATTAGAAATTTATTTTGAAGAAAAATATTAGGGAATTTAATCAAAAATATTACAAGTATTAAGCTAAAAAAGAGTTTTCATAGTGGTTAAACATTAATAATAAGAGGGAAAATTGACATAAAAATTCTTAAAACGCATTTTATGTCCATATCTAAACCATATAAAATATTTAATATAATGTTTTCATTATTGGGGGAAAATTATGCAAGGTACCGCTCCTAATATTGGTTAACTTTTTTAAACATATCATAACTCCACTCCTCCAACACTAAAAAAAGAAATTCACTCTCCCTCTATCATCACCCCATTGAATCCATTCTTTCTCATCACAACCTTGCAAACTTATATAAACATATCTTTACCCTAATCATATATTATCCACATAGAGATGAAATAAATCCATGTATGTCCTTTGGGGAAAACCAAAAGGAGTTACTCGAAGAAGATGTAACATTTCTCAATGATCACTTTGGTTTTCCATAATTATTCATTAATTGGATTAGTAATCTTACATGATTATATAATTACATAATTTTTATTAACATTATGATATTTCATAGGGTTTTACAAACCTCTATACACACTTACATCAAATGGAATACACAATCAACATTTGTTTGTACAGAAAAATATCACCTCACTTACCAATGTCATTTGTTTTTCCATTACAGAATCTCATGTATGAGAATAACTATGGAAATAAAGGTTTTAAACGATATATATAATATTTATGATGTTTTTATTATTAATTTATTATTATATAAAACTTAAAATTGTTTATTCAATTTTGTGGGAATATGATTATTAAACATTAATATATGGTTATTTGAATATAAATTTGATTATCTCAATTTATTCCGGTTTATTTTTTGAATTTTGCTAATGAGGTAATTGATTTTCTTCCAAGTTTTCCTTCTTATAGACAATTGTAATGTTCCACAACTATATTTTTTTATAAGGGGTATATAATACTCCATTGAAATGATATATCATTAATATACTAATTTTATCAATATTTTATGTTTCTTTTAATGTTATTCATTAATTGGTATTATGTATCAAATGTTTCAATGTAATATGGGAAACATTTGAATGTTTAATGATTATTTTCCTCAATAATGTATTTAAGAAAATTTTATGTGAATTTACATTCATCAATGTCTCAAAACCATTCTGATACATATCATCCACTATGAATAATTTTTATTTATACACTCCACTTTCTTTATATGAATTAATTATATTTTTTTCAAATATATTTTTATGAAACTAGTTTCTGTTACATTGGTTAACCATGTTTTAGATATACTGTTTTGGAACTCATTTATTTTCACAAGTTAATCATGATTCAGGGATTTTTTGGTGAATGAATTTTATTTTCCATGACTAAACCATTCTTCAAATATATTATTTTTTAACCTATTTAGTTTCCATGAGATAACCATGTTTCGGAGATATTATTATAGAATATTTCTTCCCACAAGTTAATAATGATTCCAAGTGGTTGATATGAAACACATCAATTTTCAATATGTTAATTATATTATAAAAAATATATTGGATTCAACTATGAGTTTTTGATGAAATTAATGATTTTATGTGTTATTATATGGTAATGTTAATTGGATATTTGATGGGTTATTATGTTCTAAATGAATGATTGTTTGTTCTGTGATAAAAGAATGAAGAGTGACCATGATAAAACAACATAGGAGGGTTTCATGATAAGCTAGTGATGGGTGGGGGGAACTATGATAATCCAATAATTCATTCGTTTTGGAATTTTATTGTAATGTTTTTAAATTTGTAGGACTCATTGTAAGTGTAAAATTAAAATTATCTTCAATGTACATATATGTTTTAATTTTGATTTATAGGTGTTTATAATGTTTAAAATGATGGATATTGAAATCACATGGAATTTATTATTGATTATGATGACTCTGTATTTTTTTATGTTTTAATATTTTATGATCTAGCAATTTATGTGTATAACTTATTATCTGATTCTCGTAAAAAATTTGATTATGTCATCTTACACGTATTCACTCTTATTCCCATTGATGACATTCAATTTCTCATGTTTGTTTTTATAATAATTTACTATGTGATCACACTCCCTTTATGCTTCCATTTCCCTACATTAAATAGAATGATTTTGAATGAGTTATGTCTATAAGTGATTTCATATAGATGATGATAATCACTTAACATGATATATAAGTGAAGGGTTATGTTGAATAAATTATAATTTAATGTCATGTGAATTATTTTATATAGATGTTTTCCATAATCATCTAAAAAAATAAACCTAAATGGCCGTATATTATATAAGATTTCCAAGATTTTAGATTTACATTGTAAATAATAGATGAAAATTTAGGTCATAATTATCAACATCAAATCTAGGAATGTATTGTTGTGGATTTCATCACCTGATCTGGGAGTGAGGGTTCTATGATTTTATGTGAATCTTATTGTGAATAAATTATAATTAACAAGTTAATGGGTTAAGATCATAATTAAGTATCTAGTATAGCATCAATACATTTATTAAGACAGAATAGTTTTCCGTATTTGGTGTATTCCAACCAAATTCAGCAAGAGGTCTGGACTCGAGTCTCGATGATAAGTAGTATGTCTTGGTACAATGACATGATAAAAAGTTTTTGATATAATGTATTATTCATTTTATTGTAATGAGATACATATTATTGATATCATTATATTCATTTACATTCATGTATATTACTTTATCTTAGATTTAGTTGATTATTCCTTGATGTGGTTGATTTATTCCTTCAATATTATTTATTCCATTTTATGGCATGATTAAATCAGATGTATATATCGCTTACTAAGAATTTTAAATCACCTATTATTATGTTATCATTTCCATAGGTTATAAAGTAGTTTATTAAACATGATATGTATAAAAGTATATCTTGTGTAGAAAATATTTTGGTAGATACTGAAGAATCAATATTGATGAATTATTTTTAATATAGTGAACACAGTATGATTAAAATTTTATTTAAGATTTTTTAATTTATGTATTCCCTTAAATTATAAAATAAATATTCTAGAAATGAGCCATTTAATAAAGTGACGAAATAATAGATTTTGATTTTACACTTATGGGAAGTTATATCTAAGAGTTTTAGATAAGTGTCATTGTTAGGATGTTATATATGTGATTGTAGAAGCAAACACGGGAGCGTAGGTATATAACATCATATATATCTTATCATGGGTGTATTTTATTAAATATTGAATATTAAATATCACTATTATTTATAAAAAAAATCATTTACTATGTTACATCATTAAAAAAATTTATAATGTTTTAATAGATAAGAAAAATACATTATATAATGAATATATAATGTTAATTACTTACTTATTCTCCCATATATTGAATATAAAATAATACTTGGAACAAAACTACTTCAAACAATTAAATAATATCTTATAGAAATACATCCAGTTAGGCAGAATCATGGTAATCAATTTATATGACCACTCAGGTGGGTTTTAGATCTTTTATCTATAATAAAAAATATACTGAGAATTGATTTACACTAATTTATAATCCAAAATCAATTAATTCATATGAAAATTTTACTTTGTGTATATTATAATGGTTAAATAATATTCTTGGTTTGTAGAATTATTATTTTTATTATATGGTAACATGAGTACAAACATTTCTACTAATTTTTCTTTTATTTCCACACATTTTCCCCATAACTTTACAAAAGTTGGGAAGAAATATTCCATTCAATGGGATTTTGTGGATACACACCATCAAAGGCATTTTGTTCTCCAAACATTTGAATACCCTCATTATATATTGTAGTAATGTTTCGTCACCTTCTTGTTTGTTTGGTTTTATAACTATTGGTATGGGTGGCTGGTGTAGATTGTGGTCTACCTTGGTGAAATTACCCTTATCCTTATTTACTAGGGTCTCTCCAAAAGAACTTCTTTAGGTTTGTTTTCAATTTCTTATTATTTATATACTTGTTCATGTTCCTTGGGATATCAATTTTTAGATTCTTCATGGTTTGGTGATTGCTAATTGTTCATTTCCAAATTCCTAGTAAATGTATAAATATATAAGGAATTACCCTTTAGTTGGTAATTTAATTAATATTAATATTACATAATCCATGGTTGTACAATTTATTTAGGGATGATAGATTCTCAATAAAATACTGTTATATATCTTTTAGGGACGATCCATGAGAGTTTTTCATATAATTCTGAGTGTTATGAGGCTCCACAAACTACTTATCAATTTATATTATCAAGGATTAATGTTATTATTCATGTTTATATCATTTTCAGGGATAACAACTACTTTATTTGAAACATGGAAGATAAAATGGTTGTTGTAAGTTATATTTTATAGTTTGTAATATTTAATCTTGTTTATTATATCCAAACTAGGTAATTGAATAATAAATGAATCATTGGTTATATGTTATTTAATTTTTTTAATGGATCTTCCTCATTCCTTCATTAATTTTAGTTACATAAATATGAAGGAATCCAATGATATTATGTCCTATATATTGTAACTTATTTTTTAATATTGGTTTGTGAAAGGTGATATTTCTTTTACATTGTTAAAAGATAACTATATAGAAAAGATATTAGTTCTGTAATTTTTTATGTAAATAATATATGGATCCTTTTACCTCATTAAATCCTATTATTATTGTTATTTGACTTGATTATTGTATCATTTTGAATAAACAATCAAGAATTTTTATTACATCAATAAATGAAGTTTCAATAAGTGATTCTGAAAAGAATACAACTTATATATTCTACATGTTATCCATCAAAACTTGTTACATATATATTGGTTATGATGTACATCAAAATATTATGGTGGATTAGTCGTTTTAATTCTCTTGAATCATTATTAGAAATCATATGGAGTTTATTCACAATTTGTATTGATAAATTATATTTCCTTACTCATGTTGAAACGCTTTTAAAATGTGAGGAATTTATAGATGAGTACATTCTTTATTTTTTACATGGTGGTGATCTCAAAATATTTTAATTTTTTGAGCTATACCTTACCATATCCTTCTATAGAATATGGGAACTCCTTCATAATGGCCTGTGTTTTTTAAACCTTCTTTAGGATTGAATTTATATCAAACAAAACAAAACTATCATAGGGTATGGATTGAATCATCTCATATAAAACCTTTAATTTTTTAATATAATGAAATAATTGTAGTTATATACATTCTTATAAAATATTTTGTTTGGAAATGACTGTTATTATTATTTTTCAATTTATGTGTATATAATTATTTAATTTTTATAACATATTGAAAAAAACATTCCTTATTGTTATCATTACCGATAGTAACTTTGAAATTTGAACTAGAAGAGGATGGTGAAATTGAAATTGGGATATTAAAAAAATACATATTCTCTTATTTAGATGATTTAAATGTTTTGAATCTCACTAGAATTGTCCTTTCATTCTATAGATGAAAACCAATGAGGCAATTTGAACAATGTTTTTTCGGGAATTCAAATTTTTTTTTACAGATAAAAAATGAAAATAATAATAGACTCCATTGAAATGATTCAAGGTTGATGATATGAATTTTTTAGGCCCTCTAAAAAAATATTTATTGAACAATTTAAGATGTACAAACTATGCGAATCAATTTTTTACTTAATTGAAATGGGTAATGCAGGATTGAAATTTGATTTTAGAGGTTCAGTGTTTGTGAAAATAGTGATTATATTTTGATTGTTTTGAAATTATGTTTTAGTAATACTGGTCCAACCATATATTATCCCATAAATAATAGGTTGAATCATTATGTATATTATTTCCCTACCTAATATCTAATAAAATGTGATCTTATTGATTAAACTATCAAAGTTTCTCATGAATAAGGGAGTGAAATGATAACTCTATTCATTAATCCATCTAATACTAGTGATCAAATATCTATGATGATTCTTATATTGCCTACTTTCCAATATATCATGTAGTTGGTTGAATAAAAAAAATTGTTTACAAATCGAGGAATGTTGGTTGAATAATTAAATTAAATGGTAATCATAAAAATAAAATTGTTTAATAAATTATATATATATAGTTAAATGAATTGGACATAATAAACATTACTGTTTATAATAAAACAACATAAAATTGGTGAATTTTCTATGGCTCGAACACTAATATCCATGGTTGACATCATAAAGATCATAAAAAAAATTGATAAATAACATTTGATATTTTTAGTTATGCTCAATCAGAGAGAACCACTTCATTAGTCTAAAATGTCACTCCTTTTTTAAATGCATGATGATTCCTTATGATAATCCAAACACACATTAGTGAATCAAAAATATATCTCATTATTTGATTATTTTTATACCTTTGATAAATTACCCATATTTAATATTCAAATCAAATATCATAGATTTTACATAATGTTTATGGCTTGATGGTTATGATGGAGGATACTGAGAAACTAAAATCATTATTCACATACATGAATATCTCTCATAATCCCAATTTCCTTATTCTATTAGATGTGAATCAGATTTATATAAATATATATTCCTCTTGATTAAAATGAGTAATTTAAATATCTTTGATATTGAATTAAATTTTGAAAACTAAATTTTGGGAAATTTAGATTTTATTTTAGAGATATAACATTAAATTTAGAAAAATATTTGATCCAACACATGATTGAATGTGTAATTCACCTGGATACAACATGCAGATTAATTGATGGAATGATCAGATGTAAATTATATTTATCTTTTAGATTAAACATACATCTAAGAAGCCATATAATTTTAAATATATTTATTTTCATTTTGTTATAGGTTGATTCCATTTTTGATTTTTATTATATGTTGAATCCAGAAATGATTAGTCATGTGGAAAATTTTCATTCAAATTATCAGATGTATTTATTCATTTTGTCTCTTTAGGTATTGAAATAATTATCATGTGTAGTAAATCATGTGTTAAAAAGTGGTCGACACTCTCATCATTCTATAACATCATCTCTTGTGAATGTTTGGACTCTAAGATGAATGTGTGAACACTTTGTAAAGTCACTGAATTTACCCAACCCTATCTAGAGTCAGTATATATTATTTAATAATTAAAATGATTAATTATTCCCTGTAGTTTCTTTAGAAGAATGGTTGGTGGGAGACAATTCAATTTTCTCAATGGAAAACACACACACATTGAAGATATATTTTAAGGTTCAATTTAATCAATTAATAAAATAATATATTTAAATAAAATAAGAACAAATTTATTTAGGGTTTTAGTAATTTTAAATAATAATAAATATCTATTTTTAAATCATATGATGAATATATGAATTAAAATCATGTATCCAATTTTGCAAAAGAAAAAAAATTCCATGATATTCGCTTTTTAAAAATATTATGTGTTAAATTCCACTCATATGAAGTTTATAATTATGGAAAATCATTTCTCATAAATGGATCATAATATAAAGTTCAATGAGAGGAGAAAAAAATAGAAGGCATGTGGAATAGAGAAAGTTAGGGCTATAGTATTTGCAATTGGGGGGAAATATTGGAGCATAATAAAAATTTTATTTTGTTATTAAAATTACATAAGTATTTTTATATTAAAACTATAGGGATTTTGTTGATTCATTGACCACAATTTTCAAAGTGTGATTCCCATGCCCGATTTCACTTATTTTTACAGACCCTCTATCCCTAGAATAACACCCTGCATATTACACAAAAAAACATCCTCAGCAATGCCCAAACAATGGAATGATTATAACAATAACAATTTATTTTCAACCCTTTTAAAAATGTATAACATCTTGTTATTGATTCCATGTAATCCACGATCATATTATTGATCATGATTTAGTTTGATCTCGTTTGGGGGTACATTAGGTAAAATTTATAATTTTTTAGAAGAATCTTGGGCTACACACTATTGGGTAATGGATTTCCAAATCTATGAACCCATCCAATGTAATCCATGAAACCCAAAATGTGTGTATTTTCATGTATTTCATACAGTTTAAAAAATTATTCTCCCATCTAGTAAAAAAATTTCACCCCATTAGAAAGGCACATGGTTAGGGAACACGATTTGAAAAACAATGTGCATAGACCTTTTTAATATCAAAAATTTATTATAAAATTTACTAACCACTTATAATCCCCATCGCAACCCTTACTCATCATGTATTGATTTATAATGTTGGGAGGGATCTGAAGAACCCATTTTGGATCCTTTAAATCGATTTTTTTGTAGTTCATATTTTGGTGAATATCATTTGATTACTCTATAGTAAGGGATATTCTCATGTCCCATATCTCATAATATATTCTTATATCCTATATTTGTTTTTAGATATTATTGTTCTTTGTGGATCTAGACTCCATTTTTTTAATATTTAATTTATTATTGATTTATGTGTCTTAGTTACGGACATTATTCATGTGTGAATCTCATAGCGGGTGTTTGTATACATGTTTCCATGTTAATTATAGGTGGTTCCACCTAATATTGGTTGATTTTATATTAAATGGATCTATTTTTTAATGAAATTGATTTTAAGTAAATATTTAAAAACCAATTTTTTTAAATATATAATTTTATTTAATATGGGATGAAAATGTGCGAGAAATCCAAAATAGAATTTTTTTGGAATGTACTGTAAGAATTGAAATTAATATAATTGTGAAAATCATTTATGAAATTTAATTTTTATGAAATGGATTAAATTTATTTGATAAGAATCTGTGATTTGTTTTATCATGAAAAGAGAATTAATTGACTAAAAACTCTTGTTATTTATAAATTGAAAATGAATTATTAGAACTGGATATGGAGAAATTTATTTTTAAAATGGTTTGAAATTATTTTCAAATTATTTATTACTTTATTTAGAAAATAAAATCTTGGTAAGGTAGTGATTTATTTGATTAAAACTTGATAGGATGGTAATTCCCTATAAATGGATTAACGCTCTAAAAACATGAAAAACAGAGTTTGGTAAATCATATACTCAGTGGGATTTCGATGATTCCTCTATGAATAGTTCCAAAGGGATGTGGGTGTTTAAATTTCCACAATAAAAAAATTTATTATTTGAGGATATCAAAACCTAGAACTATCATACCTTAGGGTAGATTAACATATTACTTATTGTAATAATTGGGATATATATTTTTTCCAATTTTTGTGGAATTTGTTTACTCATCCTTAATGAATTATATAAATTATTTTATATAATTTTATTAAAGAGATAAATTTTGAATTGTTTCATAAATTTTGATTAAAAATAACGTTTTTTATTATATATAATATTGAAATATCAGGATTGTTTTACAAAAAAAAATTAACGAATTATTGGGATGTTTATCATTGAATATTCTTATGGAATACTTGGTGAGACCCTACTATGACAGTTTCTCACACAATTCCTTTTTCTATGGGATTTAGTTAAATTCCTTCTAACCTACTCAAGAATGTGAAAAACACCAATTGGTGGTGGTTTTTTGTTTTTGATCGATTGCCCTTGTATTTTTGTGTTTTTTGTGGCTTGGGTTGTTTTATCTTGTTAGTTATTGGTTAATTTATGAAAGAAAGTTTGGTTTTGGTATCCTTTATTTTTATACTGGTACAATATCCTTTGGTAGTTTTCTTTGAGAATAAAAATATGTATTTTTTTCTTCCAGCATGTTTAAGAAAAATTCATTACCACTTCCATATTTTATTATGCTTGGTACTAGTCACCAACCCATGTGGATTGGAAATAATATCCCTGATATGTTATTTTTAGAATAGGTATCAAGGTATCAAGGTATTTGGGCCGGTTCAAAACAAAGAAGAATCAAGGTTTCAAGTTTTTCATCTTTATTTCATGTTGGTAGGGTGTTTTTGTTTCATCTGGAATTGGGGATGACCTCGTTGGTTTAAGGTTCAATCATTCCAAGCGGTTTCTAACGGGTTTGTTCGTAGAACCGCAAACATCCAATGATTCTATATCCATTGGACCTACTTTTCAAAGGTAGGTTCTCATTAGTTTTGAACTAATATGGCTTAAGATTTTCCATTGGTCTAGAGGATGGGAGGTCTGACTCATTACACCTTTTTTAAGGGAAATATTCTCTATTCTGGGACCCTCTTTATAGATTTATGTTATGTTCATGAATCCTTATTAAATTACCAAGTATAAGAATGATATTTCCTTTAGATCTGACAATCAATGATTGATATGTAGGAAATTTAGATAATCATTTTATATGTAATAGCGGTTCTTCATCAATAGAGAATCATCTATATTTGTTAGAGATTCATAGTCAATGGTATCCATTAATACATTATACCAAATTCTCTTGGTCATTGTGATGACCATACTTGTTTTAAAGCCACTCAGTGAGGCACTTGAATTTTTTGGTCATTCATAAGGACATGGACTATTTCAGAGTTGAGATCGTACCCACAGATGGGCTACCTATGTATCCTTTATTTAGAAAAGGAATCAGAACCCACGTAGTTATAGTAAGATAATATGATGTTTATACAAGGTTTGATGGCTCAAAGGAAGATTCCATGATTACTTTTACACTCTAAGATCATGTGAGTCATGCTCGGTGTGAGAAACAAGAGGTATTGGTGAAACCAGACAACTGTTCCACAAAAGATGCAATCATTAGAAATGATATGGGGCTTATGTATGTATGACTGCCCAAATAAATAGAGATCGGGACTTATTTTAAAGAAGAAGTCCGGGAACAGGGTCCATAAAGGTATATGTGCTTTTATGGAGATTTGGATACTGTAACATGGGGCTTAATTTTGAGGAAGATACCCAAATTAGGAAGGAATTATGATTGTGTTTTACTCCTGAGAAGGAATCCCAAAATCAAAAGTAAATTATGACCAGTTAAGAGAAATTAAGATTGGAGCTTACTCCTGAGATGGAGGTCCAGGTTAATGAGCACCAGCCTTTGAAAACTGGGGCTTACTCCTAAGGAAGAGGCCCGGGTTAAGGGAATTATGGTTGGGGAATACTCCTAAGAAGGATGCCCATATTTGGGGAATTATGAATGGGTCTTACTCCTAAGGAGGATGCCCAGGTTAGGGGACTTGGGGATTATTCCTAAGGAGGATGCCCAAATTAAGAGAGCATGGACTGGGGAATACTCTTGAAAAGAAGGCACATGTTAAGGATTCTCTAATCTTTAAAGGATGAGGTTGAATGAATGAAATCTATAACCTTAGTGAATTAAAAATGTTTAAAATACTAGGTTTTGAGAGATGATTCATAGAATTCCTTTAAGATAAGTAATCCAATAAAAGAACCACGACATCAATGGATTTAAAGAGGGTTTTGAAGGCTGAATCATGAATAGTAGAGGTCGATAAGCATAAAAGAGGTGAAATGGGCAGGAAGGGCACCCAAAATGAGAGGGGCGCACATGTTCTGTGTGGGGGCACAAGTCCTGGTTGCACAGGTGTACCTACGCGACACATGGGTACTTGAGCGACGGTTAACCCTTAAGGTAATCCTTGGACGAGACTTGGCTCAAGCCCATAGTATTATCCCTAGGGGGATTCTAGAATGGTGGAACGCAATTTCTATTGAAGGGGTAAGGCGGCTCGCAAGTGGGGCCATTTTCCTTATTGGATGGCCACTTAGGCGCACAAGTGTTGATGAGTTTCAACACTTAGGTCTTACTTCCCCTCTTTAGATCTTCCGTTCTAGGTAATAAATTACCATAGAAGTGTTTGGAAAAATTGAGAAGAGACTAGGGCGTCGGGAGCTCAAATATGAGTTTTTGGAAATTTTCCTCCCTGAAGGGGGGGGGGCACAGTGGGTATTTATAGGCTGGTGAAGACCCTGGGCGAAATTCAAAGAGGGTGCACAAGTCACCTGCATGACCACTAGGGCGGCACCCAAGAATACTTGCGCGACCTTTGTGGAACTTGCACGACCCATGTGAAAATGAATCTTTGTTCATTACTTTTTCAATTTTTGATGTTTCTTAAAAGGATGAATCACTTTGGGTTCAAGGTGTTTTCCCATTTCATTCGTTTAGACTCTATGATGGAAAGGAGCATTAACAAATGTCCCCCCTCAGAGTTGGATCCAAAATAAATGAGGATGTGACTCTGAGGAAAAGAAGAATACCAAAGAATATGCGGCACGCAAGTGTTGAGCACGCAGATTGCGGCATGCAAGGGTTGAGCGCGCTGGATTTTAGGCGTGCAGGATTGAGGCATGGCTTATATATATGTGGCCATTCTCGCGTAATGCACCTGGATTTCAAACTTTCGAGCTCTCGCTATGTAAGTTTCCTTTTCCGTGAAATTTGCTCTATTTTCTGTTGATTACTTGCTGGTACGCTGTTGTAGAGGTATTTAGACTTTCACGGTGATACCTACATGCCAAAACTTGTTTGCCACACGTATAATTGTGCGCCAATATTGGGACTTGCGCGCCTTAATTCCTTAGCCATTTTTTCATATTTTCTTCACAATTTATATGAAAAATAAACTTACTTAAGAGTTAATTATTCAACCTTTGTGCATATTAAATGGATCCCAGGAGAATCAGAATGGCCAATAAATTAGATATCAAGTGAGTTGATGATATGATGAGCATCATTGGCCATGATTATTAAACTTTATGCGACAACACTCTTCCAGATTTGGAAAAGTATCTGAAGAAGTATCATTGTGACTTCCCACAGAGCATTTATCTACCTCTATATGGTTATGGTCATCTATGAGAAGTTACAATTCTAGAGGCAAATAACTATCTCCAAAAGACGTGGTTTCATAATTACACAAATTTTGATTCAGTAAACATCTCAAGTGGAGGAGCATTTGTAAATGATGGAATAGTGGAGAAGGCCTACATAATGCATCATAGCCCATGTACCTCAGATCTGAAACCTCAAAATCCTGAGATGAAACCACATTGTTATCCCTCAATCTTCTTATACTCTCAGATGGATCAATCCAAGGGATGGAAGAAGAGTTGTGACTTTCGTCCTAGAGGAGGTGTGAAGCCAACTTTGATGTGGGCATACTGGGTTCGACAAACCTGCGCAGAGTTTGTCAATGATTTAAAAGGAGCTTTAATATATGAAGCCATCTGGGATGGGCAAACATATTTTTACATGAATGATGTCTTTATGCTAGAGATACTCAACCATTAGAGACTAGAAACCATTTCATTCCATCTGACTCATGGAGAAGTAGGCATTAGTCTGTGGGATGTCCACAAGATCTCAGGGGCTCCATTTTTGGGTGAATGTATGATGGATTCATCCCCCCCAAGGTGACTTGGAATGATTCAAAAAAGGCCACGACTTTGGCTTGGGAATTATTGAAAATATTTCAAAAGCTCAAGATTTCAAGGACCCCGTTAACTCATTCTAGAAAGGATATTCATCCAGAGGATTGGATGAATATATTTCTTACCAAGAAGAATGAGAAGGACCTGAAGGAGAAGGGATCGAAGGAGAAGGGATCGAAGGGGAAGGGGCCCAAAGATAAAGGGCCCACTTGTCCTACCACATGCCCCAAAACAGAGAAGAGGGGTGCACCAGGCACATTCTGGCCGACCTTAGATGCAGGAGAATTTGATAAGTGGGGATACGAAATGAATCATAGAATCCCAAAGAAGACTTGTCTAGCGAACTTCTTGTCCTTGTGGCTCAGTGTTTATCTTTTTCCAGTCAGGGACTTGAAGGGAGGCATCAGGCAAGGGACATTTGTTATTTCAGCCACATTGGCTGAGGGAAAAATGGTTGGGTTGCCTACCCCCATTTTAGAAAAGGTTCATAGGAGCTTACTCCATGTCTTCATGGGTAAGTCTCCTCTGAGAATAGTTTGACCATTCCATGTTTTGTGGGGATGTATCGCCACTCACAACAGGATGTATAATGTACAGAACGTAGTACAGGTTCCTAGAGGTTCCTTCAGGCCACCAGTGCAGGCATTCTATAGAATTGCTCTGCTAGCTCTCAATTATTACAACATTGAGGTGAGGCTGAGCATGCATAAAGAATTCAATTTCTTTCCTTATACAAATCCGCCAACTGGGAGGTTTTCTAATGATGGAACAGACAGTCTAGAATTAAGGGCATACATGCTGGCCTACAGAGATGGTGTGCTGGTCACCAGGATTAACAGAGAGATTATATGTGAGGCCTATGCTCCATATAGATTTTCACGTCAATGTAAGTGTTTTCAGCAGACCATTGTATCTCCCCCAGTGCATGTCAGGTCGGATCAACATCTGATGGTTTCCCTACAACTATTGTTGCTGACATCTATGGAGAAAACAGGGGCAGTTTTTGATCTACCAGTTGACAAAGAGGTAAATAACTTGACTACATGGTATACCAAGAACTGGATAAAATCATACCCAGGAGGGGTGTTGAATCACCTAGTTTTCCAGGTGGGGAAAAGAAAGATAACTGTAGAGAAATAAACCCTTCCTCGTGAAGGTGACGCTTCCCCACCTGGAGCTGATTCTCCGGATTCTTCATCTATGACTGACTCACCAGATTCCCAGTATGGGGATGATAAGGCACAACATGTTGCAATGCTGCCTCATGCTAGATATAATCCTCCCGTCAGAATCAAGATACCAACTCTATCAACTCCTAGTGAGTTACTTCATTGGGGTAGTTTTATCAGAATTACATTATATAGTAACAAGTTAGGTTTCTTATTCTCTATCTGTAGTTGCAGAAGCTGGGAAGAAGCTGAAGTCAAAAATTGTAGAACCTTCCTCGCAGCCTTCGGGTACACATACTGAATATCTATGACAAGAGGCTGTCCAGACATTGATGATCTTATACTCCGATGATGAAACTACCTATCTGGATTTGTGCGAGGGGAATCACCTCCCTGGAATAGGGAATCTTTTGGATTCCAGTGATATATGTTACAAGGATAACCCCGATGAAGTGTGGGCTTACATAAGAGGCCTAGAAATTCTCATATATGCCACAAATGATTCCATTCATATCACCAAGCGGGTGAAGGAAATGATAGATCGTGGCGCCACTAAGGTAACTGGTGTTTCCGGAGATAAGGAGTGGCATGATTACGTGGCTCCTGAAGATGTAAGTCATTTTTCTTATTTTCTTTGCAACTTGATTTCAGTAAAATACTTGTTACTCAAGGAAATTATTTTATTCATCCTACAACTTACAAAGAATGGAACTGCTGAGTTTCCTTCACCACAATATAGCCCTAGTGGTACTGCCATTGGGGTTAATGAATCCCTTCGCGTGTCAGGTGAGATATCTCCAGGCCATAAATCCATGGTTGAGGAGTTGAACATGGCTTTCCATTCTCCAATTCATGTACCTGTAGCTGATATTTCTATCACTCCCAAAAAGCCAACAAAGAAAACGCCTCGAAAGAGGAAGTCCAAAACTAAATGCTTCATCAGTAGTGGTACGTCCTTAGGATAATCATGAGTCTTAACCCATGAAAAGGTTGCTCAAACATCTTGTAATTTAAGGGGATTATTAAATTTCCCCTTTGAGGGATAGGATTGACCTTCCTCTAAGAACAACTGAGGGTGCTGGAGAACAATCACAAGTTCAGGATAACTTGGCTGCTTCTATAGAAGAGACAATGTATGTTCCCAGTATCCCTCCTTCTACTGATTCAAGGAGATAAGAGACTTCTTCTGGTAAGATAACCATGATTTATAAAATGTTGAATGAAACATTAACTGACTTCCATTCTGTGATACTTTAGGTTCAACCCCTGCATTAGAGCTTTTGGCGGCCATTGCAACCGATGCCTCTATTTTATATGAAGATGCTCTACAGGTTCAGAGGCTGCAGGATGAAGGTCACCAAGAAGATATATCGAATACTCACACTGGTGAGATTAACCAGGATTATAAGATTACATTGGATGAAGTGATTGAACTTGGAAAATCTTTTGAAGTTTTTTTAGATCTTGTTAAATTACCATGTAATTTAGAAGATTATGGAGGTGAGTGTTGTCTCTCTTCCTATTAAAAATAACTTCTAATTATATCTCTAATCATGATCGGTTTAATTGTGCAGTTCTATCTGAGCAAGCTGCTGAACTACCAATGCCTGAAGGGGGTACAGAAAACCCTACTATTGCAAAGTCATTAGCTCAAGTGGAGATGAACCCCATAGAGCTTCCTAAAACTCACCCTGAAAATATTGTTTAATATAGGAAATACAGGGAGGAGTCTTCTAATGTTATTGATCTACCATTGGGTTAGAGATAACAATTTTTTTGCTATTGTACTTAATTTACAAGACATCCAATCAACTTTTATTATCATTTGAAATTAACAAAACATTCAATTGATTATGAAAGGCCATCAATTTCAGTGGCTAGATCTAGAGGTGAAGCCTCAGCCTCCACCCCAACCGGAATAGAGAGTGAAGAAACACGGGTCAGGGTGGAAGGAATAGAATAGGGCACTTCTCTAAGTGCATTAATCCCAGATTATATTCCCCCATGTGACAGTGATTCTGAATCAAATCCGGAGATACAAAAGGCGCTCCAATTTTCACGATGCAAGGCATGGTTGAACATATGGAAGATAATATCCTAAGTGCCTTTAGAAGAGTTGTCGTCAAAGATCCCATGACTGTCATCCCTATTTGTCATGATGGGACTTGGAGTTTTTGGATATAAAAAGATCCATGCTGCAGTGAAACAAGTCATCATAAGGAGGGAACATGAGCAAAATTCTCATCATGATTTGACCAGGGTGAGGCTGTCAGCCAATCTTAACGAATTTGAGGCTCCAGTATCCCGAGCTGATGTGGATTATGCTACCAAGATGAAGGAGCTAGAGCATAAGATCAAAGATAATGTCGTCCAGCAGATGCACCTTCAGCAACAGTTAGATTCTGTTACTGGGGAACTTGACTAACTGAACAATTAACTGTAAAGAGCTCAAACGAATGGTATGAAATCCATTGCAGATGCCAAGAAAGCACTCCATCAAGCTAAAAAGAGTGAAGTTGGTCGAGTGGAATAGTTTCAAGTGGCTGCTGATAAAGCTCGGGATGCTGTAAATCAAATGAAGACTTATGTTGACAAGCCGTTTGTAATTCTTGGAAAAGATAAGAGACTCCAGTATATGGATGTTCTTATAATTATTGTGCATCAAATGGAAAAAAACTCTTTCATTTTCAATCATTTGTGCACGTGTTTTCATAATACCTGCTTTATGTTTTTACATAAGCCCATGGGCCTAGTAAGCATTGTTTGATTTTTTCTAAGATTATTATAAATAACCCTAGAAAACTTTGTATCTTTAAATTGCTCAATATTACTTAAATCTTAAGAAATTTATGTTTAGTGAGATTTAAGTTGACTTCTGTTCAAAGTTCTCTTTTCTTTTGTGGGATGTTTAATGTCATGCACACTGGACATAAAAGGGATAATGATTAAGGTCGAAATTTCTTTGACTAAATGGATTAAAATTGATTCAATTCCTTGATAATTTCTCTGAAAACATATTACTGCACTCAAGTATGATAGAAAAAAATGTGAACGATGACTTAAGAAATTTTGAATCTGAGGAATTATATGGAAAAGGGATAAAAGGCATTAGAAGATTTAGTTCCCAAGAATGAAGTTACCATTATTTAACTAACCCGTTAGGGTGTTGAATTATGCAGAGCCACCTAAGGGCATTGACTTCATAGTCAAATAATAGCATCTTTTGGCTGACAGGACCGTTATGTAGACTACTTATGCAAGGACACCTAATGGAACATGATGCATATTCAGGAAAAATAATTCTACGAAATTAACTTTTCTACTGCTAAAAAACCTAATGTATGTTTATGGATATTCAAATATTCCAAAGCATAGAGTTTGTTGTATAGAAAGAGGTACTTGAATATGGAGAAGATATTTCCAAACAAGATTGTCTATGAACCAGATGAATGTAACTACTATGAAGGTATAACCCAAACGTAGGGAAGGGAAATATAATACATAGAATTGAATACATTCAGATCATGAAATAGAGTATGCGATAAATATGTTAAGGAATGATTTTTTGTGGATCCCTACATATTATGTTTAAGATTACTAAGGAAAAAAGTGTTTTTCTTCCTAATAATGAAGTTATCATTATTTAGCAAACACGTTAGTGGGTTGGATTATGTAGGGCCACCAAAGGGCATTGGCTGCATAGTCAAATAATACCATCTTTTGGCTGACAGGTCCATTATATAGACTGTTTATGCAAGTCCGCCTAAGGGAACGTGCTGCATAGTCAGGAAAAAGAACTCTCAGAAATTGGACATTTTGTGACTAGATGTCAAAAAAAGGGTTATGAAGAAACGAAAATATTTAAGGTTAGGTTTAGGAAACATAAAAATGGGTATTGTCCAATGTATGTGGAGAAACACATATCAATGCTAACCACAATCATGTTGTGGATGGGTGCTGAATTGAAATCTCGAATATTCCTACGTATCTCATAAGGATGGGAATCAATAAATACGTAGTTCTTGAAATATAGTTTAACTTCATCTGAGGTGAAAGTGTGGGAAATCTTCATTATGGGTCATAGAGCTCGGACCATAATAATGAATACACAGTGTGTGTTTTCATAGGGGATTTTCAGCCAGGGGACTGAAAATGGAATTTGGGGATAGGCCCAGAAGCCTTGGGGCTCGATTCAAGGGACACTCAAACGTTCCTACGTATCCCATAGGGATTGGAATCAAGCCGCACATTGTTCTTGAAAAAACCTCTGTATAGAATTGGTTCGTACAAGTGAAGGGTGAAAAGGGTACTTTAGTACAATGATGGTTTGACCAAAGATAAAAGGTTCGTGTATTTCTATATATGCATGTAGTCTTTGTAATATAAAATGATTGGAGATCAATGTAAATAATGATTCCCTCTCATGTGAGGGTATTAAAGAATGTTTTAGTTTATTTTCGTACATACAAAAGTGTGGTATAGTTTAACATCATATAACAAGGACAATGGTGAACCAATGTAAAGAGATTGATTCTGTGGGTGGCTTCACGGATCAATATCGTATGAGATGGAGGTGAACCAGTGTGAATAGATTTGTTTTGGGCTTGAACCATGGAAGGTTTCCTATGTAACCAACCTATAAGGAAAGTATCAAAGTTAGTGTAGTTCAATTAAAGAATGAATTAGTGATCAAGTTGTTCTTGGGGACAACTACCTAAAAAATGGTGTTGGGACTTACATATTGTTAGCGTCCCAGAGAGGGTGTTATGGTTGAAGTTTACTATAATATCACATGAGTCATTCTCGGTGTGATAAACAAGAGGTAGAAAGAACCTTAACGTTGTACAGTTTAATGTCATGTAGGACATATGAAGGGACTATGTAGTTTAATGTCTCGCAGTGAGGAATTTTGGTGCTGCACAGTTTAATGTTATGTAGAAGGGACAAAATACAATTTAATGTCATGTAGGACATATTATAGGGAAATAGTTCAACGTCATGTTGGAAGTGAACACAGTTTTGCATCATGTTGGACAATAAGGGTGTTATACAATTTAGCGTCCTGTAGCTAAGATGATGGGGAAAATATAGTTTAACGTCATGATGGAAAAAAGCGGGACTGTGCAGTTTAATGTCATGAAATAAGGAAAAAGAAGACATAGTTTAAGGTCATGTGGGACGTATTAGGGATTTTATTCCACAGTTTAACATCATGTTGGATGAAAGGGATGCAAAGAGTTTAAGGTCATAAGCATGGACCTGAACTGATGATGCAGTTTAACGTCTTGCTGGACGTAAGGGACTTTTGTACAGTTTAGTGTCATGTAGCTAGGACGTCATATTTTAATGTCATGTTGGAAAATATGGGTGTTAATAGTTTAAGGTCGTATGCATGAACTGTGGATGATGCAGTTTAACGTCTTGCTGGACAACAGTTCAAATATTTTAAGGTTGTATGCATGGACCAGGGATGATGCATTTTTACTTCTTGCTGGACAATGGTTCGAATAGTTTATGGTTGTATGCATGGACCGGGGATGATGCATTTTAAAGTCTTACTGGACAATGGTGAGAATAGTTTAAGGTCGTATGCATGGACCAGGGATGATGCATTTTGACTTCTTACTGGACAACGGTGTGAATAGTTTATGGTCGTATGCATGGACTGGGGATGATGTATTTTGTGTTTATACAAAATAATTCTTCTGAAATCTGGCATTGGTTGGAGTAGTGATGAGTTCTCTATCCATTGAAATTAAGGAATAAGCTCAATTCGAGTAGACATTATGTATTGAATAAGGTCCTTCCCATTATGGCTCAGGCTAGGGAGGTTTCTTTCCTAGTATCATTGGAGTTCTGAGAACTAATACCAATTCTCCCTGAACGAATGAACGAATACAAACTTTTTAGTTGAAATCTCGTGCTATTCGATTCTGATAGACTTCCATGTGATGCTGGGTGCACAATCTTTTCTCATTTAATCAATTCCATTTCATCCAATCGCTTTTGAGATTGTTCATTTGTAGATGACTTATCACAAATGGCTACTCTGAGCGAGGGTAATTGAACCTCAATGGGCAAGACTGCTTCTGTTCCCTATACCAGTGAATATGGAGATGACCGCGTTGCAGTGAGGGTGGTGGTCCGATAACCATAAAGCATGAAGTAGGTTATCATGACATGATTTATTATCTTTATCCAGTATCTTTTGTAGTATATTTGAATGAGTTTTGTTGAAGGCTTCTATCTGACCATTGGCCGCTACATGATACTGAGATGAATAACTATATTTGGTGTTGTATTCTTGATACAACTTCATCACCTCGGATGAACATAAGTTGGTACCATTGTTCGTCAATATGATATGAGGGACACCAAATCTGGTAATGACGTTAGACTTGATGAAGCTAACAATGCATTTCGAATTGACTTCTTTGAGGGTTATTTCCTCTGCCCATTTGGAAAAGAAGTCAGCAGTAGTAAGAATATACTTCAACTGCTTGGTTGTAGCCAAAGGGTAAGGCCCCACCACATCCATTCCCCATGTGGAAAATGGCCATGAGTATTTAGCTGTAAGAAGCAACTCTGGGGGGTGATGATTGAAGTTCACATGTACATGGCATGAATGACACTTCTTTGTGAAATCAACACAATCTTGTATCATTGAAGGCAAAAAGTATCCAAGCCTTTGAATTTGATCAGATAGTCTATGTCCAGACTAGTGTGCACCACAGATTCCTCCATGTACTTCTTTCATGACATCCATTGTCTCTTCACCATCAATGCATCTAAAGATAACTCCATCAAAACCTCTTTAGTAGGGAATTTTTTCATGGTGATCAGGGCTGTCATAAAGAGTAAAATTGACCACACGTCTCCAGACATGTTCCTTCCCGGCTCTATCCGGTGGAAGTATTCCATCTTTAAGGTATTCCCTGATAGGTGTCATCCATCATGTAGTATGACCATATGGTTCTGGAATGGGACTAATTTCATTAATTTCCTATGTTATGGTTTGAACATAAGGTGAAATTGTATGATGGTGGGAAATACTGATGGTTGTCTCATCCCGATTTGGATCTTCCAGAGTTGTGGCTATATTATCTAGTGCATCATCTTTAGCATTTTGTGATATTGGGACATAAGAAAATGTCAATTTCATAGGAAATTCCGACATTAACTCTCAAATGTAATAATACAAAGGGATTAACTCTTCTTTTCTAATTCTGTAATCCCCATTGAGTTGTTTTATTACCAATTCTGAATGACCATTCACCTTTAAGTGATTCACTTGTTCTTGAAGCGCCAACTCCAAGCCAACGATAAGAGCTTGATATTCCACTTAATTATTTTTACCACCTCCAAATAATGCGAAGGAATAGGGTAGCACTTCCTTTTCCGTAGAAATGAGCACACTTCCTAACCCAGCTTTTTTGAATTTAGGATTTTCCATTTTCCTCCCTGTTGGACTTCTGGAAGCACCATCAAAGTACATTTCCAATGTTTGAAGACTATCTTGAATAAAGAATAATTCTTCATCAGGAAGTTCAATATCTGGAGATGTATCTTCCACTGAAGGGTGTTCAGCAAGGAAATCATATAGAGTTTGTCCCTTTATTGCCTTTTGAGACACATATTGAATATCAAATTGCTGAAAAATAACTGCCCACCTTGCCACACGTCCTATAAGCATTAGGCGGATAAGTATTAATTTGAGCGGGTTATTGCAAGATATCAATTGGACCATGTGATTTTTCAGGTAGTGTCTCAACTTATGATCTGCAAAAATTAATTCTAGGCATCACTACTCAATATTTGAATATCGGGTTTCTGCTTCAAGCATAGTCTGACTGAGATAGTAGAGACTGTTTTCATTCCCAGCATCATGCTTCTGAGCAATAAAGGAACCCAATGATCGCTCTAAAGCTGTCACATAAAGGATAAGTGGCCTTCCTTCAATAGGTGGCATTAATATCCCTGGACTCAAGAGATATTTCTTGAGGCTATCGAATGCTTCTTGACATTTTTCAGTCCACTTGTAAGTGACTCCTTTCTTCATCAATTTGGTGAAGGGTAAACTTTTTCCTGCCAAATTGGAGATGAAATGTCGAATATAGGATAAGTGTCTTTGAAGTCTTCTCAATTCGTTCAAATTTCGAGGAGGTGAAATACCAAGGACTGAATTTTTCTTCTCAAGATCGACTTCGATACCACAATGGCGTACAGAAAAGCCGAGAAAGTTTCCTGAGGTTAACCAAAAAGAACATTTTAAGGGGTTCATCTTCAAATTATGTTGCCGAAGTTTGTGGAATATGATGTCCAATTCAGCCAAGTGATTCGAACTTTTCCTGAATTTAACCACCAAATCATCCACATAACATTCATCAAACTTCCCTAAAAAGGCTTCGAAGATACGATGCATATCACACTGAAATGTTGCGCCTACATTATTTATGCCAAAGGGAATTAAATGATAGCATAACACACCCTGAGGGGCTCTGAAGGCTATAGATTCTTCATCATCTTGAGCCATTCGGATTTTATTATACCCAAAATATACATCCATGAATGAAATTTCTTCATAGACTGTTGTTTCATCATTTAGGAGTTATGTAATCGAAACTAGAAAATCATCCTTAGGACAATGCCGATTATGATCTCTGAAATCAATGAAAACTCTAATTTTTCCATTTTTCTTCTTCACAGGGACAATATTAGCCAACCAATTGAGATATTGAACTTCTCTGATGAAGTTTCATTTGATTATCTTATCCACTTTAGCTTCAATTTTTGAAGCATAAGTTGGGTGTGTTCTTCTTGCAGCATGTTTGAATCCTCGATGTTCTTCTGGAAAACCCATACGATGAGTGGAAACATCAGGATCATGCCCTGGAATATCTGTATAATTCCAAGAAAATATATCTTGATTTTCATTAAAAATGAAATATAAATCTCTTTCTCTTCACGAGTAATGGCCGCACTAATTAAAGTGGGGAGTGGATCTTCTTTTGTACCCGGATTTATTTCTCTGAGTTCATCCACAGTGGTAGATATACCCTCTTCAAATGATGGAGGAGCATCCTTGAGATCTTCCACTTCTTCTTCAAAATGTGTTATTTCTTCTATTTCTACATGCATAGTAGATGATGAAGTTGAATTTCTATGATCAGAAGAGATGTTAAAATTTGAACATCTTGAAGAAGAAGCTTCCATTTCTAACCCGATTGACGATAAAGGGTATTTCTTGGGTATTAAAGAAGAAATGATGGATTGATAATCGACTACATCATTCACCTTTGACATTGCTATAACTTCTTCTCACCTGGTTGGCGAAGTATAGACTTTTTGGATTTTATCATATGAAATGAAGACATCCCCATTTGAGCTTTCCTCATTGCTTGGTGAATCAACATTTTCTCCCATGTTGTCTGTCCTGATTGTCGTGATTGACATTATGGAAGTTTCCATTAGAGTATTTTGATTTGATTCTATCTTGTCAACTTGACTGATAAGAAACACATAATCTATACTATCATGTGTAAATGGATTTACTGAAATCTTTTCCATACCAAATGGAGAATTAACTTTGTTAATCTCCCATGTTGTGGATTTATCCATTCCCTTCATGTGATAGAATTGTGCCTCAATGTATTGAGATTCACATGTCTTGAATGGGGCCTTATCACCATAAAATTCCCCAATTTGACCATCGAAACAATATTTGAGACATTGATGATATGATGAAGGGATAGCCACATGTTGATGTAGCTAGTGTTTTTCAAGAAACATGTTGAAGGATGAGTCTTGGTCAATAACCATGAAATCTAAATTGGTTATGAGATCTCCAAACTAAGTTCTGATTGCAATATCACGCAGCGGTTCTTGTTCATTTTTATCCAATCCTTGTAACATCATAGTAGAAGGAGTTAAATTATATTTCGTGAGGCCCAATCGACAAAGTGTACGAATGGGGATGAGGTTGACTCCTGAACCATTATCAATCAAACCTCTTCATATGTCTACACCATTGACCTTTCTAGATAAGTACAATTGTCTAATATTTTTATGCACGAAATCATATTCATCTTCATCTATGAATGATATCATTGCATGGAATTCTGCAGGATTATTCTCTACATGGTAGGCTTTAGCCGCAGAAATTTCAGTTTCAACATCCTAAGGACTTGACAAAGCCTCGATGAGTGCCTCCCAAAGATCCGTTGATAAATTTAAGGAATCCAGAATTGATAACTAGGCCGGTAATTGGGCCAAGTGTTTCTAAACATCATATTTTTGATCCAAAGGTATGCATTTTCCAACGGGAATGTGTGGTTTCACAGGTACCTTAGAATTTTATGCTTTGGAAATAGATGCATCTTGTATTGGGGTAGGAGTTGGTAATACACCTGGCTTCAGAAGATTAGACTGATTAGGTCTATTTACATGCTGAGAGGAAGAAGGTGGAACCTCCAAACAATCTTCCAGCATAATTGTGCCAGGGTTGAATCTGCTATTTGTGGAAGAATTTACTTGTTCTTGTTGAGCTTGTTGAAGGGCTCTGTGAGGAGTTTCTTCTGTATACACAGTTCTAGTAGGGGTATAATTGGAATAGTGGCCTCTAAAAGATCCACGTCCTCCCCTATACCCAGAGCCTCTAGAACCTCCTATGATTCCTCTATTTGATACAGAGAACCCAGGCTCATTAGTGTCAAAACTGAAACTGGCATAAGGATCTGTTAAGTGAATCATATTAACAGAACTGAAGATTAACTCTTCATCCGATGAATAATCTTCCTGATTAGCCAATTTAGGCTGTGAATTTTGGTGGGACGATTCCCATGTCTTTTAAGTAGATGGCATAAAATCTGCCAGATTCAATGAAAACATGGGCTTTGACATGATTTCATCTTCTTCTAATTGTTCCTATTTCTTTGAATTATTCCATTTCATTGAGTATTTTCCCTCTGATGAAGAGGGTTTTTCTATGGAATTCATAGCATTAGATAAAATTGGTTTCTTAAATTGCGTTCGCAAAATGGCATGAGTTCAGTTGATCATTTTTCTGACCATCCAATCATCATATTTCTACGTATTTTTGTTTTTGACTTCCTTCCACACACCTTCTTCCTCTAGATTTGTAGCAGTAACACATGCTACCTGATCTGAAGAACCTTTCTATTAGACTTGTTTTGAGTTGAACATTTTTTTGCAGGAGGTACTTGAAGACAAACCACTACTCGATGGGATGCCTCAACATCTGATGAAAGGGTTAATAATTGGTACGGTATTCATATCGTTCCTTGTTCATCATTTCAGGCCTGGGCAATTGGACCAAATTATTTTCAGAGTCGAAATGAAGTATCCAGTAACATGTTCATTTTGGAAAGAGTAAACCTTGCTCTTCAAATCCTCAAATTGTTTTCATCTGTGATCTCTTTGACCATCTTGATGAAACAGCCTCTATTGTTAATGCTAAAGAGCTGGAGCCCTTCGAGAAGATGAAGGTTTTGAAGTTGAAGCAGGTACATGTGCTTGTTTAAGGATAATTGTAGCATTCTCTGCTCTACCCATTCACCTTCCAGGGGCTGATGGAATTACACAAGTTTTATCCATAGTCTTCATAAGAGAATCTTCAATCTGTTGGGTGATCGAAGTAAGGTCTTAAAACCCTCATTGTATTTCACACGGATCAACAGTGTGTGGAACTCATCACGCAAATTTGCCACACAGATTGGCAACAATTCCTCTTGAGGGAGTGTTAAGCTCATGGAATATGTTAATTCCTTCCAGCGAGTGATTAAATCCAGAACCCTTTCATTTTACCTTTGCTTACAATTTTTAAGAAAAAAAACTTTTGTCTTCGGCAATGTTGAGCTGAATTGAAGAAGGAATCATTGACAAAGATCCTCTCATCCGGTAATTGACTGGGATTTCAAGATTGTGTACCAGAAAAAGGCATGACCTTGTAATGACTGTACAAAACACCTGAGCTTACCTACTTCCTGTTGCTATTTTGTTCCCATCATAGGATCCCAAAGAGAAACAAAATGTGTTAAGTGTTGATATATATCTCGCGAACCATTAAATATTGGGAATGTGGTACTTGAAAAATTTGATGAGGGAGAAATCACATTAACCCCTTTAGGATAAGCTGTATTTTCTGGTTGAATTTGAGCACACTTTCCCTCCATAGCTTCCAACCGAGCTATTAATGACTCAATAGTAGTTATTAACTTTTGAGAAAAATCTGGTTGATCTTGGACCTGAACAGGCACAATGACTGGAGCTTGGACAAATGTGGTGGTTGTTACTGCAACTGATGGTAGAGCGGCTGATTCTTGTTGCTTCTGACCCATAGGATTAGATCTATTAGGGTGTACTGATAAAGGAGGATATTCTTGATCCATATCAATAGCTGCAACAATTTACCTTGGATGACTGACTCTAGCACGCTTAGGATGGAGACTACCCTAAAGTAGTTCTGCATTCAACCTCCTCAATTTCCTTCATTTCTTCCTCCTGTTGTGCAAATATTTTCTCTAGTGAGAGCGATTGGACTTCTCTAGAGGAAGGGAATATAACCTGATTCTTTCCTTTCCCCTTGTTGGATCCCTTTCAGAGAGGGGTAAGTGGGTTACTTGAATGGTTACCCAGATTCTGGGTAAGACATTGATTTCATGTACGCACACCTTCTTCATTTGTTTCTGTGCGTACAACTTCTTGAGCATTAATTTCTTCATCTAATCCCTATGAGTGAGCCTCATCTAGTGGATAAACAACAACAACATTGATGACCTTAATTGATGCATAATTCATTTTATCCCTTCTATCAGCATTTCTGCTATAATGCCTTCATCCATGTCCCTGATGAGACATTACCTTTTGTTGATTTTATCCCTTAGGAACTTCATGAAGAACCGTAATTTGGATGTTATCTCGTGATAATTTGGTTCTTCGTTCCTCCTATGGATTCTTCCATAATCAAGAGAAGATTGAATTTATCTAAGGGAGATATTGATGATTTGAAAAAGTCCCCAGTCCAGTGGACTGGGGCTGTCCCTACTATTCCACTTCAACTCCTCGAATCCTATTTTTTGATTCTAAGGGTTGGGTTAAAAGAGTCCCTAGTCTGGCGAGCTGGGGTGGTTCTTGACATGCTATATATGAGACATTCTTGTAATCTATATTGATCTTGTGGAATTTAGTCCAGAAATTGGATGGATGCATCAACCTGCATCCACATTTATCACCTGGCTCAAAAGACCGTTGGATGATTTCTTATACATCTGTCATTTGATGATTTGCTTTCTCCCAGAGAGAGGCTAGTTAAATATTATTGTTTGATTGATGTAGGAGTAATTAATCATATTCTTCTCTGTATGCTTTATTTTGAGAAGAACTAGTTGAGGCCTGTTCTTGGGAAAGCCTTTGATTACAAACAAAGCCAATTGACTATGGCTGGCCAAAGGTAGTAACATTGCATGAGACCATTTTCAGTGGGATTTGCTGACTGGAGAGCATAGGGAAATGTAGTGCTCCATGAACACCCCATCCTCTGATATGAATACAATATGGGGCATTGGAAATTAACTAGAACAATATTATTAGTGCGCCAAGGCATGAATGCTAAAGGGCTCTCTGCTTCTTTTCAGCCTTCAGATAACGAGAAACTGAGAGAGATGCAAAATAAATTTTTTATTGTAACCCTTATATTGTCTTGACATGATATTCATATTCGTCATAATATAATATTTTATTTTTAAACTGAAAAAGTGTTTTCCATATGTTGAGATGAATATCATGAATTCCATCTTCCGTCAACATCTATGGAATGTCATACTGAGAGTTAGACGAAGGCCAAAACATGAATGGAACTTCAACATTCTTCAGTTGTTTTTCAATATTCAGTACTTCCTCTTTATCATTCAATAAATATTTTTCTACCTAATTAGACCCGAGCCGGTGCTCCTTTCCTGCTTCATCAGATTCAACAATATTGGTATAGAATTCACTGATCAAACTAGAAGATGAATGACCCGGGGGTGGTTCGGAGAATGACCTACACCACGGGATATCTTCTGATTGAGAAAGTATTGCACATGCTAGTGGTAAAGAATCAGATATGACTGGCTTCACATTTGAAAGTGCCGCAAGATATGAGGGCTTTCTCATCACTACATTGTCCATTGGAGTATTTTCTTGGCAATGTTCATTATAATTGTGGAGAGGAATTTCACAGCTAAATTCAACATCATGGGGAGATCCACCATGGTGGGTTACAACAAAAGATGAAACATTTTTCTCCTTTGTCTTCTGACCACACAGAGGGTTCTTGTGGCTTTCATCTAATGATGAAACATCAAGATCGACTGAATTTTCATGAAGCAAGCCTTCTTGATGAAGAGTCTGATGAATACCTTCGGAATTAATGTTCCCACTATTGGGAAATGAGAGAGTAGAATCTTGAATTTAAACAGACAATTGTCTAAGTGCATCAAGAACTCCAGCATCGAGCAAGGCCTTATTAAAAATCGGCTCTTTATTTCTTGACTACGATGGGTGGGTCTTTTTTTAGATGCCTTGCTACTTGTTTTAGAAACCACTTGTTGATGAAAGTTTTTATTACGGGCAGGTGTATGTTCCTTATCAAGAGAAATGATCCAGTTATGTTGATGATCACCACTCAAATTAGGTTTATGTACCTGACTTGGTTGTCTGTATGATATGGGGGAGTACACAACACAACCCTCTTGGACTGGAACATAGGTTTTTGTCTATTCCGGAGTGAACTGTTGATATGTCACTCCACTGGTAGAGATAGATTTATGTGTCGTTCCCTGAGATGTTGCTGAAGCTATTTTAATATCCTGGCAGACATCCAGAATATGAGCAGGAATTTTCTTTTGCTCTTTTACCATTGACAAAATGTGCTTGGTGTCTATAGCAGCTAGAACGAGGATATACATCCATTTCATGCTTGTAGTAGGTGTATGTGACTGCTCCAATCCTCCTTTTCCAACCAGTGAATTCTGACAGCACTCATGTGTGGGGGCAGAGAGTTGAGTCTGCCTCGTGTTTGTCGTTGGAGCTTTCCAACTGACTTCTCCGAATGCTACCAAACGAGACTATTCGTAGGCATGATCAATACTAGCAGGTGTATGTGCCTGCTGATTGCACTCCATAGAACGTGGTTTGCGAGCTTCTTCAATACTGACAGACGAGGTTGTTGGGAGGATTGATGAGTTTAAGCAGGTGTATGTGCCTGTTTATTAGTTTTAAACACATTGGGTTGGCATGCTCCATCATATGTAGTCAGATGAGCCTGCTGACTGGTTTATGATTTATAAATAGGTGTATGTTCTTGTCTGTAGTACTCCCCCGGAATTTCCTGGTGGTATTGGCATGCTACTGCCAGATGAGTCTACTGGATAGTGGAATTAAAATGGATGGGTTTGTGTGTCCGCTCATTCCATTCCACCATGTTTAGTGGGTGGACTTCTCCAGAGATGGTTGAGATGAGAACCTACTCACTTCTTACCGGATAACACCTCTGGTGGTTCATCTTTCCTGCTTAGGTTTGAGGAACCTGAGCCGAACACCTTGAGACGATACCCTCATCATGTTGAGGGAGCACTGTCGCATGAGTCTGGTGGCGATTGTTGATGGGAGCCCTTGAGAAGGACTCCTATCTCCTTGAATTAAGGCCATAAGGGACCTACTCATTCACCTTCGCAGAATATGGGACGGAATGGTGATTATGCTTTGGGGATAATGACCCGAAACGGTTGGAGATGGTGGTTGGCACCACCTACTTCTTGATCGCTGGTCATCACTGTCCGGACGACCAGGGTGAATTATTGACTTGGAGGGCTTTTCTAGCATCCTCCAGAGTCAGAATAGTACCATTTTGATGGTACTCCTTAACCAGTGCATTTGATACCCAGCGTTGAAGACGCTGAGTAGGTGATGTCATCCTCATAGCGGATGACGATCCAGTAGGAGAAGCAGTAGAGGCATTCACAGTAGAAGTATTCACAGTATAAGTATTCACGGGTGTGAACTTAAGAGAATCCATTTCTGTAATGTAGAAGATCTTGAAAAAGAGTTCATGTTTGATATAACAGACGTAATCAAGTTAATACCGGCCACTACATCTTTTGGATAAGCACATATTTTATTGATTGTCTTGTTGGCCCTCTAATTGAGTTTAAATAATTGGCCAAAAAGATAAGTAAAACATAATTTTAACTTGTTTAAGGATTCACGTCGGGTTCACCATTTTTTGTTTCCTATGGAATTGGGGATGACCTCATTGGTTCAATGTTCAAACATTCCATGTGGTTTCTAACGGGTTTGGTCGTAGAACTGGAAACATCCAATGATTCATATATCCATTTGGACCTAATTCCCAAAGGTAGGTTCTCATTAGTTGTGAACTGATAAGGATTAATAATTTGAATTAGTCAAGAGGATGGGAGGTCGGACTTATCACACCATTTTGAGGGGAATTATTGTCTACTCTGGTACTCTCTTTATAGATTTAAGTTATGTTCATGAATCTTTATAAAATTACCAAGTTTAAGAATGATCTTTCCTTTAGATATGACAATCAATGATTGATATGTAGGAAATTTAGAGAATATTTTTATATGTATTCAAGGTTCTTCATTGATAGAGAATCATATATATTTGTTAAAGATTATTAGTCAATGGTATCCTTTAATACATTATATCAATGTCTCTTGGTCATTATGATGACCATACTGGTTTTAAGGCCACTCAGTGAGGCACTTGAAGTTTATTGTCACTCAGAAAGACATGAATTATTTCAGAGTTAGGATCGTACCCGCAGATGGGCTACCTACGTATACTTTATTTAGATAAGGAATCAGAACCCACGTAGTTCGAGTAAGAGAATATGATGTTTATGCATGATTTGATGCCTCAATTAAAGATGTCTGGATTAATTTTACACTGTAAACTCACATGAGTCATGCTCAGTTTGAGAAACAATAGGTATTGGTGAAACCAGACAATTGTGCCACAAAAGATGAAATCATAAGAAATGATGTGGGGATTATGTATGTGTGACTTCCCAAATAAATAGAGATCGGGACTTATTTTAATGAAGAAGTCCAGGAACATGGTCCATAAACGTATATGTGATTTAATGATGATTTGGATACTCTAACTTGGGGCTTACTTCTGAGGAAGATACCCAAATTAGGAAGGACTTGTGATTGGGTTTTATTCCTGAGAAGGAAGCGCAAAATCAAAAGTAAATTAAGTCTGGTTAAGAGAAATTAATACTGGAGCATACTCCTGAGAAGGAGTTCAAGGTTAATGAGAACCTACCTTTGAAAACTGGGGCTTACGTCTAAGGAAGAGGCCCATGTTAATGGAATTATGGTTGGGGCTTACTCCTAAGGAGGATTCCCAGATTTGGGAAATTATGACTGGGGATTACTCCTAAATAGGATGCCCAGGTTAGGGGACTTGGGGATTATTCCTAAAGAGGATGCCCAAATTAAGAGAACATGAACTGGGGATTACTCCTGAAAAGAAGGGCCATGTTAAGGATTCTCTCATCATTAAAGGATGAGGTTGAATGAATTAAATTTCTAACCTTAGTGAAATAAAGATGTGTAAATCACTAGGTTTTGAGAGATGTTCCATAGAATTCCTTCCATATAAGGAATCCAATAAAGTAACCATGCCATAAATGGCATAAAAAGTTGGTTTTGAAGGCAGAATCGTGAATATGAGAGTTGGATAATCATAAAAGAGGTGAAATGGGAAGGAAGGGAACCCAAAAAGAGAGGGGTGCACAAGTTCTGTGTGGGCGTGAAAGTTCTAGTCGTGCATGTGTACCTGCATGATACATGGGTACTTGCACGATGGTTAACCCTTAAGGTAATACTTGGGTGAGACTTGGATCAAGCCCTTATTATTATCCCTAGGGGCTTCCAGAAGGGTGGCGCGCAAGTTTTGTTGAAGGGGTAAGGTGACGTGCAAGTGTGGCCATTTCTATTAAGGGCTGACCACTTAGGCGCGCATGTTTTGATGAGTTTCAACACTTAGGCCTTACTCCACATATTTAGATCTTATGTTCTAGGTAAGAAATTACCTAATAAGTGTTCGGAAGCATTGAGAAGAGACTAGGGTGGAAGGAGCTCAAATTTGATTTTTTTGAATTTTTCCTCCCCGAAATGGGGGGCCCAAAGGGGGTATATATAGGCTGGTGAAGACCCTTGAAAAAATTCAAAGAGGGCGCGCAATTCACCTGCACGACCACTACGGCGGTGCGCAAGAATACTTGTGCGACCTTCATGGAACTTTTGTGACCCATGTTCAAATTAATCTTTGTTCATCCCTTTGTCAATTTTTGATGATTCTTCAAAGGATGAATCACTTTAGGTTCAAGGTGTTTTCTATTTTCATTCATTTAGACTTTGTGACGGAAAGGAGCGTCAAGAGTTGTGTAATATTTTTAGTAATTAAGAGGTTGTTGTGAGTGAGTTCCTGGATATCTATCATCATAATGTGCCTTATCTCACCATGTGTGGTTTGTTATAGATGTCTTGAGTATTATTTCCATTCATTTTATTTGTATAGGCTGAAATCCCAATATTATTTATAGATCTGATTTCATCAATATTACTAGTCACTCTAGGATCATTATTTATATGAGTAACCTTGTGATGATTTCAAGATAGTTTATGATGTTTTATAGAAACATTCCTTTCATTATACATGGTAATAGGATCCACTTGGATGCTTTTGAAGAACCATAGTGGTGAAATCTTCTCATTGAATATAATCATGTTGATATTATTATGAATTTTTTTTGTGCTATGGGATAGGAACCTGCACCCATCCTTGTTTAGGTTATATATGTGAAACCTCATAGCAATGAATATTGGAATTGTGATGAAGAGTTCCTTCAATAGAGACTACCTTGTTTTCGAGGATTTGATTATCGTTATAATGGTAAGGACTATATGAGAAATATTGAGATTCATGACGAATTCGTGGAAAATCTTATAGCCGTAAAGTTCAAGTGTTATAAATTTAATATGGAGGGACCTAGATGAAGATGGTGGGACACTATGGTTACTGATAAATATCACAAGGAATTTGAGTGGAAGGAATTTGATTTTATTTTCACCAACTACTTCTATCGAGATTTGATGGAATTTCATAAAGTTATTGAGTTTTTAAAACTACAGAAAACTAATATGAAATTTACTAATAATACAAATCACATTGCTGAGAGTTTTACATTTTCATCTAAGATTGAATTATATTAGAAGATAAAGACTTACTAGATTGTGATGGTACATCAATATGATATTTGTTCTCAGGATTTATTATTGATGATATATTATTATATAGATGTGATGGATAAAGAGTTGATGGTAATGAAGAATCTAGCTGGTATGTCAGGGTTGAAAATATCTAATTATTCTCTCAATGCCAGTTCAATTAGTTCCATCAAGTTTAAGATAAGGTGTGATAAATATATTGGTTTCTCTTGAATGAAGTGTTCTTCTAGACCATCTCCAGTTCTGGGAAGAGGCCCATTAATTTGATAAAATTGTCGAAAACATTGGAACATGAAGTAGGTTTCTACTGAAGAACACAAGATATGTGGTTCTACAAGACATTCATGTCATTTGATTATGTTCTGTCATTTATATGCATCTCCTTGAAGAAGAACAAGTTCACCAACATGAACATGTAATATTGTTGTAATGCCCCGACCCCAGTTACCCAGAGTCAGTGCATTATTACGTAACATCGGCATGATCACAAAAGATCAATTCTCAAAAGACTGATTAGTTTAGTGGCCTTGGAAACACCAGATACATTCATAAATGTTACATTGCATCATAAAGTGAAAAACTATAATAACATAGTCTACATTTTCCACACTCATATCCCCTTCAGACTATCCCAGCAGGAAATTCCTAAAATACTTCTTCACATCCTAGAAAAATTAAAACATTGAAATGGGTGAGCTCAGATGTTCAGTAAGGATAACAATATAGCGGAAGATTTCATGAATAAACACTAGCATTTAAGGCAATGTATAACTAAAAAAAGCCTTTTAAACATGAACTTTAGCATAATATGGAAAAAATAAAATGAAATAATTCCATTTACTTATTCACATGGATATTCTACTCGTCCAATAATCACATGCAATATCAATAACAACTTTAATAATGATGGAATGCATAATGCCAGACTATCATAACCGCGTAGCCAAGGCCTCGTGCCAAGACTACAAATAAGATTTTTCCAAGGCCTCGTGCCAAGACACTAGTTTGTCTCATGATACCCACCGATGCATCGAGGAGCTATAGTGGGATCCACCTGTCACTTATTATGAATTTCTCATATTAACAGGTTTAAACATATCATAAACCGTAACATAATCGTATCACATAAAACATGTGTAAAGGAAACATAAAATTTCCACATTTCAATCACAAGATATAAATAAAACACATTGATATAATAATAAAAAATTCAAAACCATTTTTAATACCAGAATAATATAAAATTAAAACATTGTAATTGTTTTTCATTTAAAAAAAAGTTATGGCTTGTAGAGGAATCCGAAACTCAAATAATGGTCATGGCGGTGGAGAAGTTGTTGTCGCCGCATACGTACGACAAAAAAAACATTCCATTTTGTTGTTTAGTAAAATTCTTTGTATAAAAAAGATTCCTTTTAAATAAACGTAAAAGTCAAACGGGTTTATACACCGTATAAAATAAAGTTGTCTATAAAACAAAATATGCCTCAATGAAAGGAGATTGAGACAAAGTCCCTTACCTCGTGTTCGACTTCACTTGACCATTTTTAGTCTCCTAAAAATAAAGTAGAGTTAATCTCTAATTTCTTAAGAACCTTTTTCAAGTTCATTATCCCTTTTATATAACTTATTACAATGTTACGAAAATTATGTAGTCATTTAAGTTAATAACAGTCGTTTTGTCGATCTTTGGTACTTGAGTCAACAATAAACTTCTTATAATTACAAGTTGTTTATGTGGTAGAATTTACATTATCTCCAGAATTATATCCATGATTTAGATATCATATATATCATATATATCGGGTATATACATTCATTCATAATATTACATAACATGTAGAGGTAAGAAATGAAACGCACCGTTCATGGAGACGGTAAGCCGTACGTACACATGAACGCTACTTTCATTTATATTTCATATTTAATGGAATGAAATCATAATTATATAAAGGTATATTATAATTACAGTATAATATCATATATAATATCATTTACTCCATCCTTTATACATCCCACATATGGCATTAACGATTCAAATCACTTTGAGGGGGCGGTAGTCCGCACTTCCTAAAATTAAATTATCGCGTTTACCCATAATGGAAATCACAAAGGTATGACATTAATGAAAAATAAAAAATCATAAGGAAAACAAAAACATAATATATATCATATATAAAAATAGATTCATCATAATGGCCACCATTACAGGTGTTCAAAGAATATTTGAACAATCATCATTTCGTGAGGCATTATTTCGCCACCCACAGAAACAGTAGGTTCTTTAACCATTAGACGGAGGTTTGTGTAAGTGTAAATCAAATAATTATCATAACAATATCATATTATATTGAAGATACTGTTGTTGTTACAAAATAAATTAATAAAAAGAGTTTAAGGGGTTGGAGAAGCAAAATAAAACAAAATAACATAAGAGAAGACATTACCTTAAAATTGGGTAACTCTTATTTGATTTGAGACAAAAGCTTCCTTGGGAAGAATTATGCCAAAAGTGAGGCTTCTAGGAGTAAGAGAGGGAATTTTAGAGAGTATTTGGGCACAGGTTGGCTGAGCCAAATGGATTTGATGGTGTGAATAAGGTGGTAGTGGTGGGGGCCTTTTATAAGTGGAGAGGAGGGGCACTCTTGGAAACTCGTGAAATGTTACATTATTATGAAGTTCTTTTCGGCTTTTAAAGGTACCAAAATGATATATTTCGAGGATAAGGTGATAAGGGTTCTAAATATACTCATATAATAGGTTCTTGAAAAGTGTATGTCTTATATTTTACATTATATTTTCATTTTATTTAAATCGTTAATTAATGAGGTAATTTATGCATCATCATGGTGTCATAAAAAATTTAATTTATTTAATGTCTAAAAATTATAATAAAAATATAATGATGTAGGAAATATTTCTATCTTTCCAATGAATATTTATAGTATAAAAGGTAACTTATATAACCCCTTGTAATAATTGTTTTTGTAAAATAACACATGTTTGTGAGAATTCTATTTTTACTTTAAATAAAAAGTTATTAATGTCAATTTCGTACCCAAGTGGCTCCAGGGGGTCCCCAAGTTGACCCATGGATTTTCATGGTCGGCCATGACTATCCAATAAGTGTAGGAAAAGTTTCAAGATATTTTCATATTTTTATAATATCATTTTACCTTAAATTTCACTAATTACCTTTAATCACGATTAATTAAACTTAAATGTTACTATTAACCGAAAAATTATTTGAATCCCATTTAACAACATTTTACTTCTTAATGACAAACATGTATTTCGGATTTTTGAAAATCAAATCACATAAGTGGTAATGTTTCATTTAAACGAAAAATCAGTTTTTTAACTACCACTAAGTGGTTTCACTATTCATCAAAAATTGATGTTTTTCAAAACAATGCCAAAATTTCACCCTAAGCTATAATTGATATACCGAATTCAAAAATGATGTCTATTTTAAAAAATTCGAAACATATAAGTTGTGTTAATTATTTTTATAATTAATTCCCGTTGTCACAACAAATAGCTTGTTTTTAAGAAAAAATATATATCAAAAGATTGACAATTGTTTATGTCCAATTTCAATGTGAAATTAATTCTAATGAACACCATTGGATAAAATAGTAAAAATATATTATAATTATACTTTAAAACAACTCAATAGTACAATTTATCACTATAAATTAATTTGATTAAAAAAGTTGTTTTTAAGTATTTGTCACTATTCATAAAAAATTAGATATTTTCAGAAAAATACCAAAAATTCAACTTAGGATAATTTCGATATTTCGAATCCAAAAATGAAATGTATTTTGAAATATAAAATATATATAATTTCAAAAAGTGGGTATTACAATTCATAATGGCTATTTTGATTGGTCACGGTGTGTTAGAATCTCGAACATGCGTACAATGAAAGCTATTGCATTATTGAAAGAGAAGTGTATCGTGGAATCTCACGGTGTTACATTCTCCCCTCCTTCAATAAATTTCATCCTTGCAATTTGAAATTTTTCATTGAAAATAAATGGGTGAAAATATAAAATACCTTTGTGGAAAACCCACATCGAAAATAAGGTTAACAAAAATATATGTTTAAAAGAAAGAAAGAGAAGTACAAAGGTCACATGAGATAGCCCATACTAGAATTCTATGAAAATATGGATATGGAGGAAAAACAACCTTCAAGGTATGACAGAGAGTTGTAGAAAATAGGACTAGGAGAAAGTTAACCACAAGAAAATCACAAACTTTTGATTGGTTAAACGGTCTGTTTCCGACGCTTTCGCCGGGGCGCGTGCATCCGTCCATCTGCGGAGGAGGACGCGATGCATTGTTTCCCCGCAGTCCCGCTTTCTAAAGGTGGGTGGAATTCGCTCCTAATTCAGGGATGTCTGCTCCTTGATCGAAACAGGATGATGGGATGTCGGTTCTTCCTTCTGCGGATTCCTCCTCAGAACTCGTCACCTAGTCCGGGTCTCCCTCATAGATTTAATACGTTGTTCGTGAAACTCTTCCCAGTGCCATGTTTTCATGGACGCTGGTTAATTATACTGCTTCTTTCGGGACATTCCAAAGGGTCCGGTCCGGGTAACAACCTTCAGTCGGGGGAGTAGTCACGTCGAGGCATCAATAGCATGTCTGGATGCTGGGGAACTGGCATGTCTGTCTATTATCCCTGGTCATAGGGCTTCTCGAGGGAGTGGAATCCTGAGGAATCCCACATCGAGCGTGGCGGATTATATTCCATAGACATATATCTGAGGTTTTCCTCACCTTCCTGTGTTTAACACAGGGTATGCCGCGAGTTTATCTTCCAGCGGAGACGGATCAGGCCGATTAGAGGATTAGCTAGAATGGATCGGATTGAGGGATTTCCCTTGAAGGGGTGCTGATACAGGGACCAGCCCATGGGCGGCTGTGAAGAGGAGCGGACCGACATGGTCTCACCGGGATATGACGGTCCGGGTGAGAATCAGGGTGGATGATGGACAGATGAATGAATTGGAGGGGGGAATGGAAAGGGACCATCGCAAGGGCGATGGTGAAGTTGGGCTTGAGCCTCGAAGAGACCTCCTACGTATCCCCGTGGAAGGTAATCAAAGTCCACGTAGTTTGGGATGGTGCTGGTGAACCAGCAAGAATGTGGAACTTGGCCAGATGGATGTCGTCAGTGAACCAACCTGGAGGTGGGCCTTGGTCCAATGCATCAGCGAACCGACGCGAAGGTGGACCTTAGTCCAGATGGTGTGGGGCTTACACACTAGGCTTCCCGGGTGTGGATAAACCGACGTGAAGAAGTTCAGAGTGACCAATAGGTGGTGGGATGGAACCTATGAGGGGCTTCTTACGTACCATATCGTGACATGGATCAAAGACCACGTAGTTTAGGTTGGACACCGGAAGGCCGACGTGAATGAGGAGGACCAGGGGGTCCTAGTGGTGGCGGGCTTGGACCTCGTGGAGGCTTCCTATGTACCATGCCATGACATGGATCAAAGACCACATAGTTCAGGTTGGTCCCAATGGCTTTCCATCGGACTGGAATGTAGTTTAAAGTCATACAGGATGAAGATGAACCCTGACGTGAATAAATGACGGGTGGTCTGGGATTGACCCTCGTAGAGGCTTCCTACGTACCATGCCTTGACATGGATCAAAGGCCTTGTAGTTCATGGTGGGGGCTTCGTCGGTGAAGGTGGAACATGGTCCGATGGGTGGTGGGCTTGCACCTCAGGAAGGCTTCCTATGTACCATGCCTTGACATGGATCAAAGAACTCGTAGTTCAAAGGGTTTCATCGGTGAACCGAAGTGAAAGTAGACCCAGGTGTCCACTAGTGGTGGGCTTGAACCTCGGGAAGGCATCCTACGTACCATGCCTTGACATGGATCAAAGTCCTCGTAGTTCGGATGGTAGGTGTTGGCGAACCGACGTGAGGAAGGAGGGACCTTGGTCCCAAGGGGGATGGGCTTGAATGTAACACCTGAGAATTTTATGAGAAATATTTTGTTTTTATGTTATATGAAACATCAAAGGAATCATTCGCTACAGGCAATCGCGACCTTCCTCGATAGCGTGTGTAGTACGCAATACCGAGTTCCACTAAACAACGATATATTATTATAATGTTATAAACTAGCCGTTATGAATAGTATTAACTGAATTTTAAATTTTACAACATTATTATTCATCTTACACATTTTCTAGAACATGGTAAGAGAACAAAATAAATATTTTTGGGTAAAATAAGTATTTATCAAAAAATGAAGTTTTGCCACCTTTTGATGGCGCACCCACATTAAATCTAGTTTTTGACACGTTTATAAGTTCAATTTGACAATACAAAATTCTTCTTTTGAATCAGGATATAAAAATTTACTTTGGATAAATTTTTGATATTTTTCTGATAACTTTCATATTTTAATTAAAAAAAACTTTTCTCCTTGAGATAATTTATATGGTTAAATTATAATATTGAATGGTTTTAAAGTATATATAGAATATATTTTTACCATTTAATATAATGTATGTCATTAGCATTAATTTCACATTGAATTCATAGGTAAAAACATTTCAATCTTTGGCAATGTTTTAACTTCTAAAACCTGTTTTCTTAACAATGGGATTTATTTTAAATTAATTACTCCAAATTATATGTTTTTAATTTTGAAAAATGGATTCCATATTAAGAATCTGTGGGTCCAAATTATTTTAATAGGATACTTTTAATTTTTGGGCATTATGAATAGTAACTACGGTAAATTTTATTTACCATAGTTAAAGGTAAATCGGGTAATTAAGGGTAAATATAAGATTATAAAATTACCCTAACACCTTCCAAAATCCTATTTGATGACTAAAAGTTGACCCATATCACCTAAGGGTCGGATTAGATTCATTTAATAGACTTTTGTCTAGGAAAATAATTTAATGATTATTAAAACCAAAGAATGTGACAACATGTCACATTCTTAAATCTTATAAGTATAATAATTTTAATTTGGTGAGAAACTTAATGAAAATTCAAACATAAATAGTATCCAAAAATCTAATCCAAGTATCTACATCATAGGAATTTATTTAGAATTTTTAGGGATTATATAATTATCAGTAATTATGACACAATAGTGATGTTGAAATTATTTTATTAAATAAAATATCAAATAAATGGTTTTAAAAATATTAAAATAAGTATTATATGCACTATTTAATGTGCTCCACTAATTTTATAGATACATATGACATTTTATTAATCTATTAAAGCTTTTAGTTTGAACATATCCTCTGTATATATTTTATTTAAATTCAAATAAATGAATAGTGTCAAAATTGACACTATTGTTATTTTATAAAAATAACATACAATAAAATTGTTTAAAAATCACAAAAATATTTAAAAATTATAAATTAAAATATATATGGTCTAAAATGTCATAAAGTGTCAAATTATGGAAAATTAAAAACACATATGTAATTATTAATAATAATTTAAAATTTAGAATATTATTACCACAAATAAAATTAAATTGATAAATAAGGATAAATCAAGTTAATAATGTTTAAAATAAATTCCTAACATGTTTAAATATTATTTTTTGATGAGATTAAAACCCCATCTCATCTAATATTCTAATATGAGTCATTTTAGAAGTTTTTATGTGGGGTTGGGATTTAATATAAACTGATATTTCTTATATTTCCAAAGGTGCACCTCTCCTCCCTTATAAAAGGGAACCTCCTCCCTCTCCTCATCACACCAATTTGATCCTTCAAGATTGGCCAAACCCTGTACATTTAACTTCCCCACTTACCTAGAATAATCCTAGAGGTTCTGGTCTTCTTCAAAGAACAACCCTAGTTCCCTAAGAAGAGGTTAAGAAGAGGCGCGTCAAAAAGAGGTAATATTCATTACCGATCCTTTCCAAATTATTTCTTCTTCAACATATTCTTCTTTAGTTGTTTCATTATGAAGTAATAACATTAGTATCACTCATATACTGATATTTTATTATAATTATGAAACAATCCTATTTCAACATCTATCCATCCTACGGAAAACGAAATCACCGCACGTGCGTACGTACGGAATACCGTCTCCACGCCATGGTGTAATATATTTTCCCCCACCACATTACTTGGATGGTTATAATGGTGTAAATAATTACTATATATGATTATTGTAAATTTATATTGATTCTAAAATAGTATACATACACTCCAATACAATTCCACGATCATGGGAACAATATCATCGCTCGTGCATACATAAGGAATATCGTCTCCACGATGTGATGCGATTCGTTCGACATGAACTTCATTGCATAATGATGATATAAATGAATTGAATGAATAAATATGATATATATTACATTAAATACCATTCTGGATATTATGTATCTATAACCTAAAGATAAGAATAAAAATTTATTCGACAAAACACGCATAAGAACAAAATCTTATAAACACCCGAATAACAAGTAGCAATGAAATATTGCTACTAAGAAGCTAAGAATATGAAAATATATGATATCATAACAATAATTATGATTCTGGAATAAGTCAATAACATTATTTAAATCATTATACAGGAGGTTCGGACACTTACTAGGCAAATCGGACCTAAGGTAAGGGAAAATATCACAATCTCATTTTTATACGAGATTGTTTATACTTTTGTATTTACTGGGGTGTATTTTATCATCCATATCCATGTTTCCTCAATATGTAATATTATTTCCGTCCACCTACAATTGTTTAAATCATTTTTTACCCTTTGGTGAGTTTTAGTAAAAGATATGAAAGGACTCTTTTGTCGTTTTTCGTACGAGGTACTTTTTGACTTTTCTAACAAAAGTACGGGAATAATGTTTTTTTAACTTATACGGCATGAATGGATTTTTAAAACATTTTTTCCAAGAAACTTACTTTTCAAATTTTCAATTTTATTTTTAATCAACTTCTTTTAGTTTAGAATTGTAAGACATGTTAAGAAAGGAAAATTGTTTTTGAAGTAGAAAGGATATTTTCCTCAAGAATGGAGTTCGAGTGTTTTATCAAAATTATTTTCCATCTAAGATAATATAGGGTTCTGTTTATATCCCTATTTTTACATTGATTTGATTATGTTATGATGGAATTAGTTTTACGATATCCTTTTATGTATTATGTTATGATGATGTGATGTTGAAGAATCTCATTTTTTTACATGGGTTATGATATGATTTATGGTTTATGATTTTGTGGAACACATAAGAATGGTATAATTATGAGATGTGTGGGACCTATATCTCCATCAAATTCATTGGGTAATGATTTTATATCTCATGATATAGACATGGCTGGAACGGCAGGTTAAACCGGTTCAGTGAAACAGGACTGAAACGAGGAGTGAACTAGGTTCAAAAATGGACTTTGTCCACTAAGATAGTCTTGGAAATGAGTCTTGACTAATAAGAAATGATTATCTATGATTATATGTGTATGACACAAATTTTCATGTTTTATGTTATCATTATTGGTATTTCATTTCACTACTATGATTTATCCCATGTTATGAAATTATGGTCTCTTTTGCAGGTTAAGATTTCCAAAATGTTATGTTCTTATGAATATGATGTGATTGATATTTCTTTTACCCTTACTGAGAATTTGAGCTCACCCTTTTGTATGTTTTCTTTCCCCAGGTCAGGAAGAAGCTTATTAAGTAAGATATGACAAAAGGGACTATAGATATGATGAAATAAATGGGAGACAGTGTAGACGCTTTATGAACCAGTTGTTTAGTTTCCCAGTTTCTAAAGACACTATACTTATACAGTCCTTTCATGGTTTTGTTATATGTTGTAATAAGTATGCTTCAATTTTGAAGTAATAACAATGTATGTAAAGTATGGGTCGTTATAGTTGGTATCAGAGGAAAGGTATAGTCAACCTTTGGAAACTAGGATGTGAAAGCCTTAGTAAGAATCCTAAGGATAAGTCTAAGCATAGAACACAATCTTAGTGTTTTAGAAATGGCCACGAACAACCTATGATAAGACCTTAAGTGAGAAATTTTATTCTTGATTATGTGGTTTTCCTATTATAATTTTTGTTGCTCACACTATTCTTCTTGGTTTTAGTCAATGGCTGGAACCTGAAGGAATTGTGTTAATGCGGAATGCGATGGGAAATGCAATGATTGTCCCCCTGAGCAACCAAACGTTATGGGAGCTAGAATGAAAAATCATGTAGCCATGCTCACACAACATTCTCAAGCTATGAATCATGCAGGACTTCCAAACAAGCAAAGGAAGGAGAAACATTCTGTTGAATCCTTCATGAGGCAGCGTCCACCTTCTTTCAGCGGGTCTACTAATCCATTAGTTGCTGAACAATGGATTAATACTACTGAAAAGATATTTTCAGTTCTTCAATGTTCTGAACATGATAAAGGCATCCTAGCAGTGTATCTTTTGGAAGGAGATGTTGATCAATGGTGGAATCTTATTAAGAATACGAGGTAAAGGGTTGAAATTGAGTCCATGGAATGGGATGAGTTCAAGAACTTATTTTTCAATAAGTACTTCCCTCGTATTCTACGAACAAAGATGGAGAAAGAGTTTATTGAACTGAAGCAAAATGATGATGAATCTGTTGGTACCTATGAAGGAAATTTTACAAGACTAGCAAGGTATGCTTCTGGTATTATTATCCAACCTGAGAGTAAGATCGATCGATTCTTTAGTGCCTTAAAAACAAGTCTTCGAAGGGCGTTAGCCATAAGGGACTTCAATAGCTACGTGGAAATCGTTCGATGTGCTCTCAAAGTCGTGATGGATTTTGGAGTAACCCATCAGTCATATGGGTTTGATAAGAAGAGGAAAATAGAATTAAAAGGAAAATCTAAAGAGCACACTGAAAAGAAGATAAGCTTTCCCTTATTCTCAATGTTTGGAATGAAACATGGAGGGAGTTGTCTTAAAGGGACAAGTAAATGTTTCAAATGTGGAAAGGAAGGTCATCGGGCATTTGAATGCCGCAATGATAGGAAGAAGATGTCTAATGATGCAAACAAATGAAGGGACACACAGAATGAATCTAGTACACTTCAATGTTTCAAGTGCAAGGAGATGGGGCATTATGCCAATCAATGCCCAAATCCAAGGGTTGATGATGATGGTTGACGTCAACAAACTCTTAAGGATAAAGACAAAGGAAAGTCACATGAAATTTTTATCAGCGATGTGGAGTATGATAACGATGTGGTGAAAGGTACACATACCATCCACTCTAAAGTAGAAAATGTTTTATTTGATTCTGGATCCACCCACTCTTTTATTTCTGAAGATTTTTCTAAGGATATCACTGTATTACCTCAACAATTAGATGTTGAGTTAGCTGTGACAACCCCTAATGGGACAACAGTCGCATCAAAAGTTTATAATTCTTCTCCGATAGAAGTTTGTGGGAAAGTGCATCCTGAAAATATTGTGATCCTTCCTATAGTGTAATTTGATGTGATTCTTGGCATGGATTGGATTTCTTTATATAGAGCTCATATCAATTGCCAAAGAAGGGAAGTCACATTTCATATTCCAGATCAATCTATGATCGTATATCGATGCAAGGATGAACATAACCTTCCAGTGAACATTTATTCCATCTTATGGGTCTTGATTCCACTAAATGAAGGTTATTTATCTCAAATGGTTGGTGAGAAACTCACAATTAAGAATATGCACATTTTACGGGAGTTTGACGATGTCTTTCTGGAGGAATTTTCGGGTCTTCCACCAAATCGTGAAGTTGAGTTTTCAATAGAACTCGTACCGGGTGCTTTACCTATTTCAAAGACACCTTATAGAATGGACCCCATTGAGTTGCAGGAATTGAAGAAGTAGCTCCAAGAGAATCCTGATAAGGGATTCATACGCCCTAGTGCATCACCTTGGGGAGCACCTGTTCTATTTGTTAAGAAGAAAGATGGATCAATGAGACTCTGCAATGATTAACGATAACTTAACAAGATCACTGTCAAGAACAAATATCCTCTCCCATGCATTGATGACTTATTTGACCATCTATGCGGAGCTCAATACTTTTCCAAGATTGATCTTCGTTCAGGGTATCACCAATTGGGTGTCAAAAGGGAGGATATACCAAAGATTGCTTTCCATACAAGGTATGGACACTATGAATTTATAGTGATGCCATTTGGTCTTACTAATGCCCCTGCTATCTTCATGGATCTAATGAATAGAGTCTTTAGAGACTATCTTGATTAGTTTGTGGTAGTATTTATAGACGATATTCTTGTATATTCAAAGAGCAAGTAATAACATGAAGATCACTTGAGAATTATATTGAAGACCCTGAGAAAGGAGAAGCTTTATGCCAAATTTACCAAATGTGAATTTTGGCTTCAAAGAGTTTCATTTTTTGGGTCACATAATCTCAAAAGAGGGATATCTGTGGATCCAGCAAAAACATAGGTTTTTGAAAGATGGTCGAGACCAACAATAGTAACTGAGATCTGAAGTTTTCTTGGTTTGGCTGGATATTCACGACGTTTTGTGAAAGATTTTTCATGATTATCTAATCCACTCACCAAGTTGACTCGGAAAGGAGTTAAGTTTGTCTGGACGGAGGAATATGAAGAGAATTTCATGGAGTTGAAAAGAAGGTTATCTAGTGCACCTGTGCTCACACTGCCTTGTAGTGGAGAAAGGTTTGTAATCTATAGTGATGCGTCCAAGAAGGGACTGGGATGTGTTCTCATGCAAAATTATATGGTGATAGCTTATGCCTCACGACATTTGAAACCCCATGAGCAAAATTACACAACTCATGATTTAGAGTTCGCTGCAGTAATCTTTGCATTAAAGATTTGGAGGCATTACCTTTATGGTGAAAGGTGTGATATTTATACTAATCATAAAAGTTTAAAGTATATTTTCACACAAAAGGATCTGAATATGCGCCATAGAAGATGATTGGAGCTGATTAAGGATTACGACTGCTCAATTCCTTACCACCCTGGGAAAGAAAACAAGGTGGCAGATGCATTAAGTCGACAAGACCATGCCAGTTTATCCATGATGAGGATCAAAAATGATCCAATATTTATGGATTTACAAAGGATGGATCTTGGAATTATAATGGAAGGGGGAAATCGTATCTTTCTCAAATGAATGTTCAACCATCTATACATTTGAAGATTAAACAGGAACAGAAAGAAGATATCGAGTTACCAAAGAAGGTGTGAAATGTTCTTGAATTCAACCTTGATTGTGATGGGATAATAATGTTCAGGAATCAGGTTTGTGTTCCTCCCATCCCCGAATTAAAGAAGGAGCTGCTAGATGAGGCTCATAGTTCTTCATTCTCTATTCATCCTAGAAGCACGAAGATGTATAGGGACCTGAAAGAGTACTTCTGGTGGGATGGCATGAAAAGAGATGTTGCTGAATATGTCTCTCGATGCTTGGTTTTTCAGCAAGTTAAAGCAGAGAGACAGAAGTCTAAGGGGATGTTACAACCATTACCCATACCCGAATGGAAATGGGAAAACATCACTATGTACTTTGTCACAGGACTTCCTAAAACATCCAAAGGCAATAATGCTAACTGGGTCATAGTTGATCGTCTTACAATGTCTGCACACTTCATCGCTATTAGAGAGGATTTCTCTCTAGATCAGCTTGCCAGAATATATGTAAAGGAAGTGGTAAGATTTCTTGGAGTACCACTTTCTGTTATATTTGATTGGGATCCGAGGTTTACCTCAAAGTTCTGGCAAATTCTTCAGCATACTCTGGATATAGAGTTGAGTTACATCACTACTTATCATCCTCAGATAGACATTCAGTCTGAGAGAACAATTCAAACTCTAGAAGATATGTTGAGAACTTTCTCTATGGATTTCAAAGGTGGTTGGGATCAACACCTACCTTTGGTGTAATTTTCTTATAATAATAGCTTTCACTCCAGTATTCAGATGGCTCCTTATGAATCTCTCTATGTAAAGAAATTCAGAACTCCAACTTGTTGGGATGAAGTTGGGGAAAATAGCTATTAGGACATGATCTTGTTGATGAGATGGAAGAAAAGGTCCGATCTATTCAACAACACATAAGAGCAGATTAAAGTCGACAGAAAAGTTATGCCGACAACCGAAGAAAAGACCTAGAGTTTGAAGTGGGTGATAAAGTGTTCTTACGAATATCTCCTTAGAAGAGGGTCATGAGATTTGGAATGAAGGGGAATTTTAGCCCTAGATATATCCGTCCATTCGAAATACTCAATCGTGTTGGGAAGATAGCTTACCGATTGGCGCTTCCACCGAATCTATCTCAAGTTCACGATGTGTTCCATGTATCTCTCCTGAGAAATTACATACCTGATCCATCACATGTACTCAGCTCAGAAGTTGTACCGCTGGAGCAAGATCTTTGTTATGAAGAACAACCGATAGAAATTCTGGATCGTAGTGAAAAATTCCTATGAAACAAGACCACTCGCTTGTTAAATGTTTTATAGAGGAACCACCAATTAGAAGAAGCTACATGGGAGCTTGAGGATATGATGAGGGAGAGGTATCCTCATCTGTTTGTTACAAAGTGATGAATTTCGAGGGAGAACTTTATTTTAAGGGGGGTAAAATGTAACACCCGAGACTTTTATAAGAAATATTTTGTTTTTATGTTATATAAATCATCAATGGAATCTTTCGCTACACGCAATCGTGACCTTCCTCGATAGCGTGTGTAGTATGCAATACCGAGTTCCACTGAACAATGATATATTATTATAATATTATAAACTAGCCGTTATGAATAGTATTCACTGAATTTTAAATTTTACAACATTATTATTCATGTTACACATTTTCTAGAACATGGTAGGAGAACAAAATAAATTTTTTTGGGTAAAATAAGTATTTATCAAAAAAATGTAGTTTTTACACCTTTTGATGGCGCACCCACATTAAATATAGTTTTTGACACTTATATAAGTTCAATTTAACAAAATAAAATTCTTCTTTTGAATCAGGATATAAAAATTTACTTTGGATAATTTTTTGATATTTTTCTGATAAATTTCATATTTTAATTAAAAACAACTTTTTTCATTGAGATAATTTATATGGTTAAATTATAATATTGAATGGTTTTAATGTATAGGTAGAATATATTTTTTCAATTTAATATAATGTATGTCATTATAATTAATTTCACATTGAATTCATAGGTAAAAACATTTCAATCTTTGGCAATGTTTTAACTTCTAAAACCCGTTTTCTTAATAACGAGATTTATTTTAAATTAATTACTGCAACTTATATGTTTTGAATTTTGAAAAATGGATTCCATATTCTGAATCAGTGGGTCCAAATTATGTTAATAGGCTACTTTTTATATTTGGGCATTATGAATAGTAACTACGGTAAATTTTATTTACCATAGTTAAAGGTAAATCGAGTAATTAAGGGTAAATATAAGATTATAAAATTACCCTAACACCAGACAAAATCCTATTGGATGACTAAAAGTCGACCCATATCACCTAAGGGTTGGATTATATTCATTTAAAAGACTTTTATCCATGAAAATAATTTTATTATTATTAAAACCAAAGAATGTGATAACATGTCACATTCTTAAATATTATAAGTATAATAATTTTAATTTGGTGATAAACTTAATGAAACTTAGAACATGAAAAGTCTCCAGAAATATAATACAATTATATACATCATAGGAATTTATTTATAATTTTTAGGGATTAAATAATTATCATTAATTATGATACAATAGTGATGTTGAAATTATTTTATTAATTAAAATATCAAATAAATGGTTTTGAAAATATTAAAATAAGTATTATATGCACTGTTTAATGTGCTCCACTAATTTTATAGATACATATGACATTGTATTAATCTATTAAAGCTTTCAGTTCGAACATATACTCTTTATATATTTTATTTAAATTCGAATAAATGAATAGTGTCAAAATTGACACTATTGTTATTTTATAAAAATCACATATTATAAAATTGTTTAAAAATCACAAAAATATTTAAAAATTAAAAATTAAAATTTATATGGTCGAAAATGTCAGAAAGTGTCAAATTATGGAAAATTAACAACACATATGTAATTATTATTAATAATTTAAAATTAAGAATATTATTACCACAAATAAAATTAAATTGATAAATAAGGATAAATCAAGTTGATAATGTTTAAAATAAATTCCTAACATATCTAAATTTTATTTTTTGATGATATTACAACCCTATATCATCTAATATTCGGATATAAGTCATTTTAGAAGTTTTTATGTGGGTTTGGGATTTAATATAAACTAATATTTCTTATACTTCCAAAGGTGCCCCTCTCCTCCCTTATAAAAGGGAACCTCCTCCCTCTCCTCCTCACGCCAATTTGAGCCTTCAATATCGGCCAAACCCTGAACATTTCACTTGCCCACTTCCCTAGAATCATCCTAGAGGTTCTGGTCTTCTTCAAAGATCAACCCTAGTGCCCTAAGTGGAGGTTAAGAAGAGGCGCGTCAAAAAGAGGTAATATCCATTACCGATCCTTTGCAAATTCTTTCTTCTTCAACATCTTCTTATTTAGTAGTTTCATTATGAAGTAATAATATCAGTATCAATCATATACTGATATGTTATTATATGTATGAAACAACTCTATTTCAACATCTATCCATCCTACGGAAAATGAAATCACCGCACGTGCGTACGTACGGAATACCGTCTCAACGCCGTGATGTAATCTATTTTCCCCCACCACCTTAATTTGATGGGTATAATGGTGTAAATAATTACTATATATGATTATTGTAAAGTGATATTTATTCTGAAATAGTATACCTACACTCCAATACAATTCCACGATCATGGGAATGATATCATCGCTCGTGCGTACGTACGGAATACCGTCTCCACGATGTGATGCGATTCGTTCTACATGATCTTCATTGCATAATGATTATATAAATTAATTGAATGAATAAATATGATATATAGTACATTAAATTCCATTCTGGAAATGATGTATCTATAACCTAAAGATAAGAATAAAAATTTATTCGACAAAACACGCATAAGAACAAAAAGTTATAAACACCCGAATAACAAGTTGCAATGAAATATTACTACTAAGAAGCTAAGAATATGACAATATATGATATCATAACAATATTTATGGTTCTGTAATAAGTCAATAACATTATTTAAATCATTATATAGGAGTTTCAGACACTTACGAGGAAAATCGGACCTAAGGTAAGGGAAATATCACAATCTCATTTTTATCTGAGATTGTTTATACTTTGGTATTTAATGGGGTGTATTTTATCATCCACATACTTTTTCCTCAATATTTAATATCATTTCCATCCACCTACAATTTTTTAAATCCATTTTTACCCTTTGGTGAGTTTATAGTAAAAGATATGAGAGAAATCTTTTGTCGTTTTTCGTACGAGGTACTTTTTGACTTTTCCGACAAAAGTAAGAGAAGAAGGTTTTTTTAACTTATACAGCATGAATGGATTTTAAAAAAATTATTTACAAGAAGCTTCCTTTACTAGTTTTCATGTTTATTTTTAATCAACTTATTTTAGTTTAAAATTGTATGACATGTTAAGAAAATAATTTTTTTTGAAGTAGATTGGATATTTTACTCAAGAATGGAGTTCAAGTGTTTTATCAAAATTATCTTCCATCTAAGATAATATAGGGTTCTATTTATATCCCTATTATTACATTGATTTGATTATGTTCTGATGGAATTATTTTTATGAATTCCTTTATCTTATACGAATTATTTTATGATGTCATGTTGTTTAAGAATCCCATTTTTATTACATGGGTTATCCAATGATGTATGATTTATTATTTTGTGGCACACATATGAATGGTATCATTATGAGAGGGGTGGGACCTATATCTCCCTCCAATGCATTGGGTAAAGATTTTATATCTCATGAGATAGACATGGCTGGAACGGCAGGTTAAACCAGTTCAGTGAAACAGGACTGAAACGAGGAGTGAACTTGGTTTAGAAATGGACTTTGCACACTAAGATAGTCTTGGCAATGTGTCTTGACTAATAAGAAATGATTATCTATGATTATGTGTGTATGACACAATGTTTCATGTTTTAAGTTATGATTATTGGGATTTCATTTCACTACTATGATTTATCCCATCTTATGAAATTATGCTCTCTTTTGCAGGTTAAGATTTCCAAAAATGTTACATTCTTATGAATATGATGTGATTGATATTTCTTTTAACCTTACTGAGCATTTGAGCTCACCCTTTTGTATGTTTTATTTTCCTAGGTCAGTAAGAAGCTTATTAAGTAAGATATGCCAAAAGGGACTATAGATATGATGAAATAAATGGAAGACATTGTAGACGCTTTATGAACCAGTTGTTTATGTTTCCTAGTTTCTAAAGACACTATACCTATACGGTTCTTTCATGGTTTTGTTATATGTTGTAATAATTATGCTTCAATTTTGAAATAATAACAATGTATGTAAAGTATGGGTCATTATATTGAACCTGAGACAGGCTCCCTACGTACCATGCCTTGACATGGATCAAAGTCCTTATAGTTCGGGTGGTCACAATGGCATTCCATCGGACTGAAATGAAGTTTAACATCATATTGGACGCAAGTGGACTTGACGTGAATTTGATGACGGGTGGGCTTGAACCTCGTGGAGGATTCCTATGTACCACGCCTTGACATAGATCAAAGACCTCATAGTTCAAATGGGTGTGCAGTTTAATGTCATGTTGGACGGGGGAATACAATTTAACGTCATGCTGGGCGAGGGTATACAGTTTAACTTCATGCTAGATGAGGGTATTTCCATGGCTGATGCTTACTCTAAGCCCAGGTGAGTCCTGCTCGGTGTGAGAAACAAGAGGTTGCAAGGACCTGACGATCACGTCGCGAAGGGTGCGTCTGTGAGAAGCGAAGAGGGGCTTACGCGTTAGGCGGCCCGTTAGTGCTGGGACTTACTCCAGGATGGAGGCCCAAAGTGCGGAAAAGCGCAGAGAAAGACGGATTTGGGACCAATGATGGGAGGTGACTCGTTCCCTACCGCGCCCTCCCCTGACCTTGGTACTGGGGAAGTACGGAGATGCAGGGGTGCAACCATCCGTTGGGGAACTAGGGTCGCCCTTCTCCTATGAACATATGCCGCTCCGATAAGGAGGATATCATCACTTGTAGGGGGAGTGATTCCACTCCTGTGGAGACAAGTGGCATAAAAAATGTTCGAGCTGGGTGGACCCTTTGTGCGAGGCACGAGGCCGGGTCATAGTTTAACGTCATTCTTTGAGAACATGGTGTTTGGCGGTTTAATTTCCTGCAGCTCGTATGAGGTGGGATCACTCCACACCCCTAGGACTTACATAACGGGTACCCTTTGCTCCTTGGGGGAGGGAAGATACCAGTAAAGTCGTGGTCAAGGGGGTTGTAGAGCGAACCGTCAAGAGGTCCACGTTAGCGTGGCTATGTGAAGAAGCAATAGTCGTTAGTGTGCCTATGCGAAGAAAGTATTAGGTGAAGCAATGCTACGAGTTGTATTGTCCGTGGGACATTGAAATCACATTGTTCATACCTGGAGGGTCGCATGCGAAGGGGAATTGCCAAGCAAAGGAGTGTGCTTCGCGAAGCAGAGTGCCTTGGCCTTAGCATGGGGCAAAGGTGTGAGTGTAGGGTTCTTCAAGATGTAGAACAGTATTCGCGGAGCACTACCTCGCGAAGAGGAGGTGCCTCACGAAGCAGGGTGCTGCAAAGCAGTGTGCTTCACGATGTGTAGTGATATCGCCTTAGCATGGGGATCACAAATACTAGATGGGTGTTTCGTGAAGCATAAACGCTCCGTGGATGCCCGGGTTCCCTTGGGAATCCCCCTCCTTCGTGAATGCCCTTGAGATTCGCTAAGGGAATCCCTCTCAGAAGAGGGGCTCCAAACGAGACAAAGCGAAGGTGTCACACGAAGTAGAAGTACCTCGCGGAGCTCATGATTCCCGTGGAAAAGGGTGATTCACGATTCGGGAGAGGAGAAGCCGAAAGGTCGGATTGTCCATCTCCTGGACTCAGGGGGACCCCTGTATTTATAGGAAATGGGATCTGTGAAGCTGAACTCCTACGCCGCCTCCAGTGCTTCGCGGCGCGCTCGTGAACCTCAAATTCATTCGCAGAGAGGTACCGCCTCCGGTGCTTCGCGGCGGGATCGCGAAAGTGAAATTCGTTCGCGGAGAGGTACTGCCTCCGGTGCTTCGCGGAGGGCTCGCGAACGTCAAATTCATTCGCGGAGAGGTACCACCTCTAGAGCTTCGCGGCGGGCTCGCGAACGTCAAATTCGTTCACGGAGAGGTACCACCTCTGGAGCTGCGTGGCGGGCTCGCGAATGTCAAATTCGTTCATGGAGAGGTACTGCCTCCGGAGCTTCACGGCGGGCTCGTGAACATAAAATTTTTTCGTGGAGAGGTACTGCCTCTGGAGCTTCACGGGACCGCAATGCTCGGGGTGCTTCGCGTCGGAGCTTCATGAGGCAGCATGCAGGCCTTCTTTTTCGTCCCTTCCTTTCATGCAATATTTTGGCCCCAACAAATGCCCCCCCTCAGACTTGGAGCCGAAAAGGGATCAAGGGTCGAAGTGTGAGGGAAATCTTCAAAATTGTCGATGGTTCGCGATGTGACTTCACGAAGAGGGCCCGCGGTGCTGACCGGGGCCACGGATCCGGATGCGCCGCAATGCTCCGGGGTCGCTACCTATAAATAGGTGGGTTGACCTCTTTTATCTTCACGTGATTTTCTTGTCTTTTTGTGCTCTCAATTTCGCGAAGCTCCGCGTACTCCGCGCCTGCTCTTCGCGAATCGAGCTTCACGGCGAACCGCGGGTCTCCGACTCCCCGACCGCACCAAGCGAACTCCTGTTTGCCGGCCTAGGTCAGAATCCACGGCTTGGTCTCGCGACCGAACTTCACGAGCCGGATTCGTGATCCATCTTCGCGATCTGTTTTGAAAAAATTAATTTCTGAGTGCCGGAACTGAAATGGACCATCGAGAATCTGTATTGGGGGTGCTTGCAGATGCTGCCCGTCGGGATGAGATGGCCAACTGTCCAGGCCATGGCGAGATGGTCTGAAGCCACTCGGACCACGTTTCTTTGAGAGATCTGCTATCGGAGGGTCAGAAGAATTATCCGTAGTGTAAGAAGCTTCCATTGTATGGCATTGGGTTGAGGGATGACGTCTTCATCCCTAAGGCGAGTAGGGACGAACCAGTTTGCTGGTTTAGGAGCACGCCAAGTTAGCACCAATGGTTTAGGGCAGCCGATGGTCATGCGCGGGAGGACTTCACACCTGTTACCGCCGAATGTCTCTACAACCACGTGAACAATATTGACGGGAATCCACTACAACCGGAGACGTCCCCTCCTCTATACCATACCATGCTGAAGGCAGCTTTGTAGGATTCGAAGAAAGGATGGTCCGATGAGTGGGACCTGCACCAGGGCGATAACTTTATTGATGACTGGGCCTGGGCCTACTGGGTAGGCGCCTCATGCGAGGAGTTTGGGGCCGAGCTGAGGAGAGTGAGCTTATATGAGGCGGAATTGGCCTCCCAATTCCACATTAACCAACCGAAACAACTGATGCCGGAATTGCATAGCAGATGGTCATCTAGGACCAATACCTTTCACCTGCACAACAGGGAGGTGGGCATCAGCCTGTGGGATGTCCACCAGATTTCTGGGGTTCCGATCTTGGGGGCCATTTATGATGAGTTCCTCCCCGTCATGAGCGCGTGGGAGGATACAGAGAAAATGTCGCGACTGGCGTCAGTGCTATTGGCACTCGTCCCTGGAGAGGAAACGGAGGCTGTGAGGGATGTCCACTTTAAGAAATGGTTCAAGTGCTTCCTGAATTTCCCAGAGAATCGATAGTTCCCTCTCAGGCCTCGAACTTGTCCGAGGGCGGCCCAACGAGGTAAGAAGCCCTTGTATTGGCGGGTCTTGGAGGACAGGCAATGGAAGACTTGGGGTTTCAGTTTCAGCACTGAACAACAGCCGATAGTTAGGCTGGTGGCATTCATCGCGGCTCTCATCTACGGTTGGATCCTATCGATGAGGGATACAAGCATGGGGGTGCGACCCAGCTCATTTATTATGGCGTCCATGTTGGCCATGGGGTAGAGGGTCAATCTGGGGATTCCAATGCTCGCTAAGCTGTACAGAATGCTGTGGCACATTAGCGAGGGAAAGAAGCCGCCAAGTATATGCAGGCCCTTCCACCTTCTGTATCTGTGGATTGTGGTGCACATCAGGGGGATCTATGAGTATTCAAACCCTATTTTGCCGTCGGGATCAAATTTCCGCCCCTCCATCCTGAATGCAGTTGGGAGCTTCCTGTTCAAACTAACTATGTCGATGGTGATGAATTGAATGTGTAGGGCGGATGAGTCTAATTTCCACCCCTCCCCATTGCCGACAGGGATACTTACTGATGATGGGTGGGGAACAGAAGAGCAACGAGCCTACCTCCTAGCCTTTCGAGGTGGAGTTTTGGTGGAACGAATGGATCGTGAGTCGCTCTGTGAACCGTACAACCCGCATCCGTTCGCGAGGCAGTTCCGGTGCCTCCACCGGCTGACCCCACATGTCTTTCGGGAGGTGCATCATGAGGAGAACCCGTGTGTGATGAGGAAGTTGTGGCTCATGTTCACAGTAGAAGAAGGGAAGATGCGAATTGCATTGCCTCCTTCCACCACCATTTTCAGATTGGTGAGGGAGTATGACATTAGATGGGAAGATGCTTACCCAGGGGAGATGCTGAAGCAGCCAACTATTCGGGTCAGTGACGGTGGGCCTACTCTATCCCGAGGATAGGGTTGGAGGGTAGCTAGGGCCTCTCATGGTGGTAGGGCTGCCAGGGCGGCGGGACCCGCACCGACAGAGGGTGTGACAGAAGCGGCAGATCTGGTGATTCTGGAAGAGTAGGGCCATCCGAAGGGGCGGCCACTGAGGGGATTTCGTAGGATATCCACTCAGGCTCCGGGGAAGCGGCTGCATCATATCGACATGACAGAGGATGCCGTCTTCCTGGAATCCTGGGACATTTGGGATGTCAATCGGAAATTCCTCAGCCCACCTGAGATATGGGCGCACTTGAATCGCCTCAGGATGGAGTTACTGGGAATAGGACCAGTCCGGGCTGGTTTCATGGCGTCTCCGGCGGAGGCAGATAAATACTTGGACGAGCTAGAGGATTACGTTCACTCCAGTGGTGTCCCTCACCAAATGACAGACCGGGTGAGGGTACTACTGAATCAAATGGTCCCCCCACAGTTATCGGTCACTGAACTAAGGGAGCGTTTCCCCCTGCTAGAAGAATCAGAGGACTCCTCTCGGGAGGATGAGGCTGGAGGAGGGAGCCCGTTGGAGGAGGTAGAGGTCAGAGATCAAGGCTCTGATTCTGATGATTTCGTAGAGGCTCTTGAGGTAGCATTCTGAGCTTCCTTCCTCATGGTCTGTTCTTGGGTCATTATGGACTTATCACTGACGTTTGAGCCATGCAGGAGGAACTTTTTTCGTAGGCCTCGTTCTCACCCCTTGGCGGGTGATGATGCGGGACCTTCAGAACCCGCCCCTATGGCTGTGTCCAGTTCCGCGTCTGGTGGGACCAGAGCACCCAAGGTGGATCTTCTGAAATCTTCAGACCTTCCAACAGTATACGAAGGGCCTCGCTTCGGGGTCCCGTCAGTTTCAGCTCAAGAGTATCACCAGGAGATCGATCTCTGTAAGTTTCCTCTACCGGTTTCCTTGTCGTCATATGTAGACTATTCCAACTAAAATTTATGTCCCTCTCTATCGTATAGTTCTCTGACTGGTGTGGGCTACTGCGGCAAGACTAGTCGGGATGTCTGGTGGCATCCCTCCTAGGGGCATGCCGGTGATGGTGGCAATAGTCCAACTATCTCCCCGAGCTGCAACACACATCATCCCCGGCATGACCACCAGCAGGGTCATGCCTGAGGTCATTGCGGTGGGCTCCGATAAAGAGGATCGGTCGGCCGGTCCCACCCCTATCGCGCCTGCTTTGGCACCAAATGTCGCGCCAGATTCAATGCCAGATGTAGATCCCGCCGAGGACCTCTTGCAGGTGTATCCTGCGTACGAGCTTGCCAATCGCGCCGACTGGGACGAAACGGCCTCCGACGAGGAAGACAGTAGCATAGTCTTCCGCCGGTCGTGGAAGCTAATCATGTGCTTCACCAAGGACCCCCCCAAGCACCATGGCTGACAAAAATGGACAAACTCCGCTCACGGTTGCGCGAACTGTGCGCTGGGGGAGTGGATGCCCAACATCCTCACGCGCTCATCCGAGAACTTATGGCTGAGATGATCCGGGAGGATGATCGCGGGCTCAGCGTGGGCTGGCAGTGGAGGAAGGAAACAAACATCAAGAAGCTCCAGGAGGCTGAAAGTGAGGTCCAAAAGCTGCAGACCCAGGCATATGAGTACTCATCCTCTCTTAATGCACAATCTGAGCTGATCTCCCCCAGTTGGAAGAGGCAGAGGAGCTTATGAGGCAGGCTTCTGGAAAGATGACTGCCATTCAGGCTGAGGTAGAGAGGGCCAGAGCCAAGGCTGATGAACTGCGCCCCGCCGCTACTGGGGAGGAGTGGGAGCTGAGTCAGCGGCAGCAAGCCTTGGACGCCACAAGCCAACGGGTGGCGGAGCTGCAACGCTCTGTTGACGGGGTCAACCCATCCATGGGGGGAGTCATCCCCCAGGTACTGTAACAAACTAAAAACCATTTATTGGTACTTTTTTGCTTCAATTTCTTCCTTCTTTGTTTTGAATTCCGTAGAGCGCACGATTTCCACTATTTGAATTGCATCGTTACATCCCTACAATGTTTTCGGGACGTTCGGAAATAATTCCCCAAGCCCATCTGGGTCGAGCTTGATGTGAGAAACATGAGATAGTTGCCTTCTCGTCCCACCTAACATACGAGTGGAGACCATGCTCCGGGCATCCAGGATTTGGATTACCAGTCCGGATTTCTGAAAGATGGGAGAGGCTTGACCGGAGAAGGAACTATTTAGAATAGCCGAATTACCTTTCCTTCAGCGTGCCCTCATGCACAAACAGTGCTACACCAGGGGCACAGGAATCAGTCCGAACAGATGGAAACGAGATGCATGAATTATGATTCCTAAGATTCGGAGCTCTGTGGGGATGGCATGACAATAAAGGACAACTGTTAACCATGGAGGAGAAGTGGTATCCGTACTACATTAGCCTATAATGGGGACAAAATTGAGGGTCAACCGCTGACCATGTTCGAAACACGGGACCATGTCACAAATATTGCCGGTCAATCCTTCGGGACATTGACCCAGGACAGTTGGCGGACCATAGGTCGAACATCCATACTATTAGGGGGTCCTTCCAAACATGACCAGTCTTCAGGAACATTGGCCCAGGATGGTAGGTGAGCCGATGCGGCATGAGACCAGGCCGTTAGGGGGTCCCGTCAGACATGAAAGGGGACGAGGGTCCGAATAAGGGGCACACAAAGCATGGAATATGGAGTTATGGTTTGTCCGAATAGAATCCAACACATAGGTAGTTACACCAACGTGGTGGGAGTATGCCATATGGGTGCGTTGTTCTGGTCATGGATCCTTCCTTCTTTGGGACAGGGCCTCTCTAGCGAGGGGTCCGACCAGGGGGCCAGAAAGGGGAAGGATGGGATTGATGATTTCTATGGGCTGGACCCTAGGCAAAATACCAGGGTGTCTCTACGTATCCCATGAGGATGGGAATCAGGACATACATAGTTTTGGAAGCGTAGTTTAACGTCATGTATGACGATGAGAAGCATGGCCGTGTTGGTACACATCCCGCCAAAACTACTAAGCCCACGTGAGTCATGCACAGTGTGGGAAACCAGAAGTAGTGGTGGGACTTTCCCGACACAAAAAAGGTCAGGTTAGGGTGAAGGGATGCTTGGTTAATACCAACCCCATGATACTAACACGCCCATGTGGCGCACATAGATGCACGAAGAGATAGAGCCGAATATGATGGAATTCCACTTGAACATGAGGAAGTGGAAATGTGTGAATCGTGTCGCTCGAGAGTTGGATCACAATGAAGACGGTGTGATGATAGAGGATAACTGTTAACTGTGGAAGAAACACAGCGTCCATATCACGTTAGCCTAGAATGGGGACAAACAAATGAGGGTTGACCGCTGACCATGTTAGAAACAGGGGACCATGTCGCAAATGTTGCAAAAGATCCTTAGGGACATTAGCTTGAAACGATTGGAGGGCCCTTAGGTCCAGCATACATGGAGCTCCCTTAATCCTAGTATCCATGTCATCTGAGGGTCCTTTTGGATGTGGAAGAGGATGAGGATCCAAATAGCGAGCTCACGAAGCTTGGTCATGGGACGAAGTGAATGTCCCCATGAAAAGTCCACACTTCGGGATTTGTCAAAACACATCTGAGTACAAAAATGGGACGTATTAGATTGATGGATGAAACATAAAAGTCACATGGCGGAGTAACTCAAACACCTGGCGTGAATGGTAATAGGGGGTGTGTGTGGTGCGGTGAACAACTCGACGCGAATGAGGACACAATCCCATATCACACTGCACGACCTCCTTTGGAGAGGTTTCTGGTCAAGGTATCGAAAGCGAAAGTTAGGCTAGGCCCGCGGGGAAGTGCCTGGGCGCTCCTACATATCTCATAAGGATGTGAATCAAGCCTCACATAGTTCTTGATGGATCTTATACCATAAATTGTTAAAGGGATCAGGGGACACATGGCCACAAAACCCGACGTGAATGAGGGCCTAAGCCCTACTTACCATGCGTTATCTGGGGAAGTGCTTGAGTCGGGGGACCGAACACATAGGTTAGGCTGCGCCCGCGGGGAAGTGCTTGGGAGCTCCTACGTATCTCATGAGGATGAGAATCAAGCCACACGTAGTTCTAAAAGGTGACATGGTAAGATACCAGTTCCAGGGGAAAAGGGGAGTGCGGGCATGGCCCTTGCACTAAAAGAAGTGGAATTTGATAAATCTTGTTTGTCCATTAAGGTGAGTGGTTTTTTTTGTGAACAGACAGTCCTAGAGTAGTAGGCCATGGTGTCGCCGCAAGAATCAAGTTGTGATAGGCGTTGAAAAATGTCATTTCACGTGACCAATACCCAACGTGATGTCCTCTACAATGAGGTCATCACAATGTAGTGCCATTTTCCGTCATGCGACCAGGAAGATAATGTCACAATTTTGGGTCGTGTGATAGGACCAAGCGTTCATTTTATCGTCATGAGGCGCAGACGTAGTAGAGGCGATGCTAAGCCCACTCCAAGAGGGTGACCTCAGGCTGAGGGGCCTATATGGGGTAAGAGGTGAAAAGAGGGTGGGAGGTACTAGCTCCCTAGATGGGCTGGACCCGAAGACGAGACGTTTGGGCAGTCCTACGTATCCCATGAGGATGGGAATCAAGATAAACGTAGTTCTAGATGGATCTTAGTTTATGGTCTTAGAGCTCAGACCATGAATGGTAACAACTTCCCAAGTTAGCACAGAAGTCAACCTGATCCCTAAGCCCACATGAGTTAAACTCGGTGTGGGAAACAAGGAGGGGAATCCTCATCGCAATACCTGGGGCGTCCATCAGAGGGGAGTTGGTAGAGAGCCCTGAAGGAAACCTTTGACGTGGCTTGTTTCCCCAACGTGCAGACGTGCACGGAGGAAAAGTACCAAGAGTTCCGAGACTCTACTTAGACACGATGAAGTGATGAAGGGTTTGAATCGTGTACCAGACATTTTGGGCTTAATGGGTTGGTGTGGAGATAGAGGAAAACTGTTAACCATGGTGGGAACACAGCGTCCATATCGTGTTAGCCTGAGGTGGGAACAACAAACGAGCATCGACCACTGACCATATTTGCAACGTGGGATTTTATCAATTTGTTGACCGAAACCCTCGTGGGCGTTGGCCCGTAACGGTAGGAGATCCCTTGGACGTAGTATCTGAGCCGTTCATGGGGGTCCCTCCGGGTGTGAAAGATGATGGAAGCCCTGATGCAGGGATACACAAAGCCTGGAAAGCGGGTTCGGACGGGTCCAAGTAAAGCTTGGCATTACAGGTAATAAACCAGAGTCTCCTTGGGCACATTGGTGAACCGACGAAAAGGGGTCGACTAAACAGCTCAGGAGGGAGAGGTACATGGCATGGTCATTACGAGACCGACGTAAATGTGGAAATAATCCCACACCACACAATATAATCCTCTCACGGAGGAAGGGTAGACCAAGGGGCCATGGTGGGATGATGATTCCTGAGAGATGGGGTTAGAACCGAATCCTAGACATTCAAGTGGTCCTACGTATCCCATGAGGATGGGAATCAAGCCACACGTAGTTCTCTAGATGTAGTTTAATGTCATACGAGATGAGGAGGAGAGTAATATACCCCCAAACAAGGGAGGTGTACGGTACGGAGAATAAACCGACGTGAATGGGGAAATAATCTCACACCACACTACACACTCCTATAAAAGAGGACCTGGGCCGGGGCCCGAAAAGGCCAAGGGGCCGGAGGCAGGGCCTCATGAGGGAAGGTGTACGGCATGGTACATGATCCTCACGTGAATGAGGACGTAATCCTACACCACGTTGTACATTCTTTATAGGGGAATTGGGGCTGTGGGCCCGACCGCTAGCACCACCCGGAGGGAAGTTTGTCACTTTGGGATGGGGTAGAACGAATCACTACACTCATTGTTTGGGATATCTCGGGGTGGAACCGAAGATCCAGGACACTGTTGACCATGTTTGAAACAAATCATTCCTATGGTGACCTGATATGGGAGCAACAAATGAGCGTCGACCCTTGAAAAAATTCGTAACGTGGGACTTGTATCGGCTTGTTGCTTAAAACCCCTCAGGGGCGTTGGCCCATATCGGAAGGAGAGCCCTTGGGGATAGTATCCAGAACGTTCTTAGGGGTCCCTCTAGGTTTGAAAAATGATGGAACCCCAGTCAAGGAGTGGGTTAAGCACAACTGTATCCATCCACGAAAGAGGCGAACATCTCTAGGGGGACATGCAGCCGGGTCGAGGCTTGATCGATGTGTGTTGGGGAAAAAGTGTGCCCCCTACCATATGTCTTGACCCGAGGGGAAGATTTTGGATTTTGGGCTGGGCCAACGGACGAAATGCCTGGGCATTCCTACGTATCCCATTAGGATGGGAATCAAGCCATATGTAGTTCTTGAAGGCCATGCAGTTTAACTTCATGCGGTGATGACGTGGGAGGATAAAAGAACGGGAGTGGGCACATGGTGCAACCCTTACAATCCTTGTATTAGCGGGGTTGTATGAGAGGGGATAAGAAAGCCTACTCCTCGCTATGCAAGGATCCTCCAAGGAAACTATTCCCAGGGGGGGTAGTGGAAGAGAAAAGGTTGGGGCTGGGCTCAAGATGAGGCATCCAAGCATTCCTACATATCCCATTAAGATGGGAATCAAGCCACACGTATTTCTTGAAGCGCGGTTTAGCATTATTATGGACGAGAAATGTGTATCAACTGGGTATATGTACGGTACAGTGGGTAACCCGGCGTGGATGAGGATGTAATCCCACACCACACCATACAATCCCATTAGAGAGCCAGAGTCGACGCAGGCCAAGGGGAGAGATGCTGATCCTCGGTCTGGAAGGCCTGACTGGATTTCAGTTTGACGTCTTACAGTAAGGACGGGGGCCGGGGCCCGAGGAGGCCAAGGGGCCTGAGGCTGAACCTCGATCAGGAAGGCCTGTCTAGATTGCATTTTAACATCTTACAGTAAGGACGGGGGCCGGGGGCCCGAGGAGGCCAAGGGGCTTGAGGCTGAGCCTTGGTCCGGAAGGCCTGACTAGCATGCAGTTTAACGTCTTACAGTAAGGACGAGGGGAGATCTTAGTTCAATGTCATAGAGCTCGGACCATTTTGCAGTTTATCGTCCTGCAGGACAATGGTGTAGTTTATGGTCGTGCAGGACCATACAATTTAAGGTCGTGTTGGACCATAACGTGCATTTTAAGGTCGTGTGGAACCCTAACCTGCATTTTAAGGTAGTGTGGGACCCTAAAATGCAGTTTAAGGTAGTGCGGGACCCTAACATGCAGTTTATGGTCATGTGGGACCCTAACGTGCAGTTTAAGGTCATGCGGGACCCTAACGTGCAGTTTAAGGTCGTGCGGGACCCTAACGTGCAGTTTAAGGTCTTGCAAGACCCTAACGTGCAGTTTAAGGTCGTGCAGGACCCTCTAGGATCAGGCGAAGTACCGCTTGAAGAACCTCGCATTGATGGGAGGAGTTACGCGCTCACCCTCCTGGTCACCAAGGAGTACGCACCATTGGGGTAAACCTGATGGATGATATAAGGCCCTTCCAATTTGGGTTCTAGATTGGGCGGTTTCCTATCGGGGATCATTGGTGCTCGAAGGGCCAGTACTAGGTCAACCTGTAGAAAACAACGGAGGCGAACCTTCTTGTTTAAGGACCTTGCTATCTTATCCTGATGCCTTTCCAGATTGTGCAGGGCACGGAGCTGGTTCTCGTCTAGTGCTTCTAATTCAGCTAGACAGATTTCGGCCTCCTCATCTGATGCCTGGTGATCATAGACTGTAGTGCGTAATGATGGCAGCTGGATCTCAATGGGTAGGATGGCCTAAGCCCCATACACTAGGGAATATGGGGTCACCTGGGTAGAGTTGCGAGTCATCGTCCGATAAGCCTAGAGGGCGTTGGGGAGCTTGTCTGGCCATCTTTTCTTGTTCTGACCAACCATCTTCTGCAGAATGTTAGAGAGGGTTTTGTTGAACGCCTCGATCTGTCTGTTTGCATGCGCGTGGTAGCTGGAGGTATGGTTCGAACAGATGTCGTACTTGGCGTACAATTTCTTCAGTTCAGCCGCTCGGATGTTGGTGCCGTTATAGGTGAGGACAATGTGAGGGAGTCCAAACCGGTGGATAATATTGGACCTCACAAAGTCAACGATGGAACGGGCCTTGATCTCTTTGAGTGGAACTTCCTCTGCCCACTTGGAAAAAAAATCTGTAGTAGTCCGGATGAACCTACATTGGTGAGCTGCTACCGTTGGATATGGTCCTACTACATCAGTTCCCCATACCACAAATGGCCAAGATTACTTGGTGGGGTGGAGGGGCTCCGGCGGCCGATGCAGGAAGTTGGTGTGAACTTGGCACGCATGGCATCTCTTGGCATACCCAATACAATCGTGGATCATAGAGGTCCAGAAGTACCCCATCCTCCGGATTTGATGGGACAGCTTCGGCCCAGCTTGATGGCTGCCACAGGAACCGGCGTGAACCTCTGGCATAACTTGAGGAATCTCTACTCCTTGAATGCAACGGAGGAGGATGCCATAGAAGCTTCACTTATAACGGATCTGTTCAAGACTGGGGCCGCTCTGGAGGGTAAATTATAGCGCGCGGCATCAGATTCACTCGTGCTCGGCCCGGTCGTCCGGGAAGCGACCATTTTGGAGATACTTGACAAAAGGTGCCCTCCAGTTACGAGTGGATTCAACCACTATGTCTGACGAACCCGGGACCCCTGACGTAGAGGGTCCGACTGTGAGATGACTTACCCGCAGGCCATCATTGTCCTCTTGGGTGACGGGGGAAATGACTCTCCGGTGTGCCACATGTATGATCAGATCATCATGCTCGGGTTCTGTGAGCGACGCGGCTAAGCCAGCCAAGGCGTATGCCTGACCGTTCTGTGACCATGGGACATGGGTAATCTCTGGTCGAGAAGAGAACTGGTCCATTAGGCGGAGGGTGTACTCCAGAAACGGTACAAGCTACAGCTTCCTAACGACGTAGTCGCCATTGACCTATTTTATTACCAGCTCTGAATCTCCTTTCACATGTATATGGGGCATGTCGATCTCAAGGGCCAACTCGAGGCCGGTGATGAGAGCCTGTTACTCTGCCTCGTTGTTCGTACAACCTTCTGACAATAGGAATGAGTATGGAAGGACGACTTGCGCTGGACTAATGAAGAAAATACATAGGCCCACTCTGTTGAGCTTAGGATCATTGAGCCTCCTACCGGTGGGGCTCCGGGAGGCACCGTCGAAATGCATTTGCAAACACGGGATGACATGATCGACTGAGAGGATAGTCTCATCAGGAAAATCTAGGTCTATGGATTGATCTGCGGAGGTTGGATGGGTATCTAAAAAGTCTGCCAACGCCTGTCCCTTAATGGCCTTCTGAGGTACGAACCTGATATCAAACTGCTGGAGAATCACCGCCCACTGTGCTAGTCGGCCAGTCAGCATGGGGCGGTTCAGGATGTACTTCAGTGGGTCTACCCGGGAGACCAATTGTACCTCATGGTGCTGCAGGTAATTCCGCAACTTCTGTACGGTGAAGATTAGCGCAAGGCAACTCTTTTCGATAGGGGAGTATCTGATCTCCGTTTCGAGAAGCATGCAACTGAGATAGTAGATACTGTTCTCAGTACCCTCGTTTTTCTTCTGGGTGAGTAGTGCACCGAGATATCTTTCCAGGGCGGTCACGTAAAGGACCAGCAGCTTTCCGGAGACGGGTGGCATCAAAACCGGAGGTTGGAGTAGATACTGCTTGATTTCCTCGAAGGCGGTCTGACAATCCTCATCCTATTCGTAGGCGGCACCCTTCTTCATGATCCTGGAAAAGGGCTTACACTTTCCGGCTAGATTCGCGAAGAATCAGATATATAGGCTAAGTGGCCTTGGAGGCCTCGATGTTCCCGAATGTTGCTCAGGGGAGGCATTTGGCTGATGACCTTGATCTTCTCTGGGTCGATCTCAATGCCTCGGTATCTAAAAACAAATCCCAGAAACTTCTCAGAGGTGACCCCGAAGGCACACTTCAACGGGTTCATCTTCAAGTGACGGGAACGGAGGAAACCGAACACCTTCTCAAGGTCATTGAGATGGTCCTGGCGCTGACATGATTTGACCACTAGGTCATCTATGTAGCATTCCACCAGCGTCCCGATAATCGGCTTGAATATGCGATGCATGGCCCTCTGATAAGTGGCACCTGCATTTTCCAAGCCGAAGGGCATATCCTGGTAGCAAAAGGTACATTGGGGAGCCCTGAAGGTAGTGGACTCCTCGTCCTCAGGGGCCATCCGGATCTGGTTGTACCCGGAATACCCATCCATGAAAGAGAGAGCTTGGAACCCAACTGTGGCCTCAATAAATAACACCATCACCGGGAGTGGGAAGTCATCCTTTGGGAAGTGGCGATTAAGGTCGCGGAAGTCGATGCATACTTTGATCTGGCCATTCTTCTTCTTGACTGGCACAAAGTTGGAAAGCCACTTGGGGCATTGGACTTTCTTAACGAAGTTGGCTTTGATAAGCTTGTCAACATTGGCCTCAACCACAGCACCATGAGAAGGGTGCATCTTCTGGGGAGACTGCTTAAACCCACGATGGTTTGCCGGGAGGCCCAGACGGTGAACGAGTACCTGAGGATCTAGTCCTGGCATCTCATTGTAACTCCAGGAAAACACGTCACGGTGTTGTTTGAGGAAGTCTACGTACTGATGCCGCTCCTCGGGGGACATGGCTGCACTGATCAATGTGGGTTTCGGATCTACCTCGCTACCAAGGTTCACCTGTACCTGTTCATTAACCGTGGTAGAGACGCCTTCCTCAATGGTGGGGGGAGCATCCTCCAGGTATTCCTCTCCACCCGTGGGGGGATTTCCAGTGACGGGAGATACTTCTGGGCTATCAAAAGCTGAGGGGCAGCTGGTGCTGGCTCGGGCATTAGTGGTCATCATATCAGGAGACTCACTCGCCATTGAGAACATAGCAATGAAGGCAGTCGACCCTATCCCATCTGGCCTTCGGCCAAAGGGCCCACGTTTGATGAAATCAAATCAGTGGTGACGTGTCGGCCTGAGTCGGTTGATTCCTGCCCGGCGGAAGAGACACATATGGCATACCGCCTTTGTCATAATCTTGACATTCTGGTACCGTACAGTGGTAGGAGGTTCCGGGAACACCTGAGCCTGGTTGATGTAGGAGTACGAGGTGATTTTCCACCATCGCATGGACATGGGAACACGCCTTCCTTGCGTACCCTAAACAACAAAACATTTCCCCATGTCGGGGGTTGTGTCCTCCAATTTGTGGATCAGGAGGATGTAGGTGTCATCCATTCTTGCCTAGGGATCACTTGTGACCGGGGCCTGTTCATCCTCACTTACTAGGATTTGATTATCCTTACTCTTGTAATAATCAGCATCCTGATAGCGGTCCTCACAAGTGGTGAAAGGAGATGCATCTCCTTGGAGCATGCCTACTTTACCGTTGAGTGAGTATTTGAGGCACTGGTGATACGACGAAGGGACCGATGCATGCAGATAGAGCCATGACCTACCCATCAATGCGTTGTAGGTGGTGTCCTGAGAGACGACCATGAACTCGGTGTTGGCAATTAATCCACCGAACTGAGTCCTCAGGCGGATCTTGCCGACTGGGGTTTGCTCGGTCCTGTCGAACCCCTGGATTCTGAGGTCAGAGGGAGTTAAATCACCTTCAGACAGACCCAACTTTCACAATGTCCGAGTCGGAATTAGGTTGATTCCAGAACTCGTGTCACCAAGGCAGCGGTGGACTTCCACACCATTGAAGTGGCCCATGATGTACAACCTATGAATATGCCCATATATAGGAGGGTCCTCATCTTCACCGGAGAACGAGATAACCGCCTGAAATTCGGCATTCTCAATTGTCTCGGCAAGGAAGGCTTCTGCAGCTGCTACCTCCGTCTCAAACTGGAGGGGGCTCCTTTGGGCCTCGACAAGTGCCTCGCGCATTTCAGATGACAGGAAAAGGGCCTCAAGGATAGAAAGCCTTGTAGGAATTCCGGATAGGTGCTTCATGACATTATACTTTCGTTCCAAACATGAAACTCTTCTTACATGAGGTCGTTCGGCAATTGGAGGCATAGCAGATCCTGCAGGTTGAACCGACGGTTGGCTAGTACTGGGTACACCATGCTGGCTACTAGTTGAAGCCTAGAGAGTAGTAGTCGGACTAGGATCGGACAGTGGTGACTGGCCTATTGCCGAGAAAGACTGACTGTTATACGAACGAGGAAGCTCTCACTGATCTAGAAACACAAATGGCGGTGGAGGTAGAGCTGAGGGAGTTATATGGGGTTGTGCGTGCTAAGCTCTGCGCTGAGCCTGCTGTCTGGTCTCAGTAGCGTGCACAACTTGGCTGAAAGTGCCCGCTATAGTGCCTCGACGACTGACATGGTTGTGGTTCCGCTGACGTTGACGTCGGCTGGGGACGTTGGGGATGCTGCCAGGCGTTCCCCTTCGTCGGGAGTCATATAAGGCTTTACCAGCTCCACGGTGTTAACCGAAGCGTACCCCTGGCTGTCGCTCGACGAGTCATCCACAACCGGGTGGATTCTGGGAGGAATCCCCATTTCAGGGGGCATAAAGTTGCCGAGACTGTGGGATGATGACACCAGCGGCGGAGTGCATTGTTTCTTCTTGCATCTTCGCTGCTTGTCCTTTTGGGAAGAGGTCGACTGTGAAGGCGATGCAGAGGTACTGACTACTTCTTCTAAAGGTTCTGGCTGCTTCAGGCGCGCCCGGATGATACCATGGGCACAGACAGTGGTTTTTCAAACAATCCAGTCATCGTATTTCCGGGATCTGCGGCTAGGAACCTGCTGCCACTGGCCTTCGCTGTCTCTACCGATCTCTGACCCAGCAAAGACACCCGCCACTTGTGTTGGTGTCGGGCCCAACCTGAATATGTTGTTGTTGACATGGTCTTGAAGACAGTCTTTAAACACATAGCATTACTTGAGGGTGTTCCCCATAATCCAATGATAAGGACAATAGTTGGGGTGATCGGTGAGATTCGCCTCTGCCGGCCTTCGGCACTCGGGTAGGCGCACAATCCCTTGCTCAAGAGCACTTCGGAAGTAGCCAGGGACATGATTTTCGTTGAACGAATATATCTGGTGCCTTCTTTCTGGGTAGGGGGCCCTGAGGGCCTATCCCTGACGAGGTGCCGGAGGGGCCTTCCGAGGAGGCGGCGCCTGATTGTCTCGCCTAAGTGGAGGTAGCGCATTGCGCGGGGGAACTTGTCGATTCTGAGGCGGTCGCTGATGGGCAAGAGCCTGTGCTTGAGGTGGAGGTCCTATGCGGGGTTGCGGGGATGGTGCCGCTGGCAGTAATTCCAGCTACCCATGGGCTTCTATTTATGCCACCGCGGCGGGTTCAGCTCTGCCGGTCCTCCTAGCTGGGATCATAGGGGGCAACGAATGTGCATGACTAGCCTGTTGCAGAGCCTCCTCAAGGCACTGAGCCTTATCTGAGAAATCTCAGAACCCTCCAAGGTAGTTCAAGGTAATCAGGGAGGGTACCCGCTCTGTTTTAACGTTCCCTACACACATCGTCAGAAATTTCTCTTGAGTCAGTGGCATATCGAGGGACTACGCAAGTCCCTTCCACCGAGTGATGAAATCTGTGACTCGCTCATCCGGCCTTTGCTTTCACTTGAAGAGGTCTGCAATGCTGGACTTCCGCATGGTGAAGCTGAACTGGTATAGGAACTGCCGGCGGAGATCCTCCCAACCAGTCACCGATATGATAGGTAGCTGGTTGTACCAGACTAATGAGGGACCTTCCAATGTCCACACGAAACATCGGAGCTTGGTGACTTCTTGCTGGGCATGGGTCCCCAGTATGGGGCCACACCTGGAAGAAAAATGAGCCAAGTGGTGCGGCGAGTCCCCTGTCCCGTTGAAGGGCGAGAAAGTGGGGTTCCCAAAACCCGGGGGTGCGGGCATATTATCCACCCACGCGGGATACGGCTTGCCATCCGGTGGGACCACCACCTGCTGCGTTTCCAACACTTTAAGGAGGGATATGAGTGCTACTATAAGATCATCCAGGTGTGGGTTCTTGTCTTGATGGGGATCCCTAATCACAAGTGCATTTTCAGGTTTTTCAACCCGGTAGATGGCTTCGGAAGCTCGTGCATCGACTGGAGGAATGACCTGTGGGGAGACTGGGGGAACCCGGACTGGATTTTTCAGATTTCCCCATCATTTAGGGGGGTTTGGTGAGACGTATCACGCCCTCTTGCCGTAAGTTCCAGCTTCTTCCCTGTCCGCGGAAGTAGCATGTTCAGGGTTGCTCGGAGGCATCTCACTGGGGGGAAATTGTTCCTGCCCCTACTGCCCCGGATTGGGATTACTATAGTCGGGTAGCCGCTCTGCAGCGCGCTCAGCCAAGAGTTCTTCAACCATCCTCTTCTTCTCAGCAATCTGCTGGCGTAACATGGTCTTCTCAAAATCTTCATCTGTTTTCTGCACAGAGGCAGACTGTTTGGAGTTCTTGAGAGTTCTGACGTGCTTCTTACCCTTGCCGGCATTTGGACCGAGTACCAGCGACTCGGTGGGTACAAGGAGGCCTAGAAGGTTCCTCTGCTAATGGGTAACCCTCCCTTATGGGTCCAGTAGTGGCGGTATGCCCTCGAGGGGTAAGTCTCCATCAAGAAATTCAATCTCCTCTTCCTTGTCCACTACGTCAACCATGTGGACCGCGACCCCTCTCGAGGCATGTCCTCAATTTCGCATAACGAATCAGGCTGCCATCGGATAGAGTCGAAGAGGAGAGTGGCATAGTGTCCCCAACCACGGACTTTCACATGGGGGTAGCTTCCCTGATGACTCTGCGGAGTACTTTGAAACTATGAACACATTTCCGTTGAAGGGCGCTCTGACGGCCTGGTGACTCAGGGTTCTGGGCCACAAGGAGTGCGGCCAAATCAATCAGGTGGCATTGCTCGCCGATTTATTCAAAGTGCTCTCGACTTCTAGGGTACATCGCCCACTCGAAACGAAGGCAGAAGTGTGTCGCCCATAGGGTTCGACAAAATCACCCCACTTCTTCAGGGGTAAGGGAATCTGGTGCACGAAAGTTCGACATCACTATTGGCCAGAACATCTCCGGGAAGTGATCCGCTGGGAGAATGCTCTAGAAGCTCCTGGGTTCGGACTCGGGGTCTGGCCCTGTATTTCCCCACTCATCAACCGAGGGCAGCTGAGGGACCGGTAGCGGTATCGAGGCGGACCTCTAGGATAGTAAACTCAGCGGCAGAGAATATGGCGAACGAGCTGACTGGCTGCCGAATTCCGGGCCATCCTCTGAAGAGTGAGGTGACCTAGACACGATATCACGATACGACGAGCTGATAGCCACAACTTCCTGCACAGGAGTTGCAGCTGCCGGTGATAGGTCATGTCTTTTCTCTACCATTGTTGGTCCCCAAAATAGCACTATGTGATCTCTGGTAGAGGTAGAGGGCGCATCTGGTGACAATGGTAGTTATTGCACGGTCGAGACCTATGGAATTTCCACGATTTCTTCCTCCTGGATGTACCTGCGGAGAGAGGTGGGAATCTGGTGGACCTCGCATTCCAGGAGAATGAGGCTAACACACCTGGTTCATGTCCCAGTCCTTGATATGGAGGAGCAGGGAGAAGCTGCCATCACTGAGTCGCATTCTGCTTCAGAATCCGTGAAACAAGCCGGTTTGATTTCCACCTGCTCCCCCTAGGATTCTTCCTATGTTGGTGACGACCCGCTCTTCTACCCCAGGGTGGCTCTTTGGGACAGGGTTGATCCTTAATAGGTAATCTTGTGGCGGCAATGGCGCCGTGGCGGAGAGTTCCCCCACTCGAGGTGGCCGGGGTGCGAGGGGAATCAAGGAAAATGTCAAAGGGTACATGGGGAGGACCTCCATGGACGGTGCGGGCAGAGCGAGGCTGACCTTCACTCCCTAAGTTGCCGGGGCGAGGAGGACCTTCTCCAGTTGCAGAGAGGACGTAGGGAGGACCCCCACGTTGGAGAGGGAACGGATGGATAGTGCATTCAGATCGGTGGTCGGGGCAGGAGGATGGACTCCATACCCTGTATAGTGGGCGGGGAGAGGTTTCTGCGCCGAGCGTCACTACCGCAGGGCGGGTCCTTTTTTAGGATGAGGGTAGCACGAGGCATACTTCTATGACGAGCTTCGGAGCGGGGAAAGCCCACGCTTTGTAGAATGGTGGTATGGAGAGGACCTCCATATGGAGTGACGTTACCACAGATTGGTTAACGGTAATCATCGCCCCGGCCTGCGACCCCGAGAGTCAAACCAGCTTGCTCGTGGGGTTCCTGAGTCCTCGATCCTGGTCGGGTGAAGGAGTTCCCCTGCTCAGTGTATGAAGAAACTCCATGATGTGCGTCGTCGGTGGCTTGGGCCATGATATTTTTTGACGTCGATGTATCTGGGCGAGCGTCCTCAGCCCAGGCCCGGTGCTGACATCTGGTCAGACGAGCTGGCGCAGGTGGTGAAGGGGCATGGCCTGCCTGCTCTTCTTGTGGAGTCAGACGGTGGTGCTAACACGGCTGAATGGGAGCCCTTTCCTAGAGCCCTTAGGTCGGGACCCTAAGCGGGCCGAGCCGGACGTCACCCGTCTCATCAGCATAAGTCGAGGAGTCGTCGAGGCGTTCCAGGGATAGGCTCCCAAAATGATTGAACGTTGGGGTGGGGAGGAAGGGCTCCCTGCGCGGACTATTAGGGTGGTGTTGAGGGCGGGGCCTAGATGCCTCCAGGTCCAGGCGGGCCGTATCCCGAGTTGGGATGACCCCTTCCTCCTCGTACCTGTGTACAAGGTTGTTGATCACCATTCGCTGGATGATCTCTGATGGGGAGAGGGGACGTGGGTGACCCATATTCACGAATGTAGAGGCCTTCATGGCGGTAGTGGAGCCATGCGGGGTGGCTATGCCGGTGTTTCCCCTTCCCCTACGTAGGAGAGCGTGTGGTGATCGTGTCTCCGTAACAGCAACCTGGTTCTGGAGTAACGAAGGGATCAACTAATCAGCACTGCGAGGAAAAGGATTGACAACCAGTGCCCCAACGTCCTTCCATTATCCACATCTGTAAGAAGGATACACGCCAACACGTTGCAGAATGGAGTGCCCCACGTTCTACTGCCCCGACTTTTGGTGAGTTTCACTACAGGCCCTCTATTTTCTTGGAAGGACCAAGCGTCGGATATCTGGATCCGGTGACACGTTAATCTACTGGTGTCTCAAATGCTACTAATCTCCACATTGAGGAGAATAATTTCACGTCAGGTTCACCATTTCTGTTTCCGACGCTTTCACCGGGGTGCGTGCATCTGTCCATCTATAGAGGAAGGCGCGCTGCATTGTTTCCCCACAGTCCCTCTTTCCAATGGCGGGAGACATTCGCTCCTTATTCAGGGATGTTAACTCCTTGATCGAAACAGGATGATGGGATGTTGGTTCTTCCATCTACGGATTCCTCCTCAGAACATGTCACCTAGTCGGGGTATCCCTCATAGATTTAATACGTTGTTCGTGAAACTCTTCCTAGTTACATGTTTCCATGGACGCCGGTTTATTACATTGCTTCTGTCGGGAAATTCCGAAGGGTCCGGTCAGGGCAGCAACCTTCAGTCGGGGGAGTAGTCACGTCGAGGCATCAGTAGCGTGTCTGGATGCTGGGGAACTGGAATGTCTGTCTATTATCCCTGGTCATAGGGCTTCTCGAGGGCTTGGAAGCCCGAGGCATCCCACATCGAGCGCGGGGGATTATATTCCATAGACATATATCTGAGGTTTTCCTCAGCTTCCTGTGTTTAACACAGGGTATGCTACGAGTTTAACGTCCAGCGGAGACGGATCAGCCCGATCAGAGAATTAGCTAGAATGGATCGGATTGAGGGATTTTCCTTGAAGGGGTGCCGATACCGGGACCAGCCCATGGGCGGCTGTGAAGAGGACAGGACCGACATGGTCTCACAGGGATATGACGGTTCAGGTGAGAATCCGGGTGGATGATGGATGGATGAATGAAGTGGAAGGGGGAATGGAAAGGGACCATCGCAAGGGCGATGATGAAGTTGGGCTTGAGCCTCGAAGAAACCTCCTACGTATCCCCGTGGCAGGGAATCAAAGTCCATGTAGTTTGGGATGGTGCCGGTGAACCGGCATGAAGGTGGACCTTGGCCCGATGGATGTCGTTAGTGAACCAACGTGAAGGTGGGCCTTGGTCCAATTCTTCAGCGAACCGACGCGAAGGTGGACCTTGGTCCAGATGGTGTGGGGCTTACACACTAGGCATCCCGGGTGTGGATGAACCGACGTGAATAAGGTTAGAGTGACCATCAGGTGGTGGGATTGATCCTCTAAGAGGCTTCCTACATACCATGCCGTGACATGGATCAAAAACCACATAGTTTAGGTTGGACACCGGAAGGCCGAAATGAATGAATAGGACTAGGGGGGTCCTAGTGGTGGCGGGCATGGACCTCATGGAGGCTTCCTACGTACCATGTCATGACATGGATCAAATACCACGTAGTTCAGGTTCGTCACAACGGCTTGCCGTCCGACTGGAATGTAGTTTAAATTCATACTGGACGAAGATAAACCCTGACGTGAATAAATGATGGGTGGGGTGGGATTGAACCTCGTAGAGGCTTCCTACATACCATGCCTTGACATGGATCAAAGGCCTCGTAGTTCATGGTGGGGGATTCGTCGGTGAAGGTGGACCTTGGTCCGATGGGTGGTGGGCTTGAACCTCAGGAAGGATTCCTACATACCATGCCTTGACATGGATCAAATACCTCGTAGTTAAAAGGGTTTCATTGGTGAACTGAAGTGAAAGGAGACCCAAGGGTCCACTAGTGGTGGGCTTGAACCTCGTGAAGGATTCCTACGTACCATGCCTTGACATGGATCAAAGTCCTCGTAGTTCCGATGGTGGGTGTCAGCCAACCGACGTGAGGAAGGAGGGACCTTGGTCCAAACGGGGATGGGCTTGAACCTCAGGGAGGCTTCCTACATACCATGCCTTGACATGGATCAAAGTCCTTGTAGTTCGGTTGGTCACAACGGCTTGCCATCGAACTGAAATGCAGTTTAACGTCATGTTAGACGCAAGTGGCACATGACGTGAATTGGATGACGGTTGGTATTGAACCTCGTGGAAGATTCCTACGTATCATGCCTTGACATGGATCAAAGACCTCGTAGTTCAAATGGGTGTGTAGTTTAATGTCATGCTGGATGGGGGAATACAGTTTAACGTCATAATGGACGAGGGTATACAGTTTAACCTCATGCTGGACGAGGGTATTACCATGGATGATGCTTACTCTAAGCCCACTTGAGTCATGCTCGGTGTGAGAAACAAGAGGTAGCAAGGACCTGACGATCACGTCGTGAAGGGTGCGTCCGTGAGAAGCGAAGAGGGGCTTACGGGTTAGGCGGCCCATTAGTGCTGGGACTTACTCTAGGATGGAGGCCCCAAGTGCGGAAAAGCGCAATGAAAGAGGGATTTGGGACCAATGATGGGAGGTGTCACGTTCCCTACCGCACCCACCCCTGACCTTGGTAATGGGGAAGTACAAAGATGTAGGGGTGAAACCATCCGTTGAGGAACTAGGGTCGCCCTTCTCCTGTGAACATACGCCACTCTGATAAGGAGGATATCATCCCTTTTGGGGGGAGTGATTCCACTCCCGTGGAGACGAGTGGCATTAAAAATGTTCGAGTTGGGAGGACCCTTCGTGCGAGGCACGAGGCCGGGTCACTATTTAACATCATGTGTTGAGGATGTGGTGCTTAGCAGTTTAACGTCCTACAGCTCGGACGAGGTGGGTTCACTCCACACCCCTAGGAATTTCATAACTGGTACCCTTTACTCCTTGGGGGAGGGAAGATACCAGTAAGGCCATGGTCAAGGGGGGTTGTAGAGCGAACCGTCAAGAGGTACACGTTAGCGTGGATATGCGAAAAAGCAATAACTGTTAGCGTGCCTATGCGAAGAAGCATTATGCAATGCAACTCTACGAGTGGTATTGTCTGTGGGACTTTGAAATCACATCGTGCATACCTGGAGGGTCGCACGGGAAGGGGAATTGCCAAGCAAAGGAGTGTGCTTCGCGAAGCAGAGTGCCTTGGCCTTAGCATGGGGAAAAGGTGTGTGTGGAGGGTGCTTCGTGAAGTAGAACAGTATTCGCGGAGCACTGCCTCGTGGAGAGAAGGTGCCTCGCGAAGCAGGGTGCTGCGAAGCAGTGTGCTCCTTGATGTGTAGCGATCCTGCCTTATCATGGGGATCACTAATACAGGATGGCTATTTCGCGAAGCGTAGACGCTCCGCGGCTGCCCGAGTTCCCTTGGAAATCCCCCTCCTTCGCGAATTCCCTTGAGCTTCGCGAAGGGCATCCATCTAAGAAGAGGGGCTCAAAACGAGACAAATCGAAGGCATCATGCGAAGTAGAAGTACCTCGGGGAGGTCATGATTCTCGAGGAAAAGGGTGCTTCACGATTCTGAAGAGGATAAGCCGAAAGGTCAGATTGTCCATCTCCTGGACTCAGGGGGAGCCCGGTATTTATAGGCAAGGGGCGCCGTGAAGCCGAACTCCAGCGCCGCCTCCGGTGCTTCGCGGCGCGCTCGCGAACGTCAAATTCGTTCACGGAGAGGTACCGCCTCCGGTGCTTCATGGAGGGCTCGCGAACGTCCAATTCATTCACAGAGAGGTACTGCCTCCAGTGCTTCGTGGCGGGCTCGTGAACGTCAAATTCATTCGCAGAGAGGTACCGCCTCCGAAGCTTCGCGGTGGGCTCGCGAACGTCAAATTCGTTCATGGAGAGGTACCGCCTTCGGAGCTGCGCGGTGGGATCGCGAACATCAAATTCATTCGCGGAGAGTTACTGCCTCCGGAGCTTCGTGGCAGGCTCGCGAACGTCAAATTCGTTCATGGAGAGGTACCGCCTCCAGAGCATCACGGGATCGCGATGCTCGGGGTGCTTTGCGTCAGAGCTTCGTGAGGCAGCGTGCGGGCGTTCTTTTTCGTACCTTCCTTTTTTGAAATATTTTGGCGCCAACACGGTCATTGAATCCACAGTTGTAAAAATTAACCGACAACATTTTTGTTTTATGTTTCCTCTCATAAAGTTGATGAATTTATTTAAGAGATTTACTAAGAATGTAAGGAAATATACTTACTTGTCATGTTGACTTTCATTCTCTAATAAATTTTTACCACAAACCCATCAATGAAATGATCAATATTACTTATTGGGTTACATATATAAGCTGCAGCATAACTCGCTTACCTTGTAATGTTGGCCTCATACTTTGCGACATTCTCATCCTCCTTCTGCCTCAGACTCAGAAATTTCCTTTCCATATCTGCTCGATGGTCATGTGGAAAGTATTTTTCTAAGAAAATTTCATTAAACTCCCTCCATTCCATACTTGATACTTCATCATCTTCCTTTGTGTTTTGAATAAATGACAACCATTGATTAGAATCTCCAGTGAGGCGGTAAACTGCCATGACAACCTTCCCCTTTCTCTACTCCCCAAGGCGTGGAATAATTTCTCTAAGGAATTTATCCATTTCTCAGCTACTAAGGGTTTTTTAATTATATTTTTTGTTGGTGGTTGTTGCCTCAGGAAGCAGTCTAACATTGATCCTCCACGTTGCAGATCAGGGTGCTCCATATGAGTAAGGTTATTATTCAGAACCTGAGTGAGTTGTCCCAGTATGGTGATAAGTTGATCTACACCAGTTGTATCTCCAGCTCCACAATAATTATCTTGAGCAAGAGGGAAATCCCTACATGGAGTGCATATATTGATACTGTTTCCATTCCTCAAACTAGGCACCATCTCTAACCAATGGCATAAACTAGATTAGTTTATGAATCAAAATACATAATTCCATACTTTTAAAACACTTAACATAAATTTGACAGTTTATGGATACAATCCATAATCATAAAAATGTTTTCTTTAAGAAGTATATACTCAAATAACCTTCATAATGGTTTGTAAAGAAAATGAGAATTATCCTAAGTATATCCCACATGAGTGTCATAACCAATAGTGCAGCAAGGCCCGTTTCCGTTCACTAGTTCCCGTATGAGTCTAACTCAAAGCGGTGTTTTCGGGTTTTACCCCTAGATACATCTGTGCCATAGCCGCCTCTACCTGCTCGTATCCGGACAGGGATGAATTGCTTGGAAAACTCACAAAATCTCTATAATACCAAAATTCTAGGAAGTTCTTCTATACTAATCCTCAAATTTTATCGTAGGTCTACGTTCTCTAAGAAGATTATATCTAAATCTATCTTCCAAGGTTAGTACTAAACTGCCTCTGATACCAGATGTAACACCCCGACCACAGTTACCCAGAGTCGGTGCATTATTACGTAACATAGGCATGATCACAAAAGATCAAGTCTCGAAAGACCGATTAGTTTAGTAGCCTTGGAAACTCTAGATACCTTCATAAATGTTAAATTACATCATAAAGTGAAAAACTATAATAACATAGTATCCATTTTCCACAGTCATATCCCCTTAAGACTATCCCTACAGGTCATTCCTAAATTACTTATTCACACCCTAGAAAAATAAAAACATTGAAATGGGTGAGCTCAGACGCTCAGTAAGGATAACAATATAGAGGAAGCTTTCATGAATAAACATTAACATTTAAGGCAATGTATAACTAAAACAAAATCTTTTTAAACTTTAACTTCATCATAAAATGGAAAAAATAAAATGAAATAATGCTATTTACTTATTCACATGGATATTCTACTCGTCAAATAATCACATTCAATATCAATAATGACTTTCATAATGATGGAATGCATAATGCCAGACTATGATAACCACATAGCCAAGGCCTCGTGCCAAGACTACAAATAATATTTTGTCAAGGCCTCGTGCCAAGACACTAGTTTGTCTCATTAGAACTACTGATGAATCGAGGAGCTATAGCGGGCTCCACCCTTCACTTATTAAGTCCAATGCATTCCTCATATGAACAGGTTTAAACATATCATAAACCATAACATAATCATATCACATAAAACATGTATAAAGGAAACATAACATTTCCACATTTAAATCGAAAGATATCAATACAACACATTGATATAACAAAAACAATTTCAAAACCATTTTCAATACCAAAATAAAATGAAATGAAAACTTTTTAATTATTTTTCATTTAAAAAAACGTTATGGCTTGTAGAGGAAGCCGAAACTCAAATAATGGTCATGGCGGTGGAGAAGTCGTTGTCGCCGCATACATACGACAAAAAAACATTTCCTTTTTCTTTTAGTAAAATGATTCATATAAAAAATATTCCTTTTGAATAAATGTAAAATTCAAAGGGGTTTATACACCGTATAAATGAAATATGTGTATAAAACAAAATATTCCTCAATGAAAGTAGATTGAGACGAAGTCCCTTACCTCGTGTCCGACTTCACTCGACCGTTATTTAATCTCTTGAATAATAAACTAGAGTTAATATCTACTTGCTTAAGAACCTTTTTCAAGTTCATTATCCATTTTATATCACTTATTACAATGTTACAAAAATTATGTAGTCATTTAAGTTAATAACGATTGTTTTGTCGATCTTTGGTACTTGAGTCAACAATAAACATCATATAATTACAAGTTGTTTATGTGGTAGAATATCCATTATATCCAAAATTATATCCATGATGTAGATATCATATATATCATATATATCATATATATCCATTATATACATTCATTCATAATATTACGTAACATTTAGAGGTAAGAAATGAAATGCACCGTTCATGGAGACGGTAAGCCATACGTACGCATGAACGCTACTTTCATTTCTATTTTGTATTTAATGGAATGAAATCATAATGATATAAAGTTATATTATAATTCCTATACAATATCATATATAATATCATTTACTCCATCCTTTATACATCCCATATATGGTATTAATGATTCAAATCACTTTGAGGGGGTGGTAGTATGCACTTCCTAAAATGAAATTATCGCATTTACCCATAATGGAAATCAGAAAGGTATGACATAAATGAAAAATAAAGAATCATAAGAAACAAAAAAATAATATATATAATATACAAAAATATTGACATCATAATGGCCACCATTAGAGGTGTTAAAAGAATATTTGAACAATCATCATTTCGTGAGGCAGTATTTCGCCACCCACAGAAATAGTATGTTATTTAACCATTAGACGGAGGTGTGTGTAAGTTTAAATCAAATACTTCTCATAAAAACATACTATTATATTGAAGATATTGGGGTTCTTATAAAATAAAGGAAAAAAAAGATTTTAAGGGGTTGGAGAAGCAAAATAAAACAAAATAACATAAGAGAAGACATTACCTTAAAATCGGGTAACTCTTTTTTGATTTGAGCCAAAAGCTTCCTTGGGAAGATTTATGCCCAAAGTGAGGCCTCTAAGAGTAATAGAGGGAAGTTGAGAGAGTATTTGGGCAGATTTTGGCCGAGAAAAATGGCTTTGATGGTGTGAATAAGGTGGTAGTGGTGGGGGCCTTTTATAAGAGGAGAGGAGGGGCACTCTTGGATACTCATGAAATGTTACATTATTATGAAGTGATTTTCGGATTTTAAAGGTTCCACAATGATATATTTCGAGGATAAGGTGATAAGGGTTCGAAATATACTCATAGAATAGGTTTTTGACAAGTTTAATTCTTATATTTGACATTATATTTTCATTTTATTTAAATCATTAAATAATGAGGTAATCGCTGCATCATCATGGTGTCATAAAATTTTTAATTTATTCAATGTCTAAAAATTATAAAAAAAAATATCATGATGTAGGAAATCTTTCTATATTTCCAATTAATATTTATAGTCTAAATTTTAACTTATATAACCCCATGTAATAATCATTTTTGTAAAACAACACATGTTTGTGATAATTTTATTTTTACTTTAAATAAAAAGTTATTAATGTCATTTTCTTTCCCAAGTGGCTCCATGGGGTCCCCAAGTTGACCCATGGATTTTATTGGTTGGCCATGACTAATAAAATAAGTGTAGGACAAATGTAATGATATTTTCATATTTTTATAATATCATTTTTACCATAAATTTCACTGATTAACTTTTATCGCGATTAATTAAACTTAAATGTTACTATTCACCAAAAAAATTATTTTTATCCCATTGAACCTCATTTTACTTATTAATTAAAACCATGTATGTAGGATTTTTGAAAATCAAATCACAGAAGTGGTAATGTTTCTTTTAAACAAAAAATCAGTTTTTTAACTACCACTTAGTGGTTTCACTATTCTTCAAAAATTGAAGTTTTTCAAAACAATGCCAAAATTTCACCCTAAGAAATAAATGATATTACTAATTAAAAAATTATATCTATTTTAAAAAATTACAAACATATAAGTTTAATTAATTAATTTTATAATTAAATCCCGCTGTCAACACAAATAGCGTGTTTTTAAGAAACAATATATATCAAAATATTAACAATTGTTTATGTCCAATTTCAAAGTGAAATTAATTATAATGAAGTCCATTGGATAAAATGGTAAAAATATATTCTAATTATAATTTAAAGCCGCTCATTATTATAAATTATCACTATAAATTATTTTGATTTAAAATGTTTTTTTAAGTATTTTTCACTATTCATAAAAAATTGCATGTTTTCAGAAAAATACCAAAACATTATACTTAGGATAATTTCAATATTACGAATCCAAAAATGAAGTCCATTTTGAAATATAAAATATATATAATTTCAAAAAGTGAGTATTACTTTTCATAATGGCTATTTTGATTGGTCACGGTGTGTTAGAATCTCGAACTTGTGTACAATGTAAGTTATTGCATTATTGAAAGAGAAGCGTTTCGTGGAAGCTCAGGGTGTTACAATAGTGAAATAAAATGTTTAAAAAACAAATGGTTTTCAGTTGTAAGAATCTAGAACAAAGCATATTCATGTAGTGGAAGTGTCTCCTGTGGATTTAGATTTGGGATTAGTTAATGTGATAGGTACCATCACTATTAATTATCTTTAGGAGCTTATTTATTTGATAATGTTGAATCCTACTCATTTATGTCAAATAATATTATAAATTTGTTAAATCTTCCTACAGAGATTTTTTCTTATGGTTAATTATACATCCCTCGAAATAAAGAGAGAGAAGGGTCTTCATTGTCCTACTTTTGTTTTCCCATTATCAGATATCAAGATTACATTGTATTTTCTTGTTTTCAACAATGAAACCTCATAATTTCATATTTGAGTTGGATTGTATAATTTCTAAAAAATAATTAATTGGTTATTATCATCAATGGGTATCCTTTACAGTTCCTAATAAAATGTATCATATCCTCCATGGAGAGTGTGACCCGAAGTCATGTAGATCCATATCCTCTTATCCATAGCTATGTAATGTATTATCTGTGTTATATTTTGAGTTAGAGCACCAATATTTGAGAAATGATCTCCCTCCAGTTTTTATTGAGTTTGCTAATGTTTTTCCTTGTGAAATATTTGGCTTCCATTAGTATGGTAGATAGGGTTATCTAGTGATTTAGTACCTAGTACTCAATGGTCATCTATTAATTATAACATCATAAAACCAGTTTAAATGATAGTTCTGAAGAATCAATTGTATGATCTTTTAAGGAATGGATTTTTCCCCCAGGCATTTCACGGTCGCCGACACAAGTTCCATTTTCTATTCCACATTATTTATACTACACCAATATGTTGATTAACTAAAAATTCACCGATTTATGATAAATAAATAGAATCTATTTCTATGGATTTGTGATTTGTTTTTCTATATGAATTAGTAAAAGTTGTTATATAATATTTATCTTTAATATGGTTATCACCAGTTGAGAATAAAAGAATCTAACAATCATAAAACAGACATTCATAGTAGGTATGTCCATTATAAGTGCCTGGTCATGAATGTTTATTTTACCAATGATCCTAGTGTCTTTAAGTAATGTACCAGACCTCTCTGGTCGATTATTTTATGAGAAGCTACTGATCGTGCTTTTTTGGGAGGTAAAGATGTATTGTTTCATCACATTGATAAATATTTATTTTTTCCATGTTTTATAATGGTGGCTCACCCTATCTCTAACTCTTTGGAAGTTATTCACTAGTGGTCGATCATTGGTGGTCCCTCATTGGATGTCCCTTTCTAGTGGTGTCTCTCTAGAGTTAACTTGTTCTGTGGTGTCACGTCCAATGTTGTCTCACCTCACAATGACTCCCTAATTGTGGAATGAATTTCATCTAATGGTAGATCACTGAGTGATGCCTCACTGAATGTTTAATCATAGAATGATGACTTTCCGTGAAATTTCAATCTCTAGAGTGAATCAAAAATGGGTGACTCACAAATTTGTCCCTCATCCAATAGTGGCACATGTACTGTATTTCCAGCTCCATTATTTCCCCTTTAAATTTTTTCATTGGTTGAAAATTATTTTAAATATTTATTTAATGGGATTTTACATTGATTCAAGATCATAATTCTAGTCTATAAATTCTGTAAGGTCTACAGGATTTTATTTGTTCAGAAAATATTATATTTACTAGGTCCTCGTTTAATAGAAAATGAAAAACATATCTATACTATCACGTTTCTTCAATCTTTCCAAGGAATTTATACCTTCCATTTGTCCTCCCTTATTGCTTTAACTAGGTGAGAGATACCACAAACCCTTCTTATCATAGGAGTCATGTGATCAAGATATGATTTTGGATCATTTTTTAATGGTGTTTTTCTTAAATCATGTGTGCCCCTTCTTTAGTGCATTTAAGAAGTTCCAATCACATGATCATCCATGAATGCTTCCCTTCATCATTATTATCTATGCTAAATGAATGGTGGGTGTATGAGTTTATTCCTTTTTGAATATAATAGAATTAAAAATTAATAAAGATAATTGAACTGGTATATGAATAAATATACATGAAGGATGAAAATGGCACATGATATTTCTTCATTATTTTTTTGGTTGATATTATGATCTGTACAAGATAACTACCGACTGAAAATCATATCCATTGGGGGTCATTGTTAACAAAAAATGTTGTTTCTAGAAAGAGTGTTTATTTTTTGTTGAATGGATGTTATGAAAATTGGTAACCACATATAATTTCATAATAAATGGATTCTCTAGGACATTCTAGTTTCCGTGATATCCCATGAATTGACAAGTGTAATTAAAAAATGGATGCCCTATGAAATCTGAATGTATGGTTTGTTTCTATGGGGTGGTGATGTGGTTATGGGAGTTTTTGTGCATAGGTGGTTCGTTCTATGGTTATGTTGTGGTATTCATGTCTAGTAGGGTTGCAGTCATGTGTTTGGATTAATGTGTTGTTGGATGTGGTGGGGAGTTGGGGGGTTGGTTTTTTTTGGTATGGTGGTTTGGGTAGGATGTCATTGAAGAAGTATGACAGTGGTTGGCATGGGTGCTTTTTCATTGATTACATGTAGAATGAATCATCCCATATATATATTGATATAAAATATATCATGAATGAATGTGAAATTTGGAATTCATGGAATGATGTGTATTTAATGTGAAGTTTGATAGTATAACATGGTTATTCACCTTCTGGGTGACTGTTCTTTGTTACCACTTTTTTGTTGTGTTTAGTACATATCTGATATGTTTGGGAATTAAAAAATAATAGATTAAAAACTTTTGTAAATAAAATGATGTTATTTGATTAAAATAATGGGAGTGGTTATATAAATTGGTTGGGAAAGTAAAATGGTTTTTGTGGCATGTTGTTTGTTGTTGTAACTTTAGATGTTTCAAAAATGGTGACAATGTATCATGTTTGTTTTTTTGAGAACCCATGGGATTTTTCTAGTGTTTTTGGTATCATATACGTATACACTTTAATTTAATTGTGATTTCTATATACACCCCACCTTCGTTGATCACTATGTGTCGAACACCCCCACCATCACATGTGAGGGAATCTTTCACAACATCAGGTGAGGAGTAAGAATAGCTGGTCTCCTGCATTATTCATCTCTCTCTTATAATAGAGGTAGGTATGGAACATTATGTGATGATAATATATGTTTAGTTTCCATAAATGGTGGTTGTGATAGCCCATGTGTTTTTTGATGAGGTGGTTTGATTCCTTGGTTTTTTTGGGATAAGTTGTGATGTGATTTCCCAAGTGTCTTTAAGATGAAATGCGATGAGATGTGTTATGAGGCCCTTGTGTGTGCATGCATGTTTTGATTTGTTTTGCGAGACCCATGTGTGTACGGGAAGGACGTGATGAGGTTTTTGGCCCTATTATGTGTGAAGATATGTGTTTTGGAATATGGAATGGATGTTATCAACAGGACATCTGACATTGGGTATGAGAGTCATACTAGAGGGAAAGTAGTGAGGGGTTACCTATCATCGATGTGATTTATATTATATTACTTTACATCTATTATTTTATGAGTGTTCTTTGTTGAAATTGGGATTGTTAGTACACATGCGTAGGTGTTGATGGATGTACAGTTTTCTCAAGGACCCATTAGTATGTCTCTATCACATCTACACAAGGGACATTTGTTTCTCCTACCATGTATACATTTACACTCACCCTACATATATAAATTTATTTTTATTTTTTTAATAGATGTCAATGATGCGGTTGGACCTTAAGATCTCGTATCATGACATTGTTTGTGTCATTTATTTTCGTTAATATTTTAATTTTAATTTGGATACTATTATATTCTATCGATTATATTTTTTTATGCATTCATGTGGGATGGATTTTGGGATTATTTATATATATACACAAGAAGTTTTTGGGTGCTGAACAAGATTATCTCCCAAACTATTTCTCTAAAAAGGAAAATGCCTCCCATATTTCTTGATCTATATACCATTTGTTCTAATGGAAAACCTGAGGCCTACTCAAGGTGGGACTCAGGGGGGTCATTAGATCCCTTTCACCATTTTCAGCATTGGAGGGGTATCTTTGTAGGGAGGGTTATGTGACATAATGGCATAATGGGGAGGTTGATAGAGAGTATGGATTTTAGAGTTATGCATATTGAGGATTGAATGGGATTTTATATAATCAATTCCAGATGATATTGGTTCATGACATAGGCCATGGATATTGTCCATGACATGAGAGTTTAGGCCCCCTATGATCCAGTGCATAAATTCTAAGATTATTGAACATATTTGTATGAAGGATGTTCTTGTAGGCTATATCCCTACTAAAGGTACATGTATCATAATGGATTTTGTTCTTGATTTAATTTGGTTAATTTGGGATGGATAAAATGAATTTATTAGATAAATTGAAATAATCCTTAATATGATTCAATAACTATTTGGGATTAGGAAATATTTTATTAACTTTCAGCAATAGCTCCTAGTGATCGACTGCTTTTTTCTGGGGTAGTGGAGGTTTAACAGGATGATCTGGTTGATCATCTTTGCATTGATCCAGCTGAGAAGGATGATCATTAGTATAGGACGATGAGTTAATTCCAATTGCATACTTTGGGAAAGTTGAGGTACAAATTTCACATGTGGAGACAATGGGATGGTTGGAGGATCTTATGATAAAACTCACTTTTTCTCGGGCCCTGATAGGGTACTAGGTTACATTGGAATTCAGTCAGATGCATGGAGATATGTGTATGTGGTGGACACTCACAAGTAATGATTTTGGAAATAGCTATAGCCCAAAACTGTGGCTATAGGGGTCAAAACTATGGCTATAATCTATAGAGAAAATTCCAATTGGCTATGTAACATAGTAACATTGATATGACTAAAAGATATAGCCATAATTCTTTGAGATATTTCCATGGTTGTCCACCATAGTAGTGTATCTCTTTCCATAGTTTTATATACCTTGACAAAATCTCCAATTACTATCCTCCATAGAACATTGGCTATAGTCATGGTTGTCTACCTTGGAAACAGATCTATTGAAAAGGTTGAAAACCATGTCTATATCCCATTTAAACCATGGATATATCCACAAAATAATATGCATCCATCCAGATTATATCTCATCACCTTCTCTATGTGCACCATCCTCCTAACCACTACACCAAAATTGACTTCAAGTATATATATATATAAATATTTTTATATATACTATTAAAACCCACTGCTATAGGATCTAAATTGTGGCAGCACCCCTTCTCAAAAAAAAATTTCTGGATCATTTTTCCCTGCCCATGGGCAGAAGAACTATAGAAACATTTTTGACAAACCGTGACTATATAATTTAGGAAAAAATATATATAGCGATGGTTTATAAATATTGTGGTCATTTCCCTAAAAAAAAATATAGCAAGTATTTTACACAAACTGTGGATATATCCATAGGAGAAACACCCCATAGGCATAGTTTTACAAAAAAACATAGTTATAATCCTTGAAAAAACACTCTTTAGCCACAGTTTTATAGAAAAATGTCTATATTTGTCCAAATAAAACTATATGTCATTTTTTTCACTGATACACGGATATATCCTTCGAAACTATACCATATAGAAACAATTTGACATAAAACTGAGGATATACCCTTAGATTAAATACATATAACCACTATTTACAAAGAATGTGGCTATTGGTCCATTATTATAGACATGTTTTCTAGTAGTGGTTGTTTTTTGTGGAACAGAAGGAGATAGACATGTTATGGGTTGAAATATCGATGGAGTTACATGCAGAGTTATTTTCATAGACATAGAATGAGGACAAGATGCCATAGCTACTATTCATTCAACATGTGATTATGTTATTGCGGGAAAATGGGATTATGTTCGTGGATACTCTTTATTTTGACCCAAATATCTTTCTATATGCGGAGTCTCATGAGAGACATATTTTGAGGACACTCGCTCCTTATATCCAGTAAATTGTTACTCCCTTTACCTTTATAATGTGTTTATAAGATTATAAGAAGTCATAGGTGATCAATCATATGGACATAAATTTAGGTATACTATGAGAGGGGATCCATCATAATTCATTGAGAGGTATATCTATTAGTGGTAGGTCATAGGCGCCAGGACCATCGCATTTTCGGTTGGTAGGGATTCATCCTGAGTAGTTTCTTTTCTGGCCCTTGGTGCCAGTGATTTTCAGGCATTTCATAGTAGAATATTGCTATATTTTTTGGTTGTGGTGTATGAGGTCATCATCAGAGTTAGTTCCTAGTGGTTCCCTGAGCTCAGTTTGTTAGAGGGTGACATGTTCAATTCTAGGCTCAACAGTAGTTTTCAGTGAGGCTCTTTTAGCATAAGGGAACCACGATTTTCTCTTCTTACGGGAGAAAGATATGGTAGAGGATGATGTTAGGATGTTCCACATGATTAGAGACCATGACATGATCATATCCATGTAGGTGTTCTCAAGAAGATAGGTATAAGATCTAGGTGGTGTCAGTTACCCACAATAAAGGAATCAGTTCTAATAGGACCATAGATCATGAGAAGAATGTAAAGCTTGTTTAGTACACTAGATTTTGATTTTTCTGATTGAAGATATTCTCACCCATTTTTTTTATATGATTGAGCACATACTCTATGACTATACGTTGAGAAGTTTCATATTCACTTGGTGTTGAGTACACCGGTCCGAGGCTATAATAGTTTCTTTGATGTGTGCCTGGGATGTAGACTGATAATGTGAATGTATGAGTCCCATGGGGATATCATATTTATATTGATTTAGCCATACCATTTAATTATTGTAATTAACTTTTTATATTATATAGGTTCTATTAGTGACTAAATCTATAGGAGAGACATGTTTTCAGATGTGGATGGTCAATATGTGCTTTTCATCCGGGATCAGAGTTATCAACAATACAATAATTTTGTAGTGCACCTCCTTTCATTATTGTATGAGATATCAGTGGAATAGGTGGAAGCTGAGAAGTTGGAGGTTCCCAACAATATTGAGGAGTTCTTAGATGTATTCCCCGAGGAGGTTGTGATAAATCCCCATTGACTAGATGTCAAGATTGGGATAGACTTATAGTCAAGTGCTTATCAGATTTTGATATCCTTTTATAGGATTTCACATTCTATATTGTAGGAATTTAGGATTTATATTGAAGATCTTATAAAGAATGGTTTTATTCAGCCTACTGTGACTTCATGGGGTGGTTATTTTTGCTCGTGAAAATAGAATATGGTCGTATGAGGTTGTCTATAGACTACTAGATGTAGGAACATTTGACAGCTAGGAACTATTACCCACTTCAAGGACAAAAAAATATTTTCATGTTGGTGAGCGGGGTGGTTTGGTTTGCTATTATCAATATGTGGTCTGGATATCACTAGTTAATGGTGAAAGATGGTGATATCCTTAAGACTTCCTTTAAATGAAGGTAGGAGAACTTCATGTTTGATTTCATGTTGTTTTCATTTATGAATGCACCAACTGTGTTCATGGGACTTATTAACACTTTTTTCCATGAGTTCTTAGAAAAGTTCTTATTTAGCAATGACATGTTGGTCTACTCAATGTTAGAGGAGGAGCACACCAAGCACCTCATGATGTTCTTTCTGTATCTAAGATGACACTAAATCTATATAAATTAGTCAATGTAAATGTTTTTCAAAATATAGGTGAAATCAGTTGGGAATGTGGTGTCTTATAAGGTCATGTATGTTGACATGTCCAAGGTTTATGTATTTTTTTCTTAGGAAGCAGCAAATAACATGATAGAGGTTTACAATTTCCTTGGTCTCATAGGCTATTATCAAAGGGTTGTGCCCAATTTATCATCATTTTCTGCACTAATTCCATACATGAAAAGGGGGACCAAGCCTATGTTTATGGTGAGTAGTGTCAAGAATGGTTAGGTTACCTGATGTTGATGGTTTTCAATGTTATAGTGCTCTGTTTTCTAAAAAAAGGTGAAATTTTTGAGGTGTTTGATGATGCTTCCCATATGGATTGGGATGTGTACTAATGTTGTAGTGACTAGTGAGCTATTATGGAAATAAGAATATAATTACTCACAAATTTAACTATTCCACCCATGATTTGGAGGTATTTTTTGTTCTGTTTGATCATAATTTGTGGTTTAATTTCCTTATTATGGATTGATTTGTAGTCTTCACAGATCACAAGATCCTGAGGTATATCTTTTCCCAACGGGACCTGAATATATGATAATAGAGGTAGATGATGTTTATTAGGGTCTATGATTTTTAGATATCCAAAAATAAGTAATAAATAATATTTGGGTTATTTATTTGAGTAGGAAGTCAATGAAGGAGGTTGTTTGTGAAGCTATATATGCTTCGAGAGTGATGGAGGAGTTGGAGTCCATACACATGGATGCCAGAGTGGAAGGTGGTAGAGGTTTCCCATTTCAGATTATGTTGTAATATTACCTAAATTATCAAGTGAAATAGTATCAGTGGTAAGAATCAGAGGTAGAGGTGATGCGCAATCATGTTGGCCATGGTGATGCTCTAGAGGGATAGTAATAGGATGATCACAACCAGATGTTGCTTCACGGGATGTTTTTTGTTCTGGTGGTGATGGATAGTGGATTCCATCATTGGTGTTATGTATTACACTTGTTTGCACATTTGGGAGATTACATGACATATTGTGACTTCACTATGCAGTTATGGTGGTCCGGGATGAAATGGGTAGTGGCATAGTGGGTGGAAAGGTGCTCAATTGTCCAGTAAGTGAAGGCCAAGAATCATGTTCCTGTTGGTTTTTTGTAGTACATGGATTTTCCCATGTTTAAATGGGATGAAATATAAATTTATTTCATCTACGGATCCCCAAAATCATATATATAATGCATTAATGTCATGGTGATAGTGTATTAGTTGAAAAATTCGACAAAGTTCTTGGAAATCAAGGATTCGTGCATAGTGGATGCCTTGGCCAAGAGGTACATGAATGATGTTGTGTGGTTTCATGGAGATCCGAGCCCCATTCCCTAAAATTGGAATTCATGGTTTACATCATCAGTTTGGATGGGATTACATCCTACCTTTAGAACCCATTTACACATCAAAAATCCCTTTCACACTTATAATAATTGGTAAACATAGCACACTATCTAGACAACCGAGTACATGTTGAGACCATGTGACATAGACAGTGGTTTATCATCGGTATGGAAAATTCTATTGGTATATTTTTATTATAATAATAATTTTCATTCTTCCATTGAGATGGATACGTTATAAACATTTTATTGCAGTCTTTTTCATTCACTATTGTGCTAAACAAAGGTTATGGATATATTTTTTATTGGTCCTGATGTAGTGCATAAGACAATAGATAATGTTAAGCTTGTTTGTGAAAGGATTAAAGTGGTACAAGACCGGAATATGACTTATTTCAATAATTGAAATTTGACCTTGGAGTTCAAGGTTGGGTAAATTGTATTATTTAAGGCCTCACCTCAATGTGGGTAGTGGAGGTTTGGAAAATGGAGTAATAATTTTCCTAGGTTTTTTAGACACTTTGACATGCTGGGATGAGTTAGAAAGGTGGAATATTGAATGGTATTTCCACCGTAGATAGAGAAGATCCATGGAATATTCAACTTCTAGTTGCATCATTAGCATCATCATTATGGCTCCCATTTCATCGACTAGGGAGAGTTGTATATTTCAGATGAGGCAATGTTTGTGTTTTGGCTAGTGGAAATCTAAGATCATCGAGAGATGGTTTGGCATCAATGGACCATTCTTATGTTTCATTTGTTAGAGAGAAATGATGTCCATAAGGAGAGAACATGGGTGTGAGATATGAAGATTCATTCCCAATACCAGAGTTGTTTTGAGTTCTTCTTTTCCTTGTTTTTCATTATAATGTGATGTTTGAATCATGATGTTTTATCATATGAGTTGTTTTCCCCTGCTTTTTGATGTTTGTGGTGTGATTTGTTATAATTTTTTTCTATTAAAAATTGGGAGGTCATGATTTACAATAGAGATGCATTAACTGTGATTGTATTGAACCCATGTGGGTGAGTCATTTCTACACAGAGAGTATATTTTATAGACATGGAAGATTTAATTCGCTGTTTTTTTGGATGGTGGGGTTTTTTATTATTGTGTGGTGTGTTTTTTGGTCATTTGGGTTTAAATGATAAGGAGTGGCTTTCAAATGTTGGAGGAGGTATTCTTGAATGTGGGGGTTTCCACACCCACATTTGAACAACATGTGATGGTTTATTGTGGATCTTTAGTGTTCATAATATGGTTTCATGCGTAGCAGTGTCCTTGAGAGGAATATCAAGGAATGGTTTTTCATACCCTTCCTCTATTTCCTTTCAAGTTGATTTTAAATTACTAATGGAGAGAATAGTTTGATAGGTATCTGATGCAATGTTTGGGACCTCTCCATTCCATTTCATTATGAGAATCTGGTGTTTTAGGTGTTTTGAGACAACATGATGGATATTTTCACCACATTAAATGATTCCTATATTTTTCAATGTTTTTAATGGTGGATCACTATTGAGGTCACTCACTAGTGGCGACTCATTAGTGGTCGACCACTAGTGGTGTCTCTATAGTGGTCCCTCACATATAGCAGTTCATTATTGGTCACGGATCCATTGATTCCTTGTCCAGTAGTGTCTTACCTCCGGATGACTCATAGACGGTGGCTGAAATTTGATATTACGATAGATCACTTAGTTGTGCCTCAATGAACGTGACTCACTGAATAGTGATTCACTGAGTACTGACTCATTGAGTGGTGGTTCACAAAATAGTGACTCACCAAGCATTGCCTCATCAAGCGGGGACTCATGAAAAGTGTTTCAATTTCCATTTTCCCCTTTATCTTTTTATATTTATTTAAAATGTGTTTAATGACTTTTTGAAGGGATTTGAGACTTATTCAAAGCCCATATATCCTATGTTAAAATTATTAAGGGTCTAGGGTATTTTATTTGGTCAAAATACATTATCTTGACCAGATATGAATTTAATGGAATATCAAAAAAAACTAAACTGCTACATTATTTAGATCGTTCCATGGATGAAATACCTTCCCCTTATTCTTAATTTGTTCCTTCCCTTGGTGTGAGACTCCAGGAACCATTATTCCCGCAGGAGTCGTGTAATCAAGATGTGGGTTTGGGATAGTATTTTATTATTGTTTTTTCTACTACACGTGAGGACCAATCTTGGTGTAATTAAGAAGTGTTTATATCCTAATATTACCTATAGGATTACCTTCATCTTTCTTATTTGTACATCATGTGGGGTGGGTGTATCACTTTTTTAATTTTTAAATATATTCTAACACCAAATTAATAAAAATAATTGAATTGCTTTGGGAATAAATAAATAGGGGTTGGGAATTTGATGCATGATCTTTTTTTATAATTTATTTTTTGTTGAAATTTTCTATTTGTATGTTAAAACTACAAACAAAAAATTGTAGTCATTGGGATCATTTTTTCATAGAGAGCGGTTTATAGAGTGCATGTTGTTTTTTCCTATTGAATGGATTGTATGAAATTTGATAACCATGTATACTCGGATTATAAATGAGTTCCCTGGAATCTTCTAGTTTTTCTGATGACCCATGAATTAACAAGTGGAATTAAATAAGGTACACATAGTTAAATCTTAAAGTACATTTTTTGGTTGGGGTGGTGATGTGGTTGTGGGAAAATTTGTGGACATGGGTTTGGATCTATGGATATGGTGTGGTATACTTGTGTAGCAGGGATGTGGGAATGGGTGTTTGTTAATGTTTTGCTGGATGCAGTGGTGAGTTAGGGGTCTGTTTTGGTTGGTATGGTGGTTTGGGTAGAATGATGTTGAAGAAGGATGGTTGTGGTTGGTATGGGTGATTCTCCATGGATAATATTCTATAATCTTCACCCGTATCAAATATAAATAAATGATATATCATGAATGGGTGTTATAAGTGTAGGTGGTCTATCGATGTGTCCTTAATGTGAAGTGCATTAATTTACCATGGTTATTCACCTTCTAGGTGACTGTTTTATGTTGCCTCATATCAGTTATTATTATTATTTTCCCATGTAGTGATGGAATTAATATAAATGTGATTAATAAATTTTTTAAATAGAAATCTATGGATTGATTAACAGAATGATAATGGTTGACTAAATTGGTTGGGAATGTAAAATGGGTTTTGTGGCTTATTGTGTGGTGTTGTGCATTTAGTTGTTGCTTAAAATGTGGTAGTGTAGGGAGTTGGTTATTTTTTTGATATCCCATAGGTTGGTCTTAATTTTATTGGTATCATATATGTATATACTTTTATTTTTGTGTTATTTATATGTGCACACCACCGTAGTTGTCAACTATGTGATGAACAACTCCATTGTCACATGACAGGGTGTATTTGCGAACATCTAGTGAGAAATATGGATGGTTGGGTTCCTTCTTTTTTAAACACTCTCTTCTATGACTGGATGGTATAGAACATGATGTGATGTCCAGAAGTTATTTAGTTTAATTTAATGGTGGTTGTAAAAGCCTAGGTTATTACAGGAGTGGGTGTTTGTTTCCTCGGTGTTTTCCAGAAGAGTTGTTATGTGCTTTCCTATGTGTCTTCAGGATGCGATGAGATGTGATTTTTTGGGATTCATATGTTTGTGTTGGTGGGTTGTGATGTGGTTTTTGAGGCCTAGGTATGTGTGTGCAAGATGTGTTGTGGATTGTTGACTAGTTTTGTGAGGTCATGATGTGTTGTGGTATATTGAATGAATTGGAGATCAATGGAATCTGACATTGGGTAAGAGAGGAATACAAGTGGGAAAGAGGTGTGGGTATTCAATAATCATTGATATTTATATAACATTACAAGGCATACGTTATTTTATGAGTTTTCCTTGGTGACGTTGGGATGGTTAGTATACCTACATCGCTGTTATGGTTCTTCTATTTTCTCTCCAAATTATTATTATGAAACTTTCACATGTGCACAAGAGACTTTGGTTTTTTATAATAAGTATACATGTATGATTACCCTATTTATAAAAACTATTTTCAGGTTTTTAGGAGGACATATTAGGCCCTGATTTACCTTACTAGCATGGATCGTTATTGTTTCATTGTCAATACATAGATTTACTTTTGGTATTATACTTTAGAGACTTTTTTATTATATTAGTTCTATTTTTTACAGAAGGAAATGAGATGGATTTTGACCATTATTATATGTATATCATGGAGTTGTTTTATTGATTAACCATATTATCTCACAATATTTATCACTAAAATGGTAATGAATCCCATATTGAGATATCTGAATACCCTTGGTGCATGTCACCATCTCTGGTACTACTGGAAGCAGGACTCAAGGGTTATTATCTCAATTTGTACATTTCTAGACCATTATGGGTATCTTTGGAGTGAGTGGGACATGCCAGTTTATGGATTTGTTGGTCATAGTCTTACATGAGGTTATTGATAAAATAATTATGGTCTATACGGATGAAATAAATGTTTACTCTATGTCCGAGGATGAATATATGCGTCATCTGATATCATTTATTGAATTGTTGGTAAATTATTGAATTAATTACTAGAAATCCAAATGTAATTTATATATTCGAGAAGTTAAATTCATGGAACACATTTTGTGGAAAATTTTCAGTTTATTATGAGAATAAAATATATGATATTAAATGGGAGAATTTAGGAAATGTTCTTGAGATTTATAGCATCTTGGGTTTAGCTGGATATTATCTCTGGTTCATATAACATTTCTCAATGTTAACTTCTCTGATGACCACTCTCACTTGGAAGGTGTCAATGATTTCATGGGATGAAAAATTTTAGTTTTCTTTTGTTGAGATGAAATGTATTTTGACTATTGTGTTGGTGTTGAATTTTTTATAGGCTTAAAAAAGATAAAAGGTCTTTGAAGATTAATCATATTTCAGTTTGTGTTTTATTATTTTGTAGGGTGATCATGACATAGAAAATGGCCCTCAACATATTAAAAAAAAGATGAATTATTAGACACATTACCATGAACATGGTGCAATTTTTCAAGTACTTTATAATTCAAAGCATTACCTTTTCAAATAAAGGACAACATATTCAGACCCAAGGAGATTCAGTTATATATATTATCAAAAATATCATAATGCTTACTAGATGTTTTGGGAGGAATACTTCAAATATTTTGATAATAGTATATCATATACCCCAATTAAAGTAAAATTAGTGGTAGATTCTTAAAGTATGAATATTTTAATCTATTTCATTAAATAATCATCAGAAGAGTGATACCTGATGGGTTTTTTTTGTAGATATGTGCATTGATGTTCATGAAACCAAGTATGAGGTTGTTTTGGATAGTGTTCAATTTTCATCCACTAATCAAGATATGAATATTTGGGAGTAGCAACTTGATTATTAATACTACTACCATGGGAACTCTCTTTATGGTGGGGAGACAGTTTCTGAGTGGTCATTCCCCATAGAGGGGATCCAATGTTTCTATAATTCGTAAATTTTAACTTTTATAGTGAGAAATTATATGATGTTGAATTTCAATAATTCCATGTTTGAAGTGCATCCAAGATCGACTGATATGTTCTAAAATACATGGGATGATTCTGGTGGCTGGGTATGAGATGATACATCACTGCATTTTTCTGTCATTATTATACATTACTTTAGGTCTTGTATGGTCACTTGAGACCTTCTAGTTTTAATTATACTCTTCTTATGCCAACATAGAAGTGGTATGATATTTAAAAGGATTTTTAGAATTGGTTTCTTTGTACCATATGAATCAAAAATGTTAAAAGAAATTTGATAAACAGATTGACCAAATGATAACAATTTATACATATTCGTGATACAACCATTGTTATTGAGAAGATAAATTTCTCTAAGAAATATGTTTTTTTTGTTTTCATGGAGTTCCATAGAATATTTTATTTGATTTTGATCATCATTTTACATCTATTTTTTGAGTGTCATTTACATGGAACAAGTATCTTGTGTTCTTTTGAGTAGGGAAATACATTCCAAAAAGAATGTCCAAATATATAGGGATATACTGATTCTTGATTGTATGATTCATGTCCATATTTTTCAATTTTGTGGAGATGGGATGAAATTCTGGTATTTTTTATTTTTTAATATAAAAATAGATATTAATATTTGATTAGAATGGCTCCTTTGAAGTATGAATAGTTATCCTTGTAAATATTTATTATCACGGTCAAATATTTGTGAATGTTTCATGAATAGATTGATATTGGTTTAAGAGATGATAATAAATATTTAGTTGATTCATCATAGAATATTGACTTCACATATCCAGTATAAGCTATATGTTGATCATCATTATAAGTCGTTTGAATTATTAGTTCATGATTAAGGGTCTTTTAATGTTTTACCTCTTCTAGGTCATCCGTGTATTTGGCAGAATGGGAAACTGGAATATATTTTTTTGCATTTTTATTTTGTTAAGATAATGGGGAAAATGTATTATAATTTAAAACTCCTTCCATTGTTGATGTTGATACATTACATTTTTTATCTATCATATCTATGAATGTAATTTTCTGATCCATCTCATGTTTTGAGACGAAGTGATCTTGATGTCGAGCCTGATTTATCCATGACTGAGTATCTCATCAGGATAGATGATTATAAAAAATGTATATCATTGGACAATGATATGCATGTATTGAGTGAAATTTTAGAACATGTTTTATACACATGAGACATGGGAGGGAGAGGCACTGATGTGAGTGTAGTGGACTCAACCTTTTGACATGGAGACTACTAAACAGGCTTTCTGGGAAAAAATGATTCAATGGTGGGAAGGTAAAAGCATCATGTAATTGTTTTTAGGTACTCCTCTATAATTTTTTTATCACCATTTAGTTGGGTCTCGTATAGGTACATTGTGGGTGAAATTATGATTTTTTGAAAATATCTTATGATATGATGAGTTGCTTCATGGAATTCCCAAACCATGTCCTTATCCATGTTAATCAATTTAAATCAAAATAGTTTTGGTTTTCATGGTGGGATCATTTTTTGGAAGGCCATGTTCCCACCTAGTGGAAACTGTGTACCCTATTAGAGGGGAATATAGTTAGGGAACATGGTTTTAAAACTCGTGAAGCTATACCCCGAAAACCATGCACCATGGTCTTTTTTTACATAAATTTATTATTAAATTATTAAACCCCCGTATAATCACCCAATCATCCATAAATAATTATACCTTGGTTTTTAAGGGTTAGAAATCTGTTAAAGAATCTTTTTGGATCCTAAAAAATTAATCCAATGTAATTGAATCTTGTAGAACATTTTTCGATTCCTCTATGGAAGTTGATATAATCCCAGTCATTATCTCCAACTATCTTATTCGCTTTTCCGAAGGGTGTTTATATCATCTTGTTGTTGATGGATCATATATTCTTTGTTTTGGATGATGAATAATTTTTTGGTTTCATGAAATATACTTCCTAAATTCATCATAAGGGAATCTTTTTGTTGGGTTTTTACTATATGTTTTTATGTTATATATAGGTGGTCCATCTAGGATTACATAATTTCATAACCCTTGAATTGATTGATTATTGAAATTGAATATAAATTAATATTGAGAACCACAATAATGAACATGTGAATTTTATTTGACATGGTATGGAAAATTATTGAAACCCCCAATTAAAATGGAAATGGAATGTGGGATGTGATTAGAAGTATTCAAATTATGAAATTTATTTTTGAAAATCAACATTGAGAAAATTTCTAAAAATGATTTGATAAAAATCTATGATTGGGGATTTCATGAAATATGGAAAATGGATTAAAAACTAATGTTTTTTGAAATTGAAATCAGCATATTATAATTATAAATGGGGTTATTTCATTTTAAATATTTTAGAAATGATTTTCCCATTTTTGAATGACTTAATGATTACACGTGATCCTAGTTCATTAGTGAGTTAATTTAAACAATATCTATTGTATGGGAATTACATATAAATGGATTGACTCCTGCAAACTGTAAATAAAACATATTTGGAATAACTTTATCCACATTGATATATCATTGATTCCTTTTTGGCCCGTTCTTAAGGGACTTGTGTACACATTGTTATGATCATATATTTGCGTGTGTGGGGATCTAATAACCTATAAAAATCATACCTTCATGATGGTGACCATATTTCTTATTGTAATTGAGTATATATTTATGAGAATCGTCATTGATGAAATTTTATTATTCCCATTAAATTATAAAAAACTGATTCATATAAATTAATTATCAATTCGTTATTTGAAATGTTTCCATCATTTGAATTGAAATGAGTTTTTGTTTTTTTAATATGATATTAATATTAAATTTTATTTTTAATCATTAATTTCATGAAATGGGGTTTTTATGGAATCTAAATATGTAGAATTGGGGATCCATACTGGGAATTTAGCTCACACCCTACCATTTCCTTCAGTAATTTATAGAATTCCTTATTTTAGGTTTGATCATGTGGCATGTGCCATATGGAGTTGGTGGATGTTATTGATACTTCAATATTAGATTAATATTTCCATTCTGACCTAGGTTGTTTTATCATGTTAGTTTTGAGTACATTGATGGTGTTCTTTTGGGATTTGATATACCTTCTTGTTCTTCTGGTACTACCTCATTTGGGAGTTCTAATTGTGCATACTGATATGTATCTATTTCATCCACTATATTTCCTAAAAAGTAGTTCCCAATTTACTATTGTATTATTTAAGTTTTTGGTATCCATAGCATGGGGATCTTGAACTCCCTTTAGGATATGTTACTTTTAGATCAGGTGTGAGGGTACTGGGGTATCCAGTCTAATTTGTGACACAAAACTTCGTGGTGAATCTATCAATCAACTTGGTACCATGCTTTTCCTCTTGTCAGCCTTCATGAGGAAAATGTAAATAATTATAATGAAAAACCTCCCCATTTAGAAGGACATAATTTAATAATCTTTTTTTGGAGAAACCTTCCACTCATAGGGAAATCTAATATAACATAGTCAACAAAGTTACTCTTACATAAAATTTTACATTTCCTGAAAATTTATATTTTAGTAGTTTTATTTATGTAATTTAAAGATAATATTATTAAAACTCTAGTAAGGAAAATTACCCTATGATACAGTATAATAGACCCCTATTTTATGACATTTATCTCAGAAAGTTCAAACACCTTGGTACATCAAATGATGATATATGGTGATTATTTTCATTAAATTTATTTCTATTTAACCTCTTGGAAATAAATCTACAAAACAGATTAAACTAAAATTTATCATCAAACATCAAAGATAAGAATTCATAAATATCATCCCAATCATTTAAAATGAGACTACATGATGAAATTATTACACAAATGTATTTAAAAAAATCACATGTTCTAAAATCACTGAAACCATCATTTATGTGGTTCTAACAACATGAACTGGTGATAAGAATTAAATATTAGGAAACCCTTGAGAGTAAATTATATACATTTTCTTGTTGAATATATTGATCCATGAACTGGTAAGTGGTTAATTTTATTCAAGTCATAAATACATTATATTTTGGAGAAATAAAATGACTATGTGAGTTATAATGAGTTAAAACTAATATGTGAAATTGTCATTTTTGCTTTAAAGGGGGTGTTTATCATTAAAATTTTTGTTTATTATGGAGTAATGATAATATCACTTATTGGTGTCCAATGGCTTGTTGGAATTGGATATTCCACGATATGAATAAATATCCTTATGGATATATATATATATATATTTGTGTGTGTGTGTAATTCCAAGATATCGTAATGTTATCCATGGTGAGTGGGACATACAAATATACATGATATTTAATGTTTTAATCTAATGGGTAGGATTCATATGATCCTGTATGAAATGTCTAGTATGATAATATTCTGTCTTGTGAACTATTTTCATTTTCTGAATTCATGATTCCAAAAAGAGAAAAAAATATTTCATGATACTCAGGTACTTGTATTAGACAAATTAGGAATGATGTGATGTGTGAGAAGCATCAAATACTACATTACCAAAGTAGTAAAATAGATAATATATTAATCACAATAGGATGAAAAATATTATATATATATATATATATATTGTTATTTCTACACCTTGGCATCATAATAATTATAGTGTTTTTAAATTTGGATATTATTCTAATGTACATTATGTATTACCGAGGATACGTGCATAGTACCAAAATATAATTTTAGGTAATTTAAAGGGACAATGTTGTTGATAAATTTTGACTTGAGATACATTGTTGCTCAGATCATTGGATTTCATGTTCTTTCTTGGATTACATTACAAATTTATTTTCATCATATCTTTTTTTTGAATTGATTATGTTAATACGTGAATTAATTTATGTTGAGACTAATTTTAACAAGTGAAATTTATGGTCATGTTGTTAAATTGTTTTTTAGTTTGTTTTGTTGATGAAGTTATCTTATATTTATAATTGATATCTGGGTTATAATTATCCATTTATTTTATGTGATAGTCTATTGGAAGGAAATTAATCCACAAGGGATATATTATTATAACATAGAATGTTTTTATGCAACTTTTTTTCTAGAATAAATTAAGGTTCATTAATGTCTTGAAATATAGTAATTCAAACATACATTTCAGAAGGAACTGACTTTTCTAGCACTTAATGCAACATCGACTTAGAATATGTGACAAAAAACACTGAGTTCTGAAAAAACAACATTTTATTATTATAATTATTTAAGTGAGGTTGTTATAAAAAGTAGTTAAACGTTGTTATATGAAAATTAGTAACTAAATATCGAATATTTTTTCTTCCAGTTTTATATAAATAAAACATATCAATAATGAAAAATATAATTTTTTTAGTATTTATATATTTAAAAATAAAATTTTATCAATTGAATTATTTTCATTTCCTTTACTGATAAAAACTATAATTAAATTCACTAACATTTTTAAATTTAGTTACATAAAGTAAACTATAATTATGAGTTTAGAGTACCAAAATTATCTATGTGTGAATTTGTAATGACCCAATATTTTTCAATGGAAATTCCATTAATATAAATCAGTCAAAATCACATGAAATCACAACATAATTAACTACTAAGTGTTGTGGGACCCTTAAAACAAATGTTTATCACTTATGTGATGTGAATTTCGAATATCTGACATACATGGTTGCGATCTGTAAGTTATTTGGAGTCCTATAAGAAAAACACAATTTCTGGTGATTAGTAAACTACCCATATGAATAGTAACATACCCTTATGAATAGTGATATACACTAATGAATAGTAACTTTACCTATTATAGTATATAAATAATATTCAAGTGGATGTATGATATTCCTATGATTTCGAATAAAAAAATTAATGTTTTAGAACTGTTATTTTTAGAATAAAATATGATTTTAATTAAATATTAAATTAATTATTTTTATAAAATTATTTTTAAAAAAGAGACTTCATTTTTGGATTCTACACATTGAAAAATGGTTGTGATGGATTTTTGGGATTTTTCTAAAATACATGGATTTTTTATGAATAGTAAAATATTATAAAATACAAAATAAGCTAAATAAGATAATTATAGAGTCATGCATGATTTTCTACTGATGTAAGACCAATTGGTTCAGGATAAAGAGATAAAATTACTATTTTTTCTCTAAGAAGACTCGTTATTCCTTGTCTTGAAATGATATAATAAATTAATAAATTTTATATTAAGAAATCCCCTCTCTTCCCCATTATAAAAACCCCTCTCACTCCCTCTTCTCTTCAATCCTCTCAAGCCTTGTGCCTTATCCAAATTATGTCCAAATAATATCCTAACCACATAAACCACGTCTATCAATCTTTGGTCTCATAAAATGACCACATCCTCTCCCTTAAGGAGGCTCTCAAGGAAGTTTTGTTCAAGAGGTAAATTCCACTTTTCAATTTTTTGACTTTCCTTTCAAGTCCATTTGTTTTCTTTTTCTGTAATCTATCCTTATCAAAATTTTGTGATGACTCCAGTACCTTATATGTATTGTAATTATTTCATGATAGTGGAATATATTATCATCATCTCTCCCTTTTTCCTTCTTTTATACTAGTAGCAAGAACACCATCAGAGATGTATCAATTTTCCACGTTCAAGGATGATGGGCTCCCGATTTATATTATCATTCTAAATTATGGTAATGAAACAATTATTTTTATGGTCTAAATATATTATTATATTTCTAGTAATACCTATTTATGATTCTGTAATCAATTTTTACAAATGGTATTATATTATAAAGACAAATGAGATCTTTGCAATCCAAACCCACAAATTAGCCGAAACATTTATCATTAATGTTTTATATAATAATTAATCATAATACCAAGTAAAAAAGTTATATAAATGACCAAAAAATCCTATTTAGGTTCATAAATAATATAATATTTTAATTCTGGAGATTTACATCTATTCCACATACTCAAAAAACAAGTGAACTGAATATGAAAATAAAGAAAATGAATACTCTAGAACAAAGGAATTCAATACAATTACTTATCAATAAAGTCATAAATGAACTCACCAGAATTATAATAAACTAAATACATGTATAATAGGTTCTTAAAAAATTTATTAATGAGTATAATTTAATATTCTAGAGCTTATGTTCAAGAGCGGAACATGTTTGGAATTAAGGTAAGGGGTTTTTACCCGAACTTCCATTTTCATTCTGGTTACTTTCATCATCTAACTGTATCAATAAAATTATTATGTATTTTTATGTACTCATCATAAATTCTATGTTATTATTATATATATGTTTTCCAACCATATCCATTCCTCATTTTATGGATAGTTACAAGTTCTAAAAAGAACATTCAAAATTGTCTTCAATATACATGCCCAATTCAAGGGAATTTCTCAAATTCTAACATATTTTCAAGAGCACTCTATAATAAGTTTTTGTAAACCATTATTTTTATAAAATAACTCATTTTATTACGAAAATAATATCTTACTTAACTTCTGGTTTTATACAAATATTTTTCCAAAAGAACTATTCTTTTCAAAAGAAAAGAGTATTTATCTCAAGATTGCATAATGATTTTATAAGTGTATTGAGATTGATTGAACACCTTTGTTGATTCTTATGTATTATTGGGTTTAATCATTTATGAATTAATCTACAATATTTTATTTAATTGTTTATGACTATCTATATTGTCGATGATCTATCCAAAAACCATTCACCATATTACTCAGAATGGTTAGTGTTTTATGTTTAATGATTTAGGAAGATAGTAACATTTCATATGATAGATTCAATATGAACGTATATGTTGTTTATGTTTATCCCATATCATATGAGGAATTCATTGGAATTATTATGTGATGGTTGGGGCCCTCTATATCCCCTCGATGCATCGATAGGTCTCATGAGACAAATAGACATGAAATTGGCTGAGTCCTTTCCCAATGTGATATGGATTTTGGCCGAGGCCTTAATCATTAGACATCTTGGCCGAGGCCTTGAAAAAATGTTTCAGAATGTCTGAAATGTTAACTTACATCATTATGAGGCTAGTAATTTTAATTTCATGTGGTTATTCAACTAGTAGAATACCCATGATTATGTTATATTATATAAATATTTACTCAGCTCATATTCCTGCCATTTTATGTTCAAATTTATTTTTTAAAGGCATGTGTTTTCAATTATTCACCATGTCTAATGTTTATATTATCTTACACTGTATTTCTTACACTTATTGAGCATTTGATATCACCCCTTTATTATGTTTCATTTTCTAAGGACATGAATAAGTTAATTATGAATGACTTGCCAGCATAATCTAGGATTCATGTATGTGTCTAGTGGAATAAATTAATGTTTTTTCCATCATGATGTAATGATAAACTTATGTATGTATCTTGTTTCTAATAATACTAATCTAATCGGTAATTTGGGATGCGTATTCCTTGTATATAAGACAATAAGGCATCGACTACGGGAAACTGGGGTCGCGTCCTTACAGTTTGTATCAAAATAAGTTGTAGAAAACATGGAAACTATATTTTGAAAACATAGATCAGGGAATAGTCCCTAAGATAGTATTTGAGGATAAAAATACATTAATTTCCTGGTATTTTGGTAAGTAATATATTATTTGGATCTTTCAATAAATGCATCCCTTTATGGATATGAGCTGGTAAAGGCAGCTCTGGAACAAATGTATCTATGGGTAAAACCCGAAAACATCGAATTGAGCTAGACTCAAATGGGAAATGGTGCATGAAAATGGGTCTTGCTACACTCTTGGTTATGACACTCTAGGGGGATATTCATAGGATAATTCAAATTTTTGTTAAAATCCATTATGAAATATTTAAATGTAAAAATTTTCTTCAAGAAACCATTTTTGTGATAATGGGATTACCCATGAATATGATTTAAATTTTTTTGATGTATTTTGTTAAGTTAAAGATTATGCATTATGATTCATTAATTAATCTAGTGTATGACATTATCTAGAAATGGTGCCTAGTGGATGGAATGGAAATAGCACGAATGCACATGTCCCCTGTAAGAATTTCCCTCCCATGAAAGATAATGATGTTGGCTCTGGGGCTGTGATGGGTGATGAGAAACTTAAAACTCTACTCGAACAACTTACTCCAGTTATGAATAATAACCTTACTTGTATGGATCACCCGTATCCACCATAATGATGATCTATTTAAGATCTCATTATGAGAAAACAACCACCATCATACAATGGGACTACAACACCATTTGTAGATGAGCAGTGAATATGTTACCTAAATAAAATATTTCTTGCTTTGGGACCTAATGAAAGAGAAAAGGTCGTCATGGAAAATTATCATCTATCGGGAGATGAGGATTAGTGGTGGTCATTAATCGAAAACAGAAAGGAGGAGGATGAAATAGAGGAGATGGAATGAAGGGAATTTAAGGAAATATTCCTAGAGAAATATATTCCTCACGAATAGAGAGTAGATATGGAGATATAAATCTTGAATCTGAGGTAGAAGGAAGTTGAGAATGTTACAATGTACAAAGAAAACATCACAAGGATAGAAATGCATGTTGTGGGGTACATAAGAAATCCATGGAGCAAAATTGATCGATTATTTGATGGACTAAAGCCATTCCTCTAGAGGGAACTAGTATCCCAACGTTTTTCATCATATGAGTATATGGTTTCATGTAGTATCAAGACAGAAAAATAATTCTCTAAGTCTTATGAAATTAAGAGAAAGCAAGAAAATAAGAGGGTTTCTGAAAAATCGTGGAAAGGAAATAAGGAAATAGGGAAGAAGGGAAGAGTTGAATTCCCACCTTGTGATAATTGTGAAAGGAAACACCCTGGTGTGTGCTTAAAGGGAAAAAAAGTATGCTACAATTTTGGTCAAAAGGACATATTTCTGGTGATTTCAAGGAGAGGAAAGAATCCATTAATGTTCAATTCTATAATTGTCAAGAGATGGGACACTATGCTAAGGATTGTCCAAAGTGTCATGGAAATATGAAACAGAAAAGGACACGAGAGCAGGGACAATCTTATGTGATCACAACTGCTGATATTGAAGTTTCTAGTGATGTGGTGGCAGGTATATTAATCATTTCATCAAACATAGCCAATACATTATTTGATTCTACATCATCGTATTCATTTATATCTTCAAAATATTCCAAGAAAATTATATATGTATAATTTGATTTAATAAAGAGTTATCACTCCAAACTCCTAGTGGATGTATCATTACAGTAGAGGCATGTCGACTAGTCCCCCTCGTGACATATAAATGTGCTTTAGTTTCTAACCTTATCATCATACCAATGGTTGACTAGGATAAAATTCATGGTACAGATTGGATATCAAATTATGATGTGAAGATATATTGTATGAAAAAGGAAGTTATAATATTCAAAAGTGGTGTAGAATCCTTTATTTTTAGAGTACAAATCTCACCATTTGATTCTTATCTAGATCCCCCCCCCAGTAGCTCTACTGAATTCAATTATTGGGGAGGGAGGGAATGAACTAAATATGGGTGAGGAGAAGAATATACAGATAAAGGAAGTACCTATTGTGAATGAATATGTTGATGTCTTTCCAGAAAATTTACCTAGACATCCTCCAGAGTGGGAAATTGAGTTTTCCATTGACTTAATTCCTGGTTCAAGGGCCATATTAAGGACCCCATATAGAATATCCAATATGGTGTTAGTGGAACTAATGAAACCACTAGATGAATTTAGTGATAAGGGATTTATTCTCCCTAGAGTTTCTCCATAGAGAGCCCCTATTATTTTCGTAATGAATAAATATGGGGCTATGAGGTTGTGCATTGACTACAGGGAGATCAATGCTTTTACAAAAAATAATAAGTATCCTCTACCATGAATTGATGATTTTTTTATAAACATCATAGAGCCCAATATTTTTCTAAGATTGATATTCTATCTGGATATTATCAGTTGCTTGTGAGGAAGGAAGACATTCCAAAAATAGAATTTCGAACCAGGTACGGGCATTATGAGTTTACAGTAATGGATTTTTGACTAACTAATGCACCATCTTTCTTCATGGATGTAATGAACATAGTTTTCAATTATTATCTTGATGAATTTTTAGTGGTTTTTATTGATGATACCAGGGAATACTATAAATGATATGAAGATCATGAAATTCAATTATGCACTATTCTGAAGACACATAGAAGAAATAAATTATATGGGAAGTTTAGAAAGTGTAATTTTTTGCTCAAATCAGTTTCCTTTCTGGGCCACAGTGTCTCTGAGGAGGGAATATTTGTAGATCCTATGAAAACAAAGGGTTTTCAAGAATAACCAACTCTAAAGAATGTAACTAAGCTATGTAGTTTTATTGTTTTAGAAAGTTATTATTGGCGTTTTATTCAGAACATCACCAGTTTAGCCAACCCAATGACCAAGCTAACACGAAAAGGGGTTAAGTTTGTATGGAAAAAGGAATGTGAAGAATGTTTTGAAAAACTGAAGAGGAGGTTAGTGAACGCTCTGATCCTAACCCTACCATAGAGGAATGATGGGCTTGTCATGTATAGTGATTCATTAAAGAAAGGACTTGGTTGTGTCCTTATGGGGAATGATCTTGTGATTGCATATGAATCTAGGAAGGTAAAAACACATGAAAAAAACTACCCAACTCATGATATTGAGTTATCAGTGGTAATATTTTCCCTAAAGATTTGGAGACATTACCTCTATGGAGAAAAATGTGAGATATATACAGATCATAATAGTTTGAAAAATATATTCTCACAAAAATAACTCAACATGAGAATAAGGAGATGGATTGAGATACTCAAAGATTATGATTGCACAATACAGTACCACACAGGGAAGGAAAATAAGGTAGCAGATTCTTTGAGTGGAAAGGATCATGGAGTTATGAACAAGATGAGGGTTGAAAGGGACCATTTGGCCATGGATATAGTAAATATGGATATGGGAATTATCAAAGAAGGTAACACATCAAAACATTTTTAAATGGTTTCCAAACCTTCTTTATTGGAAAAGATAAAATGTTCTCAGGATGATGATGAGTATTTTCAAAAGGACATTAATGCAATAAATGATGGGAAGTTGACTGAAATCGCATATGAAGGTGTCATTTTTAAATTCTGGAAGAGGCTTTGTGTTCCTGCTATTCCTGAGCTTAAGCAGGAACTATCTGATGATGCTCATAGCTATAATTTCTCTCTACACCTTGGTAGTATAATGAATTATCGAGATCCTCGAGAAAAACTTTGGTGGGACTACATAAAAAGGGTGATTTATGAATATAAATTAGTGTTCCTGATATGTCAACAAGTAAAGGGTGAGAGGAAAAAGTCTAAGGGGGTGATGCAACCAGTACCCATACCAACATTGAAGTGGGAGAACAATACCATATATTTTGTCCCTGGACTTAAAAATATATCCAAGGGAAACAATTATATATGGGTCATTGTGGATCGTCTTACAAAGAGCTATCACTATAACTTAATTTGAGAGGACATCTCATTGGATCAACTAGCACGAATTTACATCAATGAATTGTTAAGGTTGCATGGAGTACCCCTATCTATTGTATCTGAATGTGATCCAAGTTTCACCTCGATGTTTTGGAAAAGTATCCAACATGCTCTAAGCACTGAACTGAAATTCAGTATGGCCTATCATCCTCAAACTGATGGCCAATCTGAGCGGACTATTTAGACACTGGAAGACATGTTGAGAGCATGTTCTATGGAATTCAATGGAGGATGGGACCAACATCTGCCACTGGTTGAATTATCCTTCAACAATAGTTTCCACTTGAGAATCCAAATGGAACCATATGAATCCATTTATGGGAAAAGGTTCAGAATTCCAGTGTATTGTGATGAAGTTGGTGAGTGAAATCTCCTAGGACCTAAAATGGTTGAAGAAATTGTGGAGAAGGTGAAAACTATTCAGAAACATATCAAGGCATCCCAAAGTCAATAGAAGAGTTATGCAGATAACCATTGACAGGACCTTGAATTAAAATATAGATACCTTGTATTTCTGTGTATATCTCCATGGAATAAGGTCATGGGGTTTGGGAAGAAAGGAAAGCTAAGTCCCTAGTATATCAGGACCTTCAAGTTCCTTGATCAAGTCGGAGCTATGGCCTATCTACTGGGACTTCCCCCTACCATGTAGAAAGTACATGATGTCTTTAATGTATCACTCTTAATGAAGGACATACCCAAAACGTAACTCGTACTCTCGTATGAGGTGGTATAGTTGGAGGATGATCTTTTATATGAGGAGCATCTGGTGAAGATCTTGGATCGTAGAGAATAAGTTCTACGCAACAAGACTACTCATCTAGTCAAGGTACTATGGAGAAACCCTAAGTACGAAGAGGAAATATAGAAACTAGGGGATGTAATGTTGGAAATGTACCACTACCTATTTTTGGATGAGTTTTTAAAATGAAAATTTGTGGGTGAAATTTCTGAAGGGGGGAAGAATTTAACGACCCAATATTTTTCAATGGAAATTCTTTTCTTATAAATTTGTCAAAATCACAAGAAATCACAACATAATTAACATCAATGTTCTATGGATCCCTTAAAACATGTGATTATCACTTCTGTGATGTGAATTTTAAAGATCTGACATACACGATTGTGATCAGTATATTATTTGGAGTCTAATAAGAAAAACATAATTTTTGGTTAATTGTAACCTTCCCTTATGAATATTAAAATAACCTTATTAATAGTGATATATCATAATGAATAGTAACCTTGCCTATAATAGTATATAAATAATATTCATTTGGATGTATGATATACCTCTGATTTGGAATAAGCAAATAAATGTTATAAAACTGTTGTTTTTATAATAAAATATGAGTTTAACGAAATATTTAATTAATCATATTTAGAAAATTATTTTTCTAAAATAGAATTTTTTTGGATTCTACACATCAAGAAATGTTTATGGTGCATTTTTGGGATTTTTCTGAAATTCATGGATTTTTGATGAATAGTGAAATATTATAAATTACAAAATAAGCTAAATATGATAATTATAGAGTCATGCATGATTTTATGATGATGTAAGCCAAATTTATTTGTTATCACATGATAAAATTACTATTCTTGGTATTGGAAGAATCACTATCCCTTTTCTTCAGGAGATATAATAAATTAATGAATTTTATATTAAGAAATCCCCTCTCTCCACCTCTATAAAAACCATCTCTCACTCCATCTTATATTAACTCATCTCATGCCTTTTTTACTTCTCCAAATTCTATCCAAATACCCTCCCAACCTCCACTACCACTTCTAGCAAGCTTTGGTCGCATAAAAAGTCCAAAACCTATCCCTTAAAGAGTCTCTCAAGGAAGTTTGGTTCAAGAGGTAAATTCAACTTTTCAATTCATTGTCATTCCATTCAAGTCCATTTGTTTTCTTTTTCGATCATCACTCCTTATCCATATTTTGTGATGACTACAGTACCTTATATTTATTTTAATTTTTTCATGATAGTGGAATAATTTATCAACATCTCTCCCTTTAACCTTCTTTTATACTATTAGAAAGAACACCATCCGAGATGTGTCAATTTCCTATATTAAATGATGATGGAATTTAAATTGCTATTATCATTCTCAATTATGGTCATGAAACCATTAATTTTATGTTTAAACTATATTATTATATATCTAATATAACCTATGTACGATTCTGTAATCCCTTTGTACAAATGGTATTAAGTTATAAAGAGAAATGAGTTCTCATTAATAAAAACCCACAAATTAACCGAAAAAATTATCATTAATGTTCTATATATTAATTCATCCTAATCTCATGTAATAATGTTATATAAATGATCAATAAAACATATTTATGTTCACAAATAATATATAATTTCAATTATATAGATTAACATCCATTCCACATACTCAAAAAACAAGTGAACAAAATATGAAAATAAAGAAAACAACACTCTTGAACGAAGGAATTCAATACAATAACTTATCAATAAGGACATAAATGAACTAACCAGAATTATCATAAACTAAATACATGACTAATTGGTTCTTAAAAAAGTTTTTATTTAGTATAATTTCATATTCTAGGATCTTATGTTCAAGAGTGGAACATGTTCTTTGTTAAGGTAACAGTTTTCGACACGAACTTCCATTTTCATTCGGGTTACTTACATCATCTAATTGTCTCCAAAAAATTCTTATGTAATGTTATATACACCTCAAAAATTCTGTGTGGGTATTATATATATGTTTACCTGCCAGATCCATTCCTCATTTAATGGATAGTGACATGTTCTTAAAGGATCGTTCAATATTGTCTCCAAAATAAATCCTGATTCAAGGGAATTTCTCAATTTCTTACCTATTTTCAAGAGCACTCTATAATATTTTTTGTCATACATTATTTATATAAAATTACTCATTTTATTATGAAAATTCTATCTTACTTCACTTCTGGTTTTATACAAATATTTTTCCAAATGAACGATTCTTTTCAAAATAAAAGTGTATTTACATCAATATTTCATAATGATTTTATAAGAGTAATTTTGATTGATTGAACAGTTTTGTTGATTGTTATATATTATTGGGTTTAATATTTTATGAAGAAATCTACCATATTATATTTAGTTTTTTATGACTAACTCTATTGTGGATGATCTATTATAAAACCATTCACCATATTACTTGGAAGGGTTAGTGTTTTATGATTAATTATTCGAGAAGATAGTTACATTTCAAATGATTGTTTCAATATGAATGTATATGTTGTTTATGTTTATCCCCGCTCAAATAATTAATGCATTAGACTTATTATGTGACGGGTGGGGTCCGATATAAGACCTCGATGCATGGGTAGGTTTTATCAGACAAATAGATGTGGTATTGTCCAAGGCCTTTCCCAATGTGATATAGATTTCGGCCGAGGCCTTAATCATTAAACGTCTTGGCCGAGGCCTTGTCAAAATGTTTCAGAATGTCTGGCATATTTACATACCTATTTATGAAGATAGTAATTAAAATTTTATGTGGTTATTTGACTAGTATAATACTCATTATTATGTTATATTATTGAATTATTTACTCGGCTCATTTTCTCGCTATTTTATGTTCAAATTTATTTTTTAAAGGCTTGTGTTTTAAATTATTCACCATTTCTAATGTCTATATTATCTTCTAATGTATTGCTCACTCTTACTGAGCAATTGAGCTCACTCCTTTCTTATGTTTCATTTTCTCAAGACATGAAGAAGTTAATTATGAATTACTTGCAAGTATAATCCAGGAGTCATATATGTTTTTAGTGGAATAAATTAGTGTTGTTTTTCCATTCATAATGTAATGATAAACTTATGTATGTTTCTTGTTTCGAATAATACAAAACTAATTAGTACATAGAGATTATTATTCCTTTTATGTATGCCAATAAGGCATCTTCTTTGGGAAACTGGGTTTGGGTCCTTACAGAATTTTTGGGATATTTCTAAGAATCATTATTTTTGGAGGAATATTAAAAAGTACTAAAATTTAGTTCAAAAATTATTTTTTTTTCAAATTTATTAGATATTTAAAATATATTTTATTTCCGATTTAATGAATAATTAGATAAAATGAAAACCCATTAATCCAATTTTGGTAATTGTATCCAATTTTAAATGTATATTGGATATAAAAACCTAGAAATCTTATGATCATTTTTACATTAAAACCCCTTAATTTTGTCCTTTCTCTGGGATTAAATTAAAACTAATTTCATCCACATATATGATTGGAATATTTTATAAAATTTATTAAATATTTATAATAAACAAATTATTTAATTTTTAATACGGTAAAATTTTTTATTATTGAAAATATTGGTGAAATTAATTAAAATTAATTAAAAAAGATAAGGTAAAATTAAGCTTAATAATGAAATAAACCATTATCTTAAATTCAAGATAACGTATTAAATTATCCAAAATCCATTTTATGGAAATATTTGCACCATATCCTATATTTTATATACTTTGGACCATTATTGGATCAAACTGAAATAGGAATAATGTGGGAGAATTCATATTCTCTAAATTTACAAGATTGCCACTCTTAATCCACTATAAAAATGCATCATGTCCTCCCACATATTCAAATCTCTAAAACAACTAATATCAGAAAATATATACCCAATAAACTTCCCAACATCCATAAAATTATCTTTAAATCCTTCTTTTTCATAATTCTAATCAATGAATCACTTTTCTAAAAACTAAAAGGAGCTTCCCAAAGAAAAGATAATAACCTTCTTGGAAGCCCTCTTTAATTACTTTTAATCTACACCACCTAAATAATTATTATTTAAAGAAAAAATAATATTTTTAGTATCCTAAATATACTAAGATATTTTTAATTTTATTTTTTTACCTGCAATTACAAACACATCAATAAAATGGGTATCAAACTTACTATTCATGTGTACAAAGAACTACCACCACATGAAACGATGTTGTTCATTTTCCAATTAACACATATTATGGATCATAATAATGATGGATAAAATATTTTTATATAATATATGTTATATTTATGGAGTATTTATACTTTATTACTAATTATTTAAATTCTACATTCAGGATTTATTTTTTTAAATATTCTTATTTATTTGGAAAAGGGTGGACTACTGCATCCTTAAAGTGATGTAATTCATTCACAGTATACAGGGAATGTATTTAGGATGTATTTTTTGAAATTATATGATATATATGACATAATATTTGTACAATAATGATCATAGATACATATATAATAAGGACCTAGCCTGAAAACATTATTTAATCATGAGATCAAAAAATAATTGGACATTAATTCCCGTTGAGGATATTTTCATGTTTAGTTATTTTGAAAATTTGTCCATTACGATTATTTTAAATATTAATTATTATATATTATGAACTTTTATTCTATCAAAATCTTCATAAAAAAACAAGAATTATTTTCTTGATAATAATCTTCTTGAATTCTTTTTTTTTCTTACCCTTCCTTATAGCCGGTGATTTTTTTAAAAAAATGGGATAAGAATAAAAATATCAGTGAGGGATATAAAATAAGGAATGAAATCATTAGTCCATGAATAAAAAAATAAATTAAATCATAATTTTTACTCATAAAACATATGCTCTTTAACATACCTCATGAAATAATATTATTTATGAATAACTCATAGAAATCATAAATGTGAAAGGTTACTTTTAGAACAAATAAAAAACATAGATTTTAGCTTTCCAATATAAATAGTGAGTAAAAATCATGATTATGTTTGGAATACCCATCACAATATGTTCCCCAAATCTCTCAGTTGAAACCTTAATATTTACGTCTGTCACATTATCCAATGCATTGGAAAGCTATCATGGTCTCACCCGCCCTCAGTTTATCTTGGAACCACCGGTATAATTAATCAACGCCCAATAACCATAACATAATCATAATAAAATATCAAGAATAAGTGAAAATTAAAATTTCAATTTTTTAATAATAAGATATAATTTTGAGATATTGACATAATCAATAAAATTCATAAAGGCAATTAAAACATTTAAAAAAAGGTTATTAAATCAAAGTGTCCCAAACCACATTGAAAATTATGAAATGATTTTTCATCTTAAAAAAATTCATGCCCACATAAAAAGTTCCAAAAATTAATTTTGAAAATATCGACTTCAAAGATAAGGTTTTAGAAGATTAAATTTTTGATACATCTAAAATGATGTTTTAGTTGAAGAGCCCCATTGAAAAAAATACACGATTAAAAATAGTTAAAGAATAACATTAATCAAAACATATAATATCATGATAAAAATTATATTCACTAATTAATAAGTTAAAGGGATTTATATACACCATATAAAAGTTAATTGGTGCCTGAAAAAAGTTAAGTATTAATGGAATGTAAACTTAGATAAAATCCCTTACAAAAATCATATCCTTATATTAATGGTAAATCAAAGACACAATTATTTGTGAAAAATATAAATACGACCAATATATGTTTATATTTATTGTAAAACCATAAAAACCCATTCACAAATATTCTAGAGAAAACAAAACCAATGACATGTATATTTAACTCAGTTAAATGATATTGAGTTATGATTTCCCTTACAAAATTTCGGCAGCATAACGAGGTGAAATAAAAATTCATAAAACGAGTTTATTGAGAGAAAAAAGGAGTCTCTAAACATTTATAAATAATATTTATAGTAATGGAAATATGTAATGACAAATACCATCAAAATAAAATATAAATTAAAAAGGAATATCATTAAAGGAGTGCTTGAAAAGAGAAGGGTGGTAGATTACGTTACATAGATCATTTGGTTAGTCCAATAGATCGATTATGTATATGATATATAAATCCACATAAATAAAATATAAATACAATATAATATATAAAAACATTATTTCTTACATAGTCATCGCACGAGATAATCAAGATGTATAAGATCAACCCAAATAATGGAAATTAGGTAGGGAAGTTCCCTTACATTGAGTCCGACTTGTCTCGTTCATTCCTTATATTCCAGAATAATAAACATAGTATAATTTATACTTTTATAAAAAAAATTCCAGTTTATTATTTATTATATATTAATTATTATCATGTTATAAAAAATTCATTATTATTGATGTTAGTATCTGTCGTTTTGTCGATATTCAGCAGTTGAGTCAAAAATGAACTCAGTTTGACGTGAATTGTCTTTGTGGTAATAGTACATCATCTATATAATATTATTAATTATTTAAATATCATATATATATATATATATATTATATTTATTTATAATATTCCATAAAACTTGGATATATGAAATGAAATTAACCGTTCATGGAGACAGTAGGTTGTACGTATGCATGAACGCTACTTTCATTTCTTTTGTCATTTTAAAGGAATCAAAAGTAAATGATAAATTTGAATATTATAATTCCATTATAATATATATTTTATATTTTACACATAATTTTATTAACATCATCATTTATATGTTCCATGTGTGGCATGAATGAGTCATCATCATAATTTTATTAACATCATAATTTTATTATAATGAGTCATGTCACTTTGAGGGACCGGAAGTCCATACTTCCTCAAATAAAATTACCGTATTTACACATTACAGAAATAATAATGGTATGCTATAAAAAATAATAATAGTGGAATAGAGAAAATATAAATATAATAAAAATAATATATAAATATTTTTCCATTATAATGGACAACATGAGTCGTATCAGGATAAAATTGAACAGTCATCATTTTGTGAGGCAGTAGTTTGTCATACATAGAAACAATATGATGTTATCCATTTGATGAAGGTGTGTGTAAGTGTAGTTTAAAAAATTATCATTAAAACATCCTATTATATTTCTTTTATTGGTGTTATTATGTAGTCAAATAATAAGTATTGCATTGGAAGCGGATAAGTTAAAAAAGAAAGGTACTTGAGAGAAGACGTTACCCCTAAATCGTGTAACTTATTTGGATTTGAGAAAACTCAGATTTATTGAATTTACTAAATAATAAGTAAAGGATTATATGTGGAACATAGGGATTTTTTTAGCTTATGTTAAAATTATTTTTATGATTCAAGGGTCTTTAAGGACCCGATTAAGTTGGTAGAGTTGGTGGCCTTTTATAAGAGAGAGGAGGGGTACTGTAGAAAAGTTTTGAAATATTATTTTATTAAAAAATAATTTTTCAGTTATAATGGAATAAACAAGATATTATAAGAGTATAAGAAGAGTATGGGTCACAATAGAGTCAAAAAGTATGTTTTAGACACGTTTTGGTTCAAAAATTAACCATATCCTTACACTTTTACCCTTAGTTAAAAATATTAGCTTTTAACTTTTCTTCTTGTATTTTAATAATATATGGTTACAATATTTAATATATAATGTTATGGGAACCAAAATATGATCATTAATGATATTTTTAATATCATATAATTCGGTTGGTAGAATATTATATTTTTAGGAGTATTATATCATTTAATAAAATAGAATTTTATTTAAAAACACATTTATGTCAATTTTGACACTATTTAGTAATTGATTTTTGTTAACGTCCTAAAAATATTATTCCATCAAACCAAAAACAGTAAATCAAATAAAATATGTCTTTTTCATCCATAAAATTTGTAGATGGAATGCAAATAATCATATTAAATTTATTTGTACATTTAAAATATCATTTATTTGAATCCTTCATTAAAAATGTTGTCATTGAATCATCATTGTGTCAAAAATAAGATTATTTATTTAATGAGTAATAAATTATAAACAAAATACCATGACATTGGAGATATTTTTATATATATAATAACTATTTATAGTCATATATACCAATTTAATATCTCTATATAAAAATTTGTTTTATTAAAAGATACATGTTTATGTTATACTTCCCTTTTCTATAAATTAAATATTATAAAATGTCATTATCACACCCAAGTGGCTCCCAAATCCCAAAAGGTAGGCCTATGTATGCTCATGGTTTTAAATATCTCATTAAAAATTATTATTACACCTTTTAAGGTAGTTTTATATAATTATAATATTAATTTGTTTAGCTTTATTTACCTGATATACCATTTAACGATGGTAAATAAAAATAATTACTGAATTTACTATTCATAATGTCCAAAAATAAAAGGTAGATATCTTCAGAATTTTGAAAATTTGATTAAAAATAAGTAATCCATTTTTCAAAATTATAGTCACTAAAATTGTAGTAATTAATTTAAAATCAATTGTCGTTGACAGAACTAGAAAGCGTGTATTTGATAAATAAAAACAATCAAAAGATTGACTTTTGTTGATATCCAATTTCAATGTAAAATTAATTCCAAGGACCAAAATATTATTAAATGTTAATAATATATTCCATTTATACGCTAAAAACATTAATTAATATCATTTAACCATATAAAATATCTTGATGGGAAAAAGATGTTTTCAATTAAAATTGATAGTATTTTACTATTCATCCAAACATGGTAGTTATTAGAAAAATATCAAAAATTATTATTTATTAAATTTTTTTTCCTGATTCTAAATAAGAAGTTTATTTTTTAAAATATAACATATTATGGTGTCAAAAACAAAATTTAAAAAGGGTTTTCAATCAAAAGGTTGTAAAACTGCATTTTTAGAAAAATACATAATTTATTCGAAAAATTTAATTTCTTCTTACATAAAAAAAATAAAACATATAAGACAAATTTGAAACATTATATTGAATATATATAAAAAAATTTAATTAAAAGGAAATCCATAAAGGGTGAAATTATTTTATAAACATAATTATTCTCTTTTTAAATAGGTTTTCATAAAAACAAATCCTTTATATTCAATTGGTTTTTATTTCAATTTATAATAAATTTGGTAACCAATGAATCATTATTTAAACATTTTTAAACTGTATAATAATAAAATAGTTGATACTATTCATTCTTTCCATTCAAACAGTTTGGTTATAATGGTAACATTTAAATAATTATATTTAGATGTTCATTTAAGCTTGAAGTAGCGTATCATGTATGATATTAAATGCTGTGTTTTTTCTAAAAACATGAGATGTTACACCATTCCCCATTTTGTATATTTATTCCTCTAAAGTTTTAGATTTGGCTCAGTAACTTCATTAAAAACACCACATCAGAAAAAGAGTTAATAAAAATAAAACTTTAAAAGAAAGGAAGAGAAGTATTAATGACAACCAAGATAACACATAGGGGTTCTATATAATAAAACATGGATATTGAAGAAAAATTATATGTCATGTTCTAATGGAGAGAGATAGAAAACATTATATGGAGAAATTTAACAAAAAAAATATAAACATGTGATGGGTTAAACAGTCTCTGATATTCTAGTATGAAAAAAATGGAAATATTTTTTTATATAGTTTTCAAAAAGATAGGGAATTATATTACTACATTTAATAATAATATAAGGAAAAATACTTTACAAGTAATGTTTCATCCTTTAATAAATATCTATTAAAAACTCATCTTTTTTTTCAAGTGATTAGTAGTTAATATAACTTAGTCACACATAATGTTCTAGAATCAAATTCTATATAATCACATAATCCACAAAAGATGAACTATATATTTCTATCGGGCCACACAAGGCCTTCATGCCAGTAAGGCTTTCAAGCCACCTCAAGACCATTAGGATACCTCAAAGCCTTTAGGGCCACCAGAAATTGTGCTTAATGATCATATAGACTCTACAAGGAGAAGACTCCAAATTGGGATTCAGAGATGGCACATTCACTAGAGTAGAAGCTAAGAGGAAATTTCAGAATGAGAGGGTATGGAATCTCCATCATGGCCAGATTTTGCTTACATGGGAAGCCTATTCAAACAATCCATGAAAAGGTGGAGAGCAGATATTAGGATGAAGAATGTGGGGAGGTGCAATTCCAAGTATAGTCTGTATATTCCCTAAGACTTATAGGTCATGTAATCTCTAATACTACGAGCCTTGTTAGGGTTCCCCCTCATACCTTGAATGGGATGGGGGGGTTATCAAAATTAATAAAAAAGGCCTTCGGATTATTCGAACATCTAGGTAATTGAAAACATGATTATAACCCAAAATTTATAAGGATTTGATCACATGGTCTTCCATGATAAATTTTAACATTTATCTCTATATAAAATCAACCAATATTAATGTATCATACTATAAATTAATAAACCCCATAACATAATCTCAATGATAGGTTAATAATTTCCATAAATAACCCAAATATCCATATGTCCACAATAAAATCATAGAGTCTTCCAAAGTAAAATTCATCAAATACTCCCCAAATTAAATCCCACAGTATTTTATTTTCCATAGGTATATAGTGTTCTCAAAAGAGAAAACTTCTTCAAAAATAACATTTATCAGTTAATAACCAAATAATTTTTTATTGAAAGGATATATATTTGATAGAATATAAGTTCCCAAAATCAACATATTCTTACCCTATAAATTTATTTAACTAAAAACAATATGTTATACTAACCAGATACTTCACATAGGCTATTGGTAGGCAATAAATCCTTATAGCCCATCGGTTGTGGGTTCGATTCCCAAAACCTTGTCTGATGTGATGTGTTTTTACACTTCCTATGGTTTTTCAATCCACTAAAACTATAGTATTCGTAAAACATTCCAAAAATGAGATAAAATATTCAAAAATAACCATAATATAATTTAACCTAAAAATTATCCCATGTCTTTAATTGTTCATCATAAAATATAATAAATGATACTTACCTCAAAATCAAGGATCATATAATCCCTAATTATTTATTATAATTATATTCCCAAAAGTAATATAAATTCTTCTTCAAAAATATTTTTCACAAGACACACATTAGGGTAACACATAATAGAGAGAAGTCATCAAATATAATCCCATAAACAAAAGAGTACAATTAATTTTAAACATTTCATCAACCATATTTATAACATAAATATAGAATTCCTAAAATGTTGACATCTTAATCATCCAACATTCTTCATGATCCACTAACCATGTTTTTACAACTAATTATGTAATACTTATTTCCAACAACCAAATTCATGAATCATGTCCTATGATTATATAATTTCAAAACATGAGACAATAAATAATCCATACATTTTATATTTCATTTTCAGTTTCATAATCTACAATTGAAATGGAATTTGGTATTGGTAAACATATATTTGTATATTCATATTAATCCAATTTCTGAACCATGTTCATTAGACACATATTTTTGTAATGGTCATGAACATCACATTTAATACATTCAATTGGTCCCTTGGAATGTAATTCATTCCTATTACTGGAGTCAACTGAACGCTTCCTTTTTCTAGTGAAGGTTATTTATTTCTAACTATCATTAACACCTAAATAACATATTCCCGTCTATTTGAAAACTATTTCCTAGGTGATTCTTTCCACATCCATGACACATTGGTTGTAGAATATACTTAACTTCATGTTTATTATCCAAACATACATAGGGATTCGTTTCTCGCAAATATGATACCTTAGGAAAAATCAACAAGGTTCATGTGGTCAATCATGACTCCAAATAGTTTGTTTATAATAACCCCAAGTGTTATAATTGTAGCACCAATTTCATTTGGCTTCATCTTCAGAAAACCACTATAGTTTCTGTCACAACCATTGTTACTTTGGTGCCAGCTAGATCTATCCATTTACTAAAACCAAAAAGGGTTTTTGTGAGGATGTCAATAAAAGAATAATATACTATCATATCAAAATGGAAAAAAACTCAGATATATTTATTCATGTTATATTAAACCAATAAGACATATCTAAAAGAATAATAACTCTTTCTAATATGATAACTATTGGGGTTACATATATCTCATCGCTTATGATTAAATAATACCTAAACCTATAAATATATCTAAACTGACCTTTGATTCCAACAATAAGGACCCAGCCTTAAATCATTACATAATATTGAGATTAGTAAATAATTTGACTTTAATTCACATTAAGAAATTATCCAGGTTTAGTGTTTTATATAATTAGGCAATGAATATTATATTACATATAAAATATTACAAATTAGAAACTTATAATGTATCCAATTATTAAAAAATATAATACTCCATAAATAAAACAAGAACAGTTTTCTTGATTAAAATAATTTTGAATTCCTCCATTCCCTTACCCATTCTTATACAATGTGAAAAAAATTTAAAAAGGATGTTAGGGACATAAAAATCAGATTATGGATATAAAATAATGAAAAGAAAATAGTATCCCATGAACACATAGAAATAAATGAAATCATACTTTTTACTCCTAAAACCTATGCTCTTTAACATACCTTATGAAATCATATGAACTAGGAATAACTCATAGAAATAATAAATCATAAAGGTAACTTATAGCATTAATAACATACATACATTGTTGCTTTCACAACTACATATGGAGTATCCTTCATGATTATTTTTGGAATACCCATCACAGTATATTCCCTAAATCTCTTCAGAGAAACCATAATGTTTAGCTCTTTCACGTTACCCAATGCATTATAGAGTTGTCATGGGCCCACCCACCCTCGTTTTATCACGGAACCACCCATATACAAATGAAATTCCCAATAACCAAAAAATAATCATAACATATTAACATGAATAAATTAAAAATAATATTTATATAATGTAATAACAAGATATCATTTCAAGATATTGACATAATGAATCAATTTTTAATCACAATTAAACTATTAAAAATTTATTTTTGATTCATAATGTCCCGTATCACATTGAAACATTTGGGGGAAACATATTAAAAACATTTATATCCATATAAATAATTCCTCAAAATTCTATTGAAAAAAAGGACATGAAAGAAAGGGATTTTGATGATTAAATCATAGAAACATTTTAAATTATTTTTCAGTTAAAGAGTCTCTTTAAAAAAATACATAAATAATAAAAATTAACGAATAACATTGGAAAACATATAATATTCTAAGAATAAATAGATTCATGTTATAATATGTCAAAGGGTAGTATATACACCATATAATAGTGAATTGTTTCATAACAACAAATAAGCCTCAATGGAATACAAATTGAGACGAATTTCATTACAATGATCATATCATTTGATTAAGGATAAATTAATGAGATAATTGTGGGTGAAAAATATAAAAATAGCCATTATAAGTTTGTATTCGGTGTAAAACAATCAGAGTCCATTCTCAAATATTCATAGAAAAACAAAACCAATTCCCTGGATATTTAACTCAATTAAATGAGATTGAGTTAAGATTTCCCTTATGAAATTTCAACATCCTAACAACGTCACATAAAAATTCATAAAATGATTTGATAGAGAGAGAAAGGGGTATATAATAATTTTTAAATATATTTATATTAAGGGGGATATGTAATGTCAAATACCATCAAAAGTAAATATAAATTAAGAAGGCAAAACATTAAAAGAGTGCTTGAAAAGATAAGGGTGGTAGATTTCCATTCAAATGCCATTTTGTTAATAAAATAGAAAAACTATTTATATTAAATATAAATCCCTAGAAATAAAGTATAAAACCAAGATAGGATATCAAAAATTAATTTCAAATATGCTCATAGCATGACATAATAAAGAAATAGAAGATAGACCCAAAGAATTGAAATTGTGTTATGATGTTCACTTACCTTGAGACAAACATGTCAGGTTCTTTCATTATATTACTGAATAAAAAATTAGTTTAATTTATAATTTATTATCTACATATTTCATGTATATAATTCATTTTATATTAATTAGATTCCTATTATAAAAATTATATATTCATTTAAATTCATATTACTCATTTTTTCGATATTCAGTACCTGAGTCGAAAATGAACTCTTTTTGACGTAAATTTTCTCTTTGGTTAAAGTAACTCATATACATAATATTATTCATGATTAAAATATCATATATATATATATATGTACGTATGTATTTATAATAGTCCATAGCATTTTGATATAGGAAATTAAGTGCACTGTTCATGGAGACTGTAGACTGTACGCACGCTTGAACACTACTTTCATTTCTTTATCATATTAAAGGAATGAAAACTAAATGATACATTGTTATATTATAATTGTAGTATAATATATATGTTCTATTTGTAACATAATTTCTTTAACACCATCTTTTATACATTCCATGTATGGGATGAACGAATCAAATCACATTGAGGGTGCGATAATCCACACTTCCTCAAATGAAATTTTTGTATTTAAACAATATAGAAATCATAATGGTATATTGTAAATAAAAATTATAGGGGAATAGAGACAATATAAAAACAATATTTCTAATATAAAAATACAGTTTCATATTAATTTCAACCATGAGAGGTTGTAGGAGAAACTTGAACCATCATTGTTTTGTGAGGTAGTAGTTTGTCATACACATAAATAGTATGTTCTTATACATTAGATAGAGGGATGTGTAAGTGTAGATAGAATCCTAATCATAACAATATCCTAGTATATTTAGGATATTATTATTTATATGTCATCAAAGAATAAAAATATCATAGGGAGTGGAGAATCAATAAAAAGGAAAGGAACTTAAGACAAGACGTTACCTCTAAATCAGGTAACTTCTTTTGATTTGAGGCAAAAGGTTTATTGAATTTCCTTATGTACTAGGTATGTCTTATAAGAGGAAAGTAGGGATGTTGGGAGATTATTTTAACATATTTTTTATTATCCAAGGGTCTTGAATGTTTTCAATAAGTGGGTATATGTGGTGTCCTTTTTTAAGAGGGGTGAGGGGTTATTTTGGAAATTCATGACATATTATTTTATAAAATAACAATTTTTCAATTTTAATAGGTCAAAACTGATATAATTCTAGATTAATAAGAGGATGGGACGAAATAGTCTCATAAAATATGTTTTAGGAATGTTTGGGTAAAAAAAGATGACAATATCTGTATGCTTTAACCCTTAGTAAAAACAGTAACTTTTACCAAGTATTATTATATTTTCATAATATAGGGTTACTATATTTACTGTAAAATGCCGAGCGAACCAAAAGTGGATAATTAATTAAATTTTTACATTTTATACTTCATTTTTTGGAATATTATATTTTTAAGAATATAATATAATTTAATAAATTATAATTTGTTTTAAAATCTCAAACATGTTATTTTTTACACTATTTAGTAATTGATTTTTATAAGTCATAAAAAATGTTCGTTAAATAAAAAGGTAGTTAGCCAATTATAATATATCAATTTTACCCATAAAATTCATGGATGACATCAAAATTAATCAAATTAAATTTATTTAATGTATATAATATCATTTATTTGAGTCTTTCGTTAATAAGGTAATCATTACATCATCATTGTGTAATAAATAAAAGTATTTATTTAATGTATAAAAAATTATATATAAAGTACCATGATGTATAAAAACTTTTTATCTTTATAATTACTATTTATAAACATAGATATATATTAAATGAGTGTATATTAAAATTTATTTAGTGAAAGATAAATGTTTATGTTATATTTCCCTTTTCATTAAATAAAATATTAAAAGATGTCATTTTCACACACAAGTGTCTAAAAAATGCAAAACGTTCGGCCTAAAGATACTCATGGAAAGAAAAATCTCTGAAAAAATAATTATGACACGTTTTAGGGTTGTATTATATTATTATAATCAAATGTTTCTACCCTTATTTACATTATATACACTTTAACCATGGAAAATAAAAACAATTATTGGAGTTACAGTTCATACAGTCAAAAAATAAATGGTACCAATTTAAACAATTTGGACATTATTATTACAAATTTGGAATCCGTTTTCCCCAAATCAAAACATTGATATTTTATTAATTAATTTAAAATTAATTTCTGTAGTCAAAACTAGAAAATCTGTTTTTACGAAATAAAACTACCAAAAAAATGACATGTGTCTATGTACAAATTCAATGTGAAATTACAGCCAATGACCAAAATTGGATTAAATGATAAAAATATATTCCATTTATTCATTAAAACCATTAAATAATATTATGTAACCATATAAATTATCATGATGGAAAAAATTTCATTTACTTAAATTTCAGCATATTTTTACTATTCATCGAAACATAATAGTTATCCAAAAATAACAAAAATTCATCCAAAGTAAATTTTGATGTCTATATTCTAAAGAAGAAGTATATATTATCCATGATAAAATATAAATTTAAAAAAAACTAAATTTAAAAATGATTCACCATCAAAATGTGTTAAACCAACATTTTTAGAAAAATACTTCTTTTATCTGAAAAAATGAATTTGTTATTATATAATATATAGAAAACATAAAATATATCACTAAAACATAAAATTGAAAATATAACATATATTTTTCATCAAATAAAATCCCCAAATAGTGATATGATTTTATAAACACAATTATTATCTTTCTAAATAGGTTTTTTAGAAACATATCTTTTATATTCAATTGGTTTTCATTTCCATTTCTACAAAAGTTGGAAAAAAAATTAATCATTATGTAAACATTTTTAACCAATATTTTCATAATTTAGTTGATAATATTAATTCATTCCTTTCCAATAGATAGGTTATAACTATTACATTTAAAAAATAATATTTAGATATTCGTTTAAGCTCAATGTAGCATTTGATGTATGATATTGAAAATATTATTTCATTCTTAAAAATTAAGATGTTACATATATACATATATTTCATTTAAATTATTTCATTCATTTTTTCCTGAAAATTAAAACAATGTTAATGAATACATACGACTTAGAGTCTCCAAGAATGGTTCATTCCATTTTAATATCCATCTTTTATAGTTTATTATAAATGTTTATATAAAGAATATATGTTATATATTATTCTTATTTTAAATCATTGAAATAATAAAATCATGATTTATATAAGAGTATTATGAATGAAAATTCAAAACACATATGACAAACAAAGAGGCTATTACCCGAAACATTATATTAACCTAGAATTCTTAATAAGACGGTAACATAAGATCATAAAAAATAATATATGGTTGTATATTTATCAATATTTTTCTGTGATAAAAGTATAATAAACATATACTAATTATACATCTATCTTTTACATGTATGATGAATGTCAAGGAAAAAGGTAAGATAATTTAATCTCACTTGTTATTTCAGTGAGATATATGTCTTATACAAAACTAATTTATTTTTTGTTGTACATATACTACCCATGAAGATATTATATGAATCATATAATTTAATTTATCGGTATTTACATATCTATTTCTTGGTATTTAATCATGAGGTTTAGGTTTCAAATGTTACTTAATCAGTAATGTAATTTCATCTCAATTTTACTTCTTTGAGTGACAAGTCATGTTATTCACCTATACATTTATATAGGTTATATATATATACATGGACTTGTTATATCATGATTATTATTATTTTTATCTTATTATTAATCTACACATACTTTCATTTTTGTAAATATGTATTATGATTCAGAGCATCCATTTGGTGAGAGTTTATTAAAATAATATCATCATTGTTTGAGATTTTTTATGATTATGTTTTCATTGATGAATTTTTTATCAATCTCCCAATAAAAATCTTCAGTTCTATTTACATTTTTTTATTCATGTTAAATCCATGTAATGGTGCTGTTTTCACACTCTTCATTATATAAGATGATCAATAAAGATTATTTTTAAGATATCTGATATTAGAACTCTCTTCGGATGGAAATATAAATTCATTCAAAACTAGGATTTATAAATAGTTTACAAGAATATTTCAATAATCTCCTATGGTCAAAAAAATAAAATTTTAACCATTTTTTACCATAAAAAATGGGGTTTTCAAATTGATTCTTCTTTTTGTTGTCCAATCAAGTCATTTTTTTAAAAAATTTACACTTCAAAATGAAATATAGTTATATATGGATTTACCCACCTTCATGAATATCATTCCATTGAAGTTATTTTGAATGATTAAAATTTATATTTTTAATAACTTTTTTCTAATATTATCGAAAATCATGGTTTTAAAGTAGTTTTCAACGAAAATATTTTCCATAATGTTTTCAAACTTTTCTTAAAAGTTAGTTAGTAAAAAGGACTTCAAAATTATTTCAAGAATTCTTTCATAGTTTTCAATTTTATTTTTATGAAAATGTTTTGAAAAAGATATTATATTTTAATGATTATTTTTCATATACGAAAATATATTTTCTTCAAGAAAATATTTTAAAATATATTTCCAAAATTTCGTCTATCAAAGAAGAAATAAATTGATTTTATGAATTCCGTTACAGTAAAATAACCAAAGGATCCATTCATATTTCTTCTTGAATGGTTTATGTTTTTATATAATGATTCCTATGACACCCATTTAACATCCACATGTTATATTATTTTTAAACCCACTTTTCTTAATGGGTTAATATTTAATGAAATGATTTAGAAACTAATCTATTTTCAATCTCTTATATTTTGATGTAATGTCAATGATACCTATTTTATTTCTTGAGATACAGTTTTATGTTTATTAAACTCATATATTTTTAGGTTTCATGTTATGATGAACGTTTTATTATCTTGTGGAACTTGAATGAATGAATTTATAATTGTATGGGTTAGACCAATATCTTCGTCCAAATTCATTATGTAATAAATATGTTTTATATGATCTATAAAAGGTATATAGTATATATCCAATGCCTAAAATTAATAGTGTACATGGGTTGCATTCCAATCATGCGAGTAAGTGGGCACAAAGTTTGCATCCCAAGTGTGAAATTAAGAGGGTACATTGGGTGTAGCTTGAGCCTAAAAATAGAAAGGTATACATTTTTTTATCCCAATCCTGAATATATTTAGTTACATTGGCTATAGGATAAGCCTAACATGTCATAAACGTCTTGGTAGTTGGCCTTTACATATGATTTTCAATACTTCTGTGTATGGCACAAAATATATGTCACATTACTCAATTATGAATTCATGGATCATGATCTTTATTAAATTATGATTCAAGTATTATGAAAATACATAATGTATTCAATGATTTGTTATATGGTCACTGATATGCAGGGCTTGGTTTTAGATAGTCTTATACCCTTATATGCATGTTATTTATGTGTATTTCCATTATTTTCCCTTACCGAGTATTCAAACACACCAATTCATTAGGTTTATATTCCCCATCTTATGATGAATTGTTTTTAAGTAGAATTACTATGGGGGAAAATTGTTGTGGAAAACATTGAATATATTTTACTTTGTTACCTAATTTTTTTCATGCTTCCAAAGGCACTAAACAAACACGATCTTTCATTGTCTATTTTTCTGATGTAATTTTTCCTGTAAAATTTATTTAATTTTTATATTTGAAAAAATATGGAAATTATAGATGGTATTAGAGTGAATGTTTATTCAACATCTATAAACAAGGAAGAGAAAAAATTAGTGATATCCATAGGAATATTTCTATGTATATATCTATGGATGTCACCAATGATATATTTAAATATGGGGAAAATTTTAGGAAAATTTCGTGGAATTTGGAAAAAGATAGAGTGGGTGGTTTCAGAGAAATAAATCCATGTATATATAATATATGTGGATTTATATCTTGAACAGAGGTATGTAAGGGTAAAAATTCTAACAAGGTGTGTTATGATTGACTCAATTTAACTTGGTACATGACAATAGTCTTTACTACACACATTGTTCTAAAATGATGGGGTATATGCTTTGGAAATTGACAAACTCTTTATAAACCATCATGAATTATTTGAAAAATAATATTTTCTAATGAATAACATAGGATAAAACTAGGGTGTCATAGGTTAAGGAAGGATTCATAATTTAGACATCCTCTAAGTGGGTTTTCATGAGTATTTACTTCCTCACAATGCATTTTTTTCTTACATTTGGATTTTTAATTTTTTATCAATGGATTGTACCCGAAGGAATAACGTTAATGGTGATTATAGTAAACAATATAATGATATTACTCATGAGAATCCATATTCTATGGGATATTCAATGGAAAACCTCATTTTTATTCTCACAAAACATTCTCAATATCTAAATCATGTCAAATATACAAATGATCAAAGGGGGGAACAGAATTTTGTTCTATCCTTTTTGAGGAAAAACCCACATTCTTTTAATGGGACTTCTGATTCACTTATTTTTAATCTTTGGTTTAATATTAATAAAATGATATTCTTAATTTTACAAGTTTGGATCATGAGAAATTAGTTATAGTTGTTTAATTGTAATAAAGTGATAATGACCATTGGTGGACTCTAATCAATAATACAAGTAAGAAATGTGAAGTTGAATACCTGGAATAGGATGAGTTAAAGAACATATTCATAAATAATTACATTTTATGTTCATTCTATGGTGATGGAAAAGGAGTTACTTGATTTCATGAAAATGGATGATGAATCCATCGGTTCATATGAGGGTAATTTTTCGAGACCTTTGAGGTACATTTCTTAAAATATCATAAAACAAGAAATTAATGTTGATATGTTATTTAGTGGATGAAACATTTGTCAATGAAGGTATTTGGATATAATAGACCTTAGTATCTACAAGGATATTATGTGTTGTGTGATCAATGATGATGTGAAGTTTAAAGATACATATAAATTTCAAGGTTTTAAGAAGAATGTCTAGAAGGAGATCAAAGGGAAATCTACAAACCCTATACAAAAGAAGATGATAATTCATTTTTGATTTCTATGTGGAAATAAGAATGAATGGAATTGTCAAAATTGGAATAGTAATTGTTTTATGTATGGAATGAATGGACATGGAGCGGTTGGATTACAATGTGATTAGGAAAAGCTATATAACATTTTTGAATATTGATAAAATTAAAGAGAATTAAACTCCCATACTTGTGTGATTAAATTACATGTAATTTGGATTTTTTTTTAAAATGTTCCCAAATCCAATGGTTAATAATGGTGATTAGTTCCAACAACCTCATAATATGAAAGATAAAGTGAATGTATATTAAATCATAATTGATGATGTGAAAAATGATAATTAGGGAACTCCATAGTGAAAAATGTCTTATGATATTTTGTTAAAATAACATCAATGAAAATCATTTTTCCATTCTTTAGTGGATATTGATAGGATTTTTTATATTGATTATATCCCCATGCATGAATTTTGCATTAACGAAATCACATTCATATTTTAGATTCAAAATGATGACCACAATATTCTAGTAAGAAATTTTCTTTAAAAAATAAAGTATTTAAAGAATAAATTATGAATTATCTTTTGGGAGAATGAATGTATTCAATAAGGATTTATGAAAATTTAGATTATTACCATGTTCCATGAGAATACATGATGATGGTTTTATAATGTTTGGTTTGTAATGCCATATGGGAGATCATTGATAATATGAACTCAGGACCTCTTTTCTAATATTTTATTGGTATTTTCCTCTTTAGGATTTTTTATAAGTTTATCCATTTTTTAATGTTTTTTCATACTTCTGCATAATTTTGACAGAATGATGTATTATCTCTCCAGATGAGGGTACTTTCATATTGGATAACCAGTTATAAAAACATTATATTTATGGTAATATGTGAAAATGGGATGAATTATCATGGATCTCATGATATTCTAGTTCATCGTGACTAAAAAACACACCATCCTTTTTGAGATCAAGATGTGTGGTGGAAATTGATCATGGAACAACAAAGAGTGAGGTTGTCCTGGAAAAATGCAATCAAATATTTTCATGAAAAGTCAATAACATTAGAAAAATTGTCTTAATGTAAAATATTTTCATATTATAATCATTTTATATGATATTTTTTACCTCTTTCATGCTTCTTTATTTTAAAATTTTTTGGATTTTGTTTTTCTGGATCAGCCAATTTATTTTAATCCTTGATCAATCACAATGATTGTTTACGATTTTCTATAATGAAAAATAATTCATTACCACCTATGTTCTCCTATGATAAAACCTAGTAATATGATTCTTTAGGTAACCAATTTGTTTCATTGTTTTTAGTTTTTTAACAGATATTATCTTATTTATTTTTTATGATGTGGGGTTTAATGAATGGAACACTCAAGTATTAAACCATTGATAATAGAGACGAATCTTGTGGTAAAAATTGATTTTGAAGGGGTTGGAATATAAAATATATTTTTTATGTTCACTATATTTCATAGAATTATTTAATTATCATTGATAAATTTCATTTCACTATGTAAATCATTCCTTTCATATTGCACAGACTTAGCTTGTGCTATACAAAACACTGACACAGTATACACAACATGAACACCATGTTTCTATGAAATGTTTCTACGAAACATCATTTCATTGTTAAATTATTAATATTATATAATTATAAATTGTCTATAATAAATAGTAATATTAATAGTAATAATTAGTTTTAATATATTTATTATAATGGG